>CM048746.1:298141692-299391692 GCA_026315105.1 Locusta migratoria
CAAAGCTGATGGGAGGCCATCTAGACCTGACTCGTATACATCAGGTCTGTCGTGTAATACCAGCTCCACACCGCAGTGGAGGCCACAGGCATAGAATGCTTATATATGTGGAATAAAAATGTCAGTCCTTAATTTCAGTATTTCTACAATTTCCAACGGCTCTATTCTGACAGGTAGTGGCATTTCCGCTTGGCGCTGCTATAATCCGCATCAACTATGTCCCGTCGCGCAGGATAACACACACACACACACACACATACACATACACATATACACACACACACACACACACACACACACACACACACACACACACACACATTCATGCCCTTTAATGGAGAACGGTATAATGTTCTGAGCTGGCTATTAATGTTTGAGATTAACAAAATTACGGAAGGAAGAGTTTCGAAGTTAGAAGAAAATTACGGAAAAAATTTAGAAAAATTGTTACATGTATTTAAATGAAATAGCAAGCTAATTAACGGTAGAGTGTTGTGCAGGCAGAACATTATAAAAATAACCGATCAGCGGATACCTTTAACAAGAGATCCATCAGTGGTTGATGTTTGGGTGTAAATGAAATTTTCATAATTTAATAACCACTCGCCGAACAGTGGATGGGTTCGTCAATATCAAACTACGATCCGTGTAGAAGACTAAGTGAGACAAGTTACATTACAAAATTCGGATAGGAACATTACGTAAGTCAATCACGTCGGACTTCCATAAATTTTGAAGAAAATAGACTGCAAATTCTATTGCAGATATTGATAATAATATGGAATAAATTTTGAAAAGGGGTGGCAGGCTACACGAAATATCACCATTCAATATTAACCAAACACTGCTATCCATTGTTGCGGTGATGCAGCAAGGATGGAAATGACATCGTGGACGGAAAGAGGCAAAGGCTAAATCATTAATGAAAATTCATAGTCCTTGCAGGTGCGGTGATCACTTTGTCCCCAGTGGTGTAGGGGTCAGCGCAACTGTCTAGAAAGCAGGAGACCCGGGTTCGAATCCAGGCTGGTTACACGTTTGCAGCTTTGCCCATTCGCAGTTGAAGTCATAGATTCTGTGAATATGAAGATTCATAAGTGCAAATTTAAGTGAGAGGTGGGGTTTATTGATAAAAGAAAGATCCGCGCATAGCATATAAATTTACCTTACTGTACAAAATCCAAATAACAGCGGCAACATAAAATGATAAAGAACAGCTCTCATCTGCAAGATACTATGGCTACGGAGTACAAGCCCATGCTTGTATTTACTATCTTCTGCCTTAAAAAAATTGAAAGTGAAGTTCTGACGTTCATAGATACAAAATTTTCTTTTGTTAATATTGGGTAAGGGAAACCGTGTCTTTAGAACGGCCGCGCACACCGCAGCAATGCGCCTTAGTGCTCACGGCTATCCTGCCGCGGCATTTGAACAGTACTCCGATAGACGTCTGTTTATGCAGGACGTGGTTGTTGTTGTTGTTGTTGTTGTTGGTGGTGGTGGTGGTGGTGGTGGTGGTGTTGGTGGCGACGATGGCGAGGCAGTAGACTAGGAAAAATAAGAAGGCGAGGCGACAGTTGTTTCAAGGAAGAATGACGCAAGGAGGAATGAAGGTGCGGTATTGAGACTCATAAGAGAAATGACTGCAGTCTGAGAGACACAAAACGCGATAACGCTGTAAGACGTGAACTGTAATTAACAATTCCAGAAGGTTCTACATCTTTCTTATGTTCACTTGTAAATTCTACTTGTTTCTTAAGTTAACTGTTCTTCTAATTTCTGGTAAATTATGTCTGTGTATAAATAGCAGAGCACTCTGCCTGAGAGGCAGTCAGTGCTGCGTGTATGTTGAGTTCGTAATAAACGTGCTTTGAGTATAAGTGTTGTGTTTAGTTGCCTTCGAAGTGAAGCCTGCTCCCATTTCATCGCGACAATATTAAAGAAGGTATTATTATATTTCACAAGTAATGTTAAAAGTTGCGCCTTCATTATTTCCAGTATAATTATAGTTCATTACAAAATTATTGTTGACAAACCTATTTAATGAAATATGTAAATGAAACTGAGATTTATATATCAGTTTACTCAATATTATTTACGCTACCTTTTACTATAACCAGTTGCTGGTAATTGTTTACTTCCCAATGTAATGAGTTTACTTTACCTAATTTACAGCCGGCCGCGGTGGCCGAGGGGACTGAGGCGCTCCAGTCACTGTCTGCACGGCCACTACCGTCGGGGGTTCGAATCCCCCCTCGGGCATGGATATTTGTGCCGTCGTTAGTATGAGTTAGTTCGTAAGTAGTTTGTAAGTTTAGAGACTGATAACCCCGTAGTTAAGTCCCATAAGCTATACAAACATTTGAACATTTGAACCTAGTTAACAATAGAAAATTTTCACTGTCATTGTTTCGACTATATAAATAGGATGCTTCCGCGCCACGTAAGTCAGTCTTGTTTCATCTTTTTTAGGAGGTACAGTGTACGACAGTAAGGAGTATTGTTTCGGATCGTGTTTCGTGATGTATCTGAGGCACAGTCCATGTCTGAATTCCAATTATGAACAACTATGTAAAAATTCATCAGTGTTAGCTGAGTGGAAAGTGTATCTACAGTTATTAATCCTTCATATTCTTGCCACAATAAAAAGTACACCTCGGACTTTTGTATTCCATACACGAACTGTGTAAATTTGTATTATTGAAAAAAAAAATCAAATGTTTGTAAATCTATCGGACCAAACTGCTGGGTCATCAGTCCGTAGCTTACAAACTACTGAAACTAAATTAAACTAACCTAAGGACAACACACACACTCATGCCCCAGGGAGGACTCGAACCTCCGACGACGAGCAACCGCGCGCTCCGCAGCGAGGAGCCTAAGACCGCTCGGCTACTCTACCGCTGCTGTATTATTGACGTGTGGAATGTACCTACTGGGCTGTAATAACAATAATTAATAAAACTTGTTCGCTGCCCATAAATGGGAACAGTTGGGCACTAATAATCCATTAAAGTGTCAAAAAATTTTCAAATGTTTGTATAGGTTATGGGACTTAACTACGGGGTCATCATTCCCTAAACTTACAAACTACTTACGAACTACTTACGAACTAGGACGGCACAAATATCCATGCCCGAGGGGGGATTCGAACCCCTGACCGTAGTGGCCGTGCAGACCGTGACTGAAGCGCCTCAGTCCCCTCGGCCACCGCGGCCGGCCATTAAAGTGTCGATGAACAGCAATTCTAAGTGTTTTCTACACTATTTGTAGTAGACTAGTTTTGTCCCATAGTATTTCAGCCAGTTGTGACCGAGAACGCCGATGTACGAGAACTTCAAGAGGCAACGAAATACGACCGAGCAATGTCACTCAGCGTACTTTTGCAGTCGGAAACGGCAGGTAGTAGAATGCAACAGCAAAAAATACTGCTTGTCACGTCAGGCCGCTGTGACCTGCAGCGTGCGAGTGACAGTTAAGCGCAGATTCTATAGAATTTTAAAATAACTGTATGCCCGACTACAGGGCGATGCTTGCAGCATAAAACAGCAGAATACGTCAGCCGCCCCGCCGTTTGCAGTGTATCAGGCAGTATTCCCTTTTATCTGTATGTGGAGCCCGTTCCTCTCCGCTCGCAGAGCAACTTTTCCCGCGTGGGACTACATCTTTTATCGGCGCGCCGATACACTGTTTCCTCCGCGAGGCTGCTGGCGCGCAGCCAGTACAATAAACTGTAACGGCCCGTGCCTGTGCCTCATACACAAGTCGCTCCATAACCTCCCTCTAAAGTCGAAAAATCCGGAAACCCTGCGAGCTGACATGTGTACCAGAGGAGCGTTGTACAGCCTCGTAACCTTTATGATGGGCAGTTCTGACTCTGTACATCCTCACAACCCTTTTGTTCGACAGTAGGATAGCCTCCTCATCTCTTACCTCTCGTCGCACTCTGCAAAATTAAACACTGGCCGTGTCGTTTCTCATGACTGACACTCAGGACATTCCTCCGGTAAAAGTCTCGATCAGCGGCATGGCCTAATGTATTTGCGTGATGTGAAGCGGCAGTGTTGGCAACAGTCGCTGTGGATGCTGGGATGATTGGCGGCACACAATGTTTACAAGATGTGAAAATGAATGTGTTAACATCGCGTTTGAATGATTTTATTTTCGAAATGAATCACAGCGTTCGAAAGTAGAAGATCGCACACTATAAAACAACATTTCTCCACATGCGCTGTCCTGTTCAGATATAACACTTTGTTGTTATGTAAATCGAAATACGTGTGTGTCTGTCTCTCAAATGATACGAATTACAATATTTTTTCCAACGTTCATAATTTGGTAAAACGCTTGCAACAATTTAATCTGTACTCTTCGGTTCGTGGCTAACAACTTCCTTTAATATCATGACATATTCGTAAAAATCACAACATTCGCTCACAACAATTGAAGCTGTACTCTTAGGTTCCTGCCTAACCACAAACCTTAAAATCACGACATATTTGTAAAAATAATAATATTCGTCGATGAAATAACAATAAAATAAAAATTTTCAAATGTTTGTTAAGCTTATGGGACTTAACTACGGGGTCAACAGTCCATAAACTTACAAACTACTTATAAACTACCTTATACTAAAGACGGCACAAATGTCCATGCCCGAGGGGGGATTCGAACCCCCGACCGTAGTGGCCGTGCAGACCGTGACTGAAGCGCCTCAGTCTCCTCGGCAACCGCGGCCGGCAAATAATAATATTCGTCGATGTACCCTTGTACAGTCAATAATTGAATTATCGTGCACACCATTGGCTATTCACAATTTACTACGTTGCCAACCTAACACTGCTACGGACGCACCGCGACGCTACCCACGCTGCTGATCGAGACTTTTGACCATTCCTCCCACCATTCGAATTGCTTGTTACACACTCTCTTTCTTGGCTCAGTCACGGTCTGCACGGCCACTACGGTGGGCATGGATATTTGTGCCGTCCTTGTTCGTAAGTAGTTCATAAGTAGTTTGTAAGTTTAGGGACTGATGACCCCGTAGTTAAGTCCCACAACTATACGAACATTTTTATTTTCTTGGATCTTCTCCTTCTTTCGCAAATCCTGCAACAGCTTTAATAGTTTTCTAAAATATGTATTACGGTATTACCGTTGATAATGGCACTTCAGCACATATTTCAAAGTATAATAAACAGAGGCATTGCCGGCCGCAGTGGCCTAGCGGTCTGCGGCGCGCCAGTCACAGTCAGAGCGGCCGCTACGGTCGGGGGTTCGAATCCCCGTCGGGAATGGATGTTTTTGTCGTCTTTAGTATAAGGTAGTTAATAAGTAGTTTGTAAGTTTAGGGACTGATGACCCTGTAGTTAAGTCCCTTAAGCTTAACAAACATTCGAAACAGAGGCATCATACCACTGGATTGTAAACGAATCATAATCTTAACTACAATCAAGAAAGAAGAAAAAATATCCAGAAATACATAGCGAAATAACATCATTCCAATTGCACTTAGATAGTTTTCACTAAGATAATAATAAATTAAACAAAATAATAACTATTTCAGAAAAACAATAAGGATTCAAGGAAAATAGATCTACGCTAAACGCAGTATATAGATCCAGCTGAAACATCTTGCCGGGGCACAAAAATCAGTGAACGACCTTGGGATAATCTTCGATGAACACCTAAACTGGGAAGAACAAACAGTTGTAGCTTGCAGGAAATCGCTCTCATCCCAATAAGCAATCCAAAACTTCAGAAAAATATTTCCAACCCAAGTTAAACAAAAACTAGTCCAAACACTTGTCTTGCAAATCTTTACTACTGTGATATACTTCAACACCACACAATTATTAAAAATTCGAGACGCATCGAGCTAATGGTGAATGCTTGCGTTAGGTACGTGTACGATAAACGGTTGCACGACATATCAGTCCTTCATATACCCAGATAAGTTGGTTGCGCCCACCTAAATGGCGCGATTTTCAAACGATGTGCTCACTTCATCGATTTCTCAGCCACCGTTATATTTATCTTCTCACATTGAAAAGGTATCATCATTCCACAACCGCAATACCAGATCGGATACGTCTATCTTCTTGATTGTACCGTCACACAACTACAAATCTTTCTCCGTATCGTCCTGCATCTCAGCCATACGACTATGGAACACACTGCCATATGAGCTACGTCTTACCCTAAATCACTCGGCTTTCAAGAGGAAAGTCAAAATTTACATATTAACGACGCTATAGCCTTCATTGTTACCCTCCTTTCTCTCTTCTCTCCAACATAGCTTTCAATCTTAACACTATATTTCACTTCCTCTAACCAAGCTACCTCTTCTATATCTCTTTCACCACGTTATATCGTCTTATGTTCTGCTCGATGTGAATAACACAATCTGTAAGAGCATAACAAGGCAATTCCTAAATGGTAATAGGGCTGATGTTCCTAATCTGAAACATGCTTACTTTCCTTTGCAAAGTCACTATTATTATTATTGTCATTATTATTATTACCATTTTGAGTTCTCCTTACAAATTATTTATTTATTATTTTTACAATTATATTCTAGTGGTAAATTGTGTTTTCTTTTAATACTTGTATTACACACGGTATGTCTATATGTACTACACAAATTGTTCACTTTGTGTAATCCTGGTTAGGTGTAAGAGAGGGCCTAAAGGCCCTAATACCTAATATTACCAGGTAAAGTACACCTACATCTACACAGGATACTCTGCAAATCACATTTAAGTGCCTAGCAGAGGGTTCATCGAACCACCGTTATACTATTTATATTCCATTCCATTCTCGAATAGCGCGCGGGAAGAAAGAACAACTGAATCTCTCCGTTCGAGCTCTGATTTCTCTTATTTTATTCTGACGATCATTTCTACCTATGTAAGTGGCAGTCAACAATACATTTTCGCATTCGGGGGAGAATGTTGGCGATTGGAGTTTCGTAAGTAGCCCATGCCGCAGCGATAAGTGTCGTTGTTGTAATGATTCCCATCCCAGATCCTGTATCATATCCGTAACGCTGTCTCCCCTGTATCGTGACAATACAAAACGAGCTGCACTTCTTTGGACTCTTTCGATGTCCTCCGTCAAACCCACCTGATAAGGATCCCACACTGGGCTTCAATACTCCAAAAAAGGACGGACAAGCGTAGTGTATGCAGTTTCTTTAGTACTTCTGTTGCATCTTTTAAGGGTTGTACCAATAAAACGGTCTCTGGTTTGCCTTTCCCACGAAATTATCTACGTGTTCTTTCCAGTTCAAGTCTGAAGTAATAGTAATTCCTAGGTATTTTGTGCAGTTTACGGCCTTCACTTTTGATTGACTTATCTTGTAAACAAAGTTTAACGGATTTCTTTTCGTACTCATATGTACGACTTCACACTTCTCATTATTTAGAGTCTATTGCCAATTTTTACACCATAGTGATATCTTATTCTGATCGTTCTGCAGTTGGTTTTGATCTTCAGATGATTTTACTAGACGGTAAATGACGGCGTCATCTGCAAACAACCTAAGAGAGCTACTTATATTTTCTAAATAAATAAATAAGAAAAGCAAACATGTACTAGTCTGAAAGACCCTGGCAAAATGTAGGAAACGAGCTTTCTCAGCTCTCATTCAACCTTTCTCAACAAAAATGGGTTTATGCGATGATATTCGCACTCTTAACGCAGAACACGTGAAATTCTCTCACCCAATCTCCCTTAGTAATGAAGTTTCATCAAAATGTTCAAATGTTTGTTAAGTTTATGGGACTTAACTACGGGGTTATCAGTCCCTAAACTTACAAACTACTTAACAACTAGCTTATCCTAAGGACGGCACAAATATCCATGCCCGAGGGAGGATTCGAACCCCCGACCGTAGCGGCCGTGCAGACCGTGATTGAAGCGCCTCAGTCCCCTCGGCCACCGCGGCCGGCGAAGTTTCATCCACAGCATCTCCCTTTCACGGACACTGTCACAGTCTAAATAATGTCTTGATCCTACTATTTTCTTCCACTGTCAACCTACAGACCGGCAGTATACCCGTGGATATTTGGATTATGAAATGCGCCGGGAGAAACTCAAGAATCATATCCTGTTTGTGTCTACCACTGTCACAGCCTTGTCCCTTTTTACCTCTCTTGCCATGTCATTTGAAATTTCTCATATTGCCATTTTCTCACAGTTTTCTGTTGTCTTCGTCTTTCCTCAGTGCAGATTTTCAGAATAGATCGCACGTTGTCATACCAATCGTTGGTTGTAAGGGAAGACAGAGAGAGAAGCCAGATGCCAAAAACGAAACAGAACAGAATCTTTTGCCAACTATTCAATGGCGTCGCCAACACACTACACGGTCTGCACACGCCTGTCATTGGCCCGTACACCCCACCTCCCAAGTATAAGCTGGCTTACGTAACGTGCCTTCTCTCGACGTATCAAAGACTTAGTAAATTGATCCATTAGTAACACTGTGTACGAAATAAATCTGTGATGCCGGCCGCGGTGGCCGAGGGGACTGAGGCGCTCCAGTCACTGTCTGCACGGCCACTACGGTCGGGGTTTCGAATCCCCCCTCGGGCATGGATATTTGTGCCGTCCTTAGTATAATGTAGTTGATAAGTAGTTTGTAACTTTAGGAACTGATGACCCCGTAGGTAAGTCCCATAAGCTTAACAAACATTTGAATTTGAATTGAAATTTGTGATTCAGAACTTGCGTAAATATGAGTAACTTCACGGTTGACATTTTAACGACTTTCAAAGCGGATGATAACATCGCCTCCCAATACCAGGGAGCATATTTTTACAAAGTGGTAAGTTGTTAGAGTAATATGAACATTTCCCACAGTAGATAGATGTGAGCAATACTAAACCCTGAATTTATAAGTGTATTTCTAAAATACAGGGTGTCCCACTCAACTGGTTCACCACAGATATCTCTGGAACTATAAGAGATGTTGAAAAACGACCTTTACGGTCATGAACGTATGACAAGGGCTTATGAAAGAAGTTACTACGAAACAGTCTAAAACGTAAAGATGTGTTATTTTCAACACAAACTTTTTTTTTTTTTTGGTATCTGGATACCCTATATTATTTCCTAAGCAATCAACAGAATGAAAAATCTCAAAAAGAATGGCGTTGGTTGCATCGCAATCCGTCAATTACCTTTGGAGAAACTTTGAAGCGAAGTTGACGTTTGAAACACATGAAGCTCACAGCTAACGCGTCCCGATACTCAGCGAGACGCGCGGCTGAGGCTCAGACACGCGCTAGCACCACGCCTCATGTGTTTCAAACGTCAATTTCGCTTCGAAGTTTCTCCGAAGGTAATTGACGGATTGCGATGCAACCAACGCCATTCTTTTTGAGATTTTTCATTCTGTTGATTGCTTAGGAAATAATATAGGGTATCCATTATAAAAAAAACATAAGTTTGCGTTAAAAATAACACTTCTTTATTAAGTTTTAGACTCTCATAATACCTACTTTCATAAGCTCCTACCGTACGTTCATGACCGTAAATGTCGTTTTTCAACATCTCTTATAGTTCCAGAGATATCTGGGGTGAAACAGTTGAGTGGGACACCCTGTCTATAAAGATACTAGCTGTAAACCCGGCGTTGCCCGGGTGTGTATTTATCCTACACTCTCGTAGTCCACCTCGTCTTCCCCCCTCTCCCTTCATATACCTCTTTCTCTCCCCTCTCTCTGTTCGTTTCCATCTTTCCCTCTCTTGGCAACGTTTTCTGCAAGGTACCCTCTGTCATGTACCATACAAACATTTATGTACCAAGTGATCTTCCTCTTGGTTTAAAGGTCATGTGTGCAAAAATTCATAGAGACTGGAGCAAAACTATGAATTTTCTAAAATTTGTAAGAATGCAGAAGTCTATGCACTTATCGTTTATCAGGAAAGTAAGTATTGTAGATAAAATCACACGTAAAAATGCACTCGTTTCGAAGATCCAATCGCCGAAATTCAACAATAATGATTGTAATAATATCACAGATGGATCACTTGATGTAATGCGCGAAACGTCAAGTCGATTTTTTTTAAAGATATGTATTAAAAGAAATTTCTCTTTTACTGCTTTGTTTATTTATTCTTATATTTCCTTATTCGTATGCGTATCCTTACAGAGAAAGTCACTGAAGACATTGTAGCATGCATACACCAAAGATATGGTCTATGGCATCACGTTTCGCTGTATGTAACCTCCTTGCTATAGAGTCGCAAACGTCATCGCTGGACTTCAGTCCGAAATTTTTTATAATTTGACGAGTTTCAACCACCATATCTTCCACCCCCTTATAGCTATCGACATGGAACTGCTATGGTGTACCACGGGATACTTTGGACAACAGTTACTCACAGACCATTCGTTTGCGTTCTGTTGTTTTCGCTGCAGAGCGAAATATTAACACACACACACACACACACACACACACACACACACACACACACACACACACGCGCGCGCGCGTAGAATTTTATATACACCGATAACTTTCCATCCCAATATACTTCACCCTTTTATCATTATCTACCCTCAACCAACAATGGAACCAATAAAACTATTTTCAAAGAGTAAATATAATTTTGAAAGAGTAATTATAGTTCCGCATTTCGTGTTATATTCTTCAAATTACTAAATATCTATCAGGTCGCTATAAAGCAGTGCCTAAAACCTTCCTGAGGTACAAATTGGAAACGGTACAAATATTTAAGTCTCTGCTTCTTGTCATTCGGACGTGATAAGCGTAAACCGAACAGACATTCACAGTAATATATATAGATAAATAGCTATCCGATCGCCATAAAACCGGATAGACAATAGTAACTATACAAATTTTTAGCTCTTTATGTCTTGTGGTTCAGACGTGATAAACGTACACCGAACAGACATTCATATTTATAGATATAGATTCTGGAATGTGAGAACTCCTCATCTGATATTACAGGAAATGACGATACTTTGATAACCAATAAGGCTTAACGCAGGAATGACTTAATTCCTCGTTTTATTTGTGTTCGAATCGTTCGTGTTGCTGTTTTCGAGACATTACTTCTCATTGTTTAATTTTAAGTGTTATTATTTTCCCCTATTTTCGGTACAAAGAATAGGAAGATTTTGTCGACTGCAGCAATATTTTATATAGCTTTCTTGAGTTATTTGATGTAATCTTCCATGAAATTATGTTAGGTTGCTATTGATATTAGGTTGCTATGTGTCTGCACACATGTCGGCGGAGTGGCCGAGCGCATTGAGGCGCTATGCTCCGATGCACGAGGCCGTTCCCCATCGGGTGTTGGAATCTCCCGTCGGGCATGGATGTTTGTATTGTCTTTAGTATAAGACAGTTTATAAGTAGCTTGTATGTTTAGGGACTGATGACCCCGCAGTTAAGTCCCATAAGCTTAACAAACATTTGAAAGAAAGAGATTCACAAACATAGAAACACATGAAAATCAAATAACATATTGTCTTAGGGGGGCATAGTGAGCCTCTTGTAAATTTTTATTATATTTAGCTAGGAGTTCTGCCAATTATGTGCGAGGTTAGACGACAGTATAGTAGCTTAGCACGCTGGGAGCAACTTCATTTTATTTTCCTCATGCTCGTTCGAACATGCCATGCTCAAAATGCCCGATTGTCTGTTTTGGCAAAAGAGGATAGGTCGGCTTTTTCTATTTTCATGCTTTAAAAACCCTTGAAAGTATATAAAACTACATCACATCGTTTATTAACTTAATTTTTCACAGAAAGGTGTTTCCTTGTCCTTATCGGGAAAACAGTTTTCATTTAGTGTTTTTCTTTTTTAGTTCAGCAATGTTTCTTAATCGATTTTGGAGAAAGTAGTGTGAAATATTAGTTTCTCAATAAAACATTTACCTTTTTATAACTCGTTACGGCCTTTGTGAAATAACGCACTTCGGCTTGAAGGTCAAATCTTGCATTCTAAAAGTGCGAATGATCTCTATGATTTAGGTTGTAAGCTACATTACTATATGTGAAATATGTCTAAAAGTACAAAAGAGTTTTCGAAATGGATGTGACATTGTCTCGGTCATTTTTTCGCATGGAAATAGATATTATTTAATTGCGTCAATGCCGCGTTCGTAAGTCAACGGAATTCGCGCGAGTTTAGATAATAGTGTCAGAATTATTAGCGAACAGTGATCTAGGTATCTGAACCTCCTGTGATTTTAACCATCCATGTTCAGAAAACTCTAAATACATATGAATTCTTTTCCTCTGCGCCGACCGACTGCAATGGAGAATCATCTGCTTATGTTAGCACTACCTTATATCACACAAACAATTCTTGGCCATTTCTTATGACGTGCAAAGAGAGATACATTTTTTTCCTTATAGAGAAAGTTCAGGCTTCCTAAGTGCTTGTAACGTCGATGTGATACGTTAAATATTTACCGTAGTTCAGAGACTATTCAGTTTTATTTTGGACTGGTTCGATCTCTCTTGTAATATTTGTTCTTTCCATTTCTTTCTGTTTCCCCACGTGGGTTATATTGCATGAATATAGATGACAAATAGTAATAGCAGAAGATCAGCAGGATATGCTTAAGAAGTTAACTAAAGAATATGGTATGGTAACTTCATGCAGAAGTTTGAAGATGGTTGAAATTCAATTTATGTTGGCTAAAATCAGATGCGACGTTGAACCGTGACCTGTGAGACTTAATTGTTACCTTTTATTCAGTTTCATTTATTTATATATAGCGAGTATTTGCAGCACCATTGTCGCTTCTCGTATCCTAAGCGCCATCGGTCCTTGTCTGTCCAATCTGTTTCTTCTTCCAAACTTCGTTTCCTCATTTCCTCTCGATTAATATTTATTCACTTTTACGTTTTCCCCTCGTTTATTTCTTTGTGGCGGAATTCAACTTCATTCATGTAGCGGTATCCTTCCCTGTTCCATACGTCTCAAATATGTGTATAATTTCAATTTTTTTTTTAAATTGTATCTATAATGGTGGTGGTTGTTCTCATCTTTCCTCTATCATGCATTATATGGTCAGATAGCGCTAAGCTGCAACATAGTCTCCAGTGTGACAGCTCTGCAGCAAGTATTTCCGTTCTTTATATAGCGTATATATTGCCATATGCAAGGGCGTATTCAGGGGGCGGGGGGCAAAGGGGCACGTGCTCCTGTGCTCCCTCCCCTCCCCGCACTCAGACGGCCCGACGAAAAATAGAATAGAGGGGGGGGGGAGAGAGAGAGAGAGAGAGAGAGAGAGAGAGAGAGAGAGAGGGAGAGAGAGAGAGAGAAGGGACAGGAGAAAGAGAGAGAGCTGGTGAGGAAGAGAGGAAGGGAAAGAATCTTAGCATTAGAATAATTAACTTTAACTTTAAAAATGCAAAATCCCTGTAATTAACATAACGTAATTTGACTTTTTGTGTTATGCTTCCATTTAACTGCTTCTTGCTCTTTTTTGTCAGTAATTTACGACAAAAAATTAATAAAAGTTGTTTATTGTTTCGTGATTGCTTAAGAGATAAATGAGCTATTGTGTATGTTTTATTCGTAAATAAAGTTAAAGGATTTAACTATGTAAAAAAACAATTTCAAGGGCTGCCTTCAGGCTGGTGCATTCAGATGTTTTCGGTAAATGGTTTATATGATCTTTTCCTAGACACTAAGAAATATATTCTTCCTTGTCTGATTATTCTTCCTTGTCTGATTATTCTTCCTTGTCTGATTAGACAAATTTTTATTCCACAGCATCGGATGTAGACTTAACCATGTTCTTTTCTTTCCTTATCGTATTCCTTATCCCTTCCCTCTTCAATAAATAAACT
This sequence comes from Locusta migratoria, assembly GCA_026315105.1. Taxonomy (NCBI): domain Eukaryota; kingdom Metazoa; phylum Arthropoda; class Insecta; order Orthoptera; family Acrididae; genus Locusta; species Locusta migratoria. Next base: position 298,155,533 of record CM048746.1, read on the forward strand.
CCTAGATATCCATATTTACTCACATTTTTATCTTCCCTCTCTCCAGTTCTGTATCTTGCCAATTGTTCAAATGTTTGTATAGCTTATGGGACTTAACTACGGGGTCATCAGTCCCTAAACTTACAAACTATTTATGAACTAGCTAACACTAAGGACGGCATAAATATCCATGCCCGAAGGGGGATTCGAACCCCCGACCGTAGTGGCAGTGCAGACCGTGAGTGGAGCGCCTCAGTCCCCTCGTCCACCGCGGCCGGCTCTGTATCTTGTCCTTTACCTCCCATTACCCTACTCTGTTTTCTCCACCACCATTTGCCATATTCTATGGTAACTTCTCAAGCATATTCTGCTGATCGTCTGCTATTACTATTCGTCATCTACAAAGAGAATAAGTATGTAGATGCCTATCTCCGAGAGGTATTGGCATCGGTCCACATTTTCTAATCCAATGATCTAGACGAGCACTCAAGTATATTTTAAATAAAGTGGGTGAAAGACAGCGTCCTTGCTTCACCCCCGTTGTTGTTAAAAATTGGCCAGAGGTAAAATTTTCGATCTGTAATACGGCCTTATTCTGTAAACATGGCTTTTATAGCATTTATGTATCTTTTACTTGTTCCAGATTTCTCTAAAACGAGCCCTAGTTTCTGCAGTGGGACCGAGTCAAAAGCCTTTCCCAGATCTACGGAAGTTATATGTAGTTCCCCTCACTTTATAAACATTTTTCTGCTGTGATTTTCAAAGTGAATATCTTTGGTGTGAGATCTTCCTGCTCCAAAAAGCATTTTGTTCTTGCATTTCATTAACCTCATTCTCTATTATAGTTTTCAAAATTTTTCCATGCCATCTCCCCATGCTAGATGTTATGCTTATACCTTTATAGTTACTGCAAAATATTCTATCTCCCTTCTTGCAGATCGAAGAAATATAGGAAACTTTTCAGTCCTTTAGTAAATCTTCTCCCATTAAACATTTATTATAAATTCCAAAATTATTTCGAAAGATCTCGTCTTGGTGTATTTTAGTAACTCGATTGACAGATCAGCCTGTCCTTGCGACATGCCAGCCGTGGTTCACAGACACCTAGTCAAGGGTCTAGCATTACACTGCCACTAACCTACAACAGCACCCAATCTACGCCAAGAATACAGTGACACAGGATAAAATGTGTCCTTATGAGAAGATTTAGAACTGACCGCGATAAAATCCTAACAGACGATTGTATCGGATTTCTCCACCTAAATATTTTATAATACAATAAGATGCAAACCGATATGGACAGATCCTACAGTGTCCAAGTAAAACATTGAAACTACACAACCAATTACGGTCGCAGGCCTTATTAGGCATTAATCACTTTTAATAGATCACTAGCTGACAACTTTCTTTAATAGTGTAGTGTTGCTTTCGTAATTTTGGTTTGGTGTTTTAAAGATTTGGATTAAATACCGCTTATGGAATGGAATGAATTTCGGAATATCTGCAGGAATTCAATTTTTAAAGATGGTGTCAGACTAGAGGAAGGATAGCATCGGCATTAAAAATAGCGGTAGTCATTGTTGATGTTAAAACAACACCTTAAAGCACCACTACAAAAGAAAGTCGGCGAATAGTTACCTTTACATGTAGGATGAGGCGTGGTTCAACCGTAGACATTGTTTTGTGGTGGAATAGGGAATGAAATCAAACTATCCGCCGTAAATCGATGCTTGGTTGATCTCACGCTTCACGTAAGGTTTCACGATACCGTTAAGTTACTGACACAATAGGGGAATACAGTTACAGAATATCGGACTTCGCCGAATAAACACATTAATTGCAGGTTCTGAAAATCAAATCATTATAAACTGAATGTAGAGGTGATATCGGGCGTTCCACAGGGTAGTGTTATTGGTCCTCTGCTATTCCTTATTTACATAAACGATTTAGGGGAAAATCTAAGTAGCTCTCTTAGGTTGTTTGCAGATGACGCCGTCATTTACCGTCTAGTAAAATCATCTGAAGATCAAAACCAACTGCAGAACGATCTGAATAAGATATCAGTATGGTGTAAACATTGGCAATTGGCTCTAAATAATGAGAAGTGTAAAGTCGTCCACATGAGTTCGAAAAGAAATCCGTTAAACTTTGTTTACAACATAAATCAATCAAATGTGAAGGCCGTAAACTCCACAAAATACATAGGAGTTACTATTACTTCAGACCTAAACTGGAAAGAACACGTAGATAATATCGTGGGAAAGGTGAACCAGAGACTACGTTTTATTGGCAGAACCCTTAGAGATGCAACAGAACTACTAAATAAACTGCATACACTGCGCTTGTCCGTCCATTTTTGGAGTATTGCAGCCCAGTGTGGGATCCTTATCAGGTGGGTTTGACGGAGGACATCGAAAGAGTCCAAAGAAGGGCAGCTCGTTTCGTATTGTCACGATATAGGGGAGACAGCGTTACGGAAATGATACAGGATCTGGAATGGGAATCACTACAACAACGGCGCTTGTCGCTGCGGCGTGGGCTACTTCGAAACTCCAATCACCAACATTCTCCTCCGAATGCGAAAATATATTGTTGACTCCCACTTACATAGGTAGAAATGATCATCAGAATAAAATACGAGAAATCAGAGCTCGAACAGAGAGATTCAGGTGTTCTTTCTTCCCGCGCGCTATTCGAGAATGGAATGGGAGATAAATAGTATAATTGTGGTTCGATGAACCCTCTGCCAGGCACTTAAATGTGATTTGCAGAGTATCCCATGTAGATGTAGATGTAGAAGAGGGTTGAATTTGAACCAAACTTATGAAATCGCGAAAAGAATCGTAATAAAGTCAAATTACTGGGAATAGGAGAAGGTCATTTTGAATTTTAACAAAAATGTTTGAAATTAAACTTATGGATTTATAACAAAAAGAATAAATAAATAATGCTCACACTTACATTTTAGTAGCAGAGAGTACGAAGAGGCGTCCGATCAGTACAAGAGTGCACAACAGAAAGACGAAGAGCGCTTCCGTTCTCTCTCCAGGCAGGTTTAAAATAATGATAATAGGGGAAAAAAAGTCAGAGAAATAGATTGAGGGGAGAACGGATACGTGAGCATCAAGCGTCGCAGATATAATTTTAGTAAAAATATTTAATGTAATGCTGCAATAGAACTTATATAATGGGAAACAATTAATACAAAATAATCAATACACACAAAATTGCAATACAGAAAATTTACCCTGCAGTCTTCTTTGATGATGGCAGGCACAGCTCACAATAATCATGCAATAGCCTAACGTTGTTAGGCTGAACCATTGCTATGAAAAGTCGGAGGTAGATTTACTGACCCCTGCGGCAGCATCATTTTAAATGTTGTTGTTGTGGTCTTCAGTCCGCAGACTGGTTTGATGCAGCTCTCCACGCTACCCTGTCCTGTGCAAGCCTCTTCATCTGAGAATACGTGCGGCAACCTACATCCTTTTGAATCTGCTTACTGTATTCGTCCCTCGGTGTCCCTCTACGATTTTTACCCCACACACTTCCTTCTAATGCTAAGTCGACAATTCCTTGATGTCTCAGAATGTGTCCTACCAATCTATCCCTTCTCTTAGTTAGGATATGCCAGAAACTCCTTTTCTCCCCGATTCGGTTAAGCACCTCCTCATTAGTTACGTGATCTACCCATCTAATTTTCATCATTCGTCTGTAGCACCACTTTTCAAAAGCTTCTATCATCTTTTTATCTGAACTCCTTATCGTCCACGTTTGACTCCCATATAATGCAACACTCCAGACAAAGGACTTCGTAACATTTAAATTAATATTCGACGTCAACAAATTTCGCTACTTAAGATACGCCTTTCTTCCCATAGCTATTCTGCATTTTATATATTTTTTTTTTACTTCGGCCATCAGAAGTTATCTTGCTACCCAAATAACAAAACTCATCTACTACTTTTATTGTCTCATTACCTAATCTAATTCCTTCAGCATCACCTGATTTTCTGACATTAAATTCCATTACCCTGAAGTTTTTATTTCTTTTCCCTGAACTTTAATTTCCTCTCCAAATTTCTCCTCGAATTCCTTCACTGCTTGCCTCAGTATACAGATTAAACAACACTTGGGAAAGGCTAGAAACCCGTCTTACTCCCTTACCAACCGCTGCGGCTCTTTCTTGCCCTTCGACTCTAATAACTGCTGTCTGGTTTTTGTATAGGTTGAATATAACTCTTCGCTCCCTATATTTTACCCCTGATACCTTCAGAATTTCAAATGTATTTGTTCAAATATTTGTAAATTCAAAACTTAGCTTGGCTTGATTAAGACGTTAGGTACCGGGAGGAATTTCTGCACGAGTAGCAGAGCCCTCAGTCTGCCGGCGTCGTGGCCCGCGTTGGCGTCGAGAAGACGCTGCGCCATCGAAGTGCATTCCGTTAATTAGTGAGCCATGTAATAGCAATTAGCAACTCGCGGCCAACGTAATTAGCGGCAGTCGTTACTGACGACCGCCCGTTGTCTCGCTGCCGCCACAATTAGTGCCTCCAGCAACAAAACTATGACTGTGCGCATCCGTAACCGACTCTGACCTTAATACCGAATGTGAAGTCGCGTCAAGGCCGTGCAGCTACTCTACAATCAATCCAGAGGGAGGGCTGTGTGTCACACACTCTCCTCCTCCTCCTCCCCTCCCCTCCCCCGTGTCTCCCACCAAAATCTAACTAGTTGTTACTGCGACATTCCAAGCGTCCTAAGATAATACATCTACATCTACATACATACTCCGCAATTCACCGTAAGGTGCGTGGCGGAGGGTACACTGTACCACTACTAGGCATTGCCTTTCCTATTCCACTCCCAAATAGAACTAGGAAAAAAAGAATGTTTATATGCCTCCGTACGAGCCCTAATTTCTCTTATCTTGACTTTGTGATCACCACGCGAATTGTAAGTAGGCGGCAGCAAGATCGTACTATACAAAGCTTCAAATTCCGGCCCTCTAAATTTCCTCAACAGAAATTCACGAAAATAACGTCGTCTTTCTTCCAGCGATCCCCAATTGAGTTGCCGGAGCATTTCCGTGACACTCGCGCATTGGTCGAACCTACCGGTAACAAATCTAGCTGCTCGCCTCTGAACCGCCTCTATGTCTTCCTTCAAACCGATCTGCTGCGGGTCCCAAATACTTGAGCAATACTCAAGACGTGGTCGTACAAGCGTTTCATACGCGGTCTCCTTTACCGGTGAAGTACATCTACCCAAAATTCTCCCAATAAACCGAAGTCGGCTGTCCGCCTTACTCACAACTGTCCTTACATGCTCGTTCCATTTCATATCGCTCTGCAATGTTACGCCTAGATATTTGAACGACGCGTCAGCATCAAGAAGCTCACTACTAATGCTGTATTCGAACATTATAGGATTGTTTTTTCTACTCATGCGCATCACCTTACATTTTTCTACATTGAGAGCTAGCTGCCATTCTTCGCACCAACTAAAAATTTTGTCTAAGTCATCCTGTATGCTATTACAGTCAGTTACAGACGACACCCTCCCATACACCACAGCATCATCAGCAAACAGCCGCAAATTACAACTTACACTGTCCATCAGATCATTTATATATATAGAAAATAATAGCGGTCCTATCACACTCCCCTGGGGCACGCCTGACGATACACTCGTCTCTGATGAACACTCACCGTCGTGAACAACGTACTGCGTTCTATTACTTAGGAAGTCTTCCAGCCAGTCACAAATCTGTGAACCTATTCCATAAGCTCGTACCTTCGTTAGCAGTCTGCAGTGTGGCACCGCGTCGAACGCCTTTTTGAAGTCGAGAAAAACACAATCCACCTGTTGCCCTTCGTCCATGGCTCGCAAGATGTCATGTGAGAAAAGGGCAAGCTGAGTTTCACATGAACGATGTTTCCTAAACCCGTGCTGATTCATGGAAAGAAGCTGTTCCGTTTCAAGGAAATTTACTATATTCGAACTGAGAATATGCTCCAAAATTCTACATGAAACTGATGTCAACGATATTGGCCTGTAATTGTATGGGTCAGTTCTCTTTCCTTTCTTATACACGGGAGTCACCTGCGCTTTTTTCCAGTCACTAGGAACTTCGCGCTGAATTAAAGATTCGCTATAAATGCAAGCTAAGTAGGGGGCCAATAATAATAATAAAACTATTTTGTTATGTTGAGCCATACTCATACAGTAACTTACTATTTAAATGATTTGACCGCCATCTGACTGTAAGGTTGTATTCTTTATTGTTACAATCCGGATTTCGGCTTTTAGGCCATTATCAAGTGCACAAATACTCCGTTCACTCGGTATATGTAGACGACCAAGACGCCCCCCCCCCCCCGCCCACACACACACACACACACACACACACACACACACACACATATGTCCGAGGGAGGAGTCGAACCTCCGACGGGGAGCAACTGTGCGGTCCACAGCAAGGCTCCATTCCACCACGGCTATTCAGGGTCAATTGGCCTCTTCCTGCACCGAGAGTCGATGCGGGACATATCCTTCTGGACGTTTCGTCGCATGATGTGGCACTTTATTACGACCTCTATTGTATATGACGTTATCTCCTTAACCATGTGTGCTACGTGGTTCTTTCCTCGACGGCAATTGTTACCTCACAGTAAGGCAGGGCAGTTTTTTTTTACGAACTTTATTATAAATGAAGTTATCTCTTTAACCATGTGTGGTTTGTGATTCTTGCCTCGACGGCAATTGTGACCTCCAAATTTGGCTGAAATCGGTCCAGTGGTTTAGGAGGAAATGTGCAATATTGTTGCGTGATTCAGCAGTTTTTTCACGCACCTCATTTTTTATTTCATACCTCGTGAACTATGTGTTGTAGGTCATTCTTACACTGACGGCGACCGTCCTCTTGGTTTGTAGGTCATGTGTGCAACATTTCATTAAGATGGGAACGAAAGTGTAGGTTTGTATGCAACAGGTACACACAAAAATGCAGACACACGGACGCTATACGGGGTGTCCCAGGGACTCATGAATGTACATACTTCGATACATTCTAAAACGAAAGAATATGTGTTTTTTTATCACAAACTTATGTTTTTTTTAAATAGACACCCCATATCATTTCATCGGCAATCTATAATATGACAAATCACATACAGAATTGCGTTGATTGCATCGCAATATGCCAATTGCATCCCAAGATATTGCGATGCGAAGTTGAAGCTTGGAATACGCGAAACGCGCGGCTAGCGCACGTCCTGAGCAGCATGGGGTTCTGGCCTGAGTCTCAGGACGTGCGCTAGCCGCGCGTTTTGCGTATTCCAAGCGTCAACTCGCTTCGCAATATCTCGGGATGTAATTGGCGTGTTGCGATGCAATCAACGCCATTCCTTGTGTGATTTGTCATGCTATAGTTTTTTGAAGAAGTAAAATTGGGTGCCCATTAAAAAAAATGAGTTTGTGATAAAAAAAAAACACATGTTCTTTCCTTTTAGAATGTATCAAAGCATGTACATTCACGAGTCCCTGCCTTAATTGATACGTGTGAAAGTCGTTTCACGATAGCTGTTGTTGTTGCAGAGATATTCTGGGTGAACAAGATAGCTGGGACACCGTGTATATAAATGATCATTTTGTGATGATGCATCTCTTGTTTCTTCCGTAATTGCTGTTTTAGATTTCTGGCTAAGACACCTTGTTTTGCCTTAATAACCAAACATGTTTCGGCACTTATTGTGCCATTTTCCGTAGGGTTTTGCCTTTTATTTTGTAGAATAAAATGTTACAGATATTGTTTTTACAGAGATTTGGACGAGTGTTTTGTTTTGACAAATATAATAGGCATAATTTATTTACGATACTTACGTTATGTCATTCGCAGGAGTTTCGTCTCCTCTATTTGAAGAATGACAAGTTTTCACAGCTAGTCATCTGCAAACATCAAGTGGTTTTTACTCACGAAAAATATTGTACATTCGCCTGGAAGTTATGTGGAAAAAATAGATCTATATGTCTGTTTAGCCACAGCTCGAATATAGTAAGACGCTAATCAGCGACATAGATCTATTTTTGTACATACCTTCCAGGCAAATGTACAATAGTTTTCGTAAATAAGAACGACTTGTTGTTTGCAGATGACAAGCTGTGAAAACGCCATTTTTCAGTTAAAGGAGATGAAAATCCTGCGAATGACATGATGTAAGTATCGTAAATAAATTTGACCTAATATATCGAACAAAGCTACCAAAACAAACAACTCGACCAAATGGCTGAATAAACAAAATCTGTAACATTTTATTCTAGAAAATATAAGGCAAAAACCCACGGAAGATGGCTCAATAAGTACCGAAACATGTTCGTGTATTAAAACAAAACAAGGTGTCTTGCATAAGGCGGATTTAATCTCAAATATATATATAAAAATCATAAAGTGTTGTTGCGAATAACTTTCCATGAAATGTAATTTTCGTTGCTACTTCCCGGACCCAGTGGTGGACTAAGGGGGGGGGGGGAGGGGGAGCGGAGGGGGCGGACCGCCCCGGGCCTCCTGTCTTGTAGTCCAGTCAAATAAGCCGAAAAAAGGCGGCAACCTCGGAATGAGAGGTATCAGGCTAAATATTTGCATGAGCCTGCTTTTTGGCATTCTAAATGATGTGTCAAAAGTCTCATAAAATCTCGTATCCGCGTCTTAAGATATTAAAGGTCAAAGGTCACGAAAATCAGTTTTTCGCAAATATCTCGCTTGCTATGCGTTAAATGGTATTTGCATCTCCGATAAAAGTTGTAGAGCATGAAATTCTCTACAATTTTTGTTTTAAACATTTTTTTGTGCAATTCATCGTTTTTTTAGATAGAGTGCACAGCTCACAGCGCTCAGACGTATAAGACGTAATACGAGGTCAACCGCGAATCCCAGTCAATGGTAGGGTGTTTGAAGTTAATAAATCATTGCAACAATTACAATAACAAACCTTCATTCTTTATGAATTGTGTTCAATATTTCATAATATTATTCATAAATCAAAAAGATTTGTTTAATAATATTTACTTATTTCTTGAAATTATTAAGTTATGAAGCCAAATACTTCAAGTTATTTTAATTATATTCCAATATACCCTAATTTTATTCTTTTCTACATGATACATAATATTCCAATATACCTCAATTATGTTTCATGTAGAAAAGAATAAAATTAGGGTATATTGGAATATAATTAAAATAACTTGAAGTATTTGGCTTCATAACTTAATAATTTCAAGAAATAAGTAAATATTATTAAACAAATCTTTTTGATTTGTGAATAATATTATGAAATATTGAACACAATTCATAAAGAATGAAGGTTTGTTATTGTAATTGTTGCAATGATTTATTAACTTCAAACACCCTACCATTGACTGGGATTCGCAGCTGACGTCGTATTACGTCTTATACGTCTGAGCGCCGTGACCTGTGTGCTCTATCTAAAAAACGATGAATTGCACAACAAAATGTTTAAAACAAAAATTGTAGAGAATTTAATGCTCTTCAACTTTTATCAGAGATGCAAATACCATATAACGCATAGCATGCGAGATATTTGCGAAAAACTGATTTTCGTGACCTTTGACCTTCAATATCTTAAGACGCGGACACGAGATTTTGAGACTTTTGACACATCATTTAGAATGCCGAAACACAGGCTCATGCAAATATTAAGCTTGTTACCTCTCATTGCGAGGGTTTTTTTTCCGCTTGGCATCTCTTTCTGCGGAGGCGTCAAAATTTCGAAAGTAATTATTTTTAGTGTGTCCCGTGCCTCTTGTCCTGTGTGTGGTGTCGCACAAGTACAAAGTGCGCGCCACCTACTTTCGCCGCGCGCCGCCATGCACGCACGGCGCGGCGTTCTTACGACGACAGCCACGAGCGCCCTCTGCTGCAACTCCGCTCGTGGCCACCACTGAACGACATCGTTCACTTGGGACTGAGTTAGGAACCAATAAAGACTTCGGAATCCGATAGGCACCAGTGAAGACTTGGCTATCAGTTAGGCACTAGGCAGGACTCTAGCTCAACTATGTATCAACATTCTGCAGTACTATGTAAAAGTTAAGTATTGTATGAATTCTGTTCAATATATATCTCGTTCTAATTTACTCTAGTGTTTATAGTTTCTGGCTGCTCCCCTCCGTACCTGCACCAGTGTGCTATCTTTATTCCTGTGTCGGACTCATTCCATTCGGCCACCGACACCTCGGACGGAAACGAGACACAAAAGCGGCGACGAGGCTGGCACACAAAACTGTGGGGCCTCCAAATCTCAAAAGTTACTGTTTCATAGTAATATATTTCCAAGTGGACGGGAGGAGGGGGCCCCTCATTTTGTTTCTCCGCTGCCCCGGGCCTCCAACAGCCTTAGTCCGCCACTGGCCGGACCGCTCCAGAGCGCTGGGGACGTGGTGTCGGTGGTTTCGCCCGCGGCCGCCGCCGCCGGCTCGCTAATGGTGGGCTGACAGCCTGCCCTGCCGTGCCCGCTCTCCAGTGGCCGCCCGAAATAACAGAGCGACGCCGCACACCGCGCCCTGCACCACAGCCCCCGCCAAAGACGTTTAACGCCGCGCAGGGGAGGCCGCTGTCACCCTACAGCAACACCTGCCGACAGGGCTCGCCCGCGTCCATCGTGACGGATAGCCCACTCTGGCACATCGCAGAGGGTGCGCACACCACCAACTACAGCTGCAGTCTGCTCAAATACGTCGACAGCCCCATTAGTGTGGCTGGGCGCCTTTATAACCCAGCGATGTGGCGCGGTGCTTTCACACTGGACTAGCGTTCCGCATTAACTGCTACAAGATAGGGAAAAAAAAAACATAAAACAGCAAAGTTATAGAGAATTTTCTTCTCTACAAATTTGTTTATTCAATTTTCATCTCAGATGTGCTGTTAAGCCGTCATTTTCATGTAAATTTTGAGCTGTAAAAGGCGATCTCAAAGGCCCACTTTCAGTGTTACTACCCCAACCTAAAGTGGGCCAAAAATAACATTGTTATGTTTCTCTTAAAAAAATGTTCAAATGTTTGTAGAGTCTATGGGACTTAACTACGGGGTCATCAGTCCCTAAACTTATAAACTACTTATGAACTACTTACGAACTAGGACGGCACAAATATCCATGCCCGAGGGGGGGGACTCGAACCCCCGACCGTAGTGGCCGTACAGACCGTGACTGGAGCGCCTTAGTCCCCTCGGCCACCGCGGCCGGCATGTTTCTCTTAATGCCCAATGTTACATATATGTAAACATGTAAAAAGGGTGTAAATGCTGAATCAAACTTTTGCCGCATATTTATACTTTCACTTACCTAAAATAAACGTAATTTTAAATTCTGAAAATATTTGTTAAGCCTAAAATCATATTTGGGCATTAAAGGGTTAACACGCTCACTTCAATACACAGATCTCATACTTCAGACGAAGGGAAGTTGCCTTTACTTATTAAAATCTGTTAAACTTTGTTTACAAGATAAATCAATCGAATGTGAAGGCCCTAAACTCCACTAAATACCTAGGAATTACTATTACTTCAGACTTAAACTGGAAAGAACACGTAGATAATGTCGTGGGAAGGCGAACCAGAGACTGCGTTTTATTGGCAGAACCCTTAATAGATGCAACAGAATTACTAAAGAGACTGCATACACTACGCTTGTCCGTCCTTTTTTGGAGTGTTGCTGCCCAGTGAGCGATCCTTATTACGTACGTTTGACGGAGGACATCGAAAGAGTCCAAAGAAGGGCAACTCATTTCGTATTGTCGCAATACTGGGGAGACAGCGTTACGGAAATGATACAGGATCTGGGATGGGAATCATTACAAGAACGGCGCTTATCGCTGCGGCGTGGGCTACTTACGAAACTACAATCGCCAACGTTCTCCTCCGAATGCGAAAATTTATTGTTGACTACCAGTTACATAGGAAAAATTAATGACCATCAGAATAAAACACTAGAAATCAGAGCTCGAGCGGAGAGATTCGGGCGTTGTTTCTTCCCCCGCGCTGTTCGAGAATGGAATGAGAGATAAAATAGTATAACGGTGGTTCGATGAACCCTCTGCCAGGCAGAATACTGTGCACCACTTCGGCTTCGCAGCGCCCACTAACGCTGCCTTGATAATCATTAGGGAGACACTCCAACCACACCTAAATGCTGGCGACCAGTGCTGTCAAACATCTGCCAGACTAACCTTTGCCAGCAAATTTCCAAAAACAACTCAATCCCTATTCACGACAATTTATTATCGCTGCCCAGGAAACGCCGCAATACCAGCATAGCCGCGCGGCAGTAGCCGAGCGGTCTGGAGCGCAGCGTTACGGACCGCGCGGCCTCCCGCGTCGGAGGTTCGAATCCTCCCTCGGGCATGGATGTGTGTGTTGTCTTTAGGTTAGTTTAACTTAGTTTAAGTAGTTTGTAAGACAAGGGGCTGATGATCAACGTAGTTTGGTCCCATAGAATTACAAACATTTGAACGTTTGAATAGCATCATATGAAATATGAGTCCAAATGCTCTCCACAGGATTTGCAGAGTTTCCCATGTAGATGTAAATGTAAATGTAGATGTAAAATCTATATCTATATATAAAAGGTTTGTATGTGTACGTGCTGACAGACTTTTCTCCATGACCATATACTGCCACCCACTCGTGGTTGTGGTGTTAGATAGCCCTTGGTCTAATGATGTTAGTGAGGGAGTTTGGTCGCGGTGCGTGGCAGTGGGTGAGTGTGACGAGCAAAAATTCGCAAAATATGTAATAAATACTCTTAGGGAAAGCTATATACTCTGTGACTTACAAACTTTACGGTACGAGACAAAATCTGTTTATTCTTTCAATCGTCAGACAATGCGTTACTTCCGTCTTTAATGACGACGAGGAATATCAAATACGCAATTTTTTAAATAGATCACATGTTTCCGTCAACCACACATTACCGACTATGAACAGAGACATAAAACAAAGATAAAAATCCAGATAGACTCAAAGATAAAAATACTCGTGGAACATTGATCACTGTCGTGGAAGCATGGTGGAAACAGACATACATTAATGAATGTCTCTTAGGCCATACATATTGATATGCCTGTGCCAGTAAGAAAAACTATGCGACGTAGTCCTACTCATATCCCGGCGGTCTCCTGTGATAATGTTGGCAACAGATGTTGAATAACGAGAATCATGTGACATCGTTATAAGCCAATCGCGTGACACGCAAATATTTTGTCGTGAAATCAATCACACAGCAGGAACAGCAGTATTTATCTACACTCTATGTGGTTCGGTCATCTTTGCAACGATTTTATATCGTGTTAATGATGTTGCCAACATAAAAACACGAAGCCGCCAGGATAGAAAGTAAAATTTTACCGAATCAGATACATCCGTTGTTGTCACATCTCATCATGACCAGCACTTTCACGCGAAACTCTTTTGTATAGAGTCTCATGATTCACACAGTCTTACAATTCATTCCAAATGTTACAAATCAATATTCGCACTTATCCAATATCGTTTTCAGAAATTTAATTTGCCAACCGCTTTCGGCGCTGCTGTTGCAATGTGTAACTTTATGAACACAACCTATCATTGAATTTACATTGTTCCGAAGCACGGACTTAAATTAATTTCAATCTTAGTATGAAAAACTTTATGAACATTAATCGTTTTCGACAAAGACTTCTATTTAAATTTTACATCTTGGCTAGGAGAACTGAGTTTATTGACAGAGAGATCCAACAAGGATTTTGTTTTTGATGACCTACGTCCGGAAACCAAAGAACTATGATATACACAGGACCTTCTTTAACAACCGTTGCGAAGGACGGGCATATAAGCTAGTTGATGATAAAAAAAGTAAACTCCTAAGGAATGAATGGCTGGGAGACCCCGAAGAGCACATTCAGCCGCTTAATTAGACAGGTTCTTCTGTAAGCTCCAGCAGGCAACTTCCCTTCGTGTGAATTATGAGATCTGTGTATTGAAGGGAGTATGTTAAGCCTTTAATGCTCAAATATGATTTTAGGTTTAAAAAACTTTTCAGAATTTAAAATTACGTTTATTTTAGGTAAGTGAAAGTATAACTATGCGGCAAAAGTTTGTTACAGCATTTACGCCCGTTTTACGTGTTACATATATTGCCGCGAGACCCCATGTAAACCAACTGCCGGCGTGGAGCAGGGGATAGCGTCACCGACTGCGGTGCTACAGGTCGCCCGTTCAATCCCGTCCACCGGCAAAAATTTATTTCTTTGTAATTAACATTTGCAGAATGTTCCACGTGTTTATGTTCACTTTTAATTTCTACTTGTTTCTAATGTTAACTATTCTTCTAATTTCTTGTACATTCATAAGGTAGAGGTTACGGATATGAAAGTAGCAAGAATGATCGCAGGTACCAATAGATGGGAACAATGGCAGGAGGGTGTCCATAATGAGGAAATCAAAGAAAAGCTGGGAATGAACACCATAGATGAAGCAGTTAGAGGAAACAGACTGAGATGGTGGGGTCATGTTACACGCATGGGAGAAGCAAGGTTACCTAAGAGAATCATGAGCTCGGCAGCGGAGGGTAAGAGGAGTCGAGGTAGACCAAGAAGAAAGTACTTAGATTCGGTGCAGAATGATTTTGAAGTAAAAGGCATAACATCAGACGAGGCATCAATGTTAGCATTGAATAGGAGGAATCATGGAGGAATTTTATTAGAGGTACTATGCTTCAGACTGAACGCTGAAAGGCGTAAACGTCTCTAATGTTGATGATGATATTTATTTATTACTTTTTTCGCATGGCATCTCTTTCTGCTGGGGCCTCGGAATTTCGAAAGTAATTCCTTTTAGACTGGCCCGTGCCTCTTGTTCTGTGGGGCCTAAAAAACTCAAAAGTTACTGTTTCATAATAATGTATTTCCACGTGGACGGGTTCTCAATAAACCTGCTTTCAGTATCAGCGCTGTGTTCAGTTGATAACCCTGCCTTCGAAGTCAAGCCTGCTTCCATTTCAACGCGACATTGTTTGGTGGAGGCGCCAGGTATCCTGTACAACAGCTGCATCACCGTGGCTCCGATTACGCAACGTAAAAGCCGTCGCTTACACGGACTAGACCCGAATACAACGGATATACCGAGTACATTCGTTGGATTAGCGTTTCAATTTTGGACCATGTTTCATCCAATGTTACGATACGCCTAAGAGAGCCTCTACTTCGCGCTCATATTGCTCCAAGTGCGTCTGAGCAGTGTCGTAACGCATCCATTTCTGCGTTTCCGCCAATTCACGCGGAACCCATCGTGATGCATTTTTTTCGCATGTCTAGGCACATTCAGTTTTGATCCAACTCCGTTGTTCCTGTTTTGAAAACATAGTGACACCGTTACGTTAGACAGTTCGCTCACAAGTGACTGATTTCCCTCGATTGTGCGCACGTCGGTGACGTGGAACGGGCGAATCCATTTGATCGGAGCTGAGGTAGGTACGTCTACAACGTGTATCATCGGCGAAAATAGCAGTTTCCATTGCATAGTCTCTCCAGAGCAGTGATGCCACTATTTAAGTTCCAATCCTCATATGGAACCAATTTCATATGAGTGCTTGATGACCTGCACTGATGATGGCCACTCTGAAAGCAATTTACTATTAATAAAGCAAGGAGAAATTTGGAGCAGGATTTAAAGTTCAGAGTGAAGAAATAAAAACATTGCGTTTTGCTGATGACAGAGACAGCAAAGGGCCTGGAGGAGCAGTTGAACGGAATGAACAGTGTGCTGAAAGGTGCGTATGAGATGAACATTAACAACAGCAAAACAAGGGTAATGGAATGCAGTCTAAGAAAATCGGGCGATGCTAAAGATATTAGATTAGGTAATGAAACAATAAAGGTGCTAAATGAGTTTTGTTACTTGGGCAGTAAAATAACTTATGATGGTCGCAGTACATAGGATATACAATGCAGAATGGCAATGGGTACAAATGCATTTTTGAAAAAGAGAAATTTGCTAACCTCGAATATTAATTGAAGTGCAAGGAAGTTCTTTCTGAAGACATTTGTGTGGATTGTTGCCTTGTACGGGAGTGAAACTTGGACGATAAATGGTGCGAAAAGGAAGAGGATAGAGGCTTTTGAAATGTGGTGCTATAGAAGAATGCTGAAGATTACGTGGGTGGATTGCGTAACTAATGAGGAGGTACCGAACAGAATTAGGGAGGAGAAAAGGAATTTTTGGCATACCTTGACTAAAAGAAGGGATCGATTGGTAGGACACATTCTAAGACATCAAGGAATCGTGAATTTAGCGTTGGAGGGAAGTGTGAGGGGTAGAAATCGCAGAGGGAGACCAAGAGATGAATACAGGAAGCAGATTGAAATAGATGTAGGTTGCCGTTCTTATGAGGAGATGAAGAGGATTGCTCAGGATAGAGTAGGGTGGAGAGCTGTATCAAACCAGTCTCCGGACTGAAGACCACAATAAAGCAAGGATGACGACCAAAGCTGCTCATTCCATGTCTGATATTAATCATATTGTGGTCGTGGTGCACACCAATCCATGAAATGCAATCGACTCTCAATTATACGTTTTTGTATTCACCATCACTCGAGTACCCTACACAACCACAAATGGCCCGATAAATCACTGTGTTAATGCCAGAAAAATGTTTGCGACTATTTGGAAGAACGGATGAAATTTAGCAGTTAGCATTTCGAGAATTTGACGCGACTACGGAATGCAATCATCAATCAGTCTCTTCAGCTTATTCAGTCTCATCCTTGGGAATTGAGTGCATTGCCATGGATAGATGAGTGTTACAAAGTACCTTTGATACCTGTCAAGGAGGAACTAAGAATAGCCGGCCGCGGTGGCGGTCAGAGGGCTCAACGCCCTCTGTAATAAAAAAGCTGAGCCAACAACACACCGAACGAGAACGAACAAAAACGATTAACGTTCGCAACGAAGAGAACTACCCATTAAAAAAAAAGGTAGACTGAGGCGCTTTTGTCACGGTCTGCACGGCCACTACGGTCGGGGGTTCGAATCCCCCCTCGGGCATGGATATTTGTGCTGTCTTTAGTATAAGGTAGTTCATAAGTAGTTTGTAAGTTTAGGGACTGATGACCCCGTAGTTAAGTCCCATAAGCTTAACGAACATTTGATTGAACTAAGAATATTTAGTGTTACCGGAGGTAACAGCCATCCCTTTTAAATGCATTGTTACTTGCGAGAGTTACGTAAGGAGGGCCTGAAGATGGTGCTAGTGAAACACCGAAACCTTTTGTTTAATTAATTAAAAAAAATTAAATACCGCTGCTGGTTCTTACTTGAATCCACTGAATGTTTAGTCCCAATCTATTAATTATGGAGAGAATTAAACATCCAAACATAGGTTCTCTGTGTTTACTCTGAATCCGTCAAAAATCAGAATTTTTGAGAAGGTCGCAGACATTGTCCTTCCTGCCTCCAAGCATAACGGCCGTGCGCTTTGCTTCTAATGACACCGATATCGACGGTATGTTAAACCATTATCTACCTTCCTTCCTTCTTTTCGTTCGAAGCAAACCAGTGTTTAGAGGGTGCTTTACACAGTTTGTAGTCATTGTTCCCATTGTTGTTTCTCCTTATTACTTCACAAGAGACTTCTTTGACCTCTAATATAAAGTAACTACGTGCCGTAAGAAAGATGATACATAATTCAATGACAGTGAATTGTTACATTTGCAATCAAAAATGTCAGATATGAAAAAAATATAAAAAATAAAAACAAGGGAGATGGCCAGTGGTAACACACTGGACTCTTATTCGGGAGGATGGGTGTTCAAATCCACCTCCGGCCATCCTGACGTAGGTTTCCCGTGATTTTCCTAAATTAATTCAGGCGAAATTCCTGCGTGGTTCCTTCGAAAGAGCATGGCCTTTTTCTTATCTCTCGCTAAGCTTCCTTCTCTACACACACACACACACACACACACACACACACACACACACACACACACTAAAAAGCAACTTTTTCGTACACACACGAAACACAAACGACCTATACACATACTCAATTCAGTTGGCAGCAGAAACAAACGAATTGCTAACCGAGATATCAAATCAAATGTTCAAATGTTTGTATAGCTTATGGGACTTAACTACGGGGTCATCAGTCCTTAAACTTACAAACTACTTACGAACTAGCTAATCCTAAGGACGGCACAAATATCCATGCCCCTTGGGGGATTCGAACCCCCGACCGTAGTGGCCGTGCAGATCGTGACTGGAGCGCCTCAGTCTCATCGGTAACCGAGATATACCTTCAAGCCTGTGAAATAGTAAACATTAAATAGTGAGTGATAAAATGAAGGAAATACACAAATTGTGGCGAAGCTGTGTGAATTCAGCCAGTGAGCAGATGGGAAAAACAACATGAATATCACGGATTGATGACCACACAGTTTGGTCCGATAGATTTACAGACATTTCAACATTTCAACAAACATGAATATAGCGAGAATATGTGTGTAACCTATCTTGTTTTGATTAAAACAAACTATGTAATCTGTTGAGGCAACACCAGTAAGTAAGAAAGTGTAATTTCCAGATATATAATCCACTGATGATGCCCTCAAAGGACGAAACGCGTATAGAGGAAATAAAAGTATTGCAGAAAGGAAACTGTTGTTTAATATATGAAAAGAAATATATCCAATGACCAATTGGTCGACAGGGCGTTAAACCCTAATTTTCCTTCCCTTCCTTTTTTCCCCCTTTCTTTTCTTTTAATTTTAAATCGGACGCTATAATGGCCTGGCAAAGTGCCGTTGAACGTATTGGACTAGTGGGAGAGGCCGCGTCGCCCTCAATACGGGGCGTCGCTTGCCCTGTGGGCGTCGCGGCGGCAGGTGTGGGCGATTTGTTTGCAACGTGCCGGCGCTGGCGGCCGTGGGGGCCGGGCCCCACGGTCGCGCGTATATATAGCAGCGCAGGGCCACTGGCGCCAGGCCGGTCGCTGGCACCAGCTGCCTGACAGTCGCCCCAAGCCTAGCGCAACCTGTCCTGTGATCGCGCAGCGGCAGACAGACTGTATCGGCGTGGTCGCCAAAACCAAACGTACAGGACAACAGACACCGCGCCACACGGAGCACCTTTGTTAAGAATAGGCGTTGATGAAATTGACCAAAATCGTCGATTTTAGATTTATTTTTTATTTGTTAGTACAACTCATTACCTAATGCAGTGAGTGCTCAGCTGAGATCTACTCTTTTCTGCAAGAAGGAAGTAAGTACCAAGTTAGCAGTGCACCGATCTATCTTTCGACCAAGTTTGTTGTATGGGAGTGAAAGTTGGGTGGATGCAGGTTACCTTATGCATAAAGTAGAAGTTATAGATATGAAAGTAGCAAGAATGGAACATATACTTTCTTCGAATATTATGAACTACCTCGAAGAGAACGACCTATTAACCAGTAGACAACACGGATTCAGAAAGTATCACTCTTGCGAAACACAGCTTGCCCTTTATTCACATGAAGTGTTAAGTGCCATTGACAAGGGATCTCAATTCGATTCCATATTTCTGGATTTCCGGAAGGCTTTTGACATTGTACCCCACAAGCGGCTTCTTATGAAATTGCGTGCTTATGGAATATCTCCCCAATTGTGCGGTTGTATTCACGATTTAATATCAGAAAGAACACAGTTCGTTGTAATTGAGGGTAAGTCATCGAGTAAAACTGAAGTGATATCTGGCGTTCCACAGGGAAGCGTTATAGGTCCCCTACTCTTCCTCGAGTTTATAAACGATTTAGGAGACAATCTGAAAAGCTCCCTTAGATTGTTCGCGGATGATGCTGTCGTTTATCGGTTAGTGAAGTCAACAAAATTTCTGCATGGTGCGAAAATTGGCAATTGACATTAAATAAAGAAAAGTGTGAAGTAATACACATGATCACTAAAAGAAATCCGCTGAACTTCAATTACGCGATAAATCAGTCAAACCTTAAGGTCGTAGATTCTACCAAATACCTAGGAGTTACAATTACGAACAACTTTGACTGGAGAGAACACATACAAAATATTGTGGGGAAGGCGAACCAAAGGTTACGTTTCATCGGCAGGACGCTTCGAAGATGCACCAGCTCCACAAAAAAGAGACCGGCTACATCACACTTGTGCGTCCTCTCCTGGAGTACTGTTGCCCCTTGTGGGACCCTCACCATATGGGATTGACGGAAGACATTGAGAAGGTTCAGAGAAGGGCAGCTCGATTTGTTCTATCACGTTACGGGGGGGAAAGCGTCACGGAAATGTTGCACGAATTGGGGTGGAAATCATTAAAAGAAAGAAGTTATTCATTGCTAAGTTTCAATCACCGACTTTTAGTTCTGAATGTGAAAATCTTTTGCTAGCACCCACCTACTTAGGGAGACACGACCATCCCAATAAAATAAGAGAATTCAATTCGAAAACGGAACGCTTTAGGTGTTCTTTCTTCCCGCGCGCTATTAGAAAATGGAACGGTAGAGAAAAGTTATGAAAGTGCTTACTGAACCCTCTGCCAGGCACTTTGATATGATTTGCGGAGAATCTATGTAGAAGAATGATTGCAGGTACTAATAGATGGGAACAATGGCAGAAGGGTATCCATAATGAGGAAATCAAAGAAAAACTGGGAATGAACACCATAGATGAAGCAGGTAGAGCGAACAGACTGAGATGGTGGGGACATGTTACACGCATGGGAGAAGCAAGGTTACCTAAGAGACTCATGAGTTCCGGCAGCGGAGGGTAAGAGGAGTCGAGGTAGATCAAGAAGAAAGTACTTAGATTCGGTGAAGAATGATTATGAAGTAAAAGGCATAACATCAGACGAGGTATCAATGTTAGCATTGAATAGGGGATCATGGAGGAATTTTATTAGAGGTACTATGCTCCAGACTGAACGCTGAAAGGCATAATCAGATGATGATGATGGTGGTGGTGAGTACAACTCATGGACAATAAGTTCCCAAAGTTTCAATACTGATATCGCATCCGAAGTGCCTGAAAATTAATTAACAGTGTGAGGCAACCTTCCTGCCATGCCCACGTTTTGAAGCAGCACTTCATTACCAGAACAGTGAACAACGGTTCTGTGTATTACTTTCAACCAAACATGTGCGGGATACATCTAGAAGGCCGTGATACGTATTCTTTGCTTTTACAGATCATCTTTGACTCTGTTCCGTACCTTATAAACAATAACAAACTAGCTGCATCGTTTTTGACGAAGCAATTCTTTTTTGCCTTGTGATACTGACGGAGATTTATATAAGAGTTCGATTCTTTTTTAGTTATGCCACGATCACAAAGAGTGTATAAAAAACTGGATAAACTGCGTTTGAATAATGTAAACGAAGGCATCCGCGGCTGTTGTCATTATTGATAAAACTCTTCTGGGTATTGGACCGCATCGTCAATATACCAAATATTTCGCCGACGTTTCGGCCGCTATTGCAAGCGGCCATCTTCTGCATGTTACGTTTACTGCTGGATGAGGGAAAGCAGAAAGCCGGCCGCGGTGGCCGAGGGGACTGAGGCGCTCCAGTCACGGTCTGCACGGCCACTACGGTCGGGGGTTCGAATCCCCCCTCGGGCATGGATATTTGTGCCGTCCTAGTTCGTAAGTAGTTCATAAGTAGTTTGTAAGTTTAGGGACTGATGACCCCGTAGTTAAGTCCCATAAGCTTAACAAACATTTGAACATTTGATTTGAAAGCAGAAACCACCAATCATAACTGGCAACATTCAATATTTAAGACACCAGCTTTTCCTCACCCAGCAGTAAACGTAACACCCAGAAGATGGCCGCTTGCAATAGTGGCCGAAATGTCGGTGAAATATTTGATATATTGACAATGCGGTCCAATACCCAGAAGAGTTTTATCAGCAATGCGTTTGAATAAGTTAATGAATAGAAGACGTGAGAAACAACGACGAATCAGCAGAAAGGTTACGTCCAAAGTAAGAACATCTGAAAATGTTAACTCGTCTCCTAGCAGTTCCATCATTTATAAGGAGAGACTTCTTAATTGTATCCTGCATCTTGTCAAGCCCACTGCACATCTCAAAAAGTGTGTTCATGGCAAAACCCAGAATCCAAATGAGTCTCTAAATTCCTACATGGAAACGATGCCCTAAAACCACATTTGCATCTGCTACAGTTGTCGGAATTGCAAGTTATGATGCAGTTCTTGTATTTAATGATGGGAACTTCGGGAGCATGAAGGTGTTAGAAAGAATGGGCTTCAAGATAGGAAATTTTACTCAAGACATCCTGAGAAAAATGGATTTTCTGCGCGTCTGTGCAGCTGAAAAGTCAGTTGAAGACGTGGTAAAGGAAATAAGACAGACAACAAGAAACCGGAAGAGAAGCCTTGAAGAGAAAGACGAACCAGAGTACGAATGTGGTGCTTTCTGAAAAAGTGGCATAAGGGAAAAAATTACTTTTTCAATGTTTATGTACCTTCCCTTCAGATTCTATGAATGCTAGAATTATGAAATTTTGTACACACATTTCTGTAAACCCAACAAACGTTGTCTCAAGAGAAAATTTTGAAATTCTGATTGCTAGCTTAGATATCGAGCAAAGTGCTTGGAATTTTGCAAGAATTTAAAATTGTACTTGTGGAATTATATATAAAATTTATGTAACTTCTCCTATTTGAAAGATATGAAGCAGAGAATTTTTTTTTTTTTTTTTTAGAAATCTGTTAAATACTTTCTGAGAAAAAGGAGCATACATTATTTATGAAAATAAAAATTCAAATTTCATAAAAAAGTTTAATATATATAATCAAAGGATTTAATATGTAAATTAGTTACTTTCATGTAAAGCATGGTACAAAATTTCACTGTCATATCTCCAAAACTATGGATTTGGTGCATTTTTGAAACAGTGTGTGTTTTTCTTCAATGCCCCTCCCCCCCTTAAAGTCACTTGCGACTGCAGCGCTGTGCAGCACGTGACGGACAAACCGCGATCATGTGCAACATCGCACCATACACATACGCTCGCTCAGAGAAAGATCCCTACGCAAAGAGTGGAAAGTCGCACAGTCACTCCAATATTCAATAGGAGTGATCAGTGAAATTACAGGCCTATATCATTGACGTTGGTTTGTAGCGCCATTTAAAGACCGGATACTTTCCTGAAACATTACCAACTACCTCGAAGAGGACGGCCTATTGATCTGTAGTCAACAAGCATTCAGAAAGTGTCGTTCTTGTGCAACACAGCTAGCGCCTTACTCACATGATGTGATAAGTGCTGTCGGCGAGAGATATCAAATCGATTCCATATTTCTAGATTTCCGGAAGGCTATAGACACGGTACCTCCCAGATTTCTGTTGTACCCAGGGCAACGAGGAAAAAAAATTGCTGAGTCTACATAGTACGAAAAGTTATTTTGTATATAACTACAGTATAGCAGGGCAAAGGAAGTAGTTGCTGCCATAGTATATTAGCGATTTGGAATGGAACGCCGCGGTGGAGTAGCCGAGCGGTCTAAAGCGTCTCGCTGCGGAGCGCGCGGTTGCTCGCCGTGGAGGTTCGAGTCCTCCCTGGGGCATGGGTGTGTGTGTTGTCCTTAGGTTAGTTTACCTAGGTTTAAGTAGATCGTAAGCTACGGACTGATGACCACGCAGTTTGGTCCGATAGATTTACAAACATTTGAACTTTTTCGAATGGAACGACCATATAAAATTAAACGTGGTAAAGCAGCTGCCAGGCAGAGATTCATCGCAAGAATCCTTAGGAAGTGTAATCCGCCAACAAAGGGAGTACTGAAGCTTACAAACACTCGTTCGGTCGAGTAATTCTCATGAGTGTGGGATCCGTCCCAGTTAAGGTTAATAGAAGACAGAAGAACCAACGGAGAGGAATATGCTTCTTTATGGGCGCATGTGGTAGGCTGAAAGCGTCACAGAGTGTTCAGGAAACTAGCGCCAGACGATGCAAGAGAGACGTTGAAAAATGTTCAAATGTTTGTACATCTATGGGACTTAACGTCTTTGGTTATTAGTTCCTAGGCTTACGAACTACTTAAACCAAGGTTAACTAACCTAATAACAACACACACACACCCATGCCCGGGGGAGGACTCGGACCTCAGACTGCAAGTTGCCGCGCTCTCCACGAGGCATCTTAAACCGCTCGGCCAGTCCACCGCGGTAGAGAGACAGACGTTCTTTATTGCGGCACAGGCTCCTGTCAAAGTTCCGACATAATACGTTTCTCGAGGAGTCAACCAATATATTGCTTCCTCCTTGGTACATCTCTCGATACGACCGCAAGGATAGCTCGGAAACCTACCGGCAATCGTTTTTTCCGCGAACCATCCGCGACTGGGATTGGGGGGGGGGGGGGGGAGTTAGAATGGTACGAAAAGTATCCTCCGATAGACACCGTGATGTGGCCTGTGAAGTAGCTGCTGACTACAGCTGATTCGTAAATCACACAGTGTCTCTACAAAAATGGGCGGGCGTGAAATTACTGCATTATCTCTACGAAGACGCGTTATTTTTTTTACCTTTGTCTCGATACTATTCATATTGATTTGTCTGTCGTGTAGCTATGAAAAAAAAAAGATTCAGTATTTATAAATGCATTATATAGCCAAATCGATAGTTTCATATTTTGTCAGTCAAGGACATAAAATTACAAATGCTGTACAACAAATACTGAGAAACACATTCATGATGTGGGACTTGACCTTCTCCCGGCGTGTTGTATATTCGAAAAACAAGATATGCAGCCGGGTGAGAGAATCGACAGCCACCGATATTTCGTCTGGACACCCAGCCATTTTCAAGGCAATTAAGAAGATGAAACATTGTGCATTATATTTAAAAACTTCTGATTTCAGTGAAAACAAGGAAGATACCACACAACGAACATGTAAGTAACAGCGTCATCACATCAACCTAAGATGATAAATGTTAGTAAATACGAGAGCAATATTCCACGAAGAATTTACGCAACAGCCTCCACCTCTAAAGTTAACCAGTAGTTTGATTTTAATTGCTTCTTTTATATCGCAATCCCTATAATTAGATTTACACACCAGAATCTCTGTGTTATTATATTCCATAGAGTGACCTGTGTCTAGGCAATGTACTGCAATAGCAGATTTTCTATGTTGTTGTAAACAAGTGTGACACTCATGTTCAGTGCCCCGGTGCTCCACAGTCCTGACAGTTTGACCAATATCTTAGATGCTACTACTGCATAGTAACCGATATACACCCACCTTATGCAGCACAAGATCATTTTGTATGGGCCGTAGGATCGCCTTACTCACAATTGGTGATCAAAAATCACATTTCTGCAAAATACGACCAATCCTGCACATCCGTAAGTTTTTGTAAATTTTTCATAGTCCATCGCATAAGACGAAAATTAGTTCATCATTCTCCCTTGTAGTAGAATCCCATGATCTGGTGTAAAATTTTAAGAACATTGTTATTCGACCATTGTTCACAGTAAGTAGTCAAGGTTATATACATGTAAATACAAACCTTCAAAAAAGAAAAAAGAAAATATTAAAAAAAATTACTGCTACAAGTATTGTATTTCCTAAATTGTGAATAATTAGAAAAAAATATATACAAAATAATTGTTTCCCAAAATCTAGTACGTTTCCTGCAATAGAATTTTAAGCCCATTACTCAGCTATTTCTGTTATTTGATTAATTACGATGATCCCATTTCGGAGTTATAGCCATCGTCATTCTCTGTAAACACATAATAGGTAACTTACAAGCTGGAACCATAATGAGAGGAGTTGCAACATTTGTTTTGTACGTATTTCTGACTTACATATAATGTCATTGTTCTCACGGTTATTCTTGTTAGATGTTACTCTTTACGGCGTAATGATTCCCAATATGTCACGTCTATCTTGGCTGTACATGTGTCTACGTTTTTTTGTATTATCGCATTCTCAACTTGAGTCACAGTGCAACAGCGACATTACATATTTATGTTGTTAGCACTGGTGGTAAGTGGCGTGCGGAGATACAACTATGTTTAATACTGTATGTTTATATATTGTATTGGTTTAATTGAAATGCCTTTGGTTTTTATTCTGTGCTAGGATTTATTTGTATATTTTATTAAATTTTACGTGATAACTTGTATTGGTCTACAGTTTACGTTATTTTCTTTTATTTTATATCTTGCTGTGTAACGTTTGTGCTGTTACTAAGAATTTTGCTTATTGACTGTCTTTGGTTCACTAATTTAGCATATATCTTGGATTAAAATATAAATAAAATTTTCGATGTACTTTCTGTGTTTTAGTTAATTAAGAAAATTTAGAAGATTTATATGGTCGAGAATCTGATTGCTTAGTTTTTCGTGTGTTTTAATATGTAAGTGACATGTATGTTTATAGAAGAGGGTCAACTGAAATAGGAGATACAACCCGTTGTCTTTGACCAGTGACGTCATATCTGAGTCACAGGTGACAGTTTTTTTAGAAGCTGATAATAACTGTGATTAAAAACTCGTAACTCGTGAAAAATAGAGGTATTTTATACGAATGAGTCGCGACTTATACTCGTAAAAAAATATTTACGGTGGAACTGTAATCGTTAATTTCCGAGGTTAATCATAGTTTATTTGTTATGTTCGGCAAATAAGTATTACGATATTATGTCATATGTTATAAACTGTGGTTCTCTTCACAATGTCTTCTTTTGTTAGTTACACATCTATGTAGTGTTTCTCCTTTGCGTTTCTTGTGTTACTTTTGTCATGCTGACAATCTCATGTGCCCTGCTATTACGACGAAACGCGTCATTAATCAGGATTAATGAACTACTTTGCAACCAAGACGGCTTGTACTATAAAATAAAAAAAAAATTTAATTCTTGGTCCATGTGCAAAAAAATTTGAACAAATACACTTATGAGAGAGCGTACTAATAAATGGCGTCCAGCGAAGGAGTACATAGTACCTGAAAATCGAATCAAATAGTTTGTAAACCAATTGAACCAAACTGGTATGGTCATCAGTCCCTAGGCTTACGAAGTAATGGAACCAACTTAGCGTAAGAGCAGCACACATATCCACACCCGAAGGAGGACTCTAACGTCTGGTGGGAACGACCGTCCGGTCTGTGGCATGATGCCTTACACAACGCGGCTATTCTGCGTGGTGGAATATCTGATTAAAAAATTATACGAGTACATCAAGAGCATTTGCATTGTGAAGACTCTAAGAATGTTATACAAACGTTCAGAAAAAGTTGGTATTAGTTCGAAAAGCTGGTAACAGATGGCGCTGTACGCAGCGCAGCTGGTATTGTATCATCGTGCATGATGAAACTCGCCCGTCGCACGCCGTCTCTGCAGTAACAGCACAATCTCTTCAAAATGTCCACCAGCCGCAGTACAATCAAATTTGCATTCACATCATGTAGTGTCTCAGCTAATACCGAGTCGGATACCTCGCAGATCGCGATTCAAGCTCGTCCATAGGCGTGGGATGGTTTCGGTAGACAGTGTCTTTCAAAAAGTTAAAAGGATATTTATACTGTAAAACACAGTCTTGTTCGCATAAGGTAAAAAAAAAACATTGGTTTTCTATTTTACCGATTTCAACCTAATGTAGGTCACCTTCAGAGGTCTGCAGGGCTGCCGTGGCTGTTCTCAGGCCGTTAAGTTGGTAACTGCTGACTAGTGGCCACACTCTAACTAGCGGCTCTATGGCCACTAGTCAGCAGTTACCAACTTAACGGCCTGAGAACAGCCACGGCAGCCCTGCAGACCTCAGCACCGGCCACGTGGCTAAACGCTAACAACATTATTCTTTGCAAAATTTTCAAATGTTTGTTAATCTATGGGCCTCAACTGATTGAGTCCCAATCTACTTAAACTAAGGACAACTCATACACCCATACTCGAGGGAGGACTCGAACCCCCGACGACGAACGGCCGCGCACCGCAGTACGGCGCCTCAGTGTGGACGGCTAAACCGCCGCGGCTTATTCTTTGCATTTCTTGTGATATCCAAATTGTGTAGACACTTTTGTAATTTAGTTACGTCTATCCTTGCAGGCTGTATCATTATTTCTGAAGATGACCTACATTAGGTTGAAGCAGGAAAAATTATTTTTTACCCCCCCCCCTTTCTCTCTCTCTCTCTCTCTCTCTCTCTCTCTCTCTCTCTCTCTCTCTCTCTCTCTTTCTCTCTCTCTCTCTCTCTCTCTCTCTCTCTCTCTCTATATATATATATATATATATATATATATAATCACTAAGTGTGTTTGCCTCTGTAACTTATAAAATAATAGGTGACGGGAAATTTTAATGCAGTAGGTCAACACAAGAAATGTTACACTTTCTGTGGAGTCAGGAACATAGTTTATTGTATCATTTTCCAAAGAGTTACAGTACAAGGATATGATTTTTTAAAAATGGAACCATAGTTTTTTCTATAGTGCATTGGATTCGTTGAAACGAGCTGTGTCCAAATCAATTTAAACTACATTCCTATCACTGTTAGTTTGGGAGCTACAACCATTCAAAGTTTAGGGGGCGGAGGCTACGACAGCGTATCTGACTGGCTGGTGGTCATGAGACAGTGGGCCGTACCCCAGGAGATAGACACTCGGCCAGTCAGCTACGCTATCGCAGCCACCGCCCTCGGAACTTCGAAGGGTTGTAACTCCCAAACTAACAGTGATAGGAATGTAGTTTAAATTGATTTGGACGCAGCTGGTTTAAGCGAATCGAATACACGATAGAAAAAACTATTGTTCCATTTAAAAAATTATATCTTTGTGCTGTAACTCTTTGGAAAATGATACAATAAACTATGTTCATAGCTCCGCAGAAAGTGTAACATATCTTGTGTTGACCTACCGTATTAAAATTTCCCGTCACCTATTATTTTATAAGTTACAGAGGCAAACACACTTAGTGAAACACCCTGTATATATAGGGTGTTACAAAAAGGTACGGCCAAACTTTCAGGAAACATTCCTCTCAAACAAATAAAGAAAATATGTTATGTGGACATGTGTCCGGAAACGCTTAATTTCCATGTTAGAGCTCATTTTATTACTTCTCTTCAAATCACATTAATGATGGAACGGAAACAAACAGCAACATAACGTACCAGCGTGGCTACAAACACTTTGAAACAGGTAATGTTCAAAATGTCCTCCGTTAGCGTGGATACATGCTTCTCCCTCCGTCGCATGGAGTCCTTGATGCAGCCCTGGAGAATTGCGTATTGCATCACAGCCGCCCACAATACGAGCACGAAGTATCTCTACATTTGGTACTGGGGTTGCGTAGACAAGAGCTTTCAAATGCCCCCATATATGAAAGTCAAGAGGGTTGAGGTCAGGAGAGCGTGGAGGCCATGGAATTGGCCCGCCTCTACCAATCCATCGGTCACCGAATCTGTTGTTGAGAAGCGTACGAACACGCCGACTGATATGTGCAGGAGCTCCATCGTGTATGAACCACATGTTGTGTCGTACTTGTAAAAGCACATGTTCTAGCAGCACAGGTAGAGTATCCCATATTAAATCATGATAACGAACTCCAGTGAGCGTAGGTGGAAGAACATGAGGCCCAATCAAGACATCACTAACAATTCCTGCCCAAACTGGCGGTGAATCGAGGAAGTACTGTACATACTAACGAAACAATTGGGTATTTTGACAATTGTCTGCACGAATTATTTCAAATTACATTTAAAGAGAAATACTAAAATGAGCTCTAACATGGAAATTAAGCGTTTCCGGACACATGCCCACATAACATATTTTCTTTCTTTGTGTGTGACGAATGTTTCCTGAAAGTTTGACAAAGAGAGAGGGGGGTCTAAAAAAATGTATCCACTGTTTAAAGGTCCATAACTTGCAAATTAATTGACAGAGTTGTCTCATCTTTGGTAGTGTAATAGTTTGTAGTTCCGGGAATCGCCTCACAAGTGTTGAATTGTGTTGTTTTGTTTTGTCAGATGACAGTCGCCAGACAGTCAGTGTTTTGTTCTTAATTGTACCTAGTTACTCGAGTAAACATGGCTGGCGCAAGACTTACATTCGATGAAAGGAAGTCAGTTTTGACGTGGTATTTTAAGTACGAAAACATGAATGAGGTTCAACGGCAATGGCGAAATGAGTATCAAACAGAGCCACCGACACGTTTAACGATTCCTCGCATACGAGACAAATTTGAAGCCGAAGGCTGTGTTAAATATGTACGCAAACAACGATCAGGACAAAAATGTTCAAATGTTTGTTAAGCTTATGGGACTTAACTACGGGGTCATCAGTCCCTAAGCTTACAAACTACTTACGAACTAGCTATCACTAAGGACGGCACAAATATCCATGCCCGAGGGAGGATTCGAACCCCCGACCGTAGTGGCCGTGCAGACCGTGACTGGAGCGCCTCAGTCCCCTAGGCCACCGCGGCCGGCACGACCAGGATAAGCTGTAACAGTAACAAGTCCAGCTAACTCCCATCGTGTGTTACAACAATTGACCCGCCCACCACAGAAGTCTGTGAGACAGTGTGCCCGTGAAACTGGAGTGAGTCGCTCAAGTGTTCGGCGAAATTTGAAGATAGCAAAGTGGAAGCGCTACATCCCACGATAGCTACAAGCAACGAACGAGAACGACCCAGATCGTAGAATGGAGTACTGCGAGTGGTTTACTAAAATGGTGCACAGCGATGAAGAGTTAATAGTGTTGAGTTTATGAGATGATTGTGTGGTCTTATGAAGCACAGTTAAAACTCAATGGTATAGTGAATCGCCACAATTGCATCTACTGGGCCGCCGAAGATCCGAACGTCCATGTAGACAAATCCGTGAATTTACCAGGTGTAAATGTGTGGTGTGGGTCGTCCTCCCGGTGCTTGATTGGGCCATTCTTCTTTGACCGCAAAGTTACCTGTGAGGTGTTCCTTCAGAAGCTTCAGATATCCATTTTACCTGCCATCCGAGACTTGTATGGAATGGAAGATTTTACTTTCAACAAGATGGTGCCCCAGTCCACTACCAAGATCGTGTTAGGGCGTATCTCGACGAAAATCTACCAGGAAGAGGATAGGTCGTAGAGGTGCTGTGGAGTATCCAGACTTAACTCTTCTGGACTTTAATCTGTGGGAAACGCTAAAGGGCGTCGTTTATCGACAAAAGCCACGCACTTTGGATACACTTCGAGAATTCATCGTACATTCATTTGCAGATATCCAACTGAACACGTTGCAGTTAGTTGTTCGTGCTGCAGTTCTGCGGCATCGTTTGTGTGTGAATGTTAATGGTGACCATGTCGAACATCTACGGTGATATCTTTAAGTGGGACTTTAAGCTACACTTTCACCAAAAATGAGACAACTCCGTCAATTAGTCCGCAAATTATTGACTTTTAAACAGTGGATACGTTCTTGTGGACCCCTCTATATATATATATATATATATATATATATATATATATATATATATATATATATATATATATATCACTGTCTTCTCCTAGGACAATGTTATCTAAATTAATAGTTACAAGGCGTCAGATCGGGTGAATATGGAGGTCAATCCATGCCTGCGCCAATAAATTAGCGATCATCGAATGCAGTGATCCTATTGCCGAAGTATTTATCCAGAAAGCGAAGTGGTCTGGCGCCATCTTGCATGAACCACTTGGTGGCTAGTAGATTCTCTAACGCTACCTGTGTGACGACAAATTGTTCGAAAATAGCAATGTAAAGTTCAGTAGAGATCGTTTCTCTCACTATAAAAGGCTAATAACGCCTATGATGCATACCGAAGGCCACACGCTAACTTTTGGAGAATACAGTGGATTTGCTGCACACAGATGGAGATTATCAGAACCCCAAAATCGCCAGAATCGTCAGAATCAGCCCTCTTCTGCACTGCTCGCGGCGGAGTGGCCGAAAGCATTGAGGCGCTATGCTCCGATGCGCGAGGCCGTTTCCCGTCGGGGGTTCAAATCCCCCCCTCGGGCATGGATGTTTCTGTTATCTTTAGTAGTTTGTAATTTTAGGGCTTATAATCCTGAAATTAAATCCTGTAAGCTTAACAAACATTTGTACATGTGTGGATCGGAATCTGAGTGGTAACACGTGTAGGATCTATTTTCTGCCTGCTGGAACGTTTCAAACCAGTATCTGCCGTAATTCTTCGGACGGATATCCTTCGAATTTGCTTAATAATTCCAGAAACGAGGTGACATTTGCAGGAGTGGGAACAGTTTTCCTGCAATATCATCAGCGACGCTGCCTGTCCGTCAGAATTTGGCGAAGAACTTGAGAATTGTTTACGCGTCAAGTCCTTTAAACCGTGTATGAGAATTGCGTCTTGTCGCCGTAGGACTTTATTGTAACTCGTGGTATTCCAGTATCAGAAAAACAGACTGGAATACATGACAGTAACCTCCTCCTTCGATAGACTAACCAACCTTCACGTTACAGCGGTGGAACTGATCATTGTAATAACTGTAATACGCTGTTTCTAGGCATGTCGTAAAGCAGCTTCTGTAGACAATTCTCACAGCTTTTACAATACAAATGCTCTTTGATGTACTTATCTATCGAGCTTCGTTTATGGGATATTTGATTTTAAAATCAGCGAGGCCTCATCGGAAACCATGTATTTACACTACTCAGATGTCTTTTTGGTGATTAAAGAATTTTCTGTTACGTTAATTTTCCTTTTCATAGCAATAATTTGTTGTAATTACATGTCAGTTAGCAACACTGAGTGGGGAGCACACGAAGTAGAGTAGCAAATCACAAAGCTGAATAAGGGAAGTGGTGCATGTTGGTGTCTCAGTCTGTGTAAATATTTTTTCTCGTCTTCGCGTTTTCTCGTAGTTTCCAAGATTTCCTTATTAATTTTACGGACGTATACTGTAGAATATTCGATGTTATTTAATTGCGCGTCCTCTGAAGAGTGAGGTTGTTCGATTGGCTTCATGTGCAGGACAGATTGCACCAAACTTGCAGTAAAATATTTAGTACTTTATAGTTTCAAGGCTTGTATTTTAAATGTTCTAAAAATTCTACTGCTGCATAGTAACAGTGTTTGAGAAACTATTTATTTATTTATTTAAGGGATCACTAAAACGTAAGCTATTGAAATGATGTTTATCTTATGTGAAGGTATATTCTAATTCCTCATGGCACTATCATGCAAAGTCACTGCCCTTATTGACTGCATACGGAACTTTCCTTTTAAGCTTACATCCTATATATTGAAGTTGTTACTTATGTAAACCACACACAGAGCACTATGAGTAGCATATGCAGAGGGGCGAAAATATACATTTTAATAGAGCTAAAGAAGGAATTTAGGTCCGTTTATTTTTAAACGATGTAATACGGGAAGATCGTGTGTAGCACGTTGAGGCACAGGTCCCGTATGCGCAAGCCTCTCCGTTTCTGAGCGTTCAGCTACGCGCTGGACCCAGCAATGCTGAGCGTTCTTGTTCAAATGCAAAGTCCGTGTGCAGACAGCTTTATGCACTAACAAGTAAAGTGACACCACAGCAAGTCACGTGTCGGCAGATATGGCAGTGGCATAATGTACAGCCATTTTCAAACACATTTGTCAGATTTATAATAGCGTATCCTGCAGTATGGCGTCAACTGAGGTTATGGTGTTGTGGTGTTGTAATTTAGGTTACTGAATTAGAATTGAGATGAAACGCCAACAAAACGAAAATAAGTTCAAATGTTCAAATGTTTGTAAATCTTATGGGACTTAACTACGGGGTCATCAGTCCCTAAACTTGCAGACTACTTATGAACTACTTACGAACTAGGACGGCACAAATATCCCTGCCCGAGGGGGGATTCGAACCCCCGACCGTAGTGGCCGTGCAGACCGTGACTGAAGCGCCTCAGTCCCCTCGGCCACCGCGGCCGGCCGAAAATAAATTGCGTGGGAATGGGGTTTGCTCAGAAAAGACACTGTAGCATTGAAAACGTACACAAATGAAGTAGCGCATGTAAACGAAAATCCAATCACGAGTAACAAAAGTAATTTTCGATTACCAGTTGGTAAGCGTACTGAGTTCTTTTAAGAAATGTTCAAATGTTTGTAAATCTATCGGACCAAACTGCATGGTCATCAGTCCGTAGCTTACAAACTACTTAAACCTAGGTAAACTAACCTAAGGACAACACACACACCCATGCCTCAGGGAGGACTCCAATCTCCACGGCGAGCAACCGCGCGCTCCGCAGCGAGACGCTTTAGACCGCTCGGCTACTCCAGCGCGGCTCTTTTAAGGTGTCTAGTGTCCGAATTTAAGATGGAGAACTACAAGTGAAACAAGTGACATATTTATATTTGACACCTAACTATTACCTGTCATGTGTTCATGTCCTCAGAACAAAATCTTCTGATGTTATGTACTGGTTGCTATTTACAATGCTATGGAGCCTTACCTATATCTATAAATGTGAATGTCTGTTCGGTGTACGTTTATCACGTCTGAACCACAAGCCATAAAGAGCTAAAAAATTGTACAGTTACTATTGTCCACCCGGGGAAGGTTTTAGGCACGGTTTTATGTCGATCGGATGTGAATGTCTGTAAGGTGTACGCTTATCACGTCTGAACCACACGACGCAGAGACTTAAATATTTGTACAGTTACT
Source organism: Locusta migratoria (assembly GCA_026315105.1). Classification (NCBI taxonomy): domain Eukaryota; kingdom Metazoa; phylum Arthropoda; class Insecta; order Orthoptera; family Acrididae; genus Locusta; species Locusta migratoria. The sequence continues at coordinate 298,190,227 of CM048746.1, forward strand.
AATTTATACCTGAGGAAGGTTTTAGGCAGGGTTTCATAGCGATTTGATAAATATTTAATCATTTGAAGAATATAACGCGCAATGCGGAACAATGATGACTCTCTGAAAATTATATTTACTCTTTAAAATGGTTTTATTGGTTGCATTGTTGCTTGAGGGTTGATAATGATAAAATGGTGGATGGAGTATATTGAGATGGAAAGTTATTGGTGTATATAAAACTCTACGTATGTATGCGTCTGTGTGTGTGTGTGTGTGTGTGTGTGTGTGTGTGTGTGTGTGTGTGTTAATATTTCGCTCTGCAGCGAAAACTACAGAACGCAAACGAATGGTCAGTGTGTAATTGTTGTCCGAAGTCTCCAGTTCTACACCATTGCAGTAGCATGCCGATAGTTAACAGGGGTTGGAATATATGGAAGTTAAAGTCGTCAAATTATAAAAAAATTCGGACTGAAGAGGAGCGATGACGTTTGCGCCTGTATAGCAAGGAGGTTCCGTACAGCGAAACGTGATGCCACAGACCTTATCTTTGGTCTATGCGTGCTACACTGTCTTCAGCTCTTTCTCTGTAAGGATAAGCATACAAATAAGAATAAATAAAGCAGTAAAAAAGAAATTTCTTTTAATACGTCTCTTTAAAAATAACGATTTGACGTTTCGCGCATTACATCAAGTGATCGACCTATAATATTATTACAATCATTATTGTTGAATTTCGTGATTGGATTCCTCGAAATTAGTGCATTTTTACATGTGATTTGATCTACATTAACTTTCCTGATAAACGGTAAGTGCATAGTTTTCTGCAATCTCATAGTAATATAGAGTTCCGCTTTATCAGTGAAATTTCCTCAGAAGTGAGTGAAATTAATTACATTAATTTAATTGTTATTTAAACTTCGTAGATAAATGTGCATTGAGCTACTTTACACGCGAGCGGAGCCGCGGGTTTAAGCTAGTATGCAATATAACATACCAACTCTTTCACTCTACATTAGTTAAATACGACGAAGTATTAATCAATATCGAATTTTGAGGTTATGTTTTCTACAGCTGTTTTGGATGTCACTGCAATATAGTTGATTTCCTTAATTAAGAGATACATTGAATTAGAAATGATAGCAGAAATTAATTACTTCCTTTCTTAAATCCATTTGCAACTGTTTAAGAACAATGAAGATGCCAATTCCGGAATCTGAATATACTTCCAGGACTGCTTAATTTTCACCACTTGTATTACAAATTACTTTTTAGTAATCACTCCATACTTCTTGATTAGTAACATACAAATCTTTGTAAACACATCGTATAGCATAATATTCTTCAAAAGTGAAAATGCCAAGATCGCTGAATACTTATTTTATTTAAAGACGACCAGTTTCGGAGGACTGTGCCTCCATCATCTGGTCATATTACATGTTATAAGTTGGTCATTATATTTAAAAAGTGGAGATAACATAATAAGTGCATCACAGCACTTAGTCCACGTGTAAAATACATAAATTACATGTAGACTAAGTGCTATTTTCCACTTATTATTATGTTATCTCCACTTTTTAAATAAGATGACCGACTTATAACACGTAATATGACCAGTTTATGGTGGCACAGTCTTCCGAAACTGGTCATCCTTAAAATAAGTATTTTGCGATCTTGGAATTTTCACTTTTGAAGACTATTAAACTATCAGATCGTCTCCAAAACCTGCAATGTCAGGTAATATCAATATCGCATAAGAAAACTATCAAATATGCAAATTAACATTTATGAGTTCATAAAGATTTTTGTATTTTGAAATCTAATGATCCATTACTATTACGCAACAAACCGTACTTAAAACTGACACATTACTGGAAAAAATCTTTAATATATTGTGTAATTAAAAGGCATACTTTTCGTAAAATGCAGGCATAAATACAAAACTTTGACCTCGGAATCCTTGAAATCAAGATGGTGGCTGTTTGTTATGATTCTGAGCAAAGTAGCGCCACATAGTCCAATTGATTTTAATTTGGTGCCAAGGTGAAAAGTGTCCGTATCTCACGAATCCGATTGGTGCTTGTTGTTTAGCATGTTTAACTGAGGACACTAGTTAAGTTTAAAAGCTGTGCGTGTGTGTGGATGTTGAACCTATCGTTAAATCAGACAGAAAATTGTTCATTAAGACAGCAATTTGGTTTAATTATGGCCCTGATATTGATGTATATACTATTAAATAAGAAACAGTGCATTAAACTGATTATGTGCGCAACGGATATTTTTAAACACAAAACAACTGTGACAAGTCACCATTTCAAACAGACACTGACTATACTCAAAAATTTTGACTGGGAGAAAGATATTAAAAAACCACAAACCACTTTCTTAATGCTTGACTGTGAGAATATCATTTACTATGGCACCAATAACGAAATCTGTTCAACAATATTACTAAAATCAATACTGCACTTTAAATCCACTAATAATTAATTATCAAATGAAGGAAGTAGGTTAATTTTCTAACTACGTAAATGAAACAGGAAAGAAAGGTCAAGTTACTTATTATTAATAATCAGCATTACATTACCTACATAATACAACTTCTGACTTGCTGGCAAAGAAGCCTCTGCTCTACATCGGAGCCATACACACAACTCAACCGCTCTCTAAGCGAGCTGAACCACAAGTGCTACTCTCTCTCTCAGCGCGAGCTACAATGCTATGCTTTGCCAAAGATGAGACTTTCACAAAGTACACATATCGATACATACAGTAGAAGCGATATTATACATTTTCTTGTAAGCAAGTTACTCGATACAAAACAGGAGGCACAATATTAGACATTTTCTTACAAAAATAATTTTTTATGGACACGTTTCATCACCCCCCTCCTACCTATTAAAATTTTGCAGGGTGGGTGATGCCAATGGCATTGCCTAGCCAGCAAAATTACTGAATTTCAAGTCCAAAAATCCATTAATGACATCCAAAATATAACATGAAAAATATGAAAACCTGATAATCATATTTATACAAGATATTCAAGATTAAAACAACAGATGGAGTACATAGAAAATTTAAAAAATGTGACAGTCATAAATACATGCAATTTTACAGAACAGTACCATCAAAAGTCATGCATGGAGAGGTACAGGATGTGACAGGCATAAGCAAATGTCAAAATTTACAGAACATCAGCAATAAATGGAATATATGACAAATATACATAATGGTAAACATAAGTATATATAGAATTTCAGAGAACATAATTTGACAAATGATATAATGGAGAAAATGAGATAGCTAGAAGTAATACACAAATAAAAAAATATACAATAATAAACATGAACATATACAAAGTTTTACAAAATATAGTTTAACTAATGTCATAATTGTTTTATTTTTTCGAGAAAATAAGGTAATTACAAGTAATACACAGTAGTGTAAGTTCCATGCGACTAAATTTTGTAACAGAAATCAGTATTTTTTTTTTATACATAAAATGAACATTCGTATCTTGTGCACAATGTAGTCTATGTAAATCTTTAGTGTACTTAGTATAAGATAAAGTGTCAGTTTTGTATTCTGTGATGCATTTAAGATGCCATACTTTCTTGGATGCTAGAACATACATGTAAAATTTTTGACTACATAGGTTTCTGATCATGTACAAAATAATGTCACTGCTTCGGCACAATAGGATTTCAATATAACGTTTGTCAATCGAATAGGCACAATGACATTTCAGACTAAAGGGTATTGACTCATTATAGTTCTGAAAGCATATGTATCTATCAAGAGCACAATTTTATTTTGGTCACTGAATGTAAAAGAACCATGAAATATACCTAAACACTGGTAATGAACCTGTGGACAACGTTTGCAATGGGAGGCACTGAATAGTATAAGCACACGAATAGCACATTAGCTCCTAACATTCATTTTAGGACTGCACACGATTAGCCAATTATCCCCTAACATTCATTTTAGGTCTGCACACGAACACAAAACACTGTAAGATTACACCACACTGTAGGCGAGCTGGCTGGTTGCATTGAAGCTGAAGTCATGGGGAAAAGGTTCTGATGTATTCCTCCATGCAATTCGACAACCAAGTGTGCTCCAACCAACGGAGCTATTAGCAGACTGCATCAGCATAGTCAAAATTAGAGCAAAATGGTGGTGGTTGGCCAAGGCTGCAATGGACAGTACTACGTGGCCAAACATCATCCAACAAACATCTTCATTAAAAGGCCCAAAATCAGTGGTGTATAATAACACGTCCATTGTTCTGTGTGCATTCTGGAATCTCGTGTGCGAAATCGCCAGTTCCCATGCGTGTCCAAAGTACATGAAATAAATCATTTTACACACAAATTAGTAACATAGTCATATTTCAGTTTACACTGAAAGAAAAGTCATTGATTAGTACATGTCTATGGCAAAACATTGCCCCAAATTCAAGTGGTACAGATGGGGTCATGGTATTAAACCATATTTTTACATTACAAGTAGGGTCTTGAAGACGGATACATTTGAATACTAATGAGTAATTTAATTCTTATACTAGAGTATCTACAAAATTAGTGTCATTTCATATAGGCAAAAGGCTTTACATACTATGTACATATTACTTTACAAACACATAATCGTATGAAATACATTCAGGGTGCTTGTCATCACTTTGGCATTAGGTCATGTAAAGTAAATTTGTTGTCATAATTAGAGCGATTAACGTGAAGCCACTTCAAATAACTTAAATTGACATACTTCACTATGGTGGGGATTGCATTACCACCAAATTATAACAATTAAATTACATATGTTGCCATGGCCAGGCTTTTAATTTAGCTACACATTTCATTGCCTTAAGGTATAACACATCAGGGAAAATTCATGAGAATATCAAAAGAAGTTCAAGTCATCAGGTCATGTCTGTGTCTGTCTGAGTCAACGGTAGGGTCAAACAAAACAATTAAGGCAAATTTTGGCACAGTAATAGATGTACATCACAGTAAATCATCCGATAACATAAACACAGACGTAACTATTTGTTAGGCATAGCTGCAGATTTTCGTCAACAAGATCATCAATAAAATTTTGAAGATAGTAATAAGCAAAAGCAAAGAATCTCTGTGCATTAACTAGGCTTAACTAGGCGTAGTTCATGGCAAAACTGCAAGTTTGCAAGAGAGATGGCTGTGTGCAACGTATAAGCATAACCATACATTGTCATTGAGCTTCATTATAAAATTAATTAGCATAGTTGTAGGGCTTAGGTATATAATTAGTGAGCATAGCGGTAAGCTTTGATTACAAGAGCAATAAGCATAGCTGCAAGCATAATTAGAAATATTCATTACACATAATTACAAATAATTACAGAGCATCAGAAGGATATGATTCTCACCAATCACACATGCCATTGAAGGCACAATGCATCAACATACAAAATGGTGCACATAAGCACAAAGAGAAAACACAAAAGGGCAGTGCGACTAAGCACATAAGAAAAGAACAGAACATAGCATCATTAGCAACAGAGCGATTCTCCTCATAATTGCTTCATAATCATTGTATACTCTCGTCCACATAATTACATTTATCAAACATCTTTGACTGTTACCAATACCTTCCTTACCATCATTTATCCATAAACAATAATGCATTTTAAAGATCACCATGACATATTGTGTATTGCCTTACTCATCATCCTCCAGAATGTCCTTTTTCTTTTTTACTGCTTAATTGGCTTACAAAATGCTTATGTCAACTCAAAATCTTCTTCACTCGCTCAGAAGTTCGTAAGTTATGCAATTAGTAATACAGAAGAGAAATCTGATATTTTCTGAAACATAGTAACTTGATTAGATTACTCAATCAAAAATTTCTATTAATTTTAATTGTCTTGCACAGCCACAGAGTTCGTTATATGCAAATTGCAAGATAATCATAGTTTCGTATGACAATATCCCAGCGTAGCACAGAGCATAAGTATTCAGAGTTAGAGAAAAGTAACAGTGAGAAAAAGAGGTAGATAGAGCGCACTAAGGAAAAGCGGAAGAATAGTGACACTCAGCTCGAGAACGGGGCACCAATCGCCACTTGGTGTGTCCAAAACAGATCAATGGACTCTCTACCCCATCTTTATTCCTTGAAAATTTTATTATTGGAAATGTGGTGTATGCCTTTCGACTTGTGCGTCTTTAAAGTTTCTACCTCAACGACGTTGTCGTGGATGATACGTTTGATTCGATACGGACCATTGTACAGTAAGAAGAATTTGTGAATCATAGATCTTCCCTTGTGGGATAAGTGGTGGGATCTAATTAATACCTTTTGTCCTACATAGAGTTGTTTGGCATAACAATTACGTTGAGAGCGTTTCCTTTCTTCGGCGGCTTTCTTAATGTTTTTAAGCGCCAATTCAATGATCTCATGATGACGTAGTCTTCTGTGTTTAGGAAAAGGTATCAATTCCTTGATACGGTCGGTAGGTTGCTTGTTTTTCAGAACCAGAATTGGTGAAAGACCTATAGAATCATTAGGAAGTTCATTTATAATATTTTGAAATGATAGAAGATATCTATCCCATGTGTTATGTCGTCAGTAGCAATACAGCCTACAAAGTTTTCCAAGTTCTTTCATCACTCGTTCACAAGGGTTAGAGGCAGCATGATAAAGTGATATGAACACGGGTTTGATGTTTCTGCGCCGCAACATCCGTGCCCAATCATGAGAATGGAATTGAGGTCCGTTATCGGAGATGACTTTATCTATATGGCCAACATCTTTTAGGAAATTTTTGACAAAGGCGTTAGTTACTGTCTTCGCCGTGGCACGGGGGGGCGGAGTAAAATATACAAATTTTGATGTGAGCTCAATAGCAACGAAGACAAAAGAGAAACCATTGTTAGTTCTCGGAAGAGGTCCAAACAGGTCAACGGCTGCTAACTGCTTTAATTTTGAAGGTATAATCGGAAAAAGTGGAGCAGAATGCGATATGGTCGGCGGCTTTGCTTTCTGACACAATTTGCATCGAGATAACACATTGCGTATACGTTTCTCCATGTTGATGAAATAACAAGAGTCGCGTAATTTCGCGAAGCACTTCTTGGCACCATAGTGTCCGTAACTAAGATGAATATACCAAATCAATTTGTTCACGGATTCCTCCGGAATACACACTAACCAAAATTGACTGTCAGGGGCTTTACGTTTGAAGAGAATGTTATTATGGATAATGTAAAATTGTCTGATGGAAACATTATATTTATCGTGCCATTTTATTTTAATATCTCGCCAGATTGGATCTTTATCTTGTTCTTTAGCAATGTCAGAAAATGTGGCAGATATGTAATTTTCGAAAGCAACTTGCTGCATATAGAGGATAGTAAAGTTATTTTCTAAGTATGCCTCTTCCGTCGCCTTGATGAGTCCAACAAGCGAACGAGATAGCGAGTCTGCAACGATGTTTTGTTTACCAGGAATGTAAATTACAGAGAAATCGAATTCTTGAAGGAACAAAGCCCATCGTCTAAGTCTATCATGGTTAAGTTTTGCCGACATGAGGAATTGAAGTGCACGGTGATCCGTGTAAACTTTAGTGTGTCTGCCAAACAAGAAATAACGGAATTTTTCGAATGCCCAAACTACTGCCAAAGCTTCAAGTTCAGTGACGGAATAGTTCCGCTCTGACTTGGAGAGTATGCGACTAGCAAACGCAATGGTTCTCTGAATAGCAAAGCCATTTTCTTCATCCTCTTGAAATACGTGAACGCCAAGTCCCAATTTTGAACTATCGGTAGAAATTCAAAAGTTCTTAGACAAATCTGGGTGGTGCAGAATAGGTGCTTGAAGGAGTGCATCTTTTAAGCAAAGAAATTCTCTTTGGGCAGCTTCATCCCAGAACCAAACAGTATTCTTTCCAGTTAATTCATATAATCTGGGAGTAGTTAGGTCTTTCAAATTTATAAAACGCCGATAGAAATTAATTAAACCCAAGAAAGATCTTAATTGTCGTTTAGTGGTGGGAACAGGCATTTTCATTATCGCCTCTAACTTTTCGGGATCGGGCTGGATCCCATCTTTAGAAATAATGTGCCCTAAAAATTTAATCTGAGAACGACCAAACTGTGACTTCTCTAAGTTGACAGTAATCCCGGATTGAGCAAACACTTCAAGTAAAGATGCCAACGTACTATTATGTTTTTCCCAGGAAGATCTGCAATTAAAATATCATCAACGTAAATTGTGATTTGTTGTTTTAAGTGCTCAGGAAGTGTGGCATTCATCGCACGGATGAAAGCAGATGAGGAGATGTTCAGTCCGAAAGGCAGTTTACGGAACTGATAACAGTTTCCGAAGCAGAGATACGCGGTGTACTTCCTACAGTTGGGGTGCAGTTTCACTTGCCAAAAACTAGACCTAAGATCTAATGAGGATAAAACTTTGACACCATAGAATTTTTGTAACAATTCTTCAAGGGTTTGGGGTCGGTCGGTTTCAGGTAAAATGATAGTGTTAATTTGTCTGGAATCGAGCACTAATCGAATTGACTTATCTCTTTTTTCAACAATATGTAGGGGACTGTTATATGAGCTAACTGCAGGTTCAATTACACCTTGATTGAGCATGGACTGAATTTCAGCCTTAACTCTTTCCCTGTATACTATAGGAATGGGATATGGAGGTACAAAAAATTATTATGTTCTTTGATCTTAAATTCATAGAGAAAATTTTTTATGGTACCAGGACTGTTACTGAATACACGGGAATAACGCCGCAAGATAAGGAACAATTCTTCCTTATCACGTTCTGAGGCACCTTCAACTTCTACTAATTTGTTCTTAATGATGTCAGAAATCAAGTCAATTCGTTCAGTCTCGAAATGTTTATCTGTTATATCATCATCAGGTTTGACATCCTGCGTCACATTAGAAGTAGATAAAAATTTTAAACAACTGGCACCTTCTTCATATCTGGTAATCCAGTCTTCGAATTTAATTTGGATGGCATTTTCCTGAACAAAAGCAGTGGCACTAGCCATATTGAAATCTAAAATAACCTTGTACTTGGATAGGAAGTCCACACCTAATATTATCTGTGTAGTTAAGCGGGGCACAATCAATAGGTTGGCAGAAAAGATATGACCTTGACATAAAAATTCTACGTATGTTTGCTTTCGAATTTCGACAGGTTTGCTAGAAATGACACCACGAATTTTAGTGCAATGCAAAGGCAGAGTAGGACCGTTAAGCAAATTCTGATATTTCTTGAAAGTCACTTCACTAATTACTGACACTGGGCTATCAGAATCTAAGACAGCAGAAAGATTGATTTTGCCAGTTTTGACAGATACAACAGGGTGAATTGGAATATCGAGACATTCTACCTTCTCTTCTAATAGTGCCTCTTTTATGTCATTTAACTGTACAAATTTTACGTCTTGTTCGGTAGAAGGTTCATAAGAAATTTCTTTGTTGAGACAAGTGTTACCAAGATTAATGAGGCTTTCACAAGATAAATGCTTTTCAAATCTTGACTGTTCATCAACTTCGCATTCACTATCATCGTCATTAGAAGACATGTAATTGTCTATCCAATCAGCGACAGAGGTGTGCTGCAAATCTAATTGTTCGAAATCAGTTTTTGCTGTTCCAAGATTACTGTTAGTTGCATTATTGTGTGGCAGTACCGTATCCTGCATTTCAAAGTACAAGATCGGTCTGTTATATGCAATTGTTGGTTCATACTGTAAGTATTTTATTTCATATATAGTGTCTTCCTCAGAGTCTGAAGACGAAACTTCTGTCTCCCACTCTGAATTGTCGTCATTATATTGCTGATCGACAATCATCTCGTTTAACCGTTGGGCAGTATAATGTTTATTCGATGCCTTTTCATTTGTTTCCTTAAATCTGATAGTACAATTTTTATTACTGTCATTGCTTTCAGGTGTAACGGCTTTAGGTTTTGACACAAGTTGTGTCGGTTTTGCCCTATCACTTACTGAGCTGCTACCAGCATCAGTATTGTGCACTTCCGCACAAACTACTATTCTGTTTTGTTCGGGAGGTTGTTCATCGTAATCTTCCTCTCCGTGAGGACGTTCACAATGAACAAGTTTCAGCGTATAGTTAGGATCACACAAATCCTGCACGGCCGAATTATTTGCCGTCGAGTCCGCTAGTCATACCTGACGCGGCCATTTTTTTGACGAATTGTAGCGTGGATTAGCAGGTCTGATTTCAATGTTTTGCTCTTGTCTTTCCGGGGTACGCGATCTGCTTTGGGCCCGATTTGTGTTTTCATGCCGTGGAAGGCGATCACGAGAATTATCGCGGGTGCCCTCCCGACTACGCTTCTCAGCGTTATTGTTGTTATTTTTAGTCTCGCGATCACTATTAGTATTGCGTCTTTCACGCCAATTAGTATCATTCGAAGTATTGCTGTTATGATAGTAATTATTGTAGCGTCCTCCGCGAGCAAAGCCACCACCTCGGTAACGGCCACGAAAACTTCCACGGTTATTTTCACGATCTTGAAAATCACCGTTCTCATTGCCGCGACTTTGTTTGTAAGTTTCATTAGCAAAAGAATTACTTTTTGTTTGATCCTCGTGCTCTGGATGACGTTTAGAACGCTGCGGGCTTTGTTGCGACCGACGACCATATCTGTTTCTATCAAAATATCGACTGCGCGAGGAATTTTCCTCGTCTTCTTCCTCTAAGTCTTGTAAGAGATTTCTAAAGGCTTCAATATCATTCTTGCATCGTGCCGCAATGGCAATTTGACGCAAGTGTAGAGGCAATTTGTTCAAACAAATTCTAATTAATTCCGCAGGGCAGTAAGGTGCCGATAAAAATTGATTTTTATATACTAAATGTTGGAAATATTCCACCGGGCTAGAGAAATTTGATCGTTCAAAAGTTTTGAACGTCGCAATACTGTTTTTAACGCGGTCTTGTGCCGCTTCCGACCAGTATGTCGATAGAAATGAGCGTCGGAACTGATTCTCACTATGGCATTCTTGAGCGATAGCTCTCATTCTGGTGGCTGGCTCGCCTTCCAGATAACCACATATAAATTCTAGTCTGTGCTCAAGTGGCCAATTCGGGGGAAGACAATATTCCAATTGTTGCAACCACTCTTTAGGGTGCAAGTCATTCGGAGAGTTTTTGAATGTCTTGAATTTACGTACAGTCAGGAAATGCTTGTAGTCAAACGCTTCCCTTCGCCTGTGCTGCGTAAGTGGGCGTAAACTACGCACCGCGTCTTCATTGTTGTTATTACAAAGAACACTTCGTTCACGTACCAAGGGACCTACTTGGTTCGAATCATTATTATTGTCATTTTCGTTCAAATTTTCTTCTACGTCTTCGTATGGATTTCCACAAGTGTGGTCAAATTTCCTCTCTATTCGCGCCACGCGATCATCTAATTTTCTGACCTCAGCCTTGTATTGCTGATTAATGGTCATTTGACCTTGTTTGAAACGGTCAAGGGCGAGATATTCATTAGTTTCATTAAACGGGGTAGGATGCGTTACATCAGAACTTTTGTCAGTGTTATCACTGATTTGGGTCATCTTAACAGTGAGATCCTCAACCTGTTTATTAATTTTGTTCATCTGTTCCGTCGTGACTGACTGGAAGTTCTGCAACTTTTCATCAAATAGATTACTCTGCTGCTTCAATTGAGCGAGTTCGGTGGTTTCTATATTTTCGACTCGTGACGCAAGGCTTTCCACGTTTTCGACTCGTGACGCAAGGCTTTCCATAACCGCATTAATCTCGTCGCGAATATCTTGTCTTATTTGCTGAGATTCACGTTTGAAAGTATTGAGCAGTTGTTCCCTGAACCGATTGTTGTCCTCATTTATTTTATTAAAACTACTTTGAATACTCACAAACCTCGAATCGCACGTCTGTTCTATTTTCTCAAGTTTTTACCTTGTTTCTCAAGTTTTTCATTTAATTTCTGATATTGTTTCTCAAGTTTTTCACCTTGTTTCTCAAGTTTTTCACCTAATTTCTGAGATTCCTGAGATTGTAATTGACTATTCTCATTTAATTTAGAGAGCTGTGACAATAAAATTTGCATGAAATTATTTGGTAATACGTTTTCCATAGCCGTCGCACAAGTATTTTTTGTAGCAGAGCTAGGCGGAAGCGATGCATTATTTTCCGCAACCACGTTACAAGAATCGGAATACTGTATTGTCGAATCCTGTACTGTATCATTATCCATATTGTCTATTCCTGAACTAATCTGTTCCGCGTTTTCGGACACGGTATTTACTGTCGTATTTGTATCAAAACAATGAGAAGGCTCTTGTGAAAATTCTTCTTCTCTCCTTGTATCATTCAAGGTCTCATTTTCAAAAGCAGTTTTAGCATCAGCGCGGGCTCTCCTATTCTTCGACATTGTTAACAGACTTTTGCAGTAAAGTGACAACTAATATTTATTTTCACCTACTGCAAATTTTTGAAAATTACACACGGTAATTATGAGAGAACAATAGGCTGAATCGGGCTAGTGCAACATACAGTCACAATCGAGATTACGCGAACCGTTAATTATCACACGAATTCCACGGTACTAGAAGTTTCGACACAACAAACATCAGACAATGTAAAAGAGAGACTTTTTCAGTAGTAATGCAATTATTTGTATATTCAGTTAATCTACTATAAACAATACTACACAATCTCAAGAATGGTAAGTAACAAACTACAGAAACAATTACTATGCTACTGTTGCTATAACAGAGGACGGTGCTACAAAAATTAAATTAAGAGCCAAAAGGTAAGTTGGTTAGTGGAAAAGACAAACTAACTGAAATAAGACTACGTATCTAACTACGTCACGATCCTGTTTGTGAACTATCCTGGCAGAAAGGGCGCCAGATAAAAGCTGTGCGTGTGTGTGGATGTTGAACCTATCGTTAAATCAGACAGCAAATTGTTCATTAAGACAGCAATTTGGTTTAATTATGCCCCTGATATTGATGTATATACTATTAAATAAGAAACAGTGCATTAAACTGATTATGTGCGCAACGGATATTTTTAAACACAAAACAACTGTGACAAGTCACCATTTCAAACAGACACTGACTATACTCAAAAATTTTGACTGCGAGAAAGATATTAAAAAACCACAAACCACTTTCTTAATGCTTGACTGTGAGAATATCATTTACTATGGCACCAATAACGAAATCTGTTCAACAATATTATTAAAATCAATACTGCACTTTAAATCCACTAATCATTAATTATCAAATGAAGGAAGTAGGTTAATTTTCTAACTACGTAAATGAAACAGGAAAGAAAGGTCAAGTTACTTATTATTAATAATCAGCATTACATTACCTACATAATACAACTTCTGACTTGCTGGCAAAGCAGCCTCTGCTCTACATCATAGCCATACACACAACTCAACCGCTCTCTAAGCGAGCTGAACCACAAGTGCTACTCTCTCTCTCAGCGCGAGCTACAATGCTATGCAGTACATGATCTTTGCCAAAGATGAGACTTTCACAAAGTACACATATCGATACATACAGTAGAAGCGATATTATACATTTTCTTGTAAGCAAGATACTCGATACAAAACAGGAGGCACAATATTAGACATTTTCTTACAAAATGGACACGTTTCAAGTTAATTGATTGTATGTTATTCAAAATGCATCAGTAATTTGGGCTTGATTCGGGTTTGTCCGTCGGTTAAGTTGGCAATATAGTTATATGATGGTCTTTTTGAACGTTCCATTACTTGTTGTTGATCAGCTAAGGTCACATGTGCAGGGTTGTTTGTATTTGTTAATAACGTGTTACCTTATGTAGTAAGGAGCTTTGTTTAAAGGTTAAGATTGTGACCTGGTAATTCTAAGTGCCAGCTCTGTTACTGATGCATTGAACCTTTAAATTCAAATCATTACACTTGTGTTAAGCGTCCGCCCTAAAATCAAAGATGTTTTAGCATTACCTGGCACATTAAAATGTTCTGATTATTTGACAGTTGAGTACCGCCAAATAAATTACTCTTATTTACACTCGCAACTTCCTTGACGTAATTCGAATGGTGCCTTTTTGCGGCCGGTGTAAACCCGCCTTTAGACTGCTTACTGCCTGCTGCTGGCACATCTCCGCTCCATAAAGTGGTCAGGTACAACTTGAGCCGTACCGGCTCAGCATCGCGCCATTCCTCCGTTACCCTTCTTCTCTAATTACTCGTTACGTACCCCCTTCTATCTTGATTATCTTTCTCTTTGCTCTGATCGAGTGATATCGATTGTAATTTCGCGGCGATGCGTTTCTTCTGTTCCTCACTACGATCCTTGCCTGGTTCGGTCCTTAAATGGACATGCGCGCCGCGTAGCTGACTCGCCAGCGTGAGGAGAGGAGCGTCGCGCCTCTGCTGCACTTAGCCGCGTTCGTCTGTGTACGACCCTCTACGGCAATGGCCTACCAAGCTACGAAGAGAATGCTCCGAGGACCTCCGCGAAGTGGTTTCCTCGCGGCTATCGTCCACCTTGCGGCCGAGGTGACGGCCTTGCCGGGGGCTGGTGGTCGGAAGCGACGGCAGAAGGCGCGGAAGTTTGTGCTGTGCTTCCGTTGCCAGAAGATTGGCCATGTGGCCAGTAGCTGCACGGCAGAGTTTGAGTGTCTGCGCTGCGCAGGCGCACATGACACGCGCAGCTGCCCACGCCCGCGGGACGCCGAAAAACGGTGTGCCAATTGTGGCGGCCCCCACGCCGCTAACTTCCGCCGCTGTCGTTACGTCCAAGAATGTCGCACGAAACGGAAGTCAGAGCGCACTGTGACGAAGAGGACGGGAATTTCGACGCCGGCCGCTGCCGCGGCTGTCCCACCCCCTCCCCCTCAGGCTACAAGTGGGACACCTCGAGGGACGGCTCGTCGTTCCGCCAATTTGCCGGGTGCACAAGTTCTCTTGCACCCCGAAACGGACGACGCGTTCCTTCGCCTTCCAGACCGCGATGGCGGCCGAGAGGGAACAGTATCTTGCCGCCCTCTACGCTGCTACCCGTCGGATCGCAGACCTGGAACGGGAGCTGCGCATTGTCCAGTCTACTTCGGGCCTCACCCCTCCCCCGCAAGCGGGGTTGACCCGCCAACCCAAAGAAACCGCGCACGTTGGGGATACTAGATTCCGCAGGACGATTCCCATGCGGGAGCGGATGCGGCGGCGTTGATGGAGGTGGACGCGCCTCCGCCACGTCACAACCACGCGACGGCGCCTGAGGGGGCGGCCGTTGCGCAAGATGAAGAGGACCAGGACACATTGGAGGAAGTCGCCTCGTACCTGGAAATGCCAACCAGGCGCGATGTCAAGCTGGTCCTGCTCCAAGTTCTCGAGAACATCCGACACCATCAAGACGACGACGAAGCCTTCCACTACCCATTTCTCCCGGAGGCGCAAATCCCACCTCCCCCCCCCCCCCCCCCAACACCCTGCACAAGTACCGGAGGCGATACAACACCATACTTGGCGGTAGGTGGGCCGCCAAGGCTTCAATGAATTAAATAAGTACTGTATATTTACTGAGGAACAATTCCGCCAACTTGCACAGACAGCCCAAGAGTACTTAGACCGTCGCCGTTTCCAAAGACGAGAGCGGCCTTAACTACATCAATCGGGGTCTCTTACGAACCGAGGACCGTTGGCACTGCAGGTTCTCAAACGTAAACCCCCAAAGTTTATTTTGCAAATCAATAAATAAAGCTAGCAGTTCCATACTCCTATCATGTTCCTCTTAGGGTGTAGATCGCCAGCTGGCGATGGTACTCCAATCGACGTGGTTCCATCTAAAAAAAAAAAAAAAAAAAAAAAAAAAAAAAAAAAAAAAAAAAAAGGTGAGGCCGATGGCGGATTGCGGATCAACGGAGGTACCTCGAGGCGGCTGTCGCGGTCGGCGTACGGAACAGCCGCCGGGTGGCGCCACGTGAGGTCATGAGCGCCGCGGGGCAGTAGTGTGGCACTCTCCGAAGCCGGCGCACCTCTCCACCTTCTGCGTTGTTGCGGTGCACGAGGACTGCGGCCCGGCTTTCACTCCTGGTGGTCATGGCGGGCTTGTAAGGCCGGATTGTGACTGCTTCGCAATTCTATCATCTTCATCCTCCGTCACCGTTCTCTCTGATGTACTGGCTTCTTGTGGAGAGCTGTGTGAGTGACTCTGTTAAACATCGGCTCGCCACTGTGCTCCATTACCTAGTACTTGCGATGTGTCGGCCGGTAGTTCTTCGGCTCAAACGTGTAGTTGTGAGTCTGCCTCTTCCACTGTTGGCGTACTCCCCGACGCCCCCCCCCCCCCTTTTCCTTTCGGGTACGTACCGTCAATTAATGTAATCTTTAGAATTCATAGGTGATGCTATGCCTAGTTGTGCTACCCTGCGATTTATCCATGTGTGTTTGTGTTGGTGTGTGTTTGTCTTTCGGAATTGTAACCGGCCCCCAGTGGTTGCCTTCCATGTCTTTCGTTTGTCCGTGTGTTTTATGTTTGGTGTCACCTCACCGGTGCAATTATTGTTATTTACTGAATTCCTTAACCTCGTATTCTAGGGTGAATTACCAATCCATTTATTGAATGGGAATGATTTCACGAATTGCTAAGTGCTACTGGGGCAATCCTTACTGATTATCTTCTCTCTTCCTTTAGTCATCGCGTGCCTGTTGACGAATGTATTTTAGGCAAGTTAAATTTTAATCACTGCAAAGTCCGTATCTCCCGGACTGGAGTTTCCTAGTGGGGACTGGGCAACTTACACCCTGTGTCCTTGGAAGTTCCTATGTTAGTTGTAGTGATCTTAACCTGTTAACGATTTGTACTACTGTGAATACCTTTCATTAGCCAGTTCTGTCCCTTTCTAATATATGATAATTTGCACCTAGATTTAATTTTATCAATTCGATTGACACTTTGTTTGGACTAGTTGTGATTAAGTGTCCATATCTCACGAATCCGATTGGTGCTTGTTGTTTAGCCTGTTTAACTGAGAACACTAGTTAATTGATTGTTCTTCAAAGGCGTCAGTAATCTGGGTTTGATTCGCGTTAGTCCGTCGGTTAAGTTGGCAATATAGTTATATGATGGTCCTTTTGACCGTTCCATTACTTGTTGTTGATCAGCTAAGGTCACATGTGCACGATGTTGTTTGTATTTGTTAATAACGTGTTACCTTATGTAGTAAGGAGCTTTGTTTAAAGGTTAAGCCGGCCGCGGTGGCCGAGGGGACTGAGGCGCTCCAGTCATGGTCTGCACGGCCACTACGGTCGGGGGTTCGAATCCTCCCTTGGGCATGGATATTTGTGCCGTCCTTAGTATAAAGTAGATCATAATTAGTTTGTAAGTTTAGGGACTGATGACCCCGTAGTTAAGTTCCATAAGCTCTACAAACATTTGAACATTTGATTTAAAGGTTAAGATTGTGACCTGGTAATCCTAAGTGCCGGCTCCGTTACTGATATATAAAACCTTGATATTCAAATTAACATACTGGTGTCCGCCCTAAATCAAAGTTGTTCTCATTATTTGATACTGAATTCCGTTAGTCAGGATAGTAATGACTTTCATCTCTGTGAAACTACTACCTGAAATTTATTTGTGTCATCTGTTCAATTAAATGTCTTTAAGTGAGTTTAGTTACTTAAATGAGTTATATCATATAGATATATGTTCATTGGTTGTAGTTTTGGATGTCTTAATGAGTGAATAAACGGCCTTTCTTTGTTATTTCTCTGTTACCACGATCCATCTTCTGACCTCTCACTACTGACTACGGCCAGCGCGACTCATGTGCTCCTGAGGAGGACACCGGCGACGAACCATTGACTCTGAATACGCGGCCACCCGATAGAACACAGTGCGTGCCTGCGCGCACGAATGAATTTTTTTTCCCTCGCTTTTGTCCAGTTTTAACGATGTATTCCGAGATGCGCGCGCGCTGCCATGCGGCACCCTTGTGACCCGTTTGCCCGACGACCCGCGAACGAGCGCGTGATATAAATGTCACTGCACCGCCGGGATTTGGTGGCTGCCCGCGCACGGTGACAAAAATGTCTCACTGCGTGTATTTTCCGCTCCCCATTCGCTTGCCAGTTGTCAACACAGACACATGCAGACATGGGATTACCGTCTTCGCGTAACATGACAACGCATGAAGACGACATTAAAAAAAAAAAAAAAAAATACTTTAATACTGCTTGCTGTCTCCATTAGAGATTTATGAGACGTGGTCATACCGATGCACTTGAAATAAACTTTAGAGTCTTGACCACTAATTTAAATTTATTGAGGCCTTACGCGTTTCGACGTTCCGTCATTATCCAAGGCTACGGCAAGGTTTGGTGTTTGTTTTTTTTTTTTTTTTTTTTTTTTTTTTTTTTTTTTTTTTTTTTTTTTTTTTTTTTTTTTTTTTTTCTCAGAAGTGTTGCCTTCTTAGAAAGCTGGACTTCATGTGTGCCAAGTCAACTGATCATTTTAACAGCAGTTCTACGTTAGCAGGACTTTTGAGCAGTCGCTCTTGTGCCCTACTCAGATGGTCACCTTTATTATCGGAGGTCCCGCACCTGCTATTATGGTGGATCTTCAATAATTGCACGTGGATCTCTCACACGATGCCATCTCGCGGGGTGTACTGTGCCCGTATATTCTAGGTGCCTAGTGGTCAGTCGCAGGATTTCTACTTTGCTTAGTAAGTTCCTTGTGTGCTTCATTATAATGTCTTGTATACTGTCCATATGGAGCTCGTCATGCAACTCTCTCGTTCTGGCCCATCTAGGGGCTCGTAGAATGAGTCGGAGGCACTTGTTTTGCAGTACTTGTAACATTTTTATATTGGTTGGATATGCCGTTCTCCAAGACGAGCATCCGTGTCATGGCAGGGAGGACCGTGGATTTATATAAACGAACTTTGGTCTGTGTGGCCATCTGGGTACTATACAATAACGGAAACAGTTTATGGATTAATTTAACCATTTTTTCTTTCTTAAGTAAAATGTGTTGTTTAAATGTTAACTTATTATCGAGTTGCAATCCGAGATATCGAACTTGCGGAGACCAAGGAATATTTGTATTGTTTATGTGGAGATTATCGCGTAGATCAGGTCGTCGCCTGGTGAACATTACTGCCTGGCTACAGCAAGACAATGGAATTAATATTCATCAAACATTTCGATAAAACATCACACTCACCATATCTTTTAAAACTTATTAAAAAGTGAAACTAAACATTCCTTTTAGAAACGACTGTCAAAGATATATGTCAAAAATAAAATAAATTTAAAATTCCCCCAGAACATCCCTGTAGGATGGTCAAGTGCATACTAAATTCAGCGATGCGGTCAGTTATTAAGTGGACAATCCGCCAGATGGCGATGTTGTCATTCTACTTCTCTCTCACTCACATATGCGCACTCACTCCCTCTGGGATTTTTTTTAATACTGCTAACAGCGTCTGCTTTCTACAGTTACTAACCATACCAGTAAATGACATTTCGACAATGTGCAAATTGTTACCTGATAAAGGAGTTACAGTAAGAAAAATATTGAACACTTTCGGTATGTTGTCAGTGAACAAACTTAGAAAAAGGTGTACGTAACCCCTATTACCAATGATGAGATGTAAAACTTTCTGTATGTTTTCATTTTCAAGCAAAACTGTTATATAACTCATCGTAAAGAGGATCGCTGAGCTATTGACAGGCACAAATACAATCACATTTACACAACTTAGATTTTCGGCCATGGCCTTCGTCAGAAAATGAAACACGTGCATTCACGCAATCAATCTGAGTGATTGCGGGAATATATGTGTGTTTTTTTCTGGCGAAGGCCATGGCCGACAATTTATGTGGATGTGGTTATCTATTTTCGTGTCTGTCAGCAGCTCAGCGAGCCACTTTACGGTGAGTTGTTATCTATTCTCTACTACTGACATTTCAATCGGATTTTCCATTGTTAAAACTTTAATATAGCTTTTCCAAGAAAAAAATAAAATAATAATAATAATAATCTATATCTATAAATGTGAATGTCTGTTCGGTGTACGCTTACCACATCCGAACGACAAGACGCAGAGACTTAAATATTAGTACAGTTACTAATTTGTACCTGAGGAAGGTTTTAGGCACGGTTCTATAGCGATCTGATAGATATTTAGTAATTCGAAGACTATAACGGGAAATGCGGAACAATAATTACTCTTTGAAAATTATATTTACTCTTTGAAAATGGTTTTATTGGTTGCATTGTTGCTTGATGACTGATAATGATAAAAGGGTGGAGTATATTGGGACGGAAAGTTAACGGTGTATATAAAATTCTACGTGTGTGTGTGTGTGTGTGTGTGTGTGTGTGTGTGTGTGTGTGTGTGTGTGTATGTGTGTGTCAATATTTCGCTCTGCAGCGAAAACCACAGAACGCAAACGAATGGTCTGTGTGTAATTCTTGACCGAGGTCTCCCGTCGTACACCATAGCAGTTCCATGCCGATAGCTACAAGGGGGTGGAAGATAAGTGGTTGAAGGTCGTCAAATTATAAAAAAAATTCTGACTGAAGGCCAGCGATGACGTTTGCGACTCTATAGCCAGGAGGTTACTTACAGCGAAACGTGATGCCACAGACCATATCTTTAGTCCAAGCGTGCTACAATGTCTTCAGTTCTTTTTCTGTAAGGATAAGCAAACGAATCAGGAAATATAAGAATAAATAAATAATGCAGTAAAAATCATCAAGAGAACAGGTTCTGCTAACGGTATACTACGCCTTCCAAATCGCTTCAAATGTTCAAATGTTTGTAGAGTCTAAGGGACTTAACTACGGGGTCATCAGTCCCTAAACTTACAAACTACTTATGAACTAGCTAATCCTAAGGACGGCACAAATATCCATTCCCGAGGGGGGATTCGAACCCCCGACCGTAGTGGCCATGCAGACCGTGACTGGAGCGCCTTAGTCCCCTCGGCCACCGCGGCCGGCCCACATCGCTTCAACGGGTTCTACACATATCTCTAGTTTTCTTCCGATATTGATGAAATTTTGCACACTCTACCTCAAAAACAATACTGTCTGTATAAAATTTCGTTCGGTGCACGGTAGAGGGTACTTAACTTACGGAACTTTACGAAATTCATAGTTTTGCTCCAATCTTTATGGTTTTTTGCACACATGACCTTTGAACCAAGAGGAAGATCACTGGATACATATATGTTTGTATGGTACATGGCAGAGGGTACCTTGCAGAAAACTTTTCCGAGAGAGGGAAAGGTGGAAACGAACAGAGAGATGGGAGAGAAAGAGGTGGGTGCAGAGATAGGGCGGAAGGGGATGTGGACTACGAGAGTGTGGGATAAATAAACACCCGGGCAACGCCGGGTTTACAGCTAGTAATAAAACAAAAAATAAATAAACAAAAAATAAAAAAAGTAATTCTAGGACAGACAATAATAGAATTTTAAACATAGCTGCTATTGTCAACCACCGTTACTACGTCAATGGATAACTAAGCAGCCCTCGGTCGAAAATTAAAAATTATTTGACCAGATTTCGACAATGACTAAGATAGTTTTCATCAGAAATTATAAAATAAAATAAGTCACATAATAAAATATACTACTCAGCTAGCTATAAAGGAAAGCAAGGAGAAATTTGGAGAAGGAATTAAAGTTCAGGGTGAAGAATTAAAAACATTGCGTTTTTGTCAGATACAGCAAGGGACCTGGAAGAGCAATTGAACGGAATGGGCAGTGTGCCGAAAGGTGCGTATAAGATGAACATTAACAAGAGCAAAACTAGGGTAATGGAGTGCAGTGTAAGAAAATCAGGTGATGCTGAAGGAATTAGATTTGGTAACGAAGCAATAAAGGAGGTAGATGAGTTTTGTTACTTAGGTAGTGAAATAACACATGATGGTCGCAGTACAGAGGATATAAAATGCAGAATGGCAATGGGTAGAAAAGCGTTCTTGAAAAAGAGAAATTTGTTAACATCTAATATTGATTTAAGCCTAAGGAAGTCCTTTCTGAAGGCATTTGTATGGAGTGTTGCGTTGTATGGGAGTGAGACATGGATGATAAACAGTGCGGACAGGAAGAGGATTGAGGCTTTTGAAATGTGGTGCTACAGAAGAATGCTGAAGATTAGGTGGGTGGATCGCGTAACTAATGAGGAGATACTGAACAGAATTGGGGAGAAAAGAAATTTCTGGCATACCTTGACTAAAAGAAGGGATAGATTGGTAGGACACATTCTTAGACATCAAGGAATTGTGAATTTAGCAAATGTTCAAATGTTTGTTAAGCTTATGGGACTTAACTACGGGGTCATCAGTCCCTAAACTTACAAACTACTTATGAACTACTTACGAACTAGGACGGCACAAATATCCATGCCCGAGGGGGGATTCGAACCCCCGACCGTAGTGGCCGTGCTGACCGTGACTGGAGCGCCTCTGTCACCTCGGCCACCGCGGCCGGCGTGAATTTAGCGTTGGAGGGAAGTGTGTGGGGTAAAAACAGCAGAGGAAGACCAAGAGATGGATACAGTAAGCAGATTCAGACAGATGTAGGTTGCCGTTCTTATGTGGAGATGAAGAGGCTTGCTCAGGATAGGGTGTGGTGGAGAGCTGCATCAAACCAGTCTCCGGACTGAAGACCACAACAACAACAACTCAGCCGTAAAGCTTACGTCACAAAATTTAAAAAGAAACTTTTAGAAAATGCTAGCCACTATGGGCTGCACGCCTGCACGGAGGCATCCGGAACATCCATTCATGTATCAACTACTTCACCTCAACGCAACCACCACCCTACTCGACATATCGTCTCGTGTCGAAAACTTGTCCGACGTTCTGTTAGCGGCGGTGAGTGTACGTGACTGATTCAGTTTCAAATACGCCAGTACTTCGCAAGCAACCTTACGGTGTGTGAGACAGCGTGTATCTGCCACCTCCAACTGATCTCCCCCCCCCCTCCCCCCATTTTTTCTGTTCCATTAGCGGATGGAACATTGGAAGGATGGTGGTTATTTATTCATAATATAACCCTGTTAGTTATTAGTCCCCAGTAGACGCGCGATATTGTGATATTGACCGGTCGAGTGGGGCAGAGTCGTCTTGCGCAGTTATATTGGAGCAGGCTGTGTAGCTTTAAAAAATATTGACGCTCACTCAATATATTGTACAGTCTAAGGATGGCAATGTGCAATAACCGGCAGATCAGTCGAGATCAAGGTTACCCTTACCCCTAATTTTGGAAAGGAACTGCAAAATAAATAAATAAATAAATAAATAAATAAATAAATAAATAAATAAATAAATAAATAAAAAAAAAAAAAGGTTAGGCATTGGCCGGAGGATCTATATTTTAAGAATTCCCCGGCGGATCTGCTACAAATATTCTCTACGGGTTTGCCGCCGGATATCATTATGAAGATCTCGACGCAGTGAGAAGAGTATCTGAAGCCGCTGCTTGTAGTGTTCACGACAGCAAATATCACCACCTGAGGATGCCGTGCAGTTTGTGACGATCCTACTTATCGGAACACGACCGCCGCAACCCAAACACAAGGTCTAATGTTTTAAATTTCATCACCTTCTTAGTTGTATTGATCAGCTTCTTTGCACTATGAAATGTCGTCCTGAAACTATTTAATTTGGCAGGCTGCGTTTTTGGTAGAAAATTGCTGCATGTTTGACTTCTGTTTTAGTATCTAAAAAAAGGTATTGCATTGATATAAATAATAAAATACACTACACCATGGTATTACCATCCTAACAGAGCCAAACTAAAGACTGACTGTGGCGCGTTGCATTCGTAGACTCTTGGCCATTAAAATTGCTACATCACGAAGATGACGTGCTACAGAACATTCACACAAGATTGGCGCCGGTGTACAACTTGCTGACGTGAGGGAAGTTTGCAACCGATTTCTCATACACAAACAGCAGATGACCTGCGTTGCCTGGTGAAAAGCTGGCGATTGCGGTTTATCGTATCGCGACACTGCTGCTTGCATTGGTCGCGATCCAATGACTGAAAATATGGAATCGGTGGGTTCAGGAGGGCAACACGAAACGCCGTGCTGGATCCCAACGGCCTCGTATCACTAGGGGTCGAGATGAGAGGCATCTTATCCGCATAGTTGTAACGGATCGTGCAGCCACATCTCGATCTCCGGCCGCGGTGGCCGAGGGGACTGAGGCGCGACAGTCACGGTCTGCACGGCCACTACGGTCGGGGTTCGAATCCCCCCTCGGGCATGGATATTTGTGCCGTCTTTAGTATAAGGTAGTTCATAAGTAGTTTGTAAGTTTAGGGACTGATGACCCCGTAGTTAAGTCCCAAAAGCTATACAAATATTTAATATGTGAGATCCTACATCCCCTGAAGAAAAGCAGAAAGGTGACACTACTGGAAATATTGGAAATCAATGAGCATTTGGCTCAGGATGCCAGTTCAATATTAAACGATCAGATCCAGTTCCCCTCTACACATCTACTGAAATAAGTTTTATTTTCAACCTTCCTTTTCAACAAAAATATCATACTAGTTTTGATTCTTTACACATACTTATTATATTTTTTATATAAATGTTAATAACTTTCATAAATAAGTACTTGCGATGAACTTCCCTGTGAAGTATCGACTGTCTGTGATAACATCTTTGTAAATCTTAACATCTTTGAAAACATGTGTACTACAATCAGTTGTCACCTGAGGCCCAAAGCCGGTTTGTGAGCAATAAATAAGTTTTGTAGAACATCAGGAAGTTGTTCCTTTTTTAATTATTTGTGTAGATGTAGATCGGAGGGTGGCACCTAGGGAAAAATATTTAAAAAGAAAAAAAATGTAACTTTCGTGACAATCTACATTATACTCAATAACATTCTAATAATTCACGTCAAGATATCAATATACCTTGAAAATCCAACCAACAAATTGTAGAGAATGGTCTTTTGTGTTGGCAAATAAGTAAATAATTAATGCTTTTCGTGCTCTATGGTTGATAGGTCAGTTAATTATCGTCGCATAGCGAGTACTTGAGAACAAAACTTTTGTGTTAGTATAGAGAGAATGTCATAAAAAAAGTGCCATCATACTATCACCCACTGTATAACATCAACGGTCTTTGCCAACATTAGCACATTACGCCGCCATTGCTGTGAGTGAATGTAAATACCATGGAATAGTGCAGGACATGATTTTATTACACTTCTAAGAAAGCCGAGAAATTAGATTTCTAACAGTACTAAGGAAAAAATTTGCAAGTCGAGGTATGACGTGAATCGACATCATCACATTCGTGTGTTAGATCAGTTGTTTGCTGGTGTCGGTCAGCTTTGTTCTATTTTTATCGATAACTCACAAGGAGACCACATGTTATCGGATTTTAGAATTTTTTCATATTTATGGTATTTGAAGTTTTTCAAGTACACGTAAGTACCAACATTCAATCAGTTGCAGCGTCTGTCAGTGTAGCAGCTCAGGTGGTAGCGATCTGGCCTTACAACCACAGTGTCGGTGGTTCAAATTCCTCCATAGCAGATTGTTTCTTTCATTTGTTGTGTTCGAATACATACACAATCTTGATATCCAATGTTAATATTTACGAAAAATGCACATATATTTGTTTATTCGTATTTTGCTATATTTTATAAAAGTTTGTTAATAATGATGGTTTCAAAAACAAGAAAAGAAAAAGAAAAACGCTACAGTATTGGCATCACAATTATTCCACGACGGTTGTCTTTGATTGCTCAGTTTCTGAAGTGCTACGACGCTGCTTCGGGGAGTTATGTCCATGGTTACGAATGGCTTTCCAAGCTGCTAACCTATTTAGGTGACGACATGGTGTTCAGCTCGTCTACATACACGTAAACAAAAACTGACACAACACTTGGAATTAGAGATTCTAAAATGTTTTATAGAATTGAATTCGAAAGCAACGAAACAAATATGACACAGTGGGATTCGAACAATTGACTGTGGTTGTGAGGGCTCAACGCTACCACCTGAGATACACTGACAGCTGTTTTTATTATTGTTACTTACGTGCAATTGCCAAACTTCAAAGTCGATTTCCTCGAAAAGTTATGAGAGTTGCGTCGAATGGTTTTAGCTGAATGTTATTTAAGTTCTGAACTTCACGTACCATAAATATCAAAAAAATTCAGAAATCCGATACCTTTCTGGTCTCCTTGTCAGTTTTTATTATTATTATTATATAACAGGGGGCAGTCAGTCCTGTAAGTGACTGCGCTGAGCTAACGCGTCGAATTCAGAAAGCCTTAGTGTTGTCCATTCCCTCACTGTATCCACATGCGAATTTGGCCTTTTGTGTCGATTATTACAGTATATCGATGATAAGTTATTAACTGATTTTAAATTAAGGAAGACGTTTTCCTGATAAATGTGTCGTTAAGTCAGAAAGCTATAGTTAAAGTTTCAATACAGTACAGCTGAATACGTGGGGCAACTTTTTCGTTAACATTTCTGCTCATAACTCCTTGGTTGAATTTCGGGAATCACCGTCAGCGTTGGGGACGAAGCAGCAGTTCCTGTCGATAACAAAAAGTTTCGACCATCGACTACTCAACGCGCCTCGTACAACCGCGAGCCACGCCCTCTGGTCAAAGATAGCACACTCGAGGGCCGGGACGCGACCTATCGATTCCCGGCACGGCTCAAGGAGGGTGTCTAGACTAGAGGAGTCTTAATCAGCGATTGAGATTGCTGATAGGTGGCGCGTACGTAGACCCCTGCAGCGCCTTCTTTTGTGTGGCGAGGCAGATCTGCGTCATGCCGCCTACAGACGACTGACAAGAATCGATATTTTTCGTCGATATTAAAGAACCCATTATCTGCATGTGAACGAATATAAATAGGGCAAAGTGGTTGGTCTCCAGACGCAATGGTCGCTACCTATCTGAACGCAAGTGAAGGAAGTAAGGAAACTTAGGGTTTAACGTCCCATCGACAGCGTGGTCATTAGAGACGTTTAAATATTTCGGTAAGGAAATCGGCCTTGCCCATTCAAAGGACCCATCCCGACATTTGTCTGGAGTGATTTATGGAAATCACGGATTTGAACCACCACCCTTCCGAATGCGAGTTATCTTATCGTTGCGCCAACTATTTTTTATTTATTTTTTATTGGCCTTTGAGTAGTCCCCTTACAGCCATCCACAGAAGTAATGACAAGGACATCCTCTAGTACAGTTATGTAAGCAAGTTGGCAAAAGCAACTATACAGACATCAAAGATGTGACAGAAAACAAAAACAGATAGATCAATTTCAAGTAACATAACAAACATTAAAGATATGACACAATATAGTGATTAAACATGGTTTTATCTTTTACATAACAATTCATAACTCTTTCTTTGCCGCCGTTAGAAAGGAGGTAAGTTGTTTGTACACTCCAAAGTCTTTGGTTGCCAATAATGTTGATACAGATATTGGTAACTGGTAGTCCCTACTCACAATATAAGTTAGGAAATTTGATGTGAGCTCCCACCTGTTCATGCATCCAAAAAAAAAAAAAAAAAAAAAAAAAAAAAAAAAAAAAAAAAAAAAAAGTGATTTGTGTCTTCTCTTCGCCACAGCCATAAAGTGAAGATGTCAGTATGCCGATGCGATGTAGGTGTTGCGCAGTTCGAAGGTGGCTGAACTTCAGCCTCGCTATGGTGACTGCCAGCTTCCGAGAACACCTCAGTCCCTTGTACCAAGGTCTGGTTGGTAGCACTGGTGTTATTTGTGCATAGTATTTCCCTTTAGTTGACTGGTAAGCTTGCCATTCTTGTCCCATTCAGTCCGAATTTTCCTTTTGTAAACAGGTAAAAGATCTTCCGCTGGAACCTTAGTATATTCTTCCGTACCAGTGGTAACCGCTTCCTTGGGAAGTATGTCAGCGATATCGTTCCCCTGAATGTTTGTGTGTGCTTTAATCCAACACATGGAAACACTGCGTCCATTCCTTTCCACGTGGTTTATGTGTGTAATTATCTCGTAGGCTATTGGGTGGTTTTTATGCCCTAGACGAAAATATTTAAGAAGTATGAGCGCAGATCTAGTGTCCGAGAAGATAACGAGATGCTTCTCCGGAACCGTAAGGCAGTACTTGAGAACTTCCAAGATGGCTGTGAGTTCAGCGGTCATTATTGTCATTTCCTTTGGCAGTTTGTATTTACATCCTACTTGGGCACTGGTATCCCAAAAGGCGCATCCCGATCCGTCCTGTGTTTTGGAGCCGTCTGTGTAAAGAATCCTCGCCTGTGAATATTTGTCTCGTAATTCTAGTAATGCGTAATTTGCCAGAGTCGAGGAATCTGGGAGATCACATGTCACATCAGGTTCAACAGTACATAAATAGCGTCGTCGCCGATTTGATATGGCTAATCGGATGTTCTGAATAGAATAGCGGACAAACGACAACTACGATGCTCTGGCATGCCATTACACAGCCTCGACCCCCGTGAGGACGGTCTGAACAGCAACCGCAAAGTCACGGAAACTTCAGCTCTCAAGGCATGAATTTTAGAGCCCATTTGACTGAATATTCTCTTATCCTGTTTTACTTACTCCATATTATCATCTCTCACACTATAAAATACTTTTAATAAAGCCCTGAATTTGATTTAAGGAGACTCGTGGTGTCCGCAGTGATGCGTCGATAGAGAACCGTTATTCAATGATTAAGATTGCCGAGAGACGGTGAACAGATAGATTCAGCAACGTTTATTCGGTCCGTTTCTGAGATAATACCCTCACAGCAGCTATAAAGCCTGCTGTACTGAAGAGCGATTGGAATTGGTACACCTGCCTAGTATTGTGTAGGGCCCCTGCTAGCACGCAGACGTGCCGCAGCTCGACGTGGCATGAACTCGACTAAAGTCTCAAGCAGTATTGGAGGGGATGACATTGTGCATCCTGCAGGGCTGTCCGTAAATTCGTAAGAGTACGAGGGGGTAGAGGTCTCTTCTGAACAGCGCGTTGTAGCGCTTCCAAGATATGCTCAATAATGTTCAGGTCTGGAGAGTTTGGTACTCGGCGAAGGTGTTTAAACTGAGAAGAGTGTTCCTTAAGTCACTCTGTAGCAATTGTGCTGTGGCTTTTCGCATTGTACCCCGTTCTTACTTTTACTTTACTTTACATGTGGCAAGGGCCTTATCGACCACACGCCTGCTCTACGAGCCTCTTCCACAGCTTTCTGTCGAGTGCGCCGTGTGTCCAGATGATGTCGCTGTTTATCCTGGCTGTGTCTTGTCGAATGTTATCTCGCCACCTCCTTCTGGGTCTGGCTCTGCCTCTTCCTCTCGATCCAGCTATTGTTCTGCTGAATGCCATTCTTGGTACTCTATCTTCCGTCATTCTGGCTATATGGCCTGTCCAGTCCAGCCTTCTCTTCTTGAGCACTTCGACGATGTTATGGTGTTTGTACAGCTGTCTTAGTTTTTCATTTTTTTTTTCTTTTTCTCCATTCCATGTTATTCCCATCATATGCAGGTCCAAAATTTTTTCTTAGTTCTTTTCTTTCGGTGGTTAAATTTTTCTTCATCTTTCTTTCTGAATGTTAATGTTGCACATACATATAGCGTACCGGTATATTGGTTCAATGATATAAGCGGATTTTAAAGTTTCTTCTAACTAATCTTCCCCCTGGAATTTTGTGGAAACTAAAAAGCGTTTTGTTCGCTGTTGCTAATTGGCCGTCTATTTCAATATCTGTTCTATTGTTTTTCCTGTTACGTACAGTCTTAAAAGCGAATCCATCTACTGTCAAAGGTGCTTATCTCTTCTTTTCTATCGCCAGGTATTCTTTCTCTTCTTCATTAATATGTAATCCTGTTTTCTCGGCAATTTTGCATCATTATAATTAATTCTGTTTTGGAACTGCTTATGAATGTTTCATCATCTGCATAGGCAAGTCTAGTAATTTTACTCTCCTGTAGTTGGATCCCTTGTGGACTAGTTATGACAAATTCTCTACTGATCTTCTCTAGGATAGGGTTAAATAAAATAGATGAAATGGCATCCCCTTGTCTAGTTTAGTGTACACCTTGAAATTTTCAGTTTCTCCTACCGGTTTCTTTATGCGACACACAGTTTCCTCTATACACATTTTTTTTAGGAGTGTATGTCTCTGTATTCTATCATAGGCTTTTTAAAATGTACGAATAATATCTGGACATCTACACTGAACTCCCATGCCTTCTCAGTTAGTTGTGTTAAAGAGAATAAGTGATGTAATGTGGATCTGTTTCTGCGGAAACCGCATTGAGTCTCCAATTAATTCTTCTGTTACTGGAATCAGCCTATTTAATAGACAGATGGATAGGATTTTGTAGGTGACATCCAATAAAGTATTTTCATAAATATAGGGCAGACAATTGCGATTTTCCAGTCTGAAGGAATGGTTTCTGTCTTCCAAATTGTTTCTATTAAAGACAGTATTTCTTCTTCCAGTTGTGGTCCTCCATTCTTTAATAACTCAGCGTGTATATGGTCTTCGCCAGAAGCCTTGTTATTTCTTTATTGCTTACTGTATTTAATTTATTGATGGGGTGGTTATTTCTAGCTCAACTGTGTCAGGTTCTTCAAATGTAAAGTAAGAATGTGGATCACTGCAGTTGAGAAGTTGTGAAAAGCATGTCTCCCATCTTTTTTGTATGTCATTATTGTTGGTCAATATTTTACCTTTCTGATTCTTTATAAACTGTTCCCTTTTAGTGAATTTACCTTTCAGTCACTATTTTTTTCTTTACCAATCAAAAAATTTATTTTTGCATTTTTCTTGGTGAAAGCATTTATCGCAACACGTTTCCGAAAAAAAAACGAAATACCGAAAATGGTTTTTGAAAAATATACTGTTGAGATTTGACACCATAGTGCTGCTACGGGTAAAAAAAAACAATGCCGTCAACAACTTCTTGGTACTGAAATAATTAGTACACCAGTAAAGTAACGAAATTTATTGCAACAAATTATTTAGTATGAAATTAAAAATAATTGTTAGTTTTGTTCAAACAAAGTGTTACATGGCTTCCTAAATTACCCAGGAAAATATGTACTTCAGTCATTTTTCGTATTTCAGGGCTGGTACATTTCAGTGGCATCCCATTTTTCTGCACTGAATACAATTTTTTTTATTCCGAAAGCAATTCCAGAAAATCATCGATGAAGAATTCTAAAAAATGTTACTCCTTTATCTGGACCACAGAAAGTAGTGTCAAGGCATGTAAAAGGCATTTTCTTTATTTTAAGTGACCTTAGTGCTGTTGATTTTCTGCTTGAGAAACTTTTTCAGATTCTAGTGTCTCGTGTTGTGAGATCGAGCGTATCCGTGTGCTTCCTTCTATCTGCTGTATCTCCCAACAGATTCAGGTCCAGACTCTTCACTGTCTGAGAGCACTGAAAGCTCACTGTCACTGAGCTCTAGTGGAATCTGCTCTATTTCCTTGTCGAAAAGTTTCGGCATATCATAGTCTGAAAAACTGAAATATTCATTTAAATAAGCTATGTAATGTCTGAAAATAATCGGAATATCCATTATGAATGATTAGCTTTCAAAATAATTTCAACTGAACATGAAAAACATTACCTACAAAACAAGAATGTCCATGAAACATGAACGTACGTTCTAACAATGACAACAACCAGGTAATAGAAATGCAGCTAACAATGTAACCAAAAAACATTCATCAAAATAACACAGGCACAATAACTTTACCTTTAAGAAACTTTTGACACCTTTGTGTTCTATAAATCTTCGACAGGCTCGAAACAGAATGAAAAATTGTAAACCACGTTCCACGCACTGCGCCACACGCAACGCAGCACGACAAATATTAGACTGTTGACTTCTCTATTCAAGGGATACGAAAGAGCTCAACGTGGCACATGCTTCTACTAGATTGTTCCCATCCGCCCCCAGAGTGACGCAACGCAGGCATTTTATGTTTCCACTCTGCAGTCGGTGAAACATGGTATCAACTGACAGCACGATTAACGTAACCGGTATTTGTGGAATTGCTAGAGTCCATCAGAATCCACAATGGATATGGAAGCAAGTGACAAACCGGGATGCGTACGTCGTGTCATCTGTCAGAATTGCATCTAGACCAGTGCTTTCCAAACTTGCCCTCATGACGACACCCTTTTATAGCTTACAGTTTTGCTCCACACCCTTTCACTAATATACAGTAGAATTTAGATGGTTCTAGCGAGGGGGGGGGGGGACGGAAATAAAGTATCGCTTAAATGTAGTTTGTAAACGAAACTGAAATCCTCGTACGCAGTGACATGTTTAATGTTGATCCTGACTGCAGCAATTACGTACACTCATCGCAATAAAAGGAAATATTAGAAACTACGGAGATGTACAACAGAGTAACACCGCAGACAACAATGCCTAATTCACACAGTAATACTTGCTTCTTCTACATGCGACCCAACTTCCGAAACACGAAAATTGAATTTCGGAAACCGTTTTTAGTAGTCGTGTGTACATGTCAGGGCCAGATACGGTTTTGCAGGATCGATTGAAAACGGCATCTGGAAATTAGCTGCTCGGATTTCTGATTTAGACGGCACAGTGGCTGTTCCCTTTCAGTTCAATATTATCCCATTATTTTCAGAAATAAAGAGGATGTATTTATGACAAGTGATGAATTATTATTTAAGTTCTATTGTTAGGTACTTCCTTCACCACGACCTCGGAGGTCCCGACATATTCGGAAAAAATGGATAAATATTTGTGACAAGTAAGAATATGATTGTCATTCCTGGTCTTAGAATCTGTTATATACAGGAAACTGAGAGAAAAAATATTAACACATACCAGGGTTCGAACCAACGATCACTGCATTTAAAATACTACTCTCCGTTAATCACCCGGCCATACTCCATACTAAACATCGCTATTGAATAGCTGTAGTTAGTGGACAATTGTGACTGCTTTTAGCATTTGTGACAGCTTTTACAGCCACTGTGTCGTTGATTGACATTTAATTGTAAGAAACGCTACCGAGGGTGACGTGGATTTGATAAATCCATTAGAAAACGCTCAGGTGCACCTTTTTGAGAAGGAAAGATATTTACTCGCGGTTGACAATCCGGATAATCGCGAATCGCTATAACTTAAGTCCGGATAATCGAGTGACCGATCATTCCTTTAATACATGATCTGTGGTGCACTGAATGAAGAGAATGATTATTAGGAGCAGGCGAGTCTTCAGGGTAGTATGAAGAGAAGGATATTTTGTGTTGTTTTATGACAAGTATTTTTTTGTTTAGAGTCTCAATTTGTTAGTCTCGCGACACCCGTGATACTACTACGCGACGCCCAGTTTGGAAAGCTCTGCTAGACGAATCAGGGGTCCCATACCACTCCAATTGTACACGCCCGCACCATTACACAGCCCCCCTAGCTTGAACAGTCCTCTGCTGACTTGCAGAGTCGATGGATTCATGAGGTTGTCTCCATACCCGTACACACATATACGCAACAACTGGCAACTAGACGCGTCAGACCAGGTAATTTGTTTCTCGTCATTAACAGTCCAATGTCAGTGTTATCGGGCCCAGGTGAGGCGTAATGATCTGCTTCGTGCAGCCAGGAAGGAT
Source organism: Locusta migratoria (assembly GCA_026315105.1). Taxonomy (NCBI): domain Eukaryota; kingdom Metazoa; phylum Arthropoda; class Insecta; order Orthoptera; family Acrididae; genus Locusta; species Locusta migratoria. The sequence goes on from CM048746.1 coordinate 298,223,864, forward strand.
ACGCTGTTGGCCTTCGCCTCCGAAAGCCCGTATCGATGTTGTTTCGTTGAATAGTTCGTACGCTGATGCTTACTGATTGCCCATAATTGAAATTCGCAGCAGCTGCAAAAGGGCTGTATTTATGTCACGTTGAAAGATCCTCTTCGTTCGTCACTGGTCCCGTTCTTGCTGGATCTTCTTCCGGCCTAAGCGATGCCGGAGATTTGATGTGTTAGCGGATTCCGATATTCACGGCGCACTCGCGAAAATCCCCACCTCACTGCTACCTCGCTGATGCTGTGTCCCACATGCGCCGACTATAACGCCACGTTCAAACTCGCTTAAAGCGTGATAACCTGCCATTACTGCACCAGTAGCAGAGCTAACGCCTCCGCCAAACGCATTTTGTCTTATATATGTGACGCCACGTTCAAACTCGCTTAAAGCGTGATAACCTGCCATTACTGCACCAGTAGCAGAGCTAACGCCTCCGCCAAACGCATTTTGTCTTATATATGGCGTACTCTGAGTAATTACATATCTCTGTCTTAGCATACGTATGCCTAAACAAGTATCTTTGGTTCTTGTGCAACACACAACAGAAAAATGAAGCAACTCTTAGATAGGTGCTGAAGTAGTGTGATGTGGTTGCCGTCGCTGCAGCAACAAAGGAGAACAAAGGAGGATTGGGAGACCGTTAGAGACGGGCTGTAGGGACAGCACAGCATTCCGTCGATGTGCCGCTCTTCCACTGCATTCAGTGAAGCTTTACACGAGGTGCACATCGGCCAACTCACTGCTTACATACAACTGACACTGCCGGAACAGCAACGGAACCGAGAAGTACTGAATTTTAGGTTCGGGATGAAGAACATAGGGGACGTTACTGACATCAAAAGCAAATAACAAACAGGACACACCGACTATTTTGCACCGCTTTGTAGATATTTTCAATGTAGTACCAATGCAAAATAAAACAAAACTCAATTACCCCTCAAAAAGCCACCATGACTACTGGTCCCATGTTACCCTGCTGGCCATCCAAAATCCAACACCGAGAACGACTGGAGAGATCACAGCCGAAGACTGATTGATTGGAAACATCTACATCTACATACATTCTCCACAATCCACTGTAAGGTGCATTGGCGGAGGGTACACTGTACCACTAATAGCCATTTCTTTTCCTATTCCACTCCCAAATAGAACGAGGGGAAAAAGAATGCCTATATGCCTCCGTACGAGTCCTAATTTCTCTTATCTTGTATTTGTGATCTTTACGCGAAATGTAAGTAGGCGGCAGGAAGATCGTACTACACTCAGCTTCAAATACCGGCCATCTAAATTTTCTCAACAGAAATTCACGAAAAGAACGTCGTCTTTCCTCCAGCGATCCCCAATTGAGTTGCCGGAGCATTTCCGTGACACGCGCATTGGTCGAACCTACCAGTAACAAACCTAGCTGCTCGCCTCTGAACTGCTTCTATGTCTTCCTTTAAACTGAACTGATGCGGGTCCCAAACACTTGAGCAATAAAATGTTCAAATGTCTGTAAATCTATCGGACCAAACTGCGTGGTCATCAGTCCGTAGCTTACAAACTACTTAAACCTAGGTAAACTAACCTAAGGACAACACACACACCCATGCCCCAGGGAGGACTCGAACCTCCACGGCGAGCAACCGAGCGCTCCGCAGCGAGACGCTTTAGACTGCTCGGCTACTCCACCGCGGCCTTGAGCAATACTCAAGACGTGGTCGTACGAGAGTTTTATACGCGGTCTCCTTTACAGGTGAAGTACATCTTCCCAAAATTCTCCCAATAAACCGAAGTCGGCTGTCTGACTTACTCACAACTGTCCTTACATGCTCGTTCCATTTCATATCGCTCTGCAATGTTACGCCTAGATATTTGAACAACGCGACAGCATCAAGAAGCTCACTACTAATGCTGTATTCGAACATTATAGGATTGTTTTTTCTACTCATGCGCATCACCTTAAATTTTTCTACATTGAGAGCTAGCTGCAATTCTTCACACGAACTAGAAATTTTGTCTAAGTCATCCTGTATGCTATTACAGTCAGATAAAGACGACACCCCCCCCCCCCCCCCCCATACACCAAAGCATCATCAGCAAACAGCCGCAAATTACCATCTGTCCATCAGACCATTTATATAGACAGAAAATAATAGCGGTCCTACCACACTGCCCTGGGGTACGCCTGACGATACACTCGTCTCTGGTGAGCACCCGCCGTCGAGAACAACGTACTGCGTTCTATTACTTAGAAAGCCGTCCATAAGCTCGTATCTTCGTTAGCAGTCTGCAGTGTGGCACCGCGTCGAACGCCTTTTTAAAGTTGAGAAAAACACAATCCGCCTGTTGCCCTTCATCCATGGCTCGCAAGATGTCATGTGAGAAACAGCCCCCCAGTCCCGTATGCAAGTGAGGAAGATACCTATAAACGCTGCTACACGCCTCGCCGTTGAGGCTTTGCATGTGGTGCTGCGGTATATCAGTTCATGCTATTTCCAAACATTGACAAAGTGTATCTCGAGCCAGTCGCTCCACGATCGAAAATCCACGACACGGCGTCCAGGGCCAGTACAGCGATGCATAAAGCAACAGTTCAACAGTTTCTTACCACGTTGCCGATCGTGGCATTGCAAGGAGAACCGCGATAAGCTGATGAAAAAATGTTGTTCCAGTCCGCGTTCTGTTTCAAAAAGGATAGGAATTCAGCAACTTTGATTACGAGATAAATCAATCAAAAGTGAAGGCCGTAAATTCCACAAAATACCTAGGAATTACTATTACTTCAGACTTAAACTGTAAAGAACACGTAGATAATGTCTTGGGAAAGGAGAACAAGAGATTGCGTTTTATTGGCAGAACCCTTAAAACATGCAACAGAACTACCGTAGTGGCCGTGCAGACCGTGACTGGAGCCCCTCAGTCCCATCGGCCACCGGTCACGAATAGGGACTGTGACTGCTGTGTGCTGTTGCAGACTGAGCTGGTGACACTTCGCTCCTAGCTTCAAGCTGGCCGGTCGTGTGAACCGAACGGTTGTCCGGCGTGTCCACCGATCGACCTGCGGCAGCGACAAGCCCTGATACTACTCACCATAAGGCAGACACCTCACCCGTGGCTGTGTGGGAGGTCGCTCCAGTGCGAAGCAGGCGGCGTAAGACATTCCGGGGGACCGATCGTGAGGCCTCCCCGGTTAGTCTTGCCAACGAGCTCCAATTTGGGTTCGGCTCTCATTTTCACTTCTCGCCATTGAGTAATTTCAGTGCCCTAGTACAGCTAAAGTCATACTTGTCCTTCCTCATCCTCATCTTCAAATGTTCAAACGTTTGTACAGCTTATGGGACTTAACTACGGGGTCATCAGTCCCTAAACTTACAAACTACTTATCAACTACTTACGAACTAGGACGGCACAAATATCCATGCACGAGGGGGGATTCGAACCCCCGACCGTAGTGGCCGTACAGACCGTTACTGGAGCGCCTCGGTCCCCGCGGCCACCGTGGCCAACTCCTCATCTTCCTTCCTCTCCTTAAAAAAAATTGCAAATATAAAAGGGCATGCACGAGGGGGGGGGGGGGCGCTATGGTCATAGTATGAAAATTCAAATGTTTGTAAAGCTTATGGGACTTAACTGCGGGATCAAAAAAATTCAAATGTTTGTTAAGCTTAAGGGACTTAACTGCGGGGTCATCAGTCCCTAAACTTACAAACTACTTATGAAGTGCATTATACTAAAGACAACACAAACATCCATGACCGAGGGAGGATTCGAACCTCCGATGCGGGAGGCAGCGCGATCCGTAACGTGGCGCTCCAGATTAGATTAGATTAGATTAGATTAATACTTAATATTCATAAAATATATCACATCAACTGCGATTGGGCAAAGCTCAAAATGTGTACCTAGGGTCTCCTGCTTTCTAGGCAGTTGCGCTGACCCCAAAACCACTGGGGACACAGTGATCACCGCACCTTCAAAGACTACCTAAGCACGCCTCCCGTCAGATACAAATTCCCAGCTTCGCCCTGCCCACAGTACTCAAAGTCGTAGTTATGAAACTAATTCCCGTAAGAGTAAGGGCTTCAAACTTGCACGGCTGGGTACACATTTTCAGCTTTGCCCAATCGCAGTTGATGTCATATATTCTATGAATATTAAATAATGACAACTGCAGGATCAGAAGTGACGTCTGTTCTTTCGGAACAGACGCCACATGTATATATAGTTTAATACTTGTACCATAGGTCATATATATGAGATTTCGCGCGTCGTCGTAGAGTGAGTTTTTGGGTAATAAGAAAGGGACGGGAGGCGAACGTGGATAGCCAAGTGGTTAAGGTGACCGCTGGCCCGAAGCAGGAGACTCGGGTTCCAACCCAGACCCAGCTCACAGTTTCACTTGTCGCCAAGTGCCGTAGTTCGTTTGTTTTTATGTGGACTGGGAAAAGGAGGACGAGGAGGAGTGGTAAGGTCCTGTTGCTGGAGAAGCTGGTCAAATTCGGTTTGCAGTTGGTACTGGGAGCTGCAGTTTGCACTTCGGGGCTGCGACGTGTGATAGTGGCTGCCGTCCCTGACAGGGCCCTGCTGTTGGCCGATATGCACAGAGCCCACACACGCCCTGGGAGGCTGTATGTGCTAGCGATTACGGCGGGAGGCGGGAGGCGGAGGCCCTGCAAATACAAGCAGCCGAGCCCTGTTGTCTCACCAAATTTGCTGCTCTGCTACCCGGGGCGCCACTGCACACACGCGCCAGCCTGCGCTGCGGGCTGCTCCCAGGCGAACACAAAGCGCTGTGTGTTTCAGTGGATGCCGCAAGTTCTCTGATTTTACTAGCACACTTCAACACGACGCTCACACTACAACAACAACTACAGCGCCCCAAGCGGCCGGCAAGCTACATTTCTCAATACTACATTTTGTACATTCGAATATTATCGTTTGTATGATTAAAATATAGTTTTTACATTAGAGAACGTATTTAGTGCCATAAAAATCTCTACTTATATAAAAGCGAAAGGACGCTCACTCATACACTCACTCACTCACTGACTAAAATCTCAAAACCTACTTCACCGCCGGCCGCGGTGGCCGAGGGGACTGAGGCGCTCCAGTCACGGTCTGCACAGCCACTACGGTCGGGCGTTCTAATCTCCCCTCGGGCAAGGATATTTGTGTCGTCCTTAGTCTTAGTTAGTTGATAAGTAGTTTGTAAGTTTAGGGACTGATGACCCCGTAGTTAAGTCCCATAAGCTATACAAACGAAACCTACTTCACCTATGAACCTGAAATTTGGCAGTAATGTAGTTTATAGGTGGTAGACGTCAGCTAAGAAAAGATTTTGCGATAGGACCGATAGTTCAGGAGATATGACGTCATGAATAATAACTTCCCTGTCTTGCGGCAAGTGATACTGTGACTTTATAAGTTCACTATTTGAGAAGGAGAGCACTTAGCGACTTGCAACAAACTTTAAACATAATTTCAAACCTTTGGAAAACTTTTTCTCCCTGACAACCATGGCAAAATGATGAAAAGAAAAAAGTTTCTCGCTTACTACATTTTCGGTGTTCATGCAGTAAAATTATGGCGTTTGGAATGACGCTACAATTTCTTACTCGTACACTATTAATTATATTCGCGAGAAATCTTACATGCAGTATACACACATGCCACTGAACGTACGTTCAATATTTTGTCGTTGTACGACACGCAGTTCATGAGATATGGAGTCATAAACTATTAGTATCATGAAAAACCGCCTCATAAGGCATGCCGTTTTGATTTATTGCGTCTTTCCTACTATCTTTGTTCGCGACGTATTTTGCAGACATTTTACATATACACCACTTATGTACCTTCGAAATAATATCGTATTACATGTTCAGGTGCTATGACGTCAAAGACAATTAATTGCATGAAAATTGGCTCTAATATGCATGAGATTGTAATTTACTACCAACTCCATTAACAATACATTTCGTAGTCAGTTTTCTAATATTTCACTGTACGAATTTGTAAATAATTTTTTTGCAGGACACATAATTCAGGAGGTATTCTATATATATAAAAGCGAAAGGTAAGTCACGCACTCACTCACCCACTCACTCACTCACTGACTAAACACGAAATCTCGAAAACTGATGCACCTATGAAGCTGAAATTTTGCCGGTATGTAGTTTATAGGTAGAAGACGTCAGCTAATAAAGTATTTTGCGATAGGACAAAATTAAGGTGCAAGAGGGAGGATACTTTTCCTACAGACTGACGAAAGCTACAGTTTCATTCCGATATTCACGAATTTTTGCACGCGTGACGTACAATACAGGAGGAAGGCCAGCGTCTACCTAAAGTTTCATACGGTACATGGGGGAACACCTTGGTCGCGCCTTAACTTGAGAACAGTTAGACCGATGTAACAGACCTTTTTGGTTTGTTTTCTTCATTCTCAGAAAAAGGGTTGTATGAATTAAAACTGGAAAATTTGAGAACAACGAAGTGCTTTTTTTCAATGTGACCCTGTTTTTATTGCATACAAATCTATAGTTTTTTTTTTCAGATACTGATAAAATTTTGCATATCTGAGCTTCAAGACAAGAGGAATGTCACTGACTGTATAAAATTTCGGTTCTTGCATGATTGAGGGTACTTAACTCACGGACTTTAACAAAATGCATAGTTTTGCATTGATCTTGATTAATTTTTGCACACATGACCTTTAAACTAAGAGGAAGGTCACTGGGTACATAAATGTTGGTATGGTACATGACAGACCTTGTAGAAAAACCTTGTAAAGAAACTTTGCCGAAAGGGAAAGGTGGAAACGAACAGAGAGATGGGAGAGAAAGATATGGATGCAGAGACAGGAGGGAAGGGGAGGTGGACTGCGAGAGTGTGGAATAAATAAATACCCAGGCAACGCCGGGTTTACAGATAGTTTATTTTTAAAATTGGCTGAGGTCCGGAACCCTAAAAAGCCATGATACGCACAGGCCTTTCTTTAACGCCCGTTGCGAAGCACGGGCTAGTAGGTAATAAAAAATAGCTCCACATATGTGTTTATTAGGTTTCCTAAACTCCCACACTAGGTACAAAGCTGTACATCACAGGACATTTTATTTACAATTATCTTACACGTTTTTACCGACTAATTTCATTTCCTAAAAATAAAGAATATTTCCATAATATGTATGTCTCTTGATATTTTACTAATACTTGTAACGCATTCTTTCATTACGTACAAAAATAATTATAAACAAACGTCACTCTTTTGACGGCGTGCCCACCGCTAGGAGCGCTAGTGTCGTATCAATTGTCAGTTGCGAACAGCTTTCACAGCAGAGAGTGTCGCAATTGTATATATTAGACTGTGTTACTAGCATTATAATTACATCAAACTTGATATACATTTTTGGCGAGCCCTGAAGTGTATAGTGTAAAGAATTTTAACATAGCATTCGTAAAATACCACATCTTTCTTTTCCTGACATTTTCCTTAGTGACGCTAGGTGGAGGGGATGTCAGGTATGAGGGGTTTGGAGCACACCCATACATTTTCAAGGATACTGCAGTGAGGAAGTACTGTTCTTGGACATAATAATTTCCATGAAAATACAAAAAATACCACACAACAAATAAGAATGCAACAGCGCCATCACACAACGAAAGATGACAAATGTCAGTAGTATCGATAGGAAGTATAAGTCATCAACGGGTGAGGCGACATTACATCTGTCCCTCTGCACATTGTGGCATGCACTTCCAACTACTGGGATACTTCCGACATCAGGGGCGCCGACTCCGTAGGAAATTTTTGGGGGTGCTCAGCACCCACACAAAATAAGAGAGGAAAATAAAGTATCACAAAAATGGGGAAAAGTCATAGCTGTCAATTATGCATTTTTGACATCGCATTGTAACAATCACGACGTAGCCGCTAGGCTGTTCCAACAGTGCTCCAAGGAGCACTCACTGCAGAGACTTGGAGCCCGTTCGGAGCGCCGGCCGCGGTGGCCGAGGAGACTGAGGCGCTCCAGTCACGGTCTGCAAGGCCACTACGGTCGGGGGTTCGAATCCCCCCTCGGGCATGGATATTTGGGCCGTCCTAGTTCGTAAGTAGTTCATAAGTAGTTTGTAAGTTTAGGGACTGATGACCCCGCAGTTAAGTCCCTTAAGCTTAACAAACATTTGAACATTTGAACCCGTTCGGAGCGGCGATACCACTGACCCCTGGCCGCAAGATGTCGAGACCGATGCAACAGTCAGAGTTCAGTGACAGCCATAGTTTGCTGTGGCAGCTCCATTAATTCAGTTCATTTAGATAGATTGACATTCGCACTGTCTTTTACGTCAAAGTTTTTAATTCTGCTATCAAGCAGAGTGCCGCTACACACGACTTCACGTAAAACATCGCGGGCAGGTAGAGGGCGAAGCACCTGCAGGGCTAATAGCCGAGCTCAATAATGACACATATACAGAAATGAACTGAAAAGTGAATCTAGTAAAGAGTTTTGACTATTCATTGCTCCATTCACGAAGCGCCATTGTCTGCTGAAGGAGTGCAACCAGGCGCCGTAATAAAGGCGTCACGTGTGTGGGATCTGCGCTTTGTCGCCATTTGAATAACCGCATTTTAAAAGGTTTCCTGTAAGTTGTACAAGTGGAGCATGGATATATACCTTAGCACAGTACAGTTCGTTGGCTTCGTTGTCTTTACTTTGTTTGTCAGTCATGAGGAAATATGTCTCCCTAAATGAAAGGGGCAAAGTTCATTGTCGAAGAATGATTAAACTGAATAGTAAATCTAACGTTCCATACTAACATAACTATGCACTTTAAGAAATTAATCATTGCAGGACAAAGAACATCTAATAATAGAGATGAAGGACCAAATCAAAGTGTTTACGAAAGAGTTTCGTCTATCAGAGAGGCAAATGAGTAACGAAATACCAACATACTTCAATCGTCTGATTGGTTTTAAACTTCTTAAAATTTCCGGAACGTACCAGTGGTGCTAATTTTCAAATTAATGATTTTTTTTTCCTTATTTCTTCTATAATATTGAATCTACCACAGTTGAAGTGTATATGTACTGTTATGTATATGTACTGTTAATAATATCAGTGGCTGTTCTGTCTCTTTATTCCCCAGAAATCAATTCATGCATTGTTATTACTACTGACAGAGAGCGACAAATATGACTGGTACGCTTTCTAGGTTGCAAGCAAAAATCAGAGAAATTGAGCACAGCTTGGCCCATTCTTTGAACCTTGTGGCAGAAAAGGTAATGAAAAATGAAACCATGAGCACCCATACTGATTTTCAAAAGTCGGCGCCCTGTCCGAAATTTATCATCTATGGCCGCTTGAGGACGCCGTTCCTTACTTGTTTGTCGTATGGTATCTTTTAATTGAAAACCGAGATTTTAATATCCATAGACAGTGCTTCCTCCCTGCAGTTGCCTTCAAAATGGATGGGTGTGCTGTAGTAGTTGAAATATCGGTGGTCGTCCATCCTGTTTCCCGGCTGCATACGCATAAGCATTTTGAATTGTTTCCATTTTTTTCACTTCTTTCTCCACTACGATCTATTTAGAACCTACCAATTTCTATGCTGTCAGGCACCATTTTCAGCCCCAAACACGGGTAACTCGATGTGCATCCGGAACATTCATTGATGAATCAACAACTTCACCTCTACGCAACCAGCATCCTACTCGAAAAACCGTGTCGTTAACTTGTCCGATATTCTGTTGGCAGCGGCGAGTACATGACTGATTCACAACGTGACGGTGTGTGGAGAGCGCATCTCTGCCACCTCCGAGTGATTTCCTCTGTTCCATTAGCGGATGGGGCCCAGGAAGGATGATGGTCGGTAAGCCCCTGTATTAATGGCCCCTCAGGCGCGCGATATTGACCGGCCGAGTGCGGCAGAGTCGTCTTGCGCAGTTACATTGCAGGAGGCTGGGTAGCTCTAAAAATATATTCTACAGTCTAACAGTGGAAAAAAAAAAAATAACCGGCAATAACCGGCAGTTCACCCGGGACCGAGGCAACTCCGAACTAATTTTCGAAAGAAACGATAGAAGATTAGGATTTCGGCGGGGGATCTATATTAAACAACCATACGTTAGTTAAAGAAATGAAATTACTGCGTGTGGCTTTTAATGCTTCTCCGACGGATCTGCTACAAATATTCTTCACGGGTTTGCTGCCGGATATCATTATGAAAATCTCGACGTAGCGCAAGATTATCAGAGGTCGCGGCTTGTAGTGTTCACGATAGCAACTATCACCACCTGAGGTTGTCGTGGAGTTTGTGACGATCCTACCTCTCAGTTACAACAGGACCGCCGCAACCCAAACACAACTTCTTAAAGTTATAATGTTTTAAATTTCATCACCTTCTTAGCTGATGTAGACAAATCTCCTGTATTGATCAGCTTCTTTTTGTAGTACCAAATGTCGTCCTGAAACTATTTAATTTGGCAGGCTGTAATTTTTTTTAATGGAAGTACATTGCTGCATGTTTGACTTCTGTTTTATTATCTTAAAAGAAGTTATTGCATCGGTATAAAAAATAAAACAGACACTACATCATGGTGTTATCATCCTAACAGAGTCAAACTAAAGACTGAAGATGGTGCGTTGCATTCGTATTTATAGATGATGCTAGAAAGTTCCAGAAAAACTTTTGTACAATAACATTCCTGAATTATGCTCCCGTGATTAAATTAGGCGTTTTTCACAGATAAGATATAAATCAGATTAATCAACGCAAACAGCAGACAATTTTACAAATATTATATACCAGACATATGTGCAAAATATGATGAGTGGAGAGTTGATTTGTTTACATAACTGAAATTGTTACATAATAAAACAGCCCTATAGTAGGTAGCACTTACAGAACATCAGTACTTGGCTGGTGGGTTTCATATGTCCTTTGTCATAGAAACCTACAGTGTCAGATTTTTCACCTTCACGTTACAGTGGGTGTGCGTCCGTTAGAATGTCCGGCGGCGGTGGCCGAGGGGACTGCGGCGCGCCAGTCACGGTCTGCACGTCCATGGGGGTTCGAATCCCCCTCGGGCACGGATATTTGTGCCGTCCTTAGTGTAAGTTAGTTCGTAAGTAGTTTGTAAATTTAGGGACTGATGACCTCGTAGTTAAGTTCCATAAGCTATACAAACGTTTTGAACATTTCCGTTAGAATGCATTTCCGGCCATAAACCATTTGGTTGTTAGAGTTCTCAGGGTTCGCTTCCTACAGCTTGTTCCCGTTTAGAAAAAATAACCTGTTCAAGGGAAGCCAGCATTATCTTAGACACCAAAGTACAAAAATTTTCATTATAAAATCAAAGAATGTTAATTCGAAACATTGTAATGACACGTAAAACTGAGTTAATTTTTTAAACGTTTGACGTAAAAAGTGTAAATCTATTTTGATGAGGGCGTAAACGAATATTGAGAACTTTTCCTTTTTTCTGTATAGCTAGTTTTTCGCCTGATATATGCGTCAACTTTTAATGGTATAAATGGATGTTGACTGCTAAATATTATGCAATTAGTAGCAAAGGAGAAAAGAATGTATTATGAACTGCGAAAATGTAGTAAGCGATAAAGTTTTATCGTTTTATTGTGGAGGGGAGGATAAAATTCGTCACAAGTTGTTAAGTGCTCTCATTCTCCAATACTGGATGAATTTCCGTGTCGTCAGCTACGCTGCTTCAATTCTTATAGACAGTTTAAGACTAAACACTTAACTTATGGTGTTGAACCTTTTACGCAAGATACCTCTTATTGAGTAGGTTCAGAGGACGTTTTAAATTCTGTCAATAATTGCGTTAATTGGAAGAAGGAAAATTACATTTTTGTTCCTGATATAAGTCGTTAGCAAGCTGAGAACGGTTCCCGGAAACATATTATCCATTTAATAATACACAGAACAAGAGGTAGTGAAATATGAACGATATGTATGTCCGAGAAAACAGACACCATTTGTGATCCTGCAGCTGGTATCAATCAACACACTATTGCATTCTCAACGTTAGCTGCCATTAAGCATCGAGATAATTGGGAAAGAGGCCAGCCGGGATTCAAACCCAGGTCCTCCTCCTTACAAGGCAGCCGCGCTGACCAGTACGCCACTGTGGAGACAGCCATCGCCAATTACACGCGGACTACCCTCGCTCTTTTTAATTGTAGTATTTTTTTCAATTTTTGAGATAGAAATTGCAATAATTTTACCAACTGTAATCACTATGAAGCATCAAAATTATAATATGAACAATTTCTACAATATTCTTTATTATAACTCTACTAACAGAATTATATTATGAATGAAATCAAGGAGCTATCAAATTAGCGAATTAGGGTTGTACTTAAATATAACATTTGCTTTTCAACCAAAAAGTTTGGAAGTAACAATTAACCTTAATCTGTAAATAAGAAGCGAATTATTGCAATCCGTTTCGACCTGAAATTTGGCATACAAAAGCTGTTATTAATTTAGGCGGAAAACAGGTGTATTACCGTTAATAATGAAATGATCAAATGGTAGTTTTTGTCGGGAGATGCCAGGCGGGATTGTTCGGCCACGGTAGCGCAAGTCTTTTTCCTTGGCGCCGCTTGGACGACTTGCGTGCAGTTATTGTCTTTAATGGCGGCAGCTCAGAGAGGATAAGAGACTTGTAGGGAATGCGCTTCAAGCCGAAGTTTTCATTCGCGACATCTTGATGGGGGTTGACACGCAACGTATACTTGCAGCCGATAAATCCAATGGAGATCTTGTAGAGCAAACAGGACAGAAGTCTTGAAGGAAATGAGAACATTCATTACAGATCAGGGGGCTTTTGAAGGTGGGAATGGCAACGAAAAAGTATCTTCCACGGTTATTTTCACGATCTTGAAAATCACCGTTCTCATTGCCGCGACTTTGTTTGTAAGTTTCATTAGTGAATTACTTTTTGTTTGATCCTCGTGCTCTGGATGACGTTTAAATGCAAATCATAAGTGTTATGGGTAGTCTGTGAGCAAGAGGCAATTGCAGCTCTAAAAAGCCAGAAAAATAATGCGCCAGGGATGGATGGAATATCAAGGAAAACTTAACTTTAAAATGCATTTTCTCAGAACTACCGTTTTCATCATTCAGGTAGATTGTTCACCCAAACAAGAAAAGATCTGACTGCGATTTTTGGCATGTCTTTTGCATTATACATGTTGATAGTGATCGGGCCAAATATATCAAGAAATAAGCATCGCCGGCCGCGGTGGCCGAGGGGACTGAGGCGCGTCAGTCACGGTCTGCCCGGCCCCTACTGTCGGGGGTTTGAATCCCCCCTCGGGCATGGATATTTGTGCCGTCCTTAGTGTTAGCTAGTTCATAAGTAGTTTGAAGTTTAGGGACTGATGACCCAGTAGTTAAGTCCCATAAGCTCTACAAACATTTGATTTTTTTTTTTTTTTTTTTTTTAAAGCATCACACGTAAAAACTACTAAGAACAAAACTTTTCTAGCTAGAAGGGGGAAAACAGGTGGCGCTATGGTTGGCCCGCTAGATGGCGCTGCCATAGGTCAAACGGATATCAACTGCATTTTTTAAAGTAGGTACCCCTATTTTTATTTCATATTATTTCTGTTTGTTAAGCTTAAGGGACTTAACTGCGGGGTCATTAGTCCCTAAACTTACAAACTTATAGTAAGACGACAGAAACATCAATGCCCGAGGGGGATTCGAACCCCCGACCGTAGCGGCCGTGCAGACTGTGACTGGCGCACCGCAGACCGCTCTGCCACTGCGGCCAGCAATATTTCATATTCGTCTACTACGCAAATAAACATGAAGGTGTTATTGGGAACACTTCTTTCGCTATGTGATAGATGTCGCTATAATATTCACAAACATAATGCTTACAATTTTAGACGAACAGTGGGTAACAGGTAGGTTTATTAAATTAAAACACAGAACGTAGGTAAGTTTGAACTTTACTTCGGTTGTTCCAATGTGATACATGTACTTTTGTGAAATTATCATACATTATGAGAACGCGTGCTGTTATTGCGTGATACCTGCCCACGGCGAATTAGCCGTGCGTACTAGAGCGCCGTGTTGCGGCGCGCGCGGCCGTTCGCCGTCGGAGGTTCGAGTCTCCCATAGGGCTCGGGTGTCAGTGTTGTCCTTAGGTTAGTTTATCTTAGTTTAAGTAGTCTGTTAGCTACGGACAGATAACCTAGAAGTTAAGTCCGATAGATTTACATACATTTGAACATTTGATTTGTGATTACCTGGAATTACTCATGACTTCAATAAATGCTCAAAATGAAGTCTTTCAACTTCAATGCATTTGGCAATACGCGTAACGAAATTCCTCTCAACAGCGAGTAGTTCGCCTTCAGTAATGTTCTCAATACGCTGACGCATGTTTTCATGCGTTGTCGGTGAATCACGATAACAAATATCCTTCAATTTTCCACACATAAAAAAATCCGGAGATGTAAGATCCGGTGAACGTGCGGGCCATGGTATGTTGCTTCTACGACCAATCCACCTGTCATTAAATAATCAGTTTAAGACCGCTTCAACTGCACGCGAGCCATATGCCGAGCATCCCTCATGTTGAAAGTACATCGCAATTCTGTCATGCAGTGAAACATCTTGTAGTGAAATCGATAGAACATTACGTAAGAAATCAGCAAACATTGCACCATTTACATTGCCATCGATAAAATAGGAGCTAATTATCCTTCCTCCCATAATGCCACTCTATGCATTAACCCGCCAAGGTCGCTGATGTTCCACTTGTCGCAGACAATTTGGATTTTTCGTCTCGCAATAATGCATATTAGCCGGTTTAAGTTATCTCTGTTTGTGCATAACGCTCCGTCACTAAACAGAACGCGCCAAAAAGTGTTATCGTCCCGTAATTTACTTTTTGCCAAGTGGCAAAACTGTACACGATGGTCAAAGTCTTCGCCATGCAAAACATGGTGCATAGAAATATGGTAAGGGTGAAATTTATGTTGATGTAGAATTCTCAACGTTTTTGAGATTCCCGATTGTCGCTCGATTTGTCTGCTACTGATGTGTGCATTAGCCGCAACTGCAGCTAAAACACTTATTTGGGCATAATCATTTGTTGCAGGTCGTGATTGACTTTTCACTTGTGGCTGAACACTTCCTGTCTCTTTATATAACGTAACTATCCCACGAAACGTACGGACACTTGGATGATGTCTTCCAAGATAACAATCAACATACATAGCAGAGGCCTGTTGGGCATTTTGATCACAATAGCTACACATAAATACCATATCGATCTTTTCTGCGATTGGTAAACGGTCCATTTTATCACGAAGCAAATACCGTCCTCTCTGGCGAAATGGTACGCGATACCACGTACTTATACGTTTGTGACTATTACAGCGCTATCTATCACAAAGCGAAAAAAGTGTTCCAAATAAAACATTCATATTTATTTATTTACTAGACAAATATGTAATAAAAATGGGGGTAGCTATTTAAAACAATGCAGTTGATATGCGTTTGACCTATGGCAGCGCCATTTAGCGGGTCAACCATAGCGCCATCTGTTTCTCCTTTCAAGCTAGAGAAGTTTTGTTTTTTGTAGTTTTTTGG
Source organism: Locusta migratoria (assembly GCA_026315105.1). Taxonomy (NCBI): domain Eukaryota; kingdom Metazoa; phylum Arthropoda; class Insecta; order Orthoptera; family Acrididae; genus Locusta; species Locusta migratoria. The sequence goes on from CM048746.1 coordinate 298,239,515, forward strand.
TTTGATGCTTATTTCGTGAGATGTTTGGCCCAGTCACTATCAATTGAAGGAAGAAAGGAAGCTTATGGTTTAAAGTCCCATCGACAGCTTTGGTCATTAGAGACGGAGCTAACGCTCGGAGATTTGGATAAGGTCATGGAAGGAAATCGGCCGTGCCGTTTGAAAGGAACCATCCCGGCATTTGCTTGGAGCGATTTAGGGAAATCCCGAAAAACCTAAATCTGGATGGCCGGGGGTGGATTTGAACCACCGCCCTCCCGAATGCGAATCCAGTGCGTTACCACTGCGCCACCTCGCACGGTACTTTCAATGGACCACCCTGTATAAGAAACATGTGTACAGAGAGAATATTTAATATCAATCGTGTATGTCAAGGTAGACAATAGGGGAAGTAGTCTTGATTTAAAAATAAACATAAATCTTCGTTAAATATTAATAAATTTGATTCTGTATATTTCTTTATATGATGGTTGAGATTATACTACAAAAAATTCAAGCCAATTTCGTGGAAACTTTCTTAGTCAATGATATCTTTGTGAATCATGAATTCATAAACTTAAAAACTTGCAAAAAATTTAAAAATTTCAATAAAAATTGCGAAACCGTTTCAGTAGATGCTTTGAGCTACCATCAACCATTGTACATAATTTCATTTATGTAACACAAAAATTATGTGTTTTGCGATAGGTTACATTTGTACACGTCCCTCCTTAAGTGTGAGTGTTGTAGTATTTTGTAGTTCGCGAAGTAGTTCGGAAGAGCCGGCCGCGGTGGCCGAGGAGACTGAGGCGCTTCAGTCACGGTCTGCACGGCCACTACGGTCGGGGGTTCGAATCCCCCCTCGGGCATGGATATTTGTGCCGTCCTTAGTGTTAGCTAGTTCATAAGTAGTTTGTAAGTTTAGGGACTGATGACCCCGTAGTTAAGTCCCATAGACTATACAAACAGTTGAAACAGTTCGGAAGAGCGCTTCCACAGCCGAACTACGCGAACTATTTCGCAGATCCCTCGCCTCTTAGTTCGTCCGCTCCTTTTCCGAAGACTGACGGGGAACAGCGAGAGGAAGCGAGAGCGCGCAGAATCGCGTGATTCCCTTCCGCCAGTTACCGTCATTTCGAGCTGAGATGCAGCGCCGCTGTAGTTTCATAGTTCACTGCCACAAGAAATCTATTTTAAAAATAAAGTACTACGAGTACTCTGTATGCAAAGTAGTTGAATACCATTGTATCACCCATGTGTGTAAAAAAAAAAAAGAAATGTTCAAACGTTTGTAGAGCTTATGGGACTTAACTACTGGGTCATCAGTCCCTAAACTTACAAACTACTTATGACCTAGCTAACACTAAGGACGGCACAAATATCCATGCCCGAGGGGGGATTCGAACCCCCGACCGTAGTGGCCGTGCAGACCGTGACTGGAGCGCCTCAGTCCCCTCGACCACCGCGGCCGGCCATGCGTGTAAATAACTGGTTTATTTGCTTAAGTATTTGATGTCAACTTGCCCTAAAATACGGGTAATAGCACACTCTTTGGCAACACTGATTCATTATATTAAAAATATGTCATAAAAAAGAGCGCTTTTAGTAGCGGTAGCAAAAGCCAAAAAGAGCGGACGAACTAGGAGCAGCGGACAAACTATCTCGCTTCATAGTTCGTTGGATTGTTTTCCGAAGACCGACGGGCAATAGCGAGAGGGTGCGTAGCAGAATTAAAAATCACGCGTTTGCCTTCTTCTGTAATATCTGACTAATAAATTCCATAATGCGAAGATATAGAGATAACTCTGAACTTAAACGCGAGAAATTATCCACAAAGTGTTTCTTTTGGTTTGCGTGATATCGTTAGCGGCTCAAGCAGCAAGCGCATGAAGCAGCTAGCTGGGGGAACTTTCCCCTCCACCTGCACGCGCAGACCACGCCGCTCAGCCGTCACTGGGAGCGGACGAACTAAAAGAGCGAACTAAAGTGAGCGCTTCCGATCGTCAACTATTATGCGCAACATTTCATTCCATTCCATGATGGTGGTGGTTGCGGCTGGTGCAGCAACAGTGTTGAATAATTAAACAATTCTCAGTCTCTGTTGCAATATTTTTATCCTCCAATTACGCGTTTCGCGCTGTTAGCGCATCGTCAGATTGGGCGGAGATGGAGCCACAGAACTATCTATAGCTGTGGAGGAGGTATCGTAACAATTTGTGTTGTCATTGAGCCCCATAGCAGCAGAGGAGTCACCGTCACGGAAGGTCCACGTTTACAACTCTGCTGCTATGGTGCCCAATGACAACACAAATTGTTAAGATACTTTCTCCACAGCTATAGATAGTTCTGTGGCCCCATCTCCGCCCAATCTGACGATGCGCTAACAGCACGAAACGCGTTATTGGAGAATAAAATATTGCAACAGAGACTGAGCATTTCTTAATTACTATACTCAAGTCTACAGTGTTGAGAAGTGTGGGCTGTTGCAGGCACAGGAGGCGGCCGGCCGGACACGGGGATTAGCTGTCCGACCCGGCGGAGCCGCCAGCGTATCGTATCGACCTACAGCCGCCGCCTGGGCCTGACACCGCTCTGCCCAAACACTCAAGGCTCTACAAAGCCACCACCTGCAACTCTTCTTACTCTCTAAAAGTGTTCAAGTGTTTCTCAAGCTTAAGGGACTTAACTGCGGGCTCATCAGTCCCTAAACTTACAAACTACTTGTTGTTATGGTCTTCAGTCCGGAGACCGGTTCGATGCAGCTCTCCACAATACCCTATCCTGAGCAAGTCTCTTCAACTCCACATAAGAACGGCAACCAACATCTGTCAGAATCTGCATGCTGTATCAATATCTTCGTCTTCCTCTGCGGTTTTTACCCCACACAGCTACACTACCACTACTACGCATTTCCTTTCCTATTTCACTCCCAAAAGAAGAGGAAAAAAATGAATGCCTATATGCCTCCGTACGAGCCCTAATTTATCTTGTCTTTGTGATCATTACGCGAAATGTAAGTAGGCGGTAGGAAGATCGTTCTACACTCAGCTTCAAACTCCGGACCTCAAAATTTCCTCATAGGAATACATTTTAGTACGAACTAGCATACTAGAATTTTAAGTACTAGCTCTCAATCAAGACCTCATACTGCCTGAAGTGTTCCGATTTGCTTCTCTTTTATCAGAGGAACAAATAATTAATTCGTCGCATTGTACTTGCATTTAGAAGTACTCATTTACGAGCGTGCAATAGAGTTTCTCTTCTGCTCCTGGGCAGTGTGGCAAGCAGTTTGTAAGAATCTCTTGGTCGTCTTCGCTACTTGAGTCACTTTAACACAGTTTTCCGGATGAAATTATTCGATCACCGAGCAGCCATGGTTTGCAGCTGCAGTTTCACGTTGTGTGCCGAGCCATCCACGGTGCCTTGTCGTCGTCCGTCTGACCAGAACGGTTGTTGTGGTCTTCAGTCCGGAGACCGGTTCGATGCAGCTCTCCACAATACCCTATCCTGAGCAAGAATCTTCATCTCCACATAAGAACGACAACCTACATCTGTCTGAATCTGCTTACTGTATCCATCTCTTGGTCGTCCTCTGCGGTTTTTACCTCACACACTTCCCTCCAACGCTAAATTCACAATTCCTTGATGCCGGCCGCGGTTGCCGAGCGGTCTGCGGCTCGACAGTCACGTTCTGCATCGCCACTACGGTCGGGGGTTCGAATACCCCCCCCCCCCATTCGGGCATGGATATTTGTGCCGTCCTTACTAATGGCTAGTTCATAGGTTTAGGGCCTGATGACCCCGTAGTAACTCCCATAAGCTCTACAAACATTTGAACATATTTTTTTTTATTTTTTTAAATGTCTAAGAATGTGTCCTACCAATCGATCCCTTCTTTTAGTCAAGGTATGCCACAAATTCCTTTTCTCCCCAATTCTTTTCAGTACCTCCTCATTAGTTACGCGATCCTCCCACCTAATCTTCAGCATTCTTCTGTAGCACCACATTTCAAAAGCCTATATCCTCTTCCTATCCGCACTGTTTATCAACCATGTTTCACAAGGCAAAACTCCACACAAATGCCTTCAGAAAGGACTTCCTTAGGCTTAAATCAATATTCGATGTTAATAAATTTCTCTTTTTTAAGAACGCTTTTCTACTCACTGCCATTCTGCATTTTGTATCCCCTGTACTGCGACCATCATTTGTTATTTTACTCCTTTATTTTTTCGTTACCTAATCTAATTTCTTCACCATCACCTGATTTTCGCCGCGGTGGAGTAGCCGAGCGGTTCAAATGTGTGTAGAACTTATGGGACTTAACTACGAGGTCATCAGTCCCTAAACTTACAAACTACTTATCAACTAGCTAATCCTAAGGACGGCACAAATATCCATGCCCGAGGGGGGATTCGAACCCCCGACCGTAGGGGCCGTGCAGACCGTGACTGTAGCGCCTCAGTCTCCTCGGCCACCGCGGCTGACTCATCGTCTCTACTGTCGCTGCTGCTGGTGTCACCAAACCACGGGAAGCCACACGAAAATCCAGACTGACACCACGGAACCGTCGGAGCTGACATCTTTCTGCATACTAGGAAAAAACGTGGCCGGTATAGCATCGCAACTGTGTGAAATGGTACGTGACCGGCGTGGCGTACATCCTTACCGTCAGATAACAATTGTTACAGGGTTAAGAATCACATACGACACATGGTTCAGAAGATATGACGTCATAAACAATAGGAATCGCAAAAAATGCCACATAATGCAGCCAGACTTTAAAACTACCCTATATGAGAATGAGAGTGCATAGCGACTTGCAACAAACTTTAAACATAATTTCAAACATTTATTAAACTTTTTATCACTGAGAACAACATAAAAATAATGAAAGGGAAAAGTTTCTCGCTTACTACTTTTCCGCCGTTCATGGAACAACACTACAGCATTCGGTATGACGTTGCAGTTTATAATTTGTAGCCGCATAAAATTTTACAGACAGTATACACACATATAGTTTAGTGTGCCTACTAAATTGTATCACAGTACGACATGTAGTTGATGAGATACGAGCACATAAACAGTAACGTTCATGGAAACCCGCCCCTTCCCGCACCAATTTTTAATCTGTTTCTTCTTTACTGCCAAGTGTATTCGCAACAGATTTATAGACATACAGCCCTTATACAAATGTTTACGTACCTGAAATATGGTAGGAATAAATAAATACCCGGCCAACTCCGGGTTTTCAGCTAGTCTTTTCATAAAGTAGCTTATAATGTAACGGTAGTATGTGATTGAGTAGTTTTACATGGTAAAGGTGGTATACTAAGTAAACAAACGCACATGTTACGAGTAACTGAATGCAGCTAACTGTAGAAGTGATTCAGTAGCACTATGCCACTTATAATTTCTAATGTTTGTAAAGCTTATGGGACTTAACTGCGGGGTCATCAGTCCCTAAACTTACAAAGTACTTATGAACTAACTTTTACTAAAGACAACACAATCATCCATTCCCGAGGGAGGATTCGAAGCTCCGACGTAGCGCTCCAGACCGCTCGGCTGCTCCCGCGCGGTACTTGTAATATCTGGGACGTGCTTCTTGCATATGTAATAGTTTGTATACAAACAGCTACTAATCAATTTCTAGTAAAATGTTCATCAGTTTGAGAGATGGAAAAAAATTAGCTATGTAGCTGATCAGCTACACTATGCGTTAAAGGGTTAACTGGTAATTGATGATCAATAAGAAATGGCGTAATTTTCATATAAGATGCAGTTCACTTACGGAACCGCAGGCATGCATAGGCCTGGTTGTTTTATGGTGCAACTGCTTCCTCCTGTATGGTGACCCCCTGTGGGTCGAGACCCACAGGTTGAAGAACACTGGCCTAGGGTGCCAGTGAAAAGTACTCTTTGTTTCGCCTTTCCTACAATATTTTCTATGTGTTCTTTTCAGTTTAAATTGTTCGTAATTGTTGCTCCTAGGTATTTAGTAGAATTGACGGCCTGTAGGTTTGATTTATTTGTCGTATCGTGTAAACTGAAGTTTAACGGATATCTCACAGTGGGCAAATGGATGACCTAGCACTTACTATTAAGGGTCAATTGCCAATTTTTGCACCATGCAAATATATTATATAAATCATTTTGCAGTTCCTTTTGGTGTTACGCTGACTTTACTAACCGATAAATCGCAGAATTATCCGCGAACAGTCTAAGAGAGCTACTCAGATGTCTCCTAAATCTCTATCTATAAATGCGAATGTCTGTTCGGTGTACGTTTATCACGTCTGAACCACAAGACGGAAAGAGCTAAAAATTTGTACAGTTTCTAATGTGTACCCGGGGAAGGCTTTAGGCACGGTTTTATGGCGATCGGTTAGCTATATATTAATGTGAATGTCTGTTCGATGTACGCTTATCACGTCCGAACGACAAGATGCAGAGACGTAAATATTTATACAGTTACTAATTTATACCTGAGGAACGTTTTAGGCACGGTTTTATAGCTATCTGATAGATATTTAGTAATTTGAAGAATATAACGCGAAATACGGAACAATAATTACTCTTTGAAAGTTATATTTACTCTTTGAAAGTAGTTTTATTGGTTGCATTGTTGCTTGAGGGCTGATAATGATGAAAGGGTGGAGTATTCTGGGATGGAAAGTTATCGGCGTATATAAAATTCTACGCGCGCGCGTGTGTGTGTGTGTGTTTGTGTGTGTGTGTGTGTGTGTGTTAATATTTCGCTCTGCAACGAAAACTGCAGAACGCAAACTAATGGTCTGTGAGTAATTGTTGTCCGATGTCTCCCGTTGTACACTGTAGCAGTTCCATGCCGATAGCTATAAGGGGGTGGAAGATATGGTTGTTGAAAGTCGTCAAATTATAAAAAATATTTGGACTGAAGCCCAGCGATGACGTTTGCGACTCTATAGCAAGAAAGTTACATACAGCGGAACGTGATCTATGCGTGCTACAACGTCTTCAGCTCTTTCTCTGTAAGGATAAGCATACGAATAAGGAAACAAAGCAGTAAAAAAGAAATTTCTTTTAATGCGTCTCTAAAAAAAATCGGTTTGACGTTTCGCGCATTACATCAAGTGATTAAAAAGGTTTGTTTCTAAAGAAGGTTTTGTAATTCATTTTATCCTTCAAAACCAGCATCATAGCACACAACTGAAAGATAGCTTATCTATCATACTCAACCAACACGCGAGCAGAGTCGCGGGTTTATAAAAATAAGGAACAGTAGGGGGCCTATAACACTTCCCCGCGGAACACAAGATATCACTTCTGTTCTACTCGATGACTGACCGTAAATTAAATTACAACATTAAGAACAATGCTGTATGTACGTAATTTATAGATCCCCGCCAAATCGATAGAGAGTGCATTACTTGCACGAGCGTAAGACCGTCTACCGCCCTTGGCTGAACGTATTCCAGCTCCCTTTATCCTGTCGAATTGGAGTTGATAAAGACAGTTGGCTGCCGGCCAGGGCAGATATTCACGGCCCAGTTAAGGCACTTGCTATTCATTCCCCGTAGAGGCCATTCTCTATCGGCTAGAAGAAACGATTTCCTGAGTTCCTGGCTTTCTGAGGTTCCCCGAATTGTAATAACTTTCTCGCTCTCATCATTCGCATATTGGAACGCTTACGGTTGCGTGGCTGTCATCTCAGCGAAGTACCTTCTACGTTCTTCTTTTTGAGGATTACGCTGCATACACTACCGCTTATATCAATCCCTTTAAAGTTGCTGAAGATTGCATCTCGGAGGCACACAGCCACAAAGTATTGCATTTGTTGTTCTTCTACTACTACTACTACTACTACACGGTGTAGTGACTTGCGCCTTTTCTGTCTTCACTTTTCAAAGCCATCACATTCTGGGTCTTCCAACGTTGTTGGTACCTCTTAGTTGCTATAGCACGGCCTGACTTGGGATTCTCTCTGCACTCATTCTTTGTATGTGATATTTCCACAATGTTTTTTTTTTCTTCAATTGCTTCATTAACATTATAAATATTCAGTTCATTCCTAAAATCTTCATTTCTTATGCAGTCTTCCCTGGTAGCACCGCTGTTTCCTACGAATTTTTACTTCACTTACTTTTAGTTTACTTTCATCGCATGCATATCGCACTTCCGTAAATCAAATCATGGTTTTATAAATTATTAATTTCGTTTCCCTTCGCATTTTGTTCCGGAATTTCTTTTTACTTCGAATTTTGATTGCTATTTGTTAATCTTATTTTCTATGCTCTTTTCCATGTCATAGCTTTCTCGGAGATTTGGTAAACTGATTACGAGGTGTATTAAATTATTTTTGAACGGGCTGGCTATTTCCCACGATGAGCTATTACGTCAGTTTCCTTGTTGGTATTTGAACGTTATATTCTGTTTCATATAACTGATGAAGTTCATACACTGCTTTTTGTAGCTGATCTTCATTATCTTCCAGGAGTGCAACATCGTCTTTATACATAACTAAATTAACCTATTTATTTCAACTACTCTGTGTACCCGGATTTACATCCTGTCTCCAGTTCTTAATAAATTCATTTATCTAAACATTAAATAAGGTACGTAATAGACTGCAGCCTTATTTAAATCACTTATTGGTAGTGACTGCTTCAGTTTTATTATCGCTAACTGTTATTATTCTTTTTGTGTGCCTGTATATGCTTTAAAGGGCTTCAATAAGATGTCTGGAGGTACAGCTTTAGTAACTATTTTCAGAGTTCCTTTCTATCTAAACGGTTAAAAGGTTTTTCTAAGTCAATAAAAACTATATTCGTCTCTGGATCAAGTTCTCGTCTTTCCTCTAAAAGTTTGTTATGTGAATTTTAGTATGTGAATGATTGCAGCCCTCCGATAGCTACATTTTATTGATCGATCCCACTTCCCTGCAGATGTGAAATCACGTGAAGATATGCGCATTGTTTCTAATTGTAGGTATGAGCTGTTCAACAACTTTTTGTGTTTTCACTTACATGGTAAAGTGGTATGCCATTGACAGTAACGAAGGAAAGGTTATAACTTTCTACTTTTTTCACTGTATTTCAAATTTTTTTCCAGAGGAACTTTGTACGTTAATCTTTTTTATGTCCTTGTCTGTTCTTTCTTAGCCGCCAAAAAAATGGAGAATTGCTTATAAGATGTGATGAGTGTTATGTTAAGTGCGTGTGTTACATTTAATCCATTCTGAAAGTATGAGCTCGTTAATCAGTATGATAGTCTACAAGCTTCTGATATGGATGTGTATTTCTACGCAACGACACCGTATGGTTCAGTAATTTTTGTGTACATAATAACCTCTCATCAGTTACACTGTCAGAAGCAGAGTTCGTTTTGTTTGCAAGTATTGCAACAAATTACATATGGAGAATTTTTCTGTAAAGGTCTGCTAGTGATATTTTCATGAACATTAATAAACGCTTTAAAGCCAACTCATTGACATTAAACTTTGAAAAGACTCATTTCATGCAGTTCAGAACATGTAAGAGGTTTGCATTCAGCGTATGCATAAAATATGATGTAAAGCACGTAAAAGAGGGTGACAGTATTAAATTCCTGGGATACAACTTTATAGTAAATTTAGTTACGAGGAACACACCGCAGAATGTAGAAACAACAAATCTGTATTTGCAGTTAGCGTTATCAGACGCAGGAGACATAAAAGTAAAAAGCTTGCATACTTTCATTCAATAATGTCATATTGTATAATATTTTGAGGTAACTCTTAAAGTCAGGCAAAAGTTTCCAGTGTCCAAAAGCGTGCAATACCTGTTATTTGTGGAGTAAATTCACGGACAACCTGTAGAAGCCTCTTCAAAGAACTGGGTATACTAACTACTGCCTATCGATATATTTATTCCTGAATTAAATTTATCATAAATAATATATGCCTTTTTCCAACAAACAGCTCAGTTCAAACATACAGTAAATACTAGAAACAAAAACGATCTACACAACGACTTACAAGCACTTACTTTAGTTCAAAAAGGGGTCCACTACTCAGGAATACACATTTTCAATAATTTACCAGCAACAATTACTAGTGCCCATTGATGAATTTTTAAATAAAAGCAAATGATGTATGCATCTATATTCATAGTATTAAAAAATAATAATATTTTGACATGTTCCACATCCACAAGGATCTCTGGAACGAACAACTAATCGAATAATAACGGTCGCCTCATGCGGGAAAGGGAATAGGAAAAAGCGTAGGGTTTAGCGACCCATCGACAGCGTGTTAGAGACACAGTTCACGCTCGGATTGTTTGGGTACGAATGGGGGAAGGAAATCGGCCGTGCCCTTTCAAAGGAACCAGCCCGGCATTTGCCTGGAGTGATTTATGGAAACCACGAAAAACCTAAATGTAGATGGCCGCAGGTGGTTTGACCACCATTCCTCCCAAACGTGAGTCCAGTGTGTCACCAATGCGCCACCTCTGTCGGTCCCGTGGGAATCCGTGATGGCGAGCATAAGCAGGGGGTGCTGGCACAAGAGGGCATGCACTATAGGAGCGACTTGTGTTCATTTGAGGCGCACGGAAGGCGAGCGCGGGTAGCCAAATGGTTAAGGCAACCACTGGTCCTAAGCTGCAGACCTCCGGCCGCGGTGACCGAGCGGTCTGCGGCGCGCCAGTCACATTCTGCACGGCCACTACGGTCGGGGGTTCGATTCCCCCCCTCGGGCATGAATATTTGTGACGTCCTTAGTATTAGTTAGTTCATAAGTAGTTTGTAAGTTTAGGGACTGATGACCCCGTAGTTAAGTCCCATAAGCTCTACAGACATTTGATTTTTTCAAGCTAGAGACCCAGGTTCGAATGCCGTCCTGGATCAAATTGTCGCTTGTCGGTATTGAATTATTTCAGTGACCTAGTGCAGTTCAAGTCATTCCTTACTTTCCCTTCTTCCATTAAATATGCTGCTGAAATATGGTGCTACAGCGTGCGATTAAGGTTAGATGGGTAGTTCGCGTAACTGATGAGGAGGTGCTGAACAGATTGGGGGAGAAAATAAATTGCTGGCTTATTTGACTAAAAGAAGGGATCGATTAATAGTACACATTTTGTAGCTCAAGGAATGAGTAATCTAGTATTAGAGGAGAGAGAGAGAGAGAGAGAGAGAGAGAGAGAGAGGAGGGGGATAGTAAAAATTATTAAGGGAGATCACGAGTAGAGTAAGCAGGTTCAAATGAATGTCGGTTCCCTTTTTTATTATGAGACTAGCTGAATACCCGGCCTCGCCAGGGCACTTATTTATTCCAGTCTTAATTTAGTCCATCTCTCCTTCCCCTTTCTCTCTCTCTCCACCTACTCTTTCCTTCTCTCTCTGCCCATCTCCTCCTCTGCTCTCGTTCTCTCTCTCTCTCTCTCTCTCTCTCTCTCTCTCTCTCTCTCTCTCTCTCTCTCTTTCTTTCTCTCTCTGTTCTTTCCCCTGTCTGTCACCATCTCCCCTCTCTCCTTCTCCTCCTCTCTCCTTCTCCTCCTCTCCCCTCTCTCTGTTCGTCTCCTCCCTCCCCTTTCTCTCCGTCTCCTCCTCCACCTACTCCTCTCCCTCCTATATGTGAAAGCATACATGTATGAGCCAAGTTTCATGGTGACTGTTCAAACAAGTTGCGTGGTATCCTCCGCCATGCCAAATTCACTGGCTTGCAGATTATAAAAATCTCCTTCGTGAAAACATACATTTATGTGCTGACATTCATGGTGACCAGTCTAACAATTTGGATGTTTCTTGCAACGTACCCTTCGCCATGCACCTACGGAGGCTTGCGAAAGGTAGCCCATGTATTAATGCAGGGTACCCGCTATCATCATCCCCTTTTCATTCTATCCCGTTTAGCCGTTTCAGCGTGATGAGTAACATACGTGTTAAATCAATGTAAGGTACCCTTCCCCTTGCACCATACAGTGGCTTCCTAAAGTTAGCTCATGCGTTAATTCAGGGTATAAGCTATTTTCATTCCAAATTTCATTCAAATTCGTCCAGCTGTTTCAGTGTGAATAGAAACAAACGTATTAATCCATTGTAAGGTACACTCCTCCACGCACCGTACGGTGGCTTACGAAAGGTAGCCCATGTATTAATCAGGGTATAAGCTACCTCCGTTCAAAATTCCATTCATATCCGTCCAGCCACTTCAGCGTCAAGGCGTAAGAAACGAATGAACTAATTGTAAAGCACCCTTCGCCACGCACCATACGAAGTCAATTGTAGTATGCCTATAACCTTCGTGGAGCGCAAGCAATGAATTGATGAAGTTTTATTCCAATCGGATGTACGGTATGGCCGTGTATAAAACACGAACAAAACGACAAACAATTTTTATATGTTAGATAAAGAGTCGTCCACTGGATATTTGGTAGCCTGGAAATCTGCGTCAAACAAGTCTTTAAACTGAAATGCTCAAATGTTTGTAGAGCTTATGGGAATTAACTACGGGGTCATCAGTCCCTAAACTTACAAACGGCTTATAAACTAGCTTATACTAATGACGGCACAAACATCCATGCCCGAGGGGGGCATTCGAACCCCCGACCGTAGTGGCCGTGCAGACTGTGACTGGCGCGCCGCAGAACGCTCGGCCACCGCGGCCGGCTCTTTAAACTGAAACCACAACACGAATCAGTACGTCGTTTCATCCAATCCGGCTTGGATGCATGTGCAGACTGTTTAGGGAATGAAACCCCTTGTACTATGAGCTGAAGCACGCTGGCCCGACCACACCATGATATTCTAGACCAGGGGTGGGCACGAGAGCTGCTCGCGCGGCCTTGAGAGCCAGCAGTGCGGCTAGCAGGGCTGTGCGGGGTGGCTGGCCGCTTGCTGATGCACAGTGCATACACATCAGTGCTTTCATCCAATGCTAAAGAAAAGAAAACTAAATCTTTGATCCTGTCTCTCAACTGAGCTTCCACGTCGTTTGCCATTTCTTCAATGCGCTTGCTAACCGTTCTCCGTGAAAGAGGAACCGTTTCAAAAAGAGGAAGATTTGCTGGGCACAAAATTGTTGCGGCAGCAGCAAAACATTCTTTCACAAATTCTGCATCGCTGAAGGGCCGCGCAGTTTTAGCTATGTTAAGATCTACATGATAGCTTACTCTCATCGCTGCAGCGTTGTGGATTAGGTTTTCTACCTGTAAATACGTACAGAAGGTAAAATTGACGGAAAATGCACACAACATATTAATAACAGCAGTAAATTGAATTAATAACATAATTATCTACAAGTATACTTACGCCTTTCTCCTTTTTCTGCTTCATTTCTATGACTTTTCGTTCTTCTTTACTCTAACTACATCTTTTTCGTGAAGCAGTTGAAAATGACGCTTCACATTGTACTTCTTCCATGAAGACAATGTTGAATTGCAAAACAACACTGAGGTGCGCTTTGCGTTCCAACAAAAAAGTACCCTTCTTTCCACTGTGGGTGTTCAGAAGACTTTCTTTTCAAAGATTTTACGTCCTCCTCAGCCATTTTTCAGAAACTAGTTCTGCTTTATCACGAACACCGGACGCGATTTCCACAGAACGAGCGGTTCCGCGTGGTGTAGTGAGGTGCGCGGCTTGTCGAGTAGAGTGGTGGGCACTGCTGGCTGGCGGAGTGGGGGGAGCCGCGAGCAGGCCGGGTGAGCCGCTGAGAGCGCTCGCGCTCGCCAAACGGCATTTGCCCAGCCCTGTTCTAGATACCAGCACCGGGACAGAGCTCGAGCTGCCACCAAACGTGTCCCATATGGGACAGATCAGGGGCTTCTCTGACCACGAGAACACCTCAGCAACAACCAAACAGACAAGTGTGAACAAGCATTTTCCTGTTAAAAAAAAAAGGCACCGCCATACTCTCATAATTGATGTTACCCATGACGCAGTACATCTGTGACCTGAAATCTCAACTGATGGCCCTCATAAAATTAACTAAGAATAACGTCTTCTCCCAAAGTCGCCACCCTACTCGCAGATGGTGCTCATCCTGCCTCGTGCAGAACCGCGATTAGTCACTGGACACACAGCGACACCAGCTCATACTTGCTGAGCGCGACACCATTCCAGGCAGAACCGTTTGTACTGTGACGTTAACTTTAGTCGGTTTGGTACGATTGCTGCTGATCTCCGAGATGATACAGAACGTTATACAGAACGTTTCAGAGAGCCCTTTATTCTCGCATCACTAGCGCCGATGCACAATACTGCGTTGTCCTCTTCTCGTCAAACGTGGCCGCCCGACACCCTGAAGACGCGTACGACAGCCCTTAGTTCCCATGGAGTCCAACATTGTTCCACTGTCACATCCGAATATCCTACAAATCTCCACATTCGACGATTCGACGAGCCAAATGAAGACCCACAATAAGGTCACTGTCCCACACAAGTAGGTGCCATCTCAGTTTTCTTCACAGTGATTATACGACATCTAAAAGTTCCCAAGCCCCTTATATGCCCTGACAGGTATTTCCTCTATCCATATGGCTATTTATGTATGAATTTGTATATAAACCTCATTATATTTAGTAAAAACTTTATCATATGTGCATACTTCCACTTGAATATTGACAATACTTGACAGTGGTGAGTGTATTAGTTAACATTCATCTAAACATTGTTCCGTGTTCCTCATACTAGTTACTGACTTGCCGTTTACTAGTCATCAAAATTCATATCAGTGTGAATATCTTCAAAAGTAAATCCGTAAATAGTCTAAAATCTATGTAAAATTATTTCTTTCTTTCCAAATCTGAAATTCTGTTCATTAAACTTTAATCATCAATTAAACGATATATTCAAACGTTTATAAACCTAGTGGACTGAATTGCTATGGTCATCAGTCCCTTGCTTACAAAGTACTTAAACTAACCTAAGGACAACACACACATACACACACACACACACACACACACACACACACACATACACACACACACGTGCCCGAGGGAGGACTCGAACCTCCGACGGCGAGTAACCGCGTGCTCCGCAGCAAGACTCCTTAAAGCGCTCGGCGACTCCACCGCGGCAATGTTAATTACTTTAAGGATTTTCACTGCCAATCACATCTGTCTGTTGAAACTCTGAGTCCTGCAACGTCGCTCTATTATATACGAAATATTCACTCACCATTTTAAGTAATTTCTAGACCTTGTTAAATGAGCTTCTTGATCAAATATAAGCCATAAAAATTGTATGAACTTGTCAAACTGCACAAGACGAACTATACAGTCCTGCGGGTTTGCGCAAAATTATGAAAAAAATCCATATTTTGTCTCCTGCGAAAAACATAACACGCAACACCCAAGAGGACGAAATCCTGTGCTCTCTCTCCATCAAACACAAACCTTCCAGGTTCTATTAAATCTCAAAACAAAATTACCTTGCATTAAAAACTGCCAAAAATCTTGTCTGCTATAACCTCCGGTAAATAAAATAAATCTTACAGACGCACATTGAACAATTTAATGAAATCTGCGTGTTTATTGACTGACTATAGACATGCTGTCACACGAGCGATCAGTCAAGAAACTACTGAACTTGTTAGAAAATATTAATTGCATTTCAGACAAGTAAAACGAGAAGCATTCGTATTTTATTATTATTTAGTGTTATAGCAGATGGTGAAACAGGATCTTCTTGCGCCGCTAGGACGTCTGCTCGCGAGCTTAGGGTCGAATGTTCAAATGGCTGTTAAGCTAACGGACCAAACTGCAGAGGTTATCGGTCCCTTTGCTTCCAAACTACTTCAACTTATGGTAAGAACAACACAAAAACCACTGCCTGAGGGAGGACTCGAACCTCCGACGGTAGCGGCCACGTAATCCGTGAAATGTCACACATCGCACGGCCATTCAAGCGTGGCAGAAGCGACTTTAAGTGGCCAGATATTTTCTCTATGCTCTTAGCAGCGAAGATACTACTTCCGCGAGCTGCCAAAAAAAAAAAAAAAAAAAAAAAAAAAAAAAAAAAAAAAAAAAAAAAAAAAAGTACATTTCATAAAATATTAATTACTGGAAAACTCAGTAAATTACACTATTATTTATCTTCAAACTGAGCTGACATAGAACTGTAGCAAAATCTCCACATCCCACAACATTCTAACCCTTTCATGCCCAAGCTATCAAATATTGGTTATTTTTCTACCAAAGTGAATAAAAGCACTTTAGTGTATTCACACATCTTTGTTTTCCTTATTTGACGCTAAAAATATAAAATAAAAAATTTTAAAAATAGGAATTCAAAGTCCAAGATAATATAATGGAATTGGGAGACATTATGAAATGCTTATTTCTGTTAACATAAGGATTTACCAAAATGTTCAAATGTTTGTTAAGCTTATGGGACTTAACTACGGGGTCATCAGTCCCTAAACTTACAAACTACTTATGAACTAACTAAGACTAAAGACGGCACAAATATCCATGCCCGAGGGGGGATTCGAACCCCCGACCGTAGAAGGATTTACCAGTAACAAACAAATAGCAAGTTGTTTATATCGAAGTGCCACTTTGGATTTTGATCTGAAGGGGGAGGGGGGGGGAGCAAATAGAAGCTATTCCAGAATCGTATTCATATTTCGTAATTCGTAAACAAAAGAAAACAAAACCACAACCATTTATTACTGACACCTAGCAACAAAGACAACTACAAAATAATCACGCACTAAACGCCTTTGACACATTGTCAGTACTAAAAACTTCCAGGCACAGTTTTGAACGCTATATAAATAAAAGAGCTCTATTCCTTGAATAATCTGTTTCCATTAGCTAAAACAATACAAAACAAAATTAACAACGTTGGAACACACAACAGCGTCTTTTTGTGACAGCAAAACTCTCCTGATCACACAGACGTAAAACCGTCGTTTACTGCAGTCTGTGATCAGTGATAACTTACTGAACAAATTCGGTTGCGAGACTTTCATATTGCCGCAAGAGACCACGAAGACCAACTGCCGGCGTGGCGCAGGGGATAGCGGCACGGACTGCGGAGCGGAAGGTCGACCGTTCGATCCCGCCCACGGCCAAAAATTTATTTCTTTGTAATTTACAATTCCAGAAGGTTCTACATCTTTCTTTATTGAAACTTTTATCCATTGTGTAGGAACCTGCGACTGTTTATTGAAATAGGTTTCAGAAATTACAGCAACCAGTCGCCTTTTGTTTCTTCTTAATGAAGATTTATTTAAACCATTACCGGTTTCGAGCTGCCTAGCAGCTCATCTTCAGATGGTATAAAATATTACAAGTTACATTTCAATAGTTATGCACTTTACATGTAGTTTGTCCATATTTGGTCCGCTTATTGATAGAATATGTTTGTTTACAAGCTGTAAGTTATGCTAGTGGCTAAAAAGTAATGTGTGTGAAATATTTATTAATTTTACCACCTAAAATTCGTGTGATTTGTTGTGGCATGATGATGGAAAAGAAGTGTTCTGATATTCTATCAATAAGCGGACCAAATATGGACAAACTACATGTAAAGTGCATAACTATTGAAATGTAACTTGTAATATTTTATACCATCTGAAGATGAGCTGCTAGGCAGCTCGAAACCGGTAATGGTTTAAATAAATCTTCATTAAGAAGAAACAAAAGGCGACTGGTTGCTGTAATTTCTGAAACCTCTTTCTTTATTCACTTGTAAATTCTACTTGTTTCTTATGTTAACTGTTCTTCTTCAAGCCTGTTTCCATTTCAACGCGACAATATGATTGCACCAGAGGGACCCTAAAGTCCCGCCAGGAACACGAGTCAGATATCATTTTCCACTTCGTTTTATGACGCTGTAAAGGGGAAAGGAGGGCAAGAAGGGGCTAAATCGATATAAGCGAACGCTATTTTGGTTCCGTTGAAAAGGAGAGGGACAGTTTTCCTCTCTATCTTTCACATGCCTATTCTGAAAACCTCATCGGCGCCAATCACCCTTCCGTTGCGTGATTTCATTTTTCATCATCAGGGAAAGAAAAGATAGTGAGGGAACTGCTACGTCGGCGCAGTGAGTTACCCCGCAGGCTGTTGGCGGCAGCCTCACGTCGCGTCGGCTGCTGCGGGCAGAATTCCAAGGCCGCGTACATGGCTGGCCCCTGGGCAGCTGTACGGCTACGGCTGTGTGTTTATTTTTCCGAGGCGCTCTTTTACACCCGCGTCTGCAGCTTGTTCTGAAGCGTAGCACGCTCTGCGGCTCCCATGCAAGACTCAACTCGTCAGGCTCTGAGACAGATGCTGCTTACCATGGCGTCGGAGTAAGCTGGGTTGTTGACCTCGTTTCTCTCTCAACATTGTCTACTAGTTAACCGAAGACCCAGTCTTACAGGACAACAGGCCCCGTGTATTTTCTGAAATATTACGTTCAGTACTACTGTTTACTTCCAGGTTCCGTGCATCATTTACACACGTTTATCAAAACTAACTAAATACAGCCTCGCTTCCCTGTGGCTCACAAGGAGAGGGTTTGACATTGTAGTTCACAGACTTTGAATTTTGCATGGACGTACTATTTAATAGACAGGGTGTTACAAAAAAGATACGGCCAAACTTTCAGGAAACATTCCTCACACACAAAGAAAGAAAATATGTTATGTGGACATGCGTCCGGAAACGCTTAATTTCCGTTGTTAGAGTTCATTTTAGTATTTCTCTTTAACTATAAATTGAAATAATTCGTGGAGACAATTGTCAAAATACCCAATTGTTTCGTTAGTATGTACTGTACTTCCTCGATTCACGTCATCAACACAGATTTTCTATGAACGTTTGGGCAGGAATTGTTGGTGATCTCTTGATTGGGCCTCATGTTCTTCCACCTACGCTCACTGGAGCACGTTATTATGATTTCAAACGGGATACTCTACCTGTGCTGCTAGAACATGTGCCTTTACAAGTACGACACAACATGTGTTTCATGCACAATGGAGCTCCTGCACATTTCAGTCGACGTGTTCGTACGCTTCTCTACAACAGATTCGGTGATCGATGGGTTGGTAGAGGCTGACTAATTCCATGGCCTCCACGCTCTCCTGACCTCTTGACTTTCATTTATGGGGGCATTTGAAAGCTCTTGTCTACGCAACCCCGGTACCAAATGTAGAGACTCTTCGTGCTCATTTCGTGGACGTCTGTGATACAATAAGCCATTCTCCATGGCTGCATCAGTGCATCAGGGATTCCATGCGACGGAGGGTGGATGCATGTATTCTCGCTAACGGAGGACATTTTGAACATTTCCTGTAACAAAGTGTTTGAAGTCACGCTGGTACGTTCTGTTGCTGTGTGTTACCATTCCATGATTAATGTGATTTGAAGAGAAGTAATAAAATGAGCTCTAGCATGGAAATTAAGCGTTTCCGGACACATGTCCACGTAACATATTTTCTTTCTTTGTGTGTGAGGAATGTTTCCTGAAAGTTTGGCCGTACATTTTTGTAACACACTGTATAAAAATTCTTTGTTCGTATTTTATGCACGGCCATACCGTACATCCGATGACGGTAAAACTTACTAAACTCGTTGCTTGCACTCGCTCGTAGATTATATGCTAAACGTAACTTCGCCGGCCGAGGAGACTGAGGCGCTCCAGTCACGGTCTGCACGGACACTACGGTCGGGGGTTCGAATCCCCCCTCGGGCATGGATAGGATTAGGTTTTTCATAAGTAGTTTGTAAGTTTAGGGACTGATGACCCCGTAGTTAAGTCCCATAAGCTCTACAAACATTTAAACGTAATTTCGTATGGTACTTGTCGGAGAGTGCTTTACTATTAGTGAACAATAAGGAGTTCAGAGAAAAAGGTGATAGAAGCTTTTGGAATGTAGTGCTACAGACGAATGATGAAGATTAGATGGATAGATCTCGTGACAAATGAGAAGTTTAACTGAATTGGGGAGAAAAGGATTTCTGGGATAGATTGGTAGGACACATTCTATCAAGGAATTGTCAACTTAGCATTAGAAGGAAGTGTGTGGGGTAAAAATCGCAGAGGGAGACCGAGGGATGAATGCAGTAAGCAGATTCAAAAGGATGTAGGCTGCCGAACTTATCCTCAGATCAAGAAACTTGCACAGGACAGAGTAGCGTGGAGAGCTGCATCAAATCATTCTGCGTACTGAAGACCACAACAACAAATTCGTTTCTTACGCCTTCACACTGACATTGCTGGATCGATATGAATGAAATTTGGAACGGAGGTAGCTTATGCCCTGGTTAATACATGCGCTACCATTTGTAAGCCACATTACTATGCATGGCTGAGGATACCTTACAATATTATATATTGTTTGTATTTTATGCGCTGTGATGCCATTCATCCGATTGCCACGAAAGTTTGTCATCATATTGCTTGCACTATCGCGAAGGTCATAAGCCAAATTATTGTACAGCAATTAAATGCGCGAGACACTGTTGCCCATGTGCTCCTAATATATTTCAACCAAATTTGGCGCACATTTTGCTTACCGTGAGGTAACACTTGCTGTAGCGTGAAACATTTCTATGATATTTGTGTAATTACAGTTTCATTCTACCACTTTCCAACATAATACTCATATTTTTAACGTTACGATATATGGGGGCTCTGCTCGCAGCAACATTATTCTCCTGGGGCGTCTTATTAACATAAAAGTATTAGATATACATTTCATACCTTAACACTAAAGAAGAATGATAGATATGAGATAATTTGAACAGGTTACAGAATGAGTAGGAGATGTGGCACCAGAAACCGAAATCAGAAGTATGCTACCACATAGCTAGAAACCCAGTACTTGCCAACGCACTTAGCACACACAGAATGTGTACTTTCCTGAGGTTATAAACGTTAATATCCAACACATTGAAAATACAAGTTCCAAGATATTTCATCAAAGAATATATATGTACAAAACTCATAGCTGCAATAAATTTTACAAAAATAGCATATGTACAAAGTCTTATTATTACGCACTACTGTCTGTATGACTCTAGTTCTGTTATATTCAAATTCACCCCCCACTGGCAAACGAGAGAGTGAATCCGCAACAAGATTGTCCTTGCCCTTAATGTGTTCCACAGCAAATTTACACTTTTCTATATTAAGAGACATCCCTTCTGCTCTTCTTCCAGTAAGCTTATGCGTTCTTCGTCTAATTTGTTGGCTTCCTCCACTTTGGTATTTACGAGTTCATGATAATTAATATCCTCCATGGCTTCTTCATGCATATCTGCTACATCTCTCTTATGATCTAATAAATCTAATTCTAGACTCTGCTTACTCAGACTATTCCCATTTTCAATACCATAGCAGTACAATGTAAAACACCAGTCTTCGGGTCCACAAACATAACTTTTCTCCCTCCCCAGTCAAATACAGCATTCACTTTCAAGATCCAGTCAGTTCCTAGCAAGATATCCTCAGACAGATTAGGTCTTACAAGACATCCTTGACATAGATTGACATCATTCACACTAAAGTTCAACAAGGCTTGCCGGTTAACTAACTTGCTGTGTCTTCCGGTAGCACCCTTGATCTTGATTCCTACTACAGGCATCTCCACATAGTCTGGTACATCTTGCACACAATCTCTAAATTGTTCAGAAATTCCACTGATTGGACTACCTGTATCAATTAACGCTTCCTTGCCTTTTCCACCAACAAACACAGTAATATATGGACATCCAGTGAAATCATATTGTATATCTTCCTTTTCTTCATGAGTAAGATCTTCAATAATATTTTCATGTTTCATAGTACAGGAATTGTCATTAGCTTGTACATGATTCAGGGACACATTACTTACAATAGGTTGACAAGCCGTAGATCCATTAGCAACACAATTATCATTGGTAACACACTGCTCTAACTTAGGCACATTATCTTCAAGCTCATGATATTTGCACAGTAACTTATCTAGAACATTGGGTTTCTCTTCCTTATCAATGTAGCTTTGTATGATACAATGCAAGATGTCTTTCCCTACCTCTTCTTGTCTGTTTCTGCTTCGTCAACTTTCAGTACTGCTCAGTTTCACTGGTACGACTTGATTCTCACAAGACTTGACATCATCTACAACACACTCTATCTCACACTGGCCATCAGACACGATGCAACCTTCCTTGACTTCAACATAAACCATCCCATTAAGTTCCTTCTCCTAATCTTCAAACTCCATGACCTCCATATCTTCTTCACTATCTTCAACACTGTCACCCTCTGACTTCTCTGAACTCACACTAGACAAAACATCAAAATCTTCATGATTCTCAGTCTTCACAGTTTCATGAGCAGTAACATTCAGTCTGTCTTCAGCATCTTCAACCTTATCATTCAGCAAATTACACAGTCCAAACACATCATGTTCTTCACTTATTTTGGGCTCTTCTACGGAAATATTTTCACTTGCATTATACATATTGGCTACAGTATCATCATCTAGTTCAACCTCTTCTGGTTCTATACACTTGTCCTCTTCTTTCCAAGCCTGGTTCTTAATGACTTCCCATAGCTCTTTGTCAAACTTGAGCCGATTTACCTTGTGTGTTACCTTCTGTCCCTGTCTATATTGCTTATTTTCCCAGTTGTGTCCAAATCTGATCCTATTTGTGGTATCCTGATTTCTTGTCCTATTTCTCACCCCAACCTGACAGGCTTCCATAGGGACGACATTTAGTTTTCCTGCCCGTTGCCATTAGACTTGTAGTAACCTTGGTTCCTATCATTTCTTCCTTGTCTGTTCCTATAATCCCTACTTCCACCTTGCTGTCTACTTCGATTCTCACGGCTATCTTCTCTCTTCTGTCTCTTCCATGATGGTCTTCTTGGTAGCGGTTTCTCTCCCTTTCTCTCTCATAACTTCTGTCTAATCTTCCAACAAATCTTAAGAAGTCCTCAACTGAATCATCAGGACCACAATCTAACGCTTGCTGTATTCTTCCTGGTAATCTTCTACGAAGGGTGTCCACCAATGTTATTTCATCTAAAGGTGAGTCAAGATGCACTAATTTCTGATTTTAGCCTCACAAAAGCCCCTCATACTGCCATAACTTTCCCTGTACTTTCCCCCATGCAAGAAATCACTTTTTACTCTAGCCTGCTTGATTTTGGACCAGAATTTATTCAAAAAGCACCTCTCAAACTCACTATATGACATATCCTCTGTATCTAACTGATTGACCCAAGTATAAGCTTCATTGTCCAAAAATCTCTTTACAAATTTGATTTTCATTGCATCGGTCATTTCTACAGTGAAATTGTCAGAGAAATGATGTAAAAAGTCTATAGGATGGATTTTCCCTTCCCCAGGGTATGTCTTAATTACTACATTTGCCCAATTAAAGCCACAACAGATCGACGTTTTGCTATTCACAACACTTTCTTGCAATGCACTGACCCTTTGACTGAGATTATACACATCTTTCTTAATAACACTTTCAGAATTTGACACACTTTCACTAATTTTATTTGCTAATGACACTTTAACTTCCTGAATTTCAGTTTTTATAATTTTATTTTCCTGATCAAGATACTAATTTTGTTTTCAAGGTCAGACTCAACATTACTGATTTTACTTTCTGCTACAGTCACACGAGTGTCCAGCTGTTCATGTCCTAACTTCATTGCCCTTTCAAGATCACATGTTTGTTTCCTGATTTCGTCAACTGCTCTGTTTGTTTCGTTTATCTGAGACTTTAAATCTGCTAAACCATCATCTATCTTTTTGCTCAGATCATGATTTCCCTTGACAATACGTTCAGTTATTTGTTCTGTTAATCGATTTAATAACTCTATAAGACCTGGTGATGCAAGAATTATTTCTTCACTATTTGATACATTGCTACGAAGTGTACTGGCCATCACATCTTGATCTGACATGTCTACACTATATTTCCTGTTCTCAGTTGACATAGTCTTTTTCAGTGCCAAACAACCCAGACTACAAACACAAATGAATAAGCGCTGTACTTATCTTGTTATTCAGTGTCCAGCGATGCGACGATCCGGGCCCAAGAATCCAATTTCCAGGTTAAGTACTCAGTTTTTCTTTGCCGTATAGTTACAGATTCACGTCCTCCTTGGTTTTTCAAACATCGATTATATACATCCAAACATACTTCTCCTGCAACATAAACACTCTGTAGGCACTGTATATGACGCAATCCCAGCTATGCTCCACCAATTGAAACATTTCTATGGTATTTGAGTAATTACAGTTTCATTCTACCACTTTCCAACATAATACTCATCTTTTCAACGTTACGATATATGGGGGCTCTGCTCGCAGCAACATTATTCTCCTGGGGCGTCGTGGTAGAAATAAATACTCGATGTGCACAATTTTTCACTTCTTCTTTAATTTGAATAAGACTTCTTCTCCACCAAAACATTACATCTTTCAAAACATCAGAACTTAATCGACAGTATTTCCATTTCAAAACACAAACTGACATAGCTTCCAGAGCACTCGACAAATGACAAAACTTGAACTCCCCCACGCAACCTTAACAATAATGACGTTCCATTAACCATTGATCATAACAATAGAATATACTGATTTACAATTAACAAACATAACAGAAAAACATATTATGTATACAAAAATAATCACAATATAAAATGAAAACTATGCACACAATAATTTTCGATGGCACATGTATTTTTAAGACTAAATTTCCGTTTTTTCTGTTAATAACAAAGTGCTGTGAGAGTGAAGGTTGGGGTAAGAGTTAAAAATTGGGAAAGATTAATTTTTAAAACTCACAACCACCAGCTGCGAACCAAATTCCTAAACATGCAATAACACTGGAACTGTGATTGCAACTGTTTGACTCGTTTTCTAGGGGATTATATCACACGTTCGAAGCTTTCCTTCCCTGCATATGATTAACAAAACAAATTCATAATAAAATCAAGTTCATGAGAGAAAAGGGTGTACTAACTACTATTTTTGAAAACACCTGAAGTTCACTTTATGTTGTTTATTTCTCAATATTAGAACGCTGTGGCTGATACGTCTGTACGTCAACACATTTATCAAATAAAGTTATAGCTCGTGAGCCCCCAGACAAAATGAATATTTGTTTTCACACCATGTGGCTGTCTCAAACACCGTTTATGTTCATGCCTATGCGACGACACCCGTTACATTAACAAATCACAGTCACTTTAAATCAATGCGATGCACACCTTGTTCCACTGGCTAAATATTCACAACACACAGTAGCACTCGATTCAACTTGGTGCAGTCTACGACGAGCAACCACACGTGGCGATTGCCACACACAAATCTATAACCTCCATCTCCAGGTCCACATGCCGACTGACACAGAGCGCCGCCGCCCGGCCAGCTACCCCACGTGCTCCGACTCCTCACTTCCTGCCCTCGCGTGCGCATGCACGCGCACCAAAAGCTCAACTGCCGGGGTTTTTTCCCCTACGTCATCAACTTCCCCATGTGAGCTGTTCTAACCGATTTGCCAACGTACAGCGCTCAGCCAATACATTTCTAAAACTTTACTTAAAATCAAAATAATTACACTACACATTAAACAAATATTTTCTTACATTTTTATATTAGTGTAAACATCCTTTGTACTATTTATTATAATCGTGGAATTTCTTATATAACAGATAAGTGATTTAACTGAATATTTCAAGGTAAAATACACAAGATTAATTGAAAATAAAATGAGAAATAGTTAATATATAATTTTTATAAACATTGCCATGCTAGTTGTGTAACTGTCTTGTATTCATTGGTAATTTATTACTTTTCATTGTCAATTAAACATATTACGCCAGATGAGACTATATCAGCTAATGTATTATTTGTCAACAGGCTATTTTGTAATGAGGGCCTTAAAGATTCCTAACTGCATCGTATTACTTCAAATGCCAGTAGTATTAGAATATTTTATTTCACACTGTGCATTGCACTGTGCCTGGCACTCGCCATTGTCCCTCTCTCCCCTCACCGGAAACGAACTGGAAAATCCTAAGCTGGAACAAGCCACCAACGTCGGCCTGCTCGCTGGCCTCCTGTCAGCTACAAGCACACAGCAAATCTCAACGTGGAGAATTGCTACCTATGGCCTAACTATAAATGTTGTCACCCAACTGTGTACATACATTGCTACCATAATTAATAAGGTTAAAATTGTGTAACATTTAGTGCATTGGCATGGTCAATGTTTGCACTGAACTTCATACTGATTAATTATCAAATGCTATTAATTACCAATATTTCTATTGGGCGGTAATCTTACAGTGCGATGTTAAATATCAATTAATTTGTTAATGAATACATCATACATGTTTCTAACATATATTTAACTATCAAATGTCATGGTCATTCACAAAATATACTCAAAATTTCTTGTCAGTCAAAATATACAAAGAATAACAATATTCAAATCTCGAATATTACGTTAATTAATACAATTAGCTGGTCAACACAACTTGTTCATGAGCCTAACATATATACAATGCTATTTATTTAAATGTCTTTGTTTTACAAAAGTTTTTACCCTTCCTCTGTCTATTTATTGAAGTAATGTATAATGGCAAAAGTATTGTTTATAGAATTATCTGGAAACGTCTTATACAAATCTCTTAATTAATGAAATCTATCACTTGTTTTAATCGCAGTATCACTGAGACACTGTCCTACACTGATTTCTAGACTGGCTCTATCGTTTTTAACTAACTTCACACGTAACTTTTATCACTATTGAACCACACGATTCCGGATCCGACGCAGGCGGTATCGTAGGATAACATTGAGATGAGAGGACCAGGCAGACGGTATCGTACGATAACATTGAGATGAGGGGGTCAGCAATATCGTTACAAGCGGTAAGAAACACTTACGACATATAATTAAGGAGACATGACGCATACGCTGCGTGGAAGATGGAACTTTATCTACAGACCTTTACAAAATCAACAGTTTTATTTCTCCCTTCATACAATTTTGCACACTTAACCTTCAAAATAAAAGGAAGGTGACTCTCTGCATTAAATTTCGTATGGTTCATTGCGGAGGGCACATTACTAAGGACTACGACGAAATCTACGGTTTTAATCTGCTCTTGATGAAATTTTGCTCACCCAGTTATCAAACCAAAAGGAGGGTCACTGCCTGCATCAAGCCGCATGGGAATGACCGCGCGGTCTGGGGCACTATTTTCCGAATTGCGCGGCCACTGCAATAAACATATGAAAACGAAATAAATCACATTTTGCGATCAGTTATGGCTTCTCTGTACTAGGTTGAGATGGAATACCAAAGTGCAGCGAATGAAAATTTGTGCCTGGCCGGGATTCGAACCCCGGATTTCCTGCTTACTACGCAGACGCGTTGACCACTCCGCCACTGAGGACACAGTGACCAACCCGACTGTAGAGGACTCTTCTCTGCACGTCTCCCGCCACACTCAAGTCTCCATTTGCCACGCTGTCTCTTTCCTATTACCACAGCCTATTTGTTCTGTAATGCTCGCAGCCTGAATACTGTATTCCCTAATCAGGGAGATTAGACCATGAGGTATCGAGACACAATTAATTGTCGTCAGGAGCCCAGCCTCAGCTTGAATACAATCATGTATTTTTGCATTCATTGAACGCTGTAACGTCGTCAAAAAATATATAATTGCCAATATACATAGGTTGTGTTTGTGTGTGTGGCCTTTTTTTTTGTACTAACATTTGCAACTCTTAGAAAAAATACATCTTGATCAATATTCAAGACGTTCGAAAATAAGAGTTTACGAAAAAACAACTAAACATTCGTCCTGCCAAAATAAAGTTACAATATATAATAATTAAATGGAACATACAGGTTTAGTTACAACCACATAATCGAAAATGTGGTTGAATTATTGTACTACTGCATTTTCCTATCAATATGTCGCAACCCGGAACAGGACCACGAAATTAAAACACTGGTTCTCGCTAAAGTCTCCTTGTCGAAATTGACAGTTTAGAAACATGCAAGTTATTCAATAGTCATGGTTTAACAACAGAAAGCGAATTAGACAACATAATCTTAAAAGAATCATATAACAGTCATATATAATAGAGATGTTGTACTGGTGGTAGTAAATAATCCAAGAAACGTGGAATGTTGTTAAGGTTAATCGTTCTGCGTTTGCCCCAGATCACGTGCTTGATCCTAGCTTTAACCTAATATTCGAGGCTAATTACGTGGTGATCTTTAGTATACAACGTAGACATTCGAATTTAGTTTCATTGGTTTATTTTTCGGGCACACGAGAACTCGAAGGTTTCGTGAAGGTTGTATGCCCTGACGGGTGTAATTGCCAACGCTACCTGTTCGGCCGGGTCTCCTCACAAATGTCGCTCCTCACAACTGTCGCTCGTCACCGGTGTCGCAACCCCAGAAGAAACTGATGAACAGAAGAAAGAGACGGACTGAATAAATACATATCCGAGCAACGCCGATTTTTCAGTTACCATTATTGAATATAAAGAGACACGTGTATCGGCTTTTTGTAGACACGCAGTAGCTTTTGAAATAATCGAGGTCGAAGCTGATGATGAAAAATCGCGTTTGCAATGCTATGCATCGAAATTGGTATGATTATGAACATTTTTTTCTAATTTATATTGGTTCAACAGTTAATGACGTTGGTGTAATTAACATTTTTTTAGTTTTCATGCTGTAGCTTGGGTACTGGTAAACATAGCGACTTTCTGCCCGCCGTCGCCGGTCGAGCGGTCAGGGCTTTGACTCTCAAATCATGGATCCAGGTTCGAACCTCCATAATGGCAATTGACAGATTTTTCGATGTATTTGATCATATTCTCATGTATGTAATACCTTTTCTTGCTTTATTTTGAAGTAGTGGTTCGGGAAGTGCGATTAATCTTGAAACAAGTGTATTATCTGTTCTTGTGTCTGCATGTACCCAATGTAAAATTTGCTCCAAGTGTCTCGCAAGACGTTTGGAAAGCTCACCTCCGAAGTGTATTAACTATAACTTATTTCGATCATGTTCTGAAAGCATATGTCCACAAAAAAATTAATTTTGCCTGATAGTGAATTCAAAGGGTGGCCAAACCGACATGACGCCCTACGACAGGACTTTTTGTCGATTATGATGCTCAACAGATCTGCAGTGTTAAAGTGATAAGACCGAAATGCATCTTTCTTTGTCAACCTTCTGTTTATTTGTTTTCACAGGTCAAGAATTTTAACACAAGACTTGAAACTCATGTCATGTTACACGGGAGCACAGATATTCGGGATAGAGAAAAAGATACTAAAATCATGTCTTGGTTCATAATCAGCTGTTTCGCGCTTGTCTTTCAAGATATGCCATTACACTCTTGACACGCATCGAAATTAACATCTGATAGACCTGTCTTCGGCAATATAAATCAGGTATGTTTTGCACGAACAACATGTGATTGTGGCACTATGCCGTTCGTGTGCTGTGCATGATGTGAGGAATATTTGTGTTTAGGTTGTTTTACGATACGTTTCACCCTATTGGCTGTGAGAACGCTAACAAATAGACGGCCAGTAATTGGAATTACGTAATAATATACTTCAGAAGTTTATTTTAATTATAATTTATTTTTTTTTTTTTTTGCATTGTATATCACAAATAAAACAGCTGTAAATAGATAATACACATAATTTAATATTAATCACACTTCCCGGTGCTCTACTTCAAAATAAAGCAAGAAAAGCTATTCCAAGATGAGAATATTATCAAATAAATCGAAATGATCGTGTTTGTTCGTTGTTCGAAGTGTTCTTGGCTCAGCTTTTTTTTATTATTGCAGAGGGCTTTAATTACACGAGATTATTAACCAGCCGCGGCGGAGCGGCCGAGCGCATTGAGGCGGTATGCTCCGATGCACGAGGCCATTCCCCGTCGGGCATCCCCCCCTTGGGCATGGATGTTTGTGCTGTCTTTAGTATAAGTTAGTTTATAAGTAGTTTGTAAGTTCAGGGACTGATGACCCTGCAACAGTGTTGCACAGAGGTTTTGCATGTGGGGTGCGACGTTCGAATCCAGGATGATTCCATTTATGTTTTGTGTGTATTACTTTCTTTGTAAGATTTTGTGTGTGTGTGTGTGTGTGTGTGTGTGTGTGTGTGTGTGTGTGTGTGTGTGTGTCACCAACTAATTTAACACAGTATAAAGCAACTTCATTATGAAGTACAGCTTGTAAAGTGGAATTGATGTCAATGTGTAAAATAAATTCACAGAGTATATTTGTGCAAAGCATGGGGTTAATTTTATCACCTTTCAAAAAGAAATGATTGTAAATCTAAGGAACCAAACCGGTTACGATATCGGTGCCTAGACTTCGACTAAGTTATGCTGAGGAGAATGTACGCACCAATGCCCGAAGAAGGACTCGAACCTCCGATGGAAGCTCAGTATCTTTCACATAGCTGTCCTGTCCCAATATATTTTTTTTATTATTATTAACAGTACCTTATTATTCGAAGTTGCGTTTTTTATGTGATCAGCTTCGTGATTTTCCTTTTTTAAGTGGTTGAAGAACGTTGAAAGATGTGTGTTGTAATTTCTCTTATGTTCTCTGTGTCAAATTTCTAAAATTTTTCTCCGTTTGTCCTATATAAAATTTCTCACAATCTACCAGGCATATATAAAATTAATTACAAAGATGGTGAGAAATTTTGTATTTGACAAACGAGAAGAAGTTTCGAAATTCGATACAGATAACATCGGAGAAATTAGGACACAAATCTTACATCATTCTTCAACCACTATTTAAAGTTGATTGCAAAGAAAACGGAGACAACTCAGCATTTCGTTTTTTCATTGGTAAACCTGCTAGTACCTCTATTCACAGATAGTGCTGATTCTTTTGTGTCCTCAGGATGCGCTACTGCGAACGTTACGTTCGGGTGGTGGGCCGTGGCTAGCAAGGATTGTGGACAAGGCCTGCAACTGAGAGAAAGGAATACTCAGCTTTTCTGTGAGGTGCTTGTGATACATTTGCTTGCTAGCTACAAAACAATTCTGCAACGATCTGTTCGATGAGTCAACAGTAATGTTCGTAGTTGTTGTTCTTACTCCGTACTCCCGCTGACTCGTCGACCGGTAGACTGAATTCCCGTGGCTGTGGTGCGCTTGCTTTTCTAGTCGAGCCCTCGTCTTCTGATTGGCCAGCGCGCGAAGCAAGCTAGAGAGGTAACCATGACGAGGCGCCGTCGGCGGCCGAAGTGCTGTCGAACGATTTATCGCCTCTTCATGAAGTGGCACAGCAACGTGTGTAGACCGCAGGCATAGTGGTGAATGACGCGAAAAAAAGATTCTCATTATGGTGTATGCTCAAAGTTAACTATTTGATCTTACGAAGCACGTCAGTTTTGATGTGAACATCTTTTAAGTTTACATTACCTGACTTCGTAGGTTCTGGAGGCGATTTGATATCTTATCTTCAAAATGGGCTAAGCCACCACCATCATCTAGTCATATAAAATCATATAATGTGGTGATATTACTTTATTTAAAAATGGAGGTTAAATAGTATATGCAACGTAGCACTTAGTCGAAATATAACACACCTACTCGACTCTACCAAGTTGTTGATGCTTTAACTTACGTATTTTATATTTCGACTAAGTGCTACGTTGCACGTACTATTTAAACTCCATTTTTAAAATAACTTAAGATGACCAAATTGTATAATTTTATATGACTAGATGATGGTGGTGGTTTGGCCCATTGAAACCGGTCATAAAATAAATACACTACTGGCTACACCAACAAGAAATGCAGATGATAAACGGGTAATCATTGGACAATTATATTAAGCTATAACTGACATTTGATTATATTTTAACGCAATTTGGATGCATAGATCCTGAGAAATCAGTATCCAGAACAACCACCTCTGGCCGTAATAACGGCCTTGATACGCCTGGGCATTGAGTCATACAGAGCATGGATGGCGTGTACAGATACAGATGCCCATACAGCTTCAACAAGATACCACAGTCCATCAAGCGTAGTTACTGGCATTCTGTGACGAGCCAGTTGTTCAGCCACAATTGACCATACGTTTTCAATTGGTGAGAGATCTGCATCATGTGCTGGCCAGGGTAGCAGTCGAATATTTTCCATAACCAGAAAGGCCCGTACAGGACCTGTAACATGCGATAGTGCATTATCCTCCTGAAATGTATGGTTTCGCAGGGATCGAATGATGGGTAGAGCCACTGGTCGTAACACATCTGAAATGTAACGGCCACTGTTTAAACTACCATCGATGCGGACAAGAGGTGACCGAGACATGTAACCAATGGCACCCCATAACATCACGCTGGGTGATACGCAAATATGGCGATGACGAATACACGGTTGCAATATGCGCCAAACACGGATGCGACCATCATAATACTGTAAACAGAATGGCGTTTTGCCATTCGTGCTCCCAGGTTCGTCGTTGCGTATACCATCGCAGGCGCTCCTGTCTGTGATGCAGCGCCAAGGGTAACCGCAGCCATGGTCTCCGAGGTGATAGTCCATGCTGCTGCTAAAATCGTCGAACTGTTCATGCAGATGGTTGTTGTCTTGCAAACGTCCCCATCTGTTGACTCAGGGATCGAGACGTGGCTGCACGATCCGTTACAGCCATGCGGATGAGATGCCTGTCATCTCAACTGCTAGTGATACGAGGCCGTTGGAACCAGCACGGCGTTCCGTATTGCCCTCCTGAACCCACCGATTCCATATTCTGCTATCAGTTATTGGATCACGACCAATTCGAGCAGCAATGTCACGATACGATAAACCGCAATCGCGATAGGCTACAATCCGACCTGTATCAAAGTCGGAATCGTGATGGTACGCATTTCTCCTCCTTACACGAAGCACCACAGTAACGTTTCACCAGGCAACGCCGGTCAACTGATGTTTGTATATGAGAAATCGGTTGAAACCTTTCCTCATGTCAGCACGTTGTAGGTGTCGTTACCGGCGCCAACCTTGTGTGAATGCTCTGAAATGCTAATCATTTTCATATCACAGTATCTTCGGTTAAATTGCTCGTCTGTAGCACATGATCTTCGTGATGTAGTAATTTTAATGACCAGGAGTGTAATTATATTGCGATCTCGGCTTTCTAATTATGGAGAGAATTATGTTTTTAAGTTTGTTGACGTGATAAGTATCGTTCACTAAAAACCTCTTATACTGCCGTATAATTTCACAAAGGAAACTTCAGTCCCACAAGCATCTGAATTACAGTTAGCTGCGGAAGGCGGCTCGAAATACAGGGCCCCCACCCCCACCCTATATATGTCGCGTGATACGGAAACTGACGTCATACCGTCTGCCGTAGCGGGTAATTTCGCCTCTTTTAGCAGCAGAGATTGAAGCTTTCGGAGTGCTGTAGTGGCATAAAATTGCACAGGAAGCCTTCTCTGGGGCTACAACCTGTAAACCACGGCTGGCGTGGCGCCCATCGGCGGGAAATAAAAGCGGCAGGCTCTGCTTTGCTCCTTTTGTTCTTCGCCGGGAGCCATTCTAGCGGCGGGCGGCGGGCGGTGGCGCCTGCAATGCGGTATAAATCAAGATCAGCCGGGAAGCGGCCGACATCGTAAATCACGACCCGGCCGCGGCTTCGGGCAGTCTATTGCTTTCGGCGGCTCTCATATTCCACGCCCGAACTCATCAGCCCCTCTCAATAAAAGCCGCCGAGCGGTTCTGACGTTGCACGACTGTGCTTCGCTAAGGCACAGACAGATATATACAGACGGGACACCTCCTTAAGGGACCGTCCCATGCTCAGGGATGCGGGGCGGAGGGGGGGTTTAAGCAGTTCCGTAAGATGGCACATGATGGCGCTGCGGTCAGAAGCAGCCGTTTAAACTGGCCAGAGCAGGCGGCAGGTAGCGGCTGTCCCCACCACCACCTCACCTGGACACAGCCATGGCCTCGTGGCAGGCGGCACAGACTAGGGATGGGCTAAACCGTGATTTTCCGCTAACAGTGATTTCCGTGATTGCTACTTTAAAATCACCGTGATTCTAAACCGTGATTAATCACGGTTTAGAATCACTGTTTGAGGTTTTCACGACATGTATCCCTCCGCGATTTCTACTTCTCCCGCTATTCCGTGATTTCAGCTCTTTTCGCTATTCCGTGATTTCTGCTCTTTTCGCTATTTCCGTGATTGAATCGCCGCGATTCCTGCGACTTGTATGATTTACTATGGAACTGACAGAAATTGAGTTAGATAATTTTGTTATAATGTTTCTCGTCTCTTTGTTGTTGTGAAAGCTATGTTGTGAACCGAGAAAAGTAAATCTCAACAAATAAGTCAATAGTAAGTACAGTTTAAAATAACTGTACAATAAACTTTCTAACCACATCAAGACAATGAAAGAATAGTAAATATTCTTAGTAAGTGTAAAAATTATTTGCAAGGTAGGTGTTATTTCATTGTCAATGAATATAGACCCTCAATTTTAATAACTTGTTTCTTTAATGTAATTGATACTGCAGTTATTAGAGAGTGGCCTATAATAGTTATCATATTACTTTACACGCTTCAATTACTTACAGTAATATAGTATCAGTTTTACTGTTAGGTTCCATATGTTTTTAAGATGTGTCATGCACAGCAAACTGGATGCTTAAATAAATAAAAGTTACTGCAGTTTCATTTCCAGTGCCATACACTTTTAACTCAAAATTTATGCATACATATGAAATAAGAAGCTGAGATCTTTACTATAATTGAAGCAATTAATGTTATATCAGTATACCAGCGCAAGTCCCATGGGTAATGATTTTATGCACATGTGTTTTCGAGTTGCTCATGCGTTGGTAACGGCTGCAGAGAGCTCACAACTCGGACTCTGGCTACCACGTGGTATTTCCAACATCGTAGCAGAGTGCAAGCGCTCACATTTCAAATGTTCGTAGAGCTTACTTGTTGCTCTGCACGCAGCAATTGCGTTCTTTATTGCTAGAACAATACTCAGTGCTGAAGGAGTCTACCTTTCCACACTAACAAAGTATTAAAACATCATACCACCTACTATTATTACAGCAGTTTTAAAAATAGAGTACAGACAAAAGTTAATTACTTATAAAACAATGTGATTGCAACATACATTGCTCTGGCACCACAGGTTTGATGGCTCTCGAAGAAGTCGTCGCATATTTCGGTTACATGTGCCTATTCAGGGTGCTTCTTCAAGTTAGAGATATAAGTTTTATGCGACAACTGTATGCCGCACAAATTACATTTCGCATAGTCGCTATTAAGAGCCGTGAAATGAAACATCTCGATCGCTTCATTTCGGCAGAAACAAGATATACACTTTTAGATGACGAACGGTGAAATGGACGAGATATGTTTTTCAGTTTTGAACCTCTCCCTGTCGGGCTCTGGCGATTTTCTAGGAAAAACGCACAAGTGTATGCGAACTGGTCACTGTCCATAATCGGCTTTTAGCCGGTACACCCGCTCTTCGCTAGTCGGTGATTCGCTGCTATACCCGTTCTTCGCTTATCGGTGATTCGCTGCTATACCCGCTATTTGCTGCATTGATATTAGTACAGATTTCAACCCACAGATGGCTCTTTTAGCCTTTGCTGCTTCTCTTCCCTCATCTCCTCTTCGCTATTCGCTGCTACACCTGCTATTCGCTGCTGCATTTAGTACTCATTTCGGCCACCAGATGGCTCTTTGTAGTTTGTACTGCTGTTCGCTGCTATTCCTGCTCGTCGCTACCCAACCGTGACCGTGACTGAAATCACGGTCAGATTCCAGATCGCCGCGACCGTGAAAACAGTGAATTTTCAATCACCGTGATTTTTCACGAGTACGTGATTTCTTGCCCATCTCTAGCACAGACAAATATATACAGACGGGAAACCTCCGTGAGGGTCGGTACCACGCTCAGGGGTGCGGGGCGGTGGTTCTGAAGCAGTTCCATAAGATGTCCCATGATGGCGCTGCGGTCAGAAGCAGCCCTTTAAACTGGCCAGAGCAGGCGGCAGGTAGCGGCTGTCCCCACCACCACCTCCCCTCAAACGCCAGCAAGCCGGACACAGCCGTGGCCTCGTGGCAGGCGGCACGAGTTCTCCCCTCAGCCTCCCCTCCACGCTACCCTCTGACGTGCGAGAGGCATAAAGCTCTATACAGAGCTTTAGAGAGGCACCCTCAGAAGTGCCTCTAGTGTGGTCTACCGGTACTAAGCCAGGGAACCGCCTGACACCTGCTAGCATCTTAATGAACTACGAGGAGAGCGTAGGACAGTGGTTTAGGGGGGGGGGGGCGGGGCTTCTGCTCTGTATATGTCACTCTGTGGCTAAGGTAAAAAGCAGCACTTGAACCAACGCTATTTTGGGGGTTCAGGTATGGAGGCCAACTTCTTCAAAACTCGATGCGGGACATTTCGAGACGTGAAGGAAGACCAAGATGACGTGACTCATTGTGCCAGTTATTCTGAAACTAGGAAAGAAATTTAGACGAGCGGAGTAGGCCTACTCATTCTCTTTAAAAGTAACATATCTAACATGAGTGACATTTTA
Source organism: Locusta migratoria (assembly GCA_026315105.1). NCBI lineage: Eukaryota > Metazoa > Arthropoda > Insecta > Orthoptera > Acrididae > Locusta > Locusta migratoria. The sequence continues at coordinate 298,276,036 of CM048746.1, forward strand.
TTCTTAATTTTCAATCTTCATTTACAGTTCATAAATATTTTCTCATGTTCCTATTTTGAATTTTATAATTTCACAATTGGCCCACTTTAGGTTACGGTAGTAACACTAAAAGTGGGCCTTTGCGATCGTCTTTTGACAGCTCACAATTTAAATAAAAATAACGGCTTAACCATGCATCTGACACGAAAATTGAGTAACCGAATTTGTAGAGGAGAAAATTCTCTAAAACTTTTCTGTCTTATGTTCTTTTTCATATCTCGTATCGTTTCAGAGATATTTGTAAATAACGGCGATTTCGGGATGTATGTCTGTCTGTTCGTCCGTCCGTCCGTCTGTTTGTCTGTCCGTAACGTGTTCCCTGTTTTTAAGACGAACCGTTCAACAGATCAGCACAAAATTTTGCACACATAATTGTAGCCCGCCAGAGACCAGAATCTCCATTTTTCAAATTTTTCGGACAAAAAATACGGTAGTATAACCAAAATATTCCGTTTGTAATATAATTGTAATTGCAAACGAACCGTTCATCTGACACGAAAATTGAATAACCTAATTGGTAGAGGGGAAAATTCTCTACAACTTCGCTCTATTACGTCTTTTTCATATCTTGCATCGTTGCAGAGATATTTGCAAAAATAACGGCGATTTGACGATGTCCGTCTGGCTGTAACGTGTTCCCACTTTTTAGGTCGAACCGTTCAACCGATCGGCACCAAATTTTACAGATATAATTGTTGGCTACCAGAGAGCAGAACCTCGCTTTTTGAAATATTTCAGACAAGAAATACGTTAGTAATACAAAAAAAGGCCGTTTGTAATGTAATTTTGATCGCAAAATAACCGTTCACCTGACTCGAAAATTGAATAAACGAATTTGTAGAGGAGAAAATTCTCTATGACTTTGTCCCATATTTTTTTTTTCATGACTCGTATCGTTTGAGAGATATTTGCAAAAATAACGGAGTTTTGACACCTTTCATTGAATTAACGAAAACCAGCCGTTCGTAGATGTCACGTGATATTCCTCGCCCAGAACTCTCTGTGACGTACTCCATCTTGCGTTGCGTATTTGATGATTTTCTTATTGTAACTTACACGTTGTCATTTCATAACAATGGCGCACTGAAGAATTAATAAAAACACGTCGTCCTTCGTACGATAAATGATAATCTAGTGTCTACAAATGCCATATTAGCATCTGTTAACAACGACTATCAATATTATAAGAGTAGAGCACTTTTAACTGTCAGCTGTAGCGTAGAGGGCAATGCGTTGGATTGTGATGCTGGAGGTCGGTGGTTCGAAACCCGCTGCTCCCTAAATTTTTTTCCTAAAAGGGTTTCAGACACACTTATTATTTTTTTATTATTTAGATTATCATTTTGGTCCAAAATGTTTGCAAAAACTTATAAAACTACAAATCTAAAGTGGGCCGTAAAACACGTCAGTGCGATTTTTTGTATATATTCTTTCCCCGTCACGTTTTTCCGATCACCTTTGTTGTCTGTACTACTTTTATTTGTTCCAGCCCTTACAACATCGTGCTCCACGCATTTTGATAAGTAGTTTACTCCGCCCAAAGAATTATGTTTCGCAATAACCTCGAATTAAATTTAATAAAAGCTATTATTAAAACCATTTGAACTGCTCTTTCAATGAAATGCAGAATTTAATTGTGCCTTACTACATGCCATGCTCACTCACTTTCATTGTTGCATTTTCAGAATTTCACCACCCTTTCATTTCTGAAGGAAGTAAGATGAATGGTGATAATGTATTTGCATGTCAGATTTTAAATACGTTTATACAGCCGGCCGCGGTGGCCGAGGGGACTGAGGCGCTCCAGTCACGGCCTACACGGCCACTACGGCCGGGTGTTCGAACCCCCCTTGGGCATGGATATTTGTGCCGTCCTTAGTATTAGTTAGTTCATAAGTAGTTTGTAAGTTTAGGGACTGATGACCCCGTAGTTAAGTCAGACGTTAATGTGATGTCAGGTGTGTCCCAGGGGAATGTTATACGACCGTTGCTTTTCATAATGCGTATAAATGACCCCGATGATAATATTGGAAGTTCAGTGAGTCTGGTGTTTTTTTGATGATGATGCAGTAGTTTAGGCACAAGTCACTGGTGTTTCCTGTGACAAAAGAATGCATGTACATCTGACGGGAAAAAAAATTTGTAAATCAGTAGTGCGTTCACTACGAGATATAATGCCGACCTTTGACGAGAAAACAGGATCAGGCTCTCCACACAATGTGAAAGTAGGCAGCCATAGGCTGAAGTTCATTATTTATGGATTTTTTGTAATATTTTTGGTGAATCTGAACGTGTATCCGCCTTATAGCTTTATTTTGTATGTGAAAGTCATCCATGATCGATAATCTCAGTCGATGTTTGTAACTACTGCACATCATAATGTCTTTGCAACTGCGATGTAGCATCTGCGCTACAGTAGCTTCTTTGACCGCTGAGGCGAGTAGTAGAGAGTGAGCTGTTGAGCAGAGGAGTCGATTGTGGGCTAGGCTAGCTGACAGACGCATAGCAACTGTGTTGTGTACTAAGGTTGAGTTGGTCAGCAATGATTGTATTGAGTTTGATTTATTTCACTCTATATTTATGTTTACAAACGTATTATATTGGACAGTGGATTCTGTATCAAGAGGAAGAGAATATTTGTATGGAACGGAATTGTATCAAACCATTGTATTATATTGAAGACTCAACAAAGGTATGTTTCTTTAATTCAATAAATAACTTAATGATTACTAATTTTTCTTATTTCAGCTCAACCTCGTCCCTCATTTTCCTGATTGTGGCATTTTTGATATTGTTGTATGGTACGTGTTGGGTTTTTTGAGAGAAAGAGTTCCTTTTAAATGTTTAATGTTCATGTACCAGTAAAGTAATCAGTCCTTACATGCCACTGAATCTGACTGTCAGAAATAATGTTAACAGAAGTACAGATTGTTTTACTTACAGGACCTAATTTTGCTTGTTAAATCCGTTGTGCACATATGATTAGAGAAACTCCTTGATTTAAAGACTTAATAAGAACTGGAAACTTTCACTTAAACTTTCATCAAGCTTTCACTTTCACTTAATAAACTTACAACAAGAAGCTTTCAAATGGAGATGAAAATGCTACGACCATGCAACAAATAACTATGTCCGCCAAAGGCTTGGTGTATTCTCAGTCGTAGAGAGGGCAAGAGAGGCTCGTCTTCGGTGGTACGGCCACGTCATGAGCAAAGAGTGCGATTCTGCGGCTAAAACAGCAATCCAATCCAGGAGAACGCCGGCCCCATGGTAGACCGCTCAAGAGGTGGATGGACAACATCAAGGAGGACATGTGTGATGCGGATCTCATGCCTGAAGACGTTCACAACAGACCTCTGTGGAGGAGACGTAGCAGAAGAGCAGACCCCAAGTAATCTGGAAAATGCTAGGAAAGAAGAAGAAGAAGAATTAGAAGAAGAAGAAGATGCAGTAGTTTATCGAGAAGTCGCAACACTGGGAAAGGGTAACGAAATGCAGGATGATCAGCAGTCTATCGATATTTGGTGGTGCAGGGAATGGCAGTTAGTTGAACCTCAACATAAACAAGTGTAAAGTGCTGCGTTTTCATAGCAAGAAAGATCCTTCATTACATAACTACACAATAGCAGGGCAATCACCGGAAGCAATTTCTTCCATAAAATATCTGGGAGTGGATGTCAGGGGCGATTTGAAATGGAACAACCACGTCAATCTTAGGTAAGGCAGACGGTAGACTGAGATTCATTGGAAAAATCATTAGGAAGTGTAGACCGATAGCAAAGGGAGTACGTTAAGCCCTTTATATACGAGACGTGCAACACGCACAAGGAAGTCGTTGTCAGCTGCAGCCCACCTTGCGATAGACCGCCGAACTACAAAGAAGCGTTCAAACGGTACGTATTTGTTGAGTCGCCTGCTTCAAGCGTCTACTTCGTTTGTTGTCAACTTACAGCAAATGAATCGCCGCGTTAACATCACTTTTCGAAACTGTATGATATATTGTGATGATTAAAACATTTATTTGTGTTTTAAACTGCTACCGTGAAACTGTATTTAATTGTTTTCGTGCAGTTCGTGCGTAACTACGTGGCTGACATATGTTAACGTCCTCATTATAAAATACTTCCAGACCTTGCGGTTTGAGGCGCCTATGAATATGATGAACAAGATCAGATGTCTATACATAGACCTTTCACTTTCATGAAGCTTCAAGTAATGTTCGCCAAAAACAAATATTTCATCTGTTAACTACAGCAATTTTCAGGAAAAATAGCAAATATTTTATAAGATGGTAATAAAGACGATTTGCAAATAAAAAATTTCATATAACGTGTGTCCAATTTTTATTGGATACAGAGATACAGCTATTGGTATGTACAACAAACTGATTTGGACATTTTGAATGATTCTTTCGTCGGTTCTTGGTAGATCACCATATTGACTTTTATTTAAATAACCAGTTTTCGACGTAGTTTAAAGTCTGAGTATGTCCTAGTAAGCCGGAAACCAGGTAACTAAGTGGAAATGAACGTGTAGAAGATACACAAAATTCTACTTTTAAGTAAGTGTGATGTTGTACTACCAAGAATCGGCGGATAAATCAGTGAAAATTTCTTGATTTACATTTTCTCTAGTTTGTTTGGATTTCACATTAACAGCTATATCTCCGTATTCAATAAAAATTGTACACAGGTTATATTATATTTTAATGCAATTCCTCTATAGTATCGCCTCCTAAAACACTTACGACTGAGTGGAAAAACTACGTTCCTCTGAGGAGGAGACAAGTACACATTCTCAAACAAATTCCCGACTTCTGCTTCGTGTGTCAGCTGGGTTCCCCATTCGGTCGTCTGCGCATGCGCGAAGCACTTCCATACGCGTGAGAATAGGATCCATCCTATTCCGTCTACTAGCGATCGTATGCGTCCATCTTGTGCACATGGACGCGTCTACACTGTACGCGGACGGCGTGACCGGTGCATCAAGGGTAATCTCGTAAGCTCTCACTTCCCGTGTAGAAAGGGCTTTACAAACCTTTCGTTCGGACGGCGCTTGAGTATTGCTCATTAGTGTGGAATCCGTACAAGGTCGTGTTAACAGATGACATAGAGAAGATCCAACCGAGAGCAGCACGCTTCGTTACGGGCTCATTTAGTAAGCGTGAAAGCTTCAGGGAATCGATTGGGAAACTCCACTGACAGACGTTGCAAAGGAGACGTCCTGTATCACGTTTCGGGCTTCTGTCGAAGTTCCGAGAGCGTACTTTTCATGAAAAGTGAACCAATATATCGTTTCCTCCCACGTATATCTCGCGAAGCGACCGCAAGGAAAAGATCAGAGAGATCAGGGCTCACACGGAGGCATACAGGCAGTCTTTTCCGCGCACCATACGCAACAGAAATAGGAACAATGGTACAAACCGGAAAGTGGTTTGCGGGGTATGGGTGCAGATGTAGGTCTAATGGTACGCCTGTACGCTAATGTTCGACCACTTCTTGTGGTTCCTTATTTACGTACACGATGTGGGAGAAAATTTAAAAAGCTCTCTTAGGTTGTTTGCAGATGACGCCGTCATTTACCGTCTAGTAAAATCATCTGAAGGTCAAAACCAACTGCAGGACGATCTGAATAAGATATCACTATGGTGTAAAAATTGGCAGTTGACTCTAAATAATGCGAAGTGTGAAGTCGTCCACATGAGTACGAAAAGAAATCCGTTAAACTTTGTTTACAAGATAAATCAATCAAAAGTGAAGGCCGTAAACTCCACAAAACACCTAGGAATTACTAGTACTTCAGACTCAAACTGGAAATAACACGTAGATAATGTCGTGGGAAAGGCGAACCAGAGACTGCGTGTTATTGACAGAACCCTTAAAAGATGCAACAGAACTACTAAAGAAACTGCATACACTGCGCTTGTCCGTTCTTTTTTGGAGTATTGCTGGCCAGTATGGGATCCTTATCATGTGGGTTTGACGGAGGACGTCGAAAGAGTTCAAAGAAGGGCAGCTCGTTTTGTATTGCCACGATACAGGGGAAACAGCGTTACGGAAATGACACAGGATCTGGGATGGGAATCATTACAACAACGGCACTTATCGCTGCGGCGTGGGCTACTCCAATCGGCAACATTTCTCCGAATGCGAAAATATATTGTTGACTCCCACTTACATAGGTAGAAAAGATTATAAGAATAAAACACGAAAAATCATAGCTCGAACGGAGAGATTCAGGGGTTCTTTCTTTCCGCGCGCTATTCGAGAATGGAATGGGAGATAAATAGTATGAAGATGATTCCATGAACCCTCTGCCAGGCACTTAAATGTGATTTGCAGAGTATCCCATGTAGATGTAGATGGTTCGTCACTTTTTTGTCACACTATGTATAATATGTATAAATATGTCCATATTCTGTTGGAGCGATGCGACGATCTGTGACACAGTAAAAATGAAACAGGTATATGTAGTGTGTTGTACTTCACGGAACACTTGTAGGATTACTTCGTTGTTAGTCTGTCTCCTGATATTAACAGTCCCCTTCTTCAGGAACGTTTAGTCTTATAAGGGAACGCAAATTTAGCTTGGCAGTCTTGTAAGTATTAATTTCGTTAGCTTTCGACCACCAGCTACTACGTTTGATATTCAACTCGCTGAGTTAGGACTGAAGGGAAATGAAACCTCATCCTACTCGCACCACCTTTCGAAAGACTGTGTAAAACCCTGCCTGCGGCGTTTCATGAATTCGGCGCTGTCGGAAGCTTCACTGCGCCGTCTGTTTCTCCTTCATTCGCCGCTGAGGTATTTTCCCTTCATTGATCGTTGCACTTGGCACGACTTCGGAGCTAAACGGCCCAAGTTTCTCGAGTATTTTCGCGTTACAGCACTTTCCCTCTGCTTATCATAAACACCCCTGTAATTTCACTGCCGAGGCGAGCGAATTTAGCACTCGATTCTCCTGAACCACCTCTTTTTCATTTTCTTCAGTGATGTTCCGCTTACCCGTTTTAATTAGCATTTGATGAAATGATCTCTTCCCGATTCGCTTGTAGGAAACTGTTTACAAGTGTACTTTGTTGCCATTAATACGAATTTCGTGAGCGTGGGGTCGCTACTGCCCCTCGTCAGTGCTGTAACTATGACAATCCTCAGTACTGCACTGCATTCATCTCCAGACTAATTGCGATGTAAACATTACAGTATGTATGATATTTTTGCCCTGGAGTGAAGTGTGCACTGATATCAAACTTTCGGGCGGATTAAAACTGTATGCCGGACCGGGACACGGCCAGAACTCAACCCTGAGCTACCCTGGCACGCCTCAAGACCTGTCCTCACAGCTTTATTTAGTAGTTGGGAAGGTGTAAGGCGATGTAATGGCGGAATTAAAGCCGTGAGGACGGACCGTGACATATGGCAGGGTAGTTCAGTCGGTAGAACGCTTGGCAGCGAAAGGCAAAGGTACCAGGTTTGAATGCTGTCCAGCACACAGTTTTAACCTGCCAGAGTTTATTCCGCATTTGTAGGACTCTCCTTGAATTTCGCTTCACGTGAAGTAGAAGACTAGTAGCCTCGAGTACAGACAACTACGGTAATGTCGTTTATTTGCTCAATTGTGAATTACTCCAAAGTATGATGCCATATGAAAGCAGTGAATGAAAACGGGCATAGTAAGTTAATTTACTGAGATGTGTGTCACCAAAATTGCCAATAACCCTATTTAAATAAGTTGCTGAAAATGTTTGAGAAAATAATCAATGTGGTGCTTCCAATTCAGTTTCTCATCAATACATGCAGGTTATATATTTTATTAATGGTATCATGCCATTTACCATGTGGAACTGTATTTACCATATTTTATCAAAATCTAATAAGAGTCCATTTGCAAAGCATCACTTAATAATTTTCTGATAGACATCATTTACAATTTTCTCACTTAATTCTTGTTTATCGGGTGTCATTAATACACTTGTGTCATCATGAAAAAGAACTAGCTTTGCCCCTACTGTTCCTAATATTTACATTGAATTGCAAGTCAATATATATCAATAACTATAAAGGACCCAAGACCGAACCCTGTGCGACCACAATCTTCATAGCTCGCCAGTGTGATGAATCAGCTGATTTTTGCAGTTTATCTGAACCACTTATTTCAACTTTCTGCACTCTCCCATTTAAGTGTTAAAAACCATTTGTGCACTGCCCCACTAATATTACAATTCTTAAATTTATATAGAAGAATTTCATGGTTTACACAATCAAAAGATTTTGATAGATCAGAAAAAAAATCCCAATGGGTGATACCCAGTTATTCAGAATATTTAATATTTCACAGTGAAATCTTTTTATACGTGTTAGGCATACTTTGCCTTACTCAACAATACTCGCCAGATTAGCGGTGCGATTTAAAGTGGCGGTCTGCGGGACAGAGGGGTTGGAATCCGTCCGGTGTATTAACGTCATGGGTGTGAATTTCAGGTGGTTTCCCACTTCCCACTAGGTACCAAAGTTCCGCCTCTGTTACACGATTCGCAAACATTTAGAGAAACATCAGAAGATCAAAAGGAACTGCAAAATGATTTAGAGAGACGCTCAAACACTTACATATGTCAAAGATATTAAACTGAAAGAGAGACATCGAATTAAAATTTGAGCCACGGCCGGGATTCGAACCTGTGACTTCTGCTTACTAGATAAGCACTATAATCACTTAGCTACCACGACCTAATGGATTGATGATTGCATGGCTGTCTCAAGGACCGTCTCCCTCCACAACACAAACTTCAATTTTACCTTATGTCTTGCTATACAAATACGTGCCAACGTTGTTGAGGCTCACGAATAGCATAATAGCACTCCAGCAGTGAACGTGAATGAGAACGATCCTGCCTTGTAACTGAGGCACAGGTAATACTGTATAATAAATAAAATTTCCAGATATATATATTATCTGTCGATGTATCAAAGATAATTAATTTAAGGGGAGGCTCTGAATTAAAATTGGAGACGCGGCTGGGATTCGAACCTGGGACCTCCTGCTTTCTAAGCCACCACGACTTTATAAATATGGTGATTGCACGGACTGTCTTAAACCACGTATCCGACCACAACACAAACTTAAATTTTGCCTCATGTTCCCCTATATAAATACGGCAGGAAGGCAACCGAATTAACCACGCCGACCCTGCACGTGCGGGACCATGCGAAAGAAAATACGGAACAACAGCTTTACCGGCGCATCTAAGATAACAGCAATATCCAGCTGGCTGATTCAATTAGCCTCCAGTTTCGGTTAAGACATAAAAAGAGATCTGCATAGAAACGATACACCTCGCGACATAATAGTGCACACGGAAGATGGCATTCCGGTCAACGTATAACCATGCTAAAGAGGACGTCAGGGCACCTATCAAACGGGGTAGTGTTTGCTCAGTAGACGCACACCTACAACTGCAGTGTAGACACAGAAACGACGCCTACCAGACTCCCTGTGGGTGAGGACCATAGGAAGAATGGAAGCACGAATTACAAATATCCAAACACCTCGTCTGTTTCAGGGCGTTGAACTAAATTGAGTGGCGAACTTGAAAATTCGTTCACGACCGGTATTCCAACCTGGATTTCCCACTTTGGATCAGGAGTCTCCTTAACCAATTACGCTATCTGGATATGCTTCTCGTACTGTCCAAATAGCTTATCGTACAGTATGTGGTGCCTCCTGGCCAGCTATATCTGTAATCCCGCAAGGGAACTGTCATCGTTTTTTTTTTTTCTGTTGTTTCTTTATCTACTCTGTCATGAATGACACAGTACGTTGTAATTGGCCGCGGTGGAGTAGCCGAGCGGTCTAAAGCGCCTCTCTACGGAGCGCGCGGTTGCTCGCCGTGGAGGTTCGAGTCCTCCCTGGGGCATGGGTGTGTGTGTTTGTCCTTAGGATAGTTTACTTCGGTTTAAGTAGTTTGTAAGCTACGGACTGATGATCACGCAGTTTGGTCCGATAGATTTACAAACATTTGAACATTTTGTTGTAATTGACGGAAGTCATCAAGTAAAACAGAGGTGTTATAGGGCCCCTCCTGTTCCTGATCTTTATATACGATTCACTGTTCGCGGATGATTCTGTCGTTTATAGGTTAGTAAAGTCACTAGAAGTACTTAAGCAGCTGCAAAATGATTTAGAGAATATATCTGCTTGGTGCAAAAATTGGCGATTGACTCCGAATGATGAAAAGTGTGAAGTCACCATATGAGCACAAAAAGAAATCCGTTGAAGCTTCATTTACACGATAAATCAGTCACATCTATGGGCCGTAAATTCAACTAAATATATAGCAGTTACAATTACGGACGACTTAAATTTGAAAGAACACACAGAAAATATTGTAGGGAAGGCGAATCAAAGGCTCCATTCCATTGACAGAACAATCAATCTTCTACGTTATATTAAAGAAACTACCTACACTACACTTGTCTGTCCTATTTTGGAGTATTGCTGCGCATTGTGGGATCCCTACCAAGTGGAACTGACGGACGATTTAGTCCAGAGAACTGCAGATTGTTTTGTATTATCGATGTATAGGGGAGAGAGTGTAACAGAGAGAAAGGCGTTATTTGTTGCGGCGAGATTTATTTGCTATACTCTTGTCACCAACTTTCTCTTCCGAATGTGAACTTATTTCGTTATCACGCACCTACATAGGGAGACAGGAACTTCTTAATAAAATAAAGCTGATCGAAAATGGAAAGATTCAGGTGATCGTTTTTCCCCGCACGCTATTGGATAACGGAACGCTAGGGAAATATCATAAAAGCGGTTTGATGAAGCCTCCGCCATGTACTTAAATGTGATTAGCGGAGTATTTATGTAGATGTAGAGGTAGAAGCTAATACATAAACATGAATGTTTATATGTTTATTTATTCCTACTGTTCATGCGATTCAGATGAAACTATGTCAAAATATTGCTTGCACTTTCGTGAAGGTTATTGGCTCAATTGTGTCACTGTCGACCGGAAATTTTGTATGGCGCATGACGGAGGGTACTTTACCTACGAAATTCGATAAAATCTAAAGTTTTATTCCGATCATCACGAAATACGCATACCCTTCACAAGTGGAACATCACTGTCTAACTAACGTTTCATACGGTGCATGACGAAGCGGACACTGCAGTAAACGTAGAAACCACTTCAGCAGTCAACAACGTCGCGGTGGAGTAGCCGAGTGGTCTAAAGCGCCTTGCTGCGGAGCGCGAGGTTGCTCGCCGTAGGAGGTTCGAGTCCTCCCTGGGACTTGTGTGTGTGTGTGTGTGTGTGTGTGTGTGTGTGTGTGTTGTCCTGAGGTTAGTTTACCTTAGTTTAAGAAGTTTGTAAGCTATGGACCACGCAGTTTGGTCCGATAGATTTACAAACATTTGAATTTAGTCAACAGGTAAGTTTAACAGAGTTATATAATTTTTCACGGAGGAGTTTGAGGAGGTGGAGGAGGAGTTCGACAGAAGAGGAGGTGATTGACAAAGGGGAAGATGTGAAGAAATGGGGGTAGAGAGTTATGAACAGAGACAAGGGAGATGAGGAGATGAACAGAGAGAAAGAGAGGGCAGAGGCGGAGATGGACAGAGAAAGAAGGAATGGGAAGATGCGTGTTGCTGTTGTTTTAGTTCCATATTCTTTATATTGATTGTTTCTACTTTACTGTCGCCTGTTTTTGATGTTTTGTTGCAAATTTTCCGTTACTTGTTTTAATTTTGTACACCAGATGGAAAAATAACTTGCTCTCATTCTTTCCGTACATAGCACTGCAATAAGAAATAAGAGCCATGAAACGTGGTATCGTAAACAAAGCGTATCTGTCCTGTATCTGTCCTGCGTGAGCTCCGCGTGTCGTAAAAGGGCATTGAAGCCGCTGACCTACTTTCATATTCGAAGCAGAAGTACACATTTAAAAACTGGAACTGTCGTCTACTGCGCTGATAACGAGGCGATGAACAAAAGAACCCGCGAAGTCATAAAAGCGCGCATTTTCCCCTCTTCTTTTATGACGAGCTGTTCTGCATCCCGCCAGCGTTCGGTAATGACGTATGAGAAGGATTCGTACATTAGATTCAGTACGTCTGCCAGTTTAAATAAGAGCATCTTGTTACCAGAATGAAAAATATTTCTATCAAAACACAACAAAAGAATAACATGACAGCTGGCATAACGTCATCCAGCCTGCCCCCCAGGGGGCTCACGGTTGTTTCGTGAGTACGTGCGTGGCGAGCACGGGGCCCCGAGCTAATGCAGTCTTCCTTCCTTCGTTACTTTCCGGACTGCATTTCCTACCCCCGTCCCCTCCTTTCCTATATACATTGACTTTGATCAGAAATCTGTAGCAAAGGTAAAATATTCAAAATTTTAGGTGTATGCATTGATGAGGGGTTGAACTGGAAAAACACACTGAAGATCTGCTGAAACGTTTGAGTTCAGCTACTTATGCTATTAGGGTAATTGCAAATTTTGGTGATATACATCTTAGTAAATTAGCTTACTGTGCCTATTTTCATTCTCTGCTTTGGTATGGCATCATTTTCTGGAGTAATTCATCATTGAGTAAAAAAGTATTCATTGCAAAAAAGCGTGTAATCAGAATAATTGCTGGAGCTCATCCAAGATCATCCTGCAGACACTTATTTAAAGAGCTAGGGATATTCAGTAGCTTCACAATATATATATTCACTTATGACATTGGTTATTACCAATCCCACCGAATTCAAAAGCAATAGCAGTGTACATAACTACAACACTAGAAGAAAGAATGATCCTCACTATTCAAGGTTAAATCTAGCTTTGGCGCGGGTGAATTATGCTGCCACAAAAGTCTTTGGTCAACAAACAGCATCAAAAGCCTGACAGATACCCAACTAGCATTTAAAAATAAATTAAAAGAATTTCTGAATGGTAACTCCTTCTACACTATAGAAGAATTTTTAGATATAAATTAATAAATATGAAAAAAATATATATTGTGTAATGTAATATTTAGTATAAAGTAATAATTTGTAAAGACACCTTTCATTAAACTGACACGTTCATTACGAAGTATCGTATTCATGATCTATGGAACAAGTACTAATCTAATCTAAGCTATCCCCACCGAGGACTGATAACCTCAGTAGTTTAGTCCCTTTAACCCAACCAAACAACCCAGACCAATCATCCAGGCTGGCATTTGTCACGTCGTGCAATATGAGACTACTCGCCACTGAAGTGCAGGACACTTAGTATTACCAGTGCCTTCCTCCCCTACGTCTCGCCCCGCCACCATATCCCCCAACATCTCACTGTGCTACGTGCGAAATTAGGGCTACCTCAGAAGAAAGCTCGACTATATCAATGTGTTTTAATGTTTTTGGAGCTACCATAGAAGTCGAGCTACATCTACATACTCTGAAACTCGAATTGACGTCCATGGCAAAGGGATCTTTATTTATTTATTTATTTATTTATTTATTTATTTATTTTTAATTTTTTTAATCTTTGACTCAGGCCAGGACATATTTTGTCCTTATATTTTTTGTACATTGTTCCTGGAAATCGACGGTCTATTTCAGTATAATTAATTTCGATACAAACAGTCGTGATCGTGTAGGGTTGATTTTATTTATAAGATAAACTGTTTCATTCTCAGAGATCATCTTCAAATATGTTCCTTGATGACGGTAGAACTGTCGTTGAGAAATTACTAAATCGTTTTCTCCACGCATTACAGACGGGACTCCTCAAAGGCAGTTCCACCGTCATCAAGGAACAGATCGGAGATCTCTCTGAGATCGAAACCGATCATATTATAAATAATAATACTTTTATTTGTATCCACAATATTTTTTATTTATTTACTAGCTTATATGCCCGTGCTTCGCAACGGTTGTTAACGAAGGATCTATGTATATCGTGGTTTTTTAGGGTTTCGGCCCTAGGTCAGCAAAAACAAAATCCTTGTTGGATCGCTCTGTCAATAAACTCCGTTCTCTTAGCCAAAATGTCGAAAACCATGAATATTCACAAAGTTTTTCATACAAACAGTGAAATTAAAGTAACGACGTAAAATCAATGTTAGGTTGTGTTCATCAAGTTAAGACTGCAGTGTGTAATTGTATGTTTGGCGTGAACTTCTGTGAACACTTCTATCGATGAGATGAGAAATAGTAATAATGCGTCGTTATTCTCAATTTCGTTGCACATTGTAACAACAGGGCCGAAAGCGGCTGGCAAATTGCATTTCTGAAAACGATATTGGATAAGTGCGAATATTGATTTGTAACAGTTTTCACAAATATCTTCTTGAATAGGAATTTGGAATGAATTGTAAGACTGTGTGAATCATTAGACTCTATACAAAAGAGTTTCGCGTGAAAGTGCTGGTCATAATGAGATGTGACAACAACGGATGTATCTGATTCGGTAAAATTTTACTTTCTATCCTGGCGGCCTCGTGTTTTTATGTTGACAAAATCAATAACACGATATAAAATCGTTGCAAAGATGACCGAACCACTTAGAGTGTAGATAAATACTGCTGTTCCTTCTGTATGCTTGATTTCACGACAAAATATTTGCGTGTCACGCGATTGGTTATGACGATGTCACATGATTCTCGTTATTCAACATCTGTTGCCAACATTGTCACAGGAGGCCGCCGCGATATGAGTAGGACTACGTAGCATTGTTTTTCTTGACCCAGCTGTCAAATGATAACACCTTTCACAGAAGAGAGTGTCGCGGCTATATGTATCAGAGATCACTGATTAGCACAGACCATTGATCTCTATACACTCTGGATGTTGAACTGCAGCTGTGTTAGCGTGCCAGCCATAGATATTCATATTTAGTTTCTTGCCAAATTCAAACGTGGCTCCTAAGAAGCCTTTCAAGAAAAAGAGAAGAAAATATGTTTCGATTCCGCTTCCATATCAGCCTACAACATCGAATATTGAATTAAATTCCAAATCAAGAGGTAAGCTAGCAATTCTTTGTCACGTAATAGCTGATGAAAACTCGTTTGCCCAATTTAAACATGGCGGACAATGCGAAATCGCGTGTAAAACATTTGAATGTACAGGCACGCTGAGTTCTATTCTCAGACACCAGAGTTATACATCCAGTTTGTATAGAGATCACTGGCACAGACCAGTGAGCTTACTGGCACAGGCATATCAATATCTATGGCCTATGAGACATTCATTAATGCATGTCTGTGTTTCCACCACGCTTCCACGACAGTGATCAATGTTCCACGAGTATTTTTATCTTTGAGTCTATCTGGATTTTTATCTTTGTTTTGTGTCTCTGTTCATAGTCGGTAATCAGAGGTTGGCGGAAACATGTGATCTATTTAAAAAATTGCGTATTTGATATTCCTCGTCGTTATTAAAGTCTGAAAGGACCACATTTTCTGACGATTGAAAGAATAATCAGATTTTGACTCGTACCGTAAAGTTCGTAGGTCACAGAATATATAGCTTTTCCTAAGAGTATTTATTGCATATTTTGCGAATTTTTGCTCGTCACATTCACCCACTGCCACGCACCGCGACCAAACTCCCTTACTAACATCATTAGACCAAGGGCTACCTACCACCACAACCACGAGTGGGTGGCAGTATGTGGTCTTGGGGAAAAGTCTTTCAGCACGTACACACACAAGCCTTTTATATATAGATATAGATTCGTTATGAACCGACTTTCGGCTTTTTAGGCTATCATCATCAGATAACGTAATACTAAACATAACAATAATAGCATAACATGGTTATGTAAAGATGGTCTTACAAAGATATGCGAATTTTGTGACTATCGATATCAGAAAACACAAATGGGATCTAAATGTCAAATATTCAAATGTTTGTTAAGCTTAAGGGACTTCACTACGGGGTCATCAGTCCCTAAACTTACAAACTACTTATGAACTACCTACAATTAAGGACGGCACAAATATCCAAGCCCGAGGGGGGATTCGAATCCCCGACCGCAGTGGCCGTGCAGACCGTGACTGAAGCGCCTCAGTCCCCTTGGCCACCACGGCCGGCAGGGATCTAAATAAATAACTCATATTACTAAGAATTTTAAAAATTAGAATATCTGGAACATATGAAATAAGTATTGTCCAAATGAGTAATGATATTTTCGTAATATAAATCCCAGAGAAGCATTTACATAAATTACATCACATTACTTGTTTTACTAATTAAAGGACCAGGAATTTAAGAGAATTTAATGTATGGTGGGCAGTGTGTTGTACGTATAGAATGGATAATATGTTGATGAGTCCAAAAAAGGGTGGACCAATAAGTGGATGGATATAGAAGTCTGTGGAATACGGGTATGGAACAGCTTTGACAAAATTGTACCTTTGGAGAGACAATATTTGTTAAAAGGGACTCACTACTCCGAAAGATACCAATTTTTTGCTACAAAAATTATTTTTAATTCAATCGAAGTAGAATCTATTAAAGCTTCAAAAGGAAGGCTCATGAAGAACGCTTATATATTTGAGATGTAAAGAACCTTTATACTGCCGCGCTCGTTTGATAGTGCCTATGAAACACCTTGCGAATCTGTATTTCTTAACTGTTCCATACCTTTAATATACCGGTATTTAAAGTCGCTGAATCCGAATCTGAAATCAGATTCTCAAAATTATATATGGGTGAGCTAGCATAGCGGACGAAAACTCGAAGAAAATGTTTGATTAGACAGTATCTCGACATTTGACGTGCAAAATTCTGTAGAAACAACTTTAGAAATTAAAACGAATAAAAGTGAATAAACATGTTCAAATGTTTATTGATTTTAATCACGGGCGTGAGCGTTGCCCGTGATGTAGCGTGGCCAGTATTTTACACCTCTTCCCACCGCTTCATTAGGGTAAGTCCGCTTACCTCTCACTGTTTTCTTTTCGTGTGTCAGAACACGAACTCCCACCTATAGGCAATGAAAGATTTTTTGTTAAGTGTATTTTATTATTAATGTATTTCTTGTTCTAATTATATTTTTGTGTGTGTTATTTCGTTTACTTTATTTATTATTACATTATTTTATAAATTGCACCAATATACGTAGGCAGATTTTCCTCTTTTATCAATATATATTTTAATTATAAAAATCATTAAAATGGCTTCACTGATCCCTAAGTTATCGCAATTTTTCCATGTTAATGCACATTTTGGAGGAACTTTCAACTCAAAATATGTTTTACCGCTGCTAAAAAAGTCGCTTAGTTTTTCATATATTGTAACATATACAAATTTAGAAAAAGGGGAGAGTGACACTTCCGTAGGTTTACTTACAAGCTGCTTTGTACTTCTGAGATTCATATACTATGCTTTACTTTCTAAGAGCACTTACAAGGAGACCACATAGGTATCGGATGTTACTTTTTTGTTTTTATATTTATGGTACGTGAAGTTCAGAACTTAAATAACAATCAGCCAAAGCCATTCGACGCGATTCTCAAAAATTCTCGAGAAAATCGACTTTGAAGTTTTGCAATTACATGTAAGCACAAATAATTAAAACAGTTGCAGCTTCTGTCGGTGTACTTAAGGTAAAAGCGTTCTTGCTTTACAACCATAAGGACCATGGTTCGAATCCCGCAGTGGCAGCTTTTTCCGTTGCGTTCGAATGCTCACACAATTTTAATATCTAGTGGTAATTTTACGAAAAATGCGCGTATTTTGTTTATTCGTAATTTTCTGTACTGAATAAAAGGTTGTTAACAATGATGGTTTCAAGCAAAAACTATAAAGTTACATTTTTACAGTATTGGCTCCACTATTAGTTGACGACGGTTGTCTTTGATTGTTCACTTTGTGAAAAGCGACGACGCCATTTTTGGAAAGTCATCTCCATAGCTACTAATAGCGTTCCAAG
Organism: Locusta migratoria; assembly: GCA_026315105.1. NCBI lineage: Eukaryota > Metazoa > Arthropoda > Insecta > Orthoptera > Acrididae > Locusta > Locusta migratoria. The sequence continues at coordinate 298,293,987 of CM048746.1, forward strand.
CAGCTAATCTACTCAACCATCGTTTTAGGTGACAAGGTGTTCAGCTCGTCTACATGCACGTAAGTAAAAATAGACACAACCATTAGAATTAGAAATCCCAAAATGTTTTATATAACTGAATTTTAAAAAGTGTAAGTTTGTTTGCATTCTTCATGAAGTTCCTCCTCGCACACGAGTTCGATTGGTAGGTTGGTTTCCGTTTTCTTTTTTAAATTAAATCATCATTATTGACAACTTTTTATAAAACACAGAAAATTACGAATAAACAAAAATATGCGCATTGTTAATAAAAATTACCATTAGGTATTAAAATTTTAATATTGGGTATTAAAGTATTCGAAAACAACGAAAAAAATGTCACGCAGGAATTCGAACCGCCGACTCTATGCTTGTCAGGCCTGAACGCTACCAGCTAAGCTACACCGATAAATGCTGCAACTGTTTTCATTAGTGGTACTTATACACTTCTGGCCATTAAAATTGCTACACAACGAAAATGACGTGCTGTAGACGCGAAATTTAACCGACAGGAAGAAGATGCTGTGATATGCAAATGATTAGCTTTTCAGAGCATTCACACAAGGTTGGCGCCGGTGGCGACACCTACAACAAGCTGACATGAGGAAAGTTTTCAACCCATTTCTCATACACAAACAGCAGTTGACCGGCGTTGCCTGGTGAAACGTCGTTGTGATGCCTTGTGTAAGGAGGAGAAATGTGTACCATCGCATTTCCGACTTTGATAAAGGTCGGATTGTAGCCTATCGCGATTGCGGTTTATCGTATCGCTACATTGCTGCTCGCGTTGGTCGCGATCCAATGACTGTTAGCAGAATATGGAATCGGTGGGTTCAGGAGGGCAATACGAAACGCCGTGCTGGATCCCAACCGCCTCGTATCACTAGCAGTCGAGATGACAGGCATCTTATCCACATGGCTGTAACGGATCGTGCAGCCACGTCTCGATCCCTGAGTCAACAGATGGGGGGCGTTTGGAAGACAACAACCATCTGTACGAACAGTTCGACGACGTTTGCAGCAACATGAAGTATCAGCTCGGTGAGCGTGGCTGCGATTACCCTAGACGCTGCATCACAGATAGGAACGCCTGCGATGGTGTACGCAACAACGAACCTGGGTGCACGAATGGCAAAACGTCATTCTTTCGGATGAATCTAGGTTCTGTTTACAGCATCATGATGGTCGCATCCGTGTTTGGAGACATCGAGATGGACGCACATTGGAAGCGTGTATTCGTCATTCATAGTAGGCGTGATGCTAAGGGGTACCATTGGTTACACGTCTCGGTCACCTCTTGTTCGAATCGACGGCACTTTGAACAGTGGCCGTTACATGTCAGATGTGTTACGACCCGTGGCTCTACCCTTCATTCGATCCCTGCGATACCCTACATTTCAGCAGGATAATGCACCACCGCATGTTGCAGGTCCTGTATGGGCCTTTCTGGATACGGATCATGTTTGACAGCTGCCCTGGCCAGCACATTCTCCAGATCTCTCACGAATTGAAAACTTCTGGTCAATGGTGGCCGAGCAACTGGCTCCTCACAATACGCCAGTCAGTACTCTTCATGAACTGTGGTATCGTGTTGAAGCTGCATAGGCATCTGTACCTGTACACGATATCAAAGCTTTGGTTGGACTCCGTGACCAGGCGTATCAAGGCCGTTATTACGGCCAGAGGTGGTTGTTATGGGTACTGATTTCTCAGGATCTATACACCCAAATTGCATGAAAATGTAATCACATGTCAGTTCTAGTATAGTATATTTGTCCAATGAATACCCGTTTATCATCTGCATTTTTTCTTGGTGTAGCAATTTTAATGGCCAGTAGTGAATGTAATGAAAAGATTCAAATTTTTGAGTTACGTGGAATGGTTTTGCCTGATTGTTATTTAAATTTTGAACTTTACATAACATAAATATCAAAAGTTGTAAAATCCTATACCTATGTGGTTTTGTTGTTAGAGCCAGTCAGAAATCTTGTCTGCTGTTTCGTAAGCTCGTAATTCGTTCAGCCATGCAGTACTTTCAAAGTGATTGAACCCGGTGTCAGCGTGGACACGGATACCTACTGGCTGGTGTTCGCCTCCGCCACTTACCATCTTGACGACACCGCTGTCGTGCACTGCCAGGCGTGTTTGTCGCTCGTCGCGGCAAGTGAGCGTCTGCCTGGGAGAGCGATAGCAGCAGCTGTGAGACGGGCAGTAAACGCCACTGCGCCCAGGATTTAGGGGCTCCACTCACTGCCCCGATAGCCGTTACGCCCCGGCTGCTGAACGCTTTCTCCTTTATGAAAGGCGCGTCGCAATAATTGGCTGCCACAGCCACAATGAAAGCCAAAATGAGGTAGCAGAAAAATATTGTAACAAAGAGATTTAGCCAATAAATCTCCATCATTGTTAGGAGGTAATTGCCTACTATAGACAGGAGGTAATAAAAAAATGTCGAAAGCAGACTGAATATTGAAATATTAGTCTCGAAAATTTATACACAGGTCTTGAAATCTGAAACATATAGGGTGAAGCGAAATTCGCGCATTCGAGCTTCGCACCACGAGCTCTCACAAAAAAAGTCCCTCACAAAACGCGCATGTTTCCGCTGTGTGTGTGTGTGTGTGTGTGTTACAAAGCGTCAGTGTGTTTCAGAATCATACAATTACGCCAACAAACTTCTAGGGGATGTAAAAGGCGTTTTAAGGAACATAATAAGCATAGAAATCCATGCCCGAAAACGCCATTCAGTTTCAGGCACTGGTGCCTGCCGCTAGACATCCCCTCCAACAACGTCGACGCTCTAAAAATGTTCAAATGTTTGTAAAGCTTATGGGACTTAACTACGGGGTCATCAGTCCCTAAACTTACAGAGCACTTATGAACTAGCTAATACTAAGGACGGCACAAATATCCATGCCCGAGGGGGGATTCGAACCCCCGACCGTAGTGGCCGTGCGGACCGTGACTGAAGCGCCTCAGTCCCCTCGGCCACCGCGGCCGGCTCGATGCTGTGTATCGTCGTTGGATGACGTTTCCTGGTATGCGTTTCTGTTCCTCAAGACGCCTTCTACATCTACTAGACGTTTGTTGGTGTAATTGTATAATTCTGAAACACACTAACGTATGGAACACGCCCATCTCAGATGTCTATTTACTGCCGTAAATGCACACGTTACGAAATTTTCTGAGAGACATTTTTTTCTTAATTGCTGGCGTGTGAGGTATAGCGCTGCGAAGCCTTAATGCGCGAATTTCGCTTCACTTTGTATACTGACTATAATGAATTACTATACAGCGCGACAAGTAGGAAAGCATCTCTTCACTGAAAAAGGGGGAAAGGTACCAAAATATGGAGGGGTTGAGATGCGAATAATTAGACATCAAAGTTTTATCTCTGGTGTCGAAAATAATAATGCTCTCTGGACATTTAAAATGTTTATTTCTTTCCCTTGACATAAATCCCTTAATGACAGATTAAATAAGGACTCCCGATATTAGACCCAAAACGTTAAAATTTTTGTTCGATATCGTTAATACTGGTGAGTCCTGTTACTTGTAAAAAAAGACGGTGGTCAACTTAACTCGTTTGTTCTGTGCTATGTTAGATAAAAATTAATAACAATAACCAAGATTTTCCTGGTTTACGTGTTGTGACGTGCTCTCCCCCCCCCCCCCCCCCCCACACACACACAAACACAATCTACATCTATAAATGTAAATGTCTGTTCGGTGTACGTTTATCACGTATGAACCACAAAACATAAAGAGCTACAAATTTTTACACTTACTAATGTCTACCCGGGGAAGGCTTTAGGATTTATGGCGATCGGATAGCTATTTATCTGTATATATTAATGTGAATGTCTGTTCGGTGTACGCTTATCACATCCGAACGACAAGACGCAGAGACTTAAATATTTGTACAGTTACTAATTTATACCCGAGGAAGTTTTTAGGCACGGTTTTATAGCGATCTTATAGATATTTAGTAATTTGAAGAATATAACGCGAGATGCGGAACAATAATTACTCTTTGAAAATTATATTTACTCTTTGAAAATAGTTTTATTTGTTGCATTGTTGCTTGAGGGTTGATAATGATAAAAGGGTGGAGTATAATGGGATGGAAAGTTATCGGTGTATATAAAATTCTACGTGTGTGTGTGTGTGTGTGTGTTAATATTTCGCTCTGCAGCGAAAAATACAGAATACAAACAAATAGTCTGTGTGTAATTGTTGTCCGAAGTCTCCCGTTGTACACCGTAGCAGTTCCATGCCGATAGCTATAAGGGGGTGGACGATATGGTGGTTGAAAATCGTCAAATTATAAAAAAATTCGGACTGAAGGCCAGCGATTAAGTTTGCGACTCCATAGCAAGGAGGTTACATACAGCGAAACGTGATTCTTTGGTGTATGCGTGCTACAATGTCCAGCTCTTTCTCTGTAAGGAAACATAAGATTAAATAAATAAAGCAGTAAAAAAGAAATTTCTTTTAATACATCCCCTTAAAAAAATCGATTTGACGTTTCGCGCATTACATCAAGTGATCGATCTGTGATATTATTACAATCATTATTGTTAAATTTCGTGACTGGATTCTTCGTAACGAGTGCATTTTTACGTGTGATTTGATCTACACTACTTACTTTCCTGATAAGCGGTAAGTGCATAGACTTCTGCAATCTGATAGGAATATTTTTCAGTTCCTTCAAAACCAGTCTCATAGCACACCACTTAAAGATATTTTATCTATCACAATCAACCGACACGCGAGCGGAGCCGCGGGTTTAATATGGCGCTCAAGGGCACCATTTACGGCCTACCTCCTTTTCTTTTTGTGACTATCGACCCGGCTGACTTAATGTATTGTACAGCAACTAACGTCGTAAATTGCTTAATTATGTACTGCTAATAGCTGCAGGATCAAAAAATGATGTCATATAGGCACTACGTATGAGGGCGAGTCAAGAAATAAGTTGCAAAAACTGAATTGAGACAAAAATCAAGAAAGTAACTTTCTGAGACTTATTTCACTTTTCCACATATTCATCCTGTATATTCAAGCACTTATCCTATCACTTCGTAAGCAAAGAAGTCCTGTGGTTGTTGTCGCAGCCAACGTGTATGGCATCACCTGTATCAAAATGACGGGCACCCAAATGATTCTTTAGGATCCCAAACGAAACTCTCTGGGGGCTAAGTCAGGGCTGTTTGGTAGATTTCCAAGCGATTCCAATGAAATGTTCGTAACAACTCCTGCGTTGGTTTTGCTGGGTGAGGGCGGTATTGTCATCCAGAAGGATCTCATCCTTTGACATGAGCCCAGGTGGCTTGCGGCGAATTCGTGCCATAAAGTCCTCTCCTTCGTCTGTGTACTGAGTGATATGCTGTCAAGGACAGCCATTCTCCTTCGTCTGTGTACTGAGTGAGATGCTGTCAAGGACAGCCATTCTCCTTCGACTGTGTACTGAGTGAGATGCTGTCAAGGACAGCCATTCTCCTTCGTCTGTGTACTGAGTGAGATGCTGTCAAGGACAGCCATTCTCCTTCGTCTGTGTACTGAGTGAGATGCTGTCAAGGACAGACCCATTCTGTTTAGTTTGTGTTGCTCAGTTAACCGTACACAGACTTTACGAAACTGCAACTGCCAATGCACGATGTTCCATGCGGTTCTATGTGAATAGCCTACAGCATGCTCTATGTCATCAATCGTCACACGCCGGTCATTATGGATGAGTTGATCCATAGGTTGCATTGTGGTTTCAGGACGACCAGGGACCCTCCCCTCCCCCCCCCCCCCTCGCCCAATCAAATGTTGAAATGTGTGTAAATATCAGACCAAACTGCGTGGTCATCAGTCCGTAGCTTACAAACTACTTAAACCTAGGTAAACTAACCTACGGACAAACACACACACCCATGCCCCAGGGAGGACTCGAACCTCCACGACGAGAAACCGCGCCCTCCGCATCGAGGCGCTTTAGACCGCTCGGCTACTCCACCGCGGCCTCGCCCAATCTCTGATGCTTTTCCTTCCACGGTTAAACTTCTCGATACAATTGAACACAGCTTTCCGCGAGAAATTGTCATCATAGACGGGACGCATTTCACGATACACTACTTCTGTGGACAGTCCTTTGGCCACAAAAAACCACGAAGTACTGCACTCCTATCTTCTTGTGTACACACATGCTACACGTGTGCCATCGTGCACTAACAGCCTACTGAGTGCCTGCGAGATATCGTACGACGAGCCATCTGCTAGCAAAATTGCGCGCGAAATGTCAAATGGTACACGGCACACTCATGTTTGCGACTTATTTATTGACTTACCCTCGTATATCACTGCATAATTCACAATAGAAGATCCGTTGCCAAATTCTTCAACATGGAGGTTGGTGCGTCCATATAGAAATGCGCGACACCAGCGTCGAACAACACTACCGCTTATACTGTGTTGCTCCCGTACAATTCATTAATCTCAGAATGAACTCCTGCTGGTATCATTTATTTTGTCCACAGAAATCTTTTTACTCCTCTTACCTCATAGTTGCTGCGCGCATTTTAAATAGATGTATTGTTGAGCGGCCGGTCGCGGTGGCCAAGGGGACTGAGACGCGTCAGTCACGTTCTGCACGGCCACTACGGTCGGGGGTTCGAATCCCCCGTCGGGCATGGATATTTGTGCCGTCCTTAGTGTTAGCTAGTTCATAAATAGTTTGTAAGTTTATGGACTGATGACCCCGTAGTTAAGTCCCATAAGCTATACAAACATTTGAACATTTGATGTTATTGTTGAGCGAATTGGCCGAATGGAAACTCGCACTTGCACGGCTGGGAGCATACTGAACCAAGCTAAACATCATTCGCCCTCGTGTAACAACTTTATTTCACACAGTTGAGAGTTATTGAAAATCCTGAATATTGGAGATTAATTGCTCATTTCAGTCCCTACAATTTGCTTTCAAATATACAGTTTGGTTTCAGAATTCTCAAAAAATGCTCAAATGTTTGTAAAGTGTATGGGACTTAACTACGGGGTCATCAGTCTCTAAACTTACAAACTACTTATGAACTACTTACGAACTAGGACGGCACAAATATCCATGCCCGAGGGGGGATTCGAACCTCCGACCGCAGTGGCCGTGCAGACCGTGACTGGAGCGCCTTAGTCCCCCCCCCCTTTTTTTTATGTTCTATGGGTAGATCAGTGCATTGCATTCGTTGTTCCTTTTTGTTCGTTATCGTTCTATGAGTCCCCTCGGCCACCGCGGCCGGCTTCAGAATTCTCTTTTCTCTGTGAGCCAGTTGATGGATTAAATAGAAAACTGGGAACGCTAGGCGTTTACTTTTATTTAACAAAAGCTCTTGACTGTATTGATAACAAGATATTGCTGCAGAACTTGGAACATTCTGGAGTATATGGAGTAGCACACAATCAGTTCACCTCTTACTTTAATAGCAGACAGCAGAAGGAGATCCTCTGCAGTGTTGAGGTTCTAATCCTCCCTCGGGCATGGATGTTTGTGTTGTCTTTAGTATAACTTAGTTCAAAGTAGTTAGTAAGTTTAGGGATTGATGACCCCGATGTTAAGTCCCATAAGCTTAACAAACACTTGAACATTATTTTGCGGTGTTGAAAACGGCTGTGATATGAACTTCTTCTCAACGGGGCACAGTAAAGTGAGGATGTCCCAGCGTTCGGTTCTGGGGTCTCTGTTATTTCTCATTTTTATAAATGATATTTCTTCTAGTATAAAGGTAGTTAGCCGCGGTGGAGTAGCCGAGCGGTCTAAGGTGCCTCGCTGCGGAGCGCGCGGTTGCGCGCCGTCGGAGGTTCGAGTTCTCCCTAGGGCATGGGTGTGTGTGTGTGTGTGTGTGTGTGTGTGTTTTATTCTTAGGTTAGTTTATCTTAGTTTGAGTAGTTTGTAAGCTACGGACTGATGATGGTCCGATAGATTTACAAACAATTGAACATTTTTTGAAAGGTATTTATAAGATACTTCTGTTTGCTGATGACGCAAGCTTCGTAGTGAAGGATATTGTAGTCCAGGATGTTATTAGAAATATTGACGCAGTGTCAAATAATGCAGTTAAAGAAATAAGTTCCGCGGTGGAATAGCTAAGCGCACTAAGGCGCATTGCTGCGGTGCGCACGGCCGTTGTCCGTCGGAGGTTCGACTCCTCCGTCGGGTATGGGTGTCTGTTTTGTCCTTAAGTTAGTTTAACTTAGTTTAAGTAGTTTGTAAGCCTAGGGACTGATAACCAGAGTAGTTAAGTCCCATAGATTTACAAACATTTAAACATTTGAAAGAAATAAGTTCGTGGATTGTAGAAAATAAATTGATGCTAAACCACAGCAAGTCATAGTTTTTACAGTTTCTAACAAATAATTCAGCTAAAACTGACACTTAGATTACACAAAATGGCCACATGATATGTGAGACTGAACTGTTCAAATTTCTAGGCCTTCAGATAGAATGTAAGCTGTCGTGGAAAGCCAATGTTAAGGATCTTGTTCAAAAAATAAATTCTGTGTTGTTTGCCTTTGAAACCGTTTCGGAAATAAGCGTATTTTGATTTCGCTTATGGTGTATGGTGTTATTTTTCGGGGTAACTCCTCTGATTCATTTAGGGTATTTACTGCGCAGAGTGGGGCGGTTCGAGCAATATGTGGGTAAGGTCCCGTATCTCTTGTCGATTGCATTGAATACTAGACTGAAATCGAATTTGCATTTGGATCACTCCTCCTTAACCCTTTTACAAGCATCTGCTTTTAATAATCTGCCACGAGAACACAAAGAGCTTAGTAGCAATCCATGTGTTTTGAAAGCTAAACGGAAAAGTTTCTATTGTGTCGAGGATTTCCTGGAATAATTAATAAATTAAATTCTGTGTTTCTTTGTTGGTTCTTTTTTACTTATGCTTAAACCTGACGTGTGCGTAAGATTGCTATACGTTTAACTCTCAACTGTAACAAAGTATTAGGAACTGACGATGTGGTGACTCGTTCCATGACCACGCAGGCTAGCTTCTCACTTTGTTCCTTCGGAACACGATAAATGTAAATAAATAATAGTAAACATCTCATAAAACAAGTTGGTATCACAGCAATAAAGCCCACTTTTACAAATCACAGAACATCATTTTTTTTATCGAAAACAATCGACCATTTAATAGAAAAAACTCTACTACAGAGGCGTGTAAATTTTTTAAAAAGTGCTAGATTGGCTGGCCAGTATTAACAGTTCAGTACCGGTAGTGGCACAGTACCGGCCAATCACAATTAGTCATTCGCCAATCCGCGATGCATCTGTCGATAATCAGGTCGGTATAAGCTCATGTGAGCAGTCAATATTACGTACGGGTCCCCAGTCGTGGGTATGCTAGGGAATGAACAGGCTTATCGTTTGGCTAGAGTAGCCGTAACTTACTACCCTTTCTCCTGGGCAATTCCGGCTGCGGATTTGCGGGTACAGTTGAGATCTCTGTTCATACAAGAGTGGAACAGCACCTGGCAGGCTACTGCCCCGTCTAATATAATCCGCTCCATCAAGTCGACCACTGCAGCTTGGAGTTCTTCCTTACGCCCTTCTCGGAGGGAATCCACTGTCCTTTGCTGTCTCCGCATCGGACATTCTGCTTTTTCTGCTATAGTTTTCATTATGACTAAACCAAAATAGATTTTCTTATTTTCAATGATGGCTATTCTAGAAGGCTACAGGTTGTGGAATATCTTGGAATTCATAAAGGTTAGAATACCACTAAAAGTGTGACCAACTGCGACTCTTGCGACTGCAGTACTGGGTGAGGAAGATGAAGGAGGAAATTCAAATGTTCAAATGTTTGTAAAACTTATGGGACTTCACTACGGGGTCATCAGTCCCTAAACTTACAAACTACTTACGAACTACCGAAGACTAAGGACGGCATAAATATCCATGCCCGAGGGGGGATTAGAACCCCCGACCGTAGTGGCCGTGCAGACCGTGACTGGAGCGCCTCAGTCCCCTCGACCACCACGGCCGGCGATGAAGGAGGAGATGAGGACTATTATCCAGGAGGATTCAAAGATATCTGTTATGTATCAGCTGGCTGCATATTAAAATTTTTCTTTAAACTAAATTTTCTAAAAATGACATTTTTCAGTATAAATGCCCCTTTTTCTCAGAAACTATTCAATCTACACCAATGAATTATTTATCACATAACAAAGATACTGCAATGATTTTGCAAGGTTTTATTTTGCGCAATGAGCCTTCCCCATATTGTGGTTGTGGAGCCTATCTGTGGCTCATACTTTAGCGGAATGCCCGCTCCTCTTGGCGCTCCGTGCCAAATACGGCATTCCGCACTCATTACGTATAATTTTGAGAAGACCCAATAATCTTGTTACTCCTTTCCATTTGCACTTTTAAGCCGCGAGATGAGCTTCCACTCATAGTGCGGCGCCACAGAAACAGTAGACATTTAGCTACCTTTCGGCGTTGCCCAGGGTGTACCACGTGGAGGCAGTCTACTTTTACACCACCATGGAGAACAGCTCAAAATCTTATACCCATCCCTTTCGATGCCATGACCACCTGGGAAAAATGATTGGCCCATTTCTGGCATAGCCAGGAATCATAGGAAAATATCACTTGGCAGAAATGTACCTGGTACAGACTTGCCAAGAAGAACATGGGTCACACTCAGCAGACTCCGGACAGTCCATGGCAGAAGTGGAGAGATGCTCTTCAGATGGGGCATGCGAGATACTCTTCAGCGGAACTGTGCACATCCTGAACAAACCATCCAGCACATCAATCTGAAATGCCAAAAACGTGCATTCACAGGAACTATTGGAGAACTATATGAAGCCTTCCCTAAAGCTGTCGAATGGATGGAAAAGCTGGACATACAACTTTAATATAATTTTGTAGTTGGTTTTTATTTGCTAGCTAAATTGTTAATTTGATTTCAAATGTCATTGTATATATCTATATATATGTATGTATGTATGTAAACTGTGGTGTCGCACAAGTCTGAAGTACTTTCGCCGCGCGCCGCCATGCAAGCACGCCGGCGTTCTTACGACGTCAGCCATGAGCGCCCTCTGCTACAACTCCGCTCGTGGCCACCACTGAACTGGATCGGGCACTTGGCATTAGGACAGGCACTATAACAGTCTCTAATGAGTAGGCAGGCCTCTACCTAGTTAAACTATGTATCTGCATTCCACTAGTCTTCACTTAACAAAGTTAAGTATTTTACTGTCTCTACGAAATATACAACTTGCTCTAATCTAGCTTAGTGTTTCTCGTTTCTGCTGTCCCACTGGCTGGTCACCTCAGACTCTGTACCCACACACGCGTGCTTCCTACTTTCCTGTGTCTGTCTCTCTCTACTCGGCCACCGACACCTTGGACAACCGGCGGCAACGAGACACAAAATAAACCATTCGTACTTGAAAACCACATACGCTAAATAATAATAAGGTATAGTTTTGGCAGATGATTCACGAAAGGCTGACAAGGTCCTTGGGCTTCTCTGTGAAAGCGGTTTTTATTCTCAACTGTAAGAATTTATCTCTGTCGCTTGGAGAGGGTTGGTGGGTTTGCGGCTCTTCCTACGATCGGCAGGGTTTGGAGCACTCCCACGAAGACATTCAATTCCCTTCTTTACCTTGTTTTTAACATTGTTTCCTTCTTCAAATTTTAGCTTTCCGCTTTAGGAGCATACACGGTTGACCTCTCCACTTCATCGTACTATCGGAATGTCCTAAGCCGGGACGTATTCTTACTTTCATTCCATTCAGAGGTCACGGGACCGATGACGTAGCTGTTTAGTCCCTTCTTCGCATCAATCAACCAATATTACGAACGTGCTGACAGTTAAACAGAAAACAAAACCAAATGAGTGCGTGCACAGCGTGGGTGGCACAATGCACTCAACTTTGTGGCGCGGAATTGAAGCAGACGCGGCATTTAATTGCACTCGCGTGCAGTTAATTAAATTGCTGGGCTTCCAGCGCGGAACAATGCAGCCCGCTCACTTCATTGTGGAGGGTGCGCGCTTCTGGGACCCGCGCCATGAGTGCCTCCACTCCACTCGTTTATTTCATCTTAGACTCGCAGTGCGTCACATTAATATCTCCCCCTCAATTAAGCATCGCTCGCTGAAATATTGTGTGTTATGGGTAACTGCTTCATTATTGGTGCCATTCTAACACGCAACGCTACCAAAGCGCCACTCGCCGAGTCCATCTCACTTCGAATAAGTTGTAATCTATGTCAAAATATGGTACAAGTATTTTTTTATACGTGCCCATATCGCCGTTGAAGAGGTGCAAGCCCTCTCGAACAAAACACCGTCCTTTCGAAGCAAATATCGTCAGAACAGAATGAGATGTAAGAATGTGGGTATGCCAGGGAATGAACAGGCTGATCGTTTAGCTAGAGAAGACGTGACTTACTACCCATTCCCCTAGGCAATTCCGGCTGCGGATTTGCGGGTGCAGATGAGATCTCTGCTCATAAAAGAATGGAACAGCTTGCTTCTCTACTTTACAATCGCGCAATCACATATTTAAACACGTTATGCAAAAAATACAATTGAATGACCAAGTACACATATCAAACAACTCACTATTCACATTAATAGATGAAATGGGGAAAGGCCCAGCCGACCGCGGTGGCCGAGGGGACTGAGGCGCTTCAGCCACGGTCTGCACGGCCACTACATTTGAACATTTTTGGCCGGCCGCGGTGACCGAGGAGACTGAGGCGCTCCAGTCACGGTCTGCACGGCCACTACGGTCGGGGGTTCGAATCCCCCCTCGGGCATGGATATTTGTGCCGTCCTAGTTCGTAAGTAGTTCATAAGTAGTTTGTAAGTTTAGGGACTGATGACCCCGTAGTTAAGTCACATAAGCTGTACAAACATTTGAACATTTTTTGAACATTTTTGAAAAGGCCCACTCCCTTCACTTTCCCATTAATCCCCCAACACAAAACATCGAAATCAACGCTCAATCATCAAAACACAACAATTTCTACTGCTATCTGAGATCACAACACTCACACACACACACACACACACACACACACACCACACGCACACGCACAAGAATAATAATAAAAACCATCTTTTTAGTACACACAACACAGATTCCCGATGCACATAGTCAATTAAGTTGACAAGACGTGTAAACAAATGAATTCATAACAAAATACACCTTCAAAAAATGTTCAAATGTTTGTATAGCTTATGGGACTTAACTACGGCGTCATCAGTCCCTAAACTTACAAACAAATTATGAACTACCTAATACTAAGGACGGCACAAATATCCATGCCGGAGGGGGGGGGGGTTCGAACCCCCGACCGTAGTGGCCGTGCAGACTGTGACTGGCGCGCCTCAGTCCCCTCGGCCACCGCGGCCGGCTACACATTCAAGTCTGTGGAATATTAAACATTGAAAAGTGGTAAACTGACATTTTCATCAGGTAGAACTGACGGAGAAAATAGAAAAAGTTCAGAGAAGAGGACCTCGTTTCGTATTATCACGATACAGGGAGGAGAGGTTTACGGAAATGATGCACGAATGGGTTATTCATTGCGACGATACCTATTAGTGAAATTTATTTCACCTACTGTCTCCTTCGAATGCGAATATTTGTTAGGACCCACCAACTTAGGAAGACATGATCATCAAAATAAGAGAAATCTGATCGAAAACGGAAAGATTTAGGTGTTCCTTTTTCCTGCGCGCTATTAGAAAATGTATTGGTAGATAAATATTATGAAAGTAGTTCGACATACCCTCTGCCAAGCACTTGAGTGATTTGCAGAGGTAATATGTAGATGTCACACAACACGGAAAACCTAACTTTACGAATACCATGGTGCGGTATATGCGAATTTATGGGGTTTTTGCAGCACTTAGCCGTGGCGGAGCGGCCGAGCGCTTTGAGGCGCTAATGCGTGAGGTCATTCCCCGTCGGGGGTTCGAATCCCCCCTCGGACATGGATGTCTGTGTTGCCTTTAGTATAAGTCACTTAATAAGTAGTTTGTAAGTTTAGGGACTGATGACACGGCAGTTAAGTCTCATAAGCTTTACAAACATATGAAACTTTTTTTTTTTTTTTTTTTTTTTTTTTTTTTGCAATAATTCTGCACACGAAGGAAACAGGAAACCACCATCTGATACGTGAAAACACTAGCCTAGGTGGCTCAGCCTAGCGCGTGCTAAAACATAACCATTATGTTGAACTCCACAGCTCATTAACACTAGAATTAATGGCTATACAGCACCGCAGCTCTAGTGATATGCATGTATTGCGACACGACTTGGTTTCTTTATTTACAACATCATCACCTTGTCGAGTTGTGCCAGTTTCGTGGTATATATAGTTTGACTGCCAAACGTAACGTTAGATACGACATCGAGAAACAAGTCACAAACATGACAACCATTGCAATATTCTTGACAGTTTTCCCCACGTTTTCTCTCACGACACATATCGTAACCAGACTATTTATACCACGATACTGGCATAATGTCACCAAATGACGATCTAAGCAACGAAACCACAAGTGGCGCAACAAACAATAACTGAAACAGTTGTGGTGGATTACATAAATTTACATCTACATGGGATACTCTGCAAATCACATTTAAGTGTCTGGTAGAGGATTCATCGAACTACCTTTATACTATTTATCTCCCACTTCATTCTCGAATGGCGCGCGAGAAGAACGAACACATGAATCTCTCCGATCGAGTCTGATTTCTCGTATTTTATTCTGATGATCTTTTCTACCTATGTAAGTGGCAGTCAACGATATATTTTCGCATTCGAAGGAGAATGTTGGCGATTGGAGTTTCGTAAGTAGCCCACGTCCCAGCGATAAGCACTGTTGTTGTAATGATTCCCATACCAGATCCTGTATCATTTCCGTAACGCTGATTCCCCTTTATCGTGACAATACAAAACGAGTTGCCCTTCTTTGGACTCTTTCGATGTCCTCCGTCAAACCCACCTGATAAGGATCCCACACTGGGCAGCAATACTCCAAAAAAGGACGGACAAGCGTAGTGTATGCAGTCTCTTTAGCAGTTCTGTTGCATCTTTTAAGGGTTCTAGCAATCTTAACATAACGAAAAATTTTGTACCGGTACGAACAGTTCCTGTTCCTTATTTCTCACGCAAACATTCTCTTCCCGCCAACACGTTATTCACAACAGATTTCTGCAGCAATGGTCGATAATAGTACAAAGATATTGCATTGTTTTCAAAGGAGTCTACATGCGTAAGTATCAGCTTTATCGCTGTAAATAAAATGTCGTGCAGTGTACCATTTCATACTTTCCCAGAATCCTTAGGAAACGCAAGTAAGTCAAATGTTGAGTTACTTTCTAGTTATCAACTATTTTTATGGCTCTACATACGTTCACAGTCGTAAAAACGGGTCAACTGGATCATGGGATTCTCCCCGTCGGCTTCGATTAATGACATGTCTTAGTCTTAGATGATAATTTTTTCAACAGCAGATCATAGATTATAAATACTTTTATATGGCTAAAAACTGAAAAATAAAAGCAAACAGTGCAGAAATCAATTTTCGATAATGTTGGATACGTTATCGGAAGTAATCAGAAAAGTCAATAAATTGATTACGTTATTAAGTGATATTAGATCTTCGGATCATAATAAAATTCAAAGTTTAATTTACGTTGCCCACGAAAGGTTTCCCTTAAGTAGATAATTAATTTACTATCCAGACAAGGCTTCATACAAGAACCTGTCAGCCACAGAGCAGGAAAAGCATTGATTATTTCACGTCAACACGAAAGTTTATTCACTACAGTCTGTGTGATTCTGTTTTCAAAGAGCATTCAATAGTCGTTGCCAAAATCCGCAATCTAGGAAGTCGCTGCTATAAGTAAAATTTTTACAAATTATATGTTTGTCATTATTTATCTAATGAATATATTTAACGCACGTTCCTTCTTACTTTTTTGTTTGCTTCATTGCTGCGATTACATTACTAATATCTTGCTGGTTAGCTGCTCTTTATCCTCTATCTACAGACTCTTTCAGGAGTCTTTCCCGTATTGTGGCCTCTTTAGCTGTGGCTTCCGCAGCCCTTTCAGCTTCAACTACTCAATGATGATCTATGCCAGTCAGAGCAGCTATCATTATTTCCTGGTTGGACGCCTAATTTATCCATTACTTTTGTCCTGCTAGTTACACCACCATTGAAACAGATAGCAGCATCCATCACACCTATTTCGAATACTGTCCATCCAACAAACACTGTTTTCGGTACTCGTTGCCACACGCAGCTGTTGAAACTCTCATCAGGATTTTGTGTACGGCCATGTAGACATTTGCTAAGTAATTTTTTTATCTGCAAGGTCGCTGTGTATTGGCTGTATTGTTTCCGTGACTGTGGCAGGCATGGAATGTTCTTGGTGATGTTCCTTACCTGAAGCATCAGCGTGGCCAGTGTGCAGACATTTGTTCAAAGAGCGTTTAAGACTATAAAAACTATTTAAAAGTAAATAAACCATACATTTTTTGGAAACGGGATAAATTTATCGTTCGGATGGAGTCAATTTTATTTTATTTATTTATTTATTTTTTTTTCGATTTTTCAGTCATTTTCACGTCCAGGTCCCCTTAAGTGTTGCATGTGTATGTGTGTGTGTGTGTTTTTTTTATGTGCCTGTCCCAGTATTTCGTTACGTCTTTGCAGTGAGTTGTAAACTATCCTTATAATTATATTGTAAACATCAAATACTTAGTATTTAAAAGATGTTTCCTCGTGCTGAATATCACTAAAATAGATCCATCGATGTACGGTCGACAGAACTTATTTACGTCAACGCTACGACACGTTGACGAAACGCTTGCCTGAACGCGAGAGGAAGGCTACCCCAGGAACTCTGCCGTACATGTGAAAATAAGTTTATTGTTTCACTGATGCGACATAATACAATGCTTGCTCCGTTTCAAGATTCGGGATTTGATAATGACTTCTAATATAAAAGATGAATTTTTAATTTCTCAGCGAGTTTTCGTCAATCTTACTTTGTCGAAAACCAACATAGACACACAGATAATTCCATATGGTCGTGTCTGTCTGAACGCGCTACTCTGAAAAAATTCAGACTAGTCTTCAAGGACTTTGCAGAGGTAACTTGAGGGTATCTTGGGGCAATATGCAGACCTTATTTCATTAAAATCTAATTAGGGGAACAAAATAAAGATTTGTAAGTCTGATCTTAGTAGCATGTCGTAGTATATCATAGTATTGGTTCTGTTAGTACATCAAAGAATTTTCCAATAGCGATGTTCATATAAGGTCAGTACAACAATGAACCTTCCAACAGCGATGTTAGATTGTATTAGCTCACGGTCAGAGACATTAATATTTTCGGACGATTACGTCAGCAATTGGAATTTGTTTCGTTGAAAATTCGGATGTGCTGATTTCGCACCCTATAATATATATATATATATATATATATATATATATATATATATATATATATATATATATATATATATATATAAACTCAGCAAAATTACTGTGCCTCATTTGATGTCCGGTTTCGGTGAAACAAAATTACCATCATCTGACCTGTAATTAATGTATAGCTAACGTACACTAATTACAAATCTGATGATGGTGAAGATGCTTAACCGACACCAGTATTCGTAATACTTTCAAGTTGAACACCATAGATAATCCATTATTACTTAATACGAGCACGGTTTTTCTTTTCAATTGATTTTACTCATATTTGATTTCTTAAATTAACTTATTTCTTAAATTAACTTATTGATTAAATGCTCCTATAAGAATAGAGTTTAGTGACAGGTACTTAACCCTAAAAACCGTCAGTATGTGACGCCCCTACTTTAACTCCCTTCCGAAGCACGGACGTGTAGCTAGTTTAATATAAATATACATGTGGCGTCTGTTCCGAAAGAATAGACGTCACTTCTGATCCTGCAGCTGTTATTATTTAATATTCATAGAATATATGACATCAACTGCGATTGGGCAGGGCGAAGCTGGGAATTTGTATCTGACGGGAGGCGTGCATGGGTAGTCCTTGCAGGTGTGGTGATCACTGTGTCCCCAGTAGTGTAGGGGTCAGCGCAACTGCCTAGAAAGCAGGAGACCCGGGTTCGAATCCCGGCTGGGTACACATTTTCAGCTTTGCCCAATCGCAGTTGATGTCATATATTCTATGAATATTAGTTTAATATAAGACACAAGGAGCCGGAAATGCCGGCTAATACCGCAAAAGTGTAATGCAAATGAACACGTAACGTCACCAGATGACGTACCTCGGCCGCGCGGTCTGGCGCGCTATGTTACGGATTGCGCTGCCGTTCCCGTGGAGGATCGAGTCCTCCCTCGGGCGTGTGTGTGTGTGTGTGTGTGTGTGTGTGTGTGTGTGTGTGTGTGTGTTAACCTTAGGATAAATTAGTTTAAGTAGTTTGTAAGTCTAGAGACCGATGGCCTTAGCACTTTTGGTCCCTTAGGATAACAAACATTTGAGCAATGGAACATTTGGACGTACCTCTCCAAACGTGTAGCGGTTGGGCTTGCGAGACCATAGAATAAAGAATAATAGACCGTATCTTATGATTGTCATATCCTGACTAAGAGAAGGGCCAGGTTGTTGGGGCAATTTTTTTTAATTATAGTTTATGGGACTTAACTACGGGGTCATCAGTTCCTAAACTTACAAACTACTTATGAACTAACTAATACTGAGGACGGAACAAATATCCTTGCCCGATGGGAATTCGAACACACGACCGTAGTGGCCGTGCAGATCGTGACTGGAGCGCCTCAGTCCCCTCGGCCACCGCGGCCGGCTGGGGCACATTCTGAGACATCAAGGTATCGTCAGCTTAGCATTAGAATGAAGTGTGTCGGGTAAAAATCGTAGAAGGATACCGAAGGACGAATACAGTAAGCAGATACAAAATGATGTAGGTTGCCGTTCTTATTCTCAGATGAAGAGGCTTGCAGCGTGGAGAGCTGCATCAGTCTGCGGACTGCAGACAAGAACAACAACTACTACTACTATTACAACAACAACTACAACAGCAGCAGCAGCAACAACAACAACAACGTTATGATAAACAAATTATTGTCTTACGCAGTGAAAAAAGTAATGCCTGCCAACCGCAAAGCTCCTACCCTAATCCCCACCCACCAAAATCGCACACGTAGCCTTGAAACACACCAATGTTTATACGTGATTTGGATTGGCATGATCAGGTAAGACAGACCGTCAGCTCATTCCCTGGGCGTGCTGCGAAATACGTCAACCGATGACGTCACATGTTCAACATTTGTTACCCACTTCTGGGGTATTTCTAGACATTTGCAGTCCAATGGACGCAGGGGAGTCGTGTCAAAAAGGACTTCCGGCCACGATTACTAACATCTCCATAGCAGAAGTAACATGCCAACCTCACGAGGAGAAACGAGATAAGGCCAGGAGAAACAATGGTATGATCGTGACGCATGTATTGCTTTTTTAAACTTTTTAAGAGACCGCTTTAACCCTTTCAGACCCTCTGGCTACAAATGTGTACATAACTTTTACAGTCTCTAAGATAGATCAGAAACATTTTTTCTCAATTGAAACAACATGCATATGACTATGAGTGTTCAATCTTTTCATCGTGCACACTTACTGTCAACTGCGGAAGATCACTATAAAAATACCAAGTAGTCAGTGTTGCACTGCGCAGCAGCTTGTGAACTCCAAAGAACACGCAAGTTGTCGGTTACTTGTATTTAACTGTACAACTGAAAAGTAGTAGTAATTATTTTGCATGGCAACTATTGATCAGTTTATTTAGTACAAAAGTTAGTTCTGCAAAATTAATTATTTTAGTCCGTAAAAAGAAGCCTTGCTTTTCAGCATATGCAATTTTGTAGTATGTAAATGGGTGCATACAACAGCGTAAATCTAGCTTCTAAAATCATTAAAAACGTAAGAGGAATACAGCAAAACAATAATTTCCTTCCTCCAGAAAAAAACAGGTCTGAAAGGGTTCAGAGACCGCCTGGGTGATGGCTACGGCAGTCTTCAGGCTACACGTCAGCCTCTTGGATTGCCGAGAGTGCAGCTGTCCAGGGCGCCGTCGTGCGCAAAACCTGCTTTAACGCATTTCTTCCCAGTGTTGCGTACATGCAACGCAAAATTTAGCCTCACCACACATGTGTTAAAAGGCATTCACGAGCTCTCTGTACATGTGTTAAAGTTTCACAATTACCTTAACACTTCGTAAAAAGATGCAAGATTTACAAACGTCAGACGATCTACATACACAAGAAATGTAAAGTTCTGCTTCACACAGAGTGTTTTTTCAATGTTTCATGAGTGATACCATCAATGTAAGTCAGAGTTATCATATAATAGACAATATTGCACAGTTTGAGCAAATAGAAGAATGTGATCACAAAAACTAATTGCGGGTGGTGCAAATTACAAGACATACTGCTAGTTTGTAATATTTGTAGTATTATTTCAATTATTTTAAAGAAAACCTGATGACTAGATATAACACTTTTTCACAATTTCTATTTTTGGGAAGAAATGGGTTAAGAGGACAGCGCTGTGTAATAACGCAAAAATATACGCGTAATGGCTCATTTAAATAGCTATTTTATGCTGCAACGAGTGTCTAATTCAAGTCAAAGTTCTGAAAGTAATATCGTGGCCCTCCCTGCAATGTGGCACCAATTCAATACAGACAGATTGTCTTTTCTCCTAAATATGCGCGAACCTGTGATTGACAGAGGTGATATTGAAAATGTATTTTTGAGACACACACAGATAGTATTATCATCATCGACGTTGCCTAATTTACATCGTTCCTTACTAGAACACAGGGCAATTACAAATTGTTTTGAATTCGTCTCGACTTTAGATAAAGCGCTGGACTTCTTTCCAAGGTCGGAAGCAAATTTATTTTCTTCTCAGACATTTCTCCGCCTCTTAAAGTTGTCCGCGGTCTTCCTTCTAGTCAATTACACATTCGGTGATACCATCCACCTTATTACTGAGACTATAAGCAAATGCCCTAGTCAATCGATTTTCAAGAAATGTTGTCCTCTCACAAAGACGACAGAATGAAAACTTCTGTTGACAAAACAAGGTTATTCACTATTTTCTGGATAACCTATCATTCTCAGGCAAAAGGAAACTTAGGACTGAATTTCACGGCGTAATGTCTTAAGCTGCGCTTCTTGCCCACTGATTGCTATTTCCGACGAACAGTACAGGATCGGGCGACATTTCGGCCAATGTGAGTAGAAATGCTCCCCCCTTCTCTCTCTCTCTCTCTCTCTCTCTCTCTCTCTCTCTCTCTCTCTCTCTCTCTCTCTCTCTCTCTCTCTCTCACACACACACACACACACACACAAACTCATCACAATTAACAACCATGTGTCGCTGACCTGGACGATATCTAAAGAGGTCATTCTCGCTAGTTATGAAACCAATTTCCAAAAGGCCCAACAGGTTTTGACAGATATTGTGTTCTCGCCTATTGGCTGAACATTGTTTCTTATTCGCGGAAAATGTTTTTACGCTGCCGAAAAGCGAATTACAAAATGTGTCAGAAACTGGCGGCATTAAAGCAGCACTAATATTCCGTTGACGTTGACCTTTGGTACACGGGGTTCAAATGTTTGTCCAGCTAATGGAACTTAACTGCGGGGTCATCAGTCCCTAAACTTATAAACTACTTAGAAACTAACTTATACTAAGGACGACACAAACATCCATGCCCGAAGGAGAATTCGAACCCCCGACAGGGAACGGCCTCGCGCATCGGAGCATAGGGACCTTTGGTACTAGGGCCTATGTCTTCAAAAGTAGACGAACAAATCAGCATTTCAAGTAACCCTTAGCTAGACGCTTGGCGGCACTCCATGCCGCAATCTGCGTATTTCTGAGTTTTGGCAGCTATAATGAGAGGTTTGAGGTTGAGCTTCCATGTATTCCCTCATCAAGTGTTTGCACGTGATTCCAACATGACTTCGTGCCTCTGTGGTTTACAACTATTTGGCTGCAAGCCCTTAACTGAGACAATGCGTCGCTGCGACAATCCGTACCGTTTGCGTGTATTTGTGTTTCTACTGTTTGCGGCACCCCACACCGCTTGCGCGTGTTGGTGTTCTACAATTAAATTTATAATGTACGATAATGTATGTTTTTACTACTTCGTGGCTTTTTAGTACTATAATAAAAATAAAGCAGTCAACAATCCGAAGATTGGTTTGAACACCACAGTGCTTTACTAGGCATGGCCCTGTTTGGAGGTGGTATGCCGTTGCCTTCCTCCGACCTTCGAACTGACTTACCCAGCCAGTTATAGGGGAACCTACAGTTTAACGTGGGTTCCGAACCACGGTGCTACTCGGTATTTTTCACATGAGCAATACTGCCAGAGGTGAAAGAAGTGGAGAGTAACAGATAAAAATCCTAGGACCTGGCGGGGATTGAACCCGGGACCTTTGGATTTGTAGTCTGGCACTCTACCACTGTGCAACCGAGGCGCACCTTAGTACTATACAAATGAATAATTATTATTACTTCTATTACAAAAATAAGGTAAATTTTTCTTGATTCATCTAATTGTTCTATTGACGTTCGTTGTTTATTTGCTTTCATTTCCTTTCGTCAGTTCCTCATTTCCCAACTTTCAGTTCTGACCGTTATACTATGGCAGAAGAGATTGTGGAGCTTCTAAGAGAGCTCTCTGATGAGCGGGAAGGCAGATTCGAACAAGAAGATAATTTTGATTTTTCAGATGAAAGTGACGAAGATGAGCATTCCAGCGAGAGTGATCAGTCATGGGACGAAAGCCAATAAACTCTGGAACTGTCAAGTGAATTTCAAGTATTTTTGGGGCAGGCATTGCGTAACATTTACATTACAGTCGAAATTACTTTTCACCACAGCAGCTGAAACTAAACGATGTATTCAAAAACATTTAGTTTTTTCTAAATATTTGTTCATCGCTATGTTTTTTATGCAACCTTGTTCCTAGCCATAAGTAATGAGTCATATTTGAAATATTTAAATTCTTATTCAAGATGACAATACTTTCGTATAATTCAGGATGTCTTAAGGATGCCTACTGTTTTTTACGTCATACCTTATTCTATGTCTATTTTTTATGTTTAGGGGAGACCGGGGCACGTTTTCCACCATTTTAAATTTTTATTTTTGTACTTTTTATTTTTATCGGTTTTGAGGTAAACAGCGGAACATTATATTTCCTATACCTTTATCTACAGTCTTGTACAGATATTTTTGAAAATAGTAAATGTCCTTCTTGGCAACAAATGATTTTGTCTGACCATGTTGCGCTGGAAAATTTGCCACGTATGCGGGGCAAGTTTTCCAGCTTACGTAAAATGTACAGGGGCAAATTTTCCAACTATACTTTAAATGTTAAAACAGACATAATTATCTTGAATTCACTGAATATGTATTTTTATTATGCATTTGCAATACATTACAAAAGAAGGATATAGTAAAAGTAACCACATTAAATAAAAATAAATGCTACTAATAGGTTTTACAAAATATGTGACTAAAATATTTCACAACTACAGACATTTTTTAACAAAACTCATACTCATTGTCTGAATGATAATCTAAGCAAACAAAAAAATGCAACATTCCCTTTCATACAGTCTCCATGCGCCCATTTCTTGCAGTTCGTGCACAGTACCCTGTTTCATGTGCTTTAGACCTGGCGTTAAGACTCAAAGCAACAAGGAAAATGTGCCCCGTATGCTCTGGGAAAACGTGCCCCGTCACCATATTCGGAACTATAACACTACGTCCATGAGTAACCGTGTAAGCTATTTACAAAACAAATGCACAGTTACGTGAAGAAAGAAACCCACTTTTAGTACGTGCAGTGTCAAAATAATAGGTTTAACGGTAGTATGTTTATTTGAAGTTTCAATCAAATGTGAAAGTTTACTCACCTTTGCAAAAATGAGGAAAACGGCCCTGCCGACGTTGTGATTGCTGGTACAGCACTGAAAATTTCCTAAATGAAGCGTGCTTAGTTGCTACTTTCTACATTATCAACGGTGGTACCATCTAGGGGTTTGTTTCGAAACTAAAGGGAGTTGGAAAACCTGCCCCTATGGAAAATGTGCCCCGGTCTCCCCTACTTCTTAGGTTGTCTGTTTTTTACACATATCTAGTCAAATATTCACTAAAGTGTTATTTTTGGCCTCATGAGTCATTTGTAACAGTTGTACTACTTAAATATTACTCTTCAATAAATATTTTACAAATGCAATGTGGTACGATCGTCGGCGTGTATTGGCGTAAGTTTCAGCGGCGCGTGTAGCTAAGGGTTAAGCAGGTAAATTCTTAAAATTGATACCGTGCCCGAATTATTTGGTTCGCCACACCTGACGTACGGCAACTTAAGCGAATTGCTCGGCGTTGGCACATACTGTTGCAGTCTGCCGAGGCGATAGACTGCAGTTCATTCGGTCCCCGCCGCCGCCTCCGATGAATGCACAGAGGCGCAGCTGCCCCCTCTGTGGGAGTGTGCTAGGGCCGCTAACAAGCCGGTCCCTGCTAATGTGGCCCTAATGATCACACCGCCGCCGCCGCTCTGACGTCACGACGATGCTCGCCCCTCTCCTTTGACGAGGGGGCTGCTCCTCGCACAACGCGGAACCTGCTTCTTCTCTAGACGTATAATACGCTACATATCCAGTATTCAATAGTAATTTTTTGATATGACTTTACTGTCAAGCACTGTGACTGACTAGGTAATATGTTATCTCTATTTATATAAAATCGAAAGGACATTCGTTCACACACTCATTCATTCACTCACTCACTCACCCACTGACTAAACACGAAATCTCAAAACCTACTTCACCTGTTGTTGTTATGGTCTTCAGTCCGGAGACTGGTTTGATGCAGCTCTCCACAATACCCTACCCTGACCAAGCCTTTTCATCTCCTCATAAGAACGACAACCCACATCTGTCTGAATCTGCTTACTGTATCCATCTCTTTGTCTTCCTATGCGGTTTTTACCCCACACACTTCCCTCCAATGCTAAATTTACGATTCCTCGATGTCTAAGAATGTGTCCTACCAAGCGATCCCTTCTTTTAGTCATGGTATGCCAAAAATTCCTTTTCTCCCCAATTCTGTTCAGTACCTCTTCATTAGTTACGCGATCCACCCACCTAATCTTCAGAAGTCTTCTGTAGCACCACATTTCAAAAGCCTCTATTCTCTTCCTGTCCGCACGGCTTATCGTCCATGTTTCACTCCCGTACAAGGCAACACTCCACACAAATGCCTTCAGAAAAGACTTCCTTAGACTTAAATTGATATTCGATCTCAGCAAATTTCTCTTTTTCAAAAGTGCTTTTCTTCCCATTGCCATTCTGCATTTTATATCCTCTGTACTGCGGCCATCATTTGTTATTTTACTGCCCAAGTAACAAAACTCATCCACCTCCTTTATTACTTCGTTACCTAATCTAATTCCTTCAGCATCACCCGATTTTCTTAGACTGCACTCCATTACCTTAGTTTTGCTCTTGTTAATGTTCATCTTATAAGCACCTTTCAGCACACTGTCCATTCCGTTCAATTGCTCTTCGAGGTCCTTTGTTGTATCTGACAGAATTACTATGTCGTCGGCAAAACGCAATGTTTTTAATTCTTCCCCCTGAACTTTAATTCCTTCACCTATGAAGCTGAAATTTGACAAGAATGTAGTTTATAGTTAGAAGACGTCAGCTAAGAAAGGATTTTGCGATAGGGGCGATAGTTCAGGAGATATGACGTCATATACAATGAAAACTTCCCCGTCTTGCAGGACATAATAGTGTGTCTATATCGGTCCACTATTTGAGAAGGAGAGCACTTAGCGACTTGCAACAAGCTATAAACATAATTTCAAACCTTTAGGAAACCTTTTCTCGCTTACAACCCCAGCAAAATAATGAAAGCAAAAAGTTTGGTGCTTACTACTTTTTCGGCGTTCATGCAGTAAAATTACGGTGTTTGGCGTGACGCTACAATTTATTACTCGTACACTATTAATTGTATTCGTGAGAAAACTTGCACACAGTATACACACATACCACTGAACGTACGTTCAAAATTTTGTCATAGTACGACTCGCAGTTCATGGGATATGGAGTCATATGCATTTAGGATCTTGAAAAACCGCCTCATCAGGCATGACGTTTTGATTTATTGCGTCTTTCCTACTATCTCTGTTCGCGACGTATTTTGCAGACATTTTACATATACACCACTGGATGTTCCTTCGAAGTAATATCGTATTACGACATATAGTTCAGGAGCTATGACGTCAAAGACAATGAATTGCATGAAAATTCGCCCTAATAAGCAGCAGGTTGTAATTTGCTACGTCTTTACTACCAACTGCATTAATAACACATTTCGTAGTCAGTTTTCTAATATTCCACTGTACGAATCAGATAAAATAATTTTTTGTAGGACACATAATTCTGGATGTAAAAAGCGAAAGGTCTGTCACACACTCACTGACTAAACACGAAACCTCTAAAACTAATGCACCTATGAAACTGAAATTTTGCCGGTATGTAGTTTATAGGTAGAAGACGTCAGCTAAGAAAGTATTTTGCGGTAGGACAGAATTAAGGTGCAAGGGGGAGGATACTTTTACTACACACTGAAGAAATCTACAGTTTTATTCCAACCTTCACGAAACTTTGCTCGCTTACCTTCAAAACGAAGGTCACCGTCTACTTAGTTTCATACGATGCATGAGGGAGGGTATCTTGCAACATAAAAATGTATTCCTAAATACCTTGGTCGCGCCATATCTTGAGAACAACTCGACCGATTTTACAGATCTTTTGTGTTGTTTTCGTTATTCTCAAAACAAGGTTCTATGAATTAAACTGTAAAATTTGAGAACAACGAAGTGCGTTTTTCAATATGACCCTTTTTTTCAGATATTTATGAAATTTTGCATATCTCAGCTTAAAGACAAGAAGAATGTCAGTTTCTCTCTAAAATTTCGGTTGTTGCATGATGGAGGGTACTTAATTACGGACTTTGACAAAATGCATAATTTTGCTTCGATCTTGATAAAGTCTTGCACACATGACATTTAAACTAAGAGGAAAGTCTCTGGGTACATAAATGTTGGTATGGAACATGACACTACGGTCGGGGGTTCGATTCCCCCCTCGGGCATGGATATTTGTGCCGTCCTTAGTATTAGCTAGTTAATAAGTAGTTTGTAAGTTTAGGGACTGATGACCGCCGGCCGCGGTGGCCGAGGTGACTGAGGCGCTCCAGTCACGGTCAGCACGGCCACTACGGTCGGGGGTTCGAATCCCCCCTCGGGCATGGATATTTGTGCCGTCCTAGTTCGTAAGTAGTTCATAAGTAGTTTGTAAGTTTAGGGACTGATGACCCCGTAGTTAAGTCCCATAAGCTTAACAAACATTTGAACATTTGACTGATGACCCCGTAGTTAAGTCCCATAAGCTATACAAACATTTGAATTTTTTGGAACATGACAGGGGGTAACCTTGTAAACAAAACTTTGCCGAGAGAGGGAAAGGTGGAAGCGAACAGATAGATGGGAGAGAAAGAGATGGATTCAGAGACAAAAGGGCAGGGGGGGAGGGGACTATGAGAGTGTAGAATAAATAAACACCCGTGCAACACCGGGTTTACAGATAGTTTATGTTTAAAAGTGAGGTCCGGAACCCTATAAAGCCATGATACGCACATGCCCTTGTTTAATAACCGTTGCGAAGCACGGACATATAATCTAGTTGTATACATATACATTGTGGTTAAGCCACGGTCACCAACAATGTACAAAAATTCTAAATTCACATTAACGTAACTAGTTTCGATGCACTACGACACCGTTATCAAACGTATGAATAAGAAAAATTACAAATTGTAAAATAATAAGTATTGACTAATATTGTCATGTAAATACATTTTGAAAAATTGCAGTTGATGTGGTAACTGCAACCAGGCCATTTAAAGGAGTCAAGCCGCCCCCCCCCCCCCCCCCCACTGGCTGCAGTATCCACAGCACACGGTACCATACCATTTCTGACCAAACATTAATCCACACCACACAACAACACAAGAAGCTGTATCGGTGAAATAGGTGGTAATGTATTCATGCATTGAACATACACCATAAATTCATTCGTACTGGTCCTGCATAGCACATATTTCCGTTAAGACACCTACAGTTAATGACTACTATCTATTTCATAATGATAGACCCCTGACTTTGAGCTCATTTTCTGATTACACCGGACGACGAGCATCGACGTTTTATATCTCGTTGGAATCGTTGAAATGACTACTTTTATTTGATGTATGAATATTACATTTTATTTGAAAAAGGGACGACATACGCGGTAATTTTTAAGAGAAAGTGTGCTTTTTATAGCTTTTTCGGCGAATGTCACCTTTAAGGATGCACAGAAATCAGACCGTAATTAGGATAAATTTTTACTTTGCACAGTTGAAAAACCCAACCTTGTTCTATTTACAGGTGGAGTTTCCTTATTTTCTGATGAGTCGTTTCGTCGCTATAATATAAAACGCAAGTAGCTGCGATTAAGCTTACCGTTGTAGCTATTGAGACGGAGAGGGCATTGCTGTTAAGCTTCAATTTTTGTTGTTGACATCAGATGTCATTAGTAATATATTGTCTCCGTGTTTGTCAGTTAACAGTTTGTAAAGCAACTGCGTTAGTGGCTGCAGTATGCGACGCTATGGCGGAGCGTAGTTGCCTCACTAGCGCTCCCCACTGTTGCAATGCGCCAGAAGCCCTATTCAACGGCAGCACAGCACACGCGAGCAAGTAGTGCATAAATTATTTATGTGATATTAGCGCTTGCTGTAGATTTACGAGCATAAAAATATAACATCTGTGAAAGGCAAGGAGAGAGCTTGCATTTACAGTTTTCGTCTTGTTAATACGTATCATCATTAGGCGAACTGCAATGGTCTACGCCTACCATTATAAGGACAAAACGACTAATTAGAAAATAACGAAACTCCGTCTCTAAATAGAACAAGATTGGATCTATAAACTGTGCAAAGGAAAACTTTCTCCTAATTACGGTCTGATTTCTGTGCATCCCTAAGTCGTCAAAAAAAAAAAAAAAATAAATAAATAAATAAATTTAAAAAAAAGCCAGAAAAAGCACTCACGCTTTCTCTTAAATATTACCGCGTACGTCATCTCCTTTTCAAATAAAATGCAATATTCATACACCAAATAAAATTAGACATTTCAACGATTCCGGCAAGGTACAAAACATCGATGTTCGTCGTCCGGTGTGATCAGAAAATTAGTTCAAAGTCAGGGGTTAATCATTATGAAATGGACAGTATATTGCAGTTCTCTCCAAGACGCCAACCATATATTATCTATTTTTATTTTTTGTTTTCAGACAATTTGGCTTGTGCATGCTATATGACCATATGATCAATGCAGCACATCAGTACGTTACCACCTACCTCACCGATGCAGATCCTTCCGCTGCTACATGCCGTGGGTTTATTTTTGGTCAGAAATGGTACGATACTGTGTGCTGTGGATACTCCAGCCAGTGGGTGGCCTGCTTGACTCCTTTAAATGACCTGGTTCTAGTTAACAAATCAACTGTATTTTGCAAAATTTATTTACATGATAATGTCAGTCAATATTTATTATTTTGCAATTTATAATTTTTCTTATTCATACGTTTGATAGGTAGTTACGTTAATGTGACTAAAGAATTTTTGTACATTCTTGTTGACTGTGGTTTAACCACTCAACTGTTTCACCCCAGATATCTCTGAAACTACAAGAGATATTGAAAAACCACTTTCACAGTCATGAACTAACGGCAGGAGCTTACGAAAGTAGGTACTGTGAGACACTCTAAAACGTGAAGAAATATTATTTTCAACACAATGTTGTTTTTTTTAATGGATGCCCCATATTATTTCTTAAGCAATCGATAGAATGAAAAATCACAAATGAGGCAATACATGAGGCGCGCTGCTAGCGCATGTCCGAGGCTCAAGCGAGACTCACACGCAGCGCGCCTCATGTATTTCAAACGTCAACTTCGCTTCGCAGTTTCTCCGGATGTAATTGACGCATCGCGATGCAACCGACGCCATTCTTTTTGTGATTTTTCATCTTATAGATTGCTTAAGAAATAATATGGGGTATCCATTTAAAAAAAATAAGTTTGTGTTGAAAATAATATTTATTCATTAGAGTGACTCATAGTACCTACTTTCACAAGCCCCTGCCGTACGTTCATGACCGTAAAAGTGGTTTTTCAATATCTATTCTAGTTTCAGAGATATCTGGGGTGAAACAGTTGACTGGGACACCCTGTATATGTGATAAAATATATAATTTACTAATAAATTGTCGAAATTTTGGAAAGAAATTTCGGTCGTGATGGTGAAGCTAAACTATAAAAAGAAATTTCGCACCCGGCTGACACCGGCTTTCTACAAGCTTAATAAGTTAAACGTGAAGCTATACAGTTTGCATCAAAATTAAATCTTGTAAAATAGAGTGAAGACGTAGCACATGAAGAACCAATAAATTTACTCCCATAAAGAACACCTACTTACCTTACAAAACATATCAGTTATATGAAGTCACTCGTGTATGAGTCCCCAGTGGAAACGTAAAAACAGGGGAATTTAGATCATGTGATGTCGCAGGTCATGGAATAGAACCTCTGCTTCCAATTCAGCGGCCAGGAGATACAGTATTGGGATGGTTGCAGACGTACACACTGAAGTGAGACTAGATTAGATTATCTGTTCGTTCCATAGATCAGTATTGAGGAGATTCTATTGGCTGTGGTACGTGTCAAAATTATTATTATTATTATTACAGTCTGAAAAGTATGAACATATACATAATTATGTTCCATTCAAAAATCCGTCAAATGAGTAGATGCAGTTGGTCACTTCTAACTCTTTCAGGCTCCTCTGAAACTGATAGTTATTTGTAGCTACATTTTTTTTCTTTTTGTTGGCTAATTATTGCAAATGTGCGTTACTGAGTAGTGGGCCTCTTTTTTAACTAAAGTAAGTTCTTTTAAGTCATTGTGTAAATCTTTCTTGTTCCTAGTATTGTATGTATGTACTGAGCTGTTTGTTGGGGAAAAGAGTACGTTATTTGCGACAAATATCATTAAGGAATAAATATACTGCGAGGCAGTAGTTAGTACACCCAGTTTTTGAAGAGGCTTCTACAGGATGTCCGTGAATTTAATCCACAAACAATACGTATTACATACTTTTGGACTCTGAAAACTTTTGTTTGTTTGTTTTTGTTTTGTTTTCACTTCAATAGTTACCCATACTATTACACCGTATGCCCTTATGGAATGAAAGTAAGCAAATTATGCAAGCATTTTTAATTTTATATTGCCTACGTGTGGTAACACTCTAATTGCAAATAGAGATCTTGTTCATTTCATTTGAGACTGCAGTATTGTTTATGTCTTAAGGACATATTGATAACGCAAACAATACCAAATGCCACTTTCTGTGTTAAATGTTATTTAATGCTTTAAAATAGGCCTATTTCGGTCTTATGTCCATCATCAGGTTATCTGCTGATAAAGATTTTAGGGTAAAATAAGTAAGATAGAGCTACTTACAATTTTGGTACACTTTTTCGTGACATATTAGTCTATACTTACGTTTATATTGCATCGTGGAGTTGTAATTATATTTCAATAACTGCACATAATTGCAGTCTAAATATTCTTTAGATTGTTATTATATAACATCATGCTTGTCACATTAGGAATTTATTATTGCTAGTTGACATTTGTGATTGACAGATCCTCCAGCGATGCTCTTTGCTTACAGTTTATTGCTTTGTTTCATAAAAATTTTAAATGAACAAACAGAACTAGAACACAAAAATTATATAGACAACTTTAGTGAAATTTTAGATTTGAGCTAAAACAGTGATATACGTCACAGTACACAAACAGTGATCTCTATACAGACCATAGATCTCTTACTACCTGAATGTTGAACTTCAGCTATTTTTGCGTACCAGCCCTAGATGTTCATATTTCGTTTCTTGCCAAATTCAAATGTGACTGCTATGAAGTATAACAAGAATACGAAAAGAAAATACGCTTCGATTCCGCTTCTATATTAGCGTATTACATCATCTATTGACATAAATTTCAAATTAAGTGGTAAACAAACAATTTTTCATGTTCACTGACTGTTCCGTCGGTTCTTGACAGAATATTTGATACATTATGAATGAAATACACAAGATAACTGTGAGATATTCTGCAAATTTATTGATTTACATTGGTTTAAACATGCTTTGCATTTGAACTAGTACTTTCGTAGTAGTTAAATTTAACACACACTGTAGAATCATGTTATGAGAAGAAAATGTTACATACAGTTTAAGGCAGACTGAAATTATCGAAAACCTACTCAGAAGACTACACATACTTGATATCCACGACAAATAGCACATTTGTAACGCTCATACTATTTTAAGAAAAGCCGAAGTTTAGTAGCAGATAAGGTGGAAAGAGTACATAGAGGAGCTCTACAAAGGAATTGACCTTAGAGACAATATTGTAGGAAGGGAAGAGAAAGTAGATCAAGATGGAATAGGAGATACTATACTGAGAGATGAATTTGACAGAGCCCTGAAAGCCCTTGGTCGCAACAAGGCCCCAGGAGTAGATGACATTCCCTCAGAGCTACTAAAGTCTCTGGGTGAACCAGCCATGACAAAACTATTTCACCTGGTGTGTGAGATGTATGAGACAGGTGAAATACCCTCAGACTTTAAGAAAAATGTAATAAGCCCCATTCCAACGAAATCAGGCGCAGACAGGTGTGAAAATTACCGAACCATCAGTTTGCTAAGTCATGGATGCAAAATTTTAACACGAATTATCTACAGGAGATGGAAAAGCTGGTAGAAGCTGACCTTGGGGAAGATCAGTTTGAATTCAGGAGGAACGTAGGAACCCGGGAGGCAATACTCACTTTATGACTTATCTTGGAAGATAGATTAAGGAAAGGCAAACCTACATTTTTAGCTTTTGTAGATTTGGAGAAAGCTTTTGACAATGTTGACTGGAAAACATTGTTTCAAATTCTGAAGTCAGCAGGGGTAAAATATAGGGAAAGGAGAGTTATTTACAACTTGTACAAAAGACAGGGGTGTAGCCTTTCTCCGATGTTATTCAATTTGTACATCGAGCAGTCGGTGAAGGAAATCAAGAAAAAATTTGGAATAGGGATGAAAGTTCAGGGTGAAGAAGTAAAAACATTGCGTTTTGCTGATGACAGCAGAGGACCTGGAAGAGCAGTTGAATGGAATGGACAGTGTGTTGAAGAGGGCGTATAAAATGAACATTAACAAGAGCAAAACAAAGATAATGGAATGCAGTCTTAGAAAATCGGGAGATACAGAAGGAATTAGATTAGGTTAGATTGGGTAATGAAACAATAAAGGTGGTAGATGATTTTTTTCCTAGGGTAGCAAAATAAATGACGGTCGCAGTACAGAGGATATAAAATGCAGAATGGCAATGGGAAGAAAAGCATTTTTGAAAAAGAGAAATTTGCTAACATCGAATATTAATTTAAGTGTAAGGAAATCTTTTCTGAAGGTATTTGTGTGGAGTGTTGCCTTGTACGGGAGTGAAACATGGACGATAAGCAGTGCGGACAGGAAGAGAATGGAGGCTTTTGAAATGTGGTGCTACAGAAGAATGCTGAAGATTGGGTGGGTAGATCGCATAACTAATGAAGAGGTACTGAAGAGAATTGGTGAGAAAAGAAATTTTTGGCATACCTTGACTAAAAGAAGGGATCTCTTGGTAGGACACATTCTTACACATCGAGTAATCGTAAATTTAGCATTGGAGGGAAGTGTGTGGGGTAAAAATCGCAGAGGGAGACCAAGAGACGCGTATAGTAATCAGATTCAAATGGATGCGGGTTGCCATTTTTATGAGTACATGAAAAGGCTTGCTCAGGATAGAGTAGGGCGGAGAGCTGCATCAAACCAGTCTCCGAACTGAAGATCATAACAACAACAACATGTTGTCTATGACAAATAACTCTTGTATAATGTCCATACTACTGAAAGAAATGCCGAAGGTTTATGAAATTGGCAATAGATTAATAAAATCAACGAATCAATACTACTCATTACTGTATGTATTTTCCGTTTTGTGTACGAAAAATAACAGCCATATACAACACACGAAATGATCATTGCCTCAAAACTGTAAAGACAGAGTAATTACTTTAGTTTATCTATATTTTTACGACTGTTTTCAACACACACGATTTCTCACGCGCTTGTAGTACAGAAATATGGCGCGATACTTCAGTGACACCAGTGATACTGTAAACGACATTGCCAGTCTAGTAATATATGTCTGTGCAAAGATCACACTACGATACCACAGACTGTACAAAACTAAGTAATCAATCAACTGTAACCGTAGAGCATCGCTGGTTCAAAATGTTCAATGTTTGTATAGTCTATGGGACTTAACTACGGGGTCATCAGTCCCTAAACTTACAAACTGCTTACGAACTAGAACGGCACAAATATCCATGCCCGAGGGGGGATTCGAAACCCCGACCGTAGTGGCCGTGCAGACCGCGACTGGAGCGCCTCAGTCTCCTCGGCCACCGCGGCCGGCAGCGTCGCTGGAGGATCTGACAATCACAAATGTCAGAATAGCAATAATAAATTCATAATCTGACAAGCATGGAGTTACATAATTACAATCTAAATAATGTTTATACTGCAATTATATGCAGTTATTGAAATAAAATTACAACTCCAAGATGCAATATGGACGTAAGTGTAGGGTAATATGTCACGAAAAAATGTACCAAAATTGTAAATAGCTCTATTTTACTACTTTTAAACTAAAATCTTTATCCACAGATAGCCCGATGATGGCTATAGAACCGAAATAGGCCTATTGCTGTATTTTAAAGTAATAAATAACATTTACCAGTTTGGTATTGTTTGTATTATCAAATATTCTGTTAAGACGTTTCTGCAGTTCTGAGACGGTACTCATTTTGTATAGACATCCTCTCGCGAAAATCCAAGGGTTCAGTATACATCTCAGGCAAAACTTTTTCCAAAAAAAACACCTTTTGCCTACAATGTCGACCCAGATATTCACAGCAAAAGGGCTTATATTACCTGTAAATAAGCTGTTAAACAGTAATGCGAGATAAAGCGGTTGACAAGTTTACATACATGTCTCCGTAAGCCGACTTCTCCGCTTCGGGTTCCATACCTCAAACAGTTCAGTGGGTGGAGCGTTCTTTATGTCCTGTAAAATGTTTGCACGCTCGTACGTAAACACCTGGATCCCTTCGGCCCACATGTGCACCATGCTCGACCTCTTGTGTGAATCAGCGAAATGGATAAGTTGCTCTGTGTGTCTTTGTGTCCGAATGGCATAGTGGTCAGCGTAACTGCCTACTAACAAGGAAACTAAGTTACGAACATATTTCCGACTAAAATAGTTCTGCCGTGGCGGAGCGGCCGAGCGCATTGAGGCGCTATGCTACGATGCACGAGGCCGTTCCCCGTCGGGGATTCGAATTCCCCCTCGGGCATGGATGTTTGTGCCGTCTTTAGTATAACCTAGTTCATAAGTCGTTTGTAAGTTTAGGGACCTGATGATCCCGCAGTTAAGTCCCAGAAGCTCTACACAAATTTGAACATTCAATTCTCACAGGCAAGTAATGAACATATTCTCGGTTCTAATACAGTAAATTTCCTTGAGACGGAAAAGCTTCTGTCGAAGCACCAGCACGGCTTTAGGAAGCATCGATCGTGCAAAACCCAGCTTGCCCTTTCCTCTCGTGACAGCTTGCGTGATATGGATGAAGGCAGACTGCATATTTCTCATTTCCGAAAGTCGTTTGACACGGTACCGCACTGCATACTGCTAACGAAGGCACGAGTGGCACGAAGACTACTTAAATAATATAACCCAGTAGGTTGTCGTTAATGGCGAGTGTTCATCAGAGACTACGGTATCGTCAAAAGTTTTCTAGGGAAGTGTGATAGGACCATTATTATATTCTATATATATAAACGACCTGACAGACGAGTGAGTTGCAATCGACTGAGCTCCTGAGCAGTGGCTGTTTTCTTATGCTGCTGTGGTGTACATTAAGGTCTGATTATTGAATGAGTGTAGTATGATACAGGATGACTTGGACCTAATTTCTAGGTTGTGTTAGGAATGGCAGCTAGCTCTAAATGAATAAAATGTAAGGTGATGCAGATGAGTAGGAGAAACAATCCCGTAGTGTTCGAACACAGCATTAGTAGTGTGCTGTTTGTCAGAGTTGCCTTAATGAAACATTTAAGCATAACGCTACACAGAAACTGAACGAGCATATGAGGACAGCCGTGGGGAAGGCAGACGGTCGACTTCGGTTTATTGGGAGAATTGTGGGAAGATGTGATTCGTCAGTAAAGTAGACCGCATAAAAAACGATTATGCCACTTTGTATTGAGTAGAGCTGTTGCTCAAGTGTTTGGAAAGACGTAGAAGCAGTTCAGAGGCGGGCGGCTTCATTTGTTGTAGCTTCGACCAATGCGTGAGTGTTAATGAGATGCTTCGGGAACTTAAATGGGAGTCGCTGGAGGAAAGACGACCTTCTCTTCGGAAAACGCTGCTGAACAAATTAAGAGAGCCGGAATTTGAAGGAGACTGCTTATCGATACTACTGCCGCCGTCTTACATTTTCGATAAGGAGAGATTAGGGCATGTACGGACTCATACAATTATTCGTTTTTCCCTCGTTCTATATGGGAGTGGAACAGGAATGCAAATAAATAGTAGTGGTACTGAGTACCCTCCGCCACGCACCTTTGCGTGGATTGCGGAGTATGTACTCAGATTTAATGTACTTTGGCTCAAAAGGAAATAGACCACAAGAAGAAGTACAAGACTTCACCAGTTTCCGACTTAAGAGAAAGCTATTTGACACTAAAGTCATGAATAAGACGCAAATCTGTATGTACCGTTCTATTTTTTTTAATTAAATAACACTTGTTTGATCTTCTTTGAATCTTGTCTTATATGTGGAAACGTTAACCATCGAGTAGGTCCTTTTTATTTTAGGGCACTTTCAGCGGATTCCTTGTAAATAAGGCTAAACGCGACTAATAGCAAACCGCGTGATAATGGTCGCGTAGTCTAAGGCGTTATGCTACGGCCGCTCCCCGTCGTAGGTTAGGGTCCTCTATGTATGTGTGTGTGTGTGTGTGTGTGTGTGTGTGTGTGTGTGTGTGGTCCTTAGCGTAAGTTAGTTAACTAGTTTGTAACTCTAGAGGCTAATAATCATTTCAGTTTGGTCCAATATGTTTACAAACATTTGAAAATTTAAACTTTCTCAGCTGTTTTGTTGCTAGAGTACGCTTTAATTCATGTCTCAACTATTTTGTAAACAGTGTTAACAGTTTTAGAACAGTTATCGTCCATTGTACATGATTTGCTTTATTCGAAATTTCAGAATGTTAAATTCTTTGTAGGCACGTAACGCTGACAGATGGGTAGAGTATAACAGATATATACTCATTAAAATGTCTTCATGCGTCACGACTTCATAATACACAATACTGCTTCCAGATTATGTTTCTCTCTGGATACAGTGTTCCATTACACATCAGCTGTTTTTCAAATGTTCAAATGTTTGTAGAACTTATGGGACTTAACTACGGGGTCATCAGTCCCTAAGCTTACAAACTACTTATGAACTAGCTAAGACTAAGGACGGCACAAATATCCATGCCCCAGGGGGGATTCGAACCCCCGACCGTAGTGACCGTGCAGACCGTGACTGGAGCGCCTCAGTCCCCTCGGCCACCGCGGCCGGCAGCTGTTTTTCATTTCGTTTTCAGTGCTAATTTCAACTTTATATATCTCTCGTATTGTAATGCAATCTACAGGCGGCATTGTTGTTGTGTTATAATTTTCGGTGTATCGTTTGTGTTCGCGTATTTGGTGTGTTATTAAGGACGAATATAATGCAATTACTACGCTGGTTAAGAGGTCCTGCCGAAGTTTTCTATGTATTTTCTGTTGCGCAGTTCTGTTTGTGCATTTAACAATTGTTCTGGGTGTTCAGTCATTTGAATGGAGATTTGTATTTCTTTCAAAACGTCAATTAGTTTTCATTTGGAGATATATAAATAAACAGATTTCTGACGATGTATATTTCCTCTAAGGTGTGTGTCGAAAGCTGAAAGATTATTTTCGCTTGTGTTTGTGTGTTTTTATAGCTCATTTCAAAAGGTCTGCCTGTCTCTTGTTGTTGCATTCACTGCATTCGATTTTGTGAACATCAGAATGTTTATAGCCTTGTGTTTTGTCCACTTTCTGAATGGTGTTGGCTGATAATGTGTAGTTGGAATATGAGCCTGTTTAGAGATTATTTTCATTAGTGAATAATGAGCAGCTTTGCTGCAATTATTTTAAAATGTCTTTTTCTGAATATCTGAGAACTGCAAGACATGACGTACTAAAACCGTTCCATTAAACAAATACTTACCTGACACGCTCACTTTTTATTTTCGCCCACGACGGGATTAGAGGGATTACATCATCTTCAGGTAAGTCAGTGGATAACATCTACATCAATACATTGCTAGATGCAGCAAGCCGGCAGCGGTGGCCGAGGGGACTGAGGCGCTCTAATCACGGTCTGCACGGCCACTACGGTCCGGGGTTCGAATCCCCCCTCGGGCATGGATAATTGTGCCGTCCTTAGTATTAGCTAGTTCATAAGTAGTTTGTAAGTTTAGGGACTGATGACCCCGTAGTTGAGTCCCATAAGCTATACAAACATTTGAACATTTTTTGGATGCAGCAAGTTGTCTATTTTGAGTTTCATTTCGAATATGTTCCAGCAGAAACAACCCTGAGACTCGGCATAGCTATGTCTTCATCACAGATAAAACACAAATACGGTCGAACTACAGAAACATTTCAGAAAATGTAGTCTTTCTTCGCATAAGTGCCTATAGAATGTAAAATTCCTAAGTCGATGCAACAGTAAATCTGTTTTGTATGTCAGCAGTAAGATTTGAGAAATTGCTCTACGACAGAGGAAAACCCATGTTATTACATATTTCGCCATATTAGTACCTGCCTTTGTTACTTCCCTAAATTCAATTAGAGCTCGAAGGACACCGATTCGATGCAGCATGATCGATGAGAATTATATTAACTTAACCATAAATTAGGTAAAGAATATTTGGAACACAATAAAAGAATGCTTCTGAATCTCAAAGAACTGTTGTGACATATATATTAAACTAATAGGAGTTCCAAGTATAAAGACCTTTCCAACTTCTTCTCTTGCCATTATCCGATCAGAGGTTTAGCACTATCAGGGCTTCGCCCGAAAAGACGGAAGCAATTAACCGCTTTTTCTCGTAATAAGTTCTTTTCCGGTATCTTACGTAAAATAATTTCCTGTTGTTTCATACACGGATCCAGATTGGCAACATTACTTCCGCGTTTCTGTGTGATACGTTCACAGGCCGAAATTAATTACACGACTCAAAAGGTGGCGCTTTAGTTTACACAGTGCACATTTCTCCGGGAAAAAAAAGAAAAAGAATTGCAATCCCTGTCCTCCCAGACTCGTCCTGTATTTCATGTTTCCGTCAAGCACTCTCGACAAATATTGAGATGGTTCATTAGTCATTATCCCTACGAACCACAGACAAGGCCACAACGATACAGATAGCCGTACGGTTGGTGCAACCACAGCGGAGGGGTATCTGTGGAGAGGCCAGACAAACCTGTGGTTCCTGAAGAGGGGCAGCAGCCTTTTCAGTAGTTACAGGGGCAACAGTCTGGATGATTGAAAGCCGGCCGCAGTGGCCGAGCGGTCTGCGGCGTGCCAGTCACGGTCTGCACGGCCACTGCAGTCGGGGTTCGAATCCCCCCTCGGGCATGGATGTTTGTGCCGTCCTTAGTATAAGCTAGTTCTTAAGTAGTTTGTAAGTTTAGGGACTGATGACCCCGTAGTTAAGTCCGTTAAGCTTAACAAACATTTGAACATTTGCCTACAGAAAGAAAAGCATTTCTATAGAAGCGAAATTTTTGGCATTCAATATTAATTTAAATGTTAAGAAGTCCTTTCTGGAGTCTTGGTATTTAAAACAGCTGTTACGTGCACACGACATAAATTAAGAACAAAAATTACTCAAACTGTAGTGTTCTAATGTTTTGGAGCGAAATTGACTTCAGTTTTGTGACCTCATGTTCTTCCCTCTTTTATACCTCCTTAACTAATCTTAATGTAGCAAGTGTTTTGTGTTAAAAATGTGCTTACGCATGTACTTCAGTAGTTTCACTGTTATAAATGAACTACTTCCTAACAAATTTCTTCTCTTTTCAGGTAAGAGATTACGAGATATTCTACATGAACTCCTATGTGGTAAGTTTCAGTTCCTTTTTGGTATTAATGCAAATATGTCTTAGTCTCTTGAATAATATAAATACCATACATGTTTATCCACAGTTACCAATAATAAAAAATCTTCCACTGGTGAATTCAGCAAAGTAATGTTCTGCATAAAATTGAAACGTATTCGACATACGTCATCCCGTCCTCTACATTTTTAGTGCAATCTTGCCTTTTAGAATGAACGTTAAATTCTCAAACACGTTTTATCTTGGCTGGTTTCACACAAATATCCCAACATTTTAACTTCTAGCTCCTCTCTCTCACTGCTCACATCAGCTTCTGGATAGCAAAAAGACAATGAAAAATCTACACGGAAGCAGTTTAGTAAAATGTAGGTCTCTTTTCTAAGGTAACATTTTTAGGGTAGGTTAGGGACATGGAACAGGCGCCCAGTTTAAGATAAACAGCATAGCTGTCTACCACACGAAATAAGAAGAAACCAAAGAGACTGGAATAAATTGAGTTGACAATGGCAAAAGATTTCAATCTGGGAGAATTTCTTTCCTGGCCGATAACGGCATTGGGGTACAGTCGAAATTACTTTTATACTTTAATCAGTATACGTTGACATGTGTAGATAATGGAAAGTGCAACAGTGTATCAATCACGAGATACTTTTCGGTAAGCATACGAGAGTTTGAACTTAAATAGTGGCAACAGTGCTGTGGAGACACTATGCAATGCAATCTACTATTGTCGCTGATAGCAGACTTTGCTGACATACCTACCTTACCTCCGAGCAAATATACTGCGCATTATCGAAGGAAAGACACTTGTGAGCGAACCGTCTAACGTAACGTGTCACTTTGTTTTCGAAACAGGAACAACGGAATTGGATCAAGATTGAATGTGCCTGTGAATGCGAAAAATGGCAACAGGTTTGGTTCCGCGTGAATTGACGGACGTGCAGAAATGGATGCTTTACGACTCTGTTCAGGCGCACTTGAAGCTAGCTCTATGAGCACGAAGGAGAGGCTTTCTTTACGCCGTATCGTAACACTGGATGAATCATGGGCCACAACGTACGAGCTAAAACTGAAACGCCATTACAAGGAATGGCGTCATTGTGTGTCGCCGCGAAAGTCGAAAGTGCGTCAGAGACCCAGTAGCCGGCCGCGGTGGCCGAGGGGACTGAGGCGCTCCAGTCACGGTCTGCACGGCCACTACGGTCGGGGGTTCGAATCTCCCCTCGGGCATGGATATTTGTGACGTCCTTAGAATTAGCTAGTTCATAAGTAGTTTGTAAGTTTAGGGACTGATGACCCCGTAGTTAAGTCCCATAAGCTGTACAAATATTTGAATTAGAGACCCAGTATGGTGATTCTCGTGTATGACTGTTATGGTGTTATCCTAACACATTACGTTCCTTCACGGCAGACCATCAATGCACATTATTACTTTCGTTTTTTGGAGTATCGTCTGCAACCAATTTGGCGAAATAAGCGGCAACACTTTCTGCGCAACCGACCCATCATTTCACACGACACTGCACGGGCGCAAACCGCAGAATCTGTGGCTGCTCTGTTCGGTCGATGGAACTGGGAAGTACTGTACCATCCACCATACTCCCTAGACTTAAGTCCTTGTGACTTTGATTTGATTCTGCATTTGAAGGAACCACTTCGTTGCATTCGCTTCAGAACTGGTCCAGAGATTCGGCGGACGGTAGACCTCACCATTCGCACCATCAACAGAACAGGCTCTGCTAACGCCTTCCACATCACTGGCAACAGGCTCTATATGACGCTGGTGACTCCTTCAGACAGTAACAGCTGCAAACATGCAACGCTTTTGTAACGGTTGTGAACAAATAGTTGCCACTATATAAATTCCATCCCTCGTATATCGACATCTATGTCAACATACATACTCCGCAATCGACCGTAAGGTGCGTGGCGGGGGGTACACTACCACTACTACGCATTTCGTTTCCTATTTCACTCCCAAAAGAAGAGGAAAAAAATGAATGCCTATTTGCATCCGTACGAGTGATCATTACGCGAATTATAAGTAGGCGGTAGGAAGATCGTTCTACACTCAGCGTCAAATTCCGGACCTCTAAGTTTCCTCAAAGGAATTCATTTTAGTATGAAGTAATATACTAGAATTTTAAGTACTAGTTCTTAACCAAGACCTCATACTGCCTGAAGTGTTCCGATTTGCTTCTCTTTTATCAGGGGAACAAATAATTAATTCGTCGCTTTGTACTTGCATTTAGAAGTACTCATTTACGAGCGTGCTAGAGTTTCTCTTCTGCTCCTGGGCAGTGTGGCAAGCAGTTTGTAAGAATCTCTTGGTCGTCTTCGCTACTTGAGTCACTTTAACACAGTTTTTCGGACGAAATAATTCGATCGCCGTGTAGCCATCGTTCGCAGCTCTAGCTTCACGTTGTGTGGCGAACCATCCACGGTGCCTTGTCGTCGTCCGTCTGAGCAAAACGGTGCGACGAATGAATTGGAAGTCGGTGATATACGCACTTTGCATTTGGTGTAGTGCAGCTTAAAGATGAAGCACATATTTTGGAAACATTTATTTCACTTTTTTGGCAACAGCACTCTTATTTAAATTTATATATAAAGAACAGTCTAGGGTGCAAAAAAAATTACGACCAGTTTCGGTCTTTCTCCAGGAAATATAGCTCCACAAGATCAATGGAGCTAAATTTCCTGAAGATCTTCTAAAAGAAGACCGAAACTAGTCGGAAAAAAATAAATTTTTGTACTCTAGACTGTTCTTTATATATATAATTAAAGATAAACGTACCGTTCCGCTAGTTTGCTGAGTTCTGGAGCTTTTCTTGTATTATTTACCAAGTTGGATAGAGATTTGTTTGTTTAAAAATTAAGACGTCATCGGTATCAACCGTTTTCATAATAGAGGTTGTGCCTTCCTTGCTAAACATAACCATCATTATTGTATCGGCATTTCATTCCTGAATTGTGCACCATCATCATTTTCTCTAATTAAACATTCATAATTGAATCCTCTGATTTCTAAATCCTCAGATTAGGCATCTCAGTTGACCTTATCGAATGCCGGCCGCGGTGACTGAGCGACCCGGGAGCCGTGGCTCAGCGCGCCCGGTCAGGAGGCTGAACGCTCTCTGTAATAAAAAAGCTGAGCCAACAACACGTCGAACGAAAACGAACAAATGAGATCAGCGTCCAAAGATCAATTGATTTTTATTTTTCTGTGATGTCGCAAGTACTACTGAACCACTTGCAAAAACCAGCGACAAGGCCACTACACAAACTTTAGTATCAGTTGAGACTTATCACAGGATATATACCGTAGTACGTAGGATTGTTAGAAGTTTTAGTACTAAATTATCCGCGAGGGAATGGCCGC
Source organism: Locusta migratoria (assembly GCA_026315105.1). Classification (NCBI taxonomy): domain Eukaryota; kingdom Metazoa; phylum Arthropoda; class Insecta; order Orthoptera; family Acrididae; genus Locusta; species Locusta migratoria. The sequence continues at coordinate 298,337,988 of CM048746.1, forward strand.
TCGGACTAAGGCGCCATGTACACGGATTGCACAGCTGTCCCCGCCGGAGTTTAGAGTCCTCCCTCGGACGTGGTTGTGTGTCTGATAGCTTTAGCATAAGTTAGATTAACTAGTTGGTGAGTCTAAGGACCGATGAGCTTAGCAGATTCCTCCCTTAGGTTTACAAACATCTGATTTTGTAGTAATAAATTATGGTTAATTAATTACTGAGGGCATGATGTCTCGTTTGATGAATGGCTTTAATGTAATTTGGAATATGGTTACTAATCAGAGAGTTGTAATGTCGGACGTTTCCTAATTACTCGTAATTCGCAGGTTGGAGACTGTCACGCGACCAGTGCTGTCTCCAGCAGCAACGCCTGCTGCCTTAACGAAATGGCTTCGCTCCGCCGTTAGCCAACGCCACCTAGATACAAGGCCTGTGCGCTGCCTGCCAAGAGTAGTCATAACACAAGCCAACTATTTGTCTTATGCAGCGTTGTGCTGAGTTTGGGAATACGTACACGTTGCACACTGTGTTTCAGAATGTTTTTCGTGACATCTGTGTGATTCTCCGTGCAGATTTTTGCTGGTATGCGACAAAATGTCTAATATGAATCGTCCGATTCCAGTATCTGTAAAATATCTCACTAATAGTTCATAAATATCTTATACCAAAAGAAATTTGTCTGCGAATCACATAAAGAACATTAAGAACATTCTGAATCACGGTGTGCAACACTACGTAAGACAAATAGTTTTCTTATGTTATGACTACTCTTGGCAGGCAGCTCTCAGACCTAGTATCGAAGTGGCGTTGCATTAGCTGCCTGCCAGTAAGGCCGCAAACAACACCCAAAAATCAAATATTTGTTAAGCTTATGGGACTTAACTACGGGGTCATCAGTCCCTAAACTTACAAACTACTTATGAACTACTTACGAACTAGGACGGCACAAATATCCATGCCCGAGGGGGGATTCGAACCCCCGACCGTAGTGGCTGTGCTGACCGTGACTGGAGCGCCTCAGTCACCTCGGCCACCGCGGCCGGCAAACAACACCACAATCTTAATTATGTATGCCACCCTGCACTTCCCACAGAAGCTACGGTTATTTTATTTCTTGCTGCTTGAAACGAAACATTCTGCCTTATCTAACTTATATGTCACCACTAGTAAAAATTTGTGCCACACCATCACTGCACGACGGAATATCCGCTCTTTGCGAGCAGTCACCGTAACCAGTGATGGAGGAAGTCGAAGAACCAGCAACAGCTGCTAATAAAATGAAGATTTATTCACTTCCTGTTATCTGATATTCAGTTGTTCGATGGTGGTGCATCAAAAATGTTATTTCGCCAGCAGTTCTTTATGGCTTTTTAATACGACCTCCTTCAACTACTTACGAGCTGTACCCTTTGCCATGCACTTGATGCTGGTTTTCACACTATGGGTGTAGATTTAACACTGTGGAGCTCTATTTTAGGTTGTGTCTAGAAGCATCATATTAATACGTGAACCCGAAAACTGAGGTACCGTACCGTTTCTTTTAATTATACAAGTAGGCCAATGAAACTTACAGTATTCAAAAGATACTTTATCACAGAATAAGAATCATGTCTGTACTTAGCTGTTAAGAGTGGGAAGAAGTAGTAGTTCCTTTCGTATCTCTCACTATAATGTTGCCATCTCTATCACACCATGAAATGTCCGATACTTGAAAGTGAACTTCGAAAATGAAAGTGCTGTAAGATTTTGACCTGTGTTCCGATCACGTGTTATGGTATAAATGAGACACAATAGCAATAACGTTACTTGAAATCGGATTCTAGGGACGTTTGCGTATATATTGTTCATGTGCTGAAACACACACGTACACACGTACACACACACACACACACACACACACACACACACACACACACACACACACACGTACCGGACAACAACAACTAGTCCCTGATGATGTGGGCAGTGGAAATAATAACACCATAGTATCAAAGTCTGCTGTAAATAACGTTGTTTATACCTTACATTGAACTGCATGACAGAAAGTTGATCCAACGGCTTTTATGAAATTGCTCTACGTACCATTCTCTTATAGCTCGTGGGAAAAAGGAACACCTAAATCTTTCAGTTTTCGACCTGATTTCGCTTATTTTATTACGATGAACATATGTAGGTCGGAGATAACAAAATGTATTCGCATTCGGAAAATAGAGCTCGTGAAATAAATCTCGCAAATAAATATCGCCGCAATGAATCACGTCCTTTCTTTTAATGGTTTCCATCCCCACTCGTGCATCATATCCGTGATACCGTCTCCTCTATACCGCGACAGTGCAAAACCAGCAGTACTTCTCTGAACTTTATCTCTATCCTCTGCTACTCTCACTTGGTGGGGATCCCACAATACGCGGCAGTACTCCAAAGTCGGTCTAATAAGTGTTCTGTACGCTGTTTTGTTAGTACAAATGGTGCCTATTCTAAGTGTTCTGCCAATGAAACATTGGCTTTGAGTCGCCTTCCCTACAATATTTTCTATATGTTCTTTCCAATTAAAGCTGTTTATAATTGTTTCTGTCAGAGAGACAGCAAAGGACCTGGACGAGCAATTGAACGGAATGGGCAGTGTGTTCAAAGGAGCATATAAGATGAACATTAACAAGAGCGAAACTAGGGTAATGGAGTGGTCATAGAAAATCAGGCGATACTGAAGGAATTAACGAATCAATAAAGATGGTAAATGAATTTTGTTGATTGGGCAGTAAAATAACATATGATGGTCGCAGTACAGAGGATATAAAATGCAGATTGGCAATGGAAAGAAAAGCGTTTTTGAAAAAGAGAAATTTGTTAACATCGAATATTAATTTAAGCATAAGGAAGTCCTTTTTGCAGGCATTTGTGTGGAGTGTTGCCTTGTATGGAAGTGAAACGTGGACGATAAACAGTGTGGACAGGAAGAGGATAGAGGCTTTTGTAATGTGGTATTACAAAAGAATGCTGAAGATTAGGTGGGTGGATCGCGTAACTAATGAGGAGGCACTGAACAAAATTGGGGAGAAAAGGAATTTCTGGAATATCTTGACAAAAAGAAGGGATCGATTGGTAGGACACATTCTTAGACACCAAGGAATCGTGAATTTAGTGTTGGAGGGAAGTGTGTGGAGTAAAAATCGCAGAGGGAGACCAAGAGATGAATATAATAAGCAAATTCAAATGGATGTGGGTTGCCGTTCTTATGAGGAGATGAAGAGGCTTGCTCAGGATAAGGCAGGGTGGAGAGCTGCATCAAACCAGTCTCGGACTGAAGACCACAACAACAACATGTAATTGTTATTCCTAGTTTTTTAATTTTATTTTATTATTTTTTATTATTTATTTATTTATTTATTTACGGCCCGTAGATTTGACTGATTTATCGTGTAAATGAAGTTCAACGGGGTTCATTTAGTGCTCATATGGATGACTTTCACACTTTTCATTGTTTAGTGTTATTTGCCAATTTTTGCACTATAGAGATCTTATATAAATCGTTTTACAGTTCCTTTGATGTGGTGGTGACGTTACTAACCGATGAATGACGACAGTATGGGCCCTATGACACCTCGCTGGAGAACGCCAGATATTACTTCAGTTTTACTCGATGATTTCCTTTCAGTTAAATCGTACTATCTCGTTGTTGTTGTTGTTGTTGTTGTTGTTGTCGTCAATCCGCAGACTGGTTTATTGCAGCTCTCACCGTTGCCCTGTCCTGTGCAAGCCTCTTCATCTGAATACTAACGGCAACCTACATCCTTTTGAAACTGCTTACTTATTCGTCCCTCGGTCTCTCTCTACGATTTTTACCCCACACACATCCTTCTAATGTCTCAGAATGTGTCCTACCAACCTATCCCTTCTCTTAGTCAGGATATGCCAGAAACTCCTTTTCTCCCCAATTCTGTTAAGCACCTCCTCATTAGTTATGTGACCTACCCATCTAATCTTCATTATTCGTCTGTAGCACCACATTTCGAAAGCTTCTATCATCTTTTCGTCTGAACTCCTTATCGTCCACGTTTCATTCCCATACAATGATAGACTCAAGGTAAATGCTTTCAGAAACGTCTTCCTACCATTTAAACTAATATTTGATGTTAACAAATTTCGCTTCTTCAGAAACGCTTTTCTTCCCATAGCCATTCTGCATTTTATATCGTCTTTACTTCGGCCATTAAAAGTTATCTTGCTACCAAAATAACAAAACTCATCTACTACTTTTATTGTTTGATTACCTAATTTAATTCTTTCAGCATCGCCTGATTTCCTGACACTACGGTCCATTTCCCTTGTTTTACTCTTGTTAGTGTTCATCTTATACCTTCCTTTCAAGAAACTGTCCATTCCGTTTAGTTGCTCTTCCAGGTCCTTTGCTGTCTCTGGCAGAATTACTATGTCGTCAGCTAGCCGCAATGTTTATATTTCCTCTCCCTGGACTTCAATTCCTTCTCCATATTTCTCCTTGCATTCCTTCAAAGCTTGCTCAATATACAGATTGGACAACATTGGGGAAAGGCTACAACCTTGTCTTACTCCCTTCCCAACCACTGCGTCCCTTTCATGCCCATCCACTCTAATAATTGTTGTCTGTTTTTTTTACAAGTTGAAATAGTGCATTACAGTCAACATTGTCAAAAGCTTACTCCAGATCCACAAATGCTAAAAACGTAGGCTTCCCTTTCCTTGATCTATATTATAAGTCGTAATGTGAATATTGCGTCGCGTGTTCCTATCTCTCTCATAAATCCAAACTGATCATCCCCAAGGTCGGATTCCACCAGTTTTTCTGCAAATAATTCGGTATTTTGCAACCATGACTTATTAAATTCTGTAATTTTCACATTTGTCTGCGCTTGCTTTCTTAGGAATTGGAATCTCTATATTCTTCTTGAAGTCTGAGAGCACTTCCCCTATATCATACATCATGCATACCAGGTGCAACAGTTTCTTCATAACGGGCTCTCCTAACGATAATAGCAGTTCAGACGGAACATCATCTACTACAGGGGCTTTGTTTCTATTCAATTCTTTTAGTGCTCTGTCAAATTCTTCTCGCAGTATAGTATCTCCTATCTCATCTTCTTGTACTTCGTCTTCCATTTCTAGAATACTGCCTTCAAGTTTATTTTATTTGTATAGGCCTTCTATATATTCCTTCCACTTCTCAGCTTTCCCTTCTTTGCTTAGTACAGGTTTTTTCGTGTGAGTTCTTGATAGTCATACCGCTGCTTTCTTGTCTCCAAATGTCTATTATTTTCCTGTAGGCGGTATCTATATTTTTCCCAGTTACACAATTTTCTACGATCTTGCATATCTCTTCAAGCCATTCCTCCTTAACCAGTCTGCACTTTCTATCGACCTCATTTTTCAGACGTCTGTACTCGCTTTTGCTTGATTCACATGATACATTTTTGTATTTTCTCCTTTCATCGGTTAAGTTCAGTATCTTCTGTGTTATCCAAGGATTTCGATTAGGCCTTGTCCTTCTGCCTATATGATCCTCTGCGACCTTCACTACTCTATCTCTCAGAGCTACACTTTCTTCTTCTACTGTATTACTTTTCCCCGTTTCAGACAATCTTTGCCTATTGCTTTCTCTAAAATTCTCAGCCACCTCTGATTCCTTCATTTTTTCCAGATTACTTCACCTTAATTTTCTACCTTTCTGCAATCTCTTAAGTTTTAATGTACAGTTCATAACCAACAAGTTATGGTCAGTGTCTATATATGCCCCTGAAAATGTGTTACAGTTTGAAACCTGGTTTCTAAACCTTTGATTTACGATTATAAAGTCAATCTGATACCTTCCAGTGTCCCCTGGTCTCTTCCAAGTATACAACTTTCTTTCACGATGTTTTTGTGATCTACCAGACGATCTCCTCTTTTATTCATTTTCCCTAGTTCCTATTCATCTACTACATTTCCTTCTCTTCCATTTCCTACTACCGATTTTTAGTCCCCTATCACAATTAAGTTTTCTTCTCCTTTACGGTCTGAATAATATCCTCTATTTCTTCATAAATTTTTTTGATCTCCACATCGGCAGAGCTAGTTGGCATATAAACTTGTACTACTGTGGTCAGTGTTAGCTTCGTGTCTATCTTTTCTACGATAAAGCGTTCACTGTGTTCTTCATTGTAACTTAACAACATTCATATTTTCTTATTCATTATCTGACCTACTCCTGCGTTACTGATTTTGTAGTCACCTGACCAAAAATCCTATTCATCCTGCCACCGATCTTCACTAATCCCTTCCATATCTTTAATCTATCAATTTCTCTTTCCAAATTTTTTAACTTAGCTACCCGATTGAGGGATAGAACATTCCACGGTCCTTTCCGTAGAATGCCTGTTATGTCTTTCTTGATGGCATCCTCCTAACAAGTGCCCAAAATGTTTGTGAAGCTTAAGGGACTTAACTGCGGGGTCATCAGTCCCTAAACTTACAAACTACTTATGAACTAGCTAATAATAAAGACAGCAAAAACATCCATGACTGTGGGGAGGGGGGGGGTCCGAAGGTCGAACCCCCGACCGTAGCGGCCGTGCAGACTGTGACTGGTGCGTCGCAGACCACTCGGCCACTGCGGCCGGCGAGTAGTTCCCGCGAAGAGATCCGAATGGGGGACTATTTTACCTCCGGAATACTTTAGCCGAGAGTATGCCATTATCATATATCCATACAGTAGAGCTGCTTGACGTCGGGAAGATTAACGACTGTAGTTTCGCCTTGCTTTCAGCTGTTCGCAGTAACTGCATGGCAAAACCCTGTCAGCTGATGTTACAAGGCCAGCTCATTCTATCAACCAGACCTTTGCCCCTGTAACTATTGACAAGGCTGCTGCCCCTCTTCAGGAACCACACGTTTGTCTGGCCTCTCCACAGATACCCCTCCGCTGTGGTTGCACCTCCGGGACGGCTATCTGCATCGTTGAGACACGCAAGCCACCCCACCTCGGCAATGTCTGTGGTTCATGAGCGTGGACTGTCTCCTTTCCGACAGCAAATCATCCAGTCACGCAACTGAGTCGCTATTACATAAGCACGCATTTTTATTTGACGACGCTAGTGAGGTACAGTGTCAAAAGGTAAAGCCTGGCGTATATTCCCAATACTGGGCCTGCCTCTGACTCATGGTCTTATTCGGAAGTCCCCTGCTGGGTCCCTCGTCACGCCCTTATTGCACCACATCAATAACGTTAGTATTATACCGGTCGTGTGGAGCGCATTATTTACGCACAACACTTATACCGCGAGACACTCTAGTGGGAATGTTGGACAGATGGGGCATAACAGCTTTGAGATAATTGCGGAACGACATATTGACCATAGCTGTTTATTTTTTTTTTTTCTCAATGCTACCGGTTTCGGTCATTTACCATTATCAAGCGTTAGGAGAGATTAGCTAATAGCTTAACATGTCGTTATACAAGAAATCAAAATTATAAGTCTCAAAGGCTGTAGCAGTCAGCCACTGTAATACTATCAATGACTAGAGCAATGACAGCAAATACTTATGTTATATAATATTCACAGAATATATGCCATCAACTGCGATTGGGGAAAGCTGAAAATGTGTACCCAGCCGGGATTCGAACCCGGGTCTCCTGCTTTCTAGGCAGTTGCGCTGACCCCTACACCACTCGGTACACAGTGATCACCGCACCCTGCAAGGACTACCTAAGCACGCCTCCCGTCAGGTACAAATTCCCAGCTTCGCCCTGCCCACAGTACTCAAACTCGTAGTTATGAAACTAATTCCCGTAAGAGTAAGGGCTTCAAACTTGCCCACCCCTCCCCACTAACGATAGGATCATTGCCCGTCACTGGCATATATATATATATATATATATATATATATATGGCGTCTGTTCCGAAAGAACAGACGTCACTTCTGATCCTGCAGTTGTTATTATTTAATATTCACAGAATATATGACATCAACTGCGATTGGGCAAAGCTGCAAATGTATACCCAGCCGGGATTCGAACCCGGGTCTCCTGCTTTCTAGGCAGTTGCGCTGACCGCTACACCACTGGGGACGGGGGGCGTGCTTAGGTAGTCCTTGCAGGTGCGGTGATCACTGTGTCCGCAGTGGTGTAGGAGTCAGCGCAACTGCCTAGAAAGCAGGAGGCCCGGGTTCGAATCCCGGCTGGGTACACATTTTCAGATTTGCCCAATCGCAGTTGATGGCATCATTCTGTGAATATTAAATAATAACAACTGCAGGATCAGAAGTGACGTCTGTCCTTTCGGAACAGACGCCACATGTATATACTTATGTTACAATTTTAAATTCTTGTATAACGACATGTTAAGCTATTAGCTAATCTCTCCTAACGCTTGATATTGGTAAAGGACCGGAACCGGTAGCATTGAGGAAAAAAAAATAAACAGCTATGGTCACTATGTCGTTCTGCAACAGACACTCAAGTATTGAAGGGTCCCTTGCATGGCAGACAGCACATTACCACCTTGATGCTTTTTTGCCCCCTTGGTGTGGATATGGAGGGTACACCTGAGGTGTGTCATTGTCCTAAGCCAACACCAGGGGACGCAGCGCGCCGGCTGTGGAGCGTGCAGATGGCTCCCAGCGGCTGCGACCGCGGCAGCTGCAGCTGCAGAGGCGGCGTGGGCGGCTGGGCTAGGGCTGTGCAGTCGATACCGCCGCCGCTCACGCGCCACTGTCGCTAATGCCAGCCAGCAATCCGCAAGCGGCAAAACACAAACAATGCCTTCACTACGCGATAGCAATGGTAATACTACCGATGACAGTACTGCTAAGGCAGAATTACTAAACACAGCTTTCCGAAATTCGTTCACCACAGAAGACGAAGTGAACACTCCAGTATTCAGTCCAAGAACAACTGCCAGCATGCGAAACTTAGAAGTAGATGTTCCTGGAGTAGTAAAACAACTTAAGTCACTAAACAAAAATAAATCTTCCGGGCCAGATTGTATACCGACTAGATGCCTCTCAGAGTATGCTGATGCAATAGCTCCGTACTTAGCTATCATTTACAACCGATCACTCAGCGAAAGATCCGTACCCAAAGACTGGAAAGTTGCCCAAGTTACTCCAATATTCAAGAAAGGTAAAAGGAGTGATCCCCAAAATTACAGGCCTATCTCATTGACGTCGATTTGCAGTAGGATTTTGGAACATATACTTTGTTCGAATATTATGAACTACCTCGAAGAGAACGACCTATTAACCAGTTGTCAACACGGATTCAGAAAGTATCGCTCTTGCGAAACACAGCTTGCCCTTTATTCACATGAAGTATTAAGTGCCATCGACAAGGGATCTCTGGATTTCTGGATTTCAGGAAGGCTTTTGACACTGTACCCCACAAGCGGCTTCTTATGAAATTCCGTGCTTATGGAATATCTCCCCAATTGTGCGATTGGATTCACGATTTCCTATCAGAAAGGACACAGTTCGTTGTAATTGACGCTAAGTCATCGAGTAAAACAGAAGTGATATCTGGCTTTCCACAGGGAAGCGTTATAGGTCCCCTACTCTTCCTCGTGTTTATAAACGATTTAGGAGACAATGTGAATAGCTCCCTTAGACTGTTCGCGGATGATGCTGCCGTTTACCGGTTAGTGAAATCAATTGAGGATCAAAAGCAACTGCAAAGCGATTTAGACAAAATTTCTGCATGGTGCGAAAATTGGCAATTGACACTAAATAAAGAAAAGTGTGAAGTAATACACATGACCACTAAAAGAAATCCGCTGAATTTCAATTACGCGATAAATCAGTCAAACCTTAAGGTCGTAGATTCTACCAAATACCTAGGAGTTACAATTACGAACAACTTTGACTGGATAGAACACACAGAAAATATTGTGGGGAAGGCGAACCAAAGGTTACGTTTCATCGGCAGAACGCTTCGAAGGTGAACCAGCTCCACCAAAGAGACTGCCTACATCACACTTGTGCGTTCTCTCCTGGAGCACTGTTGCTCCTTGTGGGACCCTCACCAGGTGGGACTGACGGAAGATATTGAGAAGGTTCATAGAAGGGCAGCTCGTTTTGTTTTATCACATTACGGGGGGGAAAGCGTCACGGAAATGTTGCAAGAATTGGGGTGGAAATCATTAAAGAAAGAAAGACGTTATTCATTGCGGCGTGATCTGTTTGCGAAGTTTCAATTACCGACTTTTAGTTCTGAATGTGAAAATATTTTGCTAGCACCCACCTACTTAGGGAGACATGATCATCCCAATAAAATAAGAGAAATCAGATCGAAAACGGAACGATTTAGGTGTTCTTTCTTCCCGCGCGCTATTAGAGAATGGAACGGTAGAGAAAAGTTATGAAAGTGCTTAATGAACCCTCTGCCAGGCACTTAAGTGTGATTTGCAGAGTATCTATGTACATGTAGATGTAGAAGTCGCAGCAATTGTCCCCTGCCTATACCCTAGTCCAAATAGAGCCATACGCCGTTGCAGTAACTGACGGGAAAGTCCTGTACACTCTGTCGACGATTTACGCTTGCTCAAGTCGTAATCCAGTGACTATGTTCATGTAAACAGTTAAATAAGGCTTCAAAAAGGCATTTATTATTTAAACGTGGCGCTGTAAATAGGTAAAATTCTAGAGTGGGTGTGGCATACCAGCTGTCAGCCGATACCCAAATAACATGGCGGACGCCAGTTCAGTTTGCCTCAAACATGGCTGACCTATCACTACTCTAAGAAATGTAAGCTCTTTGGTCAAAGGCATCCGAGTCATTCTAGAGTCTCTTTGGCGTATATCCGCTCTGGAATGTTACGTGCTTGTTCCTTTTGCATTTCGCAACCAACCATCCTGCAGTCCCTGCGTTACAACTCACTGTCTGTCTGATCTATTGCTCCCACGTACCACATGCCAATGAAGGTGCTGCCCTTGAACCCGTTTTTCAAAGGTGTCTTACAAGTGAGAAGAACTTCCGCGGTTTTCATTTGCTTTGAGTTTCAAAATGTGTACAACAGTGGCCTGTATCCTCCTATTGTGCCCCCCAGGGGGCTCACGGCTCTTTCGCGAGTACGTGCGAGGCGAGCACGGGGCCCCGAGCTAGTGCAGTCTTCCTTCCTTCTTTACTTCCCGGAGTGCATTCCCTTTCCCAGTCCCCTCCTTTCCCATCCTTCCCCTCCCCATCGGCGGACTGATAACCTCAGTAGTTTTGTCCCCCTAACCCAACCAAACAACCCAACCCAACCCTCCTATTGTAACGTAACCATACCCAATAACACAGCTAATGTTTCTTGGTATTATAGTTGCCGTCATGTAGGAAGGCGCTTCTGCGTATAGAGGGGGGACGATAGGGGAAGCGTGGAGGGGAGGAGCTACGGCCTTTGGGAGAAACAAGCGTAACTCACGGCTAGTCACGCGCCTAGAGAATGAATGCCGAAATGGGGGACATAGCAATAGGTATTTCCGGTTTAGAGAACCAGCAGAGAGAGCTAAAGTCTGCTGGTCCGGATGGAATACCAGTTCGGTTTTACAAAGACTATTCTGCGATATTGGCCCCCTACTTAGCTTGCATTTATCGCGAATCTTTAATTCAGCGCAAAGTTCCTAGTGATTGGAAAAAAGCGCAGGTGATTCCCGTTTATAAGAAAGGAAAGAGAACTGACACACAATTACAGGCCAATATCGTTGACATCAGTTTCATGTAGAATTTTAGAGCATATTCTCAGTTTGAATATAGTAAATTTCCTTGAAACGGAAAAGCATCTTTCCATGAATCAGCACGGGTTTAGGAAACATCGTTCATGTGAAACTCAGCTTGCCCTTTTCTTGCATGACATTTTGCGAGCCATGGATGAAGGGCAACAGGCGGATTGTGTTTTTCTCGACTTCAAAAAGGCGTTCGACGCGGTGCCACACTGCAGACTGCTAATGAAGATACGAGCTTATGGAATAGGTTCACAGATTTGTGACTGGCTGGAAGACTTCCTAAGTAATAGAACGCAGTACGTTGTTCTCGACGGCGAGAGTTCATCAGAGACGAGTGTATTGTCAGGCGTGACCCAGGGGAGTGTGATAGGACCGCTATTATTTTCTATCTATATAAATGATCTGATGGACAGACTAACTTGTAATTTGCGGCTGTTTGCTGATGATGCTGTGGTGTATGGGAGGATGTCGTCTTTAACTGACTGTAATAGCATACAGGATGACTTAGACAAAATTTCTAGTTGGTGCTAGCTCTCAATGTAGAAAAATGTAAAGTGATGCGCATGAGTAGGAAAAACAAACTCATAATGTTCGAATACAGCATTAGTAGTGAGCTTCTTGATGTAGACCGTCGTTCAAATATCTAGGCTTAACATTGCAGACCAGTATGAAATTGAACGAACATGTAAGGACAGTTGTGAGTAAGGCGGACAGCTAACTTCGGTTTATTAGGAGAATTTTGGGAAGATGCACTTCATCTGTAAAGGAGACAGCGTATAAAACGCTTGTACGACCACGACTTGAGTATTGTTCAAGCATTTGGGGCCCGCAGGAGATCAGTTTAAAGTAAGACGTACAAGCAGTTCAGAGGCGAGCCGCTAGGTTCGTTACTGGTAGGTTCGACCAATGCGCGAGTGTCACGGAAAAGCTCCGGCAACTCAATTGGGGATCGCTGGAGGAAAGACGACGTTCTTTTCTGCTGAGGAAATTTAGAGGGCCGGAATTTGACGCTAAGTGTAGTACGATCTTGCTGCCACCTACTTACATTTCGCGTAATGATCACAATGAGAAGATAACAGAAATTAAGGCTCGTACGGAGGCATGTAGGCATTCTTTTTTTTTTTTTTTTCTCGTTCAATTTGGGAATGGAATAGGAAAGGAAATGCCTAGTAGTGGTACAGTATACCCTCCGCCACGCACCTTGGATTGCTGAGTACGTATGTAGATGAAGATGTAGAAACCAGATCAAAAGGCAAGCCCAAGCCCAAGCCCAAGGCCTCCCTGTCACATACACTACACACTACCCCCTAAGCCTCACATCCAATTATATACCAGAGTTCGAGCTTAAATAGTGGCACAACCGATACAAAAGCGTTACATGGACAGCCACAGCTTGCGCTGCATACGCCCGAGCGTTGTCGTGCAAAATGATGGGTTGGTTCCGCAGAAAGTTTTGTTGCTTCTTTCGCAAATCTGATCGCCGGTGATGTTCTAAAAATGAACAGTAATACTGTGCATTGACAGTCTGCCGTGGAGGAATGTAATGCGTTAGGATAACACCATCACAGTCGTTCACTAGAATCACCATAATATTCACCAAACTGGAGCTCTGGCGCACTTTCGTCTTTTGCGGCGACCCATAATTACTCCATTCGTCGGATTGGACTTTGTTTTGGCTCGTAAAATGTGGACGGCTTTTACCCACTGTGCCACTGTTCTGCACGCCTCTTGAAGATCCTGAAGACACTTTCGTGCTATACGACCTTGGCACATTCAGTCTTGATCCAACTCCATTGTTCCTGTTTCGAAAACATAGTGACACCGTCACGTTAGACCGCTCGCTCACAAGTGACTGTGTTTCCCTCGATTGTGCTCACGCAGGTGGCGTGGGACGGGCGAGTCCATTTGTTCGGAGGTACGGTAGGCATGTCAACAACGTGTGCTGTCAGCGACTATAGTAGAGTCCATTGGATTCTGTCTCCGCAACAGTTTTGCCACTATTTGACTTTCAACCCTCGTATATATAGGGTGTTCCACTCAACTTTTCCACCGAAATGCATGAAGCGCGTCTGGAGACCCAACTGTGAGTCTCGCTCCAGTCTTGGGACGTGAAAGCTACGGGTTGCACGTATTTCAAAGTCAACTTCGCCCTGCATTTTCTCCGGATGTAATTCACTTACTGCGTTGCACCAACGCCATTATTTTTGTCGTATTCCATGCTATTGGTTGAATAAGAAACAAACTGTATGGATTAATATATATATAAGTTAGTGTTGAAAGTAATAATTGTTTACTTTTTAGACTGTGCATTGTACTTACTTTCATAATCCCCTGCCGTACGTTCATGACGTGAAAGTAGTTTTTCGACATCTATTGCAGTTCCAGAGATACTTTAGGAAAAAAGAAGAGTGGAATATCCTATATATATAAAGTAATAAATCTATGTCCAGAGACACTGTCTCGATACAGTGTTCAGTACCTCATTAATTACGTAATTGACCCATCTAATCTTCAACATTCTTGTCTAGCACATTTCAAAAGTTTCAGTCGTCTTTTTGTCTGAACCTCTCAGCGACTACGTTTTACTCCCGTACAATGCTACACTTCAGACAAACGCTTTCAGGAAGAAATTCCTAAATTTTAATTTAATATTCAATATTAACAAATTTCTCTTTTCCACAAATGATTTTCTTCCCATTGGCATTCTGTATTTTATATCTTCTGTGCCGCGACCATTGTATGTTATTCTATTGCCCAAGCAACAAAATTCATTTAAGTTTTTCAACATCACCTTTATTAGACTACATTCAATTACCAGTGTTTGGTCTTGTATAATGGTCATCTTATACCCTCCATTCCATTCAACTGCTCTTTCTGGTCCTTAGCAGTCTGTTACAGAATTAGGATGCCATTGACGAATTGCAAAGTTTTTATTTTTTCTCCCTGAACTGTAATTCCTTATCCAAATTTCTTCTTCCTTTCCTTCACAGATTGCTTAAAGTACAGATTGAATGGCATTTGGGCAAGGCTTACTCCGTACCTAACCATAGCTTGCCTTTCATGCCCTTCGACTCTTTATAACTGTTGATCCATAACGTACCGAATACTGTCCAATTGGCGAGTTAGATGGCCAAAAATACCGAGCTGGTTGTCAAGCCCTGCCCATAAAAGGTTATCAATTGGAGAGAGATTCGGCGATCATTTTGTCGAAGATAGGCAACAGAAACTCACGCCTTGAATGGGCGAGCATTATATTGCTGAAACTTCGGCCCAGAATGGCTTGTCACGAAACCAACGGAATGGGGGCGGATGGTATGTTTGACCTGCCGCTGTGGTTAATAGCGCCGCGCTAGACTGCTGCAGAGTTTCTGCTATGAAACTGCGCCCTCGGCCGTCATTCCTGTTTGTCGTTTGGTGAGCTACTGTGGCCTTGTATCCCACCGCTGACAAGGCGTCTCCGGACACGTATTCAGTTGTCATAGCGGCTCAATTAGAAGCGGAGCTCGTCACTGAAGACAATTCTACTTCAGTCTAGAAGATACCAGCTGAATAAGAGCGACACCACTGGAAACGGACTTGGTGTAAAGGTGATGAGCGCACAGGGCGCGTTGAACGCAGGCCCCCTTTTTGTGAAGCTCCTGTTAAATGTCGTTGTGCTCACTAGAGCACCAGTTGCGGATCGATGATAATGATCAATAAATGATACGATGAATGAATGATAACGATGAATCTGACGATTATCAAATAATAAATCAATATCCAGAAAAATATTTTGTCTTGATATATCCCGAAGATATTGAATTGTAGGTGTGCTATTGATTTAAAATTTGTGCAGAGGCCTGGATTCGAACCTGGGACCTCCTGCTTAGTAGGCAAGCGCTATGACCACTTTTGTTCTTCAAGTAGATCTATTCGTTGCTGTCGTAAGTTCAGTTCGTTCTTGGTTGTTTATTGAATATTTAGCTCAGAGTTTTTTATATTACAGAGGACGTTGAGCCCTCTGACCGAGCGCGCTGAGCCACGGCGTCCGGCTTCTCTGAACCTCTTCAACGACAACGTTTTACTCCCGTAAAATGCTACACTTTAGACAGTCGCTTTCTGGAAGAACTTAATTTAATATTCTATGTTAACAAATTTCTCTTTTCCACAAATGATTTTTTCCCATTGTCCACTATCTGATAGATACGGCAGTTGTTCGGGCTGTATTAAAGTCTAAATACAACACATACTTTCAATTCTGCCTAGGTAACATTGATAATCTCTATACTCGTACATATAAAAGTGAAAGACGTCAGATAAGAAAGTATTTTGCGATAGGACAGAATTAATGTGCATGGCGGAGGATACTTTTCCTACAGACTGACGAAATCTAGAATTTCATTCCGATCTTCAAGATATTTTGCACAATTGACCTTAAAAACAAGAGGAATGTCACTGTATGTATAAAATTTCGTTCGGTGCAAGGTAGAGGGTACTTAACTTACTGACTTTGACAAAATGCATATTTTTGCTCCGATCTTGATTAATTTTGCACACATGCCCTTTAAACCAAGAGGAAAGTCACATAATTGTTTGTATGGTACATGACACAGGGTACCTTGCAAAAAACTTTGCCGAGAGACGGAAAGGTGGAAACGAACACAGAGATAGGAGAGAAAGAAATGGGTGCAGAGTGAGGAAGGAAGGGAAGGTGCACTACGAGAGAGTGGAATATATAAATACCCGGGCAACGCCTGATTTACAGCTAGTTATTTATATAGGGAAACATGAGGCAGAAGTGAAGTTCGTGTTGTGGAGGGAGTCGTCTATTAAGACAGTCCGTGCAATCGCCGTATCTATTAGATCCCGGTGGCTTAGTGGTTATAGCGTTTGCCTAGTAACCAGAAGGCCCCGGGTTCGAATCCTGGCAGCGGCACAAATTTTAATTAAATGCTTCAATACAGTCTCTCTGGCGATTGCTCGGTCCTCATACCCTGTCGTCTCGACGTCGACAGCTTCGTCGTCGATGCTGCGCATTGCCACGTTTCACTGTTAACATCGTCCAATAGTGAGAAGGCCCCGGGTTCGAATCCTGGCAGCGGCACAAATTTTAATTAAATGCTTCAATACAGTCTCTCTGGCGATTGCTCGGTCCTCATACCCTGTCGTCTCGACGTCGACAGCTTCGTCGTCGATGCTGCGCATTGCCACGTTTCACTGTTAACATCGTCCAATAGTGAGATCGGCCCTTTTCAAACGCGTGGCGATTCACCGGTTACCTCAAGAGGCTTCTCTGACAGCAGGTACAAGCGCTCTCCCTCGGAAGCTGTCAATTTCGTCTACTATTGACGTTCCTGTCTGCTATGCAACTGCCCAACGGGGAACACGGAACGAAAGTCGCAGAGATTTTATGTACTGGTATTGACATGTCCATTGTTTACAATCCTTTTCAGCTGGGAGGTGAAATTCCGCTGAAACGTCACGAATTCATCCGTCGTCCACCGTTGACAAATTGTCATTTCCGTCGATACCTGTTTGAATATCAATTAGTCGCCAATACGCATAAATCTGGGTTTCCACAGGATGTGAGAAGCCAGTACAGTATATACTGTCGTGGAACTCTACCTGTGTGAGGGGAAGCGGAATAAGTTTAACTATTAAGTCACAGCCAGGCGTGAAAACTTACGCCTTAATTGAAACATTTTTGATTTTGCCTCTTACGTGGTTGCACCATGTTATCTAGTGTTATAAACAAAATATGACAACTAGCATGCCGCGCGGGGTGGCCGATTCGTCTGAGGCGTCATGTCATGGATTGAGCTCCGCTTTCGTCGGAGATTTGAATCCTCCCTCTGACATGTGTTGTGCTTAGTATAAGTTAAAGTAGTATGTCAGTCAAGCGATCTATGACCCTAGGAACTTTCAACTGTACGAACTTTGACAACTGATACTGCCGTGGTTGACTGGCCGAGCGCTCTAAGGCGCCTTGCCTCGGTGCTCCCCGTCGGAGGTTCAAAAAATGTTCTAATGTGTGTTAAGCTTAAGGAACTTAACTGCAGAATCCTCAGTCCCTAAATTTACAAACTACTTATGAACTACCTTATACTAAAGACAACAAAAACATCCATGCCTGAAGGGGGATTCGAACCCCCGACGGGGAACGGCCTCGCGCATCGGAGCATAGCGCCTCAATGCACTTCGCCACTCCGCCGCGGCGTTGGAGGTTCGAGTCCTCCTTCGGACATAGGCTAATTTAGGTAGTTTGCAAGCCTATGGTCTGATAACCACAACAGTTAAGTTCTATAGATTTACAAACATTTGAACAACTGGTACTATTAAGTCATGATCAAATTGTGAGACAGTGACTCTTTTCGCTTTAGAGCAAGAGAAGAATACAAAGTCGGAGAAGCTAAATAGCAAAAACTTAGTTGAAGCTTCACTTTTTCGTTTACTGGTTGTCTCATATTCGTATTGAAACGTATATGTCTGAATGAAGAAATAAATAAAATAAATGTTATATTGAAACTACGGCTGTGTGTGATTTAGTACTAGTGTTTGTGTGGGAATGATACAGTGTGTAGAGTGATAAAAACAAAATAATGTCTGCGATAGATTAAGAATAAATATAGTGATCAATCAGCCCGGCATCGTCTGATAGCGTTATGTATGGCCCTGTGCGGAAGCCAGCAAATAGTGCGAATAAAAAAGAGAGAAATGTTTACAGTCGGTACAATATTTCAAATAACTTATCAAACGTTACCTTTTAAGTCGCATTAGAGCAAGTCAGTGTGATTTAATAAAGTATTTGCGCAAATTTAGGATCGAACCAGTGATACAATTAAAATTACGGTGTACAATCCAGTGCGCTAGCATTTCTACCGAATGTCACATAAAAATAATTGATTACAAAAGTCAAATATAGCTTGGTGGACAGACTCGATGTTAGCTTACGAAAAATGTTTGTGAAAAAATATTTTGTTATTATAGACTGGTCTGGTGTCTGTTGTTTGGGACATCTCCAAAACAACAGACACCCCACCAGTCAATAAGTATTTACACTCGAAGAAAGCATTTGGCTCATTTACTCCAACGCAGATGCGGTCATACGTTCTACCTAGCAGGGGAATCCGTAACTGCGAGTGTAAGAGGGCATGGACGATGGGGGAGCTTCAGGCGTAGCGTGAGACGGTTGGGAGCCAAATGGTTAAGGTGTACGCTGGCACCAAGCGGAATCCCGGGGTTTGATTCCCGAGCCGGCTCACATTTTCACTTGTCGCCGTTGTATAATTTCAATGCCCCAATGCAGCTAGTGTAAATCCTTCCTAACCCTTCTTCCTTCCTCTCCTTAACAAAAAATTTAGTTAACCGAACAACACAGTTGTTGAAACAAAGCACAGAAAGAAAAGATATGAACACCATCAGACTGCTGTAATGAATAGAAGATGCCAAGAACTTAATACGAGGTTGTCGCCAAATGAAACATATATGTTTAAATAAAATTAATTAAAATTACTTAGAAACTATAGCTGAATGTGTGGATATGTCCTTGTATGAATGTGACTGTGTGTCTACGTACGACAGTGCGTAGGCTGGCGCTGTGCTGTGACTATAAAAATTGATCAAAATAGGATTAGAGTGAGAATAAATATTGTAATCAGTCAGAAGGGCACCGAATGATTGCATTATGTATGGCCCTGTTAATGCGCTCCGTTAACCAGAGCGTCAGTCTAATTCATGACATTAACGGACTGAATAATGTGTACTAATGTGACGTGCAGTATAATCTCGTGAATCGACAAACATAAAATACGTTAATTATTTAATGTAAAGATCAAAGTTTAGATTACAAATGCAAAAACGAAATTAGTTGCGACTTTAGCAATGATTGTTGTGTCTTCCAACGCGTGCTGAGAACGAGACTTAATTTCATTAAAGAACAAATTATTATGTAATCACTAAGTGGTGTATTTAACTTTTTGTGTTTGGAACGATTTCCACAAACTGACAAATATTGGCAGCTGCCTGACAAGATAATAGGTGTCGTTAGAAATACAAAGAAATGAAAGTCCGAGAATAAGTAGCTAGCCAGAAACTGTGTGAAACGAATACGTAAGCTCTTTCCTGTCCGTGTTGTCAAACACGAAACAAATTTCACTCACCTCTTTATTTCATCGCCAAGCACAAGCAGATTACAAGCAGTAACAAAATATGTAATTTATGAGAACAAAAGATCAGCATTAAACTTTGAATGTATAAAAGTTGGTAGGTTCACAACCAGTTTGTGAAATCAAAGAAAAACTCTAATTGTAATTGCGAAATATTGTTTGTTTGCACATAAAAATGCACCGGTATCCTAATTTTGTGTCAATTATGCTCAAAAATTAAGATAAAATAAATTATAAAGAGCTGTGTCTACATTCATGTACAATTTGGACAAAATAGTTCACAAATTGATAAGGTGGATCGTCTAACCATATGAAAGGGTACGTACGACTATACAGGGTTGGGGGTGCTAGGTTGAACAAAGTTCACGTCATCTCGTACGTCAGATGTTATGTGATATCGAAAATTAAAATTTGACAGATTCCACCTTAAACAACACTTCCTTTCCTTTCTTGTCCCCTTTTCCTCAAGCGTATGCACCTGTCGCTATTTGTACCAGCAATGCAGAACACGTGAGAAGCGTAGTTCTCTTCTATCGCATCAGAACAGAAAACACATACTCTTTTTATAAAGTTTTCACTAACCTGATGTCTTCGCAGGAAGTAGGTTACAGTACACTTGTTCGCCCACTGCTTGAATACTGCTCACCATTATGAGATCCGTACCAGGTGGGGTTGATAGAGGAGGTAGAGAAGATCCAACGGAGAGCAGCGCGCTTCGTTACAGGATCATTTAGTAACCGTGAAGGCGTTACGGCGATGATCGATAAACTCCAGTGGAAGACTCTGCAGGAGAGACGCTCTGTAGCTCGGTAAGGGCTTTTGTCGGAATTTCGAGAACATATCTTTACCGAGGAGTCTAGCAGTATATTGCTCCCTCCTACATATATCTCGCGTAGAGATCATGAAGATAAAATCAGAGCGATTAGAACCCACACAGAGACATACCGACAATCTTTCTTTCCGCGAACAATACGTGACTGGAATAGGAGGGAGAATCGATAGTGGTACTCAAGGTACGCTCTGCCACGCACTATCGGGTGGCTTGCGGAGTATGGATGTAGATGTAGATGTTGTCTCAGGTCGCAGAGTTGAAGTGAGATTGTAAATCTTAAGTGAGGTTCGGGGGCTCTGATGACGTAAATTGACAATGCAATATAATTTTCAGGGATGCCAGCAAAGTACAAATAACGGCACTCGGACACAACAGATATCATTCACAAAATTACACAGATGCAATAAAAAAAATTTTCATGCTTAGACACTATACTGAAATATTCAAAAAATCTTTTCTCTAATATGGGATATGATATGCTTAGTTGATATTACGATGACTGGTGCATTGAGGATGATCATTATATGATCGATATTGATCTGCTAAAACAATAAAAATACGAACAATACTGTATACTGCATTTACTATATTCATTTCATAAATGGGCTGTTTACGGCATGCTTGTATGATAATCGAGCGTCAAAAGGCGTAAAACCTATTCCATACCTCGTCACGATCCTACCATCGCGGTAGCCAGAAGCGAGAGGTTTCTATGCCCACTTTTGGCGGGAAACAATTTTCTCGAGGCGCGCCCACTCATTAAGTTATTTTGAATAAAACAATAATTCTGGGTATTAGGCCGCGTCATTTTTAAAACACTTACCAAAGGAATTGCTGACGTTTCTCCCACTTTGCAGTAGTCCTCTTCAGGGCGGTTAACTGTTGGATGCTGCTGAATGCATACACCTACGAGGGGCGTTTGAAAACTTCTTACAAAAGTAAAAACTACTAACGTGTTGGGGAAAACGATTTTTATTTTTCGACATAGTCTCCTTTTACACTTATACACTTCGTCAAACGCTGTTCTAATTTGTTGATCCCTTCCGAATAATAGGAACTTTCCAAGCCTGCAGAATAGCTATTAGTTTCTGCAATCACCTCCTCGTTTGAATGAATTGTCCCGCCAGCCATTTCTTCAAATTGAGAAACAAATAGTAGTCAGAGGGAGCCAAGTCTGGAGAATAGGGAGGATGTGAAACAAGTTGGAATCCTATTTACAATAATTTTGCGACCACAACTGTTGAGGTGTGTGCTGGTGCATTGTCGTGAAGGAAAATGACTATTTTGTGGTCCAATCGTCAGCAGTTTTTCTTGCACCTCTGTTTTCAGACGGTCCAATGACGATAAATAATATGCACCTATAATATTTTACGCTGTTTCAGATAGTCGATGAGGGTTATCCCTTGCGAATCCCAAAAGACCGTTTCCATAAGCTTTTCGGCTGAAGGACCGGTCTTCGCCTTTTTTGGTGCAGATTCTCCCTTGTTAACCCATTGTTTAGATTGTTCGTTGGTCTCAGGAGTACAGTAATATATCCATGTTTCACCCAGAGTGACGAAACGACGCTTAAAGTCCTGCGGATTCTTACTGAACAGCTGCCCACAGCAATAGCAATCTCACGCATCTTAACTGTTCAGTCAGCCATCACCATATCATGGATTTTATCAATGATTTCTCGAGGCATAACCATAGGGCGTCCAGAACGTTCAGCGCCACTTGTGCCCTTACGATCACTCCGAAAATTTTGAAACCACTTACAAACTGTTCTAATCGAAGGTGCAGAGTCACCATAATGTTTATCAAGCGTTTTGGCTTTCATAGAGTAATGTTTACTCACCACACGAAATTCTTTTTCGTCCATTCTTTGACAATCGCTCGACTTCCTTGTTGATTCACACGAATGCCAAACACGAGGATATAGACCAATATGGCTCACACTTGGTGTGCGTTCTTTCCAAAGATGCTACTAACCAAACATGACCTCGATGCGCGCCGGTGCTGCCATCTCTCTTGGACTGCCTTTTCAAACGTCCCTTGCCGCGGCGAAGTAGCCGAGCGCATTTAGGCGCTATGCTCCGATACGCGAGGCCGTTCACCGTCGGGGATCGAATCGCCCCTCGGCATGGATGTTTGTGCTGTCTTAAGTATAAGTTAGTTCATAAGTAGTTTGTAAGTTTAGAGACAGATGACCCCGCAGTTAAGTCCCATAATCTTAACAAACATTTGAACATTTTGAACAAACGCCCCTTGCATATACTGTGACTTATGTGGTTATCTGATACCAACGTCGTAGATCTAAGATGCTGATTGGTTGGCACTAGCGATCATTAGTTTGCAACCCTGTCAGGGAAAATTTTGTATCTGATTGGAAGACAATAACCAATAGCAACCAGTACCTAGGTCGGAACAAGGCCCCTGGAGTAAATGAAATACCCTCAGAGCTACTAAAGGCTCTGGGTGAGCCAGCCATGACAAAACTATTTGAACTGGTGTGTAAGATGTATGAGACAGTCGAAATACCCCAAGGCTTTAAGAAAAATGTAATAATCCCCATTCCAAAGAAATCAGGCGCAGACAGGTGTGAAAATTATAGAACCATCAGTCTGATAAGTCACAGTTGCAAAATTTTAACACGAATTATCTACAGGACAATGGAACAGCTGGTAGAAGCTGACCTCGGGGAAGATCAGTTTGGATTCAGGAGGAACGTAGGAAACCGGGAGGCAATACTCATTTTACGTCTTATCTTAGATTAAGGAAAGGCAAACCTACATTTTTAGCTTTTGTAGGTTTGGAGAAAGCGTTTGACAATGTTGACTGGAACACACTCTTTCAAATTCTGAAGTCAGCAGGTGTAAAGTACAGGGAGTTATTTACAACTTGTACAAAAGCCAGACCTCAGTTATTAGACTTGAAGGGTATGAAGGGGAAGCATTAGTTGGGAAGGGAGTAAGACAGGGTTGTAGCATTTCTCCGTTGTTATTCAATTTGTACATCGAGCAGGCGGTGAAGGAAAGCAAGGATAAATTTGGAATAGGGATTAAAGTTCAGGGGGAAGAATTAAAAACATTGCGTTTTGCTGATGACATTGTAATTCTGTCAGAGACAGCAAAGAACCTGGAAGAGCAGTTGAATGGAATGGACAGTGTGTTGAAGAGAGCGTATAAAATGAACATTAACAAGAGCAAAACAAAAATAATGGAATGCGGTCTTAGGAAATCAGGCGATGCTGAAGGAATTAGATTAGGTAACGAAACAATGAAGGTGATAGACGAGTTTTATTACTTGAGTAGTAAAATAACATGCAGTACAGAGGATATAAAATGCAGAATAGCAATGGGAAGAAAGGCATTTTTGAAAAAGAGAAATTTGCTAACATCGAATATTAATTTAAGTGTAAGGAAGTCTTTTCTGAAGGCATTTGTGTGGAGTGTTGCCTTGTACGGGAGTGAAACATGAACGATAAACAGTGCGGACAGGAAGAGAATAGAGGCTTTTGAATTGTGGTGCTACAGAAGAATACTGAAGATTAGGTGGGTAGATCGCATAGCTAATGAAGAGGTACTGAAGAGAATTGGTGAGAAAAGAAATTTTTGGCATACCTTGACTAAAAGAAGGGATCTCTTGGTAGGACACATTCTTACACATCGAGTAATCGTAAATTTAGCATTGGAGGGAAGTGTGTCGGGTAAAAATCGCAGAGGGAGACCAAGAGACGCGTATAGTAAGCAGATTCAAGTGGATGTGGGTTGCCGTTCTTATGAGGAGATGAAAAGGCTTGCTCAGGACAGAGTAGGGTGGAGAGTTGCATCAAACCAGTCTCCGCACTGAAGACGACAACAACACAACCTAGGGGATGATGTTTCCTGACGCGCGGCCTGAACGTGCGCAGCGGGAAACCCATCCCCTGGTTATTAGTTGTTGATTCGAAGGCAACAGCCAATCAGATACAAGACTTTGCCTACCACTTACCAGGGTAGCAAACATAAGAGCCTACTGATACGCTACTGCCAACCAATCACTATGTCAGATGTATAACGTCGTTATCAGAAAACCGAAAAATTCACAGTATATAGGGGTATACATTCTGTAGCATCCAACAGTCAACCGCCCTGAAGAGACCACTGCACAGTGATTGAAACGTCGGCAATTTTTTTGCTAAGTGTTTTAAAAAATGACGCAACCTAATACCCAGAATTCACAATGACACCGGCCGTGGAAGCATACGAACTTATATCATTATGTTATTCGAAGTCTCTGCGAGTTTTCTGTCGGATAATAAAATCAAACCGATTCAATATTTCGACGGTACAACTATCCGTCATCTTCAGGAAACCGCTGCTGCTGAGTCCCGCTCAATATTGTATTCAGCAGCAGTTTCCTGAAGATAACGGACAGTTGTACCGCCGAAATATTGAATCGGTATGGTTTTATTATCCGGTAGACTTCGAAGATTTGTCACGCCGGGAAAGCCTAGGAAGTTACATCATTATGTTATTGTTTTCTTGGTAAAAATGAATACTTTCCAAAATTCATAAAATGTCGGGAGGTAGGCTGTTATTGGGAGAATTTTTTTATACTAAAACAACCTGGAAATAGCTATGGCCCGCCGCGGTGGCCGAGGGGACTGAGGCACGCTAGTCACGGTCTGCACGGTCACTACGGTTGGGGGGGCCTCGGGCCCCGGGCATGGATATTTGTGCCGGCCTTACTGTTAGCTAGTTCATAAGTAGTTTGTAAGTTTAGGGACTGATGACCCCGTAGTTAAGTCCCATAAGCTATACAAACATTTAAACAGTTTTTGAAATAGCTACGATTAACAGAATGAAACTTTCACTCTGCAGCGGAGTGTGCGCTGATATGAAACTTACTGGCAGATTAAAATTGTGTGCCGGAACCGGGACTCGAACCTGGGGCCTTTGCCTTTCACGGGCAAGCGCTCTACCGTCTGAACTATCCCGACACAACTCACGATGCTGCCCCACAACATTACCTCCGCCAGTACTTGCCTCATACTTTGCAAACTACACAGCACCTCACGGCATACAACTTTAATCTGCCAGGAAGTTTCATATCAGCGCACACTCCGCTGCAGAGTGAAAGTTTCATTCTGGAAACATCCCTTAGGCTGTGGCTAAGCCATGTCTCCACCATACCCTTTCTTCCAGGAGTGCTAGTCTTGCAAGATTCGAGCCGCGGTGGAGTAGCCGATCGGTCTAAAGCGTCTCGCTGCGGAGCGCGCGGTTGCTCGCCGTGGAGGTTCCAGTCCTCCCTGGGGCATGGGTGTGTTTGTTTGTCCTTAGATTAGTTTACCTAGGTTTAAGTAGTTTGTAAGCTACGGACTGATGAGCACGCAGTTTTGTCCGATAGATTTACAAACATTTGAACATTTTTGCAAGATTCGCAGGAGAGCTTCTGTGAAGTTTGGAATGTAGGAGACGAGGTACTGGCGGAAGTAAAGTTGTGAAGCGGCATCGTGTGTCTTATCGGAATAGCTCAGTCGGTAGAGCACTTGCCCGCGAAAGGCAAAGGTCCCAGGTTCGAGTCCCGGTTCGGGTACACAATTTTAATCTGCCAGGAAGTTTCAGCTACGATTAATATTGTATTAATTTTGTAAGACTGGCGTCTGCAATCAACCACTATTTTGGCTGCATCCAATCAGATCACATCTCTACTAAAGGGGCAGACTTTTCCACGGAAGAGACGCGATGCAGCCTCTTCTCGCCGTCAACTTTGCCGCACCACTGCTAACGTCATGGAAGATTACGTGAAATCTCGAGCTATACGGTGCCTAATAAAAAATTAAAATAGAGGCTGCAAATATCAGAACCATAACAAGGGGAAAGGGAAAAATATTTGTTTTATATAAGGCCTTCATTTATTCAAAAGATGACTATCTAGTTTGAATTAACAATGACTTAATACGTTGTAATTACATGAATCGCGTGGATTGTACTACTTAACATGCGCAGCGCAGTAAAGAAATCGGAGAAACAGAACATACCTCTTTTGCAGTGCAAGACAATTCATAAATATTCTTCAATGAAAATTTCAAGTCAGTTGTATATCATGCATCCTTGTCTCCATCCAAAAACATCATCCAATATGATGCTATAACTATCGTGCTGGGTACCAGAGTTCTCACTCCTACAGCCTCCACTGTACTCTCCGACGACTGAACACCGACTCCCCCCCCCCCCTTCTATCCCTGTCACGGTTACCCGTGCCACCAACGATTATTGTTCGCATTCTCAAATGATATACTCTTTCCAAAGAGACCAAAGCAGTTTCTTAGTAGTGGTAACCCCTCAGTATCTGATTTTGAAATCAGTAGTTAGACATTGGAAAGGGTAGTCAATGGAGCCTGAGAATTCGAAATAAATTTTTGAAATTTGCAGGGTAATGAATAAGTTCCATGTCATTCTAATTATATTCCCCCAATTTTCTTTGAAGTGTCTAGTTCTTAACCTGATACCGTCTTTTCTTAACGTTGACCTCGTTCATGGCTTGCCTGGCAGGATTACGCTTACATTGGAACTACCATGAAGAGTACCAGTTTCTAACGCTCTGATCGAACCCTTCGGTTCGCTTATGTGTAATAGAAAAAGTGACACATATCAATATATACAGTCAAATGTACAATATAATCCACAGTCCACAGCTGCATACAAGCAGCCTTTGTTGTTGGGACGCACGTAAAATTATCGCTTTTAGCCTATTTTGTAAAACAGTACTTTTAAAAGATTGCAAAAAAAAATAGCACTGACGTGTTTTACGACCCACTTTAGATTTGTAGTTTTATAAGTTTCTGCAAACATTTTGAACCAAAATAATGATCTAAATAGTAAAATATTATGATGGTATGATTACGACTCCACTATTCTGGTAATATCTATGCACCCAACACGTAATAGTCTTTCTGCGCGTATTTTAACAAACAGCCAAACTTATATGATGTTTGAGTTTAGCTTTGACAAACATACTCTTTTTTGAACTTTTACTTCTTTGAACTATCATTTTAATATCTCTTTCACATTTTCATTATATTTTCCCGTTAAAATATTATCACCTGTCTCGCCTTGGTAGTTCTAAGTTTATTTTCTTTGCCTGTACTGGTTACGAATGACTATAGGCTGGAACGAACGTAGCGTACATTTGGCGTTTGGTCGAGTGACTATAGCCTGGATGGAACACAGCGTACATTTGGCGTAGATGCATTGATTCTAATTAATGACTTTCAATATATTCCACAAATAGTGAATAAACGCTTAGAAAAAAACTAAACAAGGTAATTTGTTGCAATGTATACACTTCACTTCTGTTTGATTAAGGAACTACACTGTCCAGAGAAATCTGGGACTTCCTTTCTCTACGAAACTTGTATCAGCACTTTGTGGAGAGTGTTAATTACTACAGTATCCTTCCAGTTTACGTGCATATGCTTCAGAAGACCATTGTTCAATTATTACGTTCATTGTTACGTATTTCACGGCATGTTCACGATATAGAACAAACACGCAATTTAGAGGGAGCATTCTTACATATACACAATTCTAAACATTGAAGAACATAGCTCTATTTAATTAATAAGAGTGTCCGAAACCGTTTTTGGAAAAAAATTAGATAGTGGCGGGTTTCGAACCCTTAGCACCATGGTCCAACGCATTGACCACTACGCTACGGCTATCAATCAGACACGCCGTTCTTTAATCTCTTACTATTTATGGCAATTGTTAACTGATGCTAATATGGCATTTTTAGACACTATCATTTATCGTACGAAAAAAGACGTGTTTTTCTTAATTGCTTTGAAATGACAACGTGTAAGTTACAATAAGAAGATCATCAAATACGCAACACAAGATGGCGTATGCCAGAGAGAGTTCGTTAATTCAATGGATGGTGTCAAATCCCCGTTATTTTTGCAAATACCTCTCAAAAGATACGAGATATGAAATAAACATAAGGGAGCAAAGTAGTAGAGAATTTTCTCCTCTACAAATGTGATTATTCAAATTTCGCATCAGATGATTGGTTTATTTGCAATTAAAATTACATTACAAACTGCTGTTTTTTGGCATTACTAACGTATTTCTTGTCAGAAATATTTGAAAAAGCGAAGTTCTGGTCTCTGGTAGCCAACGATTATGTCTGTAAAAATTGGTGCCGATCGGTTGAACAGTTCGACCTAAAAAGTGGGAACACGTTACGAACAGACAGACGGACAGACATCCAAAAATCGCCGTTATTTTTGCAAATATCTCTGAAACTATACGAGAAATTTAAAAAAAACTTAGGGAGCAAATTTGTAGAGAATTTTCTCCCCTACAAATTCGGTTATTCAATTTTGGTGTCATATGAATAGCTAAGCCGTTTTTTCATTTAAATTTGGAGCTGTCAAAAGACGATCACAAAGGTCCACTTTTAGTGTTACTACCACAACCTAAAGTGGGCCAATATTGAGAGATTTTATTATTGTATTTTTGGCTTCTGATGAGTAACTAACTTGGGCTGCGTACAGTGAAGTATAAGTCTCGTTTGTTGTGTCGATGCCAAGAGTAATTCAGCTTTTGATCATTATTTGCTTTCATTGTTTGGAATTGTTTTATAATGTGTACTTCAAGAAGGAAGTAGTTGCAGTAATAGTATTATAATTTCTTTTGTAACCTTCGATCGTGAGATGGATGACTTCGCGGTTTGGTTTTCTCCTCCTCCCTCCCTCGTCTCCAATCAATCAATTAATTATATTCTACATTACAACTAATCGGAGAAAGAAGTAAGGAAGATCTGAAGTCCTGATAGCAGCGTAATCATTAGAGACGGAGCACAAACTCTAATTGGAAGCTATTCAGAAAAATAGTTCAATAGTTGCAGATTTTTGTGTAATCAATATTTTTTCTGCATCTGTTTATTTTATTTAACCAAACGGAACTTAGTTTGTGGACATACCTCGTATCTGCCTTTGTAGTGATCTGTGTTTTTAATAACTATTATTGGGTAGTAACAGAATTATAAGTAGTTGACACGTTTTTTGGCCGGAAATAGAGATGTTTGCATAACACAACTCTTCAAGAACAAACTTTGAGCTATTTAGTTTATTTTCTATCGATATATATCTGCCAAGACAACAGAAAAACTTTTATAAGATTTTATCCGCTTACAAAGAAAACGGTAAGTAACCAAACAATGGTTGAAATCTTGTTAGCCAGAGAAGATATTTCGTTTAATTTGAGAGTGCAGTAGCGACTGCAATATCCTAACGACGAGGGAAACTACTTGCTTCGCGTCCTTGGCAGGCTACGTTTGTCAGCAAACTGTTGCTTTGGAAACTAGTTCGCTCTGGAACCGTTCTAAACTGAGAACATAACTTCCTCTTCACGTTATACTGTCTGCGATGGACGGCGGTATTGCCGCAAACTGCAATCGCGGAAATCAGCTTAGAAGTGGAGCAGTACTGAAATAAGTGGGAAAGCGATGTACCGATCTCCGCTATACTTCAGTGATATTGTCATTCGCAGTTAAGCAGTTGTGACCTACTTTTGTAGTGCAGATAGATTGGACTCAATAAAATGACTAACGAAACTTGCCCGGTTGAATGGGTTATTGCACTTGGCTCTATGTACCTCTTGGATTAACTCCACTACACCTATATGGATACTCTGCAAGTCACACTAAAGTGCACCGAACCGCTTTTATGATGTTTCTCTATAGTTCCACTCTCTAATAGCTCGCGGGAAATAGGAACCCCTAAATCTGTTTTCAATCAGATTTCTCTTAGTTTAATATGATGTTCATGACTGCTTATGTAGGTGGCTGCTAACAATATATGTTCGCAATCTGAAGAGAAAGTTGGTGAAAGAAATTTCGCAAACAGATCTCTCCGCAACGAATTAGGCCTTTCCTTTAATGATTTCCAACCCAGGTCGTGCATCATTTCCGTGAGACTCCCTCCCCTATATCGCAATAATACAAAATGAGCTACCCTTCTTTGAACTTTCTCTACATAGTCTATCAGTCGCACTTGGTGTGTATACCACAACGCGCAGTAATACTCCACAGTACGACTCAAGCGTAGTGTAGGCAGTTCCTTTAGTAAAGCTGTTGCATCTTCTAAGTGTTCTGTCAATGAATCCTAGCCTTTGGTTTTTCTTCCCTACAATATTTTCTGTATGTTCTTTCCAATTTAGGTTGTTCGTAATTGTTATTCCTAGCTATTTATTTGAATTGACGGCCTGTAAATTTGACTGATTTATCATGAAACTTTGGTTCTCTTGTTCACCGGAGATTGTTTAATTTGCTGTGTCATCCCTCCTTGCTCCAATCAGATGATGTAGCCGAAGAACATCCTTCTTTTCCTGATATTCTTTCTATCAAGTCATTTCTTTTTCAGCGCCTCACTAATTAAATGGATGGAATTAACTCTGGGCCATAAGTTTCACAGAGAGTACACGCTTATAGACAGGTTAGTGTCATTGGTCCTCTGCTGTTCCTTATTTACATAAACGATTTGGGAAAAAATTTAAGTAGCTCTCTTAGGTTGTTTGCAGATGACGCCGTCATTTATCGTCTAGTAAAATCATCTGAAGATCAAAACCAACTGCAGAACGACCTGAATCAGATATCACCATGGTGTAAAAATTGGCAATTGACTCTAAATAATGCGAAGTGTGAAGACGTCCACATGAGTAGGAAAAGAAATCCCTTAAACTTTGTTTACAAGATAAATCAAGCAAACGTGAAGGCCGTAAACTCCAAAAAATATCTAGGAATTACTATTACTTCAGACTGAAACTGGAAAGAACACGTAGATAACGTTGTGGGAACGGCGAACCAGAGACTGCGTTTTATTGGTAGAATCTTTAAAACATGCAACAGAACTACAAAAGAAACCGCATACACTACGCTTATCCGTCCATTTTTGGAGCATTGCTGCCCAGTGTGGGATCCTTATCAGGTGGGTTTGACGGGGGACATCCGAAGAGTCCAAAGAAGGGCAGCTAGTTTCGTATTGTCACGGAAATGATACAGGATCTGGGATGGGAATCATTACAACAACGGCGCTTATCGCTGCTGCGTGGGCTACTTACGAAACTCCAATCGCCAAGATTCTCCTCCGAATGCGAAAATATATTGTTGACTCCCACTTATATAGGTATAAAAGATCATCAGCATAAAATACGAGAAATCAGAGCTCGAACGGATAGATTCAGGTGTTCTTTCTTCCCACGCGCCTTTCCAGAATGGAATGGGAGATAAATAGTATAAAGGTAGTTCGATGAACCCTCTGCCAGGCACGTAAATGTGATTTGCAGAGTATCCCATGGAGATGTAGATACCTCCCTAGACGCCAAAACATCATCCTCGACAAAAAAAAAGATGTCATGAAAACCTTGGTGGACAAACAAAACTTGCGAGCCAGCTTACTTGGAGGATTTATTAAATCGTGTACATTTGGCTTCAAGAAATATGTATATGCCAGCAAGGAAATTGATCGAGCACTCCATCGAAGAAGGAAAGAATCCGGAACTACTCACTAACAAAATCAGCCATCTAGAAATTTTTTCTGGCCGCTCATCGGGAACGTTTCAGTCAAGCATGGGGGTCTTCAGTCCCACCAAGAATATTAAAGAATGTTTTAGATCGACAAAATACGCACGCCTAATCCTAGCAACTCATAAGGCGAATAAAATCTCAAGCAGTTGTGGTGAAGTATGTATAACGTCTGACAATGCAGTTTGGTGACTAGTCCTGTAACATTAAAACGGAGGTGAACTATGATCTGCATTACTTTACTGTCCTTCGACATAGTCACCTCCCATAACTAGACACCGCTGAGCTGCACGATATATGAAACGTTGCACGGATCATCCTTTGGTGCGATGTTCAAAAGCCCTCGTCACGTTTCGTTTGATGTCTCTTTCCTTTAAAAGCGAGTTTAAATCGAGAGAATAGGAATAAGTCACGTTTCGTTTGATGTCTCTTTCCTTTAAAAGCGAGTTTAAATCGAGAGAATAGGAATAAGTCTGGATAATTGACATACGGCGAGTATGATGATGTTCAAGTTGGTCCATCCCCTTTTTTGTGCGGAAGTTTGACGGTATTTGCTGTGTGTGGGTGAGCGTTGTTGTGTATGTGAGCGAGAGTTGTTGTGATTAAAAAGAAAACAGGAACCTTGTTTGCGTACTGGGGTCGTAGAGGGATGAAGATTTCAACGTACCTAGCAGCATACCCTAAGAAATTACTTGTGGATAATGCCCTGACTATCGAAGCAGGTAATGAGCATCTTTTGGACGCGTTATTTTCGTCTCTGACCTTTTTCCGACGAGGTTACGTCGGAGAACGCCATTCCATGCTTTGCCGTTTCGTTTCAGGTTATTACCACGTTACTTCCACAGAGACGATTCTACAAATTGGGTGTCGCATCCGCCGTTTCGACAAAAACCTGTAAAGCCTCTAAACATGCCTGCTTCTGATCGTCGGTCAAATGATGTGGCACAAGACAACACGTTTTCCGTTTCTCTAAGTTCTGGGCAAAGATTGGTGGCAGGAATTCACAATTAATCTGCAGTTCATGTGCTATCATGCGTACAGTTATTCGACGATGGTTCTAAAATTTTCTCAATGTTTTCGTCACTGACAGCGGATGACAGTCTTCTGTTACGGGGATTGTCAGAAACACTTTCTCGACCTTCTCTAAAACTGGGGAAACAATTATACACTCATTTCATTGACAGTGCTTGATCCCCAAAATCCGCACCAGCATCGCATGTGTTTCTGTAGGTGTCTTGCCAAGATCCTTTGCTCGTTAATTATTCTGTTCTCAGTTCAGAACCAACGCACTAACCAAGTATTCAGACAACAGTTCAACCATGGAATACTCAGGATTGCCGGCCGCGGTGGCCGAGGGGACTGAGGCGCTCCAGTCACGGTCTGCACGGCCACTACGGTCGGGGGTTCGAATCCCCCCTCGGGCATGGATATTTGTGCCGTCCTTAGTTGTAGCTAGTTCATAAGTAAAGTTTAGGGACTGATAACCCCGTAGTTAAGTCCCTTAAGCTAAACAAACATTTGAACTCAGGATTATCAACCGAACTACGATGGGGTCAGGTTGTCAACACCGGCAGCTACGCAGGTGCAGCCTTGTGATTCACCTGTTGTCTGATCGACCGTTCTGATCCAATCACTGAACAGTGTGTCAGAGGTTCTATTGGAATTTCTGTACAGGATGACCAACCAATCTAAAATAGTTTAGGGAACTAATTCAAAAATTTTATTTCAAAACTTCGCCTAAGTTTTACAAGTGTTCTTCCACTGTAAGATACGCCTTGACAACGTGACCAAGGCTGTCCACCTTCCACCTTACAGGACAGAGCCGACCAGAACCAGTATTGACTGCTGATCCTAAAATCACGCCACCCTTCTGGCGTCCGTGCTGAAACTACTAACGTTTCCATGCTACCTTGGAGCCAATAGCATACACCCACGTTTGATCACGTGTGCTACTGCAGTAGTACTCAGAGGTGCGAGAATCCGTTCCTTCGCTCTCTTCAGTTTGAGTTCTCGTACAGAACAGACGCACTCCAGAGGTCTAGTCTCTGTGCGGGGCGAACGGCCGCATGCCGTCCGCTCCCGCCTAGCGGCTGTTCGGCATCAGCCACCAACTGTGTGAACCATTACCGTAACCTTTACCTTCTAATCCGCTAACTTAGACTGGCATTCATTGCATCCGACCCCAGGGCGAGTCCCGCCATGTATTCCGTACTTTAGAATATACCAAATATTAACTTAAAGCCTATCTTTTATTTGCCAGTGAGCCACCCTTTCCTAGAGCGCCCACAGGCCTTCAATGCTACGCCTTACATCCTGACAACGCCTCCAACCCATCTTATTTGTACAGCAGTGTGATGGGTTGTACAATTTTAGTATCTTCCGTAGAATAAAGATTAAGTGCTGTACATAACGAAACACAAGAGGAACTGTCGTACGAGACGCGTCGCAAAATCGGCCCGCTCAACTGTTTCACCACAGATCTCTCTGTAACTACAGTAGGTATTGAAAAACGGTTTTCACGGTAATGAACATACGGCAAGGGCTTATGAAAGTAGGTACTATGAGAGAGTCTAAAACGTAAAGAAATATTATTTTCAACGTAAACTTGTGTTTTAAATGGATACCCCATATTATTTCTTAAGCAATGAATAGAATGAAAAATCGCAAAAAGAATGGCGTTTGTTGCATTGCGATGCGTCACTTAAATCCGGAGAAACTGCGAAGCGAAGTAGACGTTTAAAATACATGAGGCGCACTGCTAGCGCATGTCCGAGGCTAAAGCGAGACTCAGACGGTTGAGTCTCGGACACTTCGCTTCGCAGTTTATCCGGATTTAATTGACGCATCGTGATGCAACCAACGCCATTCTTTTTGCCATTTTTCATTCTATTCATTGCTTAAGAAATAATATGGGGTATCCATTTCAAAAGCATAATTTTGTGTTGAAAATAATACTTCTTTGGGTTTTAGAATGTCTCATAGTACCCACTTTCATAAGCCCCTGCCGTACGTTCATGACCGTGGAACTCGTTTTTCAATATTTCTAGTAGTTTCAGAGATATCTGGGGTGAAACAGTTGAGTGGGACACCCTGTATATATAAATATATATAGGAACCACTGAACGACGAAATAAAATTACTGAGACGAGCGTTTTAGCAGGTACATCGCGTTACCATGTGCTCACATACAGGAAAGAAATAGAGATTGATAAACACCTGAATAATTTTACAGAAAAGAATGTTGAAAGTTGAATAAAATGACTTTGCGCCAACAACACTATATTGCTTTTAATTGAGAATGTCGACGTCATCGCCGCGCCGGAGTGGCCAAGCGCATTCAGGTGCTGTGCTACGATGCGCGAGGCATGGATGTTTCTGTCGTCTTTAGTATAAGGTAGTTCATAAGTAGTTTGTAAGTTTAGGGACTGATGACCCTGCAGTTAAGTTCCTTAATCTTCACAAACATTTCAACATTTCGACGTCATCCAGAGACAGCTACAGAGTCGTTATCTGGTGACGAAAGGTGGTAGCCTCTACAAATGCGAGAGCCCCTAGACTCTCAGTGACAGTGCCTAGTTGATCTCGAAAGATGTCACCTGCAGTTACAGACGAAACGTTAGAAAAATTATGTACATCGACAACGTCCTCTCAGCACCGAAGTTTTTAAATAAAAAAGGAACAAAAATAAACAAAACAAAAAAAGTTTAGTAGCTTTAAACCTCACCTTAGAAAAAAATAAATAAAGGCAGGTATTATGCGACGCAATATTTCAAATGTTCAAATGTCTGTAAATCTATCGGACCAAACTGCGTGGTCATCAGGCCGTAGCTTACAAACTTCTTAAACCTAGGTAAACTAACCTACGGACAAAGACACACACCCATGCCCCAGGGAGGACTCTAACCTCCACGACGAGCAACCGCGCGCTCCGCAGCGAGGTGCTTTAGACCGCTCGGCTACTCCACCGCGGCACGCAATACTTCGGTCCAGTATTGGTCTTCTCTTTGGGAGCCCTCGTACACTTATTCACTGCGCAGTAGTATTGTGTCAAAATGGGTAAAATATTATTATGCGACATTAATGTCCAGGACACGCCAGTTGCAACTTTCCCCAGGTAGTAGAAGTTCAGAGCAGCTACGAAGGCGGGCGAGGCGAGCGTTCTGCGCAGAGAGAGAGGGGAGATACTTTGCGACGCTGCCAGTTTCCTTCCGTCAGTCCGCGCACTCTGACAGCTGACAGCGCACGCAAACGTAAACATTGTGCCGCAGTGAGCGCGCACGCTGTCAATGTCCACGATTTAGTTCCTTTCTTTAAACACTTCAAAATTTTAATAGTTTAGTATGTTGAACAAGAATAACGTTCTTCTAATTAAAAGATTTCTTTGCATAACTACATTAGGCATCCATAGCGATCGAAAGTACCGATACTCGAAGTATTTCAGTCATCGGTATGTATGATCTTAAGGGTATCAATGACAAATCGTAATGGTTTAATAGGTTGCACAGTGAGAGAAAATCAGTATTTGGTAAACCATTTAACGATCTATGTATGTAGGCCTACTAGAAAGAAATAACAATATTCTCTTGCTAGGATTGCGCTGTATTTTAATTTCGACGTAACTAGTTTCAACAGATAAGTTAACATCTTCAGATCTTGTGGAATACCTAATTTATAAATTTAGATCTTTTATAAATTTAGATCTCGCTCCCATAATGAGAGCAGATCTGAATATTGATACAGCAGCATATTTTATAAAGTAGGTATTCCACAAGATCTGAAGATGGTATCTTGTCTGTTGAAACTGGTTATGTGCAAATTAAAACACAGCGCGATCCTAACAAGAACATATTAAGCTTAAAACACACACACACACACACACAACAACAACCACAGTCCAGTTTCCCTATTTCAAAGAACAGGACAGCAGAACCGCTGCGACTATTAAAATTCTTTATTAAAGAACACCACCGGTTCCGAAATTTACAATTACATCCTGAGGTGCTTTATCTGTTTACAAATGATTAAAGAACTGTCACAATTTCAATATTTTTAATATATAGGCGGGAAGGTCTTGTTTACTTACGTTAAATCACTATATAACAGAATATTTTAATTGTTTGACTTAAACAGACGCAGACCTTCCCGCCGTCATATTAAAAATACTGAGAGCGTTGTAACTGTGATAGTTCTTTATTCATTTATAAACTGATAAAACACCTCAGAAAGCAGTAGTAAATTACGAAACCGATCGTAATATTTAATAAGGGATTTTAACAGTAACAGTTGTTCTGTTCTTTGACTATAAGAAAATATTATTAATAATCCAAATAATGATCGCGCCCTACAACATGTGCAACTTATACGAACAAATTGCTTATGAATAATTATTAATAATTTTAAAGTAGCTGCAGTCAGTCATAGGAACAAAGTCATAGGTACCAGTAAGAGATAGGCTACTTACATACTTCACGGTAAAAAATCAATGCAATCGTCTTCTTCGCTGTCGGACGTCGAGGAATCGCACTCTGCAAGATTTATTACGAATGGTTCCATAATAGTGTCCCTGCCAATTTCTTTCTCGTGATCTTCTTCCTGCAATTTCTCTGCATGTCTTACGCAAGCAGCCCATGCAGATTCTGAGATGCTCTCTACTGCCTCGTGCGTAAGTCTCTCAACATCTGCAATTTTAAATGTTTTGTTTTTTTCTGCAGTATATGCTTTGACCTGAGCCCATACCATTTCAATTGGGTTATAGTGACAATGATATGGGGGTAACCTAACAACACGGTGTCCATGCTGTTTTGCAATTTCTTTTATCTCATAAACTTTGTATGCTGGCTTGTTTGCATTGACAAGAACCAGCAATTCTGCTCTGGCATGTGAGGAGCTGTGAGGTATTCCGTTTGATGTTAACCATGCAATAATGTCCCCCTTTCTGGAATTCGTGGAGAGAACTTTGTTGACTTGCACGGAATGGATGCTCGCATTGTCCATGACAATAACAGAACAGGGAGGTATGTATGGCAACAGTTGTTCTTGAAACCACTTTTTGAAGATACTGTATGTCATCTCAGAATGGTAATCTTCAGAATTCTTAGCCTTTGAAGCCTTAAAAATCAGCTTACTCTGGGGAATGAAGCCAGTTTCTGCTGATCCGACATGAAGCACTATAATTCTGCCGCCCTTACCCCTGGAATTTTCAGTCCACCGTATCCATCACTCATTTTCCAGCACATAGCCCTTGCATGATTCTGGTTGACGAAAGTCTCATCTAAATAATAAATTCGAGAGGTTCCGGCTCCTCTAATCTGCTGAATTGTTCTTAAAAACAAAGGCCTTGCAGCTACAATGTCGCTACGTTCCAACAGTAATTTCCTCCTGTCATTTGTTTTCTGATACCTGAACCCCATGTCTTTCAGTATCCTCAACATGGTCCATTTACTTCCGTTAAAATTTTCTGCTTCTTTCATATGTGAAACCAATTTTTCAACAGTTGGATATTCGCCTCTAGCGTACATGCTGAATACTATGCGGCGCAAAACGTTTTACGCGAAATCGTCTAGCTCATCCACTTCTTTTTTGCGATTGTGACGTTTGCCTGGCGATTTAAAACCAGCTGAGCCGCATGCCAGCAGCGACGCGTTAGCTTTGCTGGAGATCCTCTGAACAGTCCTCAAGCCAATACCGCAAGCCTCAGCCGTCTGCTCCTGGCATCTGGCAACGGCGCGACCCGCACCCTGTGCCGGCGCGGCCTCAGCAGAAGACAGACTTTTGAAATACTGATACACACGGTACACTATTCCTCTTGCCTGTTTGTGCAGAACTTGGCGTGATTGCTTAACATCACTCATAATGTACACTATTATGGCAAAATAATCACTTAGCACAGAACACAGACACTAATAAACACCGAACTTCACGAACACAGCACGACCCGCACAGTACGAAGGCAGGAATGCCACTGGCGCGTGGTTGGCTGAAGGTCACGTGGTGCACTTCCGCTTGCTACTGCGCATCTGACCTTGACCCGCCTTCGTAGCTGCTCTCCACTCTAACACACACTCAGCTGCACGGTGAAAATTTCTGTCTGAAAATATCACAAAGACTATGGCTAAGCCTTGTCTGCACTATATCTTTTCTTTCAGTAGTTCTGCAATGTTCGCAAGAGAACTTCTGCATAGTTTTGAAGGTAGGTTACGAGGTACTGGCGGAACAAGCTGTGAGGACGGACCTTCAGGGGCTCGTCCCCCTCGGGAATGGGTATTTGTGTTTTCCTTAGGGTAGTTTACCTTAGTTTCAGTAGTTTGTAAGCTACGGACTAATGAGCAAGTTCAAATGTTCAAATGTTTGTTAAGCTTATGGGACTTAATTACGGGGTCATCAATCCCTAAACTTACAAACTACTTATCAACTACCTTATACTAAAGACGGCACAAATATCCATGCCCGAGGGGGGATTCGAACTCCCGACCGTAGTGGCCGTGCAGACCGTGACTGGAGCGCCTCAGTCCCCTCGGCCACCGTGGCCGGCAGTACATGAGTCCGATAGATTTACAAACATTAACATCTTGAACTGCGGTGAAGTAGCCGAGCGGTCTAAAGCGTCTCGCTGCTGAGCGCGCGGTTGCTCGCCGTGGAGGTTCGAGTCCTCCCTGGGGCGTGGGTGTGTGTGTTTGTCCTTAGGTTAGTTTACCTTAGTTTAAGTAGTTTGTAAGCTACGGACTGATGACCACGCAGTTTGGTCCGATAGATTTACAAACATTTGAACAATTGACAGATCTTGAACCGTACACAGGTAGTTCAGTTGGTAGAGAGCTTTTGCACGATGAACAAAAATCCTGGGTGACTGATAACCTTTGCAGTTTAGTTCCCCTGTCCCAAATCACCAACCAACAAAAGTCCTGAGTAAGAATCCGGGTCCGGCACAGAGGTTTAAACTGCTAGAAAGTTTACATTGCGCTGTAAAGTGAACTCTCCATTCAGAAATCGGCGCTGGATAATATGCAACAAGCGGGTATTGCGATTGGAATCATCTGTTCTGCTAATATGCTATGAAGCTCTTTAGCAGTGAAATGTAAGAAATATTGCTGAAAACAATACAAATGTATATTTTAAATAAATAGTACTTTATTTTGATGGAATGCACGTCTCATTCTCTAGATTTAATAACTGATATAGTTGCTAAAAAAAAGGGGGGAGGGGAAACACTACTTGCGAAATTCGGAGGCAGAAGGAAGAATTGTGCCTAGTGAAACTATACTTGATAGCTTTACCACAGTAAATTAGGGTAGTCGTAATCGTTGATTGAATTCCAGTTCGCATTCAGCGATTTATCATCCAGTAGAAAGGCTGTAGGCTTTTAAAGACTGAGTTTGGACAGTCAGTGTCCGCTGTTTGATAAATTTTGTAAGGGCGCCAAGGGTGAGTCCTATTAGCCAGTACCCACGGCCACATGCCGTGCAGTGAAATTACAGCACCCTGCTGAGGTCACGGGCTCTGTTCACCATGCAGGACCCAGTGGAAACGGGCTGCGTGTGTAAGTAAACAGCCCTGCTTATTTACTGAAATTATTATGCATATTTTCAAATGGATAGTTGTTATTATTATTGTTGTTGTTGTTATGGTCTTCAGTCAGGAGGCTGGTTTGATGCAGCTCTCCACAATACCCTATCCTGAGCAAGCCTTTTCATGTCCTTGCAACAACGGTAACCTACATCCATTTGAATCTGCTTACTGTATCCGTCTATTGGTCTCCCTCTCCGATTTTTCCCCACATACTTCCCTCCAAAGCTAAATTCACGATTCCTTGATGTCTAAGAATGTGTCCTACCACTCGATCTCTTCTTTTATTCAAGGTACACCAAAAATTCCTTTTCTCCCCAATTATGCTCAGTACCTTTTCATTATACACGCGATCCACCGACCTAATCTTCAGCATTCTTCTGACCACTATTCAAAAACTTCTGTCTTTCTGTCTAAACGATTTATCGTCGAAGTTTCACTCTCGTACAAGGCAACAATCCGCACAAATGACTTCCTTACACTTGAATTAATATTCGGCGTTAGGACATTTCTCTTTTACAAAAACGGTTTTTCTCCAATTCTGCATTTATATCCTCTGTACTGCGACCATCATATGTTATTTTACTGCCCAAGAAACAAAACAGATCTACCACCTTTATTGTTTCGTAACGTAATCTAACTCCTTCAGCATCGCCTGATTTTCTAAGGCCGCATTTCATTACCCTTCTTGTACCCTTGTTAATGTTTATCTTACATGCTCCTATCAACACACTACCCATTCCGTTCAATTCTTCTTCCAACTCCTTTGCTACATCTTACTCACCTGGTGAAATAGTTTTGTCATAGCTAGTTTTCTCAGAGGCTTCAGTACCTCTTTCAGTGCTATGTCAAATTCATCTGTCAATATCGTTTCTCATTTCATGTTCATCTACTTTCTCTTCCCTTCCACAATATTGTCTCGGAGTTCATTTCGTTTGTAGAGCCTCTCCATATACTCTTTCCACCTTTCGGCTTCCCTTTCTTATAGAAACATATTTTACACTGGAGAATAGAAATGAAACAGGTTAGATTAATGTTTGAAAATTGCACATAATGCACTATGTTGT
The DNA here is from genome assembly GCA_026315105.1 of Locusta migratoria. NCBI lineage: Eukaryota > Metazoa > Arthropoda > Insecta > Orthoptera > Acrididae > Locusta > Locusta migratoria. Next base: position 298,379,841 of record CM048746.1, read on the forward strand.
ACTTCAATGTACCTCTACACCTGCATCCAAATTGTCCGCCGCACGCTCTACGCGCGATATCTGCGTGTTCTTGTAACACGGGTACGCTACGCAGCATTTCCGCGGAGATTGTGTGTGGGCCCGTCGCCCGCTGGTAATCCTGCTATTCCAGGCGTGATTCCGGGAAATGGAGCCGCGCGAAAGCGGGCGCGGCCGTAATAAATAGCAGCTCCGCTCTGGTCGCTAGGTCGCTACCTCTTCACTGATAGATATCACGCTTACGTGCAGGGACGCGGATTGGTGACGTCGGTAACAACAACGTTCCTGACAGTTTCCTTGCGTGGAGTTCCAGCATACTAAAATAATCTGAATTACAAGCTGACAGTGAAAATGCTGATAAATCTTTCAATAGGCGGGTTCTACATTCGTACTTTACGTTATTATTGCTAAAACCTAACGAAACACATTCACGTTTCACGGGACGTTGACAAATTCTGATATCACACATAAAATCACTGTTACCATTACCGTACGATGTGCACGCCTTCCAAACTTCCATATGCCCCAAGTTATCTACAGCCTGTTAGTATTCGCATACTGTATGATGTCATTCCCGCACAGGAAGAGACGTAAACTACGAATGTTGCATGCCTTGTTTTGGCTTTATGTACTACTAGCTGAAAACCCGGCATTGCCCGAGTATTTATTTGTTTATTTGTTGCCGCGGCGGACTGGCCGAGCGCATTCAGGCGCTATGCTCTGATGCGTGAGGCCGTTCCCCGTCGGGGGTTCGAATCCCCCCCTCGGGCATGGATGTTCGTGTCGTCTTTAGTATAAGGTGGTTCATAAGTAGTTTGTAACTTTAGGGACTGATGACCCCGCAGTTAAGTCCCTTAAGCTTCACAAACATTTGAACATTTATTTATTTATTTATTCCTGCCTTGAGTTAGTACCTTTCCTATCCCTTATCTCTCTGTCCACCTCCCTTTTTTTTTTTTTTTTTAAACGTGATAAATTTATCAGAGAATAAATAAGAATTAAGGCTGTCTTACTTAATGTACGAAATTGAGTACAGTGTCCGGGCCCGCCGCGGTGGCCAAGCGTTCTGCGGCGCGCCAGTCACGGTCCGCACGGCCACTACGGTCGGGGGTTCGAATCCCCCCTCGGGCAGGGATATTTGTGCCGTCCTTAGTCTTAGCTAGTTCATAAGTAGTTTCTAAGCTTAGGGACTGATGACCCCGTAGTTAAGTCCCATAAGTTGTAAAAACATTTGAACATTTTTGAACATTTGCAGTGTCCAGACAAAGAAAGACAGTAGTACATATGACATATAAAAGTCGTACAATCTAATATTTATTGAGTTATACGTTGTAAAATTGTATAGTTTTTTCCGGTATGTGTTCATTTGCATAAGTGCTGTATGTCTGTAAAATCTGTTGCGAATACAATTAGTAGCACATGGTGCGTGATGGGGCGGTTTTCCATGAACGTTACCATTTATGCGCTTGTATCTCATGAATTACGTGTTGTACTGTGATGCAATTTCGGAGGTACATTCAGCTATATGTGTTTATACTGTCTGAATAATTTCCTGCGAATAGAATGTGTAGTATAGAAATTACTAATTGTAGCGTCATACCGAATGCCGTAGTTTTATCCATGAACAGCGGAAAAACAGAAAGAGAGAAACTGTTTTCCTTTTATCAATGTACTGTGGTAGTCAACGTAAAAATATAATAGGGGTTTGAAATTATGTTTGTTGCAAGTCGCTAAGTACTCTCTGTCTCATACAGTGTATGAATATAGTCTCGTCGCATTATGTGGCAGTTTTTTGCGATTCCTATTATTTATGACGTCATATCTCCTGAACCATGTGTTGTATGTTATTCTTAACCCTGCAGCAACTGTTACCTCACGGTAAACCAAACGAGGTGGCGCAGTGGTAACGGGAGGACGGTGGTTCAAATCCATCTCCGGCCATCCTGATTTAGGTTTCCCGTGATTTCCCTAAATCACTCCAGGCAAATGCCGGGGTGGTTCCCTCCAAAGGGCACGGCTGATTTCCTTCCCCATCCTTACCCAAACAACCCGAGCGTAAGCTCCGCCTCTAATGACCACGATGTCGACGGGGCGTTAAACACCAACCTTCCTCCTCTTCCTCCTCACGGTAAGGAATATGTGTATCAAATTTGGTTGAAATCGGTCCAGGGATTTAGGAGAAAATGTACAACAATGTCACGTGATGTAGCAGTTTTTCTCGCATCTCATTGTTTATGACGTCATATGTTATGAACTATGTGTTGTATGTCATCCTTGCGCTTACGGCGACCGTCCTTGTGGATGGAAGCTTACGTGTACAAAATTTCATAAAGATTGGAACAAAACTGTTGATTTGTATGCAATACATACACACTAACACACGGACACTCTGCTTACATATAAAGATGCACAGTGTCCATGTTTATCCATGTAACCAATGCAAATGATTGAGGTTTAAATATTGCTAATCCAATAGACGCTTAAGAATTTACAGCTTCTCATTGGCTTAAGCTCTTCAAAAAAATCATATAAATTAGTGACAGCCGGACGCACTACGTTCGGGGTTCGAATCCACCCTTGGGCATGGATATTTGTGCCGTACTTAGTATTAGCTAGTTTGTAAGTAGTTTATAAGTTTAAGGACTGATGACCCCGTACTTAAGTCCCATAAGCTATGCAAACATTTGAACATTTTGAAATTAGTGACAAAAAATAGCAAAATTTGGCTCGGGAAACAGTTCGGAAAATGAAATAAACTGAAACGACAGAAGCTTTTATATTGCCAATGCAAGTCATAAGATCGCATGGAACCTTGTTATTGTTTTGGTGAATCTAGTCACGCCAGTAACATGTAGCTCTGTCTATACGGCGTCGTGTGGGTTTGTCAGCCGCGGCGGAGTGGCCAAGCGCATGGAGGCGCTATGCTCCGACGCGCGAGGCCGTTCCCTGTCGGGGGTTCGAATCCCCCCTGGCATGGATGTTTGTGCCGTCTTTAGTATTAGCTAGTTCATAAGTAGTTTGTAAGTTTAGGGACTATGACCCCGTAGTTAAGTCCCATAAGCTATACAAACATTTGAACATTTTTATATACATAAACAACCTTGTTAACTGCGGAAGAGAACACACATGAACAAAAGAATATACAAATATATTTTGTAACAACATTGTACAAAGATTTAGTAATACAGATAATACAACCAGTAATATACTTTTATGTGTTTATACAGTCATAAAGCAAATTGTCCTTTGAGTTGTTCACAAAGCTAAGTAAAGTTAACTTTTCGTGCCTTTTTCTCTGCGAAGTCTTTAAAGTTGGTTAATACACATCTAACGAATAAAAGTCTTATCGCTTTGTTACATGTATCAAGCATCAGTGTTGGTATAAAAAGTAATTATTGCTACTTATATCAATAGGGAAAGAACTTTGAGCCTGAAGTTCGCCGCCTATCTTGAAGCCGCCACCCTACCCACCCCAGGCTGCTAAGACGCTACGTGTGTAAACACCTCTATTAAACGTAATAAAATGAAAATACGTTACGTAATGTAGGCCTACTTACCTGTACTGTGTTATCTTCTGCAATATTTGTGGATTTCTTGCTGATTTCCTCATTCTCTGGTTCTACATTTTCATGTCCCTTATTGTCTGTTTCAGAAGTACGAAAGAATTTCTTTAATGCTGCTGCCTGTTTCTCATTTTCAGCCGCTAATTGTGCTTTTCTTTTTCTGTATACATTTCTAGGCTTCTTTTTTCCGATATGTTGATAAAGAACACATTAACGCAACGATTCTTCTAATAAGGGTAGAAATTCAGAGACAAAAGAAGAACACGCACACGATGAAGTCTGCACTACATGTACATGACTTCTTTCACGAGACATTTGACAGTACAAACAGGACTAATTTCTTTTTGGTTGCAGATAACTCAATATTGTTTGTGTAATGTTAGAGCGTCCAACATAGCTTTGTCGCTAGGAGTGCAATTGTCGGCACCAGGGCGGTTGTAATTGTCAGAGCGTGTTATTGTTGCTCAAAACTCCCAACTCTCAACAATAGCAGCCTTTAGCTTTGCCAGCGGAGATTTTTTTTTTTTTTTTTTTTTTTATAGACATGGTGAATGGATGGAGGGATTTCCTTTATAGGCGATTCAAGAAGAAACCGGGGTTGTTATAAAGAGTGAGGCCTATGGCATGAGGTAGTAACCAATGTTGCTACACAATTTATGAAAAAGTTGAGTTTTGGTTGACTGTTTACAATAATATGAATTTAGCAAGGATTTTGGCGCCCCCCAAACTCCCCTAAAATTTTGGCGCCCCGGGCAGTCGCCCGGCTCGCCCGGCCCTTCCGCCGGTACTGTTCGTCGGAGAACTTCAGTCTGGACCACTGTTGATGGTCCTAGCCAGCACGCTCTCTACAACAAGGAAACGTTACTTGATGATGACGTAGTTGAAGTGTGATGCCTTTAACAGCCTACCGAGCATGGACACCAGCCTATTATAATCGCCACCAAATTACTCTGCATGAGACATGTTCACTGATAGTGGTTGGAAAATCTATAGCGATGTGCTTAGGGTTGAGATATTAGATACTTTCCACCACTTGGGATATGTATCGATGTTCTTATGGTTTGAAGGTCCTTCTGTAATATCTGGCATTCTTTCACATATCGGTTCGATGAATCCTCTGCCATGCACTTTAATGTAATTCGCAGAGTATTTATGTAGGCATTGATTTATGTAGCATTTCCACCTCCGGCGGTTTTTTTTTTTTTTTTAAAAGTTCACACGTTTGCACGCACCCAATCTATATCTATACATGTGAATGTCTGTTATGTGTACGTTTATCACATCTGAACCGCAAGACAAAAAGAGCTAAAAATTTGTACAGTTACTAATGTCTACCCTGGGAAGGCTTTAGGCACGGTTTTATGGATATCGGGTAGCTATTTATCTATATATATTCATGTGAATGTCTGTTCGGTGTACGTTTATCACGTCCGAACGACAAGACGCAGAGACTTAAATATTTGTACAGTTACTAATTTATACCTGAGGAAGGTTTTAGGCACGGTATTATAGCGATCTATATATATCTAGTAATTTAGAGAATATAACGCGAAATGCGGAAAATAATTACTCTTTGGAAATTATATTTCCTCTTTGTAAAAAGTTTTATTGGTTGCATTGTTGCTTGAGGGTTGATAATGATAAAAGGGTGGAGTATTTTGGGATAGAAAGTTATCGGTGTATATAAAATTCTACGTGCGTGTGTGTGTGTGTGTGTGTGTGTGTGTGTGTGTGTGTGCGCGCGCGCGCATGCGCAGCGAAAACTAGAGAACGCAAACGAATGGACTGTGTGTCATTGTTGTCCGAACTCTCCCGTTGTACAGCATAGCTGTTCCATGCCGATAGCTATAAGTGGGTGGAAGATATGGTGGTTGAAAGTCGTCGAATTTAAAAAAAAAAAAAAAAAATTGGGACTGAAGGCCAGCGATGACATTTGCGACACTATAGCAAGGAGGTTAAATACAGCGAAACGTGATGCCACAGACCATATCTTTGGTCTATGCGTGCTGTACAATGTCTTCAACTCTCTCTGTAAGGATAAGCGTACGAATAAGGAAATTGGAGAATAAATAAATAAAGCAGTAAAAAAGATATTTCTTTTAATACACCTCTTTAAAAAAAATCGTTTCGACGATTCGGGCATTATCTATCATAATCAGCTAACACGCGAGCGGAGCCGCGGGTTTAAGCTAGTAGGTAATAAAATTATACTTTTATCAGCTTTGAGCCTTTCGTCTCGATAGTTAGCTCTCATAAGGGGACCATGAGAAGTGTAAACAACGGATTTTGTTGGGTCTCGGATATGTTGTAGAGGGACATACCCAGAGTACGAGGCTATCCGCTTTTTTAGCGACGGACCTTGGTTTGAGGGAAATTGCTGCTGGAGGTCACTGCCCGTTGTAGGACGCGTTACGTGAGCTACGTTCCAGCCAAGTGAGCACAGCGCAGCGGTTGAGGTCTGCAGCTACCACGTTGGAGGTACCGTGTCCGGATCCTCTCCGTATCTTCGACTTTTTTTTTATCTGAATAGTCTGGCATTTGCTTATTTTGTTCTACAGAATATCAACAAACGGTGTAAATTGTGAGAAATTATTAAGAAGTTCAGATTGTGTAGGCTCGGTCAAACAGGAAGCGGAGCCTCCGCGCGGGCATCCCGTGCCAACTCTGTGTATTGTTCAATACCACAATAATTATAAATTATTTCAACACTGCTTTAAACTTTATTAACTCACTATAAGCTTATTTCGGCCTTAGCTGATGTAATGCTTATCTCTATATGTGCAGCAGCATTACATCAGCTTCTATAATCAATTGGACAGCAAATAAACAACAACAATATTATAAGTAATAACACCTGATGATGGCCTAAGACCGAAATAAGCTTACAGTGAGTTAATAAAGTTTAAAGCAGTGTTAAAATAATTTATAAATATTGTGGTATTGAACATGTCAATCAAAGACATACTCCACACTGTGGGCTCCAGAGAACGAAAAAATCTGTGTATTGTGATAACACATCGCCCTGATCACTGTCTTTAATTTAGCAACGACGCTATAGATTCATAATACAGCGAGTTCACATGGACAGTCCATTGTGTATTATGGACATGTGGCGCCAAGGCTAAAAAACGGCGGTGACCTAGCTCCTTAACCGTTAATTTGTTCAGAACGCGTTGTTATGGCCGTGCGTGTTCGAAGAATACATTGAAAACGACGACGCAAGTGTCTGCAGAAGTGCAGGGTTAGAAGAGTTAAATGAACAAACGAGAGGTGAAATCACTAAAGCCATCACATACCGCCGGAACGTGGCGAACAATATCGCATTATTCTGATTTAAAATAATGGAAAAACACAGAGAGGACCCGAACACGGTACCTCCAGCGTGATAACCGTAGACCGTAACCGCTGCCCGACGCTCACTTGTTTGGAACATGGCTAGCGTTACAGGGCGCAGTGAACTTCAATTTTCTCGAAAACCAAGGCTCGTCGCTAAACAAGCGGATAGCCTCATACTTATGCTATGCCCCTCTACAATATATCCGAGACCCATCACAATCCGTTATTTACACTTCTGATGGTCCCCTTGTCAGATGTGTTGCAGATATTTTGCTGTAACACATGTAAAGTCAGATCAGCTGTTGCACAACAATTGTCAGATACCATACTTCACGTTCTGTCGAATACAAACAGTTTGTTCGTACATAGTCTTTGGTGCAGTTAACATGTCCTGCCCTTTACGTTCCCTTTTACAATAACTGATCAGGTGTTCCATGACAACTGGCCAGATATTCTATAACAACAGGCCAGGTGTTACTTAATACCTGATGGGGTGTTACGTAGTGATGGGTCGGCTGTGATATAACGACCAGTCACACAATACCGGACGATATATCACACGTTAGTTGCCTGATGACAGACGGGCTGTTACCTAACGGCTGAGCGTTGTTCCATGTGGAAATGGAGTAAGATTCCATACCACTAGTGAAAATGATCAAAGAAAGATATTTTTCATAATTCATTTACCAAGATGATAATGTCAGTTTTGCAATACTCATTCAATTTCTTAGGAAAATAAGGGACACAAATTTCGTTACACCCAAGTTGTAGGGCTACAGTTTCACCCCGTAAAAACGAAGTATAATTGGAAGTGAAATTAATAGCTCTTCTACATTAAATCATCTACGATTATTACAATTGGGAAAAAGTATCGTCATCCACATGTCTTTGTCAGTTTTTAACATTTCGTGCTTTTGTTCCAGTCCATTTTAAATTATCTGGAGGTTACCAATTTAGAGCATTAAAACATCGAATAATAGTTTTATATAATCCATATTTTATGTTGTAAGTATATTTTATCTTCTTTACCTATAAAACACAGTGTCGATATATTTGTGAGTTTGTCTTGCATAGAAATCTAGTTTCGTTCCAGTCTTTATTAAATTTTCTACAAGTAAGCTTCAGTTCACGAGGACGGTAGCCGTAACTGTAAGCACAGAGTAACATATACAGAGGAGAAGCCCCCCTAAACCACTGTCCTACGCTCCCCTCGTAGTTCCGTAGGATGCTAGCAGGTGTTAGGCGGTTCCCTGGCTTAGTACCGGTAGACCACACTAGAGGCACTTCTGATGGGAGAGCTCGTGCCGCCTGCCACGAGGCCGCGGCTGTGTCCGGCTTGCTGGCGTTTGAGGGGAGGTGGTGGTGGGGACAGCCGCTACCTGCCGCCTGCTCTGGCCAGTTTAAAGGGCTGCTTGTGACCGCAGCGCCATCATGGGACATCTTACGGAACTGTTTCAGCACCCCCCGCTCCGCATCCCTGAGAGTGGTGTAAGAATCACGCACAGTTCACGAGATATGACAATGAGATGCGCGAAAAACAGCTGCATTAAGCTGCTAACAACTATATGTCGCTTACTCAGGGGTGGGCTCCCCAAAGAATTTATTCAGATTAGATTTTGGACAAGTAACCAGAAATATTGTTTATAATCAAGTTTTGAATTAAATGAATGTATTAAGGTTATATAGCATTTGCAATTCGATGACAACCTTTCTTTGTTTGAATACTGCAGTTATTATTTTGTACATTATGCAAGACAGTCTTATTTCTTGACTTCTCTCCGATAAATATTTTTAAAAAAAGTGATGAACAGAGAGATAGAAGGGATATGAGAAGTACTAACTGAAGGCTTGAATAAATAAATAAATTTATATATAAAGAACAGTCTATAGTGCAAAAATGTATTTTTCTCCGACTAGTTTCGGTCTTTTTTTAGACCATCTTCAGGAAATTTAGCTCCACAACATTAATGGAGCTAAATTTCCTGAAGATGGCCTAAAACAAAGCCGAAACTAGTCGGAAAAATTTTTTTGCGCTCTACATTGTTCTTTATATATAAATTCAAATAAGAGTGCTGTTGCCCAATAAATGAAACAAAAATGTTTCCAAAAATATGAAATAAATAAATACCTGGGTAACGCCGGGTTTTTAGCTAGTATAGTTATAGAAGGCAGTGAAGAACTTTTTAAAACTAATAGTCACACAAGGCTGATACAAGATGTCAAAGAAACCATTCAACTTCCAATCCTGCGTACAATTTTGCCAACTTGTCGGCGGAGCAGCACACCACGCCCGCCCACCGCCCGCGACCGCAATTGTAAACATGGGCTTATCTTGTATCACCAGCGACCACCGCTTCTATTAAGGTAATCTTAAAAATCGGTTTTATGTTTCTCACATATTTACCGAGTATGTTCCAACTGTAATTCGTTGTTACCCGAACATTTGTAGGGCGACAAGGAAATCCAAAAACAAAAAAAACAAAAAAAAAACAAAAAAAGGCATTCCAGAAAAATAGAAACACCGCAATAACAACTTACGGTGTCACACCACGGAGAGCGCATTGTAAGCTTTGTTTACCATATATACTGTCTTCTTAACACAAAATAAGCCCATGTACCATTATAACCGTTTGTAATTCCGCCTTGTAATTTTGTGTAAATTCTGTCACGCAGATAATCTGAAGATGCACTGCTAAAGGGCGAAACGCGGCAGATGCCAGACTTAGATTCATTGGAAGAATACTAAGGAAATGCAGCCCGAAAACAAAGGAAGTAGGTTACAGTACACTTGTTCGCCCATAGCTTGAATACTGCTCACCGATGTGAGATCCGTACCAGGTGGGATTGATAGAGGAGGTAGAAATGATCCAACGGAGAGCAGCGCGCTTCGTTACAGGATCATTTGGTAATCGTGAAAGCGTTACGGAGATGATCGATAAACTCCAGTGGAAGACTCTGCAGGAGAGACGCTCTGTCGCTCGGTACGGGTTTTGTCGAGTTTCAAAATAGTGTTCAAATGTTTGTTAAGCTTATGGGACTTAACTACGGGGTTATCAGTCCCTAAACTTACAAACTACTTATGAACTAACTAATACTAAGGACGGTATAAATATCCATGCCCTAGAGTGGATTTGAACCCCCGACCGCAGTGGCCGTGCAGGCCGTGACTGGAGCGCCTCAGTCCCCACGGCCACCACGGCCGGCTTTCCGCGAACAATACGTGTCTGGAATAGGAGGGAAAATCGATAGTGGTACTCAAGGTACCCTCCGCCACACACCGTCAGGTGGCTTCCGGAATATGGTTGTAGATGTTGTAGATGTAGATTAACTAATAAAAACAATTGCAATCAAGACGATTTGAAGGAATATTTATTCTAACTGATTGCTGCTGCCCACTATGGATTGGAAATCATTTTAATAGTGTGAGTTGCGGAATGCGCTGCAGTTGGTAGCTTGATGAGCTACCGTTGTCGCTGGCCAGCTGTTAGCTGCTTCTCGCCCTCCTGCAGGACTTGCAGGTAGGCGGGGTCAGACGCCCCTGGTTACTGACACGGCAGCCACTACCGTGGCGTCATCAAAGTTGGCCCTACTGCAAGGCTCCGCCTGAAAGGCTGCCCTCTTTGTCTGGCACGTCGTGGAAATAATGAATCCGCCCGCCGGCGAGAGAGACGCGCACAAAGCAGCGCAGCCGCCACACGTCTACCTTTACGCCCACCTTTCTGAAGACGACAGCCGCCACAAGACGCCGAAACCTCTTCACATCCGCAGCCACGAAGTTTCCGTACGCCTCCGTGTAGCCCCTACGAGACCACGTCACTACCACACCTCAATATTACATACAAGATGATTATAATTAACATTTCAAAATGCTGTAAAAATAACGCCACAAGTCAGGATGACGTCAAATTGCATAGGATTATTGTCCGTGAAAGGGAGGGAGGGGGCGTATGGCAGAAGAAAAAAAATCGCACTGATGTGTTTTACGGCCCACTTTAGATTTGTAGATTTATAAGTTTTTGAAAACATTTTGGACCAAAATAACAATCTAAATAATAAAAAATTAATTAATAAGAGTGTATGAAACCCTTTTAGGAAAAAAAATGTAGGTAGTTGCAGGTTCAGAACCACCGACCTTTAGCATCACAATCCAACGTCTTGCCTACTACGCTACGGTTATCAATCAAATCATGACTCCTTTAATCTCATACTATTGATGCCTGTTGTTAACTGATGCTAATATGGCATTTGTAGATACTAGATTATCATTTATCGTACGAAGAACGATGTGTTTTCGTTAATTTTTCGGTGCGCCATTGCTTTGAAATGATAACGTGTAAGTTACAACAAGAAAATCATCAAATACGCAACGCAAGATGGCGTATGCAAGACAGAGTTCTGGGCGAGGAATGTCATGTCACATCTCCGAACCGCTGGTTTTCGTTAATTCAATGGAGGGTGTCAAATCTCCGTTATTTTTGCAAATATGTCTCAAACGATACGAGATATGAAAAAAACATAAGGGAGATAAGTGGTAGAGAATTTTCTCCTCTACCAATTAGGTTATTCAATTTTCGTGTCAGATGAACGGTTCGTTTGCAATTACAATTATATTACAAACGGCTTTTTTGGTATTACTACCGTATTTTTTTCCGGAAAAATTTGAAAAAGAGAGGTTCTGGTCTCTAGCGCCCTACTATCATGTCTGTAAAATTGGGTGCTGATCGGTTGAACGGTTCGTCTTAAAAACAGGGAACACGTTACGGACAGACAGACATACATCCCAAAATCGCCGTTATTTTTGCAAATATCTTTGAAACGCTACGAGATATGAAAAAAAAACGTAAGAGAGCAAAGGTGTAGAGAATTTTCTCCTCTACAAATTCGGTTATTCAATTTTCGTGCCAGATGAATAGTTAGGCCGGTATTTTCATTTAAATTTCGAGCTGTCAAAAGACGATCGCACTTTCAGTGTTACTACCGTAACCTAAACTGGGCCAATAAACAGTGTAAAATGATCAACAGTGATCGACTCCGAATGACGAATGAATCATACAACCAGAGCTGGGAACCGTTATCCGTTACTAAAAAAACGTAACTTTGTTAATTACCGATTAACAAATTAAACAACTTGTGCCCAGCTGTGCATATAACAATGCCTAAGGTGTAAGTTAGACGCTAAGCAAACTGTACTACTGAGTGTGCATGGGTGTACATGTGTGTTACTGTTAGTTACGTAAGTCCATACATCACGGCATATCACATCGAATGGGAAAACTCGGTTTTTAACTGTCCTGAGACCAAAAAGCAGCATAGAAAGTATCATTCACATCAGTTTTTAAGTGTTCAGGGTCCAAAAACCGCATAAAGGAATCAATCAAAATTTCTGTGTGACTCGGCAAAACATGTTCAGTATCCTGTTCATTGTTCTCTGCAACAATTTGAAATAGACATACAGTATGTTCCACAACTGATCAAAGTGATTCCAGGGTCACGTTCAGAATTTGTTTCTCAGTGCGTGTCTTCAGTGCAGCTAAGTTCGCAATCGGATCACATCTTTCAGATAGCCCTGTAATGGTTGTTTGTTTGTATAGTCTACGGGACTTAACTACGGGGTCATCAGTCCCTAAACTTACAAACTACTTATGAACTACTTACGAACTAGGACGGCACAAATATCCATGCCCGAGAGGGGATTCGAACCCCCGACCGTAGTGGCTGTGCAGACCGTGACTGAAGCGCCTTAGTCCCCTCGGCCACCGCGGCCGGCCCCCTGTAATGGAATCCGCTTATTTAGTAAAGTGAAGATCCAAATACTCACTACAATTTAGTATGTAATGAGGCTTTAACTTTGCACATCTTTGAATATATTTACAGGCTGCTTATGTATACACTACGAAAATACTTTACCATAACAGTAACATTACTACCTGGATCTTTCTGGTAAATTAATCTTCTTGTAAAAGTTCAGATCGTAAGATTATTCAATAATCCAGGTTTCTTAATATATTTTATCACTAACATTTCGTTATGTCTTTTGTAATCCACTAAACAATTTGTCATCGTTCGATTAACTCAAGGTTTCGTTATTGTCATACATTGCCTAATCTAAATTATGTAAACAAATCCGTGACTGCTTTAATCGTAATTTGTATATGCACCTAATGTATGTTTTAATTCGTCACTTAAACATATTTAAAAATATTTATGGTATCTACTGAATAGTTTATTATACTTTTTGCCTGTGAACGATTTGTTTAAGTTTTGCGAGAAAATAAGCTACTTCATTGTAACACATTTATTCTGGAACCTTCTAGAGGAGAGGATGATGTATAAATACGCACGCGGGAGAGAGGCGAATCAGTGTGTCAAGGCTTCCTCCGATGTAGTGAAGTGATACTGTAATCTCTTTCTCATTGAATAAAAAAAGTAAATTAAACTTGAAGTCACAAATTGTAGTTCCATTAAGAGTCAAAAATCAGTGCCACATAACAATGAGGACTTAAGAACTTTAATTGCAGGTGAACTGACAGCGTGGACGAAAAATAACAGGTGATGTAATATATTATCTGGTAATGTAACCAAATATATTAATAAACTGCATCCTCAATCAGCTGTTTTACTAAATCCTTAAAATCGACTAGTTTAGGTCTAGGACCATCACCATAAATATAAAGTATTAAAACAAAAAACTGTTGAAATGTTTGTTAAGCTTAAGGGACTTAACTGCGGGGTCATCAGTCCATAAACTTACAAACTACTTATGAACTACCTTATACTAAAGACGACAGAAACATCCATGCCCGAGGTGGGTTCGAACACCCGACCGTAGCGACCGTGCAGACTGTGACTGGCGCGCCGCAGACCGCTCGGCCAGTTATTAAAACAGTCAACAGCATTAAATAAAATAAATCTGGATGAAAACAACAGGAGTCACTCTCACTCAAATTATCCTAGCAGTCAAACAGGTGATCGGGACTGCCAGTCTGTAGGGAAATGGCGGCTGATAATCCTATTATTCCGAAATGGCGCTTCAATAACGGCTTAACTGGATTTGCAATGCGCAGAGGTGCGCCACTTGCATAAAAATGATCCTATCTACACATCCACGCTGTTGGAGAGCTGGAATTACATTGTTGCATATAAGACACTCACGGTCCTTAACAGTGACGCTACAGGTAACAGGACCGAAAGTACATTTCTCTACGAAAAATTATCGCCCTATGATGAATGATGCAGTAAACCCGCACCACACAGTGACGTTTTCAGGATGATGCGGTACTGGCTGACGGCCGCGGTGGCCGAGGGGACTGCGGCGCGACAGTCACGGTCTGCACGGCCACTACGGTCGGGGGTTCGAATCCCCCCTCGGGCATGGATATTTGTGCCGTCCTTAGTGTCAGCTGGTTCATAAGTAGTTTGTAAGTTTCGGGACAGATGACCCCGCAGTTAAGTCCTATAAGCTATACAAACATTTGAACATTTTTGGTACTGGCTGATTTTCTGTTGCCCATATTCCACAATTCTGTGGACTAACGTATCCAGTCAGATGGAAGTGGGCTTCGTCTGACCACAAAACCTTCAACGGCCAATCGTCGTCTACTTCCATGCGGGCAGGAAATTCTAAACAAGAAGTCTCTCTTGCTGGCAGCCAACATGAAGCAACTCATGCACATGGGTAATGCATAGCAAAGAAGGATATTTCGTAGGATTTTACGCACCGTGCTCGCAGGTTTGCACACCACCACCTGACTCCTGCATTGCTTTGGTCACTTCTTCCACTGACGTCGAATAAATTTGTTTCCTCCCTCTACCAGGTTGCACACCAAAAGAACACGTCCCAGGCAAGAAATGAAGGAAAGCCGTGTACCCGGTGTGTTTACACCAATGTCAATGCCTCGTGAGCATTACAGGTGTTTTCATTTACATATTCTGACACATACAGCGCCAGCTGTTTTTCTTCTTCCATACATTTTCCCCCTTGTCTGGTAATATTCCGTTGCATTTTGACGAGTGGTTTTATTTTTATAGATTCAATTGTAATCACCCTGTATATACAGCGATCTTGTCCACCCAAAATATCTCTGGAATAATAACAGCTATTGGAAAACGACTTTCATCGGTATCAATGTACGACTGGGGCCCATGAATGTACGTATTTGGAAACATTCTAAAACGAAAGCAAATGTGTTTTTTAAAACAAACTTATGTTTTTTTTAAATGGACACCCTATATTTTTTCTTCAGCCATCCATAGCATGAAAAATCATATAAACAATGGCGTTGATTCCATGGCAATATTCCAATTACATCCCGAGATATTGCGACGAGAAGCTGACGCTTGAAAAACCCGAAATACGCTGCTACCGCACGTCCTGAGGCTCAGGCGTGAACCCCATGCTGCCCGTAATCGCGATGTGATTGACATGCGTAATTGCACTTCCATACTTATCAAGAGGTCCGAAACGAATAATACGGTCTGCTGCCATCTACTTTCATAAGCACATAATGGTTTCCCTCTTGCACGTTTTATGTGTCTACGTACACAATATAAACCAGTACCGATCGGTATACACCAGTCAGATTGTCTTATTTATCCTACACACCCAAAATAAGGTTTATCGAATGCGTTAAATGACCCATTGTGCCTTTCGCGCACTCGTTCATCCAAGGCCTAGCTCTACCTAGACACGTGTCCAAAGTAGTTCCCACTACAGCCACAGTTACCACTTCGCCTTGTTTGTGATTTGCGACCCTGCAAACTCCTGTACTCCACCACCCTCCGAGCATCCCATTTGTAGTTGCTTTGGCACCCTGTCTATGTTTTAGGTAAAAGTCGCTGAAGAAAGTAAAACGTAGAGTCCGGCAGAAATTTTGATTCCTCACCAACATATTATACAACTAATTCTGGTTCATATTCGAAACTACGAATACACTATTGTATTGTTAGGTGCTGTAGTCGTCTCAGGGTCTGTTCCTTGACATATTCATTTATAATGCTTGCATGTCTCAAGGGCATTTCGAAATGAAATGTTTATAAGTTATTGGACCTAACTGCAGTGGTCATCAGTCCCTAAACTTACAAACTACTTAAAATAACTTATCGTAAGAACAACACACACACACACATACACATACACATACACATACACACACACACACACACGCGCGCGCATGCCCGAGGGAGGACTCGAACCTCCGACGGTGAACGGCCGTGAATTGGCCTCGTAAGGGCTGAGTGCACGCCGCTTGCCAACACCGTTCGGTAGATCCGAGCGGTGACCCATACAAGTGCTGGTCAAGACCGACAGTGCTTTTTTTTTTTAATTTTATGTTATAATGTATAAATGCTGCAGAAAATAATACTGATGCCCTTTCACAAACGTGGTCCACCTCCAGGTGGTGGGACACGGGCAACGTTGCACTGAGCCTTCAGTACTGAGTCTGGGCGGTCAGTGTAGCGGCTAAGAGACCTATTGTGAAAAACACGACCCGCTATATTATATAGACAGCGGGTCCGAAGCAGGCAGCACTGAAAAAAGTAGTGCCTAACCCTTCCATTCCCAGTGTTGTTCGTGAACAACAACGTATTAAAAGCTGATTTATACCGTATTTTGTGTATCAGTCTTTAAAGTCGCATGGTTGTTGATTAACAACATGCTTGTAGTACGACATTTTGTCGCTTGGTACGGCTTGTAGCACTTCTGAAGCTTTGATTTATCCGTCTTGGAGGTTGTGTTACGTTGTCGTCTGTATGTGGTTGTGAGTGTGAAAGTGAATGTGGTTCATGATATTTTATTTCAGCAGTGAATTGTCTTGTCTTTGGTGCTGTGACGAAGATTATGCTAGCATTATTGATCTGGAAGTGTTATCTATCAACAAAATAACGTCCCAAATAATAACATACCTCGATACAAACGTCTGTGTTGCGTATGAAATACACGACATAAAGAAACAATAGTTCGATCAAAAATTAAAAAAAAAAGTACTTTGATGTTCTGTACCTTGTATTAATACAGAAAACACGGGATTTTAATTTTTCCAAAGCTGATTTGATAATGTGGGACTGAAAGGATTAACTTCGGTGATCTGACGGGAAGCGGTGTATCCACGTCGGCACGGCCTTTGGCTGTTTTCCGACAACTGATGCATAATAACATCCGTACTAATTAATGATATGCTAGTACAATGACTTCAGACGAGTAATCAGTCAATCACGTAAGTATAAGTTTGGCTACAGATGGAAATTGCTTGAGCATACGAGAAGGCTGAGGGAAAGTGCAGGCTGTGCTGGCTCATGAGCGCGTGGTTCTGGTGTCGGGCAGTGTCTCAGTCCCCTCTCCCCCCCCCCCCTCCCCCCTCAGCCAGACGCAGCTGCCTGCCAATTGGCCAACTTCCCGCACCGCACGGCCAGACCACCGCACCCCTGATGGACTATGCGACGCAACCCGCTCCACACAACAGCGATGCGGGTCGCTGACTAGTCGGGCGTTGTCACTTTCTTAAGCTGCCGTCTACACAGGGAGTTGTGATGACGCGTATCATCGTACCGTCGTGTATATGCAAAATATATGCAAAACTGTTATCTCTATTTTCTTTTAAATATAACAATCATTTTCGAAACTTTTAATTCCAAATTTTGAAAGTATCAGGGATAAAATATAGGGAGCGAAGAGTTATATTCAACCTATACAAAAACCAGACAGCGGTTGTCAGAGTCGAAGGGCAAGAAAGGGACGCAGAGGTTGGGAAGGGAGTAAGACACGGTTGTAGCCTTTCCCCAATGTTATTCAATCTGTACACTGAGCAGGCAGTGATGGAATGGGAGGAGAAATTTGGAGACGGCATTAAAGTGCAGGGAGAAAAATACAAACATTGCGGTTTGCCGCAAAAGATCTGAAAGAGCAATTGAATGGGATGGACAGTATCTTGAAAGAAAGATATAAGATGCATTAACAAGAGTAAAACGAAGGTAATGCAATGCAATGTCAGAAAATCAGGCGATGCTGAAGGGATTAGATTAGGTAATGAGACAATAAAAGTACTAAATTAATTTTGTTATTTGGGTAGCAAGATAACTTCTGATGGCCGAAGAAAAGAAGGTATAAAATGCAGAGTGGCTATGGGAAGAAAAGCGTTTCTACAGAAGGGAAACTTGTTGACATCAAATATTAATTTAAATGTTAGGAAGTCCTTTCTTAATCATTTGACTGGAGTGTAGCATTGTATGGGAGTGAAACGTGGACAATAAGGAGCTCAGACAGAAAGATGATAGAAGCTTTTGAAATGTGGTGCTACAGACGAATGATGAAAATTAGATGGCTGGATCACGTAACTAGTGAGGAGGTTCTTAACCGAATCGGGGCGAAAAGGAGTTTCTGGCATATCTTGACTAAGAGAAGGGATAGATTGTTTGGACACATTCTGAGACATCAAGGAACTGTCAACTTAGCATTAGAAGGAAGTGTGTGGGGTAAAAATCGTAGAGGGAGACCGAGGGACGAATATAGGAAGCAGACTGAAAAGGATGTAGGTTGCCGAACGTATTCTCAGATGAAGAGACTTGCACAGGACAGGGTAGCGTGGAGAGCTGCATCAAACCAGTCTGCGGACTGAAGACCACAACAACAACAACAATTGCGTTAATACTTGGGTAAACGTCTATTTTCAGAAAAGCATCGCATTTTGTTCTTAAAGTTCTTACGCACCACATAACCAAAAATTTTGAAAATACTTTCTTTCAGCTTTCAGTCAGTTAATTATTTCAAACTATATTATGTTATTACAGGTTCCTCAATAATATTAAGAAGAAATGTTCTATCACCACCTTCAACTCCAGAAAATGTCAAAAAATTTTAGCTTGCTTTCGTAATATCGTTGTGCACTTTTTGCCATCAACTATGTCCTCGAATGATTAACATGATCGATAATTCGTTATCGGCCTAAAATGCTTCATTAAAATTCTGTTAAACAGGAGAAAGTCAAATATTTCCGTTGGAATATCAATAAGTTTCTTTTTTGATAACTTACATATAAATATTACTTCCAATAATAATGTTCTAGACACTCTTGAATACGATTAATTATCACTTTATTTAATTGTAGAGCCACATATAAAACATGTACAATATTTTTTTAGATATGTGATTGCTATGAAAACTCGATACGAACTAAACTTGAGATATGTTTCTATTACACGTTTAAGATACATCTTTTCCTTTTTTAAATGTAAATTTCAGAGAAGGAGGACGTCCTCCATCTTCTCGTCAGGTAGTGGCCAGCTACAGATACAAATATCTCTGACACTGCTGAGGCATGTGAAGTGACGACGCCCCGCGTCACCCGTAGCGAACGTGAAACAAACTTTCCAATATATCAATATGAATTATAAATTTATTCGTTATTTGAATTAGATATTATTAACAATTATTACCTCTGAACTGTCAGGCCATTCTTGTCCCACTGCAGCAGACCGCCGTTAAAACTGCACCGTCAACAAGTCTACGGCGTAATATTTGTCCCGTAGAAAGGAGAGCGTCTAATATGTGGGTCACCTTGTAAAAGATGGCCAGTTGGAGGTCGTCAAAAAATGTCAAAAAATCAGAATGCGTAATGATATGCTGTAGTAATAATAATTTCGTTATTGAATGTTGCAGCAAATCACAACTGATGGGTCGCAACAACACTTTCGCAGTGAAAGTTAAAATTTTGAATAAATAAAAAAATTGATATTAATTAACTTGAAACAGTCACTGTGGTAATTAATTAAGCTTGGTCCTGTCTGACTTAGCATTGACTACAGCCTCCAGCTATCACCTCTTACGATTCACGAACAACACAACTTCACTAATAAATGTGTCAGAAGTCATGTAGTGGTGATGGGGTGTTCGTGTTATAATCAAAATCGTAATAGCTGATAGACTCTGATTGCAATGATAGCTCAGTACTGTGAAACTGCGTGGTGCAATGAGCTTCACAAATACTACAGCCAAAGTTCCCGATAATTTTGATAATATTTTTTTTAAGCATTCAACTTCCTTGTAATACTATACGTGAACTATTTTTTTTTTTTTTTTTTTTTTTTTTTTTTTTTTTTTTTTTTTTTTTAATTGGTTCCAGCGCCTGGGTAGCGTACGCTTGTAACTGGCTGGCATTTTACGTATTTCATAAAAATTACTTTCGTCAAGTCTGGTTAAACAACTATAATATTTGGAATACTGTTAGCCTGGTTACTTTCTATATAAATGAAACCAACTCTACTTTACGTGCAAACTCTTTAGCAAGTTAAAAGCTTTGGCATAATAATTGGTTGCAAAACTTAGAACAGCACTGCACTTTAATTACTAGTCTCTGTGGTTGTAACACGTTTAGCAATTCTTTAACTCGTCTAGCAATTTCTTTAAAACTGATCGTAATTACTTTGAAAATGATTTAACTTTTTAGTCACTGTACAGGCTTGCATAATCAACATAATCTAATAATGGTGATAATGGGGTGACTACAACTACTTACAAAATTAAGACTGGTTTCAAAATAAGTCATATATAATTGAACCAAAATTCTGATTGGGTTGACACTACAATTACATGCTTACAAAATAAAATGTTACAAAAGTACTCATCTGTTTTCGTCATCTTCGTCGTGAAGTCCATACAAGACAGATATGATTACAAAAGGTACTCTTACTGCTGGTTCAAAATATTTTTATCGACAACTCTTTGTTCTGTTCATCTGGCTGAAATCTCCATGCATTGATATCACCTCGATACACCTTCTAATCTACTGATCACTACTTCATTAAACTCGCGCCACACTGCGCCTACCGTGCCTCTGCACCATCAACAAAACATTTATGTCTTTACTTTGGCGAGTCCGCTCCGCGACTGCTTCAGCAGCGCGACACTCACAGCTACTACTTCTGTACCAAAGACAGTCTTTACAACAGGTTCAACATTTTTCTCTGGCGCATTGCCAACTTACAGCATAAAAATGTCCGTGCATTCATGCGGGTTTACACATACAGTACATGTTTACACTAAATGATTCAAAATAGATAATGACGTTACATAAGAAATATATCTAGCATACAAGAAATGAAAATGCGTGAAATGAACAAATTTAAGAAAATATATACATTACGTCAAATCAAACTGTAAGATACAGCAACAGGTGTACTCTTACAACCGATTTCGATAAAATGTTGCATGGACTTTCCACACCGCATATAAAGAGACACGTGTTTCGGCTTTTTGCTATACTCAGTAATTTTTGCTATACTCAGTAATTTTTGAAAAAAAAATTAAGGTCAAAGTTGATAATGGAATATCGCGTTTTCAATGCTATACATCGAAAGATCGTGTAAAGAGGAGCTGATATACATGGGGTCAAAAGTTAATGACGTTCGAGTAATTAACGTTTTTTGCGTTTTCAAGGTGTAGCTTGGCTTCTAGTGAACATGAGCCGCTTTCCGAGCGCCATTGCCGGTTGAGCGATCCAGAACTTGACTGTCAAATCGAGGATCCATGAACGAAGCTTCATCATGGCAATTTTTTTTAGATTTTTTCGATGTATTTGAAAATATTCTGACATTTGTAGTACCTTTTCTTGCTTTATTTTGAAGTAGATCATCTGGAAGTGTGATTAATATTCCATTAAGTGTATTATCTGTTTACAGCTGTTGTATTTGTGATGCGCATTGCAAAAGCAAAAAAATAAGAAATAAATAAAGTATGTTGTTATTGTGGTCTTCAGTCCGGAGACTGGTTTGATGCAGCTCTCCACCCTACTCTATCCTGAGCAAGCCTCTTCATTTCCCATCTGAATTTGGTTACTATATTCATCTCTTTGGCTCCCTCTGCGATTTTTACCCCACACACTTGCATCCAACGCTAAATTTACAATTCATTGATGTCTAAAAATATGTCCTACCAATCGATCCCTTCTTTTAGTCTACGTATGCCAGAATTTCCTTTTCCCCCCAGTTCCGTTCAGTACCTCCTCATTCGTTACGCGATCTACCTACCTAATCTTCAGCATTCATCTGTAGCATCACATTACAAAAGCCTCTATCCTCTTCATGTCCACACTGTTTATCATCCATGTTTCACTCCCATATAAGGCAACACTTCACACAAATGCCTTCAAAAAGGACTTCCTTACACTTAAATTAATATTCCATGTTAACAAATTTCTCTTTTTCAAAAATGCTTTTCTTCCCATTGCCATTCTGTATTGTATACCCTCTGTACTGCGACCATCGTGTGTTATTTTACAGCCCAAGTAACAAAACTCATTTACCACCTTCATTGATTCATTACGTAATTTAATTCCTTCAGCATCGCTACATATACATCTACATGGGATACTCTGCAAATCACATTTAAGTGCCCGGCAGAAGGTTCATCGAACCACCGGTATACTCTTATCTCCCATTCCATTCTCGAATAGCGCGCGGGAAGAAAGAACACCTGAATCTCTCCGTTCGGGCTCTGATTTCTCGTATTTTATTCTGATGATCATTTCTACCTATGTAAGTGGGAGGCAACAATATATTTTCGCATTCGGAGAAGAATGTTGCCGATTGGAGTTTCGTAAGTAGTCCACGCCGCAGCGATAAGCGCCGTTGTTGTAATGATTCCCATCTCAGATCCTGTATCATTTCCGTAACGCTGTCTCCCCTGTATCGTGACAATACCAAACGAGCTGCCCTTCTTTGGGCTCGTTCGATGTCCTCCGTCAAACCCACCTGATACGGATCCCACATTGGGCAGCAATACTCCAAATAAGGACGGACAAGCGTGTTGTATGCAGTTTCTTTAGTAGTTCTGTTGCATCTTTTAAGGGTTCTAGCAATAAAACGCAGTCTCTGGTTCGCCTCTCCCACGACATTAACTACGTGTTCTTTCCACTTTACGTCTGAAGTACTAGTAATTCCCAGGTGTTTTGTGGAGTTTACGGTCTTTACTTTTGATTGATTTGTCTTGTAAACAAAGTTTAACGGATTTCTTTTCGTACTCGTGTGGACGACTTCACACTTCTCATTATTTAGAGTCAGATCATTTTACTAGACGATAAATGACGGCGTCATCTGCAAACAACCTAAAGTTTATTATTACGTAATTCCAATTACTGGCCGACTATTCACAGCCAGTATGGCGAAACTTATCATTGAAACAACCATAACGCAAATATTTCTAACACCCGATGTGTAGAAAAATAAATGTTGCTTGATACTGGATTCATGAGGTGGCCATCCGACATGACGCGGTACAACAGGACTTTTGTCTATGATAATGATCAACCGACCTGCAACTGTTAATGTGATATCACCGAAATTAATGATAGAGCAGATGTTATTAAAATTCATGCCTTGGTTCATAATCAGTTGTCCGTGCCTGTTTTTCAAGATATGCTCTTATAGTATCCTCGCATTCGGAAGGATGGTGGTTCAAATCCACCTCCGACCATCTTGATTTAGGTTTTCCGTGATGTCCCTAAATCACTCCAGGCAAATGCCGGCATGGATCTTTCCAAGGGCACGGTCGAACTCCTTCCCCGTCCTTACCCAAAACTCCTACCGTTAGCTCCGTCTCTAATGACCACGCTGTCGACGGGACATTAAACCCTAAGCTTCCTTCCTTCCTTTATAGTCTCCATTCGCATGGAAGAACCAACGGCCGTGCCGCAGTTCATACAGGTTCGCTAGCACTTGGATGGGTAACCGTCCGGGTTTTCCGAGCGCTGTTGGTATGTGGGGTGCACTCAGCCCTTGTGAGGCCGACTGAGGAGCTGCTTGATTGAGAAGTGGCGGCTCTGGTCTGGAAAACAGACACAACGCCTGGGAGTGCGGGGCGCTGACCACGCCCCCCTCCATACCGCAACCGGTGACGCTTCCGGCGGAGGATGACACGGCGGCCGGTCGGTACCCGTTCGGCTCTTGAGGCCTTGCTGGGACGGAGAGTATCTAAATTAATATCTTGAGCTACATAAATCAGGCAATTTGTCCATATCTGAATGTTCCAATATGTCGTTCGTGTGTTTTGCATGGTGTGAGAAATATTTGTGTCACCCTGCTTGCTGTAAAAATGCTGACTAATAGACGGCAAGTAATTGGAATTACGAAAGAATATAGTTTAGAAGTTTTTTATTTTATTTCTTATTTTTATTGTTTTTGCGCTGTGTTCATGTTTACGAGCACCCATGGTACAGCATGAAACAAAAAAATGTTCATTATTCGAACGTCGTTAAATTTTGAGCCCCATATAAGTAAAGAATGCTCATCTTCGAATGATCTTCGATGTATAGGATTGATAACGCGATTTTCCATAGTGAAATTTGACCTTGATTTCTTCAAAAACTACTGTCTATCAAAAAGCTATATCATCATATAAATACGCTAACACGAAAATTGTGGTACAGATTACTAATTTATTCGTACAAGAAGGCCAATGAAAGTTACATAATTCGAAAGATTGTTTGTCGTAGATTTCACGAATATAAATATTGTGTGTGCATTTAGCCATTAAAACTGGTAAAAGGAAGAAGAATTTTTCCTATCTACAGCTTGGATCAAGTTATACATTCTCCAACAATCAGCTCACTGATTGGCTATTCGCCTCGACCAAAGACGCTGTAATGCAGCGCATCTGGAGTATTAAAATAACGTATTAAAATAAGTGAATATCGAAACATGGAATGCTCCCAACTCACTTTCTTGTGCCGTTCAAATGCTTCATTTTCGCGGTGTTTAAGAGTGGTTAAAGGAAATGGATGTTTTCATATGAATGCCGACATAAAGGATGATACGCCGGGAGAGGCATGTAGCGGTGCACGGATGTAACTACGAAGTCGACATGTTGTCAGCTCTGGAATTCTGAATATCGCAGTATCGAAATAACATTACTTCTTGGCGTTGTATAAATATACGAACACCGAAATTGTAGTTCCATTTCAAATATTAGGCTAATTAAAGTTATATAATTCGAAAATGGCATGAGAAGTATGTACTTCCGTTTTTATTTGTTGTTATTGTGTCAGGCATTTTCCTTAACACGTAAAAGATACCGTTTCATACCTCCCAGTGCCGGTTAAATTTTACCAAATATCCCAGAGGCCTCCTATGATAATGTTGGCAACAGATGCTGAATAGTGAGAATCCCGCGAGTCTTCATTTTAGCCAATCACTTGACAACGCTGATGTTTTCTCATGGAATCTTAGCTTTATGAGAGCAAATATTTTTACTGAGCGGACGAGGGTACATACAAGAATCTGTCAACCATAAAGCAGGAACAGCATTATTTATTTACTTCATTGTCTGTACGATACACTAATCGAGTCATTCTATGTGGTTCGAACAAATGGGCAAAGATGTTCTATCGTTTAGTTGATGTTGCCAATATAATCATGCGAGGCCCCCGACATGATACGTAAAATTTTGCTCCCAGTGACCATTGTAAACACAATTGGTCAATTTTCGACCACGGGCAATACTAGTTCATATAGAACGTTGATGCAAATTTGATAGAAATCAGTGGCCCACATATCAGAACCTCTCCTTGTCGGTTAATTTCTCCGAATCGTAAAATTTATGAGGGCACCGTCTTTGCAAATCAGCGTACTTCGTAAAGCCAACTGGAAAGGTCGGACTGAAACATGATTTGCAACCGAAACCGTAACCGAATATTCGGCTCCTCTTGTAGTTTCGGCCGAAACCGAAGCTTGCGTAATTAAGTTAACGTTTCGGTAAATTTCCGTTACACCATAAATCACTAGTGTTTCCACATTTGACAAGACCCCGTCCCCGTATTGAGCCTACTTGAGTGTGTGTAAGCCTGACCAGGAGTCCGTACAAGATGACACGAGAGGCCTACAGATTTAGACAAATCGACGGTACTTAAATAAATTTCCAAATTGGTTTCTATTCCCGTCGTTGTGACATTTTGTACCTTAAAAATGAAAGTAAATTAGAGAAGAAGTAAACTGAACTCGATACAGTGGAGACCTGATATTTCACGTATCGGAATTATGAGATTCACTTAAATCCGACCGTCATAAAACAAAAACAGCAAGTCATTCTGCCTACACCGAAAAATATACTCCAGCATTATATCGCGAACTAAATAGTTGAAAGACTTTAAAACTTATTTACTTCTTTTTCACATATAAATTTCGATATTTCGAGGTGGTACCGGCACCGGTCGAATTAAGGAGACACTATTGAATAGCTGCGACAAAAAATTCCACGGTGCTGCACATTTTCTTGTAGGAGAAGAGTCTTGAGGTACACAACAGACATGGCAAGTAGATACTACGAAATACTAGAGCATGGACATGACTGCCACGATACAAAGTACGCAGAAAGTAATAACTAGTTTGCTTCATAAGCAGCCTCTTTACCACTTTTTCTTGGGAGAGCTAGCTTTCCATTGCCATCTTCATTTCCGTGTTTGCAGTCGACAAACAACTTTACATATCTCATTTTTGGCATTCCTAAATACATAATGTATACAAGTTGTTGTTGTTGTTGTTGTTGTTGTGGTCTTCAGTCCGGAGAATGGTTTGATGCAGCTCTCCACAATACCCTATCCTGAACAAGCCTCTTCATCTCCACATAAGAATGGCAACCTACATCTGTCTGAATCTGCTTACTGTATCCATCTCTTGGTCTTCCTCTGCGGTTTTTATCCCACACACTTCCCTCCAACGATAATTCACAATTCCTTGATGTCTAAGAATATGTCCTACCAATCTATCCCTCCTTTTAGTCAAGGTATATTTCTTTTCTCCCCAATTCTGTTCAGTACCTCCTCATTAGTTACGCGATCCACCCACCTAATCTTCAGCATTCTTCTGTAGCACCACATTTCAAAAGCCTCTATCCTCTTCCTGTCCGCACTGTTTATCGTCCATGTTTCACTCCCATACAAGGCAACACTCCAAACAAATGCCTGCAGAAAGGACTTACTTACGCTTAAATCAATATTCGCTGTTAACAAATTTCTCTTTTTCAAGAATGCCTTTCTACCCATTGCCATTCTGCATTTTATATCCTCTGTACTGCGACCATCATTTGTTATTTTACTGTCCAAGTAACAAAACTCCTCTACCTCCTTTATTGTTTCATTACCTAATCTAATGCCTTCAGCAACACCTGATTTTCTTACACTGCACTCCATTACCCCAGTTTTACTCTTGTTAATGTTCATCTTATATACACCTTTCAGCACACTGTCCATTCCGTTCAATTGCTCTTCCAGGTCCTTTGCTGTATCTGACAGAATTACTATGTCGTCGTCATAACGCAGTGTTTTTAATTCTTCACCCTGAACTTTAATTCCTTCTCCAAATTTCTCCTTGCTTTCCTTTATAGCTTGCTCAATGTACAAATTGAACAACATTGGGGAAAGGTTACAACCCCGTCTTACTCCCTTTCCAACCACTGCATCCCTTTCATGCCCTTCAACTCTGACAACCGCTGTCTGGTTTTTGTACAAGTTGTAAATAACCTTACGCTCCCTATATTGCACTGCTGCTTGCTTCAGAACTTGAAAGAGTTTATTCTAATCAACATTGTCAAAAGCCTTCTCCAAATCTACAAAAGATAGAAATGTAGGTTTGCCTTTTCTTAATCTATCTTCTAGGATAAGCCGTAAAGTGAGTATTGTCCCCCGTGTTCCTACATTTCTCCTGAACCCAAACTGATCTTCCCCGAGGTCGGCTTCTGCCAGCTTTTCCATCCTTCTGTATATAATTCGTGTTAATATTTTGCAACCATGACTTATTAAACTGATGGTTCTGTAGTTTTCACACCTGTCTGCACCTGCTTTCTTTGGAATGGGGATTATAACATTTTTCTTAAAGTCTGAGGGTACTTCACCTGTCTCATACATCTTACACACCAGGTGAAACACTTTTGTCATGGCTGGTTCTCCCAGAGACTTCAGTAGCTCTGAGAGAATATCATCTACTCCAGGAGCCTTGTTTAGACTTAGGTCTTTCAGGGCTCTGTTAAATTCTTCTCTCAGTACAGTATCTCCTATTTCATCTTCATCTACATCCTCTTCCCTTCCTACAATAGTGTCTTGAAGTTCATTTCCTTTGTAGAGCCACTCTGTATACTCTTTCCACCTTTCAGGTTTCCCTTCTTTGCTGAGAACTGGTTTTCCATCAGTGTCCTTGATATTCATAGAGCTGTTTTGCTTACCTCCAAATGTTTCTTTTATTTTCCGGTAGGCTGTATCTATTTTTCCCCTATTTATACATTCTTCTACATCCTTGCATTTGGCTTCTAGCCACTCCTGCTTAGCCATTTTGCACTTCCTGTCAATATCATTTCTTCGTCGTCTGTACTCTCTTTTGCCTGTTTCATTTACTGCATTTTTATATTTTCTCCTGTCATCGATTATATTTAGTATCTCCTGTGATATCCAAGAATTCTTTGTAGGTCTTGCCTTCCTAACTATTTTGTCCTCTGCTGCCTTCACTATTTCATCTCTCAATTTTACCCATTCCTCCTCAACTGTTTTATTTTCCCCTGTTTCTGTCAATTGTTGCCTGAAGCTCCCTCTGAAATTCTTAAGAACTTCACGTTCCTTCAATTTATCCAGGTCCCATCTCCTTATTTTCCTACCTTTTTGTAGTTTCTTCAGTTTCAGCCTACAGTTCATAACCAACAAGTTATGGTCAGAGTCTATATCTGCCCCTGGGTATGTCTTACACTGTAATACCTGATTCCGAAATCTATGTCTTACCATTATAAAATCTATCTGGTATCTCCCGGTGTCTCCTGGTCTCTTCCACGTATACAACCTTCTTTTGTGATTCTTAAACCAGGTGTTTGTTATAACTAAATTATGTTCTGTGCAAAATTCTACCAGGCGGCTTCCTCTTTCATTCCTTTTGCCCAGGCGATATTCACCTACTATCTTCCCTTCCCTTCCTTTTCCTACTACCGAATTCCAGTCCCCCATAACAATTAAGTTTTCCTCTCCCTTAACTGTCTGAATAATTTCCTTTAGCTCCTCATATATTTCTTCGATTTCCTCATCATCGGCAGAACTAGTTGGCATATAAACCTGTACTACTGTTTTTGGTGTTGGCTTCGTATCTATCTTGACAATGATAATGCGATCGCTGTTCTGGTCATAGTAGTTTACCCGCATTCCTATTTTCTTATTCATTATCAATCCTACTTCTGTGATACCCCCAACTGATTTTGTATTTATAATCCTATACTCACCTGACCAGAAATCCTGTTCATCCTGCCACCGAACTTCACTAATCCCCACTATATCTAACTTCAACCTATCCATTTCCCTTTTTAAATTTTCTAATTTTCCTACTCGATTATGGGATCTAACATTCCACGCTCCGACCCGTAGAATGCCAGTATTGTCTTTCCTGATAATCACATCCTCCTGAGTAGTCCACGCCCGGAGATCCGAATGGGGGACTATTTTACCTCCGGAATATTTTACCCGAGAGGATGCCATCATCATATGTTCATACAGTAGAGCTGCATGTCCTCGGGAAAAATAATGGCTGTAGTTTCCCCTTGCTTTCAGCCGTTCGCAGTAACGGTGTGACAAAGTCACATTAGCTGATGTTACAAGGCCAGCTCAGTCAATCATCCAGACTGTTGCCCCTGCAACTACTGAAAAGGCTGCTGCCCCCTCTTCAGGAACCACACGTTTGTCTGGCCTCTTCACAGATACCCCTCCGCTGTGGTTGCACCTACGGTACGGCTATCTGTATCGTTGAGGCACGCAAGCCACCCCACCTCGGCAATGTCTGTGGTTCATGGGAGTGGGTATACAAGTTACAATCAGTAAATGAGGTTCAATCAGTGTTGTAGAAAGTATTTCGAAAAATAAGGTCACCGTTCCGACTAACAGTATGAATGTTGTCAGTATAAATTTACGCAAACTGAACAGGCAAAGCTGTGTACTACGTTGTCGATGTTTCGTAAACTCATATTAGTTATTGAAAAACTTCTCGCTTTCAAGGAAACACTTTAATCAAACTTTTCAGCATAACAGTATAATTACCCGTTCCATTACGTACAATACAGGATGAGTTAAATTGTAACTGACTTAGTATAAGAGTATCACTATAAGATACGATTCCGTTATACTGAGTGAAACAACGAAATACCCACTTTTTTTTTTTTTTTTTTTTTTTTTTTTCGCGCGAGAATACGCTACTGGCCGTTACACGGCGCGTAGTCAACTGAGGAAAAGCGTTATTTTTGCTCCAATCCATCCACAAGGCGACCCGACTTCTTCAGTAAGTTCAAAAAGCTAGTTTCGACAAAGCCAAAGATTAGGCTGATTTTTGGCCGAACCCGAAACCGAATATCCGGTCAGTCCTTAGTTATCCCTGACTTCTTCTTTGAGTAGGTGTGTCCTCAGCCAGGTTTCAACTGGACGTCCTCTACTTCGCCCTGTTCTGGGCATCCTCCTTCATTTGTCCGTAGTTCCTTCCTTTCTTCAGGTCAGTCAGCATTCCAAATCTTCCCCTTCCTCTCCCTCTTCTTCCTTCTTTTCCTTCCCTTATCCTAAGCAGCAGACAATTACTACGTAATATGTGCCCCAACCAAGATGTTATCCTCTTCTGGATTGTCCTAATGAAGGTCCTTTCCTCTCCTATCCTGCTCAACACCTCACTTTTCAGTCTGTCGGTCCACTTCACTTTTTCCATTTTCCTCCATAGCCACATTTCAAAAATTTCTAAATATTTTTGTTATTTCTGTCTGATTGTCCACGTTTCAGACCCATATGACACCACACTCCACACAAAACATTTGGCGAACCTCTTCCTTAGAGTAATGGGATACTTTTGATTGTTAGCAAATTTTTTACTTTCCTGACAGCTTTCTTTCCCATAGAGATTCTTCGCCTTACTTCCTCTGTGCAACTTCCAGTGGATGTTATCATGCTTCCCAAATACTGAAACGATTGCACCTGTTCCAATAATCTTCCCGCTAATGATATTTTGATTGTGTCGTCTTCTTTTCCAATTTTCATGTCTTTGGTCTTATCAATGTTTAATCGCATTCCAAAATCTTTACCCACCCTTACAATATTTTCTACCATTTTCTGGAGCGATTCTTCTGTTTATGCTAATACTATCATATCATCTGCATATTTTATAGTTTTTATTTTTTCTTGCTTCTTCAAAGGTCTCATCAATCAGCTTTTCAGCATATATATTGAAAAGAGCTCGTGACATGCAACAACCCTGTCTCACATCTCTTCCGATACTGACTTCTTCAGTCTCCTTCTACTCGAACTACCACTTTATTTCCAACATATAGTTGTTTTATTAGTCTTCTATCTTTCCCGTCTATACCTGCATCTCTCAAAATCTTCTACAGCATACTCCAGTTAACTCTGTCAAACGCCTTTTCGCAGTCAACAAAACAGACATATATTCCTCTATTCAGTTCTAAAAATCTCTGTCAACATCCTAGAGCACCCAATTGCATCTCTGGTTCCTCTTCCTTTTCTAAATCCGAACTGATCTTCTCCTCTATTTTCCTGTCTATTCTTCTTAGGACTAGTCTGGTCACAGCTTTCGTAACATTACATATAAAACTAATTTTCCTAAAAACTTTACATTGTTTGGCATTACATTTGTTTGGTAATGGAACCATTGTAGTTTTTACGAGATCCTTAGGCCAGATACATGTGTCATATATTTTGTTGACCAGATTTGTAAGTCTGATTATAGCACCATTCCCTAATGCCTTCAGTGCTTATGCCGGTATTTGATCATAGCCCGGAGATTTCCTTTCTTTAAGATCCTTCTCCACCTCCCATTTTTCTATTAGAGGTCCCCAGTTATTTTCATCACAGTCTTGTTTATCCTCCAGTACCAGTCCTTCATGATCAGCTGCAGAATTGTATAGATCTTCTATGTATGTCTTCCAAACAATTTTGTTTTCTTCATTATTCTTTGTTATTTTTCCCATCTTGTTTAGTATTCCTTGCTTGGTAATTTTTCGCGGTTCTTTCATTGTTATAGACTTTTCAGCTCTATACATTTCGTCTGTTTTTCCTTGCCTTTACAAATATTCTATTTTCTCACTGTACATGCGGTGCGTAAATATTCTGCGTACATTATTCCGCCAAGGTGCAAGGAACCGAATTTTACCTTACCGTAAACAAGTACACGGCGTAATATTTGTCCCGTCGGAAGGTGTTAGCTGTGTTTCAGGAAGCGGGCCGGAGCTGAGAGGCTATTTATCACGGATTGCGCCCTGGGCCGCGATATGACGTCAGAGGAGACCTTCGCGGTGAAGCCCGAGCTGTGCGCGCCCGCGGCCCACAACCACTCCACCACCAGGGTGGCCAACAGCAAGTTAATTACGCACGCGTATACGACTTCTCAAAGTACCGCGTATGCAAACAGCCGCGTTTCGTAACGACAACTTGTTGTTTTCTGCGAAACGAACGGAGAATTAGTAAAGGACAAATCGGCAAACAATATCCCACTGTTTAAGTACTTTCAAGGTTTCTCACCCTCAACGCTCTAACAGCAGCTGTAAGGTACAGTAAATGCATTCACAGTAATGCTATCGAGTAATCTTTTCTGTGCCTTATTGTATTCACCAAGAATTGAAAACACTTGAACTATTTAAGAATTTTTAGCATGATTTAGTTACCTAATCAATGTATGTTTCAGTAATCATATTGGGATTATTGGACCGAAACCTGTCCTGACAATCACCAAGGCAATGATAAAAAATTGGTGCTACGTAACTGGCTCAGAAGACAGCACGTATAATATTGGACCAAAGTCTATCGGCAAAAACATGGCAAGGTAATGATGACAAAGCCATGTTTTAAAAGAAGCTATGCAATCCTGGGTCTGAACAGGAGAGAGATTGGACTCATGGTTGGATTGCTGACAGGCCATGGGAATTTCAAAAACACCGACATACAATCGGAATAACAGAAGAGGACCCTAAATGTAGGATCTGTGATGACGGTGATGGAACTGCATCACATCTAATCTTCGAATTCATTGCATTGGAAAGTAAAAGACCCGAAAAAATTGTGTCTAATAAAGAACTGGTAAAGGGACTCCTTGCACTGTTCAAGGGCATTGGTTGGCTTTACTAGCTATACAGGGAGCGATACCGCACAATAAACTTAGTTTCGGTGCGGGCAGTGGCGGGTTGGACCAACACTGTTTTGGCTTCCCTGAGAAAATCAAATCAAATCAATCATATTGGGGAATGCCATAGTAACCATAGCTCCACGGTGGATGTGGGTATGATGTACCGGCAGTGTAATGAATGAGCCGCTACGGCTGGTACGTTCCACTATACTATCGGAAGCGCTCCATGACGTCACAGTGTTTCCATATCCTCGTTTCCACTTATTTCTTTTCAAATTACACTCGGACTGAGCCTGCAAGGTAATCTTTTGTATCGAATCTAGTTGAGGAATCGCACACCGACGTGCAACTGCGGCATTTTTTCTTTACTGTGTGTGTCGTTAACATAAATAGCAATATTCGAACATATCGTGAAGGAATCATTACAAATCTAAATGAAAATGTTATTGTTGTGGTCTTCAGTCCGCAGACTGGTTTGATGCAGCTCTCCACGCTACCCTGTCCTGTGCAAGCCTCTTTATCTGAGAATACGTTCGGCAACCTACATCCTTTTGCGTCTGCTTACTGTATTCCTACTTCTGCCTGTCTACGATTTATACCCAACACACTTCCTTCCAATGCTAAGTTGACGATTCCTTGATGTCTCAGAATGTGTCCCACCAATCTATCCCTTCTCTTAATCAGGATATGCTAGAAACTCCTTTTCTCCCATCCCGATTAAGCACTTCCTCATTAGTTACGTAATCTACACGTCTAATATTCACCATTTGTCCATAGCAACACCCCTTATCATCCACGTTTCACTCCCATAAAACACTACACTCCAGACAAATGTTTTCAAAAGTGACAACCTAACATTGAAATCAATATTGGATGTCAACAAATTTCGCTTCTTCAGAAATTCTTTTGTTCTCATAGCCATTCTGCAATTTATATGATCGGTGGCCATATTACTGGTGGTGTAATTAGAAACCTTGTCACCGGTCACGTCCGTCTAAATGACAAATCAGCCAAACTGCACAGACACAGACAACGCCGGCTGTTTAATAATTTTATACACATGTCACGAACCGGATGGTCAAGCAATTTTATCTCCGATAGGCTGAGGGTGAAAAGTAAGTGATCCCCGTTAGCCTCCCTTTAGCCAACATGAAAATCATATGTGCAAACAATTCAAAACACCTGAAGATGCAACAGTGATTTTTTTCGAAGCTGGTTGTGGAGGCCTCCAAGACTTGAAATAGAGATACAGCTAACGTGTATCGATGACTTTTCATTATAATTTTAGAATTTCAATTATTTTAACATCAACTGGTTGAAAGTTCCTTTAATAATGTTCAAATATTTTAGCTGTGGTTACCGTTCATACAAAATTCTCTGCGTCTCAGAGTGAACAGAAGCGATGTAGTTGGGACATGGAGGAGATACTGATACAGAGGCTACCAGAACAGCTGATGATAGCTACTTGCGGATTTCAGTTGGGAGGAACCGTGCTGAATAATTATTTTCCTGTAGCCACAGGAAGTCTTGTTTAGACTCAGACTGTAAGTCATAGGCTGCATGACATCAGACTCCTGAAGTCCCACTGAACTCGCATTCGGGAGGTTGGTGGTTCAAATCCATCTCCGGCCATCCTAATTTAGGTTTTCCGTGATTTTCCTAAATCACTCCAGGCAAATACAGGGATGGCTCCTTTCAAAATGGCGCGGTCGACTTCCTTCCCCATCCTTAACCATAACTCCGAGTTATAGCTCCGTCTCTAATGACCAAGCTGTCGACGGGACGTTAAATCCTAAGCTTCCTTCCTCCTTCCTTCCTGACGTCCAAATAGCGAGGGTCCAGGTTTGACACCTAGACACCATGGGGCACGGTAGAGACGGGTCTAACAGAATGCTGAACGATCAGAATTGGCATCAAGTTCGATTACTTCAGACTTAAACTGGAAAGAACACGTAGATAATGTCGTGGGAAAAGCGAACGAGAGACTGCCTTTCATTTGTAGAACCCTTAACAGAATACTAAAGAAACTAAAGAGCAGCTTGTTTTGTACTGTCACGATATAGGGGAGACAGCGTTACGGAAATGATGCAGGATCTGGGATGGGAATCATTACAACAACGGCGCTTATCGCTGCGGCATGGGCTTCTTGCGAAACTCCAATCGCCAAGATTCTCCTCCGAATGCGAAAATATATTGTTGACTCCCACTTTCATAGGTAGAAATGATCATCAGCATAAAATACGAGAAATCAGAGCTAAAACGGAGAGATTCAGGTGTTCTTTCTTCCCTCGCGCTATTCGAGAATGTAATGGAAGATAAATAGTATAAAATGTGGTTCGATGAACCCTCTGCCAGGCACTTAAATGTGATTTGCAGAGTATCCCATGTAGATGTAGATGTAAAAGTGCTATTCACAGATGAGTCGCATCTGCCTTCAAGAAATCCATCGCCGAAGACGTTTGTGGAGATAGCCTGGTCAGCCTGAACGTCGCAGACACATCGAACAGCGAGTGCAGCAAGGTGGTGGTGCTCCGATGTTTTGGGGTGGCATTACGTGGGGCCACAGTACGCCACTGGTGGCCGTAAAAGGCAATCAAACGGCTATACGGTACGGGATCACATCCTCCGACGTATAGTGCAACCATATCGTCAAAATTTCGGCAAGGGATGCGTCTTACTGGACGACAATTCTCGCGCTCGTCATGCACGTCTTGTGAATGCGTTCCTTCATGACTAGAATACTCCCTGCACGTGAACATTGTCGAACCTGCCCTGGATACATTGAAAAGGACAATTTTGGGACGAGACGACTCATAAATTGATGAAAGAACTACGCCGAATCGCCTTTGAGGAGTTCGACAGTCTGGACCTTCTACATCTACATGGGACACTCTGCAAATCACATTTAAGTGCCTGGCAGAGGGTTCATCGAACCACCTTTATACTATTTATCTCCCATTTCTCTCTCGAATAGCGCGCGGGAAGAGAGAACATTTGAATCTCTCCGTTCGAGCTCTGCTTTCTCGTATTTTATTCTTATGATCATTTCTACCTATGTAGGTGGGAGTCAACAATATATTTTCACATTCCGAGAAGAATATTGGCGATTGGAGTTTCGTAAGTAGCCCACGGCGCAGTGATAAGCGCCGTTGTTGTAATGATTCCCATGTCAGATCCTGTATCATTTCCGTAACGCTGTCTCCCCTGAATCGTGACAATACGAAACGAGCTGCCCTTCTCTGGACTCTTTCGATGTCTCCCGTCAAACCCACCTGATAAGGATCCCACACTGGGCAGCAATAGTCCAAAAAAGGACGGACAAGCTTAGAGTATGCAGCCTCTTTAGTAGTTCTGTTGCATCTTTTAAGGGTTCGGCCAATCTGTCATTTTTTATGTAAAGGGTCATGAACCAAAAGAAGGTGGTGTAACACCTTTTTTGATGTGCGTATTTTACCCATAACCTTTATTATTATACATTCTATTTTTCCGGTTACAGTCTAACTAGCTTAATTCCCGCTGCTTGGCACGCGTAGACTGGATGGTCTGCATTGGTTGTTTCTACTTCTAAATATAAATTTTCATAGATTTACCTTTTAAAATTACACAATTGATGGCAGAATTCAAAACATCCCCAAAGACATTTTTTAAAATTCTAACCATGGTTCTAAATGTTCAAATGTTTGTTAAGCTTAAGGGACTTAACTACGGGGTCATCAGTCCCTAAACTTACAAACTACCTATGAACTAACTAATTCTAAGGACGGCACAAATATCCATGCCCGAGGGGGGATTCGAACCCCCGACCGTAGCGGCCTTGCAGACCGTGACTGGAGCGCCTCAGTCCCCTCGGCCACCGCGGCCGGCCCATGGTTCTAAATCCAAATTATCGCATTTCTAGCATCAAAAATTCCTTGGTAGCACCCTTAAAAAATGTTCCCTTATTTCACACCTCATTGGTTGAATTTCCAAAATATCGAAACACGTGTTTTTAAAATTCCAGTCAAAAATCTAAATCCGAAGTTTTGCATTTCTTGCTTCAAAAATCAGTTCATCGCCTGTTACACCCCCTTAGGGACGGGTATATCAAAAAATCGCTAATGCCTACAATGTAACATAAACAACGTTCAAGTTTATATCGTCTGTAGATTCGCTTTTCATTTCGTTTTCTGTCTTTTAGAAACAGATCGAGAACGCGAAATTTCTTTCTTACGCTTCGGCATGTTTCTGGTAGTTCTACTTTTCAAACTTCAATATACACTTATTTTTCCTTTATTAGTACGCTTGTTGTAGGAAAAAAATTGAAGAATGTGCATCAGGTTTTGCTGTATATTACCTCTTTGCTATTATAGTGTCAAAAGTCATCGCTGTTCTTCAGTCCGAATTTTATATAAGCTGACGACTTTCAACCACTATATCTCTCACTCCCATATAGCTATCGACACGGAACTGCTATGGTGTACAACGGAAGACTTAGTACTACAACAACACAGAGAGATCGTTCATCTCCATTGTATACATTTTTTTTCGTAGAGCAAAATATTGTCACCCAAACGTAGTCGGTAACTTTCAATTCCTATATCTTCCATCCCGTTATCGTTGTCAACCCTGTACCACCATAGCGCACAATGGCAGACTGCTACCTACTACCACATACAAACACCATTCATTTTCGATTAGTAGTTTTGGCTGCAGAGTGAAATATAGACACAAACACCTCAAGTTTCATATATATTAAGTTTTTACTCTCCGTTTAGATCCCTTACTTTTATATTTGACGACTGGACGTTTTACACCAATTTCAGTTTAATCTCGAGTGACGGAGGGAGCTCGGCCCTCATTATTAAGTGAATTTACGAAGTTATTGCCGTCTTTTTACATACATGGTTGCACATCGCAGCCGCGTGGGAGTAGCCGAGCGGTCTGGAGCGCCAAGTTGCGGATCGCGCGGCCTCCCGCGTCGGAGGTTCGAATGCTCCCTTGGGCATGGTTGTTTTTTTGCTGTCTTTAGTATAAGGTAGTTGATAAGTAGTTTGTAAGTTTAGGGGCTGATGACCCCGCAGTTAAGTCCCATAAGCTTTACAAACAGCGCGCGCGCTCGGACACACACACACACACACACACACACTTTGAGCCCACAGCATTCCTTTTGATGCGTGCTTCCTGATTACATACGCTGCGCCATACATATAATTAATATGTTCTTGTACCAAGCCAACACACATGTTTTGCCACATGCTCTCCTCAAGGCACCACTACTCATTCCGACTCACTGTTCCGTCCGACTCAGACCAGCGGTGTTCACAAAATACTCGCTCCCTACTTTACACATGATTCTAAGCATTATCAAAGCCCTGGCTAAACCAGCGTGTCTACTTCCTTACAGAAACATTTCCATTACATAAATGAATTGAATACTAGGGTTAGAACTTGAATAGTGGCAACTATTTATTCACAACCGATACAAAAGCGCTACACGTTTGCACCTATTACTGTCCCTCAAAGTAGTCGCCAGCGTTGTATAGAATACGTTTCCAGCGATGTGGAACATGTAGTAGGGGAGAACGGGGCAAGACGCGGTACTTCAGCACTTAAAAATTTTTTGTAGGCTTGCAAAATGCTCTAGTAAAATACCAGATATTCCACCTTAAACTTCAGTATTTCTAGAGTTTATATAAAAAATAGGACCAAAATTGTTAGTATTTACTATTTAAAAAAATATATTTCCCAAGGGTTTACCAAGTACCCCATCTTGCCCTACAGTTAGGGCATCCTCGTCCTCTTCTCCCTAACATGAACAGTGAGCCCATGTTTTGCAAGAGACGCTTGACACCCATCCTTCTGTTGACTGCGAGTAGAAACAGCCGCAATACAGGCACGCAGTGTCATCTTCTTCTAATGTGTTTTCTTCTTCAATTTTTTTTATCTTCTTTGCCAAGTTCGTCAATGCCTTTTTATTCTTCCCACATTTGCCTTTACAAACAAAGAAGGATTTTCTACCAGCCTTTTCAGGTGAACCTTTCCTTCTTGTTCCATCTTTTTTCCAGGCTTAACTTTATTTGCACTCTCCAGGAATTCTCGTCCCTAAGGGGAACTAGTAACAACAACCGCTTTTCTTTTTTTGAGGACTGATTTGTCGGATGTTTTTCTTTCCGACATGAGGGATCGGGACAAACTGTTCAGGTAAAACAGCAAATATCCTTGACTGACGTTGTTCTCAGAAGCCTGCTTCTTTGTGGTGTGGTAATTGGAGTTATTATCATTCCAAAATGAGCACCCTGAGCTTAGGCCTACAGCAAGCGCATCTTGCTCTTTAGTACCGGCTTGGTTGACAGGACCGTCGCTTGTCTCTGACATAAACTGCTTATGTGAGCCAACTGAAGCCTCTCCTTGGTCATTATTGACAGAAACGTTAGCGGCCTCACTTGTAGTTAAAGGAGTGTCTGTAGTGACAGAAGTTTCAAACACTGAATCTGGGAAGATGTTTGGTTCGAAAGGGCAGATACCGGTTTTTTTAAAACTGTTTATGGCAGTCAACATGGTTGCAGCTCATTTTATGTACCCCATCTTGCCCTGCCACTGGGTACCCCGTCTTGCTTTGTTTGTATAGTTTATGGGACTTAACTACGTGGTCATCTGTCCCTAAACTTACAAACTACTTACGAACTAGGACGGCACAAATATCCATGCCCGAGGGGGGATTCGAACCCCCGACCGGAGTGGCCGTGCAGACCGTGACTGGAGCGCCTCAGTCTCCTCGGCCACCGCGGCCGGCCCCCGTCTTGCCCCAGGGACCATTTTTACATTAGGTTAATATTATAGCAACAGGGATATATTCAATTAGTTATTTCATGCATTAATTTATTGGTAAATAAGCTGTTTTTTCATTTATACTACTTAAGAGTATGAGAAACAATTACTTCTCTTACCTTTTCACGTCTGAAAAATGACGAAAAATTATATCAGCACTGACGAAAACATTCTGAATGGTTTACTCAAAATGGTTGCCAGCGCTGTCAGGCACTCGCATAGCAAGTGCCTACTACTTCAACTATTCGCCACTAGGTTGCGATATCTGTCGTGGTAGAAATTACAAAAACCCCATCTTGCCCTCCACCCCATCTTGCCCCGCTCTCCCCTATACCGTTAGCAGAATCTGTTCTGTTGATGGTGCGAATGGAGCTGTCTGCTGCCTGTCGAATCTTTGGAACAGTTCTGAAGCGAATGCCACGAAGTGGTTCCTTCAAGTTCGGAATCAAATCAAAGTCACAAGGATTCAAGTCCAGGAAATATGGTGGCTGATGCAGTACTTCCCACTCCCATCAACCGAACAGAGCAGCAACAGCTTGCGCTGTATGCGCCCGCGTGAAATGATGGGTGGGTTGCGCAGAAAGTTTTGCCACTTCTTTCGCAAAGCTGGTCGCAGGTGATGCTCCAAAACCGAACAGTAATACTGACGGTCTGCCGTGGAGGAACGTAATGCGTTAGGATCACACTTTCACAGTCGTTCACGAGGATCACCACAACTTTCACCATACTGGGGCTCTGGCGCACTTGAAGACCTTGATGATACTGTCGTGCTGTACAACAATCAATCTTGATCCAATTCCGTTTTCTTGTTTCGTAAGTATAGTGACACCGTCCCGTTAGACCTCTCGCTCACAAGTGACTGTGTTCACTCGATTGTGCGCACGCCTGTCACTTGGGATGGGCGAGTCCATTGGCTCGGAGGTAAGGTAGGTGTGTTAACAACGTGTGCTATCAGCGACAATAGTATACTCGAGCGGGAATAGCACTATCCCTGTTGCTTGCGCCAATCGGCTTTGAGCGCCGACTGCGGCAGCAGACCGTTAGAGCAAGTCAAACACGAGCTTTGCTCTGCGCATGCGCGCGTTCGGCTGCGCTCTGCACTGTTGCCAGTTCTGTCAGACAGCAGCGACCATTAAGCTATACTGTCAGGCAGCAAACGAACTACTTGGCAACACGGCTGCTTTCAGTTTCCGCGGCTGGTGGTCTCACAGCCCAGTAGGCGGAGCCAGAGATCATCGTATTGCGGCCCAACTATAGATTCATTACATAGTGTCTCCAGAGTAGTGTTGCTATTATTTAAGTTGCAATCCTCGTAAATTAAATACAAGATTAGAGTTGTCTTAAAGCAAAAGGCAATAAATAAATGAT
The DNA here is from genome assembly GCA_026315105.1 of Locusta migratoria. Lineage (NCBI taxonomy): Eukaryota > Metazoa > Arthropoda > Insecta > Orthoptera > Acrididae > Locusta > Locusta migratoria. Next base: position 298,421,051 of record CM048746.1, read on the forward strand.
AAATCGCACAGTAGTACAAGGAAAAAACAACTTTTCATTTTAACATATTCAGTCAGTTTATAGACTGAGAAAAAGTGGCATTGGTAACTGTGTTGTTGTCACAACTTCCTTCTTCCATTTTCTTATGGGGTTATCAGCAGTTAAAGAGTTGACAGCGTGCTACATCCCTGTGTAATACCCTGATTTATCGTTATATTATCTATTTTAGAACTACCTGTATTTATTATTATTTCAGTATCTTCAAATAGGATTTTGATTACCTGTTCCACAATTGACCAGAGTTTACGTCTAATGACCGAATCGAATACTTTTTCAAAGTCAATGAAAGCAGCGTATATTTCTTAATTGACTTTTAATTTGACTCCATAATGGAAATTGTGCCTGCCCACCTCAATATTGTAATAAAATCAATAAATTTCCAGCTTGGTGGACGATATGAAGTAGTGATTTTAAATTGTAACATGTATTAGGAAGACCTTTTTAATTTTATGGACCTGACTGTTAAATGTTTTATGCCAACTACATGAGTCATCATGACTTGCATTCTACACTGATGATGTTTCATTACGCGAATGAAACTGATATTTAAATTTTGTGAATAAGTAATTCATATCGCCAAGCAAGCTGGAAATTTCTTGATTTTATTTCTAAATTAAGTTCTGCTAAAAATATCGTCTCTGTGTGGCCGTCCTTTACTGAACCACTTTGCTCTTCTCCTAAACATGCACATGTTATTACTTTCGAGTAAACTTTGTACGCGCTATTTGTGAGACTTATACCACAGTATCATATACAGTCACGAAACCCCCTTTGAATTTTGTTTTACTCCTCAACAGCAGCGATCCAAGCGGCTGGCAAGACACATTTCTGGATACGTTATAGGATGAGTGTGAATAGTATACTGTAAATTGATTTTTATACTTTTTACAACAAGGAAGGTATATAGTTCCATAAAAACCGTAATAGCTACAAAATAATTCCACATTCGTCTTTATTAGGAAAATCATTGGAAGTTATGAAGCGGTACTCTGCGGGAAAGTTTAATATTCTCTTGCCAACTACGACTTTTTAATGAAGAATTTCAGTTTCTATTAACAACAGAAATGGCTAACAAACAACATAATGCCCGACATTTTGCAAAAAGACGTCGGTTTTCTACTCAAAATCGTCAAAGTTTCTTCACCGCAATTCCAGTCAAATCAACGTAAGAACCTTATATGGAACGCAATACCTACATTTTTAATGTACCAGATCATCCACCACACCTGTAGATGAAGGAAAATCTTCACAATAAAATACTGAAAGCAAAATTACAGTTATTCAACAAAGTAGAAACTAATCCACAGTTGTTACAACATCTGAACCACAAACGGAAAAAATCCAAGTCATTGGTTTTTAAGCAAACGTAATTACAGTCAAAAGTATATGCGTTTAAACGAAAGACAAGTGAAATGTAAAAATATTCGAGACTCCATACCAAATTGTTACACGTTAAAGAAATTGCCTCTCATGTAAGAACAGACCGTAACAGGAATTTATGTTTCTCGTATGGTTTTATTCTGTTACTTTCAGTGGAATAAGCTGCAGATACAAACATGTTCCTACACATTGCCTAATGAATAAGTTGTTTATAGCACTGAAGCAGTGAAATACGGCTTTCTTTACATTTATTTCACGATTAGTTATATCTCTCAATATTTTATTAATTTTTGGAACGCGAAAATTACCTAACCTATTTGCTAAATTACGTAGAAAAGTAATTACAAACAAACACTACTCTTACAGCGCCTTGCCACTAGGAGCGCTAGTGTCGTTGCAACTGTCAGTTGGTAACAACTCTCACAGCATTGAGTGTCGCGACAGTGAATGTTAGACTATGCTTAAGTTATACCCCGTAATCATCATATGCATCTCTTTGACCGTTTGTTAAATGACAGAAATTACCTCGTCGTTTATTATACGTCATAAATTAAACTACGCAACTGCAAACTACTTTCTTGCAAGAAATATTCAAAACCGGTTGCTGAAGCAGACGACGCAGTGGAATGTAATCATTATTACGCATTGTCTAGCTTTGTAATTGTGCCCGGCAACAGGGCAGGTGAGTGGCTGAGCATCGATCGAGCAGTGCCGGAGGAGGCGGCCGCGCTTGTTGATGGTCTGCGCGGCGCGGTGGGCATGTTGACCTTCTGGAAACAAGTGACGTCAGCCGCCCCCTGTAACGCCCTCTCGAGGGCCCCGCTTTGCGCTGACACAGCGACGAGCCAAGCCACGCCGCTTGTAGCAGCTCGATTACTGGATGCATCATTACTGAACACAAGAATTCCAAGCAAATGCATGTAGTTACAGAATCATAGAACGGAGCTCACAAGGAGACCATCTACATCTACATGGGATACTCCGCAAATGACATTTAAGTGCCTGGCGAAGGGTTCATAGAACCACCTTTATACTGTTTATCTCCCATTTCATTCTCGAATAGCGCGCGGGAAGAAAGAACACCTGAGCCTCTCCGTTCGAGCTCTGATTTCTCGTATTTTATTCTGATGAGCATTTATACCTATGTAAGTCGGAGTCAACAATATATTTTCGCATTCGGAGGAGAATGTTGGCGATTGGAGTTTCGTAAGTTGCCCACACCGCAGCGATAAGCGGCCCTTGTTGTAATGATTCCTGTCATAGATCCTGTATCATTTCCATAACGCTATCTATCCTGTATCGTGGCAATACGAAACGAACTGCTCTTCTTTGGACTCTTTCGATGTCCTCCGTCAAACCCACCTGATAAGGATCCCACATTGGGCAGCAATACTCCAAAAAAGGACGAACAAGCTTAGTGTATGCAGTCTCTTTAGTAGTTCTGTTGCATCTTTTAAGGGTTCTGCCAATAAAACGCAGTCTCTGGTTCGCCTTTCCCACGACATTATCTACGTGTTCTTTCCAGTTTAAGTCTGAAGTAATAGTGGTTCCTAGGTATTTTGTGGAGTTTACGGCCTGCACGTTTGATTGCTTTATCTTGTAACAAACTTTAACGGATTTCTTTTAGTACTCATGTCAACGACTTCACACTTCTCATTATTTAGAGTCAATGGCCAATTGTTACACGATAGTGATATCATATTTAGATCGTTCTGCAGTTGGTTTTGAACTTCAGATGATTTTACTAGACGGTAAATGACGGCGTCATCTGCAAACAACCTAAGAGAGCTACTTAGATTTTTTCCCAAATCGTTTATGTAAATAAGGAACAGCAGAGAACCAATGACACTACCCTGTGGAACACCCGATATCACCTCTGTTTTAGTCGATGCCTTACCATCGATTACTACAAACTGTGTCCTTTCTACAGGATATCTCCTATCCAGTCGCAAATTTGGAGTGATATACCATAACCACGCAATTTGATTAGAGGCCGTTTGTGAGGTACGATGTCAAAAGCCTTCTTGAAATCAAGAAATACGGAATCGATTTGCGAACCCTTGTCAATAGCACCCATCACTTCGTGTGAATAAAGAGCTAGTTGTGTTTCGCATGAACGATATTTTCTAAATCCGTGTTACCTTGGGTCAATAGATCATTCCGTTTGAGATAATTCATAATATTTGAATACAGGATATGTTCCAAAACCCTGCTGCAAATACGTCAATGAAATAGGCCAGTAGTTTAGTGGGTTACTCTACTGCCTTTCTTGAATATAGATGTGACCTGTGCAACTTTCCAATCTTTTGGTATAGATCCTTCTTTGAGAGAGCGGTTGTCTATGGCTGTTAAGTAAGGAGCTATCTCTTCAGCATAATCAGATAGAAATCTAATGGGTATACAGTACCACATGGGTATCGGAGTTTTGATTTTTTCAAATTTATGGGAGTTCAGAAATCAAATAACAACAAGGAAAAGCCATTCGACGCAACTATCGAAAATTATCTAGAAAATTGACTTTGAAGTTTTGCAAGTACATTTAAGTACTAATAAGCAAAACAGTTGGAGCATCTGTCATTGTAGCTCAGGTGGTAGCGTTTTGGCCTAACAACCATAGGGTCGGTGATTGGAATCCCGCCATGACAAATTCTTTGTTTTTCGTTGTGTTCGAATACTTACACAATTTTAATGTTGTTGTTGTGGTCTTCAGTCCGCAGACTGGTTTGATGCAGCTATCCACGCTACCCTGTCCTGTGCAAGGCTCTTCATCTGAGAATACGTTCCTTTTGAATCTGCTTACTGTATTCGTCCCTCGGTCTCCCTCTACGATTTTTACCCCACACGCTTCCTTCTAATGCTAAGTTGACAATTCCTTGATGTCTCAGAATGTGTCCTACCAATCTATCCCTTCTCTTAGTCAGGATATGCCAGAAACTCCTTTTCTCCTCAATTCGGTTAAGCACCTCCTACCCATCTGATTTTCATCATTCGTCTGTAGCACCACATTTCAAAAGCTTCTATCATCTTTTTGTCTGGACTCCTTATCGTCCACGTTTCACTCCCACGCAATGCTACACTCCAGACAAATGTTTTCAGTAACGACTTCCTAACGTTTAAATTAATATTGAATGTTAACAAGTTTCGCTTCTTTAGAAACGCTTTTCTTCCCAAACCCATGCTGCATTTTATATCTTCTTTACTTTGGCCATTAGAAGTTATCTTGCTACCCAAATAACAAAATTCATCAAACTCCTTTATTGTTTCGTTGCCTAATCTAATTCCTTCAGCATCGCCTGATTTTCTTACCTTGCTTGCCATTACTTTGGTATTACTCTTGTTAATGTTCATCTTATATCTTCCTTTCAAGGCACTATTCATTCCATTCAATTGCTTTTCCAGATCTTTTTGCGGTCTCTGAGAGTATTACTATGTCATCGGCAAACCGCAATATTTTTATTTTTTCTCCCTGCACTTTAATGCCCTCTCCAAATTTCTCCTTCCATTCCTTCACTTGCCTGCTCAATGTACAGATTGAACAACATTGGGGAAAGTCTACAGCCCTGTCTTACTCCCTTCCCAACCTCTGGCCCTTCGACTCTAATAACCGCTGTCTGATATTTGTATAGGTTGAATATAACTCTTCGCTCCCTATATTTTACCCCTGCTACCTTTAGAATCTGAAAGACTGTATTCCAGTCGACATTGTCAAAACCTTTCTCCAAATCTACAAACGCTAAAAACGTAGATTTCCCTTTCCTTAGCCTATCTTCTAAGATAATTCGTAATGTGTGTATTGCCTCCCGTGTTCCTACATTTATTCCTAAATCCAAACTGATCTTCCCCGAGGTCGAATTCCACAAGTTTTTCCATTCGTTCGTAAATAATTCGTGTTAGTATTTTGCAACCATGACTTATTAAACTGATAGTTCTGTAATTTTCACACTTGTCTGCACTTGCTTTCTTTGGAATTGGAAATACGATATTCTTCTTGAAGTCGGAGGGTATTTCCCCTGTTTCATACATCTTGCATACCAGGTGATACAATTTGTCCATGACTGGTCCTCCTAACGACCTCAGCAGTTCATACACAATTTTAATATTTAATAACAATTTTTTACGAAAATTGCACGTATTTTTATTAGTAATTTTCTATATTTTATAAAAAGTTGTTGATAATGGTTTCAATATATAAAAAAAAAACAGGTTACATATTTCGCAGTATTGGCTTCACTATTATTTGACAACGGTTGTCTTTGTTCACGGTCGTTTCAAGTTGAGAATTGGTCGATGAGTATATCAAAGTTTACACAAACGTCATCGAAATCTGGCAAGTTGACTTCAAAAGTATGTAAACACTTTTTAATCAATGTTGTAAAGCCATACGTTTCTTTTACTGATTAATTCTTGGAGTTGACAAACCGATCCCGTTTTGCCACTGCAAAAATGGAGGATTTGTACGAAATGCTAGATGCCGTGAAAATTGTTTTCCATGTTTTTACGATGCTTATTACCCTGGCATATGTGACCCCACATCGAAATGAAGGATTTTTTTTTTTCAGTATTGCCACAAATATGGAATTCACGATGTTTTTGCGTTTTCTTTTTTTTTAAATTCATAACATCATTATTGACAACTTTTTATAGTACAATATCGAAAATTACGAATAAACAAAATACGTGTATTCTTCATACAAATTACTATTAGGTATAAATAGTGTAATTATTCGAAAACAATAAAAAATATGTGACAGCGGAATTCCAAGCACAACTGTATGGTTGTGAAGCCAGAACACTACCCACCTGAGCTACAGCAACAGATGCTGCAACTGTTTTGATTATCGGATTTTACGTGTACTTGCAAAACTTTGAAGTCGATTTTTTCGATAATTTTTGAGAGGTGCGTCGAATGGCTTTGGCCCATTGTTATTTCCGTTCTGAACTTCACGTACCATAAACATCAAAACATTCTAAAATCCGATACCCTTGTAGTCTCCTTGTCAGGCGTGATGTTTAACCATTTTATAGCTTTCCGATTCCAAATCGCAAATCTTGCATATTGATATATTTGACATTTTAGTGATAAAAGTACATAATTCACATGTAAGGACCAAATATGACAAAGTGGAGAGAGTGGTCAATAGACTGCAGAGCCGCGCGGGAGTAGCCGAGCGGTCTGGAGCGCCACGTTACGGATCGCGCGGCCTCCCGCGTCCGGGGTTCGAATGCTCCCTCGGGCATGCACATGTGTGTTGCCCTTAGGTTAGTTTAATTTAGTTTAAGTAGATTGTAAGATTAGGGACTGATGACCAACGTAGTTTGGCCCCACAGGATACAAACATTTGAACTTTTTTTAGACTGCAGTGCAATAAAGTGGGGTAGATGAAATTAAGTCAGACCTCATCAAACGCATAGGAATATCAGGTCTCAAATGGTTCCACAGGGCAATTGCAATGGGATGGGAGTCGGGATAGGGTCCGTCTGACTGACGAAGACAGTTACCACACCAATTTTCAAGCATGGAAACAGAAAAGATTGTGTAATAACTTCAGAGAATTTCCTTAATTAGCAATTTGAGCAACACCTTCTCATGTATTATTGAGAGTGCTAGTATTAGTTGAAGACACATTGGATGAAAATAAGTGTCAGTTTAGGCCTTTTAGAGGCTGTCAGGATCAGATCTTTAGGTTACGTCAGATAATGGAGAAGTACTATGAGTGGAACAGGGAACTGTATGTTTTATAGATCTAGAAAAGGCGTATGACCGTGTTCGTGTTAGTCGTTTTCATTGGGCTACCTGCAAGCGGTTAAGAAAAGGGTACGTGTTCATTCGAATTTTTCTGTCCAGGATCACCTGTAGTATCACCTCTCAAAGCATGTACCTATCCTTCTGACGGACGATGTATATGACTTGCCATTGACTCACGAAGATGCAAAGCTAGTATTTTTTGCTGGCGATACAAGAATTAACTGATAAAATTGAAAATAATGTATTTCAGGAAGTTATTAAATGGTTCTCTACAAATGAACTCTTATAAAATTTTGATAAAACATAGTATCTACAGTTCTATACAGTAAATAGCATGACAGCATTAATAAATATAGACTCCGAACAGAGGTAAGGTAGAATATTCTACATTTTTAAGTGTGTGCACTGATGAAAAGAAACAGAATGATGATCTACTGAAACGTTGGAGTTCAGCTACTTATGCTATTAGTATTGTTCTAAATTTTGGTGATAAACATATCAGTAAATTAACTTACTATGCCTAGGAATCTAGGGATATTCGCAATAGCTTCACAATTAATATATCCACTTGTGCAATTTGTTATTAATAATCCAACCCACTTCAAAAGTAATAGCAGTGACCATTGCTGCAACACTAGGAGAAATTATCACTATTCATATGACGTTCTCTTTGAGGGCGATGGCTTTTGAACTCCTGATACTCGCCCTCGGGTGGGTTTACCCTTTGGATTGCGGCTCGCTTCCATTTGTAGGGACTCCCAACTCTCCTCCCTTGACTGTATGCGTCGTGCTATACCGCACCCCCTGCCCCCTTGCTTGGATGGTGCCGCGGCCACAAATACGATTGGATCTCTACCAAGCCCCAAAACTTCAGGCGTTTGTTGCACACAGTACTTGCAGAATTTCAGGGTGTCACGATTTTCTACACCGATGGCTCAAAATTTGCTGGTCATACATGATATGCATTTACGTCTCCCATTACTGTGGAATGCCATTCTCTGCCAGAATCGTGCAGTGTGTTTACTGCAGAACTGACAGCTATTAGTAGGGCACTTCATTTTATCAAACAGGTAGCCCTGGACCGACTCAATGAGCAGCCTGCAGGCCATAGACCGATGCTACTCCTCACATCTTTTGGTCATTGGTATCCACGATCTCCTTGCTGACCGTCATACTGCTTGGTCCGTTGCTTTCCTCTGGGTCCCCAGGCATGTGGATATTCTATTAAATAAACAGGCTGACCAGTTGGTTAGAGTAGCCGTAACTCCCTGCTCCTTCCTGTGGGCAATCCCGAGCGCGGATTTGCGGGTGCAGATGTGATTGCTACTCATATAGAACTGGAATACGAACTGGGAGGCTGTTGTCCCATGTAATAAACATCGACCACTACAGCTTTGGAGTTCTGCCTTACGCCCTTCTCGAAGGAAATCCACTGTCCTTTGCCGTCTCCGCATCGGTCACTCCAGGCTTTTGCGTAATGAGGCTCCCATACATTGTGGTTGTGGAGCCCTACAATCTGTGGCTCATATCTTAGTGGAATGTCCGCTCCTCTTGGCGCTCCGTGCCAAATACGGAATTCCGCAGTCAATGCCCTCGGTTTTGGCGGATGATTCACGGATGGCTGACAGAGTCCTTGAATTTCTTCGTAAAAACGGTTTTTACTCTCAACTATAAGATTTTATCTCTGACGCTTGGACAGGATGGATGGGTTTGTGGCCCTCCCTACGAGCAGCAGGGTTTGGAAGACTTTCAGTTCTCCTCTTAATTTGGTTTTAATTCACTTTGTTTCCCTTTTTTACATTTCTAGGCTTCTGTTTCAGGAGCATAACTGTTCTCCTGTCCCTGCTCGTCGTTTATAAAAGGGGGTTCTAGATCTGTAGCGACGTGCCTTGCAGATTTCCTGTTTCTCTGTTGGTTGTAGTCCCGTTCTAATTTATTTGAACTCCCCTTTTAATTCCTCTATTTTACTATCGGTAAGGCCTTAGCCGACCACACCCTTGCTTGCATTTCATTCAGAGGTCATGGGGTCCCATCCACCTATCAACCACCACCATCTTCACTATTCAAGGTTAAGCCTAACGTTGACACAGAAAGGGGTAAATTATGCTGCGACAAAAGTCTTTGGTCATTTACCAAACAGCTTCAGAAGTCTGGCAGATAGGGACTATCATTTAAAAAGAAACTAAAAGACTTTGTGAATGACAATCCCTACTCAGTAGATAAATTTTCATACATATATTAGTAAGTTTACAAAAAAAAAGAATGTTATGCTATATCATGTAAAGATACTAGTACGTTCCATATAATTACGAAATGCGCACTGCTCAAAACATTTAGCGAATCACGTGAGATTTCGTACGCAATACACATATGGTAGCGTATTTTATTCGGATATTGGTTACAATTGCAGTTGGTGTCTGATGCAGTACGTTATTTTGCAGTTTCAACTCTGTACTTGCGGTTTATATGGCGTTCACTTAGAACGTGGCACGATGCGGTTACCATAATAGTGAAAAAGTCATTCTCGTTGTCATCTAATATGGTGTGTGATCATCTCTGCACACCTGCGTGGCATGGACTGTATGAGGCCATTCTTCCATGAGTGCAATACACAGGTGTTTAACTGTTGTGGGACGAGCTGGTATGCCTGCAATGTGTCTGCCAAGTGCATCCCAGACATGGTCGGAGTACAAGCTGGCCACACCATTAATTCAATTGCCTCAGCTTCAAACGTTGTTCATTAGTACAGCTATGTGTGGACGAGCGCCCACCAGGAAGAAACCATCTGCTATGGCACCAGCGTGGGGTACAACATAAGGTCGAAGGATCTCGGCCACTACGGTCGGGAGTTCGAATCCCCCCTCGGGCATGGATATTTGTGCCGTCCTAGTTCGTAAGTAGTTGATAAGTAGTTTGTAAGTTTAGGGACTGATGACCCCGTAGTTAAGTCCCATAAGTTTTACAAACATTTGAACATTTGAAGGATCTCGTCTCTACACCTCTGAGCAGCCAAAGCGCAATTATGAACGACATTAAGGTCCTTATTTCCGCTAATACTGACTCCTGCCTACACCATTCGTTCACCATCATATGTTGATGTTTCCTGCACATAAATGGGATTCTTCCGTGTTCTCTCCAGATGAGGGAACGACACAGTCTTGACTTATCTGTGAACAGAACCCAACGCCATTCGTTACGACTCCAATCCTAATGTTCCTCCGTCCAGTTTCTACGATCTAAACGGTGTCGTGTTTAATGGGGCACACAGCATAGGCCTCCGCGCATAGAGGCCACATTTGCGAAGGCTATTTTGGACAGTTTTTGTTGATACTGCGCGTCCTGTTGCTGCCTGGAGGGTGCGATACAGCTGGGTTCCTTCCTCGACGGGCTGTTAACCGGGGATGGCAGTCATTCTTGCTAATGTTTCCAGTGGACGGCTTTGGCCTTGCCTTCTTTTAACGGTTCCTGTTCGAAACCACGTCCATGTCATGTAAATTACCTTCCTATGGCTCACAATGTCATACCTTCAAGTAAGTCACGTTTTTGTTGCATTGCACTACTTGCTCACTACACTATCTGAACCCAACTGCTTGTGTAATTCGTTTCCTAGAGAAAACGCAAGTCAACACCAACTCTCTGTTTTCAACACTGTCTCTGTTGCCGTAATGTTGTAATCGACACTTCGTAAAGCGACAGAAAGACGTCGAACCATTTTAGTTCATTCTTCCGATGACAATACTTCAGAACCTAGATACTCAACTGACCCAGCGTGGTATTCATGGTCTATTGAACAAGCATCAATTTGACATCAATTTCATCTAATACTTGTGAAATGCCGATTGGCAACTGGACGGAAAGCTTTTCTTTCTGACAACAGACGCGTTGTTGTTTGTTATGGTCTTCAGTCCGGAGACTGGTTTGATGCAGCTCTCCACCCTACCATATTCTGATCAAGCCTCTTCATCTCCTCATAAGAACGGCAACCTACATCCATTTGAATCTGCTTACTGTATCCATCTCTTGGTCTCGCTCTACGATTTTTACCTCCACGCATTTTCCTCCAACTCTAAATTCACGATTCCTTGAGGTCTAAGAATGTGTCCTTCCTATCCTCTTCTCGCTAGAACTGTTTATCGTGCATGTTTCACTCCCGTACAAAGCAATATTCCACGCTAATGCCTTCAAGAAAAAGTTAAATTTGTTGAACGAGAATATTAATTTAAATGTATCTTTTTTAGAAACGCTTTTTTTCCCATTGCCATTCTGCATTTTATATCCTCTGTACTGCGACCATCATTTGTTATTTTACTGCCCAAGTAACAAAACTCATCTACCTCCTTTATAGTTTCGTTACCCAATCTAATTCCTTTAGCATCGCCTGATTTTCTTAGACTGCACTCCATTACCCTTCTTTTACTGTTTTTAATATTCATCTTGTACGCACCTTTCAACACACTGGCCATTTTGTTCAACTCTTCCAAGTCCTTTGCTGTCTCTGACAGAATTACGATGTCAACAACAAGACGCAATGTTTTTATTTCTTCGCTTTGAACTTTAATTCCTTCTCCAAATTTCTCCTTGCTTTCCTTTACAGTATTCTCAATCTACAAATTGAATAACATTGGAGAATGCTTCAACGCTGTCTTACTCACTTCCTAACCACTGCATCCTTTTTATTCCCTTCAATTCTGACAACTTCCGTCTGGTTTTTGTACAAGTTGTAAATAACCTTACGCTCCCTATATTTTACCACCGCTGATTTCAGAATTTGAAAGGGTCTTTTTTTCAATCAACGTTGCAAAAACGTTCTCCAGATCCACAAAAGCTAGAAATGTAGAGTTTGCATTTCTTAACCTATCTTCTAAGATGAGCCGTAAAGTGAGCATTGCCTCCCGTGTTCCTGCATTTCCTCGAATCCAAACTGATCTTCCCCGAGGTCGGCTTCTACCAGCTTTTCCATCCTTCTGTAAATAATTCGTGTTAGTATTTTGCAACTATGACGTATTAAATTGATGGTTCTGTTATTTTCACACCTGTCTGCGCCTGCTTTTTTCGAATGGAGATTATTGCATTTTTCTTAAAGTCTGAGGGTATTTCGTCTGTGTCATACATCTTACTCACCACGTGAAATAGTTTTATCATGACTGACTCTTCCAGAGACTTCAGTAGGTCTGAGGGAATGTCGTACACTGCAGGTGCCTTTTTGCGACTTAGGTATTTCAATGTTCTGTCAAATTCATCTCTCAGTTTAGTATCTTCTATTTCATCTTTATCTTCTTCCTCTCCTCTTCTTACAATATTGTCTCTAAGTTCATTTCCTTCGTATAGTCCCTCTATATAGTCTTTCCACCTTTCAGCTTTCCCTTCTTCACTGAGAACTGGTTTTCCATCTGAGTTCTTTATATTCATACAGCTGCTTTTCTTGTCTCCAAATGTCTCTTTTATTTTCCTGTAGGCGGTATATATTTTTCCCAAATTTATATATTCTTGTAGAGACTTGCATTTGTCTTCTAGTCACTCCTGCTTAGCTATGTCATCTCAATCTTATTTCCTGGTCGTTTGTACTCCATTTTAGCCTGTTTCGTTTACTGAAATTTTATATTTTCTCATTTCATGAATTAAACCTAGCTGTTTTTGTTGTTGTCTTCAGCCCGGTGACTGTTTTGATGCAGCTCTCCACAATACCCTATCCTGAGCAAGCCTCTGCAACTCCACATAAGAACGGCAACCTACATCTGTCTGAATCTGCTTACTGTATCCATCTCTTGGTCTTCCTGTGTGGTTTTTACCCCAAACACTTCCCTCCAATGCTAAATTCACGATTCCTTGATGTCTAAGAATGTGTCCTACAAATCGATCCCTTCTTTTAGTCAAGGTATGCCAAAAATACCTTCTCTCCCCAATTCTGTTCATTACTTTCTTATTAGTTACGCGATTCACCCACCTAATCTTCAGCAGTCGTCTGTAGCACCACATTTCAAAAGCCTCTATCCTCTTACTGTCCGCACTTGGTATTTCCTGTGATATCCAAGGATTTTTTCTAGGACGTGACTTTTTACCTAATTTGTCCTCTGCTGCCTCCACAATTTCATCTCTAATTCTACATCTCTGATTCTTCATCTACATACATACTCCGCAATCCACGGTAAGGTGCGTGGCGGAGGGAACACTGTACCACTACTAGACATTTCCTTTCCTATTCCACACCCAAATAGAACGAGGAAAAAAGGAATGCCAATATGCCTCCGTACGAGCTCTAATTTCTCTTAACTTTGTGATCACTATCGCGAAATGTAAGTAGGCGGCAGCAAGATCGTACTACACTCAGCTTCAAATTCCAGCCCTCTAAACTTCCTCAACAATAAATTCACGAAACGAACGTCGCCTTTCCTCCAACGGTTCCCAAATTTAGTTGGAGCATTTTCGTGACACTCGCGCATTGGTCGAACCTACCAGCAACAAACCTAGTTGCTCGCCTCTGAACTGCTTCTATGTCTTCCTTTAAACTGGCCTGCTGCGGGTCCCAAACACTTGAGCAATACTCAAGACGTGGTCGTACAAGCGTTTTATACACGGTCTCCTTTACATATGAAGTACATCTATTCCTATTCTACTGTTTCATTTCCCCCAGTTTGTGTCAATTGTTGCTTAAAGCTCCCTCTGAAATTCTGAAGAACTTCAAGTCCCTTCCATTTTTCCAGGTCCCGTCTCCTATTTTTCCTATCTTTCTGCAGTTATTTTCAGTTTCAGCCTACAATTCATGGCGAATAAGATATGGTCAGAGTCTATGCCTGCCCCGGGTGAGTCGCGTTAATGTGTAACAATCTGGCCGGACTGGTGCTGCAGCCGATGCGAGACGCGGTGGCGGCATCCGCGCAGAGCACACAGTCTTTCAGTGATCCGTCAAATTTTTCTCTCAGTATAGTATCTCCTACTTCATCTTCCCCTCCTGTTTCATCTTCATCTACACCTCTACATATTCTTTCCACCTTTCACCTTTTCCTTCTTTGCTGAGAACTGGTTTTCCATCTGAGTTCTTTATATTCATACAGCTGCTTTTCTTGTCTCCAAATATGTCTTTTATTTTCCTCTAGACGGTATCTATTTTCCCATATTTACATGTTCTTCTAGCGTTGCATTTGTCTTCTAGCCACTCCTGCTTAGCTATTTTGCAATTCCTGTCAATCTCATTTCTTAGTCGTCATTACTCCATTTTGGCCTGTTTCAATTATTGCATTTTTATATTTTCTCCTTTCATCAATTAAACTTAATATTTCATAATATAGTGCGGACAGTTTACAACTCACCGCAAACACGTGGCGACGAGCTGCGACAGGCACATACAAAAGACACACACATACAATACTTTCAGCTATCGGTCATGGCCTTGTTCAAAAAAATAGAACACTCACGCAATCACACAGGCACACAACACAGTCACACAACCATCACCTCCGACTGCCGCACTTCGAATCACGCTCTGCGGCGAGTAAATCGGTGCCAGAGGGGAGGGGATAGGGGATAGGAAGGGTACGTCACGGTGGTAGGGAATGGGTTAGATGAGTTCAAATGTTCAAATGTCTGTAAATCTATCGGACCAAACTGCGTGGTCATCAGTCCGTAGCTTACAAACTACTTAAACCAAGGTAAATTAACCTAAGGACAACACACACACACACCCATGCCCCAGGGAGGTCTCGAACCTCCACGGCGAGCAACCGCGCGCTCTGCATCGAGGCGCTTTAGACCACTCGGCTACTCCACCGCGGCGTTAGATGTGAATAACGAGAGGCAGCTTAGGAATCGAGTGGGGAGGCGGCTGAGGGGAGAAAAATAAAATAAACATATTAAATATACAATTCATAAATAAATAAACAAAATAAAATGCGTGCACATTGCAAGTACACAAGACCGCGTCCACTTAGTATTTCCTGTGATAAAAAAGGTAAAGCAGTCAACAATCCGAAGATTTGTTTGAACACCACAGTGCTTTACTAGGCATGGTCCTGTTTGGAGGTGGTATGCCGTTGCCTTCCTCCGACCTTCGAACTGACTTACCCAGCCAGTTATAGGGGGACCTACAGTTTAACGTGGGTTCCGAACCACGGTGCTACTCGGTATTTTTCACATGAGCAATACTGCCAGAGGTGAAAGAAGTGGAAAGTGACAGATAAAAATCCTAGGGCCTGGCGGGGATCGAACCCGAGACCTTTGGATTTGTAGTCCGGCACTCTATCACTGTGCAACCGAGGCGCACTTCCTGTGATATCCAAGGATTTTTTCTAGGTCGTGCCTTTTTACCTACTTTGTCCTCTGCTGCCTTCACTATTTCATCCCTCAATACTACCCATTCCTCTTCTACTGTTTCATTTCCCCCCATTTCTGTCAATTGTTGCCTAAAGCTCCCTCTGAAATTCTGAAGAACTTCAAGTTCCTTCAATTTATCCAGGTCTCGTCTCCTATTTTTCCTACTTTTCTACAGTTTTTTTTTTTTTCAGTTTCAGCCTACAATTCATGACCAATAAGATATGGTCAGAGTCTATGTCTGCCCCAGGTAAGTGGCGTTAATGTGTAATAATCTGGCCGGACTGGTGCCGCAGCCGATGCCAGACGTGGGCCGGCCGCGGTAGCCGAGGAGACTGAGGCGCTTCAGTCACGGTCTGCACGGCCACTACGGTCGGGGGTTCGAATCCCCCTCGGGCATGGATATTTGTGCCGTCCTAGTTCGTAAGTAGTTCATAAGTAGTTTGTAAGTTTAGGGACTGCTGACCCAGTAGTTAAGTCCCATAAGCTTTACAAACACTTGAACATTTTGAACACAAACAGCCAGACGCGGTGTCGGCATCAGCGCAGAGCACACAGCCAGCTCTGGGCGGTGGATTCCCGCGCGTCGCGCACTCAGCCGTGGCTCAATTGAATCTCGCGGCCGCTCCTCGCAGACGCGTACATCGATCAGCAGCAGCAGCAGGCGAATCGCCCTGCCCTACCCTGCCTTCCCAGCCGCCGCCTAACTTCGTAAAGGCCGCCGCGCCGGGCCAATAACCACGGCGCATTACACCCTAACCCGCCTCGCGCCGGACGAGCGCGCCCCATGATGCCTAGGTTACACGACGATCGAAAGTTCACAAGAAAGATAACTGTCTGCTGCAGCGCTGCAAGCGTACTAACTCGGTACTGTGAACAAATTGCTAACGCCTTCCAGAAAACCAATATAAAAATAGGACTCCGGACGCGCAATAAGCTTAAGACAATATTGCGTACTTCTTTTGACAGCAAAAAGGATAAATACAAAAAATCGGTAGTCTACAAAAAAAACTGTTCAAATGTTTGTATAGTCTATGGGACTTAACTACGGGGTCATCAGTCCCTAAACTTACAAACTATTTATGAACTACTTACGAACTAGGACGGCACAAATATCCATGCCCGAGGGGGGATTCGAACCCCCGACCGTAGTGGCCGTGCAGACCGTGACTGGAGCGCCTCAGTCTCCTCGGCCACCGCGGCCGGCTCGGTAGTCTACAAAATAGCTTGTGCATCATGTGATAGTGTTTACATTGGACAAACAGGGCGTGATTTTTCAATCAGATTTAAAGAACATTGTAATAAAAATAATACAGCTATGGGGTGTCATCTCAACGACAAAAGACATCATCTACATATGATTGAAAAATCCTTAAAAATTCTTCATGTAGAGCCGAAAGGTCTAGACCTAGACATTCTGGAAGATATTGAAATTTACAAATGCTGTAAGGAAAACCCAGATGGAATTTTGAACGAACAAATCCGTTCTCACAGGAAATGGTTCTTTGACATTTTTCGGGATTTATTATGAACAGTGCCCAGCCCGCTGGTTCCCTATATCTATGATGAATGCTACTGCTTTTACAAATGTTTTTACACCTCCTTATCTGTTGTAAAGTGCCTTATGTTAATTTTATGACTACTTGTTCTATCTATGGCTACAGCCAACTGTCATAAGGAATGCTAGTCATATTTTAAAACACCTTTGATAATGTTCGAGATTTCTTGAGCTTTCTATCTCATTTTAAATGTAATATTATTCTATCACTTTTTTTTTAATTTTATTTTTATGTGGTTTTAACTGTGACTACATAGTGCTTATATAGTCTATCATGATTTACAACAAAGGTTTAGCAGCTGACAAGTGTTCTTTTAAAAAATTTTATATTTTATACTTTGTACAACAATTGCACAGCTGACCTATGTAATTAATACACATACCTTATGTGATATGGCGCCACTATACACATTGTAATGCCACCTGGTGGCAAGAAATGTCTACCTGGACAGTATCATGTGTGTTAAAACTTGTAGTCTGCGTTTGTATGTATATTGAAGAACATCTTGCATCTGTTCACGTGTGCACATGGCACGGAAGAGGTACAATATGACGTAAATCATAATTTTCAATATGAATTGTAACCTACTACTTTTTTCTATCATGTGAGGAATTTTATTATTTTATTTTTTATGTTTTTAGATTCTAATCTGATGATGGTAATTCCGAAACGCGTCATTTTGAGGGCACGCTGTACAACAAGTGTGACCAATAATAAATAGTTTGCGACCTAACCAGCTTCACAGCAGTACTACTTAATCAACTCGGTACTAATGACGTGCGCCGGCCGCGGCGGCCGAGGGGACTGAGGCGCTCCAGTCACGGTCTGCACGGCCACTACGGTCGGGGATTCGAATCCCCTCTCGGGCATGGATATTTGTGCCGTCCTTAGGGTTAGCTAGTTCGTAAGTAGTTTGTAAGTTTAGGGACTGATGACCCCGTAGTTAAGTCCCGTAAGCTATACAAACATTTGAAACCTTTTTTTTTTAATGACGTGCGATCATACAAGCGTGGTTGCGTTGATACGATAAACTTCCGTCTACACGTCTGATTACAACTAACAGCAGCGCCTGTGCGAAAATACGGGCTTATTACTGTTTGTATACGTGGATTTTTCACATTTGGGTGTATGTCATAGCTGAAAATATTCAACTTAAGAAGATTACCCTGTCGGCAGTTGCAGGAGCTGTGGCAATATTTGTTAGAACACTACAGTGAAGAATAAATAGAAATTGGATGCGTCCTTGGTTGAGAGGAAGAGATGAAGAACGAGACGTGCACTGCTTGCAGATCATGAAGTAACTCATACCAGAGAACCTCAATGAATTCGGATTTTTTTTTTTTACGAATATTAAGTGCTGAGTGTTTTACCAAGTTGCTTTCGTTCGTCCAAGGACAAAAATACGGCGATGAAATGTTCAAATGTTTGTATAGCTTATGGGACTTAACTACGGGGTCATCAGACCCTAAATTTACAAACTACTTATGAAATAGCTAACACTAAGGACGGTACAAATATCCATGCGCGAGGGGGGATTCGAACCCCCGACCGTAGTGGCCGTGCAGACCGTGACTGGAGCGCCTCAGTCCCCTCGGCCACCGTGGCCGGCTACGGCGATGAGAGAGAGAGAGAGAGAGAGAGAAACAGAGAGAGAGAGAGAGAGAGAGAGAAAATATTTCACTAAGCTGAAGGTACGAACTACTTTTTACACTTGAGTTACTTTTTAAGCTTTTTTTAAAGTTATGTGTCAGTTACTTCCTTTAACTGCAGGTTCGCTATAACATTGCGGTTTCTGGTGTCATGAGACTCTTTCGAAAGCCTAGCCCTTGCACAAAGAATTCTGTACCGACTTTTACAAATATTGCTGTTGAAGTCTGCACAGCAATTTCAATTTCCGATGCATAATGGGACCTCAGTCAACTAAATTTTGCTTTCCTTTTAGCATCACACTTTCAAGATTATGTGCAACTGACTTTGACATGCTAAAAATTAAAGAATTTTAAAAATACGAAGTTAATCAACAAGACGTATTCAAAATGCATTTAAATCTACACTTTTGTTATTTTCTTCATAAACAAATCACTGTACCATCTTACAATAGAGGAGATATTCCGCAGCGACCCTGTATGCCTCAATCGAAAGCGCAATTCCTGCTCTGTTTCACTCCACTGATGCAAGACGTATCACCCTTGCATGAACTATCGCAGTTAGCAAGGAATCCGCTACTGCCCTTACTACCCGCTCCTGACTGTCGCAGAGGTTTTTTTTTCCCCTTGGCGCTTGCCTTGCCACTTTCTTCCCTCTGCCCTTAACACCGCTCTTCTTTCTAAGTTTTCTACCAATACTATCTCCCGATATGGATCGTATTAATGAGTAATCTTACCCACACGTACGGAACACATCACAGTACCCGCTCCTGTGACGCCTACATTAAGTTACTAACACATGCAGAGGTGACAGTAGAACTATTGAGTTGGTCACCATGCTAGTGCGAGCGTGGAGGGGCTCCACTCTTCAAACTCCAGCAAAGCAAGCAATTTCGGTAAGGACGCGGCTGTTTCCATACATAAATGTGAAAACCACACAACGAATTCATTTCTGCGCATGCGCACCTACTTCGCTACTAGCAAATTCAGAACATGTCCTAAAGCTAGTACGAAACGTCGTCTGCGCACACGAAATGCTAGTAGTTGCGCGTTTACATCGCTAGATGGCGCGCAACGTGATCTGTTCATTACTGGCGCGATCATCGTGTAAACTGGGCTTAAAGCTCTCCGCTATCATACATCCTATATGCCTTCCTCACTCTCTTGTCAACTACGCCCTTCCCATGTTCTACCAGTTCTTCCATATCCTCACCGCAACTTCGTGCCCTCTTCAGTCCTCTCATTTGCGTGCATCGGTGTCTGATTGCAACAGAGCAGCTGTACACCTCAGGCACAGAATAGGGAGCATACAGAAAGGAAAGCTAGGGGCGGCGCCTTTGATCTGTATGTTACCAAGCTTTGCGCTCGACGCCATATTGAAAAGCAGTAAACGCCGAACTATAGCCACTTAGTACTTTCGCTGGAAATGGACTTTTTACGAACCGCAGCTTATCTCACCCACTTTTACGAAAGGAAACGTCTTTTCATTATGCGCTCATCTATTTTGCGCCCTGTTCCTGCACCTAATTGTAATCCAACGAAAAAAAAGTAGGCCTAAATTTTAATACGTACAACTACGAAAATGTACGATGGGATCAATGATCGTTTTATTTGGTGCTTATCTCTAGAAAAATCCCAAATAACGCGAAGTTTCGGAAATTAGTTATAAACAAGAAAGTGACTTTGCAACCGTTTTACTTATGGCAGTGATGTAGTTGTGTTTTAATGTTGGAAAAGTTGTATTTGCTTTAGGAGGATAATTAATTTACTGATCGGAGAAGGGCATATAGAAGAATCTGTCGCCGGCCGCGGTGGCCGAGGTGACTGAGGCGCTCCAGTCACGGTCAGCACGGCCACTACGGTCGGGGGTTCGAATCCCCCCTCGGGCATGGATATTTGTGCCGTCCTAGTTCGTAAGTAGTTCATAGGTAGTTTGTAAGTTTAGGGACTGATGACCCCGTAGTTAAGTCCCATAAGATTAACAAACATTTGAACATTTTTTTTGAACAAGAATCTGTCAACCATAGAGCAGGAACAGCATAAAATAATAATTATTCCCCTTAATCTATTTTTTTGAGTATCCGAAGAGTATTCGTTGCCAACATTAGCACACTATGCCTCCAATGCCGTAAGTAAAATTTTACCTGCCTACTTACGCACTATTCTTTGTTTATTATTTTATATTATTGCCCGCAACATTAAACTTATAATTATAAAATATAAATGTACTTCAACATTTCGATACTGTTGAACTGCTGCAGCAACAGCGAGAGTTATCGTCAAGAGAAGAAGCAAAGCTACTTTTAATAATTAGGCACACGTTGCTCTCATTCGTAACTGATAACTTTTAAATTTTACTACTGATAGCGACCTTCAAATACCGCTCAGCATCTTTTGGGAAGGTGAAGAAACTTATGTCCTTATTTGTATTCGAATTATTGCGGCAATCAGGTGCTGAAGACCATTGACCGCCTTTTCCTTTATTGCTGCTCGTAATAAAAACGGAACAGCTCCAACTACTGAAACACAGTTCTTTCTTTTCACTGTACCAAATACTTGTTTACTTTTATGCGATTCAGGCAGTTAAAGTATACAATTAACAAACAAAGACGGCGCATTACCACGCCACAGAGTAGGGAGGAATCACTCGTTTACTGCTTTTCAAGATGGCCGATTCCGCGCATGCGCACTAAATTTTGGACGACAGACTGCAGCGGGAGTTTCCTTTCTGTATACTCCTTATTCTGTGCCTCAGGGCTGCTGTTTAAAATGTGCAAACCTATAGTCGGGCCGCCGAAAGAACGACCCTGGCAGTTCTCGCACGTGGGCCGTAGATGGTGGGGGGGACACTCGCGCACCAACCTGAGCTCTGGAATTCGTAAACGTTGCCAGGGTAACGGTGCCGCGTTGCCACCCAGCCACTCAAGGTCGCGCGGGGTGACATGCTTCAGTCGCTGCAAAGCATCTGTCGTGTGTTCATCGTTATTGGTTTTGTTTGTGCCGAGGTACGTGTCCGTAATGTGAGGCGTGTGTGAGATGGCTTCTTCCTCTAACCGTAAGAAAGTCACATCTGTGACCAATAGACTGGCTGTCGAAACTGATCTGATGATATTACTCGGGCACTATACTATGGCAGTCAACAGCGACCGTAAACGAATGAGGCAAAAAAACAATCTTCTTTTTATGTAAAAAGACAAATAATTTCACTGGAAGATGCGATTTTACTACTTGTAAAGTTGTAGTCCTTATTTGTTTACCCTTTTGGCAGACTGCCGCAATACAGTGTTCAAAATGTTCAAATGTTTGTAAATCTTATGGGACTAAACTACCGGGTCATCAGTCCCTAAACTTACAAACTACTTACGAACAACTTACGAACTAGGACGGCACAAATATCCATGCCCGAGGGGGGATTCGAACCCCCGACCGTAGTGGCCGTGCAGACCGTGACTGAAGCGCCTCAGTCCCCTCGGCCACCGCGGCCGGCACAATATAGTGTCCGAGTAATAACAGCGAGTCTGTGGAAAATGGTTATAGAAGATGAAATATATAAACAAAATTCTTCAACTAGCGACCTTTGGCTGAAGACTAAATTATACATTATATTTAATTGAATACCGTAACATATGAAGCTTTATTTAACTCGACATATATTTCTAAACCTTTCTTTTTAACTGAAAATAAAATTGTTTTCATCACTTCGTGGTTGTTATCGTTCGTTCACACTCTAGTAGTACATAGCAAGGGTTCCAAAATATTCGGACGTGATATTCGTATGCCGGCGACTGGCACGGCGTAACAACAAACAGCCGCGTAGCAGCATCGGCAACATAGCCGCTAGCTGTCAGAATCGTTCTTTCGGCGGCTCGACTGTAGTGGCGGACTAATAGGGGGAGAGGGAGGATGGACCACCCTGGGCCTCTGGATCTGGAGGCCTCCAAATCTCGAAAGAAACTTTTTTCTCTACTGATGTCATCAGTCACTAGACTTACACTCTACTTAATCTAACTTGTCTTAAGGACAACACACACACACAAGCCCGAAGGAGAATTCAACCCTTCAGTGGGAGTGGCCACACAATCCGTGACATGTCGCCTCACACCGTGACATGACGTTCGGGACAGCCGGCTGTGGAAATGTCTTCCACGATTTCTTTGACCTGGCTGAGTAGATATGTCTTTCACGAGCGCCTTTGATTTGTTTGTTTTGAACTTTTCGTGAAGCGTGCTTTAGTTGCGTTTTGCAGTGTCTAGGGATATTTTAAAATTTGCATTGACATCTATAATGTAGATATTTACTGATGTAAGCCGTCTAGGCAACTAATAACACAAATTTATTTTGCCTTATGCATTTCGCCTATATTTGTAAGGCGTTTTTAGTGGATGCTGGTCTACGTATGGTGCTGTTTGGTGCCTTCAGGTTGTTTTGTTTCCGTCTTTTATTCCTTTGGCCAAATATTTCCACTGATGATGCCTTTCAAATAAAGACGATATGGGAAAATAAACTTGTATTATTCAGCTGCATCAATAAAATCTACATAATATTATTAAAAGCAACTGTGTGACGAAAGGGCAAAAAATAAACTAACAATGTTTGCATTGACATCGTATGCAGCATACAATTCTGTCCATTTTTCATTACTTAGGACAACATTAAGTTTGTTGAAGTTATACCTTTGAAGACTTTTAGGTGGGACTGGGATTGAAATATCTCCTTTAAGACTGACATTTAGTATAATAGCGCTGTGATCGCCGAATTCTGCATTATATACAGTACTTGAACTATTAAGTTTATTTCTGTAAAAGAATATTTGGTCTAATGTAGTCTTGGATGAGGGTGTTACTTATGTGGGTTCACTTACAAGACCCTGCAGGTTCTATGATTTTTGCAAGTGGTTGATTAACAGTCACTATCGATATTTCTGATGTTTGGTCATCTTTGGTTGTGTTGACTCTGCAGTGACTTGTACTGTGTGTTATCTTCCTTATTTACCCTTTGCAAACCGAGGTATTAAATACGTTTGCAAATTGTTTCCTTGAGTGCAGTTGTGTCTTGAGAATGGCAGGGTGTCCTCCTGCCGAAATATCGGCGGTTGTCGATGACGTCACCCGGCAGCATAGCCGTCAGTTGTTTGAACATTCAGTACTGCTACCAACTTCAGTGATATAGTAACTATATTACTACAGTAGGGCAGCAAACTTGTACGTGACACGGAAAAATATATTTTTAACAGGTGTGATTAAACGAGAACATATGTATGGCATCACAACCTTATTACTTCCGTGTATAATTTATACCACAAATGCTGATCATCTGCACGCACGCATGCCTAAAGTGGCAGAGTTGTAGACAGATTAAATTCCCCCTCTTTTGACAGATATTAATCGTGTGAAAGGAATTGTTAGTTTCGACGTTTTGCATCTAATTTTCGAATTTGTATTTTATTGAAATCAGTACCTCTATAGGCTTTCAGTGCTCTTTAATACTGGTGATAATGTAATCTGTAGATATTTAGCTTCTAACCTAATTGTTCCGCAAAATCTTAGGCTTTAAATTGACGTTGTTAGCCATATTTTTCAAATGGGGCAATGACACCAAGGTGGGGAATTTAGGCAAAATGAAATGTAATACGAATTTATACATTTTGTGAAATAGACACTTGCAGAATGTAGAGATGTAGTAGTTTTGAAGTGCCAAAAATTGTGTATCTGACTTTTGCGGTCCTTAATTTTCAAATATACGGTGTCATTACCCCGCAACCCAGGGTACTGGCGCCATTGCGTATACTTTCACAATATATTTTTACCAATAAAACTTAACAAAATACATGGCTGAAAAATTGTAATAAATTAGCATTAGCTGTCGAAGATGTGGTATTATTCTGTACGAAAAACACACACTTTTAATCAGGTAAAAAAACTGGTTTCCCTTAAGGTGGCGCCATTGCCCTGGTCTCCCCTATATGTTGTTTATCTGAGGGCTTTCTATTTTTTACGATTGCTGACAACTTATGAACTGAGCCAGATGTGGTAGTGCGGGAGGTATTTCTAATTTACTAGTTCCTACAGCGATTACTTTTGTTCAGAAAATTGGACTTATTCTGTATGTTATGTTCAAATAATTTACGGGAATATAGTTGGGCAACGTCTGCGACAACAGCCAATATTACGGTAAGTGAACTCCCCTCATTTTCAAGGCATAACAGTAAAATACTGCTCTTAATGTCTACAATCTTTTTAAATAACGCTTCATTCTTTTATCAACTACTCACAAAATTTTCCAAATTCATAGAAAAATCGTTAGTATGTTTTATGGGGGGATATAGCTCTGGCTCTGAACCCCCTCCCCCCCCCCCCCCCACCGCCCACCCAAGAGCAAAGATTTATCAACTCTCCTGGGTCCATTTGTTCTCTATGAGCCCTTGTTTTTATTTATGGGTGAGCTACGCTGCTCGGTTGGATGTCTCTGTAAGGCCCATTGGTTCTCTACGAGCCCTGGTGTTTATTTAGGCTTCATCTACGTGGTCAGCAGTGCGTGGCAGCTGGACCGCCGACTATCTGCGTCTCATGCCACGCCCTATCTCAGCTTCCCACAAACTTAATACTGTACTGGCCTTTTCCATCCCTCATCCGCTAATTAATTGCGATTCCGTGTCTTGGCTTGGTTGTTATTTTGTAGACTCGACACTGGGCCTGTCTCTGATTCATGCCCTTGTATGGATTCACACAAGATGGCTTCCGCGTCACGCCTTTATCACACCACAACACGAACTTAAGTATTATCGCATGTATGCTGCCTCTCATGTTGTTGTTGTTGTTGTGGTCTTCAGTCCGGAGACTGGTTTGATGCGACTCTCCACAATACCCTATCCTGAGCAAGTCTCTTCAACCCCTCATAAGAACGGCAACCTACATCTGTCTGAATCTGCTTACTGTATCCATTTCTTGGTCTTCCTCTGCGGTTTTTACCCCACACACTTCCCTCCAACGCTAAATACACAATTCCTTGATGTCTAAGACTGTGTCCTACCAATCGATCCCTTCTTTTAGTCAAGGTGTACCAGAAATTCCTTTTTTCCCCAATTCTGTTCAGTACCTCCTCATTAGTTACGCGATCCACCCACCTAATCTTCAGCATTCTTCTGTAGCACCACATTTCAAAAGCCTCTATCCTCTTCCTGTCTGTACCGCTTATCGTCCATGTTTCACTCCCATACAAGGCAACACTCCACACAAATGCCTTCAGAAAAGACTTCCTTACACTTAAATTAATATTCGATGTTAGCAAATTTCTCTTTTTCAAAAATGCTTTTCTTGCCATTGCCATTCTGCATTTTACATCCTCTGTACTGCGACCATCATTTGTTATTTTACTGCCCAAGTAAAAAAACTCATCTACCTCCTTTATTGTTTCGTTACCTAATCTAATTACTTCAGCATCACCTGATTTTCTTAGACTGCACTCCATTACTCTAGTTTTACTCTTGTTAATGTTCATCTTATATGCACCTTTCAGCACACTGTCCATTCCGTTCAGCTCCTCTTCCATATCCTTTGCTGTCTCTGACAGAATTACTATGTCGTCGGCAAAACGCAATGTTTTTAATTCTTCACCCTGAACTGTAATTCCTTCTCCAAATTTCTCCTTGCTTTCCTGCCTCGCATATGCAAACATTACACCTCTCCTGCCATGTACTGCTATAATCGATAAAAATAAATACTCACCTAGCAGATCATACGCTCCTACTATCGTGTGGCTCGGTGAAATGGGATTAGAGAATGAGGGTGGAGATGGACAGAAAGAGAAGTGTGCAGGAGGAAATGTAGGGCTGGAAAAATGTAGATCCGGGATTCGCAACTAGTGAAGATATAAAACCAATGAAAGACTAGACAAAATACATGGTCAATCCAGTCAATTTGCGTGGCAGACATGAAACATCCCGGCAACGTCAAGTACAGCGGCTAATACGTGATAACAACGCCGCTCGCGTTATCCAGTCAGAACCATGTGACTGCACAAACACTGACTGATTGTTGCAGTCTTCTTGCGATTTCAAATCCTGATGCTGCCAGTTGCCTACCTTGAGGTGAAACTGCGACTTATCGGGACAGCGTGGCTCGTTTCAGCTAGCAGCTGCCGTTTGTGCTGCACGTGGCTCATATGACACAGAATATCGATAGGTCACACTCAAAGGCCATCACGTCTGGGACGCCTGTAAACCTATCCAGCCAGCTCTAACAGCATAGAAGAGCACTCTCTGAGAGCCGCAGAATCAATGAAGCCTCGGCACGTGCTGCTACTCCAATGTGTGTCAGCGAATACGATCTCCCACAGTGGATCGACGCAAAAATAGCCACCATTTTATATCTAGTCCTATCCCTGAGAACTGATCCGTCTTCAGGTCAGTTATGGAAAGGGACAGGGACAAGCAGTGGTGGCGTAACGTAGCTGATTAGTGGTAGTGTAACGTAGATCATCACTCGACTGTATGCCAGAATCTTGCTTTGAATCTCATATCTCTGTTTAGTGGCACACGATCTGATAAGGATACCCCATGTGTATCGGATTTTAGAAGTTTATATATATATATATATATACAGGGTGTTTCACTAAATGTGTTTGCCTCTGTAACTTATAAAATAATAGGTGACGGGAAATTTTAATGCGGTAAGTCAACACAAGAAATGTTACACTTTCTGCGGAGCTATGAACATAGTTTATTGTATCATTTTCCAAAGAGTTACAGCACAAAGATATAATTTTTAAATGGAACAATAGTTTTTTCTATCGTGCATTCGAATCGTTGAAACCAGCTGCGTCCAAATCAGTTTAAACTACATTCCTCTCATAAGCCAGTCAAATCGTACAAAAAAAGGGGCTAAAAACGCAAATCGTGATGTAGTTCTAATTTTTTGATATGTTGTTAGGATCAGTTAGAGTAGTATGAAACCAAGTTTGCAGCTTCGAAAACACCGTGCTTCCCAAGTTATAAGTGAAAAACTCCGAAATTTCCAGACTTTTTTTTAAAATTTGCCTTCTAACGCATAAAACGCGTCAAAAATGGGCTTATTTTTACCAAAAATGAAAATTTTAACTTTTGCTTTGATTTCTAGCTGAATATTGGCATAACCGCTCGTCCTGCGAGAATAGTCATTAGAATTCCAGTTGTAGTAAATTTCATTAGCTTTAAAATAAGCACAAGATGAATTCTCAAGAGCGAGTAGTTATCTTCAAAATCTACAAAAACGGAAAGTCAGGAAATGAAGAAATGAGCCTAAACACTAAGGACAAATTGAGGGCATTCAGCGAAAGGTTCTATTGTATGTTTACATGAAACTCGTCTATTACAAAAATTGTAACGACAAATCTTGCGTTGGCTTCTTTGATTTTTAATGATGTTCAGCTAACTGAGACAGAGCGAGCAGAAACTGAGAGATTTTTAAGTGATAACAACCGGTCACTTCTCCTTTCTGCCAGAGTGAATCGAACTGCCCAGATTGTTAGCAACAAATTCAAAAATGCGTTGGAAAACCTGGAAAGAGAAGGCCCTACCTCTAAACTCTGGGTGCAGTATTATCGAATGACAGTACTTATGAAGAGATTCATTCAGACAGAGAGGATGGGGGATTGGGAGCTACACTTGGATACAATAAGTAAAATGCTTCCTTTCTTTCACTCAGCGGGCCATTTTTTTACGCTAAAAGTGCTCGTCTATATTTACAGGACATGAGTAACCTACAACACCGAATGGTCCCACTAGAGGAGACTTCACGATTCACAGATCTTATAAATTTTGGTCAGGGCTGTGGACAGATTTAACTATCGAACAGGTTCTAATGAGATCAATGAAAAGCCGGGAGGATTAACTCACGACCGCGGTATATCCAGCAGTGTGCTTTCGCGGTGGACAGGACGAATGGTGTACATGTTAAACCTGTGCGAAGAGCTGGAACGTTTTTGGGACATTTCTTCTGTAACATCAGAAAAACACATTGACATGAGATCAGCACAGATGTTACGAGGCACTGCTGACTTGGAAAAACTTAATAAATGGTTCAGTATCCATCATCCATTTCCATCTACAGACAAAATACTATCCATCAGCAACGGAATCGTGGGAGGTGCTGAAATAAATTGCCACCTAGCTCAGGAAAAAGGCATTGAAGGGGTCAAGAAAATAACTGGCAGCTCGTTGTCAAAGTAACTTTCAAAAGAAAAGACAAAGTGGTGACTTTGTCGAAAATCACGAACTCCATTAAATACACAAGAAGCGTGTCGACGTTAATCCACTCACCATTTTTCAAAGGATGTGTATCACAAACAAGTCGGACAGTGAACTGAAAGAGCATTTTAAGTTCGAACTGGCCCCTTATCCATTGGCATTGTTCAACGAAGAGGGGATGCGTAAGGGAGCGAAGTCAACTTTTTATGCCGCTTTCGCACCACTTTCACAAAACATTTCTCTTGGAACCAGGACATTTGTAGTGGTCGATGGGGGATACCTTCTCCACAAGCCTATCTGATACAGAAACGACTCAATGAAGGCTATAGTTGCTACCTACACTTTAAACAACTTTGGTAGGAACGTCGCAGTGGTGTTTGATGGATATCCTGAAGATGAAGCCCTCAGGAGTACTAAAACTGCAGAACGATTGCACCGTTGTGCTGCCCTTTCTTGCAATGAGATCGTAGTTGACTCTTCAACTATCATCAAAATACCCCAGGAGAAAGTGTTAGCCAACGACTCAAACAAAAGACGTCACAATGACCAACTGTGCTCTGCGTTTGAACTCGAGGGCATTGAAACTAAGAGAGCAACAGAAGACGCAGACCGCGACATTATCTGCACTGCCCTCGATAAAAGCGTATCCTACGAGAACGTGATCGTGGTTGGGGAGGATGTGGACTTACTCGTTCTCCTTTGCGGCTTGGGCTCTACCGTCCGAAATGTTTATTTCCAGAAAAACAATAGAGGCGAGTCAAGTGCTACTCAGTTTTCCACTACTTTTTTCTGTCGAGGAGAAATAGAATTGCCCCCCGGATTTGAACTCTTCCTACATGCATTTAGCGGATGTGACACAACTTCCGATCTTTCCTGACAAGGAAAAAGAAAATTGTGGAGTGTTCTTCAAAGTTAAAAGTACCTGATTGACCTGGCCGCTGTGTTTCTATTGCCAGATACTAGTCATGAAACTGTAGCTGATGTTGGAGAGAAGTGCCTTTTCGCTCTATATGGAAGGGACACATCCTTCGACAACCTACACGGCCTTCGATATCGCCTGTTCGTCAAGTCAGCAGCCAATGCGAAGGTGGACCTGGGACGTTTGCCCCCGACCTAAGAAGCTGCTTCCTTCCATTCCTACCGCACATATCACCCAGTGCAAACATGGTTGGGAGTGGCGAAGGATGCCACCCAGTGGAGTTGGTCGAAGAGCTCCGTTGGTCTATTACCAGTAACAACATTATGTGAACCAGCCCCACCTAAACTTCTCAGATCGCTCTCATTCAAGTGCAAGAAGAGATGCATGGGATCGTGCAACTGCCAGAGAGCCGGGCTTCAGTGCTCAGCTTTGTGCACTCACTTCTCTGGTAGCACTTGCTACAACGTCACTACGGGTCTGATCTACGAGGATGAAGACGATTACGATGATCTCCCGCCTTCTGACGAACACCAGGAATGGATGCAGCACCGCAGGAGCCTCCTTATGTCTTAGAACACGACTGTGAACAACCAGGACCTTCTAAGAAACCAAAACAGTGAGAGTTTTCAGTTATTGAAATGTGTGTTTTTTATTACACAATTGCATTTCTTTAAAGACAGTGGTATAAATTTTTATATTTTTTGCATGCCCACAATTTGTCATTGGTGTTTAGGCTCATTTCTTCAAAATTTTCTGTTTCCTGACTTTCCGTTTTTGTACAATTTGAAGAGAACTACTCACTCTAGAGAGTTCATCTTGTGCTTATTTGAAAGCTAATAAAATTTACTACAACTTCAATTCCAATGTCTGTTATGCCAATATTCAGCTCGAAATCAGAGCAAAAGTTAAAATTTTCATTTTTGGTAAAAGTAAGCCCATTTTTGACACTTCATATCTAGAAAACTATTGGAGGTATAACGCTGCGGTTAGGCTTAAATTGTTACATATTTTATGTACTTTTGAAAAGGTAAAAACTACTAACATCGTAAAACTCATAGTTTATGCGTTAGAAGGCAAAATACAAAAAAAAAAGTCCGAAAATTTCGGAGTTTTTCACTTATAACTTGGGAAGCACAGGGTTTTCGAAGCTGCAAACTTGGTTTCATACTACTCTAACTGGTCCTAACAACATGTCAAAAAAATTAGAACTACATCACGATTTGCGTTTTCAATGTCTAATTTGACTGGCTTATCACTGTTAGTTTGGGAGCGACAACCCTTCAAAGTTTCAGGGGCAGATACCACACGCGGTACATAATATGTGGTGGGTGATGGATGTTATGGCGGTGGGAAGTTGATTTAGATGAGATGTTCCAATGTGTGTCCATGTTCCTCAATACATAATGCAATGCGCCGTCGAAAGGATCTGCGGACGAGATGTAACATCGCCGGTGTGACGGAGCGACATGCGTCCTCGATGCGCCGTTTTAGATAATCTGGGGATGTGGGCTCAGTGACATAAACACGATCCTTTAGATATCCCCACAAAAAGAAATCTACTGCAGTTAAATCGGGCGACCTTGCAGGCCATGAATGAGGACCATGGCGCCCCAACCATCTTCCTGCAAACCTATTGTTTAGTTCTTCCACAACAGCACGCGCAGAATGGGCTGGGTGACCATCGTGCTGCATCCACATATGGACTCTCGTGTGTAGACATACATGTTCAAAGAGACCGCCCAAACTGTCGGCTATAAAAGCGCGATATACCTCACCTGTCAGTGTACCTGGGAAGTAGTATGGACCGATGATTTCATCCCC
This sequence comes from Locusta migratoria, assembly GCA_026315105.1. NCBI lineage: Eukaryota > Metazoa > Arthropoda > Insecta > Orthoptera > Acrididae > Locusta > Locusta migratoria. Next base: position 298,452,687 of record CM048746.1, read on the forward strand.
AAGGATTCCACACCACACGTTAACAGACCAACCTACTTTGACGGTCGACAGGTCGTACCCACCGAGGATTGTCTGCGGCCCAGTAATGCATGTTATGGCGATTCACTGCACCATAATTTGTGAACGTGGACTCATCAGAGAACATAACACTTTGTAAAGACTCAAATGTTCAAATGTTTGTAGAACTTATGGGACTTAACTACGGGGTCATCAGTCCCTAAACTTACAAACTACTGATGAACTAGCTAAGACTAAGGACGGCACAAATATCCATGCCCGAGGGGGGGATTCGAACCCCCGACCGTAGTGGCCGTGCAGACCTTGACTGGAGCGGCTCAGTCCCCTCGGCCACCGCGGCCGGCTTGTAAGACTCCAGCGTGAAATTACGCATAGCCCACTCACAGAATGTCACTCTTGCACGGAAATCGTTCCCATGCAGCTCCTGGGTCAGTGACAGGCGGGACGGGTGAAACCCGTGGCCGTGTACTATACGCCAAACAGATGTGAGACTGACACCAGCGACTGCAGCAACGGCTCGTAAGCTGACATGAGGATAGTGATGTAGTGCAGCTAAAACAAACACCTCCGTCTCCTCACTTCTTGCATGTCTTCGTTTGTTACTGCGGCGCATTACCAAGCTGCCTGTTTCCCGAAGTCGTTGTTCGGCACGTAAGAACATTATGACTGCCTAGGATATCTCACGGCATACGCCGTGGCTGCTTCAGTGGCATCGAGTAGGCACTCGCAGAGCATTAGCAACATGTCATCGTACTCGTTGTTCCTGTATGCTATCGTCATCCGATGTCAGTAACTGTGGTATATTGAGCCCCGGTTGTTTGTGTGGCTCCAAATGTCGGGTATACGGCCGTGTGCGGCGACAGTCGGCAGTCTAATAGCGCATCGAAGAAGCTCGCTCCGTGACACTGGCGACGTTATAACTCGGCCGCACCACATTTAGAAGGCGCATTGCATTATGCGCAGCGTTTATGGTATCTGCCCCTGAAACTTTGAAGGGTTGTAGCTCCCAAACTAACAGTGATAGGAATGTAGTTTAAATTGATTTGGCCGCAGCTGGTTTCAACGAATCCAATGCACTATAGAAAAAACTACTGTTCCATTTAAAAAAATTATATCTTTGTGCTGTAACTCTTTGGAAAATGTTACAATAAACTATGTTCATAGCTCCGCAGAAAGTGTAACATTTCTTGTGTTGACCTACCGCATTAAAATTTCCCGTCACCTATTATTTTATAAGTTACAGAGGCAAACACACTTATATATATATAATCAGCGAAAGCCATTCGACGCAACTCTCAAAAATTCTCGAAATAATTGACTTCGAAGTTTTGCAAGTACACGTAAGTACTAATAAAAAAAGAAACAAGAATTTCAATACATGCGGGTGTAGCTCAGTTTTGCCGGGCGCCGTGGCTCAGCGCGCCCGGTCAGGGGGCTAAACGCTCTCTGTAATAAAAAATATTCAACGAACAACTACGAACAAAAGAACAAACTGAACCAACGACCGCGATGCATAGATCTGCCAGAAGAACAAAAAAAGTTGGTAGTGTTCTGGCCTCACAACCTTTGGGTCTGTGGTTCGAATCCCGCTGTGCCTTTTTTTTTTATTTTTCCTTATTCAGTCATATAAAACATACATTTTGGGATATCTAATTCCTGGTGTTTTGTCGGTTTTTGTTTAAGTGGATGTAGACGAATTGAGCCGGTCGCGGTGGCCGAAGGGACTACGGCACGTCAGTCACGGTCTGCACGGCCACTACGGTCGGGGTTTCGAATCCCCCCTCGGGCATGGATATTTGTGCCGTCCTTAGTGTTAGCTAGTTCATAAGTAGTTTGTAAGTTTAGGGACTGATGACCCCGTAGTTAAGTCCCATAAGCTATACAAACATTTGATTTTTTTAGACGAATTGAATACCCTGTCGTCACATAAAACGACGGTTGAGTAGGTTAGTTGCTTGGAAAGCCACTAGTAGCTATGGAGATGACTTTCCAAAAACAGCGTCGTAACTCTTCACAAAGTGAACAATGAAAGACTACCGTCGTTAACTAAAAGTGAAGCCAGTACTGTAAAAAATGTAACATTTTTCATTGAAATCATCATTTTATAAAATATAGAAAATTACAAATGAACAAAAACACGTACATTCTTCATAAAAATTACTATTCGATAAATTGTGTAAACATTCGTACACAACGAAAGAAATAAAAAGCTGTTACTGCAGGATTCGAACCATCGACCGTATGCTTGTAAGGATAGGACGTTACCACTTTTGAGGTACACCGTCAGACGCTGCAATAGTCGCAATAGTCCTTAAAGCGCCCGTATACGCTCAGTATTTATTGAGCAGTAATATCGTGTCAATGTATTTGTGCGAAAGCGCCAGGTGAAAAACGCGACAATACTTACTGCGTAATATTTATGCACGGGATGCGTCAGCTGTTACATTGCCTTATTACCGACACACTGTGGTGTGGGACAGTTCTCTGTGGTGATTGATTTGTTTAACTTGTAAAACACGAGCAGAATATCGCAGAACGGGCGAAATAGGCCTGGTAAGTTTGTGCTCATTCACTGAACCATCGATTCATTAACAGCAATTACTACGTAATTACAATTAAACAAGCGAAATATGTAACATCATCTACCGATACGTGTGGTGTTTTGTATGTATTTATCTCTTTTGCAACTGCTGCAAACGAAATGAAACAGTTATTTATTGATCGAAAGTTTAACTGATCTTACTTCCATATCTACATCTACATACATACATACATAAAACGTTGCGCTTGATATGAGAGTTTTTTATCCTCGCCAGTATATATGATTTCATATTTATTGAATTATATATTGTACAGTTGTATAATGTTGCAGGTATATGTTCATTTGTATACTTGTTGTGAATTCAGTTAGTAGTAAAGGAGTAATACATTAAAACCTGGGGCATGGTGGTACCGTTTTCCTTGAACGTTACTGTCATCACATCTCATGAACTACATGCCGTACTGTGATACAATTTCGAAGGTACATTCAGCTGTGTGTGTGTTTACTGTGTGTACAATTTCCTGTGAGTACAATTTGTACTGTAGAAATTATAAATTGTAACGTCTGTGAACAGCGAAAAAGTAGTAATCGCGAAAAATTCATTTCCTTTCATCATTTTGCCGTATTTGTCAGGGAGAAATCGTATAATAAAGGTTTTAAATTCGTTGCAAGTCGCCAAGTACTCTGATTCTCATATAGTGTATGAATAAAATCTCGTCACATTATGTGGAAGTGTTTTGAACTCCTATTGTTTATGACGTCATATCTTCTGAACCATATGTCGAATTTGGTTCTTACTCCTACAGCAACTGTTATCTCATGGTAAGGAATGTGAGTAGCAAATTTGATTGAAATGGGTCCAGTGGTTTAGCAGAAAATGTGCAACATTGAAGTGTGATGCATCAGTTTTTTTTCGCATCTCATTGTATATGACTTCATATCTCGTGAACTATATGTTACACGTGGTCCTTAGACTTATGGCGACCGTCCTCTTGGTTTGAAGGTCCATTGTGCAAAATTTCATAAAGATTGTAACGAAACTGTAGATTTGTATGCAAGATGTACGCACAAATACATGAGCACACTCTGCTTTATATATAAAGACTAGTTGAAAACCCGGCGTTGCCCGGGTATTTGATTATTTATTCAAACATTGAGGTAGTACTTAACCTGTCCCTCCTCCCTCTTTCCATCCCCTTTTACCAAGATCATATATACAGGGTGTTACAAAAAGGTACGGCCAAACTTTCAGGAAACATTCCTCACACACGAAGAAAGAAAATATGTTATATGGACATGTGTCCGGAAACGCTTAATTTCCATGTTAGAGCTCATTTTAGTATTACGGATGAGGCTTCATTCCAACGTGATCAAATTGTAAATTTTCACAATCAACATGTGAGGGCTGACGAGAATCCGCACGCAATTGTACAATCACGTCATCAACACAGATTTTCTGTGAACGTTTGAGCAGGAATTGTTGGTGATGTCTTGATCGGTCCTCATGTTCTTCCATCTACGCTCACTGGAGCACGTTATCATGATCTCATACGGGATACTCTACCTGTGCTGCTAGAACATGTGCCTTTACAAGTACGACACAACATGTGGTTCATGCACGATGGAGCTCCTGCACATTTCAGTCGACGTGTTCGTACGCTTCTCAACAACAGATTCGGTGACCGATGGATTGGTAGAGGCGGGCCAATTACATGGCCTCCACGCTCTCCTGACATCAACCCTCTTGACTTTCATTTATGGGGGCATTTGAAAGCTCTTGCCTACGCAACCCCGGTACCAAATGTAGAGACTCTTCGTGCTCGTATTGTGGACGGCTGTGATACAATATGCCATTCTCCAGGGCTGCATCAGCGCATCAGGGATTCCATGCGACGGAGGATGGATGCATGTATCCTCGCTAACGGAGGACATTTTGAACGTTTCCTGTAACAAAGTGTTTGAAGTCACGCTGGTACGTTCTGTTGCTGTGTGTTTCCATTTGTGATTTGTGATTTGAAGAGAAGTAATAAAATGAGCTCTAACATGGAAATTAAGCGTTTCCGGACACATGTCCACATAATATTTTTTCTTTCTTTGTGTGTGAGGAATGTTTCCTGAAAGTTTGGCCGTACCGTTTTGTAACACCCTGTATATAGGAGGATATGTAAGGAATAGGGCTGTCTTGTATGATGCACAAAATTATAAGTGCAGTATCGAAACAACGAAAGGTACCTAGAAATCAAAATACAAATTATATATAATATTCATACGTTCACTCAATACCTGACTATAAACAAAATTTCTTGTTAGTTGCCCAGAATTTAATATGAGTAAATTCTTTGGTGAGCCCGCCCCTGAGCAAGAGACATAAAGATGTACGTGTGAGAAACATAGACATGTCAAATTCACTCGGCAGTATTTACTAGAGTGTCCTGTTGTTATTAATTGTAATAGACGATGCAAGTATCACTGGAAACAGCAGTCCCTTGAGATGAAAAATTAGATCTGGCGAAAGTAAAAGGTACTCATTGGATTACATTTTTCCATTATCTTCCTTTCACCTCTATAAGTGTATTGGATTAGCCTGCAACTGTGTGCACTTCACAGTTTAAAAGTTGGTTCAAAGCTGTCGGCAGCACAGTCAGCTTTCAGGAATTTACTTAAACTGACTGGAACACCGGCGTGTCTTGGTAGTAAATGCGTAAATTTATTAAAATGTGGGGCATGTTGTGACAGGATTTTACCCATCGCAGTATATACCATCACATATTTATGGGAATTATACGTTGTACTGTCGTATATTTATGCAGGCATATATACATTCATATGTGCTATACGTCTGTAAAATGTGTTGCGAATGCAGTCAATAGTAAGGAAGTTAAAGATTAAAACCTGATACGTGATGGGACGGTTTTCCATTAACGTTACTGTTTATGTCCTCATATCTCATGAACTACATGTCTGGACTGTGAAACAATTTCAGCTGTATGTGGGTATACTGTCTGTACAATTTCCCGCGACTACAATTTGTAGAGTAGAAATTGTAAATTGAAACGTCATACCGGATGTAAGCGAGAAAATGTTTTCATTTCAACTTTTCGGTGAGGTTGTCAGCCATAAAAAATATAATAAGGGATTTAAATTATGTTTGAACGTTGTAAGTCGTAAACTACTCTGAGTCTCATACATTGTGTGAATAAAGTCTCATCGCATGATTTGGAGGTATTTTACGACACCTATTGTTTCTGACGTATCTCCTGAAACATGTTGTTTGTGGCTCTTGCTCCTACAGCAATTGTTACCTAGCTGTAAGGAATATGTATACGTAGTTTGGTTGAAATCGGTGCTGTGGTTTAGGTGGAAATGTGCAACATTGTCGTGAGATGCTCTCATTCTCATACAGTGTATGGATAAAGTCTCGTCACAGGAAGCAGCAGTTTTCGCGCCTCTCATTGTTTATGGCGACCGTCATCTTGGTCTGAAGGCCAAACTTCATAAAGATTGGAACAAAACTGTATAACTGTAAGCAACAAGTAAACACAAACCCACAAACACATGGACACACTGCTTTATATTTAGAGAAGAAAGATGAATGATCTGACGGACAGGGTGCGTAGTAACCTGCAGCTGTTTGGTGATGATGCTGTGGAGTTACGGAGGGTGTCGTTATTGAATGACTGTAGTAGAATGCAAGATGACGTAGACTAAATTTTAAGTTGCTGTAAGAAATGCAGCTAGCTCCAAAAGTAGGTAATATAAGGTGATGCAGATGAATATCAAAAACAAGCCCAGAACACTGGTAGTCTATTGTCTTACACATTGAGTAAATACACTCCTGGCCATTAAAATTGCTACATCACGAAGATTACGTGTTACAGACGCGAAATTTAACTGACAGGAAGAACATGCCGTGATATGCAAATGATTAGCTTTTCAGAGCATTCACACAAGGTAGGCGCCGGTGGCAACACCTACAAGATGCTACATGAGGAAAGTTTCCAATCGATTTCTCATTCACAAACAGAAGTTAACCGACGTTGCTTGGTGAAACGTTGTTGTGATGCCTCTCCTAAGGAGGAGAAACGCGTACCATCACGTTTCCGGCTTTGATAAGGTCAGATTGTAGCCTATCGCGATTGCGGTTTATCGTATCGCGACATTGCTGCTCGAGTTGGTCGCGATCCAATGACTGTTAGCAGAACATGGAATCGGTGGGTTCTGGAGGGCAATAAGGAACGTCGTGCTGGATCCCAACGGCTTCGTATCACTAGCAGTCGAGATGACAGGAATATTATCCGCATGGCTCTAACGGATCGTGCAGCCACGTCTCGATCCCTGAGTCAACAGATGGGGCCGTTTGCAAGACAACAATTATCTGCACGAACAGTTCGACGACGTTTGCAGTATTATGGACTATCACCTCGGAGACCATAGCTGCGGTTACCCTTGACCTGCATCACAGACAGGAGCCATGGTGTACGCAACAACGAACCTGGGTGCACGAATGGCAAGACGTCATTTTTTCGGATGAATCCAGGTTCTGTTTACAGCATCATAATGGTCGCATCCGTGTTTGGCGACATCGCGGTGAACGCACGTTGGAAGCGTGTATTCGTCATCGCCATACTGGCGTATCACCCGGCGTGATGGTATGGGGTACCATTGGTTACACGTCTCGGTCACCTCTTGTTCGCATCGACGGCACTTTGAATAATGGCCGTTACATTTCAGATGTGTTACGACCCGTGGCTCTACCCTTCATTCGATCGCTGCGAAACCCTACAGTTCAGCGGGATAATGCACGACCGCATGTTGCATGTGGCCTTTCTGGATACGGAAAATGTTCGACTGTTGCCCTGGCCAGCACATTCTCCAGATCTCTCACCAACTGAAAACATACGGTCAATAGTGGCCGAGCAACTGGCTCGTCACAATACGCCAGTCACCACTCTTGATGAACTGTGGTATCGTGTTGAAACTGCATGGGCATCTGTACCTGTACACGCCATCAAAGCTGTTGTTTGACTCAATGCCCAAGCGTATCAAAGCCGTTATTAAGGTCAGAGGTGGTTGTTATGGGTACTGATTTCTCAGGATCTATGCACCCAAATTGCGTGAAAATGTAATCACATGTCAGTTCTAGTATAATATATTTCTCCAATGAATACCCGTTTATCATCTGCATTTCTTCTTGGTGAAGCAATTTTAATGGCCAGTAGTGTATTTAGGCGTAACTTTGCAGAGGATATCATATGGAACGAGCAGAGCGGCGGAGCGGATCAACGAACTAAATTTAAAAATCTAAACTTTCTATTTTCGTAATATGTGTATGGTACAGTATTCTCAGATGAAGAGGCTTGCACAAGACAGGGTAGCGTGGAGAACTGCATCAAAAGATTCTGCGGACTGAAGACCACAACAACAACATCTGTATTTTGTGTGTTATTTTGTAATTTAATGCATCATATGCTAAATAAATAAAGATACAAATATCGCCTATTAACCGTTTGAGGAAAACACAAGCGTTAAATTAGAAAAAAACTATTAGCTTTAGCAGACTGTCCCTATTACTATCATTATTGCAAGATGACAGAATGACATAAATCTAAAAAATGCTTTGTATTTTAAGATTTGTCACAAAAAAGAAAAGTGACTAATGGAATACGATAGAACATCTGCCCAACGAAAGAAGAGTTTGGCACAAGACTGTTACATGTGTCTGTGAATTTAATGATGGGGAGCTGCCAAAAGCATTCCAGCAAATTCTGGAGCGACGCCAAACGCAGCCGCTGCTCTTACGTAACAGTTTCCTACAGCAAAATAGATTTGGATGCTGACTAAAATGTACTGGACTCTAATGAACTGACGGGTCTACATTTCTTTACGTGCCGCCCATGATGAAAGGCCAAAGCTCCCGACAGAGACTTGTAAGTTCACCACCTTTCCATCGCCTGTGGCAATGTAGATTTACTGTGTCACACTAAGTAAATCCGTGGCTTTAGATCCACTTGAGTGTAATGTTTCTGCCTAACAGAATCAGCAGATTAATTATCGCCCGGCTGGGAATAGTTATTAAGTCGTACAGTGTGTTTTTGTTTATTAGTTCTTGGCTTTACTGGTTTATTACTTCACGCAGTCAGTGAGACAGTTTCTTAATAAATTTAGCGACACGTCGGTCTTCGTGCATCTGCCAAATCCTTTGTCTCTGCTTACGATCTCATATCCGATAACTGCTATTTTGTTCGTCATTCAAGATCGTGATTATACACAACTGTTCAGCTGCGATTAGCAGGACGACGCACGCACACTTGTCGCCATATTTAAGACCAGCTGCTTTTTGGGACGTTTCCGTAATAATTACATTATGAGAAGTTACTTAACAAATTATGGTCGCAGTACAGAGGATATAAAATGCAGAATGGCAATGGCTAAAAAAAGCGTTCTTGAACAAGAGAAATTTGTTAACATCGAATATTGACTTAAGCCTAAGGATATCCTTTCTGAAGGCATTTGTATGGAGTGTTGCCTTGTATGGGAGTGAAACATGGACGATAAACAGTGCGGACAGGAAGAGGATTGAGGCTTTTGAAATTTGGTGCTACAGAAGAATGCTGAAGATTAGATGGGTGGATCGCGTAACTAATGATGAGGTACTGAACAGAATTGGGGAGAAAAGAAATTTCTGGCATACCTTGACTAAAAGAAGGGATAGATTGGTAGGGCACATTCTTAGACATAAAGTAATTATGAATTTAGCGTTGTAGGGAAGTATGGGGGGGTAAAAACCGTAGAGGAAGACCAAGAGATGGATACAGTAAGCAGATTCAGACAGATGTAGGTTGCCGTTCTTAAGTGGAGATGAAGAGGCTTGCTCAGGATAGGGTATTGTGGAGAGCTGCATCAAACCAGTCTCCGGACTGAAGACCACAACAACAACAACTATCATGTTTTCAATAGGCGGCAACTCTGAAGAAGAACAAACGTACCATCTTTTTTGGACGAGGTCACTGACTAAGCATAGTTTTATAATACACCCGTTACAAGATTTTAATTTATTTACCTATCTTTCAGAAATATACATGCAGTCAACGTCGCCATAGTTTAAGTAAAAACAATAAATCTCCTGCACTCTCAAGCATCTAGGTGTCACAGAATCTGATATAATGATAGTTTCGAAGTGGTATTCACCAGGGTGCCGCTGAATGACTCGCTGGAACTAATCGTTTCGAAATTCGACGACGCTCGTACTGACCTCCTCCTATTTTCTGTACGGGGGCCAGTATTGCCTGCAGACTGAAGGTGTGTCCAGTAGTTTCCAATATGTTCATGTAGCAATTTGAGGAGAAAGCATTAGAAAAAAAATTCAAATGTTTGTTGAGCTTAAGAGTCTTAACCACAGGGTCATCAGTCCCTAAACTTACAAACTACTTATGAACTACCTTATACTAAAGACGACACAAATATCCATGCCCGAGGGGGGATTCGAACCCCCGAACGTAGCGGCCGTGCAGACTGTGACTGGCGCCGCAGACCGCTTGGCCACCAAGGCCGGCGAAAGCTTTAGAGGCGCTAGGTATAAATACACACATTTCTTCAAGTACAAGTTGCGTCTGAAAAGTTCGATGAATGGTGTCAGGAAATATAGGAAACAAGAGCTAAAATACCTATACTGCCCTTAAACGTAGAAGCCATTGACTACAATACACTTCTGACATTGGTTGTACAGCTTTCGGAAACTGTCAGTGAACGCTTTTTGTGGAATTGCTCGAAGCACTGAGGTCTCGCCTTGTTGGATCACTGAAACACACATAAACAATTCTAAAGCATGTCCCAAAATACCACCTTTTGGGAACAATTTGAGAATTCTTTATGTAACAATAAACAAAAATTCGATCTAGGAGGGACGCGATAGATTTTCTATTCTTACCAATATGTAGCAGCCATTGACAAATCCCTGTATGAGTACCATAAAAACTTACGTATATGGTTAACAGATTTACTTTATATACCTTGGCTATGTATTAACTACTTTCAAATATTTAAAAAAAACAGTCGAACAAACAAACAGTTTACAACTTTACATTGTTGCATATTGTTCATTGTTACATACTGATCCATTTCACATGTCGTAACACACTTTACTGGAAATAGTGTTGCATCTAACTGTGATAAATGTATTACATACCAATTATGAGGGTTAAACAATGTACATGCATAACATACTAATATAAAAAATGTGTGGTATGTAAACTACATCTTGTTAACCCTTTTCTAATTTGTCAATATTATACCTCATGTAATCAGTGGCGTAGCTATGTCACCAGGGCCCCGGGGCAAAAATGACATTGGGGCCCTCTTTACAGATACTGTACAGATACTGTACAGATGCAAAACTACTTCATCATCAGCTCCTTACCGCCCACTGGAAGACGTAATAAGGCAAACCTAAATACTACCAAGTAAATTATTATGTGTCACGCAGCAGATAAAATTTAATCGTACTCTCTAATATAACCGTGAAAGTTTGTTTGTTTGTTATGCTTTCACGCAAAAATTACTGGTGGATTTGGATGAAATTTTGCAGAGTGATAGAGTTGGACCTGGGTAGGACAAGTAGATGAAAATGTCCCATGAGATATTTTCGTCAGCGGTGACAGCAGGCGGACTTTTGTCAGTGCCGACAACTCACTCTCGCCGAATTACTGCGCTGTTGGCTATTTTCGTTGACAGCCCAGTCAAAGAAGGAAAATAGGGAAATATTCGTAGAGGATTGTTTCATCAAAAGTAAGTTGCCGGATTTTGTTTGGTGAAACACTTTGGATTGAGCCGTGCCCCTACCAGGCTTCTTGAAGTATAAGTTAGTGTGTGGCCAGGAAAAAGTAATAAGTAAAATAACTAAGTCGATATCTTCGCTTATTATCGTGACAGTGGGGTAGAGGGCAGCGTCTTGATGCACAATTCACTATTGAGACAAAGCAATTATTACATGCAACTTCTGATCCGTGAATGTAATTAAACCTTTAAATGACAGAATAAACAATGTGCGGGTAGAAACGTACCTTAAAAGATTGTAGAAGTGCTGAATTCTCAACATTACTTTAAAACACAGTGAGGTTGTTTGTTTTTCACATATAAGAACTGAGCAGAATGCGGCGGAGGGTATAGTGTTAGTATGAACGTAAACTGAAGAGCGAATAGTTCTTATGGCATGGGAAGGCGTCGTTCCCAGAAAAAAGCCACAGAATGCCGAATCCATTTCCCGCCTTCCATTGTAAGGTAGTGTGTAGAAAGGTATGTAGATTCTGTCCGGTATTCCTTTCAGTATTAATGCATTTGTGGAAAATAAACAGGCCCGTTTGATGACGCAACACATTTTGTGGAAAATGCGCACTCTCCAGGTCTGTTTGCGCAGTACGTCATCCGTCATTTATGAGGTGCTCTGTGGAAGGGTCGGTATAACTTTGTAAAACACCTTGTAATTTCCTTTTGCGACGTAATGGGGTAGACAGAGTGGGGGCTCTCTTTCTCGCTATTCGTTGTGCAGGCGCACAAAGAACGGCAATGCCTGACCATTCCAGCGGTCTGCCCTTTCCCGCACCTTCTGCCCTCCAACCCCCCCCCTCCCCTTCCTGCTGTCACCTGTCACATCCCCACAACAAATCATATGCCAAATACTGTTCTACTGTACTTAAATATGCTGTATACATTTAATATTTTGTCTTAGTCCATTCTGTTTAACAATAACTATATTAACATATTGGCTGCCAAAGGTATACTTGGGTTACCGAACCCCGGGGACCACTTTTTTTCCCATGTTCTGCTTTAGTTTGCTTGAAGTAAGCTATTTAAGTACAAATAAGTTGAAAATATTGCAATATAGTACCTTATTTTATGTTTTTTTGTGTGAGTTACATATGACTAACATGGCGCCAGAGTAAAGTGCCAGGTGCGTCATTTGCTATGTCGCTAATAATTTTGGGTTGGTACTCCTATAAGTCTTTCATTCCACAACATTATTTGCGTACACTTCCATTATTGTTTTTCTGCATTGTTACTACAGTCTTTACTCAGTGTTGTTTGCTCCGTAACACAGTGGTATTGTAGCATGAGAAAGTGTCTCGTAGAAGTTATGTAGATGAACAAAGGCATGTACAGAAACTTTTAGATGAAGTTATGGACATAAGTGAAGAAGATGGAGATACTACTGAAATGGAAAAAATAAGAGGAATGTGTTGATGCTGAGCTGAAGTTCAAATCAAGAGGGACACAAAGAAAAAACCAGCAATTATAACTGACTATAATCAGTCATTTATAGATCTCTCTCACCAAATGAAGTCCTATATTGTCTAAGGCAGGGTGTGAAATGGTACAGGAAGCTTGCAATAGAACTTTTGACAGGGTCAGCACTGATAAATGCTCTGGTCATTTACCGATACATTAGCAACATGATCATCTCAATCACAGAATTCAAAGAGAAAGTGACTTTGAGACTACTCCATAGAGAAGATGCCAATGCCCCTGACAAAATCTCTCACCGTAGCCACCGAGCTGCCTGCAGATTGTGCTCTTGTGAACATGGGAGCAGCAAGTCATAGGGGTATGGATGCACCAAAAAATGAAGAATGAATTTGGACGGGAGCAAGCTGTCAAGAAATGCAAACAAACTACATGGAAATGTAAGAAATTGTGACTAATATTTTTGCGAAGAGTGTTTCTTCATAAAGCACAGTACATGCAGGCGTTAGAGATACAAAGTGGAATTACCCAATTTTTTCAGGCTGTTTCACTGTTGTTACAATTAGAGTTGGAGAATTTAATTAAAACTGTATGTGATTTACAATCTACTGTATAAGTAATATGTAACACCAAATAATAAATTATAAAAAAAGGAAACTCCAATATGACTGGACCATGTGAGTTATATATAATTCACGATTTCAAGAGTCAATAACTACTCTTGAGCTCTTGAAAACTGGAGACCACGAACATGATTTGTTACTGGGGCCATAACTTACTGTAACACCAAGTCACAGCACGCAACTGTGAGTTACAACTGCACCACGGAGCTTTAAATATAAAATGTCCGTGAGTTGTATTGACTTAACGTGGCCCGAAGAGAAGACTTCCTGTAACTTATATTTAACTCACGTGGCAGTCAATGTGTTAAAATATTGTTTTGTAAAAGTTGAGAATTTTTCTATTTCTTGTAACACGAATACTATTAGTCCTTGAAAACAACTCATAATTATTTTTCGCGCCTCACTGTGTATCGCGAACTTAATGAGTGGCGTTTTTTAAGTCATGGGGATTTGGTTCGTGTTTCCTCACGCACCAAAGTCAGAATGAAAGAGTACCTACTGGAGTAATACAATACTTCAACCTGTTAGATTGCAGATGTTGGCAAAGATATGATTTCTGATTGGTAATTATCGGTAAGCGTTTTCGTGACTGTAGTACATTATAGTAATAATATGGCTACACAATTAAAACAAAGTCAATTTCAGTTTAACAATTACTTTACAATCTTTTCCTGGTTGTAGTTTTTGTAAAATTATCAATAAGGTCTGTTAAAACTAGACTTGATGCAGCCTTGTTTTCGATTTCGAGCTTGAGCCATACTGTACCTCAGATGCGTTTTGATAATTTTCAATTTGCCGAACGACCTTTCGGCTGCTGCAGAAGAATAAAAGCCGGCCGCGGTGGCCGAGGAGGCTGAGGCGCATCAGTCACGGTCTGCACGGCCACTACGCTCGGGGGTTCGAATCCCCCCTCGGGCATGGATATTTGTGCCGTCCTTAGCTGTAGGTAGTTCGTAAGTAGTTTGTAAGTTTAGGGACTGATGACCCCGTAGTTAAGTCCCTTAAGCTTAACAAACATTTGAACATTTAGAAGAATAAAAACTAAATACTTCCGTAACCACACATGCTAATAATGCAAATTATGTTATAATTTCCTTACATAGTAGACGAACTGTCCATTTTGGGGTCAATTTCGACAGGAGAAATTAAAAGTCGAAATTGCTTCATTCAACTAAAATATTATATACAGTATAACGTATAATATCCGAAGTAATTTGGGGACACGGATATTCGGAAAACCGATTTATTCGGATATTCTAACTGTACACCTCTATTTGCCAATAAGAAGTACTGCACAGTAAATGTATTTATACTGTATTTGGAGGAGCGCGGTCCTTCACATTGCGCTGAGCCGGCACGCCGCTACACTTGGAAGGAGCAGCTGTTGCTGTGAGCGGCTTTGATGCTGCCACTGCTTCTGCCGACTGAGGTGTTCCGATTGCTGGACACATTGACTGGGAGCTTCGCCTGTCAGCTGCGCTACATAGTGGCGTCTTGTGAAGGCCCAAGCATTATTCTGCCAGCCGCCAGCCAGTGGTCCAGTGCAGTTTCTGTGGGAAACTTGATTTGAGGGGAAGGGGATATGGTGGACGATAGGGTGAGAGGGGAAAACATTGAATAAAAAATTCGACGCTCTATTCTAACTTTTTTCGATCATCGCTCACGAAGGCCGAGGGGCCCCTGGAGCCCGGGGGCCCCGGGGCACTGCCCCGACTAGCCCTATGATAGCTACGCCACTGCATGTAATGTCTTTCTACTGGCTGTAACTTCTTGTTATTTTAGCATTGATAATGGCAAGTCACTTGCCAAAATCTAGATCTGCAAAATAAAGCAGTCTCTTACTAATAACGACTGATTGGCGCAAAACCCCCATTTCGATATACCGCAGAAAAAAAAAAAAAAAAAAAAAAAAAAAAAAAAAATCCTTCTTTATCACACACTTTTCTCAATGTTTCAACACCATACACGTACACGAATAACCCAAGGGTCTCTGTCGTCGTATTGCCTAATCTATCTATATTAATAAAAATGAATTGTCACATGTATGAAAGCGAATCACTTGAGAATGGCTTCACTGATTTGGCAGATCTTTTCTTTGCTCTGTTCGTAATTCTCAGGACAATGTTTGTATTAAAGAAAATTTTTGGAAACTCTACCGGAAAATATCAGAATTTTCGAAGAACTGAAAGTACGCTTCCAGCTCGGATTATTTTTTAGATACTCCAATAATCAGCCTATTCATTTGCTACTCGCCTACCGACCAAATACGCTGTCACCCCGTTTACATGGGCTCCCAAAACCGGATTTCGTAAACCGATTTCCCAATTCCGCTTTTGGTTGGTCATGTAAACACTCCAAAAGAGATTCTTGAAATCCGCTTCTCCAAAGCGCTTTTCCAGTTCCACAGTCGATTTTCGTGCCCATGTAAACGCAACCGTTACAGTGAACATAAATCTGTGTATTTAAATAAGGAAAAATATCAATTGTGCTGACTAAATCAGGAACTGAATCAACTGTTCTCAGCCGCCATATTAAGTGGGCTAGGAAATCCGATTCAGGCTATACCACGTAAACACGACGGCGAAAAACAGTTTACGAAATTCGGTTTCGTCTTCCGGAAGATGTGTTGCATGTAAACGAAGTGTGTGTTATTGGTGGTGATCATATCTTTGGAGCGTTGCGAAGATAGACTTGATATCAGTTCGTGGTATTTTTTAATGTTACAAACAAATTGCGTACAGATTGTGGTTTATTTTTTTTTTAGAATGCAATCCAAAATGAATCGAAATCACGCAGCTTTTACTACCCGGTCAATCATCCAGCGATCGTCATGACATTACAGCACGAATATTCAGACAGAAACTCAAGGCGCTCATGGGCTTCATTACGAAGTTTCGTGTCTTTGAAGATGTGCGGTGTTGGTTGTGGAGTGGCAGAAAAGAGGACTGCCTCGTGCGCTTGTTCTCCTGTGGATGGTCAAGGAAATAAGACCGGATGAAATTGACGCCATCATTTGTGCAGAAATTTCTGGATGGATGGTTTGATTTGAAAGGGACTAAACGACTACGGTTATCAGTCCCTTGTCCCAACCGTAGAGAGTAGAATAAAAAGCACTACAATGTAGTAGAAAACGATGTGTTAAAACTCACCAAGCAAAGGGTGTAACAGGTAAAGAATTAAAAGCATCAAAGTAAAAACTGATAAAAGAAGAGAAAGGTGGAACGACGATACCAGAGTGTCCCGGCCAAGTGACCACAGACAAGATAGTAGGGCATCTGCCCACTTTTGCACATGAAAGCCACCTGTCTAAAAGCGGTAGGCGAGCGAAGAACAAATACATAATGAACACAGTGCTAAAAATCAAATAGATCGGTACAACCCACTCACACGAATAAAATTTAAGACAGCGTCAGCCATAGAGGCATTGTCAGCTAAAACAAGTTTTAAATCGTCAGGGAGATTAAAATTCCTTCTCTGAGCGGCTAAATCCGGGCATTCCAAGACGATGTGGACGACTGTCAGACGCGCACTACATCGACACTTGGGAGGATCCTCTCGACGGAAAAGGTGGCCGTGCGTAAGCCAAGTATGGCCGATACGCAGCCGGCAGAGAACAACAGAGTCCCTGTGGGGAGTCCGTATAGAGGACCTCCACACGTGCGTGGGCTCCTTAATCGCCCGCAACTTGTTGGGTGTTTGCGTTCCACAGTCCAAGAACTCGGCTGTGCAACTGCTAACGGAGATCATGAACTGTGATACCTATAGCCAAGGTAGGTTTATGGAGAGCCTCCTTTGCTAACCTATCACCTAGCACGTTCCCGTCGATCCCAACATGTCCTGAAGTCACGATAAAGACCACTGACCGCCCACGTCGGTCGATGGCATGCAGGAATTCTTGGATGGCCTGAAGCAAAGTATGGCGAGGGAAGCACTTATCGAGCAGGCCGCTCAGGGAGTCACTGCAAATGAGGAACGACTCCCCAGGGCAGGCAGAAATATGCTCGAGTGCACGAAGTATGGCCACCAGCTCTGCTGTGAACACACTGCAGCCCTTCGGTAAGGAGCGCTGTTCGTTGTGTCCTGCATGTATATAGACGAAGCCAACAAGACCTTCAGCCATCGAACCATCCGTGTAGATGACCGTGGATCCACGGTACCCGTCAAGAATTGACAGAAATTGGCGGCGAAGGATCTCAGGGTGAGCAGAATGTTTGGAGTTCTGCGAGAAGTCCAGTCGAATAACAGGTCGAGGAATACACCATGGTGGCGTACGCGACTGGAATTTTATTAGAGATGGCAGAGGAAGAGACCCCAGGTCATTCAAGAGAGACAGGACACGGGAACTAACTGTCAAACCCGACCTCGGCCGCCGTTGTGGGATATGGAGTACGGCGTTCGGAAAAAGTAGGCAGTAGTTGGGATGATTGGGGATACCATACACATGGGCTGCGTAATTCGCCAGCAGATGTTGCAGTCTGATTCACAATGGAGGCACCCCAGCCTCCACAAGGAGACTGTCCACAGGGCTAGTTCGGAAAGCCCCTGTTGCAAGCCTAACACCACAGTCGTTGGATAGGATCCAACATCTGCAGCGCCGATGGCGATGCGGAACCATATACTACGCTTCCGTAGTCCAAACGCGACAGAATAAGGGCTTTACAACAACGTAACAGGGTACTACGATCTGCACTCCAAGTGGTACTGCTAACGCACCAGAGGGCGTTGAGGTGCCGCCAGCACTTCTGTTTCAGCTGGCGAATATGCGGTTGCCATGTCAGCCGGTCGTCAAAGACCATTCCAAGAAATCGATGCGTGTCAACTACATTGAGTAGTTGGCTGTCGAGATACAACTCTGGATGTGGGTGGACTGGTCCTGAAACCGATCCACAGTTGTATGAAAGTTACGATGAAAGTAGTCGACAACAGCTGGATTGTGCCGTATTCGCCGCTGCTTTCAAACACATTTAAAGCGCACTGCGATGTTGAATACTGAAATTCTGTCAAGTCCATCAAATACGTTTGCAAGTACGTCACGAAAGGAAGCGACATGGCTGTATTTGGTATTGCGGCTCTTGATACCAACGATGAAGTTTCGCAATATCAGATGGTAAGATATGTCAGCAGCAGTGAGGCGGTTTGGATAATCTTTTCATTCTCCATACACAAATGTCATCCCAATGTTGTCCATTTAGCTGTACACCTGGGAACGGAGAACGTGTTTATTTCAGGGCAGCTAACGCAACGCAGAGAGCTGAACGACCACCAGCGACAACACTGACAAGCTTTTTCGCGACATATGCAAGTGATTCATTAGCAAGAATACTGCTTTACTCGGAAATCCCAAAATATTTTACATGGAACGCATCATCAAAAAAATTCCAACGTCGGAAACACGGAAGCAGTTACGTATCCATGATCGTGTCCGGGTGTGTGTCGGGGGCGGGCGGGGGGCTGCAACCCGACAAGCCTCCCCCCCCCCTCCGTCCCCTGGATACGCCACTGCACGGAAGGCCTATTGCTGGATACGCGAATATTCAACCGAAGCACTGGGTCGCATTTACATAGTTCATCCAAGCCATAGCGAAATGTTTCTACCTACGGTTGTTATTGGCTAATGTTCGTGGACCGACTTAAAAAACATGTTCAAATGTTTGTTAAGCTTATGGGACTTAACTACGGGGTCATCAGTCCCTAAACTTACAAACTACTTACGAACTAGGACGGCACAAATATCCATACCCGACGGGGGATTCGAACCCCCCACCGTAGTGGCCGTGCAGACCGTGACTGGAGCGCCTCAGTCCCCGCGGCCACCGCGGCCGGCGGACCGATATCATTGCAATATTTGTTAACTGTCAATGAGAAGTTGTGCGCAACATATCGAGAAGCCTGTCAGTGTTTGCAATTGCTCGATGATGGCAATCAATGGAATCACACACTCGCTGATGCTGTTATTTCGTATATTGCACATCAAATTCGATCTCTTTTTACCATCATCATTTCAAGTGTTTTCTTTCGAACCCACAACAGCAAATCCTGATCTCGAATTTTACGCGGAGTTCACAACGAGGCGTTGATTTCTATAAGAGGATTTGTGCCTGATGATATCCGGCAAGATGTTGCACGAATTAGTTGTACGAGAATGGCAATACGATCGAGATGCTTAGTTCGAACACAAGTCCCACTGTTGAATCAGCAGCAGAAAGCCGCATACGACGCATTGATAACAGCAGCCAACGGTCGCTATGGAGGAATTTTCTTCCTCGATGCTCCTGGTGGAACTGGGAAGACGTCCCTCATTTAATTGATTTTAGCTTTGATTCGCGCACAATGTCGATTAGCGCTGGCCGTAGCATCATCTGGGATCGCTGCCACATTGTTAGGAGGCGGACGAACAGCTCATTCTGCACTCAGACTGCCACTGAATTTGCAACTGATGGATGAGCTGACGTGCAACATTGCCAAAACTTCAGCAATGGCTAAAGCAGTGGCGGCTGGTGATAATGTGCTAAGGTGCTGCAGCACACTGTAAATATATTACTAAAATTATGCTATTTCTCTTTGAATGTAAGCGAGAAATCACTGTAAAATTACATCCTTTCTCTTGGAATGCGAGCCAGATATCACAATAAAATTATGCTAATTCCCTTCCAATGCGTATTAGAATGCTAGTAATAAGGATGAAAACGCATTTTGGAGCGCTCTCGCCGCGATAGCTGGAAACCAGCTCCGTGTGCTGAAGTGGGATTCAGCCGCGCTGGTGAGTGCGCAGAGAGGCGGCGCAGTCGTCTGTTCGCTAGTGCGCATGCGCAGACGTGACGTCAGACCTGACCGCTCATGAGTGCTGAGGCAGACTGCAGCACCAGATCAATATTTCTCTTCGCGCTGCGTGTAAAGATTGCGGAAGAATAGTATATGACGAATATTGCGGTATACAGAGTCAAATAGCGCGCTGGCTTAGGCGTCTTCCGCGTTGTCTCTCAAACCTACTTGTGTGAGGCTCATATTCAAATACCTCTGAGTCTAAATTTTTAATTTCTGTAAATAAAATTAATATTTTTAAACGTTATATTTACTACCTGCAGTGAATACATGCAGTTGGCAACGCCGTTATAAACTGCCCTAAAGGTCTTACTGTCAATACAGTATTAATTGGTATTGAATTAAAGGCAATCGTACAAAGGTTGACGTGTTTGACGTAAAACTTCAATCACAAACAACATTAGTAATGTTTAGCCAACATGCGAGTGAAACTGCGCTTTTCAGCCAAGCAGTTTCATTGGTAGCTTGTGTAGAACGCAGATGACGTGGTGGGGATGTTGCTAAGCTCCGTTATTTCCATTGTCAGTCACACTTTGTGCGTTCGGTGAAGAAGTGTTTCGCGGCGTATTTCTTCGTGAAAGTGCGCGTTACGTACTGTGCGAGCAACATGGAGGTGGCAAGAAAGGTGAGTACACGAGGAAATTTAGAACGAAAGTGTATGAAAACATTTGGATTTGCGGATATGATATTCGCAATGCACTTTTTTGCTTTCCATGTTGGTTGTTTGGGAACAGTGATGGGTGGAGTACCGGTACAGTGGGAGGGAAAGACCTCAGGCAACTTAATGCATTAATAAAAAAACATAAAGGAAATCAGAAACAAATAAATAACATACTTGATCTTAGTTCATTAGGTAAAGCTAATATCACAACAATTTTAAGTCGTGCTTTTTTATTTTAATATATTTTGTTTCCTGTTTATTTTTGTAATATTGTAGCACACTGGTCAAATTTTGTACGAGCCGCCACTGGGCTAAAGTACTACAGAACTGCAAAATAATCATTTGGGATGAGTGTACAATGGTACACAAACGCGCATTGGAGGCACTCAATCGTACGTTGCAAGATTTGCGTAATAATCAGGAGCCCTTCGGAGGCACGACGATTCTTCTGCCTGGCGATTTTCACCAAACGCTGCCAGCCATACCAAGATCAACAGTTGCTGATGAAATAAACGCTTGTTTGACGTCATAAACTGTTTGGAGATACGTCGAAACTCTCAAGTTAACAACGAATATGCTACTCGCATTACAAGACAACAAATCGGCTGAAGAGTTTCCCAAGCAATTGTTAGACATAGGTAATGGAAAAATTCCGGTTGACACTTTCACTGGCCTCATCTCCTTTTCAACTAATTTTTGTCTGTTCACAAAATCAAAAGAAGAATTAATCACTAAAGTGTTCCCGAATATTGCTGCCGATTACAAAAAACCATATTTGGTTGAACGAATGAGCCATTTTGGCAGCGAATAATAAGGACGTAGACGATTTGAACTTGAAAATTCAAAGCCAAACCGCTGGTCAGTTGCATTCATTTACTTCAATCGATTTCATTACCGATCGTGATGAAGTCGTCAGTTATCCACAGAATTCCCGAGAGAGATATTGCCAGTTATTTAGAGTGCTATATTTATCACTGATTCAAACTTACCTGGTGTTGCTCTACATAATTTCAAATCAATAGCTCCACCTTAATTGAATCCAGCTGTTCTTATTCGACGTATTCCAGACGTTGAATTACCAGAAGTTACACCAAGCCCCGAAATAACAAGATAACTCTTTAAATACAACGTACAGAACATTGTGGAGGAGTGTATACTTTTTTCGCCTAATCCAAGTCGAACGGTTACGTCGCAATTGTTGAAATTAGCTGGCTTGGTTACTTCGCAAAGCCTCGTGGTAGGGAGAAGTTTAAAGAGTTTCTTGAGCATCTGAACTCATGCCACCCAAGGCAGCAGGAACTGGAAAAAGATGGCCAGTCGCTATTTGAGAGCTTAACCTTGATCCTATAGCTCCGCTGGTTTTCCGTGCACTTGTGTGGGTGTCTGAGTTTATGCTGTGGTGACACAATTTATTGAAGAACTTGGGGGCTTGGAGGTGTTTCGATTCGAACCGAAGTTCACCAGCTCTTCTCGTGCTGAAGTTCGTATTTATTGTAGTTGTGCTTCTGTGTACTAAGGGAGGACGTGTGTGACTTCTTCCTCTTTGGGAATGCTCCAGAGAGACAACATGGACCCTCCTGGCTTTTGTCTTACGGCCAAGGTAAAAACTCTGGGAAAAACATTGGCTATGAGCAGTTTCATCTGTATTTTACCTAATTAGCACGTTAACTAATGAGGTCTGTCTTCTGGCAGGTTATTTATACAGTAAACGTGCAAGTCTGTTCTTCTGATTGGCAAACATCAACAATTACTCTGTTGTTGAAGTTTGGAATATCACTGATTTTTCTCCTTGTGAATGGAACAAATAGCCAGCGAGTTCAGCCTATCCTGACTCATACCGTTCCTAAGGAACGTTTTGATTCTTTTTAAGGTGCTGAAACTGCGCTCTGCTTCTGCTGTTGAAATTGGTGTAGGTAGCGCAATTTGTAGTGTTTTGTGCACTTCAGTGAACGAATCTTCAAATGAATGTTCCACAAAGAAAGTAAGCAGCTCACAAACCGATGTACCGGTAATGCCTCTAAATGTATCATTGCGATAAATCACTGACATTTCATTTTTCAGTTTATCGTGCCAAATAAATAGACTCTAGTTTAATGAAAAAGTGTTGACCAAAGTTGCTGGGAAGTGTTCTCTAAAAGAAGTAAACTTACTTTTTTGGATCAATGATTTCGAAAGTGCTAAATAAATGAGAGTTTTGAAATCTTCCTTTGAGTTGGTTGGTCATAATGTCACACACTTGTTTGGCATATGTTGTCAGATTAAGTTCACCGCTACATTTGCAACGTTTTCTTGGAGGAGCAATGTATGTATCATCAAAAACTCCAAACCGTTGAATGTTCTCTCGTATTTCAGATACAGCGCACACAAAATTATGTAATGCATTGGATATGGTAACGGCATTTGCACTCGGCATCGGAATTGTGTTATGGAAAATATCAATGTATTTCATGATATCATTAAAAAAATTAGGAGGAAAAAAAAGTGTGGATGGTGAAGTAATTTCTTAAGGCAAATGCTTCTCTTATTGTAACATCATCCTAGGAATCCTCTTCTTCAATCTTTTCAAAACATTTCAGTAAGTGCAATTTGTTTTCTTTGACAGTATTTACAACGCGGGCTGGAAGTTCCATCTAGTTTATGAGACTGAAGGAATTCTCTTGTTGCAGACTGTCTGTAACAAATCACTTCGCTTGGGAGATGAAGAAGAAAACGTCGTAAAACCAGCAATATTTGCAAAGAACAACCTTATCGACTTTTACTGCAAGCATTCTGAAGAACCAAATTCATTTGGTGCGAATAGCAACGAGCGTACTTGGCACGAGGGAAAGTGCTCTGCTTCAGTGTTTGCACAGCACTGTGACCGCAATTATTACTAAAGCGCTACGGTATGCCTGAGCAAAGAGTTCTTCTTGAACATTGAAAGGTTCCAGACGTCTTTTTGAAACCTCACTACGTCCATATACTGGTCTATCATCAACGTTTTCAAAGGAAAGAAATCTTTCAACAGCTTTCTTTCCCTTAATATACCACAGTATAATGACAAATTGACTTTTGCACGTAATATCTGTTGTTTCGTCAGCCTACACTGAAACGAAAGTGGCGCCATTAATCTCTTTAATCAGTTCTTCGATGTAAACTTGATACATACAGTCCAGGAGCTCATTTTGTAATAAGTATGACGTATATTTACACACGTAATTACTAGATCTGCTTAAGTGATCAGCTAATATACTGTCAAGATTTCCCAAAAGAGATTACGAGTCTAAAAATAAATGGATTCCACTTTCCTCGTGTTTCTTAATTTGTTCACTTAAATGCTTTATATCCTTGCAGCCAACTGTTATCCACAATCCTTCACCACCAAACAACACACAGTAGAAACGAAACAATTTTTGTTTCTATTATACATATTTTTGACGAATTACAGCGTTCAAATGAATGAAATAAATCGCAATTTGCGATGTTATGGCTTAACTGTATTAGGTTTAGATGAAATACTAAACTGTGGCGAATGAAAATTTGTGCCCGGCCGGGATTCGAACCCGGGATCTCCTGCTTACTAGGCAGACGCGTTGACCACTCCGCCACCGGGGACACAGTGATCAGCCTTACTGCAGAGGACTCTTTCCTGCACGTCTCCCGCCACACACAAATCTCCATTCGCCACGTTGTCTCTTTCCTATACCACAGCCTATTTATTCTATAATGCTCGCAGCCACAATACTGTATTCCCGCATCAGGGAGAACAGACCATGGGGTATCGAGACACAATTAATTGTCGTCAGGAGCCCAGCCTCGGCTGTAATTCGTCAAAATATATATATATATATAATTGTATACAAGCCGAGGCTGGCCTCCTGACGACAATTAATTGTCTCTCGATACCTCATGGTCTGTTTTCCCTGATGCAGGAATGCAGTATTGTGGCTGCGAGCATTATAGAATAAATAGGCTGTGGTATAGGTAAGAGACAGCGTGGCGAATGGAGATTTGTGTGTGGCGGGAGACGTGCAGGGAAGAGTCCTGTGCAGTCGGGCTTATCACTGTGTCCTCGGTGGCGGAGTGGTCAACGCGTCTGCCTCGTAAGCAGGAGATCCCGGATTCGAATCCCGGCCGGGCACAAATTTTCATTCGCCAGAGTTTGGTATTTCATCTAAACCTAATACAGTTAAGCCATAACATCGCAAATTGCGATTTATTTCATTTTTGTTTCTCTTCACTTACAGTTAGCCAAGACTTTTTGCAGAATCCTGTATAGCAGAAAGTTTCTTCTTCTTTCTTTCGAGTTGAGACATCAAGAAATCTTTTGGTTGATGTGCGCCTAACCGCTTGGTTTCTAGCTTCTCTTCCATAATAAATGAAAGGACGTTCTGAAGAGTCTGCTATATTCATTTTATACTTGGTTTATGAACACTCAAATTGCAACGACACAGCTCCAGAATACGTTTTGACATAGGTGCTAAAATCTGGCCGTTATGTGGTCTTCCTGTGGACCCCTGGCCACGTCGGCATACCGGGGAATGAACGTGTTGACCAGTTGGTCCAACAGGCCACCACTGCACCATCCTTCACCATTGGCGTCACAAAATCGGACCTAAAGTTAGCACTGCACAAGAAGGTGCGTGATTCTTGGAGTGCCGAATGGTCTACCATGGGTGCAACAAACAAGCTTCGAGCAATGAAGCTATCCACAACTCTGTGGAAGTCTTCACTGCGGCCCATACGTCGAGAGTCAGTTGTCCTCTGCCGCCTCCGTATTGGGCATACCTGGCTGACCCATGGTCATCTCCTCCGCCGTGAGGCCCCACCTGTGTGTCGGTGTGGAGCAGCGCTGACAGTCGTCCATCTTCTGATGGACTGCCCAGTTTTAGCCACATTGCGCCAGTCTTTTAACCTACCAGACGCGCTACCCTTAGTTTTAGGCGACGATGCCTCCACGGCTAATTCTGCTTTAAGTTTTATTCGTGCAGCTGGTTTTTACAACTCAGTCTAGTGGTGGGTGCTATAGCCTGATACTTCAGGTCCCCACCTTCCAGCGATTTTATACCCTTTTAAGACCTTTCTGTAAATTACCAAGGGTTTTTTTAGTTCGTGCAGTATGGCTGGCTCATCCTGTTTTTTTCTCTGTGGTCAGCCAGCCAAGTTCTTCTGCTGTCTAGTTTTAGGTGAGATCCCGACTTCGTTTTAATTATTGTGTGTCTTCCTTTTGTGTTGTCAGCGACTTGTCCATTGTCAGCTTACCCCATTTGTGAGTGTTCGTCTTCGGAGCTTTGTTTTACTTTTTACGCTCTTAACTAGGAACAGGGGACTGATGATCTAGCTGTTTAGTCCGCTCAAAACCATTAACAACAACAACATAGGTGCTAGGGGCCCAGGTTCGCCGGCCCCAATCTGCGAACCTGCAGACAGGTGCGCGAGGGGTGGGGAGTGGGAGCGCGAGAGGCACTGCCCGCTTCACAAGGGAGACCAATTAAGCTAGCACCCCCACCATAAATAATTAAAAAACCATTTATACCAGAATTTTGTACTAATTTGTTGCTCTATTCAAAAATTTTGCGCTCGAGCCGTTTAGCCGGAAATCGAAATTTAATATTAAGCTAGCACCCCCACCTCTGAAAATCACATTTCCAAACAAAATTTCAGAATTACAACCATGTGGGAATTTTGTGCTCTTAAATGACGCAAACCCCGACCTTCCAGCTGCATTATTTATGTACGAGGTATGTCCACAAAGTAAGTTCCGTTTGGTTATATAAAACAAACGTGTACAGATACAGAAAAAAATGTTTATTGTACAAAAATATAGAACTATTAAACTACTTTTCTAAATAGCTTCCGAAATTTTGTGCCGGCCGCGGTGGCCGAGGAGACTAAGGCGCTCCAGTCACGGTCTGCACGGCCACTACGGTCGGGGGTTCGAATCCCCCCTCGGGCATGGATATTTGTGCCGTCCTAGTTCGTAAGTAGTTCATAAGTAGTTTGTAAGTTTAGGGACCGATGACCCCCTAGTTAAGTCCCATAGACTATACAAACATTTGAACATTTGAAATTTTGTAGGCATTTGTCATAGCGTGGCAGAAGTCTTTGTATGCCTTCTTTGTAGAAGGTTGCCGCCTGTGTATTCAACCATGTGGTAACATATTCTTTCAGCTCGTCATCATCGCTGAAGTGTTGACCACCATGGACAGGTTTTAGGTGTAAGAAGAAAGTCGCTAGGAGCGAGACTGTACGTACGATGATCAAACACGTCCCAGTGAAATTCCCGTAACAGTTGTTTGGTCACATTCGCCTTGTTGGTCGCGCGGCAACGTGAAGGGAAGAAGAAGACTCCTTTCATTTCTTCTTACACCTAAAATCTCTCCTTGGTGGTCAGCACTTCAACGATGATGAGCTGAAAGAACATGTTTGCCACATGGTTGAACACATAGGCGGCAATCTATGAAGAATGCACACAAAAACATGGCCCACGCTATGACAAGTGCCTACAAAATTTCGAAAGTTATGTAGAGAAGTAGTTGAACAGTTGCAGATTTTTATACAATAAATATTTTTTCTGTATCTGTTCACGTTTATTTTATATAACCAAACGGAACTTACTTTGTGGACATACCTCGTAAATAATAGCATTTTAAGTATTTTCGCGCCGCGGGAACAAGTACCTCAGTGGAATTTGTTGCTCCTAGTTTAACAATGCCAAACTATAGTTTGAACTATGTGCTTTTAAGATATACAGGTCCCGAATTTTTAGCTCGACGGGAAATGTCAAATTTGGGACTTTACTTCATTTACGCAACGCTCGAGACAAGAGTAAAGTTGCTGCAAATGTAACAGTGCCGTTGGGTGTATCATCAGGGCCGGCGGAAGGGGAAAATATCAGCCGGGCAAAGAAGCCATATGGCGCCTCCTACAACCCATTGGTATTACTGACTTTAAATTTGCTATGCTACCTTACAGGTAGCTGCTTTTAAAGGATAACTCATAACTATAAGAATCAATTATCGAACTGTATAAGATCTTAACTTGTCAGTTAACACATAATAAGTTTTGGTTAACGATATACGAAACGATTATTTGCACATGAGCATGCAGAATATTCTACATCACTGATTAGAAATGTACGGAACGATTCAAGAAACAACGATTTAAATAAAATTAAGATTGATGATGCGATACAGCATTTATTTACACATATATAAACAACCTTGTTAACTGCGAAAGAGAACACATGTATGAAGAAAAGAATATACAAATATATTTTGTAACAGCATTGTACAAAGATTTCGTAATACAAATAATACAACCAGTAATATAATTTTATCCCTTTATACAGTTTTAATGCAAATTGTCCTTTGAGTTGTGTACAAAGCTAAGTAAAGTTAACTTTTCGTGCCTTTTTCTCTGCAAAGTCTTTAATTAAAGTTAGTTAATACACATAAGGTCGCGGGTTCGATCCCCGTCAGGTCCTAGGATTTTTATCTGTCACTTTCCACTTCTTTCACCTCTGGCAGTATTGCTCATGTGACAAATACCGAGTAGCACCGTGGTTCGGAACACACGTTAAACTGTAGGTCCCCCTATAACTGGCTGGGTAAGTCAGTTCGAAGGTCGGAGGAAGGCAACGGCACACCACCTCCAAACAGGACCATGCCTAGTAAAGCACTGTGGTGTTCAAACCAATATACTGCAGTATACTGCTTTACCTTTACCTTTTTAATACACATCTAACGAGTAAAGGTCTTATCGCTTTGGTACATGTATCAAGCATCAGTGTTGGTATAAAATGTAATTTTGCTACTTATATCAATGAGGAAAGAACTTTCTTTGAGCGTTAAGTTAGCCGCCTATCGGAGAGGCAGCCACCCTACCCATCCCAGCCTGCTAAGACGCTACGTGTGTTTACACCTCTTCTCTATTAAACGTAATAAAACGAAAATACGTTACGTAATGTAGGCGTACTTACCTGTACTGTGTTGTTATCTTCTGGAATATTTGTCGATTTCTTACTAGTTTCCTCATTCTCTGTTTCTACGTTTTCATTTCCATTATTGTCTGTTTCAGGAGTACAAAAGAATTTCTTTAATGCTGCTGCCTGTTTCTCATTTTCAGCCGATAATTGTGCTCTTCTTTATCAGTATACATTTCCAGAAGGCTTCTTTTTTTCCGACATGTTGATAAAGAACACGTTAATGCAACGCTTCTTCTATTAAGAGTGAAAATTCAGTAGACAAAAGAAGAACAAGCACACCATGAAGCCTGCACTAATTGTGCGTGTCTTTTAAGAAGAAGAAAAAAAAACACGATACATTTGACAGTACAGGCAGGAGTAATTTCGTTGTGGTTGCCGATAACTCAATATTGTTTGTTTGTATTGTTAGAGCGGCCGACATAGCTTTGTCGCAAGGAGTGCAATTGTCGGCACCGCGGTGGTTATAATTGTCACAGTATGTTATTGTTGCTCAAAACTCTCAACAATAGCCTTTAGCTTTGTCAGCGGAGATTTTTTTATAGACAACTAAGGTGAAGGGATGAAGGGATTTCCTTTATAGGAGATTCAAGAAGAAACAGGAGTTGTTATAAAGAGTGAGGCCATGTCATGAGGTAGTAACCAATGTTGCTATACAATTTATGAAACATTTAATTTTTAGTTCACTTTTTCCAGTAATATACATTTAGCAAGGATTTTGGCGCTCCCCAAACTACACTAAAATCTGGCGCCCCGGGCGGTCGCCCGGCTCGCCCGGCCCTTCCGCCGGTAGTGGGTATCATTCGCGGAAATAAGAAATTTATTAATCTTTCATAATCTCTTCAGGTCAAATTTGTGTTCGGCAGCATTTGTGTGCGTCCACTTCGTTTATTGCAGTGCGTTTTGAAATGGCGGTAAGAAACACTTGCGCTTCACGAAAATGTACGCATCAGAGTAGCGTTACGTCCCCTTTTGAGGTTCATTATGTGCTTTTAAAGCCGTGACTTTTTGAATTAATGAGAAGCGCACAAGTTTTTTACTTAGATAAGTTTCCTCCATGTGCTTTATCTATAAGGCGGACTGCAAAGGAAACATTTGTTTATCTTTAAAATATATTTTATTATTTATGTTGTGTGCATACAGATTGTTTGTTTTCAGTAAAATTGAATTTGGTACGGTTCATGTTTGTCTTGTAATAATAATGCGAATAACGTTAGGATAGTACGTATGCAAAATGCAACATGTGTTAATAAACTTTAATGGAGAATGTAATCTTAGGTAAGTTACTACGAGGCTTTTCCGTTGTCAATTTTTGGATGGTTTATGGGTTTTTTGATCGCTGC
This sequence comes from Locusta migratoria, assembly GCA_026315105.1. Taxonomy (NCBI): domain Eukaryota; kingdom Metazoa; phylum Arthropoda; class Insecta; order Orthoptera; family Acrididae; genus Locusta; species Locusta migratoria. The sequence continues at coordinate 298,482,895 of CM048746.1, forward strand.
GCCTAGTTAGTACAGCATTGCAATTTTAGGCCCTTCTATGGCCTTGTTGTTTCGGATTGGTATTGAAGTAGGTAACTCTACCACAACCGTACTATAAAGTAATGAAGAGACGGGGCTCCACAGGGCAATATCATAAGAGGGACGGCATAAGCTGCAAAATCAGAATACACTTTGAAGCACTGAAGAATGAGAAATATTTAGTGTTCATGTAACTTGTATAAACATTTTTCTTTAAATCACAGTTTGAGGTTATTGGGAAACATACATTTATATTCCTAATAAAATATATGAATACCCCGTATCATTAAACGATATAGGAATTTATAATGCATTTACAATTAATCATAAGAATAAATTCTGCTTCATTATGCCATTTGAAGAAAAATTCTAATGGTGCTTCACACCAAGCAACGAGGTTTCTTGCGCTATGGGCAACGCATTAAAAGTGATACTTCTAAAGTACATACTCTTCTGGCGCACGTGTTTATTATAGAATACTTATCTGCAGATCACCGCTAATATAGTTCGGAAAACGATTTCGACTATGACAGTTTCGGGCCCACAGAATAGTTCACTATTTCATTTCACAATCCAGGCAATGTTGGGTTAAAAGCAACAAATTCCGTCAATGTATTTTACTCTTGTCTCGAGCTTTGCGTAAATGATGTAAAGTCCGAAATATTGCATTTCCCGTCGAGCACAAATCTCGGGACCTGTATATCTTAAAAGCACGTAGTTCAAACTATAGTTTGGTATTGTTAAACTAGGAGCAACAAATTCCATTGAGGTATTTTACTCTTGATTCCACTGCGCGAAAATACTTAAAATTGCTATTATTTACGTAGCTGGAAGGTTGGGGTTTACGTCATTTAAAGATAAAGCAGTCATCAATCCGAAGATTGGTTTGAACACCACAGTGCTTTACTAGGCTTGGTCCTGTTTGGAGGTGGTATGCCGTTGCCTTCCTCCGTCCTTCGAACTGACTTACCCAGCCAGTTATAGGGGGACCTACAGTTTAACGTGGGTTCCGAACCACGGTGCTACTCGGTATTTTTCACATCAGCCACACTGCCAGAGGTGAAAGGTGCTATGGAGCCGCACTTGCGTCATTTAAAAGCACATAATTAGCATAAAATTCCCACGTGCTTGTAATTCCGAAATTTTGTTTGGAAACGTGATTTTCAGAGTGGGGGTGCTAGCTTAATATTAAGCTAAGCAAGCACAGCACTCTTAAATTTCGATTTGCAAGTAAACGTCTCGAGCACAAAATTTTTGAATAGGCAACAAATTAGCACAAAATTCTGGTATAAGTGTTTTTTTTTTTTTTTTTTTTTTTTTTTTTTTTTTTTTTTTTTTTTTTGTATGGTGGGGGTGCTAGCTTAATTTAGCTTCACCAGGGCCCTCTTTGTCGGGCCCCAAGCGGCACTAGGGCGAGGGGCGTGGAGGGGAAAGGAAAACAGCTCAGTGACGTCACTGCGATTGCAGGAGCAGCCGGTGCTGGCCAACACCACCTGGAGAGAAGGCCGCGGCGCTCTCGTGTGACGTCAGGCACAGTAGGTTGCGCGCGCATAGATGACTGGGTAGCCGCTGGGACACTGCCCATTGCCGAAGCAGCGAGCCAATCAGCTATGCGCGCGCAACCTACTCTGCCTGACGTCACACGAGAGTGCCGCGACCTTCTCTCTAGGTGGTGGTGCGCTGGCCCCAAGCCCCCACAATCGCGTAAGTGGCCGACTGCGAACAGAATACAATTTGAAGAGCGCCTCGGCGGCCATTGTGGTGGCAAACTTCCGCGCGAACTCTAAATGCGCGTAAGATTCTTTTGATTAGAGAGACTATTCATTTGAGTTAAGTCGCGAAAACGATGTCTAACTGAAATATATAACTACAAAACAGCTTCAGTCTTCTTGAATATAAAACAACTATCGGTTGTGTGTAAATTTATTACACATACGGTGTAGAAATTGGCCAACAGCGTTTCCTCTTCCTAACGAAACCGAACTATTATAACATGTAGTTTCTTGGTGTTCTAAGTGCAGCATATGAACGGAATTTATCATCAGACACGATTTTTTGGCACTTTCTCAGTACATTCTAAGATTGTGAAACTTCTGTACAAACATTAATTTCGGAAGAATTTCACTCTTTACGTCTTTGCTTTAGTGCTGTTTTCTCCAATATTTAGATATTCCATAGCATCAAAAAATCAAACAGGGCTGCCTGAAGCAGCTAATGTTAAAAATCGGCTGTGAAAGTGAAATATGCCATCAGATACGTAACTGAAAAATAGATTCTTACCTTGAGAATACAGCAACCAGCCACTACCAAATTCTTTTAATAACACGAAGTATGCCATAACTTTTTCTTAACTAATGCATCTAACATTAGCACTAGGGTATCTAGCAAGGATATTTGCATTTCAATGCAGTAAGCGTGAACTGCTCAAAAGTCAACAACTATTGTCATATGCTTCAACTTCACAAAGTGCATCCAGTGTGGCTATGTGTCATTCATATATGGAACTATACACAGTTCTGCAAACCCCTTTAAGTTGTTATATCTATATGTAAAGCAGAGTACCTTTAAATTCTGCGTTACAAGTTGCTAATATTAATTTAATAAACAAAAATTCCAACTGCAGCGAGGAAAATAATTTCATGACCCCACTGATTTGATTTGATTTGATATTTCCAGGGAAGCCTAAACAGTCTTGGTCCAACCCGCCACTGCCCGCACCGAAACTAAGTTTATTGTACGGTATCGCTCCCTGTATATCTAGTAAAGCCAACCAATGCCCTTGAACAGTGCAAGGAGTCCCTTTACCAGTTCTTTATTAGACACAATTTCTTCGGGTCTGGTTGTCCCAAATGTTCTGTGCCTTTTACTCTCCAATGCAATGCATTCTAAGATTAGATGTGATGCAGTTTCATCACTGTCATCACAGATCCTACATTTAGGGTCCTCTTTTGTTATTCCCATTGTATGTAGGTGTTTTTTGAAATTCCCATGGCCTGTCAGCAATCCAACCATGAGTCTAATCTCTCTCCTGTTCAGGCCCAGGATTGCAGAGCTTATTTTAAAACATGGCTTTGGCATCATTACCTTGCCATGTTTTTGTTGATGGACTTTGGTCCAATATTCTACGTGCTGTCTTCTGAACCAGTTACGTAGCTCCAATTTGATCATTGCCTTGGTGATTGTCAGGACAGTTTCCGGTACAATAAATGTAGACTCTGCCCCATCCTGGCTAATCTGTCGGCATGTTCGTTGCCACTGATCCCCGAGTGGCCAGGAACCCACAATAGGTTTACTCTATTGCTTTCCCCTAGCTCCACCAGAACCCTGTGACATTCTGCAACAATTTTAGACCTTATTGCAGGAGCTGCCAGTGATCTCAGGGCTGCCTGGCTGTCTGAATAGCACCTTTGTAGCACCTACGCAAATTCTCCTCCACACATGCCCTGATGGTAGTGATTTCGGACTGGAATACTGAGGCCAATTTCCCTAGAGAGATGACGCCCTCCAGTCTTGGCTGCATCCCGTATACCCCAGCCTCAATGCCTTGGTCTGATTTCGACCCGTCAGTGAACAAGATAATATCCCCCGTACGGTGTCGAACTATTTTCTTCCACTGTTCCCTACTTCCAATTGTTATAGTGAAAGGCTTGTTGAAGCAGTATGGGGTTATAATATAGTCGGCTGGCATTTCCCCAACCTTTCCTATATTTACCTCACTCACTATTTTAGTGTGTGATTCTGGATATCCCAAAGAGTTCCAGTTATTACCAGTTTTGAGTCTGTAGGCACCAGCCACTGCCTCCATCTTGACCCAAAGGTGTAATGGGGGCATATCCAGCATGGTTTCTATCCCAGCAGTTGGTGTGCTGCTAATTCCGCCTGTTATGGCTAAGCAGGCTAGTCTCTGCACTTTACCAAGCTCCTTAGCAGCAACCTGCTGTTCTACCTTCTTTCACCACACGACCGCCCCATAGGTGATCCTGGGTCTAATCACTGTGGTGTATCCAGTGCATACCCTTGGGGCTCAGGCCCCAATTTTTGCCACAAGCTCTCCTGGTACTTACTAAAGTACCTTTTGCCTTGGAGCAAATATTCCTAATGTGAGAGGTCCATGTCAGTTTCTCATCTAGGGTAATCCCTAGATATTTCACTGTCCCCTTCACAGGTAGCGCTTCATTGAAAAGCTTTAGATTCCAACTTGAGTGTTGGATATGTTTCCTTGTGAATGGTACAACAACAGTCTTCTTAGGACTAACCCCCAGATCCTGTTTTCTGCACCAGTCTTGCACAATGTCCAATGCACCTTGTGCCATATTCTTCACTGTGTCAGCAAATTTGCCAAGTATTACTATGACAAGATCATCTGCATATCCTTGGCAAAAGTACTGGCTAGAGTTTAATTCTCCAATGAGATCATTTACCACTGGATTCCACAATAAAGGGGAAAGAACTCCTCCTTGCGGGCAACCCCTAGTGGTGTTGATCACCATTTTTTCATTCATCATGGTAGCCTCTACCTTTCTTCCACTGAGCATGGCCCTAGTCCACCTACATATAGTGGTCCCTAGCTCATGCACCTCTGCTGCCCTAACCATGGAATCGAAGGTCGTGTTGCTAAAAGCCCCCTCAATGTCCAGGAAGATACAGAGGGCTATTTCTTGAAAGTGTAGTGCTTTTTCCACCTTCCCAACAAGTTGGTGGAGAGCGGTCTCACATGATTTACCTGGTTGATATGCATGTTGGTTTGAATGTAGAGGAGCCCTACTTAACCTCCTTTCTCCAACATGCACATTAACCAGCTTTTCCAGTGTCTTAAGACACTGAGGCTGTTTGGTCTCATATCCTTGGCCTTGGTATGATCAATTCTCCCTGGCTTTGGAATGAAGACAACCTTCACTGCCCTCCAGGCATTGGGAATGATTCCTGCTGCTAGGCTAACCCTGAATAACCTGCATAGGAATTTAATAAGATTTTCTCCCGCTTGTTGCAGGAGAGCTGGATAGATTCCATCGGGGCCAGGTGACTTGAACGGTTGAAATGTTCCCACCGCTCATCGGACCTTATTGAAATCGACACACTCCTTGGCCAGATCCCAGTCCTCTTTGCAAATACCTGAGAACCGTTGTCTCTCAGGAATCGCATTCTGGTCTGAGTTATCCCCCAGAGTATATTGAGGAAAGTGAGTCTTGAGGAGCAGTTCCAGCGTTTCATGTGCTGTCTTTGTATACTCCCCATCCTCCTTCCTTAATGTTCCTCCTGGATTAATTGGTACCCTAGTGAAGATTTTATGAAGTCTCGCTTGAGCAGCCGTGCCCTCCACTTCCTTACAGAATACCTTCCAGGATGCCTCCTTTGCCTGTCTGATGGCAAGGTGGTAATTGACAAGGGCCTCACGATATTTTGCCCATTGTCCTTTGCGCCTCACAAGGTTAAACAGTCTTCGTACCTGTTTCCTTTGCATTTCCAGGTTATTATTCCACAAAGGCACACTCCTATTTGTGCACTTCTTGGTGATTGAGCAGTTGTCCTGGTATGAGGTCACTATAGCAGAGGTTACGGCCTCTGCTACTTCTTCAAACTCTGCTGGATTCCTTATCGAAGTTTTAATTTCCGATAGGCTGAAGTCAAGGTCTCTCCTATATGTCTCCCAGTCCATTTTCCTGGGATTCCTAGAGGTCATGGTCTGTCTGGTTCCCATTTCAACCTTGAATTTAATATACATGTGATCTGATGAGGATGCTCCAGGACCACATGCCACTGTTTGACATAACTTCCCATCATCATGGAATCAAAAGTTATGTCAAATACTTCTTCCATTCTACTATTCCTGAATGTAGGTTCATCACCCCTATGCAGGATCTCCAAGTTGTTAGATAGGAGAAATTCAAGAAGGTGCTCACCTCTACTGTTGGTGTCCTTGCTGCCCCACGATAGATTGTGGGCATTGGCATCACATCCCACCAACAGTTCGTCACCTTGCCGATGGCAGGCTTCCGTCAGTCTCCTCACTTCCAAAGAAGGAGGAGAGCTGTCTTCGTAAGGTATGCTGAGGCCAAAACAATTTCCCTCTTGATACCTTCCTCATGTTGCTGCATCCTGATGGTCACCAAGTCCCTGGAACAAAAATCCATCATTGGTATGAAAGGTATTCCATTTCTAACATAAATGCATGTTCTGGGGTTTTTTAGATTTCTAGCATAAATCAGCTTACCTCCAGAACCACCGAGGCCCGATACACCCCCTTTGTATAAATAGGGTTCTTGTATCAGAGCCACGTCCACCTCCTGTCTCTCCAGGCGACGGCTCAGGGCAGCAGTGGCCCCTTTACTGTGCTGCAGGTTTATCTGCAGCACTTCCAGTCCCCATCTTGCTGGCATTATTGCCTTTAAGGTTTTGATTACCCTGACGGCGACCTGCGAGGACCCTAAAAAACAGTTTCAGGCCTTGCTCTCGCATTGCCTTCAGGGACTTTTCTCCAACCTCCACCACCAGGGTTGGTCCTTCTGGAATGACCTATTGGTTAATTACCCTCCAATCCTCTGTCGAGACTTTTGTTCTCGGACAGAGTTTTTGGAGGGACATCCTTAAGGATCTTTGGTACCCATATTGACACCTTTGCGGTCTTCAGGATTTCGGTTGCTGTCTTGACCAGCAGCTTTGCATCCTCCCACGGGGATATCATGGGCACCTTGCCCTTAAGCCATACTGCTGAGTGCTCCCCCTCACAGACAAATATGAGGGCACCGCAACCTAGATAAACCCTCCTGAATTTGGTTCCTGGACCAGCGTCTGCCCCAATCTCTTCAAAGAGGCACGAGCTCCTCCTGCTGTGAGGTGATGCTCACCAGTGGGTATCCTTCTTGGACAACCACCATTCTAAAGACCGAGACTGCAGTACTATAGGTCTGTTTCCCTATTTCCTGCCTCAGCCTTTTGGGATCACGCTTGTCCAGAGAGGAGGGAGTCTTAGATTCCTCACTAACCCTCTTGCCACCTGTCTTTGACGTCGAGGGGGTCTGTGTACTCCTTCGACCTGAAGCACTTTCTTTTTGGAGGTCTTGGGCTCAAGCCCTTTTGATTCCCTCCACTTATGCTTAGGAAGCCATTCTTTTCCTTCCTTTTGCTTCTGTTCCTTGAGAAGTTTCCTCCTCTGAGCCCCATACAAGGCCTTAATCCTAATCTGGTCCAACTTCTCAGTTACAGTTCCCACTTGTTGCTCAGGTCTAGACCCTGATTCAGAAGTAGGAGTGCACTCCATCGGTCCTGATCCCGATGTCTGAGAATCTGAGGACTCAGATTGCCCCTCAGATCCTTTTAAAATATTTTCTTTCTCTGTGTTCATCTTAGTCCCACGAGATTTGGGGATTTATATGGTCCACACCACGATAACCCCACACGGTGCAAGGCTACTTACTCAGGGAGGTATCCCTGAGGCTCCGTTCGAGACACATCCACCCATGTGCCACGCACCCCTCGGCACAGATCGCATCACGCCTTGGGTTGGGAAAGGAATTGGGAAAGGACTGGGAAAGGATAAGGAAGACGGGACATTATGGGACACACTTGTTCTGATCCACCAGCTGAGGCCTTTCCGGCAGTAGGTTCTCTACCTTCGGTATAGCCCTCTGCTTCACACAGATACGCAAGCCTCTCCACCCGCATGACAGTGCTTCGCCAAGGTGGTGTCCCCCGGAGAGGTTCATGACCCCATAGTTATTTTACATAATCATAAAATGAAACTTTTTGAACTTCCTGTCCACCAGTACTGCCTAAAGTAGCTCCTTTTTAAGACCTACCAGTATTGTAAAAGCCTATTATAATACCATTCAATCCTATATTGTCTTGACTAACAGTCTGTTAAGCAAGAGTAACTCTCTCTGAACAGAAGTAGTAGGGCTACTTGTATTCCTGAGAAATATAAATGAGAATACAGTATTCACTCTTTTTATTCCTTTCTTAAATTGATTTATGCATTTAAATGCTGAGCAGCTCTTCACCATCATGCTTTATGTACACTGCAATAGTCAAACAATACAGATGTTACTATCAATTGGGTATATATCCTGCAGTAGCTATTTAATACACGATTTACCTGATAACAACACTCGTATTTATTGATGCTTGCCAGTACTATGGCAGCAGCGCCGTTGGGGAGTCTAGTTATTTCTACAAGGTCTTTGGCTGTCCTTGGCTGTCAGCATGGCTGCCTAACGGAGAGAAGGGGGGGGGGGGTCCAGCGCATCTGCCCTCAGCTATGCTGCAGCGAGAGGCAAGTGAAACCATTTGATCACATGATTGTAAATTGAGTTGGGATGTCAGGATCAAGTCTCACTCCAACTGTTTGATATAATTCTGCAAAAGTATATTACAAATTTCCCTTTAGAATGAGCTGCCCCTGCTGCTGACATTATGTATTTACTTACTGTTCCTTTAATCTACTACTATTCTGAGTACAATAGGGATTGGACCATTTCTACACATATCACAATAACTGGAAAACTGACTACAAATCAACTACATACTGGACAGCAAATTGGCCCTCTGTATGGATTAAATCAGGGGCTGGTAGACATCCAATGAAACCCAGAAATAGTTTCAATGTTCAAAATTTTGTAAATCTATGAGAATTAACCACTGCAGTTATCAGTCCCTAAGCTTATAAACTACTTAACTAACCTAACGTAAAGACAGCATATAAACACACACACACACACACACACACACACACACACATACTGACACAACCTCGCGCACGTGCCCAAGGGAGGACTCGAACCTCCGACAGCAAGCAATCTTGAGCTCCGCAGCAAGACATCTTAGAGCAGCCAGAAATAGTTTGCTAACACATATGGTTATTTAGCTGGGTTTGTTTTAATATAATTGTAATTACATAATTTGTAAATTACAAATGGAATAGCTTCGTTGCATTAAAGAAAATGCAAATGAGTGTTATTTTAATGTAATGCTTGACATTCCAAGACATTTCATAATTGTTTTATTATTTTTCATCTATCACCAGAATATACACAATATTAATGTAAACATAGTGCTTTAAGCAAAAGGAAACTTTACTTCATACAATTTATACTTTTCTCATTTTGTTACAGGGGAAAGAATTCTCTAGAAACAATCTGTTTGCTGCTAGCATACAAGCTGAAGTACCCAAATAACTTCTTTTTACTAAGAGGGAACCATGAATGTGCAAGCATTAACAGGTAAGAAAACTAGCTTAATTAATTGCAAACAGCTTTTGTCTTACCATATTAAAACATTGTTGTGAGATACTCATCTATGATTTTCCTTTTGCAGGGTTTATGGGTTCTATGATGAGTGCAAAAGACGATATAGTGTAAAATTGTGGAAGACCTTTACTGACCTGTTCAACTGCCTGCCAGTTGGTAAGTATCTCTTATCATTTTCACTTGCTGTGCTGTAGGCTCTACTTTTAATGAGTGGAAGATTCCAAAGACAGGTAAAGGAGAGAGCCCAGGGCACTTATTCCCCTCCCAAAAGTAATGAATATAAAGAAAATAATATAGTGAGGACAACAGAATCTGAATTATTTTAATGAATGATTCATGAAGTCATTGCCATGGTTGACAGTCATAAGACGAGGGGATTGGAGTGTTAGTGATGTGAAGATAATAATAATAATAATAATAATAATAATAATAGCTATATTTTTATGATTTAATAGCAACAACAACAAAAAGCTTGATCTCAATAAATTAAAAGGGGCTTCATTGCAAATTTTCCTCTGAATATGAGCAGCAAAACTAATTCAAAATATCATGAGGTGTCATTTTAAATAACTTACCTTTATATTAATCTTGATTTCCCCCACCTCCACTCCGAAAATATATGCTTTTTTCACCACAGAGAGGAAGAGGGAAGAAGCAAAGAAGATAGATAGAAATGAGGGGAAGAGTTGGATAGAGAGCTTCAAAAAGATCTGAAATTATTTATTCCATTTTCTTGCACATTTTGTAATTCACTTCTCAGTGACATAAAAATGTTACATGTGAAGTAATCCCAATTTTTTATTCCACAGTTTGCTGGGCTGCAAGTGGCTCTTGCTGCAAGAGTCCAAGAGAGAATTTTTGTGTTGGATAACGAGCTTTGGCAGAAACTTTTTTTTTCTTTTTTAATAATAAATAACTATTTAACGACAGGTGAAATGTAGAGTGGATCTAGTGCCAACATAAAAGTTGTGAAGTGATAGCAACAGATGGCCCTACCTCTGATCTGATAGGGTAGGATAAATCTGTGTCAACTAGAGTAGGAATAGCTGGTGGTGGATTGGGCAAATCTTTCAACTTGATCTTCCACAGAGATGTGATCCCTGTGCCAAGAGGCTGGGAATTGGAGATGTTGTGCAGTTGGGATGTGTAATGGAACACCAGTTTAGAAGACATGTATCTTGATGCCTTTCATTGGAACACTCAATGACAGATGATGACTGCACCTGCCAACAATGCAAGATCAGTTCCTTTTGGCGAGTGGTTTAAAGTACTGGTAGTTATATTCTGTCAGGACTTTGTTACATAAGTGCCACACATTATGAAGGTAACTACATTGAAAATTGAATAAAAATCAGAAGAGGATTGGTTAGTCATTAGAATAGAAAACTTAAAAGATGAAGCATTTCCTATTTATGAACCTTCATCCAGAAAAAATTTGGCAAGATGATCATCGACAATAGTAAAATAAGATTAATTGAATGTAGTTCAATTACTTGTAATACAGGTGATGTTGAGAGAATTAGATAAGGAAGTGAGACAATAAAAGTAATGGATGATTTTGCCTCTTTGTAACAAAGTAATTGATGGTGGTAGAAGCAGAGAATATTTTAAGTAGTGAATGGTTACAGCAAGACAAGTGTTTCTGAAAAACAGGAATTTGTTATCATGAAATATTAATTTAATTGTTAGAAAGTCTTTTTCTTAAGGTATTTCTTTGGAGTTTGGGCTTGTACATATTTTAAATGCAATTGTTAAGAAAAGACAGAAAGAGAATAAAACTTTTTAATGTGGTGCTTCAGAAAAATGCTGAAAATTAAATGGCTACAAGAGTAACTAATGATGAGATAGAGTACTGAATTCAGTTTCCACAAAAAATTTATAACATGGTCTAACTAAAAGGAGGGAATGGTGGGCACATCCTGGGGCATGAAGAAATTGTTCATTTAGTAATGAAGGGGAGAGTGGAGGGTAAAAACTGCAAAGGGATATCAAGGGGTGAATACAGTAAAGAAGTTCGACTGATACAGGCTGCAGTAGTTATTCAGATATGAAGATGCTTCCAGAGGATAGAGAAGCCTGGAGATCTGTATCATCAACAAGAGCAAAATAATCATCACCTGTCTTTTTTACTAAGAAAGGAATTTTAGTTCTAAAAGCAGGGTATTATCTTCTAATTGCAAGTATGTCTGCTTCACATTTTACAGTGTTCTCAAGAACTTCCCCTTTTGAAACACAGACTGATATCACTAAGTAATATCTAAACCTGTCAGACATTAGAACATAACTAGAAATGTTAGATATTAAATATCATACATTAAAATAATTGTTCTAACTCTGTTATTGAAACATTCAAAAAATTTCAAAAATTATATTTGATGTCATTATTTTTAAACAAGGAATGAACATGAAAATTTAGGACAAGTGTTTTCTCTGCGGTAGTGATCACTGTTAAAACTTATATATATAACTATAGTTTGAATAAGTCATTTGTGTGTATTCACTGTTCTAATTACAAATTCTAACATTCATATTCTCATTTGTCTACAGCTGCTCTTATTGAGGGTACAATCTTCTGTATGCACGGTGGCCTCTCTCCACAGTTACAAGACTTGAATGAGGTAATTTTTCCTTTATGTACAAACTATTTCAAAAGCAAGAAATGTTACCTTGTGTAAGTTACAAATCCTTAAGCCAAGCATTCATTGTATGGGATTCACATATCTTGTTCGCATTAGTATAGCAATTAGTTTCATTGAAGATGTCTTGTTTCCATTTTCATATCAGTTAACTTACTACTACAGTAAAGTAAAATTAGACAAGACCTAAGCTAAAATATCATTTTATCACACCAGTCAGGTTTAATTGTTGATATCAATATATGATAATCTGATTTAAGCTGTTAAGCAGACAAGTATTTATTCGTTTATGTCTCTTTGCTAAGTGGTGTTGCAAAGACAATTGAAATACACAGTTATCCATAACAAATAGGTTTACAGTAACTAAGAAACAGAACTCAGTTCACTTTCTATCAATGAGTGTCCACTGTATTTTATACAAACTGAAACTGTAACCCAGACAATACATAGATGGTGCTCACAATGACAAAGTCATAAAAGTCATAGTGTGTTATGAGCAGGAATTTGCCGAAGATGAGTATCAACCTAGATACACAAGATCGTGGGCTCATCGGTGGTAAAGAAACATGTAGTTTCATCAAGAGTGGTCCACAAGGACAGTGTGCATTAAATAACCTGGTCTCCTAGTTACAGAGAGGCAACTCTGTTTGATGGGTAGTTGCATTGACCTCAGAACTTTGATTCTAGGGTTGATGATGGAAGTCCAGAGTGTGAGTGCTGAACTGTCATAATTGATCCTGAAGCATAACTGGCCATCAAGTAAATGAACAGCAAACTAAATACCCATCAGCAGATGAATACTGATACTGGTGTGGTTTCATGTAGACATGTGAATGTGCAGAGGTGAACTGATGCTTGGGACAAAGCATAAGTCACCTGCCAGAGTAGACCACCTCATCAACTGGAATGCAAAAAACAATAGCCCATTCAATCAATTTGCAAACATATGTTTGACAACTTACAACTAACATATTTCTGTTTATTGTAACACAAAATAACATTCTGCCAATATTGAACAGAATCAAAATGCTAGACACTATGCAGGAACAGAGCAAGATGAATCCAAAACAACACACAATCTCTATAAGAAGAAAGAAACACACAAAGAATTATGACACTGAACATACAAGCATGACAATCAACATTCAACACCCAAGTGTTCCAAACAATATAGAGAAAACAAAATAACATAATAATCAGTGCACAAAAAAGTGCTCAGCACAAGACAAGTAAATATACTGAATTTCAACACAAAACAAGGAGAAACAGTTGTAAGAAGAAGGAAAGCAAAGTATTGGCGTATGAGGAAGACAACTGACTGCTAATAGTGGCAGTGTACAAGGCTGCCCTTACAAAAGTTTGTGGTGGAATTTCCAAAAATTGCACAACCCAATACCCAGATGAACCCAGAGAAGTATGTATACATGACCTGGGTTACCATGCTGTACTCCTGTATGGTTCTGCTTTAATCTATTTCAATACTTTTTTGCTATTGATTCAGATATGATATTTGAGGAAACAGAATGAAAGTTCCCATTATTGTGGAGAACATTTACTGTAGTTATAATGTGAGTTACTGAGGTACTATTTATTCACAACTGATACAAAAGCATTACATGTGTGCACCTGTTACTGTCCTTCAAAGTGGTCACCTCTGTTGTGTAGAACCCTTTGCCAGTGATGTGGAAGGCATAGTATACCATTAGGAGAGCCTGTTCTGTTGATGTTGTAAGTGGAGCGGTCTACTGCCTGTCAGATCTTTGGAGCAGTTCTGAAGCAAATACCGTGAAGTGGTTTCTTCACCTTTGAAATCGGATCAAAGTCACTAGGACTTTAGTCCAGAGAATATGGTGGTTCGTACAGTATTTCCCAGTCTCATCAACCGAACAGAGCAGCCACAGCTTGCATTGTAATACAAAATGATGGGTGGGTTGCACAGAAAGTGTTGCTGATCTTTCACATAGCTGGTTGCAGGTGACACTCCAGAAACAAACATTAATACTGGGCATTGACAGTCTGCTGTGGAGGAATGTAATACGTTAGGATAACACCATTATAGTTGTAAACAAGAATTACAGTAACTTTCACGCACATTCGACTTTTGCAGTGACAATAATGATGCCATTTGTTGCATTGGCATTTCAGTTTTGGCCGTTGTCTCATTTAGTGTTACAATACAATGTAAGAGAGCCTCTCCTTCACACTCATAATGCACCAAGTGCATTTGAGCAGTGTCGTAACACATCCATTTCTGCATTTCTATCAATTCATGTAGAACCCATCATGCTGCAATTTTTCTCATGCCAAGGCATTCCTTCAGGATGTGAAGCACAGTCATATGCGTTAATCCAGTATTTTTGGGCGAGCTCACAAATCATCTGGCGTCAATCACTGTCCACTAATGTGGCAAAAGTATGCACTTCTTCTTCAGAGAAGCTAGAACAACCTGCTCGATGCATGTCTGCCACATTTTCCCTACCTTCATTGAAGGTTTTTACCCCATGTGCCACTGTTCTGTACATGCCGAATCCCCACACGCCTCTTGAAGACCTTGATGACACTGTCGTGTTGTATGAACTCTGGCACATTCAATCTTAATCCAACTTCATTGTTCCTGTTTTGAAAACATAGTGCTACCATTACATTAGACCGCTCTCTCACAAGTGACTGTGTTTCCATCAATAGTGTACATGCTCAAGACATGGGATGGGCGAGTCCATTTCCTCGGAGGCAAGGTAGATATGTTAACAACATGTGCTACCAGTGACAATAGTAAATTCCATTGCATAGTGTCTCCACCCACTCCCATGAACCACAGACATTGCCGAGGTGGGGTGGCTTGCGTGCCTCAACGATACAGATAGCCGTACCGTAGGTGCAACCACAGCGGAGGGGTATCTGTGGAGAGGCCAGGCAAACGTGTGGTTCCTGAAGAGGGGCAGCAGCCTTTTCAGTAGTTACAGGGGCAACAGTCTGGATGATTGACTGAGCTGGCCTTGTAACATCAGCTAATGTGGCTTTGCCACACAGCTGCTGCAAACGGCTGAAAGCAAGGGGAAACTACAGCCGTTACCTTTCCCGAGGACATGCAGCTCTACTGTATGAACATATGATGATGGCATCCTCTCGGGTAAAATATTCCGGAGGTAAAATAGTCCCCCATTCGGATCTCCGGGCGGGGACTACTCAGGAGGATGTGATCATCAGGAAAGACAATACTGGCATTCTACGGGTCGGAGCGTGGAATGTTAGATCCCTTAATCGAGTAGGAAAATTAGAAAATTTAAAAAGGGAAATGGATAGGTTGAAATTAGATATAGTGGGGATTAGTGAAGTTCGGTGGCAGGATGAACAGGATTTCTGGTCAGGTGAGTACAGGATTATAAATACAAAATCAATTGGGGGTATCATAGGAATAGGATTGATAATGAATAAGAAAATAGGAATGCGGGTAAACAACTATGACCAGCACAGTGATCGCATTATCATTGTCAAGATAGATACGAAGCCAACACCAACAACAGTAGTACAGGTTTATATGCCAACTAGCTCTGCCGACGACGAAGAAATCGAAGAAATATATGAGGAGCTAAAGGAAATTATTCAGACAATTAAGGGAGAGGAAAACTTAATTGTTATGGGCGACTGGAATTCGGTTGTAGGACAAGGAAGGGAAGGGAGGATAGTAGGTGAATATGGTCTGGGCAAAAGGAATGAAAGAGGAAGCCGCCTGGTAGAATTTTGCACAGTACATAATTTAGTTATAACAAACACCTGGTTCAAGAATCACAAAAGAAGGTTGTATACGTGGAAGAGACCAGGAGACACCGGGAGATACCAGATAGATTTTATAATGGTAAGACATAGATTTTGCAACCAGGTTGTACAGTGTAAGACATACCCAGGGGCAGATATAGACTCTGACCATAACTTGTTGGTTATGAACTGTAGGCTGAAACTAAAGAAACTACAGAAAGGTAGGAAAATAAGGAGATGGGACCTGGATAAATTGAAGGAACCTGAGGTTCTTAAAAATTTCAGAGGGAGCTTTAGGCAACAATTGACAGAAACAGGGGAAAATAAAACAGTAGAGGAGGAATGGGTAAAATTGAGAGATGAAATAGTGAAGGTAGCAGAGGACAAAATAGGTAGGAAGGAAAGACCTACAAAAAACCCTTGGATATCACAGGAAATACTAAATTTAATCAATGAAAGGAGAAAATATAAAAATGCAGTAAATGAAACAGGCAAAATGGAGTACAGACGACTAAGAAATGAGATTTACAGGAAATGCAAAATGGCTAAGCAGGAGTGGCTAGAAGGCAAATGCAAGGATGTAGAAGAATGTATAAATAGGGGAAAATAGATACAGCCTACAGGAAAATAAAAGAAACATTTGGAGATAAGAAAAACAGCTCTATGAATATCAAGGACACTGATAGAAAACCAGTTCTCAGCAAACAAGGGAAAGCTGAAAGGTGGCAAGAGTATATAGAGCGGCTCTACAAAGGAAATGAACTTGGAGATAATATTGTAGGAAGGGAAGAGGGTGTAGATGATGCTGAAATAGGAGATACTGTACTGAGAGAAGAATTTGACAGAGCCCTGAAGGACCTAAGTCGAAACAAGGCCCCTGGAGTAGATGATATTCCCTCAGAGCTACTGAAGTCTCTGGGAGAACCAGCCATGACAAAATTGTTTCACCTAGTGTGTGAGATGTATGAGACAGGTGAAGTACCATCAGACTTTAAGAAAAATGTTATAATCCGCATCCCTAAGAAAGCAGGTGCAGACAGGTGTGAAAACTACAGAACCATCAGTTTAATAAGTCATGGTTGCAAAATATTAACACGAATTATATACAGAAGGATGGAAAAGCTGGTAGAAGCCGACCTCGGGGAAGATCAGTTTGGGTTCAGGAGAAATGTAGGTACACGGGAGGCAATACTCACTTTACGGCTTATCCTAGAAGATAGATTAAGAAAAGGCAAACCTACATTTCTAGCTTTTGTAGATTTGGAGAAGGCTTTTGACAATGTTAATTGGAATGAACTCTTTCAAGTTCTGAAGCAAGCAGGAGTAAAATATAGGGAAAGGAGAGTTATTTACAAAAGCCAGACCGCAGTTATTAGACTCGAAGGGCATGAAAGGGAAGCATCAGTTGGGAAGGGAGTAAGACAGGGTTGTAGCCTTTCTCCAATGTTGTTCAATTGGTATATTGAGCAAGCTATAAAGGAAAGCAAGGAGAAATTTGGTGAAGGAATTAAAGTTCAGGGTGAAGAATTAAAAACATTGCGTTTTGCCGACGACATAGTAATTCTGTCAGATACAGCAAAGGACCTGGAAGAGCAATGGAACGGAATGGACAGTGTGCTGAGAGGTGCATATAAGATGAACATTAACAAGAGCAAAACTAGGGTAATGGAGTGCAGTGTAAGAAAATCAGGTGATGCTCAAGGAATTAGATTGGGAAACGAAGCAATAAAAGAGGTAGATGAGTTTTGTTACTTGGGCAGTAAAATAACAAATGATGGTCGCAGTACAGAGGATATAAAATGCAGAATGGCAATGGGTAGAAAAGCATTCTTGAAAAAGAGAAATTTGTTAACCTCGAATATTGATTTAAGCCTAAGGAAGTCCTTTCTGAGGGCATTTGTATGGAGTGTTGCCTTGTATGGGAGTGAGACATGGACGATAAACAGTGCGGACAGGAAGAGGATTGAGGCTTTTGAAATATGGTGCTACAGAAGAATGCTGAAGATTAGGTGGGTGGATCACGTAACTAATGAGGAGGTACTGAACAGAATTGGGGAGAAAAGGAATTTCTGGCATACCTTGATTAAAACAAGGGATAGATTGGTAGGACACATTCTTAGACATCAAGAAATTGTTAATTTAGCGTTGGTGGGAAGTGTATGGGGAAAAATCTCAGGGGAAGACCAAGAGATGGATACAGTAAGCAGATTCAGACAGATGTAGGTTGTCGTTCTTATGTGGAGATGAAGAGGCTTGCTCAGGATAGGGTATTGTGGAGAGCTGCATCAAACCAGTCTCCGGACTGAAGACCATAACAACAACAACAGTGTCTCCACAGCAGTGTTGCCACTATTTAAGTTCCTACCCTTGCATTCATTCTCATTTAATGTCACTACATTACTCAGATGACTTCGGGAATGAAAAGGTCAAGACTCTTAACCATGCAGACCATATACTGTTATTTGGCCTATGTGTAACCACTTGCAATGCAACACCATCCAGTTACATACTTCACTTACGCTGAGCTGTCTCAGACTACATTGCTGGTGCTGCCAAAATAAAGCTTTTGCACAGTGCCAACACTTAATTCTAAACCTTTCCCAAGCATTGTCTCCATTATATGGACAATCAGACTAACTAAACTGCATTGTCTCAAAAGCTACAGAAAATCAAACTAAAAATACTTTTTCTTGCTATTGTTACCATCCAGTAGTAACCCAATACCAAAGATAGCTACTTCTTCTCAACTGCAGTAAATAAATTTATATTTTCCTCTGGATAATTAGGCATGTGAAGATATAATATCCTCACATGTGGCAGTGCAAACCAAAGGCTGCAAGGTGCCACTTTGCAGGCAAAGGAAAAAATTGCACTACTTTGAGTGAGATGATCACAGATGTGAAATTCTGGTCAGACAGTGCCAAGGAAGAACTGGCAGTTAGTGTAGGCAGAAGAGAAGGTAGTATAATCATTACTAAATGGAGAGGAGGAGACGTCAGAGCATACTGATAGAGAGGGCATTGTTGGCTGATACACCATCCTTCAATGTCCAAAAGATAATACAGGCGTCTTAATAATTGTCAACATAAATGTAAACAAAATTCATAAAAGCATTTACAAAGCCAATGTTTTATCTCCTTCTTAAAGTTGGGAACGAGTCTTTATTTGACACCTCACTACCTGTGAAGCCATATTCTAGGATGGCCTTTGTCTGCATGTCTGAAAAGGACTTGTGAGGTTTTTACATATTGAGGTTCTAATATTGATACCACAATGGTCTATATCTACCCTGCCTAAAATCATAATACGGACTGGCACATCTAATTCTGTTTGGCATTAGGCATTTGTGTCTTATGTGTCTCTAAATCCCCTAATTAACTCATCACAATTAGGTTTATAATACCAAAGTTCTTCTAAAGCGAGGACAGCAGCTGAAAGATTAATTTTGTTCCCATAAAAGGTAATGCTTAATTGATCAATCTGTTCTCGTGTGGTAGGTAGAAGGAAGGCAAGCCACAGGCATGGATGTATGAGAAAGGAATGGCTCTTTGAGGGCAGTGGTGTCTGGAAGGTAGTACTTTGGGCTGGTAACAGTGGCAGGGCCAGCCTGAGGGATCGCCATGGAGGTGTACTGGTGGCACACTGCCCATCGATGCAGCCAACTCACTCATCTTGATGCCAAGATAAAAGAGGCTAGAAGCAAGCAACCTGGCAAATCCAGTTTACAAGTGATCTCTTGGAGTAGTTACAAGCAGCCTAGCCCACACCTTACATGTGTTACATTTCTGTATCTGTGGTAGCCATAGTTGCAGCCCCAATCCTATTGATCATTTCATTGCAGTATATCTAATCCAGTTCAAAAGCAGTAGTGTTTTTCAAAAAGGCCCCTATAGCTTCTGTGAAACTTAACACTATAATGAGAGTAGTTTTCACCTCACCTCAAAGACAATCATGGCAGGCACATAGACAAGGCCGCATGGGTATGGATGTGTGGTTCTAGGTGCCAAATCAGGGATTAGATTAGATTAGATTAGATTATTTATTTGTTCCGTAGATCCATATTGAGGGGATCCTCGTGGATGTGGAACATGTCAAGAAACAAAATTTACAAGTTGAATAACAAATAATACTAATAATATAAATACAAATACATACACTTATAATATAAATACAGATACATAATTTTTTTAAGGTTTTTTTTTTTTTTTTTTTTTTTTTTTTTTTTTTTTTTTTTTTTTTTTTTTTTTTTTTTGCTGATAATATAATAATACTAATATAGTATGAGTGCATGCATCATTTGGTACAATTTAGAAATTCACTAATGGAGTAGAAGGAGTTGGCCACTAGAAAGTCTTTTAGGTTCCTCTTAAACTGATCTTTATTTGTAGCTAAATTTTTTATACTTGATGGTAAATTATTGAAAATGTGTGTTCCTGAGTAGTGGACCCCTTTTTGAACTAAAGTAAGTGCTTTTAAATCCTTGTGTAGATCATTTTTATTTCTAGTATTGTATGTATGAACTGAGCTGTTTGTTGGGAAAAGGGATATATTATTTATGACAAATTTCATTAAGGAATAAATATACTGAGAGGCAGTAGTTAATATACCCAGTTCTTTGAAGAGGCTTCTACAAGACGTCCGTGAATTTACTCCACAAATAATACGTATTACACGTTTTTGGACTCTGAAGACTTTTGACTGACTTGAAGAGTTACCCCAAAATATTATACCATATGACATTAAGGAATGAAAGTAAGCAAAGTATGCAAGCTTTGTTATTTTTATGTCTCCTATGTCTGATAACACTCGTATTGAAAATACAGATTTGTTGAGTCGTTTCTGCAGTTCTGTGGTGTGCTCCTCCCAACTAAATTTATTATCAAGCTGTAATCCCAGGAATTTAATTCGTCAACCTCTTCTATCTGCTCTTCTTCATATTTAATGCATATGCTGTCAGGAAATCTCTTGCATGTTCTGAACTGCATGTAGTGCGTCTTTTCAAAGTTTAATGACAATGAGTTGGCTTTAAACCATTTATTAATGTTCATGAAAATATCATTAGCAGACTTTTCTATCAATATACTTGACGTACTCTTTATTGCAATACTTGTATCATCTGCAAACAAAACGAACTCTGCTTCTGGTAGTGTAACTGATGAGAGATCATTAATGTACACAAGAAAAAGCAATGGCCCTAAGATGGATCCTTGTGGGACACCACATGTAATTTCTTCCCAACCCGATGATGACTGTTGGCCTAATTCACTAGTCACTTGCACTGACACCCTTTGTTTCCTGTTAGTGAGGTACGACTTGAACCATTTTGCAGCATTTCCCGTGACCCCATAGAATTCTAATTTACTTAAAAGGATGTTATGGTTCACACAATCAAATGCCTTTGACAAATCACAGAAAATACCTGCTGCTTGCAATTTATTATCTAATGAATTAAGTACATTCTCACTGAAAGTGTAAATAGCCTTCTCAATATCGGAACCTTTCAGAAATCCAAACTGTGTTCTAGACAATATGCCATTTGCGGTTAAGTGGTTGAGAAGCTGCTTGTACATTACCTTTTCTATAATTTTTGAGAATGCTGGCAAAAGTGAAATGGGTCTGTAGTTTGATGGTATCTCTTTATCCCCCTTCTTGAAGAGAGGTTTAATATCTGCATATTTTAGCCAATCAGGAAATGTTCCCGTTATAACAGACTGGTTACACAAATAACTTAAGATTGTGCTAAGTTCACAAGAACACGCTTTAATTAACTTTGTTGATATTTCATCGTATCCACTGGAATTCTTTGTTTTTAAAGATTTTATTATGGAAGATATTTCTTGTGGTGAAGTGACTGACATATTCATGTGTGTGAAGTTATTTGTAAATGCTAGTTTCAAATATTCAAGCGCATTATTTACTGACCCAGACAATCCCATACTATCAGTAACGGATATAAAGTACTTGTTAAATAGATTTGCCACACTATGCCCATCAGTTACTAATCTCTCAGCTACTCTTAATCGTACCTGCTCTTGTTCCTTTCTGGTTCTACCAGTCTCTTCTTTCACTATATCCCATATTGTATTTATTTGGTTTCCTGATGTTGCTATCTTCTTTTCATAGTGCATTTGTTTAGATACCTGAATAACTTTTTTTTAATATTTTACAGTATTTCTTATATTTAGTTAAATCATCATCATTGCAACTACTCTTGGCTGATAGATACATACTCCTTTTTGTCTTACATGAAATCTTTATTCCTTGTGTAATCCAAGGTTTTATTATAGACTTCTGTTTAATTCGCGTTACTTTTAGAGGAAAACAGTTTTCAAACATGATACTAACATTATTAATGAATACATTATATTTTTCATTCATGCCATTAGCACTATATACATCTTTCCAGTTCATGTCTTTGAGGAGTTTTCTAAAATTTTCAATTTTTGGTGGGTTGACTACTCTCCTGTATGTACATTTTGCAGTCTTCATAATCTGTTTAGAATCTATACCTAAAACAAGGAGCTGCATATCATGATCTGACAGGCCATTTATTATTGGTTTTATGATATGATTTTGTTCCTTTGATTTGTCTATAAAAATATTATCAATTGCTGTCCTAGAGGTTTTAGTTACCCTAGTTGGAAAGTTTACGGTGTGTGTTAGATTGAAAGACAAAGTTACTGACTGCAATAAATTTTTACTGGAGGACTGCATAAGAAAATCTGTATTAAAGTCACCAGCAACCAGGATTTCTTTATTTCTTCCTGTTAAATAACCCAATAGAGCTTCTAGATGATTTAGGAATAGATTATAATTTCCTGCAGGTGCTCGGTAAATAGTTACTATTATATAGCATCTGTTATGGAATTCTACTTCTGTTGCACAAGCTTCTAAATGCTGCTCTAGACAGAATTTATTTATATCAATATTCTTGAATTTATAGCAGTTTTTAATGAATGTGGCTACTCCTCCTCCCTCCATATCTACTCTACAGAAGTGTGAAGCTAAATTAAATCCTGGAATGTTTAACATATCTATACCAGTGGCCACATGATGTTCAGAGAGGCAAATTATGTCGATTGGGCTAGAGGAATCTATTTCATCAATACAAATGAGTAGTTCATCAAGTTTATTTCTGAGTCCTGGAATATTTTGATGTAATAAAGATAACTGATATTGCATACTAATGGCTTGAGTAAGATTTACTGGAAGTTTCTGACTACTTTCTGTTAAACATTGTTTGCTAAAATCTATCTCCTGTTTATCTGCTTTTCCAAACTGAGGGTGTCTTACAAGCTCTCTCAAAACTGGTTTTCTTCCCCCCCTCCCTATCCTAAAAAAGGCATCCCTCTGACACCTGTAACCACTGGTATTTTACCATTTGTGACAGTGCCCCCCCGTAAGTTACTTGCAATCAACCCAGACAATTTTCCCTTCCCTTTCCTGTTGAGGTGAAGGCCATGCCTAGTATAGTCCCACCTACAGATATCATCCACAGGAATCAAACCAATATGGGACCCCATATCTGACATGAGTAGCCGTTCCAACTCCAAGTTTACTCTCCTGACAGAAGAGTTCAAATGAGGCCGATCATGGTGACTCAAGACAGATACAAATCCCACACTAGTATGCCTCGTTGCCGATGATATCTTCACCAGGTCACACTCTATAGAATATTCACAGTTTCTGTCAATGCTGCATGGCCACTCCCGCTGGAGGTTCGAGTCCTCCCCCATGCATGGGAGTATGTGTTGACCTTAGGATAGGTTTAAGTTAGTTTAAGTAGTTTGCAAGTATAGGGATCGATGACCACAGTAGTTTTCACCCAATATTTACAAACATTTTAACATAAAAAATACGTTCATACACATGTAACTCAAGGCTTTCAGCCCCAACTTTTGTCAGAGAAAGACAACACTTTGCAGACACTGAACCATCATCTCCAGCTACTGCATTCTGAGTAACACTGCAATGAGATGATGGGAAGGGGGGGGGGACAGAAAGGTTGCAGGGCAGTGGTGGGGATGGATACAATACGGCATTATGAAGCATGTAAGTACTAGGTGGGTGGAAAGATATGCAGATTGAGAATGGACGGGGGTGGGGAGGGAAGCAAAACACACACACACACACAGACACACACATACATGGAGTTGTTTACCAGAAATATGAGAGGTATAGGATAGAGGGGGCAGGAACTGTTGAATATGAGAAAAACACAAGAGAAGTGTGGAGAAAACACAAGTCAAGAGAAGGAACAGGTGTGGATATGTTTCCCCTGCCTGTGTGATTGAATGAATGAAAGTGTGTGTTGTGTCTTTTTTCTGAAGGCTGTGGCTGAAAGCTTTAAGTTACATGTGTATGAGTGTCTTTTGTGTGCCTGTCGCAGCTTGACAAATGTCTTTTTGGTGAGTTGCAAACTATCCTCATTATGTTCTTGAATTCCAACCAGGACTTTCAAAGGTAGAGTCCATGGAATTCACTTGTCATCAAGAGCACAAAGTATTACTGTTAAAAGAGAAACAGCAGTTTCCTATTCTTCTTAAGCTTTTCCTAGTTCAGTAGTCGCTGTTCCTGATTTTTGCCTTCCACTTCTCTTGGCCACATGTATCCTCCCACCTCAGTCCCTTCTCTCTCAGATCTTCAGTGACACAGTCCAGCCATCTTCTCTTTGGTCTGCCTCTTCTTCTCCTGCCCTCCACTTGTTACTCCATTGTTCTCTGGAACAGGTGTCCCTCATCCCTTCTCACCACGTGCCTCTACCATTGTAGTCTTTATTCCTGGGCTTTCTTTGATGCCTCCACTACACTTGTCTGCTCTTGAATAAGAATATTTCTAATTTTGTTCATCCTCATTTTCCCCATCATCCACCTCAGCATACACATTTAATTTCTTATCCTGCACTTTTATTAACGCCCA
The DNA here is from genome assembly GCA_026315105.1 of Locusta migratoria. Lineage (NCBI taxonomy): Eukaryota > Metazoa > Arthropoda > Insecta > Orthoptera > Acrididae > Locusta > Locusta migratoria. The sequence continues at coordinate 298,507,466 of CM048746.1, forward strand.
GATGTCACTACCATACAACATAGCTGGTCTCACAGCCGATTTAAAGAAATTTGCTTTTGTCTTTGGTTTTATTCTTTTGTCACAAAGCACACCTGATATCCTTTCCCAGTTCTTCCATCCAGCTTGGGTCCTGTGACATATCTCCTTATCTAAATCACCATTACTGGTTACATAGGAGCCCAGGTACTTGAATTCTCCAACTGATATTTGACAACATAATTTTTCCATATCTTCCACCTCCACCAACCTACAGGTATTCCATCTTCTTCCTATGAGTTCTCCATTTTTCATTTTCTCCCTCCAACTCTGCAATGTTCTTTCTACCTTCTCTTTGGCCTCCTTCACTATCACCATGTCATCTGCAAAACTACCCGACCATAAAGCCACTCCTTCCGTCAACACATCCATATCTATATTGAACAGGTATGGACTTAGTGCTGACCCTTGACGCTGTCCAACGATGATAGGGAACTTCTCGGTCACTCCAACATATCAACAAACAGCAGCTACTCATACCATTCACAGTATTAATATGTTAAAAAGTGGTGCTGGTGAAAAAACCTTTCTTCAGGGACCCTTATCTCAGATTCAGTTGATCACAAAGAGATAAGAGGGTAAAGTTTTTTTGCATAGTTCTTGTCCTAATGATCATTTGTATTCCTATCAGAACAACTAGCAAACTGTAGCTAACATACAGGACAGGGTCGAATGTAAACATTACACGCATCCTGCAGTCCTGTCAAATTGAGCAAATTGGTTGGTTCATGTACATTAAATGTGGTATATGATTGGCTTTAGGTGGTGTATAAGAGCAGTATTTGTTCATGAATAGTAAAACTATGACTTTTGGGGATGGCCACCTCTATATGTTTTACTCACTGCAAATAGTTGAAATTTTTGCCAACATTCTTATAATGATATTCTCAAACTACTTTTTAAATTTTGTTGATATCTTGATAGATACTGAGATCCAGAGTTTCAAAGTTACTGTACTTACACACACACACACACACACACACACACACACACACACACACACGCAAAAGAAAAAAAAGAAAGAAAAAAAAATAGTTTTAGTCATTTTGGCACCATGAACCATAAATATCTGTATTACTAACTATAGCTTAAATTTTATTAATATATTTTGTAGACATTTATCTAGAAACTAAAGTCTGTTATTTTTTAAAATATTTATTCCTGATCAAGATACACTGTTGCAGCCACTAAGAAATATACCACCTGATTTTAATTGTTGAAAGGCTAAATATAATACCACTGATTCTCACAAAAGGATAATGACAAGTTTTATTAACAAGAAAAACTGCTACAGTTATCTTTAACTCAAGAGGCACACAACCATTAGGCAAGAGACAAAGAGCAGTAAATCTACAAAAAAGTCTGTATATGCATTTACTCTTTGCAAAGAACTATTATGCCAAAGCATAGACAACTGCAAAGTGGACAAAACATAACAGACAGTAGCACAGTACTTTAAAATAATAATAATAATAATAAACATTTTTAATTGATTATCACAACACTCCCACTTCAATTAACAAATGTTTAACACTTCTGTAGTCTTCTGTCAGCAAGAACTTTAGCATCACCAACATAAAGTAGCTGTCTTATTTTTTCAAAATTGCTTCTAGTGAGTGGTTTGGTAAGAATATCTGCTTGCTGATCTGTAGAGCTTACATGTTCAAGGTTGAAGATTCCCAACTTAAATTTTTCTCGTATGAAATGATACTTCACGTCTATGTGTTTTGTTCGTTTGTGATACTCAGGGTTCTTGATCAACTGGATGGCACTTTGACTGTCCATATACAAGGTGGTAGTAATTTCTTTCTGATTAATAATATTTTGTAAAATTGACTGTATCCATACAATTTCTTTTACAGCCTGACAAGAAGCTAAATATTCTGCTTCAGTTGTTGATAATGCCACCACTTTTTGCCTCTGAGAGCTCCAAGCTATAGTAGCTTCACCAAACTTAACAACAAAACCTGTGGTCGATCTTCGAGTAAGAACATCTCCTGCATAATCTGAATCACAAAATACAGACAAACGAATATCCTCATTCCTTGGATAATACAAGCCATAAGAAATAGTTCCCTTTAGGTACTTTAAGATTCTCTTCACAGCATTCCAGTGCATCTTTTCTGGTTTTTCAAGATGCTGACTAGCATTATGTACTGAAAAAGTGATGTCAGGTCTGGTTGCCACAGACAAATATAGTAAACTTCCAACAGCCTGACGGTATGGAGCATTGATAATTTTTGAGTCATTCCCCACCTCAGAGTACATTTGTCCACAATCAGCAGGAATAGCTACAGCATTGGTATTTTCCATGTTGTACCGTTCCAGTACAGCTCTTGCATATGCCTCTTGGTTTAAGAAGATGGAGCCATCCTTGAACTGCTCTATCTGCAAACCGAGATAATGATTAACACTGCTGGTTGTTATCTCAAATTCTTGTTCCAAATCACTCATTAGTAAATTAATTACTTCCATAGATTCTGATATGATTAGTCCGTCATCAACGTGAATGGCTAGAATGGTCAAGAATTCACCCTTATTATTGACAAAAACACAGGGGTCTGCACTTGTTTCTGTCAGTCCAAATTTGTTCAACACACTGGTGAATCGTTTATTCCATAGTCTAGAAGCTTGTTTAAGCCCATAGATACTTTTCTTCAGCTTGCATACCTTTTTGGTACCATCCTCAAACCCTTCTGGCTGTTTCATATATATTTCAGTATCTATTTCACTGTATAAAAATGCAGTTTTCACATCAAACTGCCTCATATGCATTGCTTTGGATGCTGCAATGGACAAGATTATTCTTATGGAATCAAATCTAACCACTGGACTAAAGGTTTCAGTATAGTTCATGCCTAATTTCTGTCGAAATCCTCTAGCAACAAGTTGAGCTTTAAATCTATCCACAGTTCCATCAGTTCTCCTCTTCACTTTGAACACCCACCTATTGTCAAGTATTTCTTGGTTTTCTGGGGGCTCAGTCAAGATCCAAGTTTCATTAAGATTAAGAGAATACATTTCTTCTTGCATAGCCTGTTTCCAATTTTCTGCATTGTCACATTCCATTGCATCTTGATATGAGATGGGTTCATAGCACTTCGTTATGCAGGTAGAATTTACAGTAGTATAGTTGGCGTATCTGACAGGCTTTTTGATTTTTGACCTGTCTCGTAGGCTGCTTCTAATTTTATTCTCAGATTTGATGACCTCTTGATTGTCATTTTGCATAGAAGATCTACAGTTGGCTTCAGTATTTGATTCTTCTTCAAATATTCTAATTTCTTCTCCTGTTTGATTCAGGGTTTCCTCTTGAGTAGTCTGCTTATCATCAGTTGTCTCAGATATTAGGAAAGGTACACATTCAGTATTGAAAGTTTTCTCTGATTGACAGTCCTTATATAATTTGCCCATGAAAACAATGTCACGGTATATTTTAACTTGATCTTTATGAGAAAACCAAACACGATACCCCTTTACTTCTGTATCGTAGCCAACTAGAAAACCTTTTTCACCTTTGGAATCCCATTTCTGCCGTCTATCCTTTGGAATGTGTGTATAAACCATCTCTCCAAATATCCTGAGTTTGGTCACATCATAATCCAATCCATTCCACATTTTGTGAGGTGATTTGCCATTGACACTGCTTGTACCTGTTCTATTCAAAATATAAGTTGCTGTATTAATGGCTTCAGCCCACAGTCGTATTGGCAGCCCACTTGCATGAATCATTGTTCTTGCAGTCTCCACCAAAGTTCTGTTCTCACGTTCGGCTGCACCATTCTGTTGAGGACAATAAGTTACTGATTTTTGATGTGTTATCCCATAATTCTGCATTATTTTTCGCACTTCATGGTTAATGAATTCTAGTCCATTATCAGTTCTGATCACTTTAATGCCATTTTCAATTTGTTTTTCAGTAGTTTTTATGAAAGATTCCAAGTGTTCCGCAACTTCAGATTTATGTCTTAGAAAATACACAGTTCTCCAATGTGAATAATCATCTTTTAACAAAAGAAAGTACCTTGAACCACCAATAGAATCAACTTGCATAGGGCCACACAAATCACAGTGAATCAGTTCACCTGCCCTTTTTGACTTTGAATCACTTTTGTGGAAAGGTAATTTATGAATTTTCCCAACGACACAATCTTCACACAAACTTTTATCTTCTTCCTTAAATTGAATCTGCCTATCTTTCAGAAACTTTTTCACATGGGGAAAATTTTGATGAGCAAGTCTTTTGTGCCAAATTTTAAGATCTTCCTTGGTAGCCACATTTGCTTGAACACTGTCATTTTCACTAAGTGAAATCTTAAATTTCATCCTATACAACCTTTCTTCACGAACTCCCACTGCAACAACATTCTCTCCCTTGAAAAGTCTGCATGTTGCCTTGTCAGATTTAAATTGTATGCCCTTGTCTAATGCTGCTCCAAGTGAAAATAAATTAAACCGAATATCTGGCACATATAAAACATTTGACAAATACTTTTCATTCCACCTTTTACCATCAAAGGCTAGAATGTTTATGTCGCCTTTCCCATGTGAAGTAATATAACTACCATCACCAATACAGATTTGGACTTCACTCTCAAATGGACTGTAATTTACAAACCATTCAATTTCATTACACATGTGATCAGTAGCACCAGAATCTAAAAACCATGCATTTTTATTTACATGATTGGCTGCTAAAATTTTGCTTATCAAAGCATCCCCTCTTAGTTCACACTGATTCTGACCTTGATGCTTTGATACAGTACTTCTGCATTCTTTTGCACAATGACCGGGTTTATTACACTTGAAACAAATGGTTTTGCAATCTTTAGCCCAATGACCAGGTTTATTACATTTGAAGCACTTACCTTGTTTTCTTGAATTTTTATTTGTAGGACAGGGATTATTCTTAAAATGATTACTTCTTCCTTGTGTACCTGCTGCAAATGCTTCCCCCTTCACGTCTTCCTGAAGATTAAGGCGTTTTTCCTCCATCAATAATCTTGATGTCAAATTTGCTAATGTCTGTTGATCCGGATGTGTTGATTCCCATGCACTCAGAAAATAGTTATAACTTTTTGGTAGTGTCATTAACAGTTTTGTGATCACCATAGAATCTGAAATATTTTCACCTTGATTCCTTAACCGATGTACCAGGTCTTCTAATTGTGAAATATATGTAGCCATATCATTTGAAATATCCTTTTTTAGGTTATACCATTGCTGCTGGAGTAAATGTATGCTTACACTGTTTTTCTGTTCATAAACTGAAAGTCATTTGATCCACATAGCAGCTGAAGATTCACAGTTAATGATATGTAGCAATGGCTTGTCTTCAATTGATGTTCCAATAACTTTCTGAGCTGCATTGTCCAACTTATTCCATCTTACAAGATCTTTTTCATACTTCAGCCTTGCTTCAGTATTCATGTTGTCATTACACTCTGGTTTAATTACTTCACCTGTGACAATGTCCCAAGCTCCCATAGCACTTAAAGTAACACGAACTTGAAATTTCCAGGCAGACCAATTTTCAATGCCTTTGAGTTTTGTAATTCTAGAAATTTCGTTTTCCATCATTTTAACACAGCAGAAATAACCTTAAAACTTTTGCTCACACAAGTTTAATACTACAATAATGCACCCACTATTCAGTTTTACTTTTGTCAGTTCAAAACTTGTCACTCAGTGATTACTGGGCCCATAACCTGTTGAAAGGCTAAATATAATACCACTGATTCTCACAAAAGGATAATGACAAGTTTTATTAACAAGAAAAACTGCTACAGTTATCTTTAACTCAAGAGGCACACAACCATTAGGCAAGAGACAAAGAGCAGTAAATCTACAAAAAAGTCTGTATATGCATTTACTCTTTGCAAAGAACTATTATGCCAAAGCATAGACAACTGCAAAGTGGACAAAACATAACAGACAGTAGCACAGTACTTTAAAATAATAATAATAATAATAAACATTTTTAATTGATTATCACAACATTAGTAAATCTAATCAATGAAAAAGGAACACAGGCAGTGATAGCAACAAATAAACAAATAGACACACACACACACACACACACACACACACACACACACAAACGCTAGCTTTTGCAGCCTAGCTGCTTTGTCAGGCAGAAGGAAAGGAGAGGGAATAGGAAATGATGAGAGTTTTAAGGGAGTGGGTAAGGAGTCATTCCAATCCCGGGCAGGAAAGACTTACCTTGGGGGGAAAAAAGGAGGGTAAACAAATCACACACACCCACACATTTACACAGACACAAGTACACTTTTGTTGCTATCACTGCCTGTGCTCTTTCGCCTGGTAAGTGGACTTCATCTGTTTTTTACTTATATTTTTCCTGTTAGGAATTTTTCCTCTACAATAATCAATGAAAAAAGTGGATATAGTTTTGTAGGCTTTCCTAGCATAATTGTTCTTCATATTTTCTTTGGGTCCAGCTTGACTTCAAAATCCGGCAGCAGACCTGAAGAAACTATGAAGAAAACACTTGATTTTTTGCATGTCTTACAGATTCATACCTATCAAATGAAGTAAACTGTTGCAACATATTGTAAAGAATTTTCTGAGTTGGCATATAGTTTATTTTAGATCACAGTCTTTCAAAACTAGCAACGTGAGTGTAGATCAGTTGTGGCTTACATTCAAAGAAATTATATCAACAATCATTGACAGATTTATACCAAACAAATTGACAAAAGAGGGGCTGGCCTGCTGTGATGCACAAAACAGGTGAGATCACTCTTGCAAAAGCAAAGTAAAAAACATGTCAAATTTAAATGTACACAAAATTCTCAAGACTGGACATCTTTTATAGAGACAAGGAATTTAGCTTGAACCTCAATGCGAGAAGCTTACAATAGTTACCACAACAAAACCCTGTCATGTAATTTGGTAGAGAATCCTAAGAAATCCTGACTATATGTAAAGTATACTAGTGGCAAAATACAACCAGTACCTCCACTACACGATAGCAATGGCGATGCTACCAATGACAGTTCTGCTAAATCAGAATTGCTTTCCGAAATTCCTTCACCAGAGAAGGCAAAGCAAATACTCCAGAATTCATATCGAGAACAGCTGCCAGCATGCATAATTTAAAAATAGATATCCCTGGTGTATTAAAGCAACTTAAAACACTTAACAAAAGTAAGTCTACCAGTCCAGATTGTATACAAATTAGGTTCCTTTCAGAGTATACTGATACAATAGCCCCTTACCTAACTGTGGTATACAGTGGCTCGCTCAACAAAAGAGCCGAACCCAAAAACTGGAAAGTTGAACAGATCTCTCCAATATTCAAGAAAGGCAATAGCAGTGATCCACAGAATTACAGGCCTATATGATTAACATCGGTTTGCAGCACAATTTTAGAATATATACTGTTACTTTCTTCAAATATTATGAACTACCTTGAAGAAAATGACCTATTGACCCATAGTCAACACGGATTCAGAAATTATTGTTCTTGTGAATCGCAGCTAGCTCTTTACTCACATGGTGTGATCAGTGCTACCCACAAGGGATATCGAACAGATTCCATTTTTCTAGATTTTTCGAAGGCTTTTAACACTGTAAATCACAAGCATCTTCTAATCAAACTGCTGCTTATGGAATATCACCACAGTTGTGTGTCTGAATTCATGATTTCCTGTCAGAAAGGACACAGTACTTTGTTAATGGCAGTAAGTCATTGAGCAGAACAGAAGTGATATATGACAGCCACTAATCTTCCTTATTTTTTAAAATGATTTAGGAGACACTCTAAGTAGCTATCTTAGACCGTTTGTGGATGATGCTGTCATTTATCAGTTTGTAAAGTCACACGAAGATCAAAAGCAACTGCAACATGATTTACATAAGACATTTTCATGGTGCAAAAATTGGCAATTGACAGTTTAAAAGTTCAGAGAAGGGTAGCTAGCTCATTTTATATTACTGCAATATAGGTGGAGAGTGTATCACAGAAATGATGCATGAAATGAGGTGAAAACATTAAAAGAAAGGTGTTATTTGTTGCATCAAGATTTATCTGCAAAATTTCTTTCACCAACTTTCTCTTCTGAATGCAAAAATATTTTGTTAGCACCCACCTACATAGGGAGACATGATCATCATAATAAAATAAGAGAGATCAGATTGAAAACAAAGTTGTAATTTTCCTTTTCCTGTGAGCTGTTAGAGAATGGAACTGTAGAGAAATATCATAAAAACAGTTTGATGAACCCTCTGCCGTGCACTTCAGTGTGGCTTGCAGAGTATTTATCTAGATGTAGACACACAGCAGCATATGAAATTCAGGTAAGATTTCAAAATTTTATTTAAAATTGAAGGGCATAACAATATCTCATTGTGTTCTCAAGATATGGTTTCATACCAACACAGTAGGTTCGTTCAAAGAGCTGCAGGACTGCAGCTTCCTGCAACTTCCTGCACAGCAAAGCAGGCGCTACCACGCATGCACGGTACCGATGACGTCAGTCAGGCTGCAGGAGGAAATTTTCCCTGCAGCTCATGCAGCCAGAAAGCTGCAGGACACTGCAGCGGGGAGCTTCCTTGAACAGCCGGTAGGCTGCAGCAAGCTGCAGGATTTCTTTTTGAACACGAATTTCCGTACTGTGCATGCGCAGTTGCAGCCCTGCAGCTCTTTGAACGAACCCAGTGTGTACACTTTTGCCCAATTAGATTTGGAGGCCTGTAGGAAATACATACTTTTCTTAAAGAAAACTGTTCTGTGAAGAAATTTGACATTTCAAATTCAGATACCTTCTCTCAATAAATTACTGATTTTCTTTTCATTATTCATCATTCCTTTTACATATTGTTGTTGTTGTTGTTGTGGTGGTGGTCTTCAGTCCACAGACTGGTTTGATGCAGCTCTCCACACTACCCTATCCTGTGCAAGTACCTTCATCTGAGAATATGTTCAGCAACCTACATCCTTTTGAATCTGCTTACTGTATTCGTCCCTTGGTCTCCCTCTACGATTTTTACCCCACACACTTCCTTCTCACACTAAGTTGATGATTCCTTGATGTCTCAGAATGTGTCCCACCAATCTATCCCTTCTATTAGACAGTATATGCCAGAAACTCCTTTTCTTCCCAATTTGGTTAAGCACCTCCTCATTTGTTACGTGATCTACCCATCTAATTTTCATCATTTATCTGTAGCACTACATTTTGAACGCTTCTATCATATTTTTGTCTGAACTCGTTATCGTCCACATTTCACTCCCATACAGTGCTACACTCCAGACAGATGCTTTCAGAAAGGACTTTCTAACATTTACATTAATATTGGATGTTAACAAGTTTCACTTCTTTAGAAATGCTTTTCTTCCCATATCCATTCTGCATTTTATATCTTCTCTACTTCAGGCCATCAGAAGTTATTTTGCTACCCAAATAACAAAACTTATCTACTACTTTTATTGCCTCATTACATAATCTAATTCCTTCAGCATCACCTGAGTTTCTGATATTACATTCCATTACCTTTGTTTTACTCTTGTTAATGTTCATCTTATATCTTCCTTTCAAGACACTGTCCATTCTATTAAATTGCTCTTCCAGATCCTTTGCAGTCTCTGACAAAATTACTATGTCATCGGCAAACCGCAATTTTTATTTCTTCTCCCTGAACTTTAATTTCCTCTCCAAATTTCTCCTTCCATTCTTTCACTGCTTGCTCACTGTATAGATTGAACAACATTGGGGAAAGGCTACAATCCTGTCTTACTCCCTTCCCAACCTCTGGATCCCTTTCTTGCCCTTCGACTCTAATAACCGCTGTCTGGTTTTTGTACAGGTTGGATATAACTCTTCGCTCCCTCAGCACATTTTTATGCTGAGAGAGAGAGAGAGAGAGAGAGAACCATAAGCAATTACATGTGTAAAGAGATGACAGTGTTGACTGAAGAGACAGAAAGCAGACTGTGACAAAGAAAGAGACAGTGGCATGTGAGAGCAAAAGAGTGGGACAAAGACAATGACAAAGAGTCAGTTACAATGGGAGAGACAATCAAAGGAAAAGGAGGTATTGAGAGAGAAACATATTTAGGCAGTAGCAATGAAAGGGATATGCTGTGCATAAACTTTCTTGCATTGAGAAATTCAGTACAAGGATGTAGCATGTAGGTTTGTTAAAATGGCATGAATCTCTTCACATGACAACATTTTTTATGAGGACAGCTGAACATGGTGAGGCAGCTGGATTCACACTCCTGTGTCAGAGTCCTTTAAACAGGAATATATTTGACTTTTATATGATCCAACAGGAACATTTTAGTTGGTTAAAATAATGGTAATTTATTGATAATACAGTGCATAGATTAAGTTTCTAAAAATTACTTCTCCTTTAATATACAACTATAAAGAGTGCAACATTATTTCTTAATAAGAAATGAATCACTTAAAAATTAAGATGAACTAATTAGCCTGCATATTTTATCCAAATTTGTTTTGCAGATTAGAAACATTCCAAGACCAATTGATGTACCTGACTCTGGGCTGGTTTGTGACCTTTTGTGGGGAGATCCTGCAGAGGTAAGAACTGTATTTTTTACAATAAAAAGCTATGAAAAATTGAGTTATCGCTGAAATGTGAAAACAGCTCAGATAATTTTCCTCTATTCAATGCAAGTAAAATGGTATTATGAAGTTTTTTTTGTAGCGTTTAGCTGTGCTATGGGTTATGCTCACTCTGTAAATTAAAAGCTAAAATGTTTAGTTTCCAGTTACAACAAAGATTTTACTGTGATATAATGTGGCTTTCATTTCTCACAATCTTTGAGTAAATGAGCAAAGACAAAGTTCTTCATGCTTTGATTGGATATGAAAGGTGCCATTCATATCATCGTTTGCTGGAGGAGGTAGTTGTCGGATGTATGTGGCACTTCTGAAAGGCCCTGCATTTCAGATTATGAATCATTAATTTATTTATAACTCAGAAAAATAAGTGGATAATTAAATTTATCATATCACTTTATAAATTGTGATCCTCTCTATTTGATCACAACAATCTCCAAAATACCTTAACAGATTTTAATGGGGTTTAAACTGGTAAGTCAGGCATAACTTTGATCAACATTTAGGCTTCACCATATCAAAAATGAATGGCAGAAAAAATAATAAGGAATTTTAAAGTTTGAATAGTTTGCCAAGCTAAGTAGTTTGGATGTTTACCTTTTATTTTACTTCAGTGACACAAGTATTTTTGGAACTTAACATCAATGACAGAATTAAGCATCACAATCTTATCTTCATGTATGGTATATAAACTAATACTGAATTTTCTGTTTAGGATACACAGATTTACTTACTTTGCTTTGAATATTAAAATATAACAAAATTGCTTTCTTCTTCCAATATGTTTACTTTCCTGGCAAGATAAATGAATTTATTGACTAATTGAGTCATTGGTCATAAAGGTTATATTTTTACCAGATGAGGTACACAATCCTAAAAAGCAATGGTACACAAATTCGTTTCTTTAACAACGTACAGGCATCACAGTGGAATATTTCAGATATGTTTCGAAACTTTAATGTGAATATTTTAGGTGTGCTCTACCTGGTTGTTTATGAGTATTAGTTGAAAATGTACATTACTGCCACTAGTCACATTTTACCACTACACATTTTGGATACTTACATTGAAATTTAAGAGATCTCATGGAATAAATTTTCTGTAATGTAGGATTTGAAGTAGGCAACTTGTGACATTGTCTAGTAGTAGGAAACAACTACAGTATTCCAGGACAAATCTCAAACTTTCAATTTAAGTTCTGAAAATCCAATCCATTGCTTTTTCTGGACAGCTTCTAGTGAATTGCAGCTGAACCATCTCAAATTTTCCTGGATATAAAAAAAAAAGTTTTCTTCTGGTTTGTTGTATGTAGCTTGAAAACAATACAGTAATTCATTCCATCAATTTATTTATAATACTACACTCTAAGATAAAAATAAATGAACTGAACCATTAAGAAATCATCTGAATGGGACAGAAATTGGTAGAGGAGATGTATAGATACAAACAAATGATTGCAATCTCAATAAATATGGATGCTTTATTCAAGAGAAAGAGTTTCATAAAATGTGCAACTCAGTAGTGCCTTGATTTGCCTCTGTCCCTTAAGCAAGCAGTTTTTCAGCTTGGCATTAATTGACAGAGATGTTGGATGCATTCCTGAGGAACAATGTGTTAAATTATCTCCACTTGGTGTACTAGATCATGAAAATCTCAAGCTGACAAACAATCTCTGTCCTAAAGTTTCAAGCAATCTGATTTAGAGTCAACGTAGGGGTGTAGCAAGCATGAAGACAAGAAACAGAAACTCTCACTATGTGCAGCTGGGTATTATCGTACTGAAATATGAATGCAAGATGGTTTGTCATGAAGGCTAATACAAAGTAAATAGCACTGATTATCATACTGGTTTTTCTTCCTCACACACTGTGGGAAGAAACAGGTTCATAAAAATCATGCAGTTTGTAAGATTTTTATTGTTACAGATTGAGGAGAAAATGCAAAGATCTATTGGATGTGTACAAAGTCTAGGGAAAGGAATAGGGAGAGAAAAAAGGCGGAGAAGAATGATAGGTGGATGGGTTGCATCACATAGGGAGCAGATGGAAGCCTTTATTCTTTAATTAATGTAGTTCCTATAGAATAAATTATGGATAATACATTTGTAGATCAAGCATAATACACTAGTGACATTTAAAGAGAGACTCATAAATTAAAATGGTAAAAAAAGAATGAAAAAACACCAATCAAAATAGGCCGAACTTGCAGCTGCCCATCTTGGCAATTCACTAATGCCAGCCCTCCTAGACTACTAACGAAGATACGAGCATATGGAATAGATTCACAGATATGTGATTGGCTGGAAGACTTCCTAAGTAATAGATTGCAGTACGTTGTTCTCGATGGCGAGTGTTTATCAGAGACGAGTGTATCATCAGGCGTGCCCCAGGGGAGTGTGATAGAACTGCTATTACTTTCTATCTATATAAATGATCTGATGGACAGAGTAAATTGTAATTTGCAGCTGTTTGCTGATGATGCTGTGGTGTATGGAAGGGTGATGTCTTTAATTGTCTGTAATAGCATACAGGATGACTTAGACAAAATTTCTAGATGATGCAAAGCATGGCAGCTAGCTCTCAATGTAGAAAAATGTAAGGTGATTTTATTTATTTATTTATTTATTTTTATTTTGCACATGAATATGAAAAACAATTTCATAATATTTGAATACAGCATTAGTAGTGAGCTTCTTGATGCAGCTGCGTTATTTAAATATCTAGGCGTAACATTTCAGAATAATATTAAATTAAACAAACATGTAAGGACAGTTGTAATGCAGATAGCCAACTTTGGTTTACTGGGAGAGTGGAGACCACTTATAAAATTCTTGTATGATCACATCTTAGGTATTACTCAAGTGCTTGGGACCCACAGCACATCAGTTTAAAGGACGCAGTTCAGAGGCGAGTTGCTAGATTTGTTACTGGTAGGTTCAACCAATGCGCAAGTGTCACAGAAATGTTGCGGGAACTCAAATGGGTATCGCTGGAGGAAAGACAATGCTCTTTTTGAGAAATTCTGTTGAGGAAATTTAGAGGGCCGGAATTTGAAGCTGAGTGTAGAAAAATCTTCCTGCTGCCTACTTAAATTTTGCGTAATGATCTCAAAGATAAGAGAAATTAGAGCTCGTATGGAGGCATATAGGCATTCTTTTTTCCCTCGATCTATTTGGAGGTGGATTAGGAAAGGAAATGCCTAATAGTGGTACAGTGTACCCTCCACCATGCACTTTATGATGGATTGCAGAGTATGTATGTAGATGTGATAGTTGATGATTAATTTTAATCATCAGCTAATCTTCTTAATGTATGTGGCTTAGTCCCTTAGTGGTATGGCTAACAATACAAAACTAAAATTTCTGGGTTCAATCAATTGTCATTTCAATGGGTTTTTTATTTATTTACTGTATTTAATCTATTTTTACTGTCACTCATTTTTCCTTTCACTTCTGGAAATGATTTGTAAATATAAAGAAAAGTCAAGTTGCATCACAAAAACCTAGTTGTATGATTAAAAAAAAATATATAACTTGTTCCATGATTTCAGACAAAGGACAGCATTATCTTTTACTTTCATTCATTCCATACCATTAAAGTTTCTCCTTCACAATAATCTATATGGAAAACAATGAAAGAATGAATTATTGATGTATCAATAAAAGTACAGTCTTTTATATATTTATTCAAGCAATACTAAATTTAAAATACTTAGCCTAATGAGAAATTAAATATTGAATTGGTAATATGGAGAAAATGTTGTAATCACTGTTATCATGACATTAAATTTCAGCTCTGAAACAGAGATATGCATTTCATTTTATTAGAAAACTTACATAATTTTAGGCAATGTTGAAAACATAATTAAATGTGATTTACTGCATCACTTATGCATTACTGTGTATTCCAAATATTTAATTAAGATAAAAAATTAATTATATTTATGTTTATTTTCAGGGGCTGACTGGTTGGGCTCAGAATGACAGGGGTGTGAGCTATGTTTTTGGTTCAGATGTAGTTCGCCATTTCCTTGAGAGGCATGACTGTTCACTTATTGTGAGAGCTCATCAGGTTGTTGAAGATGGATACCAGTTCTTTGCCCAAAGATCAATGCTCACACTGTTTTCAGCACCAAACTATTGTGGAGAATTTGATAACGCAGGAGCTGTCCTGGGTGTCTCAGAAGACCTCACTTGCTGGTTCAGCATATTACCGGTAACAGCTGATGCCAATTTCAATTTAAACTTGAAAAATTATGTAATTAGATGTCATTGCAAGATGTTGTGTGCTCATACTGCTATGAGTGAAAAACTGATTAACTATCTTATGTCAGTTTTTTTAAGACTGTGAGTGTGAATGGATTTGAAAATTAAGGAAATATCCATTGTTTAGTTTTCAACACTCACAAACCCCTACAATATAATTCCTTATTTATATGTGCCATTGCAGCAGTGTGTGTGTGAGAGAGAGAGGGGGGGGGAGATTCAGAATAGGTATTACAAGAAGGTTAAAATCTAATAACCCTGGAAGACTGTAACACTGTAGTAGGTGAAGGAATAAAACACAGACTGACAGAATAATATGAATTCGGTAGTAACAGTGAGAGTGTGGGTATACTTGGAAAAGTTCTGGAGACATAGGCAGATCTCATCCTGGTTACATTATGGTCAAACAAAGGGAAGAGAGCACCAACAGCATCACCCTTCTGCAGAACATCTGAATCCAGGTGTGAGCTGAGCAACTGACCCAGAATGGTTGGGAGAGGTATGTTACCTCCATCAGTTCTTGAACCTCCTTTCTCCAGTGTGGTCACAAGTATGGAACCTTTTCAGCTTCTGCCCACTGATGGGAATCCCCAGTCTATCCATTCAGATAACCCTCTGTACCAAGGCAACATCACAGAGTTCTACGAATGCAGCCTACAGCTCGAATTTTCACACTCTTAAAGAATGGATTGATCATAACTGGTTGTCATTTCACATGGGCCACCAGGAAATGTACAATGCCACTTTTAGTGAGTGAAAGTTCCAAAGTGCCCTTGCTACATGCCCTGGGACTGGGTCACATCCACGTCAATGTCAACTACTCACCCTCTTCAATCATCTCTGGGCAGAGGGTGTTTTCCTGATCCAAAGGTGGGAAGAATCATCATCCCAATGCAGATCTGTTGGCAGTTGATACTTACCATCCTGTCAACCCCACCAACATTTGTGTAAGTTTCTTAAATGTATGATGAGTCAGCAGCTCGTGTGGCTCTTTGAAGCTCAACAGGTGGGGCTTCCATCAGGACTCTCCACTATCAACAATCCTGTCCCACTATCTGAACTGCTTTCACTCAGTGTGAACATCTCCTTGTAGTAATTTTTTATCTCCAGAAGGTGTCATATACATGCTACACAGTATGAATGGGCATTATGGTGTCCACTTCCCATCTCTCTCCAGAGCTTCCTCTCACTTCACACCTGTTGGGATGCAGTTGGTTCCTCTCTCATCTCCCCAAGTGCAGAAGAATGTCCTGCAGGGCTCCGTCCTTAGTGTTCCTGGTTGCAATCAATGGTCTTGCTGCTGCAGTAGGGTCATTGTTCTCTTCCTCTTTGTTTGATGGTGACTTTTGCATGTATTTCAGTTCTACTAGCATTGATGTTCCTGAATGACAGAAGCAGGGAGCCATCTGAAAGATGCAGTCTCCAATTCCAGTTTCCAATTTTCTGCCTCGAAAACATGAGTTATGCACTTCTATGATTGCCTGGCAGTCCATCTGGATCCAGAGCTATTCCTGGCTGAGAATCTTCATGGTGAGGAGAATCATCTCTTCTTAGCCATATTTTGTAATACCTGGTTCACTTAGATGCCCCACCTTCACCAGTTTAAATAAAAGTGTTTGTGACATCCAAATATCCTTTGCAGCCTCAGCCACACCTTTTGGGCAGCCACACTATCAACTCTCTTGCAGCTCTATAATGCCTTAACAGAATCCTGCCTTGACTACAGGAGCTTGGTGTATGACTCTGCAGCACCTTCAGCGTTGTGGGCCCTAGAGCAAATTCTCCACAGTGCTGCCCAATTAGCAACAGGTGCTTTCTGCTCAGTCCAGTGACTAACCTCTTTGTTGAAGCTGAGGTCCCTCCCTGCAGTTCTGCTGACAACAGTTGCTTGCTTCATATGATGCCTGTGTTCATGCCTTGCTTCAGGACTCGAATCACAGGCTTCTTTTTCCAGCTACTGCACTCCACTCCCTACCACAGCAGCCCATGATCTCCAAATCAAGTTCCATGTTTGTTCCCTTCTTTTGTAATTAAAGTCCCTTTCCGTCCCTACCATCTTCCTCTACTCTTCCCACAACCTTGCTTAGTCCATTCCTCATTTCCAGCTTTGTATGGATTTTACCCATGACTCAAAATCTTCACTTTAACAAATTAATTCTCATTCATCAGTTTCTGGCACTTTTTGACTCGTTTGTGGCTCAGAAATTGTTTATACTGATGGTTATCTAGTAGAGGGCTAGTGTTCTAATGCGGTGCTAGTCACTATTTCTCATGCTCTTTAACATCTCCAAACTTGCCCCAGATAGTCGTTTGCTAACTGTACTGACTGCCTAGCCGTCTGAGAGCCTTGCAAGCTCTTGACCAGTGTTTCCCCCAGCATCTGTTGGTATGGTCTATTCACAACCCTGTCTTCACCCTTGGCAAATCTTGCACTTCTGTGGTCTTTGTTTGGACCCCAGAGCCATGTCGCCATTCTGGGGAATGAACCCATTGATTGGATGGCCGAGCAGGCCATCACCTCATGGCCATTGGAGATTGGTCTCCCAGAAAGGAATCTCTGATTGGTGTTGAGCTGCAAGGTCCTTGGGGTTTGGAGATCTGAATGGTCTAACTTGAATGTGCTGAACAAGCTCCTTGTGGTCAAGCTCTCTACAGCTTGATGGAAGTGGTCCCTGAGGGTCTGTCATAGGGAATCAGATATCCTCTATTGCCTGTGTATTATTCATACCTGGTTAACATATGGCCATCTTCTTTGTTGTGAGATCCCACCCAATTGTTACTGTGTCAGTCTTGACAGTGATCCTTATCCTGTTGTGCTGTCCTCTTTTAGTCATCTTGCTAAAGTCTTTCAATCTACCTACTGCGCTCCCTTTTATATTTGGTGACAATGCGATTGTGTACCTTGACCAAAGAGGTTTTTTTTGGCTCCTGTGTGTAATTTCGATTCATGGGACACCACAGAGCGCCCCCCCCCTCCCCGCCCTTGGAGTGTGGAGCACAAGGGATGCGTCAGCGTCAACGCCATTAGTGTATTGTCGTGTGGTGCTGGCTCATAGTCCGGCAAGGGGCGTGGAGTGTGTGTTGTAGTGAGGTCGCACAATGTGGTTCAGTTGCCGAGAGGGCCATGGCCATGGTGACGCGACATGTTGAGAGCTGTCAGTGTGGGCTGTGGGGTGGGGAGGTCGCGCACTTCTGGCATGTGCGATGATTCAGGTGGTGTAGAGCATCATAAGTACTGTCCCAGTGGAGAGCTGAAAGGTGGGGAAAACAATATGTAGTCCTTCAACCAGGAGGGGACGTTCAGCATGGGAGATCAGAACAGGAAGGGAAGGAAGGAGGGGAATTGAGAGACTGACAGATGTAGGACACCTGACACACTTAAAGATGCCGCAATCTTTGAAGAGTCGGCAAAAGAGGGTAAGGCAAGGTGTTTGATTAAGGTGATGTTTACAGGAGTGGAGGTATCGTCGGAACAGGGCTGGAGGTACAGGACAAGCAACATTTTGTCCCACAGCT
The DNA here is from genome assembly GCA_026315105.1 of Locusta migratoria. Taxonomy (NCBI): domain Eukaryota; kingdom Metazoa; phylum Arthropoda; class Insecta; order Orthoptera; family Acrididae; genus Locusta; species Locusta migratoria. The sequence continues at coordinate 298,525,892 of CM048746.1, forward strand.
GGACAATCACGTCAACCTGTGGATAGGCAGAGACATCCATGGCGTATGTGACATAGGCGTCTGGGAATCAATGAGGTGCATTGTCGTCTGTGTGGTGCAGGACTGGGAGGCGTTGAAGTTGGGGGTCGAAGAAAAACCTGCAAACATTGGCGAGTTGTATGGCGCAATATGTGGCGTGACATGCATAGCACCAGGAGGTGGCTGCAGGAGGGCAGAATCTGCCTGATCACTGCCTAAGACTTGGTCATCACATGCATGCTTGGCACTCGGTAGGGCGTCATCATGTGCACGAACATCTTGTGTAGGTGAAAGATCGTCATATGCTGTAATATCACTTGTTGGGGGGTTGTCTGCATTATAATTTCCTATCTGTGGGGTGTCACATGCAGAGGAAAGCGTCCATGTGGGTTTCAGCCAGTTGATGGAGATTGTAACCACCCATTCATTAAGTGAAATGTCAAATGTGTTCTTGGATCTGTGTAGGACGCAGTGTGGGCCAGAGTAAGGCGGCTGTAGTGGGGGGCGCACAGTGTCATCACGCAGCATTACAAACTCACAGTCCTCCAGTGCTTTGTGTACAAACACATGTGGTGTACAATGGGCACGTAGCAGAGGTATCCGCATGTACGTGATATGTTTGCGTACGCATTTGGCAAATCGGTTTGTGAGGAGTGTCTGAGTCGGTGATGGGAAGTACAAATGGTTCACAGTAAACTACCTCGGTAAGGGAGGTGCATAGATCTTCCTTGTGTGCAGCGCAGATGCGGAGAAGAACCCACAGGAGGGCAGCGGTCCATATATGCCGTGGCATGTAAGGGCTATTTTGAGGGTTCGAAGCCATCTCTGGACAAGCCCATTGCTCTGTGGATGGTAGGCTGTCATATGGAATTATTGGTTCAGCACAGACTGCACAAGTTATTGAAAAGTGCTGACTCAAACTGATGCCCCTGATTAGTAGTAAGTGAGGACAGACAGCCCAACTGTGATATCCATGCATCACATGACAGTTGCTGCGGATATATATTTGAGCAGGACAGCTTCAACCCACCGAGTAGTATGGTTGATCATTGATAGTATATAACAAATCTTGTCCGAAATGGGAAGGGGGCCAATGAGATCCAAATGAATCTGTTTGAAACAGCAGCCTATGAGAGTTTTGAAACTGCCAGTGGGGGGGGGGGGAGTTGTGTGTGCCTGTCGACTTTACTGCGTTGGCACAATAAGCACACCTGAGTCCATGATTGGCAGTCACGTCGCATAGTCAGCCAAACGAATTGTTCTGAAGTCAACTTTAAGGTCAGCTTAACACCAGGTGAGAAAGGCCATGAAGAGAATGGAAAAGCCTGTGCACATCGCCGAAGGAACCAGGAGGCGCACCACACTGGTGGAAATGTCACAAAAGACTTGGATGCCCAAGCCAGGTGACAAGTACAGTTCAATATGCAGTGAGGTGTTCGGAGAGCAGAGTAAATGTTGTATTTTGTCATCCATCTGCTGAAGGCATGGGTGCCAAAATAGTGATGATGCGTGACATATAATCTGCTAGACACTGTCTGCACCACATACATATCTTACATTGGTTTTAAATTGGGAAATAAAGTGCTGAGGAGGGGGATCACCTGATGGATTACCTATAGCATCAGCAAGCAGGCGGTGTCCACACTAAAATATTTGATGGCAGCATAAATGGCATAGAGTTCACTGTCAAACACGGGCCATTTACGTTGAGAGGATGTTAATTTTTTTGAGAAGAAATGAAGAGTCACTAGCATCCTTGGTAATTGAAATTTTAGCATCTGGAATGGGACGTGGGAACGTCACTGCACAAGTGAGTGCTTTCTTTAAATGGTTGAATGTGGCAGTCATATTGTTTGTCCAAGAGACCTTTGCTCGCCTGGCATGTTTGTTGCCTGCTAGTGCATCAGTTAATGGTGCTTGTAGTGAAGCCGCATTAGGAATGTGGTGCCTGAAAAAATTAATCATTGCTAGGTAGTGGTGCAGCTCTTTATATGTCTTTGGAAGTGGGAGTTACAATATGAGTGAAACGCAATGAGGTGGGACGCGTGCCTTGCTCTGAAACCTTGTGTTCTAGAAAACGGACAGTTTCTTTGCACAGTTGAGACTTGTCATCATTAATATGGATGCCGTTGTCTTGCAATGCCTTAAATATGTGTGCCAGATGGTCCTCGTGCTCTTGTTGGGAGGACGAAAAAATTAAAATATTCTCGAGGTAAGCATAGCAAAATGGAAACTGGAAGAGAACAGAATCGATGAATCACTGCCAGGTCTGTGCTGTGTTCTTTAGGTCAAATTCATGAAACAGTATTCAAAAAGTCTAAAAGGAGTAATGATAGTCGTTTTTTGTATGTTGTCTGGTGCCATCAGAATCTGATAGTATGCCTTGTGACAGTCAACCAATGAGAAAACTTTAGCGTCGTGAATCTGCCTGTGCAAAATCTTGAAAGTGGGGTATTGGGTAATTAGCAGTTATTGTTCTGGTGTTATGTCACCACACAATCAGTAATTTCCATCTTTCTTTTTTGCCAAATGAATGGGGGACGACCAGTTGTCGGAAGGATGCAATATCCCGCTGTCTAGAAACTGCTGCACTATAAGTTTCACGGCCTGCACCGATATGTGTCTTGACTTGTGGCACACTGGGGAGCCCTTGGTCATATTGAGTCTATGGAGGATACCGTTTGATACTAGCAGTTGCGCTGTAGCAAGTGAATAATTAACCTGTTTGGTGTCAGGAGTGTCAGCGGCAGAGGCAGGTGGTATGACAGTACAGTCCAAGGCTGCTGCAGGCGTGGACACCCTCGTGCAATAGCTCGCCAGTGCAGTGCAGATGACGTCAAGTCAGTGCTGCATGAAGTCATTGTCATGTCGTAAAACATCACATTCGATGCGAATGTGAGCAATGTGCATAATAACAGTAGCCAGTTTTGCGGAGAGGTGAGTGCACTCAGAAGCAGTTGATAAAAGATCATCTTGTATACTATACTGTGACTTTGCAGGTGCAAACTGTCTGTGGAAACATTGTTGAGAAGGGGCATGACGAATGGACTCTGTTTGAAGGTACGAAAATTTGTAGCGGATCCGGAAATTAATTCCTAGCACAGGTGTGTCAATCGCGGCAATGTGGAAAGTCCAAGGATATATAATGTCCTGTGCAAACTGTAGTTGGAGTTCAGTAGTGCCATAAATTCTTATAGGTCAGTTGTCGACAGCTCACAAAGAACCTGGGCCGGGTTTGATGATTGGCGGCGTGAGGTTTCAAGGAATAACACTGGCCTCAGTGCCAGTGTCTACCAGGAAACAGGTTTGTGAGGACACGTCAGTAATGTAGAGTCTACCGGAAGTAGTGCTGGGACAGGACAAAGGCAGAGCAGTTAAGTGGCGCCTGTGAGAAGTTGCGTGGGGGGCAGCGCCGTTTAATACCTGCACATAGTGGCCTGCAGTTGCGTGCTTTGTCACTGTGTACTGTGTGAAAGCAGCACAGCAAGTAGGTGGGGTGGGGGGACCCACCTGTCACGCCGGTGCTAGGAGTAGTTGTGGCATACGTGGAAGATGGCATGTCCAGCTGTGAAGGCGTGGAGGTGGCCTGTTGCCACTGTCTGTTGAATGGCACACCATTTGGAATGTCTGATCACCAGAAAGTGAGGCAGAAGAGAAGTGTCCGATTGTTGAACTCCGTGCACCGGTGAATCAGAAATCAACTGGCGATGGCGCATCACTTGGTACACCCTGTCAGGTACGCCAGACAAGCGTCGAGTGGCTGTGTCGACAGTGCTAAGAGCTGGATTTGTAGCTCGGCTGGCAGTTTGAGTAACCAGATAGCCCACAGAGCTGGGTCCGCCAGGAAGGCGTGATCCACTTGAAACTCCAGGCAGCACCAGAGCTGGTCAGGGGTGGAGTTGCTGATGTTTACCTCCTCGATAATGTGAGTAGAAGAATCTCCTTCACGTTGCAGAACTTTGGTGCGACTGGAGGCAACAGGATGATATCACTGCCCAAGTCCATCTGGTCATGGACGTGTGTCTAAACACAAGAATCGAGCATCCTCACTCGTGACATGTTTAACTCGAAGATAGATTCCACCAACACGAACCATGTTATAGGATTAGATTTGTCCAATGGTGGGAGCTTTGGGAAATGAGCGAGGTGAGGAGTTGTGTCCAACTGAGGTCCCAGCAATGGATGCTGATCGTGAAGATCGGGCGTTATTAGTGGTTTGTATGGTAGTGTGAAAGTGGTGTCACTCAGCACGGCAGGTGCAGCCAAAGGCGTCACAGCAGTGATGCCAAGTGTTGAGTGTGGGTTGTACGTTGGTGTGCACGCGGCATCGTGTGACGTGCTGTGACGCCAGTTGTTGAGTGCGGGTTGTAGAGAGGCAAACACATAGGACTGAACTCCAGAACACACAGGGTAAGTGTGATGCGGGTGCTGTTGCAGACGGCATCACAATAAAGATGCCGGATGTCGTGTGCAGATCGGAAAACGGGCGCACGAACAACTGTGGCAGTGCAGCAGGTGGCGTCGGGATGCTGGGAACAACATGCACACTGAATTGTTTGACACAGGCACAGGCAGACTGATATGGCATCACATTTGTAAGCATTGAAGTACTTGCGTTAGAACACTGTGTGAAACATTCATGTCCTTGGGTGCACACTGGTTTCCGGTAGGAATGAGACCATATGGCAGGGGGAGCATATGGTGCCAAAGTCCATGCCAGTTGTAAAACACTATGCGGTGCGGTTGAAATAGGTAAGCCCTCAGAATCAAATGTTCAAATGTTTGTAAATCTATCGGACCAAACTGCGTGGTCATCAGAATCCTTGAATTTAATGAGTGCTGAAAATTGCGAAGGACTGTGGGGATCCAGTGCAATTTGTCCACTGTTGAAAGCCATTGTTAGGCCATAACAGTATTGTTGTCGGATGCAGTTCCACAGCAAAAAAACACAAAATAACAAAGTTTTTTTTTTTCACATGTGACGTTGTTGACGAATGATGCTGAGGTCACCACTGTGGTTTCTACCAACACTACCATATAATTACACACAGAAATGCTGGCAGAAAATCACTCTATTAACGTTCTACAACCAACAGAGACGTTTACAGTTTAGCATACAGAGAAGCACTGACTCTCTTGCTGCTAAGGCAGCAATCGTGTACCTTGACCAAAGAGGTTACTTTTGGCTCCCATGTGTAATATCGATTCACAGGACACCACAAATTCTTTATTGGGAGGTACCGGTACAGTATTTACTGTGTAGAAAAAATGCCTAAGTAAATTAGGTGGTTTGCGATCAAACACTGCTGTCATTTCTATCACAGGTGTTGTCCTTGAACTCCATATTCTTAACCCCATCCTTTTTTGTTAATATTATAAAAGATTGAGCAAAAACTGTTTTATGCAGTGTTATACTTTTTACCTATTTTATTTTTACCACAAAGAAATAGCTTTGAATCTTCATTGCAATAATCAATGGAGAGAATATTTGGGAGAATATAATAAATTAATGTGTGGTCTATAACACAAAACAATTGGGGTGGAAAAGTGACAAAACTATTTGTCTTAGATCCAGGAAGAGTGATCTCTATATCAATTGCTACTAACTACTACTGTTAATACTAGTATTAAGAATACTACCACAGAGTGGTTGTTTCAAAAAGTTTCATAACACATCACATGATAACTGCAAATATTTTCATTCTTTTGCAATTTTATGATTGTCTTAAAGGCATCATAAGCTTATTTTCACCTCCATTGTCTCTTTAAAAGACATGAGAAAAACACTTCTATGAATTTACAACATTTTAATGCATACATCAACATACTGTTTGCATTTATGATACTTTATGGTAATCTGTATCAAGACAGCAACAAACTTTCATGAATAATGTTATCATCTGAAATTTCCATTATTATATATTATCAGACATGAAAAATCAGAAACATGTATTTTTAAGTATTTCAATATCCTGAAGCAAATATGTAATACCAAACAATTTTTATTTCAGCCTCACAAGAAGAAGGTGTTTATTCGCTATAAATGAAATTTACTTCAAGTAGAAGAGGAATCATAACACTTCTTGAAGGTTCCCACACGAAATAAATATTTTAGATTACAGTTGCACTGAGAGACCATTAAGTTCATGTTACCAAACTGCCACAAAATTACAAAAACAGGGGAAGAAAATAATTTCAGTTAAAAATGTTCACTATAATAACTACCTTCAACTGATAAGGTGCTCCTTAAAACAGCATCTCAGAAGGTAAAACAGCACTTTAATTAGTGGTGTTTTTGATCTTAATGGTCAGGCCTATTAGGAACATACATTTTTATGCAGGCTTTGTAGAAATAAGAGAGATCAGCCACGCTGTTGTGTGCTTTTTCAGTGTTTGAAAATTAATGGTAAAAATGCAGTTTGTAAGTGCATTTTTAATCTAATTTTGTTTTACTGCATTTGTGCCATCATTTTTAATATCAAGGAAAATTACTGAAGCTCAAGAGTGAGAATATACTGAATGCCCTGTATCAGCAACATTAATTTGCATACCATAATTGAGATTTGAAAATTTTAAATAGAATATTTTTAATGCTCTAAAGGTATTATTCTGCTACACCTTAACAAGTTAAATAAAATAAGTGTGAATGAAAAAGCACTGTTTTATATTTATAATGAAGATTTAACAAACTGTTGGAATTGGATAAGAGAATAAATTTAATAACCATTAATTCTAATCATGCTGCAAACATTTTGGAAGTTTTTTGCTGATACCATATTTTATCAACTGATACAAACAAATTCATGTCTCCCACATTCTGTTTAGTACCTTAGCAAAGAACTAAAAGTGTGACTCTGGTAAATTTGTGTATGGTGGTCTACGTGAAACAAAAGTGCATTTTTAATTTATGAAGTTATTCAGTATGTGCGGTAGAAAACTATTTGATCCACTACTCTTCAGAACAGCTTTATGGCTGTATAGCTTCAGCAGAACTCTTGGGATACAGAAAGTACCTACTAGATTCCTCTTGGCAGTTCTTTGCCCTATGCTGTCTCCATAGTCAGTGGTCTTGGAAACAGAGAATGTGTAGATAAAAAATTGTGAATAAGGACCTTTGCAGTAAACAACTCTAAAGAAAGGTTTTGGATGCAGACATTTTGAACAGCTGGAAGTCAAGTAATTATGAAAGAAATGGAGAGTCAATGTGTCAAAAAAGAAAAGAATAAAGACTTAATAACAGAGTTATTAGTAAACAGGATAAATTAGAGTAACAAGTGAAAGGACATTAAGAAAGGATACAGAAATGTGATGGCAAGAGAGGAAAAGGTATAGAAGCCCAGGCTTTAACAGCTAGAAGTACAGTTTGGAAACAAAAACAAAAAAGGCTTTTTTTCTATACTTTTCAAAATAGGATGAAGAAACTTGACACATATAATTACAAATATGTATCTTAGTCACTGCAATTGCACATTTACTATAAATATGGCTATTATGACCCACAAGCAGGCCAAAATATATGCAGCTCTGAATGAAGACAGCTTTACATATAAGTAAGCATTAATTAATGTATCCAAGCTATATTATAATTGTAGAAAAATGCTATATTGTAAAGGCTTCATTTTAACAGTTTACAGATTGATGGGCTCTTCTACCTCAGAACAGTTATATATCTGCCTAAATTCAGAAAAAAAAATCTCTCTGCTTAAGTACTGGTAGCTGTACTTTACATTTATACCTTGCTGTTCTTGATTTTTCATTCTTCACAACATTTAGATTACACAAAGAGCCAGTCTCTCTTCAGCAGGTACAAAACAAAGACTTTCAAGTTGGTATTCAGGAGATTGGAATGGTCATTAGTATATTGGATCAATTGTCATATATAATTCTAAAAAAATTAATATTATATGATGTACAGTGTTGAAGTTAGTATATTTCATTTTTTGGGACCAGTTTTAAATGGCACACATTTCATAAAAGTAGTACCTTATGTAAAAAATGCAACTGTTGGACAATTTTTGTTAACATTAGAAAACAACTATGGCATATATAGATAACAGCAAATTTTCCTGCAATCATCATTGTAACTACCTGTAAACTAATCTAATCTAAAACAGTATCAAAACTGAAATTGCAAATCTTATTTTACTGGAGAATTGTATTATGTAGACAAGTCTGAATTATTAAGGGGTTGAAATGAATGCAACATAATGCTTAAAAATATTTTGTTTGAAACAATCTTAGAATAATATTCTAAAGAAACAAAGAGGGAGAGAGGGAAATTAAATAATGTAGACAGCTACAATGTTGTTTAAATAAATAATTGTAATTTCTGGAAACAAGATGGTTTTTAGGGTTGTTGTTAACGTATGACATCAATAAGGTGGAACTATGCATCTGCCATAGCATTATTATTCTTTTTATGAATTTCACATTTTTTATGGCAGAGCAATGTATCACTTAAAATGATAAAAACTATTGTTTATCTTCCAAATTAAGACCATATTCTTTATCCCATTTTACTCATAGGTACATCAACATACACTTCTCTGCACTAATTTTAGCTTTCATTCACTTATATCTGACCTGCACTTCCACCTCTCTGAACAATGGATTGGCTTCATTTAGCTTCTTGATCTCATCACATTTCTCAGTATCAACAATCTCCTTTTCTCAAACAAGGCTTTACAGTAATTGAAGTATTGTTCAGACAATAGGAATGAGTAGATTCAAACTCTCCATCCAGCCTTGGAGATTTATTTTTTCATGGTTTTCCTACATAACTTCTGGCTAAACCCAATCTGTTTGCTCTGAAAGGAACACAGCCCATTACCTTCTACATTCCTGTCTAATCCAGACTTGTGCACCATTTCTAATGACCATTTTATCATTGCAGTGTTAATCCCTATCTTTCTATCTCACTTTTCATGTAAGATTAATTCTGTTACTTCAGTTACAAATACTTGACAAATTCTATATCATGAATATGATCTAGTGGGCACTTAATTAAATAAATAAATATTATAAAATAATCTTTACTAAGACTGAAAGCCCATGCTTATATATATTCAGGTATATGTACTTCACAAGTGAACATTTTCTTTTTTCCTTCTACTAATTAATTTGTTGAATATCATAATTTTAATAGTAATACTCCTTAGGACAAGAAATGCAACCATGCCAAGAATTAAGGATTTAAGTACTGCTAAAAATAACATTTATTTATTCAAAGTTATTTCAGGCTTGCAGCCAGACGTCATCGTATACACAGCACACTGTATTTCAACTGGGCAACTGCCAGTCATTGTCAGGTGATCCATCGCAGAGTGACGAGGGTGTCAAAGGTTCCACAATATATAGCACGCTAAGAGTGTTCCATACATGCATCAAATTCAGATGGCTCCCACTGCCCAGCAAACTGTGCCCTCGATGGTAGAATGTCATAACTCAATTGTTCTGTGCATTGCCACTCACTGCGGACACCAGTGCTCTGTCATCTCCAATTTGAGCAAATTTTAGAGCTGACAGGTTTCCATGCATTGTCACAGGTAATCAGATTCTCTGCCATACGAATTTCCACCAATTCCTTAATAATGGAGTCCCAAAAAGTTGTTGCTGAGAACAGAATAATTGTTTTTTCATGCCCCATTGAGACCAGAGGATATACAATGTTTAGCTATAGCAGATTTTCGTGGTTGCAAAAGTTGGCTGCAACGTTTGTATTCCGTGTAATGTTCTTCCACGGTGCATGTGGTCTGGCCTATTTAAGCCATACCACACTGACGGAGTATGTTGTAAATACTGGCCTTACATAAAAACGAACTGTCTTTCACTGAACCAAACAAATAAGAAATCTTTGATGGTGGACGAAAACCACTTTCACTTTAAAACTTTAGGACTAGGATGGTTCACCTGAGGATGACTGGCAGGTGCCCAGTTGAAATATCGTGCTGTGTATACATCAATGACTGACTTCAAGCCTGCAATATCTTTGAGTATTACATTCACCAGGAAAATTTTAAAATTCACATCAGACATTTTTATTTACTGTTTACAATATCACATTAATTAGCATGTAACAACTATATATAGACTTACTGATTTATTGAACATAACAGAAGAGCAATATTTACTTCATTAATAAAGGAGAAAAAACTGATCTAAAAATCAGGATAAATTCTTTGCATTGAAATAATTAAGAAAAATTACAATTATCTCACCTGAAAATCAAATTTGCAATTATTATCTGCAAATAACAGAAGTGTAGCCAAGTGAATCAGTTGTAACTATTTCAAAAGTACACACATTTTTAAAACATTGGTACAAAATGTTAACAGGTACTAGAAATATATTTTGTTGTTATTAAAGGAAGAAATGCTGTGACTGTTCCATTGAAATTGGTATCATCTTATAAGGAAAAGAACCATTACACCAAACTTTAACGAAATAAAAGTGTGGTACATTAAACATGGTCAGAAAAACACAAAAACAATAACTTACAAAATAAATATGTCTTTTTCCCTAAATAAAGAAAGACCAGTCCTTAGAAAATGAGAATATCCATGGATCAGGAATGGATGTAAACAGAAACCTTGTTAACGGAAATAAAGGATGTGGGGATAGTCAGTCAGCTAGTGCAAGGTTTTGTTCACGAGTTATCATCTACAGTGTGACCATAAGTTTTTTTCTCAAAGAGTACCTCAAATTTCCACATTAAGTATTCTGAAAGTAACATCCATAACATATCAAACAAGATATGTTCTTTGCACATATTAGGACTTCTCTGTGACCTGTGGACACACATGAGAAATAAAATTGTAGGCTTCCATGGCTATTTGTTTAACACACTGCCTGTTGGCTTCTGACTTGAGTTCTTCAGTCAACATTTGTTTGAGGATTTTTCTGATGTTTCGCCAGCATGAGTGGCTGACAATGTCAAAGATCCATACTCCATTGCTGGAACATGAATCCTTGACAATTCCAGTCACTCATGCTGGTGAAACAGAAAAATCATCAAACAAATATGGACTGAAGAGCTTGAGACAGAAGCCACAGACACTGAGTTTTATGAGAAACTTGGAAAAGTAAGAGGATCAAATTGGATGAAAATTTGAGCTGATTGATGAAATATGCTCAATTACACTAACACACAATAAAATTCTTGCTTTTAAGAGGGCAGAATACCGGCTCTAAAGCTAGACTGGTTTACAGGTCAACCTAGTCAAAAATATTTAGAAATCTACAATACACAATTTAAAAAAAAAAAAAAAAAAAAAAAAAAAAAAAAATCACAACAAACTGTCAGCATATGTTCTTAACTCTTTCTTCTTTTAGCCGTGTAATATTTTTAAAAGGTAAGAAATACCTATATATACAATGAAAACTATAAGAAGCTATAAGTTGAAACCTTGTACAACTTCTGTGTTTCTTACATTTATACTCATGTTATTTTCAAATGTCTATTAATGTGATCATTTAATATATAATATTTTTATGGCCATGATTTTTTCTCTTAAAGAAGTCCAAAGAATGGAAAGAGAGGTTATACTAACATTCAACTTTGATTTTAGTTCGCTAATATGATCTCATTGAAGTCTTTAAAAATGTGTACCTGCTTTTTGTATCACATGCATTTTGGTATCAAGAGCAGAAAATTTGCTACTTTTAACATCGTACTCGTAAAGATACATGTAAAAACAAAACAGTTTTAAGTGGATGTTAAATATATGATTATTACTATTGTTGCATATATATACAGAATACTGATGAAGTTGCTGTTGCATCAGTATATTTCTGTGTTTGAATGTTGTGCCAATCAGTTATGTGAATATTATTTGTAAAAAAAAATTTATGAACTGTTTTAATAAAAAAAAGTTGCTACAAAATAAACATTTATTTTCTGACACTCATAGTGTGAATTCCATTAACAAATATGCTATTTTTAACATCAAATTAGCATTTGACACACTGAACTGACAAAGAACATATTTGTGTTCTCTTCCAAGTACCAGTGCTTAAATCAGCAGTGAAGTAAATGTATTGGGTAAACAGATCAAATGATAGCAAGGGAAAGCAGTGTAATGAGTTTCTTGCAATAATGGGGAAATATAATACTAAAGCTATCAGCAGAAATTTAATATTTTCACGATTGTTGGAAAGACACACAAATTACTTTCTGGTGGAAGTATAGAAAACTAATTTACGGGTGGCCAGAATTGATACCATTCTCAATATAGATTTGTCTAAGCTATGTTTCAGAAATCTGCTCTGTTATTGCTACCAGAAACAGTTGTTTAATGTTTATAATGAGAGCGACTTACTAAGTAAGTTCCAAAAGAAGGTAGTGACATCAGTAGCATGAAAAATTACACTCTTAATTCATTTTACTTTTCAGCATATTCCTCCAAAAATTTAAAATATCATCAAAGTAGTTGACAAGGCATCTGGTATTTTGTTCTGGATACAGTTCACTTACTATTATCTACAAAATTCTGTGGAGCGTGTAATATGTTCAGAATGATATATACGTCACCTTTTATTTCTCGTCCATGTTGATAGCTCACCTGCTGAAGTTTGCTGCACAAATTTCAATAGCTAAATTTTATAAATAGAAGAAAATCACATATTTATAATTTGGCAGGTTCTTGAAGTTTGATGGCATCTACAATTGATTTACATCACATTAGATGAACTGATTTATTAGATCTAGTTTAGACTGACATTGGCGGACTAACTAGGTATGGACTCAGACTAAAACTGAATGTGCGCACCAATTCACACATATTTATACATCACAGTGTTTTTTAGAATAGTCTAGTAGAAATCTGTTACAAAATAACACCTTGAATCTCTTATCTATTAAACATAAATGACTCCACCACAAATAAGAAATATATAAAATTATTACAATTATACTGAAAGTATTTTTGTTACAAACCAAAACAGAAACTAGGTGTATAAGTAAATTGCAACTAGTGCTGGTTTCATTTTTATAGTTTATATTGGTCAATTTATAGTAATAACCAAAATTTTCAGGTAAGTAGTACATGGCAAACAAATAAGTAGGTTGCAAAAGACATCAGAAAATGTTAGTGATTAAATCCATTAATAAAAATTTATTATTGCACAACACAACTACCAGATCTCCTAGGAACAGAAGCACTTTAACAATATGATTTAAAAAACATTGTTATTGTTATGGGTAAATGGTTTTGTGTTATATTGTAATAATTTGTGAATATATATTTGTGGTTATACACAAGTAAAGCCTCAGTTACTAGTGGCATCATGATCTGTGCTTATCTAAATGAGCTGAATTCTATGGGATATATTAATTAGAAACAGTTATCACTCATCCAAAATGTGAAGCCCTCTTCTAGAAATGCACAGGTGTGGACTTAGTAACAGTACACAGCTCTCTGATATTTCTGACTTAGGTACAGACTCAGACTCTTATTTTCTCTGAATGGAAATATTGTCTGTCATTTTTATTTTCCTGCCTGCACTACAAAGATTTTTCAAAATAATATAATTACCCAATAAAAATTTAATTGACAATATAATTACCCAATAAAATAATAATATGATATAATTAACCAATAAGAATTTAAAAAGTCAAAACACTGAAACTAAAATATGATATTGTTGTTGTGGTCCTCATTCTGCAGATTGGTTTGATGCAGCTCTCCATGCTACCCTGTCCTGTACAAGCCTCTTCATCTCAGAATAAAAAAGGCAACCTACATCCTTTTGAATCTGCTTACTGTATTCGTCCCTCGATCTCCCTCTATGATTTTTACCCCTTACACTTCATTCTAATGCTAAGTTAACAATTCTTTGATGTCTCAGAATGGGCCCCACCAACTTATCCCTTCTCTTTGTCAAGGAATGCCACAAATTCCTTTTCTCCCCAATTCTGTTAAGTACATCCTCATTAGTCACGTAATCTACCCATCTAATCTTCATCATTTGTCTGTAGCACCACATTTCAAAAGCTTCTATCATATTTTTGTCTGAACTCCTTATCGTCCACATGTAACTCCAATACAAAGCTACACTCCAGACAAAAGCTTTCAGAAAAGAGTTCCTAACATTTAAACTAATATTGGATATCAACAAATTTTGCTTCTTTAGAAACGCTTTTCTTCCCTTAGCCATTCTGCATTTTATGTCTTCTTTACTTTGGCCTTCAGAAGTTATCTATCTACCCAAATAACAAAACTCATGTACCTTTTATTGTCTCATTACCTAATACAATTCCTTCATCACCTGATTTCATGACAGTATATTCCATTACCTCTTGTTAATGTTTATATTATACCTTCCTTTCAAGACACTGTCCATTCTGTTTAATTGCTCTTCCAGGTCTTTTGCTGTCTGTGACAGAATTACTATATCATCAGCAAACAGCAAGGTTTTTATTCCCTCTCCCTGGACTTTGATTCCCTCTCCAAATTTCTCCTTGCATTCCTTCACTGCTTGCTCAATGTACATATTGAACAACATTGGGAAAAGGCTACAACCCGGTCTTACACCCTTCCCAACCACTGCTACCCTTTCCTGACCATTGACTCTACTAACTGCTATATAGTTTTTGTACAACTTGAATATAAGTCTTTGCTCCCTATATTGTACCCCTGCTACCTTCAGACTCTGAAAAAGTGTACCTCCATAATCTAAAAAAAAAATGTATTCCAGTCAATATTGTCAAAAGCTTTCTCCAGATCCATAAATGCTAAAAACGTAGGTTTCCCTTTCCTTAATCTATCTTCTGAAATAAGTCATAATGTATTGTCTCGCGTGTCACATTTCTCCTAAATCCAAATTGATCTTCCCCAAGGTCTTTCACCACTTTTTCCGACTTATTAAACTGATAGTTCTGTACATTTCACATTTGTCTGCACTTACTTTCTTAGGAATTGGAATCACTATATTCTACTTCAAGTCTGAGGGTACTTTTTGCATATCAGATGGAACAACTTGTTCATGAGTGGCTCTCCTAGTCCTAACAATAATAGCAGTTCAGATGTAACATCATATACTCCACCGGCCTTGTAGCATTGTAGCAGGAGCATTTTGGGATGAGTGTGACTATGTTGCACATAGAAGCAAATGGGGTGTGAAGTCATCTGCTGCGCTAGTGCAGGCACAGCAGCAGCATAAAGTGAGTGACTGAGGTAAGCCATGACCCAAAGGAGTTCATTATCTGACACCAAGGATGGATGGGCAGAGGGGGAGTGGATGGCATAACCACACACAGTACATTGCACATTTGTCATGGTTGAAATGTTAACCAACATCTTGCTGAAATGACCACAAATGACTGTAGTCACTGAAATTGATGGTGGAAACAGAAATGAATCCAGTTGCACCAAGCAAATGAAAGGTTTTGAAGCAGCAGGGATCAAAGCATCCATACGGTTGTGACAAAACACACCTGAGGAGTGTTATCCCTGGCACATTACTGTAGTTCTGTGAAATGCTTTCACCCTTGCATGAAAGTACTTGCAGATTGGACAAGGCTAGTCCTTACGTGAGGTAATGACCTGAAGATGTACAGGCACTTGAGGAAGTGGCTCTTGAACATTCCATTGTGGGACATGTAGCCATGGACCACAAGGTGGCATCACAGTGAAGGATTGTGATTTGCATTGAAAAGCCATCATGGTTGTTGGCCAAAATATACCTGTTGCAAAGTTAAGCAGAATATTAATTGTCCACTTCAAACATTATGGTATGAATAAAAACACATCGTGAAACCACAGAAAGAGCATACTTCAAAGGCATCAATGTAGTTATACACATAAGGTGTTATAATAATAATAATAATAATAATAATAATAATAATAATAATAATAATAGGCTAATAATAATATCTAAGCCTGTGCCAGAAATACACTTTAACACAATTTATTTTGTGTCCCGACTTCGTCGCCGCTTTTGTGTCCCAGCCTCGTCGTAGGTGTCGGTAGCCGAGTGAAACGAGACCGACACGCTGGTGCAGGTACGGAGGGGAGCAGCCAGAAACTATAAACACTCGAGTAAATTAGAAAGATATATATTGCACAGAATGTAACAATACTTAACTTTTACATAGTACTGCAGAATGTTGATACATAGTTGTTAGAGGCCTGCCTAGTGCCTGTACAATAGCAAAGTCTTCACTGGTGCCTATCTGATTACGAAGGTCCTAAGTCGTTGCTATCTCAGTCCGAAGTGCGAAGTCAACGATGTCCTTCAGTGGTGGCCACGAGCGGAGTCGTCACAGAGGGCGCTCGTGGCCGTCGTCGCGAGAACGCCGCGCCGTGCGTGCATGGCGGCGCGCGGCGAAAGTAGGTGGCGCGCACTTTGTACTTGTGCGACACCACACCCCTCCCCCCCAAACCGCCGCGCCGTCGTGGCGTAGGGCTGAGGGCCACGGCGACGGCACTGGGAGGAGGGCCTGAGCGGGGGCGTTACTGGTAGGACGGGCGTCGTAGCTGAGGCCGGGATCGAGACGCCGTCCGCGCCCCGGCATCCGCCTTGCGATCCTCCAGGGAACCCGCCGAAACCTGGGGAAGGGCGCCCGCCCCCGCCCAGAGGGAGCAGGTCATCTTCTTCTGAGGTGCGTGGCCCAAGCTGGGGGGGCCCGCACGGTCCCGGAGTCCCTCTCGGTGACGCTGTCATCTGCGGCGGCGACAGCGGCGGCGACGACTGCGTCGGATGTACGTCGACGTCCATAGGGATCTCGTAGTCCGGGGACGAACGATGTGGTTGTGCTTCCTGGCGCAGAACTGGGTCTGGAATCAAGAAACCGGAGACAGGATCACGCGGTCTGTGCAGGCGCAATTGGTTTGCGTGGCGCCGCAGCTCCGACCCTGTGGAAGAACGTACAATAAACATATTGCGACCAAGCACGCGCTGAATGGTGCCCGGCAACCATGTCTTCTTGTTTCCAGCAAACACCCTGTACAGCACCGGCGTGGAAACCTGAAAACGCGTAGCGCCATACGAACCGACTCGGTGCGTGGGAGGCTGCAGCAGGTGAAGGAGAGTGCGGTGACGGCGGCCGTGTAGCAGCTCGGCAGGAGACGGGCCGTCACGTGGCATGCACCGATATGTAGACAGGAAAATTTGAAGAGCTTGCTGCCTGGAGTGCTGACCTTTCATCTTCTCCATGTGAGACTTGAATGTTCGAACAAAACGTTCTGCTTCACCATTGGACTGAGGGTGAAAAGGTGCAGTAGTAATATGCTGAATGCCATTCACACGACAAAACTGTTGAAATTCTGCACTAACAAACTGAGGTCCATTGTCACTGACGATAGTTTCAGGCAAGCCTTCGATGCAAAACACTGATGTTAAGGCACTGATTGTACTAGAAGCTGTCGTTGAGTTCATGGCAATCACAAAAGGAAACTTGCTGAAAGCGTCTACAACAATTAACCAGCGCGTATTCCAGAAAGGTCCGGCAAAGTCAATATGTAAACGTTGCCATGGTCCCTTGGGGCGTGGCCAGTCTGAGAAACGTTGCGGTGGAGCCGCCTGATGCTCCGCACAAACAGTACACTGTGACGTCATGTCCTCTATCTGAGCGTCCATACCAACCCAGGTACAATGACGTCTGGCCAGTTGCTTTGTCCTAACAATGCCCCAATGTCCTTGATGCAGGAGGCGTAACACTTCACGTTGCAGGGAACGAGGAACAATCACTCTTGCTTGGTCGTTGTCGGTATGCAACAACAGTACACCCTGACTTAAAGATAATGCATGACGTTGTGCAAAATAACGTCGAACCAGAGGCCGATCAATGTCTTTGGCTCTGGCAGGCCACCCAAAGCGAACAAAACGTGCTACCACACTTAAGTCTGCATCCGCAGCTGTTTCCTGTGCAACCCGACGAGAGTTCAAAGGAAAGTCTGCGACAGCGGAAGCATCTCTGGAATCTATCTGACAACATGCCATTTCTGAAGAATCAAATGATACATCCTGGCCCACCGGAAGTCGGGAAAGTGTGTCCGCGTTGGCATGTTTGGTGGTAGGTCGGTACAAAATCTCATACTGATAATTTGACAATATCAAGGACCATCTCTGAAGCTTTTGTGCCGTTCGTGGCGGAATTGGCTTTGTGGGTGAGAACAACGACGTGAGAGGCTTGTGGTCTGTCAACAAATAGAATTTTCTGCCATAGAGATAATGATGAAACTTTGTGACGCCGTAAATGATTGCTAAGGCCTCCTTTTCTATCTGACTGTAATTCTGTTGCGTCGGCGTCAGTAGCTTGGATGCAAAGGCAATAGGACGATCGTGACATCCAATACGATGTGAGATTACAGCGCCTACACCGTACGACGAGGCGTCAACTGCTAGCACTACAGGCTTCTGTGGGTCAAAGGGAATCAAACATGCATCACTGAGTAGTGCAGACTTTAGTTTGTCAAAGGCAACCTGACAATCTTTGGACCATACAAAAGGAACATTCTTCCTACGTAAGTGATGCAGTGGAGCTGCAATCTGAGAGGCATTGGGAATAAACCTGAAATAGTAGTTAAGCTTTCCCATTACTGCTTGCAATTCGTGCACATTCTTAGGAGGAGGCAAGTCTTTGATTGCTCGAAGATGTGACTGTAAGGGATGGATTCCTTGGGCATTAATCACATGGCCTAGGTACTCTATTTCAGTTTGAAAAAACGAACACTTTGCTTTATTGCAACGTAGACCTGCTGCAGTCAAAACTTTGAAAAGGCACTCCAGGTTTGCTAAATGTTCTTCAACTGTACGTCCGGATACCACAATATCATCTAAGTAGTTCGAGCAACAAGGTACCGAAACTGTCAGCTGTTCCAAAAAACGCTGAAAAATAGCGGGAGCGGAAGAACTGCCAAAGGGTAGGCGTTGAAATTGAAAAAGGCCCATGTGAGTATTAATGACGAAAAACTTTTTTGACTCGTCATCAAGTGGAATTTGTAAGTATGCCTCTGCTAAATCAATCTTGGAAAAGAAGCGAGACTGTCCTAATTTGTCCATCAGTTCCTCAGGTCTGGGCAGAGGGTAAGTGTCTACAATTGTTTGACTGTTCACTGTTGATTTGAAGTCCGCACAGAGACGAAGTTTTCCTGACGGCTTGGGTATAATTACTATAGGCGAGGCCCACTGACTCGCAGAAACAGGAGAAATCACCCCACTATCTTGCCAACGTTTAAGTTCTTCGGCAACTGTATCACGCAAGGCGATAGGCACTGGTCTAGCTTTACGAAATTTTGGAACTGCAGATTCTTTTAAAGTTACATGTGCCACGAAGTCTTTTGCACAACCTAGTTCCGGCGAAAACAAGTCACTATATTTGTCACACAATGCATTGATTTTATCCTGAGGCACTATTGACGAAATTTGAAGCACATCTCTTTGAATTGATAAACCAAACAAGTCAAAAGCATCTAGTCCAAAAATGTTCTGCGTAGATTTGGCCTGAAGAACAACAAAAGCAACTGTTTTCGTAACACCTTGAAAAGAGGCAGGCAGGCTACATGTTCCTAGCACGGGAATATTTTCACCTGTATAAGCTGTTAACACTTGCTGTGACGGCGACAATTTTGGCGAACCCAGAAGTTCATAAGTATCTTTATTAATTAATGTGACAGAGGAACCAGTATCAAGCTGAAACTGCACAGTCTTATCTTCTATGGAGAGAGTAACAAACAGTTTTTGCTTGCGGCGCTCGACAGGTGCGCGAATGTGGGCAACGTCTAATACATATTGTTTTCTGCGCTTGCGCGGGTTGCGTGCGGTAGGAAGCGGCGCATACTCGGCACACAGCGGATTAATCACACTGTCACTAGATGACACTACCGCCGGATCGGCGTCCGCGCAATGCGAGGCTACTGCACTAAAATTACTTTGAGTAGCTACACCAATTCTACTGTCACTAGCTACACAGTACTGGGCACTATTACAATTAGAAGTTGCAGAAGGCACTATTTTCACTACAGGAATGCACTGTTCATAGTCATTTTGCTTGTCCCGAACCCGTTTCCGTTGCACCGTTTTACGCGCTCGTTGGCGCTTGCGACGTGGTGCACTATATAGTTTTGCCATAGGCACAGAACTACTTTCTTGCAATTGAGATCCAAGGAAAGCACTGTTCAATTCCACAGCCCGTATAACATTTACAGAATTAACTGTTCTCGCACTCCGCGAAGCACTGATTCTAACGTTACTGTTCTTTGAATTTTTAATTTGCATACACACAGACTGCACATGTCCCGATTTGCCACATTGATAACAGGTTGCGTTGCGACTAGGGCAATGAGCACGCTTGTGGCGAGACACACACTGGGGGCAAGATTTACGTACATTTTTCTGAAATGAGCGTTGGCGCCCGTTATTCAAATCACTGTTTCCAACACGACGGGGCGACCTTTGTGTCGCACTTCTACACTGGCTACTGTTCACTGTCTGTTCAGCACGGCCGTTAGAAAAATAATTATCACTAGTGCTATACTGAGAACTACGGCTAGGAAAGCGTCCGTTGCGGCGCACTGAATTTACACTGTGGCTTTGCATTTCTACATCTGCTAAGTCAAAAGTATCATGCGCTTCTATAAGCTGCAGTACACTATCTAATGAGGGGTCAGACTGTTTCAGAATTGCTGCTCTAATTCTGGGGTCCTGAATGTTCTGCGTAATCGCATCCCTCAACATCACGTCACTATACGAAAGTCCACAAGAGCAAGTAAATTTACATTGGCGGGTTAAGCCCTTCAATTCCGTAATCCACTCTTGGTGTGACTGCTGCGGTAATTTTTTAAGTCTGAAAAATCGGTACCGTGCAGCGGCTACGAGAACTTTCCTCTCGTAATGAGCATTTAGTGCATCTACAATTTGTTCAAAGTCTACATCACGAGGAGATGCGTGAGGGAATAGTTTTTGCAGTAACACGAAAGTTTTGGGGCCCACCACAGACAATAAAAGATGCTTAACAGTCTGACCTGTAAGTTGATGAGCCGCGACGAGTTCTTGAAACTGTGCGAAGTAGTCACTCCATTCTTCCTCACGTTCGTTGTACTGGCGAAACGTAGGAAGAGGTGCAGCGGCAGGTGTGGGCTGCTGAAGCGGCGGCTGTTGTTGTTGGTTAGCTGCCTGCGCTGTGAGCTGGGCCACAGCCTGCAGGAGCTGGGTAATTTGCGCCGTCTGTAACTGAATAACTTCCATTAAGTTTGGGTTCGGGGTAGTGGCCATGCTGACCGATTAGGCGCCGCGCATACAAGTAAATTATAACAAAACACAAATGCAATATGAAAGGAGGGCTCGCTCTGCAACAAAAAAGTCCACAAAACACGTAACAAAATATCTTTCCCCAAAATTCTTATATTAAGGGTGGGTGGGCGGGAGCAATTTCTGCGTGCTCCGACTGCTGCTGTCTGGCTGCTGTAAGCGGGCTGGTCCAAGGTTCTATCACTCCTCGTCGCCACTTTTGTGTCCCGACTTCGTCGCCGCTTTTGTGTCCCAGCCTCGTCGTAGGTGTCGGTAGCCGAGTGAAACGAGACCGACACGCTGGTGCAGGTACGGAGGGGAGCAGCCAGAAACTATAAACACTCGAGTAAATTAGAAAGATATATATTGCACAGAATGTAACAATACTTAACTTTTACATAGTACTGCAGAATGTTGATACATAGTTGTTAGAGGCCTGCCTAGTGCCTGTACAATAGCAAAGTCTTCACTGGTGCCTATCTGATTACGAAGGTCCTAAGTCGTTGCTATCTCAGTCCGAAGTGCGAAGTCAACGATGTCCTTCAGTGGTGGCCACGAGCGGAGTCGTCACAGAGGGCGCTCGTGGCCGTCGTCGCGAGAACGCCGCGACGTGCGTGCATGGCGGCGCGCGGCGAAAGTAGGTGGCGCGCACTTTGTACTTGTGCGACACCACAATTTATTTGTCATTATAATCACACAAGTACAGGCTCAAATAATAGCAACATGGATGAAAAAAGTGCAAAGTCTAATCCAAAAGAACAGATGCTGCATTGTATTTAAAGAAATTTCAACAATTTCAATGGAAATGTTACACATCAAACTTATATTTCTATGACGTGTCATGTAATGATACAGACTTTTGTTTGACTTAAAAAATCACTTCATAACACAGCAAACAGGTATTACATGTGAATTTGCTTGTCTGATATTATGTACTATTTATACATGTACTATAAGAAGACAATACACATATCTTTAGATATCCGCTGTAATGTAAAATAATGTAATCAATTAAAGTTTACTCAGATTTACATGCATATTTATGAATTTACACTTTATTCTTAAAATCAACAACCACCACAGTACTCAGTGCAAATACTTTTACATGTTTCGATTTAGGGCATTTCATTTAAAAATGTCACTAGCAATATTAAAGTCAAATCACAAACTTTGTTTAAACCATACATCCACATCTATTAATTTAACATATTAATCAAGAATTTATTTATAATATTCAGTGCTAAATTTCAGCAATGTTACCCCATATTTCAGCACTTCTTTAAAAGTGATCGAGTAAGGAGCTCACTAGTCAGCTGAGGGGTCTCTGTCAGCTGTAAGGCAGATGCCGGGATTGTGTATTCTCCTCTCATGTCAAGCAACAGTAAAATCCAAATTAAGATTCCAAGTTTGAAAATTGAATGTGATCCAACAGAATCAAGTAAGTTAAGCTAAGGCTCCAAAGAACATTAGGACTTCCAAGAGCCTGCCACCCTCCATCTGTAGAGGGAATGAAGAAAAATAAAAGGTTTTACCTTGTACATGCAAATTGAAACATGCACTATTAGCCTGTGTTTTGTCACAGAAAATGTAAAAAGTAGTAATAATGACAGTTTACAGCTCACTGCAAAGACATGGCGACGAGCTGCGACAGGCACATACAAAAGAAACACACACATACAACACTTTCAGCTATCAGCCATGGCCTTCTTCAGAAATTAGAACATTCACACAATCACACAGGCACACAACACAGTCATACAATCATTTTTATTTTATTATTTTCTCCCCGCACCTGCCTCTCCACTCCCTTCCTAAGCTGCATCTCATTACTCCTATCTAGGCCATGCTGTACCCATCCCCACCACTGTGACCCAACCTTCCTATCCTCTCCCCCCTCCCCTCCCCAATTTACACACTTCAGAACAAGATTTGGAGGTGACAGTTGTATGACTGTGTTGTGTGCCTGTGTGATTGTGTGAATGTTCTATTTTCTGAAGAAGGTCATGACCAATAGCTGAAAGTGTTGTATGTGTGTGTCTTTTTTGTGTGCCTGTCACAACTCATCGCCATGTCTTTCTGATGAGTTGTAAATTGCCCTTATTACTATATTATTAATTCCAATCTGGACTTTACATTATTAAAATGTAAAAAGTGATGTGTAAAGTCTTTGAGGCACTATGGTCACCACATAATGTTTTATACAGGGTGTTACAAAAAGGTACAGCCAAAACATTAATCACACACAAAGAAAGAAAATATGTTATGTGGACATGTGTCCAGTAATGCTTAATTTTCATGTTAGAGCTCATTTTAATATTTCTCTTTAAATGTAAATTGAAATAATTCGTGCAGACAATTGTCAAAATACCCAATTGTTTCGTTAGTATGTACTGTACTTCCTTGATTCAACGCCAGTTGGCCCAATTGAAGGAAGGTAATGTTGACTTCACTGCTTGTGTTGATATGCAACTCATTGCTCTACAGTACTATGGATAAGGCTTCATTCCAACATGATCAAATCGTAAATTTCCACAATCAACATGTGCGGTCTGACGAGAATCCGCACACAATTGTGCAATCACGCCATCAACACAGATTTTCTGTGAACGTTTCGGCCGGAATTGTTGATGATGTCTTGATTGGGCTTCATGTTCTCCAACCTACGCTCACTTGAGCACATTATCATGATTTCATATGGGATACTCTACCTGTGCTGCTAGAACATGTGCCTTTACAAGTACGACACAACATGTGGTTCATGCACGATGGAGCTCTTGCATATTTCAGTCAACGTGAAACTTCCTGGCAGATTAAAATTGTGTGCCGGAACCGGGACTCGAACCTGGGACCTTTGCCTTTCGCAGGCACGCGCACTACCGAATGTGCTATCCCGACATGACTCACGATGCCGCCTCACAACTTTACTTCCGCCAGTACCTCGCCTCCTACTTTCCAAACTTCACAGAAGCTCTCATGCGAACCATGCAAGACTAGCACTCCTGGAAGAAAGGATAGCACAGTCGGTAGTGCACTTGCCCGCGAAAGGCAAAGGTCCCAGGTTTGAATCCCGGTTCCAGCACACAATTTTAATCCACCAGGAAGTTTCATATCAGTGCACACTCTGCTTCAGAGTGAAAAGTTTCATTCTGGAAACATCGCTTAGGCTGTGGCTAAGCCATGTCTCCACCATATCCTTTCTTCCAGGAGTGCTAGTCTTGCATGGTTCGCAGGAGAGCTTCTGTGAAGTTTGGAAAGTAGGAGGCGAGGTACTGGCGGAAGTAAAGTTGTGAGGCGGCATCGTGAGTTGTGTCGGGATAGCACAGTCAGTAGTGCGCTTGCCCGCAAAAGGCAAAGGTCCCAGGTTCGAGTCCCAGTTCCGGCACACAATTTTAATCCGGCAGGAAGATTCATATCAGCACACACTCCGCTGCAGAGTGAAAAGTTTCATTCAGTCAACGTGTTCGTACACTTCTCAACGACAGATTTGGTGACCAATGGATTGGTAGTGGCGGACCAATTCCGTGGGCTCCACGCTCTCCTGACCTCAACCCTCTTGACTTTCATTTATGGGGGCATTTGAAAACTCTTGTCTACGCAACCCCGGTACCAAATGTAGCGACTCTTCATGCTTGTATTGTGGAAGGCTGTGATACAATATGCCATTCTCCAGGGCTGCATCAGTGCATCAGGGATTCCATGCGACACAGGGTGGATGCATGTATCCTCACTAACGGAGGACATTTTGAACATTTCCTGTAACAAAGTGTTTGAAGTCACGCTGGTACGTCCTGTTGCTGTGTGTTTCCATTCCATGATTAATGTGATTTGAAGAGAAGTAATAAAATGAGCTCTAACATGGAAATTAAGCGTTTCTGGACACATGTCCACATAATATATTTTCTTTCTTTGTATGTGAAGAATGTTTCCTTAAAGTTTGGCCATACCTTTTTGTAACACCCCGTATAAGATGCTGAATGAAGTTTTTTTAATTAAATAAATGACAGTTTTTATCAACCATTTGAGATACAACTTCTGATTAACAGACTAACTGAAACCTGAATCCTACCTTGAGTAAAAATCTTACCTTACAAACAATGAGACCACCAAGATGCAGGTTAAAGATCTGAGATAAGTGATAAATTTTAATGTTTGACTAATAATTTTATATTGTGCTTTTTGATGCTCACCTTCCTCAAATGCTGCAATAATATTTCCTTAACTGAAGAAAGCACTGTAACGTAACTATCATAATATTATTAAGCAGCAAAGAAGTTAGATCAAAAGATAAACACGGGGACTGCACTACTGGCAGGAATGCAGGACCTCCTGTGAGCCACGGAGTACAGTCGTTGAAGGAGAAGGACATATGAAAGTTTTCGTCACACAGGGTACTTGATTGGGTAGTCTGAGGTTTCCCTCGGCCATAAGGCAGATGTGGGTTGTGTATTCTCCTCTCATGCCAACCAACAGTAAAATCCACATTAAGATCTCAAGTTTGGGTCAGACAGGAAACACAGTTGGGTAGTCTGTGCAGGTGTGTTAAGCCTGTGTGGCTCAATGATTTAGCACAACTACCTAGTAAGCAGGTGGTCCCAAGCTTGAATAACAGTCCTCACACAAATATTCATATTGTATGATCATAACAACTACCAGCAGCTAAGGCTAAAAAACACCAGTATAATCTTTGAATTTCTTTTTGACAGCACAATGAGGACAGTGATGCTCCTTAAGAGAATCAGAACTGTTGAATGAGATGTGGATCTATAGTTATGATGTTGAGATGAGTGGTGGCACGTCCATTGCATTCACAGGTTCAATTAACCCTGGAAGAAAGCTCACAATGAAAAAAAAGTAAATAAATAAAAATAAAAATTGTTTTTAAGCTATCATTCTTTGATTTGTTCTTCTATCAGATCATTTTATATGTACAAAGTATTTCTATTGCATGAGAAACATTTTACGTCATGGAGACAGCATGTATACGAGTCGTAGCACGGCCACCTAATATAGGTGGCAGTACCTACAGCGTTGCTATGCGCATGCACAGCTGGGGTTCAAATTCTCTTTTGAACCACCTGAAGGTAGCATACAGGCACTCCCACGTCAGGGAGGAGAGAGGGGAACTGCCAATTTTTACATTGGCCTTGGAGCTGATAGACACACAAGACTGTGTTGGGTAGCCAGAGATGGCTGTCATGTGTAGATGAGTGTGCCTGAGTGATTGTGTGGATGAGTGTTCCCTGTCTGAGGAAGGCTGCAGTCGAAAATTTAGAATTGTGTGTGTGTGTGTGTGTGTGTGTGTGTGTGTGTATGTCTTTTATTTGTGTATGTCAGCTGCTCAATGTTTGTCTTTATGGTGAGTTGTTCCCTATTCACATTATTATTATTAACATTCCTTACTGGACCTTCCATTGTTGTCATAGAGTAGATGAAGTTTACGTACCAGGTGAAGTAGCACAGGTATGTGACAGCAACATAAATAAAACACAAACACATGCAAAAGCAAGCTTTCGCAACTATTTATTGCTTCCTCAGGCAAAGAGCAGGAGAGGAGATGGAAAAGGTAAGGTTTGTGGGTTTAAAGGAGTGGGTGACAAGTCATTCCAATCCCGGAAGAGGAAAGACTTACCTTTGGGGAAGAAGGATAGGTAAACAAACACACATGCCCACACACATATACACGCGCGCACACACACAAAGGTAGAACCATGCAAAATGGAGGGGGTGCTGCTTACAGTGTCATGTGACCCAAAGGTAGCTTGTCTCTTCATCCTAACAGATTCATTTTGTTACAGTCACTTAACAGTGTAATCAGTTACTTACTGTGCTTTAGTGTTCATGTGCATATTCATATAATGTTCTTGGTGTTTATTATCAAAGAAAACTGGACAACATTCAGTCTCTTTTAGAAAGAAATTACTCAGCTTTAAGTTTGGAAGAAAAATGTGAAATAAGGAAGCTTGGTAGGCTGATGCCTCAGCTTGAGTTGAGCAAGCGCAAACAAGCCTAGGTAAGACATTCTGCAGATTTTTTAACAAAAAAATATCTAAATTGGGGGGAGGGGGGGGGACAAAGTGGGGCGCTGCATGAAATGGAAGAAGGGGGGGCAGATCTGGCACTGAAAGAAGTAAATCCCTAGTCATCTGAAGCACCAGTTGCCACTGGTTGTGACCTAGATTCAGTCTTCACAATGGGTCGGTCGGGAAAGTTTCTCCAAGACTGAAAAAAATGATTGTCAGTTCAGGTCAAAGCCATGTTGATAGTTTTCTTTGACTTTGAAGGATTAGTTATCATGAATTCGTGCCACAGGGACAAACTATCAGTACATGTTACAACACCTGTGAGAAAATACGAGAAGCAAACAGCCTGAAGTGAGGTGAAATGATTCATGGCACTCACATCACAATAACATAGCCACACATTCATCCTTATTGGTATGAGACTAAAAAAATGTAAAGCAGTCAATAATCTGAAGTTCAGTGTGAACACCACACTGCTTTACTAGGTATGGTCCTGTTTGGAAGTGGTATGCCGTTGCCTTCCTCGGACCTTTGAACTGACTTACTGGCAGTCAGTTATAGGGAGACCTACAGTTTAACGTGGGTTCTGAACCATAATTCTACTGGAAATTTTTCATACCAACATCATTGTCAAAGATGAAAGAAATGAAAAGTGACAGATAAAAAGCCTTATTACCGTTCTACCTCATACTCTATACTTTCCAGACTGGCCCCTGTGAATATATATATATATATATATATATATCCAATGAAAGGACAAAGATTTGCAACAATAGATGAGGTTAGCCTTGCAGAATCCAGGCATACCCAGACTGCTTCCGGAAGTGAAAACAACATTAGTAGCAGTGTATCAATTATGGGGAAGACAGTTTCGAAGGAGACCATGCACAATAAGTAAAAGGTAAACAGAGAAAAATTTTGTGGCCAAAGTTCCAAAAATTTTTGAACACACTTCTAAGAGGGCTGCCCATAAGGTAATGCACCAAATTTTTTTCTTGAACAAATATTATTGTACCCAAAGAGAATTACACACACAAAATAATCAAGTTTCCTCTGAACAACCCATTTTTTTCACATAATCTCTGTCCTGGTCAATGCCCTACCTCCAACAAGAACAAGGGCATGTATGCTTTGTCAGTACCAATCCATGTCTTTACTGTGTGAATCACATCTCATTGTCCTCAAAATGTCTTCCATGAATGGCATCTTTGATGGTCCAAACATTTTAAATCACAACATGAGCTCACTGCAGCATGTCAGGTTTGACACCTATGGATGGTCTCTCTGAATGTTGCAAATCTTGGAATTCCATTGAACTGCCTTCTGGTGACCTCGTACTCTGTGCCCAGTGACTAACTGTACTCCATAGATTTTGCACAAGCATTTGTGAATATTCCCCACAGTTTCTTTCTCTGCAGTAAGAAATTTAATGATGGCACATTGGTTCTAACAGACAGCACTTACCTACAGAATTTAGAAGTGATCTTGTAGCTATGCTATCTGTTGAAAGAACAATAAATTTTGTTTGTGGAGTCAGAAAACTTCAAACAATTCATAAGTAATTTTTCACATTCCCTAAACTGTTTTTGGCAGAGAAAAAAATGGTTTATTACTTTCTGTACATGCACAAGGTGTAGTAACATCAATAACTACAAAGATGAAATATTGCTGGGTGCATAGCAGGAGGAAAAAAATATTTAAAAGGCTTACATTAGTTTGAGCTGACCACATCTAACCACAAGTCACATGCTTGAGGTAAGCCAGATATAAGAGACAGGCAAACAGATGTGAAGCCATAATGGAAACATCAAACAGCAATAGTAACTTACAAGATAGGTAAACTATGTGTTTAACCAAATGGCAAAACACACACACAATTACAAAGAAAAAAAAAGAGAACAAAGCAACAACAATAACAACTGTCTCCAGCCATTGTGGTCAAACTGTGGGACCAGGACGGCCAAGGCGAAAGAAATTAGTGGGGAGGATGAGGAGGCAGCAGGGAGAGGGAAGCAGGGAGGGACAGGAGGGATGCATGATGGTGGTGGTGGGGGAATACACCCGTGCTGTCTGATGGAAAGGGAGGAATGGAAGAGGAGAGACTGGAATGTATGGCAAGAATGTGGATAGAGAAGGGGAGGGGAGGGTGATCAGGGCAGAAACTAGTGAAGGTTTAGGCATGGATAAATAAGGGTGCATAGGTTATATTGTATAGAGGGTTCCCATCTGTGCAGCTCAGACAAGCTGGTGTTTGTGGGGAGGGTCAATGTGGCACTCACTGTGTAACAGTGATTGAAGTGAGCCACACCATGTAGAGCTGCATGCTCTGCCTCCTTACCACAGTTCAACAATGTCTATTTGTGCAGAAAGAAATCTTGTTACTGGTAATGCCCACATAGAAAGCTGCAGAGTGGTTACAGCTCAGTTTGTAGATCACGTAATCACATTACAGCTTTCGCAGTTTTCCCTGTCTTTTATGGGATAGGAAACACATGTGACAGGACCGGAGTAGGGGGTTGTGAGATGTTTGGTAGGACAGATTTTGCATCTAGGTCTATTGCAGAGATATGAGCTATGGGGCAAGTGGTTAGGAACAGGGATGGAGTAATGATAGATGAGGTATTATGTAGGTGTGGTGGGCAGCGGAATACCACTTTAGGAGGGGTGAAGAGGGTATTGGGTAGGGTATTTCTCATTTCAGAGCATGATGAAAGGTAGTTGAAACCCTGGTAGAGAATGTGGTTTAACTGCTCCAGGCCTGGGTGGTACTGAGTCACAAGAGGGGTATTCTTTTGTGGCTGGACAGTGGGTGTGAGGGTGGGTAACTTGACAGATTGGGCATGTGAGAGGTGTTTATGGACATGGTTGGTAATTGTGGACAGTGAAGGTCTCAGTAAGGCCTTTGGCATATTTGGAGGGGGAATGCTCATCACTGCAGATGCAACGACCACAAGTAGCTAGGTAATATGGAAGGGATTTTGAACCGTGGAATGGGTGACAGCTGTTTAAACGGAGATATTGTTCATGGTTGGTAGGTTTGATGTGGACAGACATGTTGATGTGGCCACAGTTAAGGTGGAGGTCAACATTGAGGACAGTGCTCATTGGGTTAAGCAGGACCAGACGAAGTAAATGGGGCAGAAGGTTGTAAGGTTTTGGAGGAATGTGGATAGTGTGTCCTCATCTTCAGTCCAGATTATGAAAATGTCCTCACTGAATCTGAACTAGATAAGTGGTTTGGGATTCTGGCTTGTCAGGAAGGATTACTCTAGATGGTCCTTGATCATACTGGCAAAGGAAGGTGGCAAATGGGTGTCTGTGGCTGTTTGAAGGTGATGCCTTCAAAGGAGAAGTAATTGTGGGTGAGGATGTAGTC
Source organism: Locusta migratoria (assembly GCA_026315105.1). Lineage (NCBI taxonomy): Eukaryota > Metazoa > Arthropoda > Insecta > Orthoptera > Acrididae > Locusta > Locusta migratoria. The sequence continues at coordinate 298,556,534 of CM048746.1, forward strand.
AGTCATGGTGATGAAAGAGGTTGTGGTCATTCAGCTGTTGTCATTCAGCTGTTGTCAGCAGGAAGGCCATGAGCATTGTGGACATTGCTGTATATGGAGGTACTATCGATTGTGGTGAGCTTGGTTCCAAGCGCTAAAGGAACAGGAACTGTGGAGAGTCGACGGAGGGAATGGTTAGCATCTTCACATAGGAGGGTAGGTTGTGGGTAATAGATTGAAGGTTTTGGTCCAGGAGAGCAGAGATTCTCTCAGTGCGGGCACTATAACCGGCCAAAATGGAACGTCCCATTCAACTTTACACAATATCCTGCACTGCATATATCACAGCTAAGATTACAGCAAGTGTGACTATATGTTGTAAGAACCTGCTTATTGGGCTATGTATGGTTCAGATTTAGAAGTTTGTCTCGGTGTTATCTTAGGGTCAAACTGTACATGACCACTTCCATGCTTCAGCAACTACCATAGTTGCAAATATTATCTTTTACCTGTGATCCTGTAGTTAAAAACACTTTACACATAGGCCGTAGTTTGCGAAACAAATGAGAAATACTATATAAAATAAATGTTTCATTAATAAAAATGGTTTTATTCGATTAATATGGAAATTCTCCACAGAGATGATAAATTATTATTCAAAAGAGATAGATTGGCTGGACAGTACTTACTTACCTTTTTGTTGTACCGCCGATAGTTACAAACAGAAAAAAGGAAGAAAATAGGGGCAACAAGCTTTCGGAATTGTGATCCTTCTTCAGGTGGAGAGAAGGGAGAAAAAGAATAAAAAAGGAATGGGAAAGGTAATTCATGACCTAGGTCATGAGGATGGTGTTAGGACCTAGGTCGTGAATTACCTTTCCCATTCCTGTTTTCTTCTTTTTCTTCCTTCTCTCCACCTGAAGAAGGAACAAAAAGAATTAGGATGGTGTTAGGACCTAGGTCATGAATTACCTTACCCATTCCTTTTTTCTTCTTTTTCTCCCTTCCCTCCACCTGAAGAAGGAACATAGTTCCGAAAGCTTGTTATGTTCTTCCTTTTTTCTGTGTGTAACTATCTGCTGTACAACAAAAAGGTAAGTACTGGCCAGCCAATCTGTCTCTTTTGAATAATAATTTATCATCTCTGTGGAGAATTTCCATATTACCTGTAATCGAATAAAACCATTTTTTATTAATGAAATAGTTGAACTTCGATATGGCTTCTACTTTCTCCTGTGCTGGCTGTATTCCATGAGCGCTGATGGTGTAGCCCAGGAACTGAACTTCTGCTGCTCCAAATACGCACTTTGATGGATTTATGAGTAGCCCGTGTGAACGAAGGTGGGTAAAAACTTGGCGTAGGTGTTCTAAGTGCTCTGCGTCGGAGATAGACATCACTAAAACATCATTGTTATAAACATAACAGTAATCCAAGTCTGTGTGATTTCATCCATAAATCGCTGGGATGTCTGTGCAGCATTACAGAGTCCAAATGCCATTATTGTGAATTCAAAAAGACCAAATGGGGTACAGACAGCAATCTTAGCAATGTCTTCCACGGCAACTGGAATTTGGTAAAATGCATGAACTAAGTCCAATGTAGAAAATACACGTTTGCCATGGATGTTGAAAGCAAAGTACTCAATGTGAAGCACCGGATAGCGATGAGGAATTGTGCTAGTATTTACGTGCCGGTAACCACCACATGGGCGTCACCCATTATTTTTCTTTGGAACGACATGGAAGGATGAAGCACAGCTACTGCTTGACGGGCGGCAGATTCCTTGAGCGAGCATAAATGAAAATTCTTGCTTCACTACGTTAAACTTTTCTGGTTTTAAACGACGAGGTCGAGCGTGAACTGGCGTCGTTAATACGTGGTGTACTGTTGTATGTCGTACCGGTGTCAGTGTGGGTAGCTGTCAGGTGATCCCCGGGAACTGTTTAATAAGCTCTTCATATGTAGAGTCACTTGTGATCATTCATATAGTGGTGGCTTCAACACAGCGTTAATGTCCCTGATTGACTAAATTAGTTGTAGTGATGAGGAGCCGACGATGTCGAAGATCAGGAAGCAGCCCATAAAAAGAGAAGAAGTCTGCACTGAGAGTAGTATGCGTCACATCTGCTACTGTAAATTGCCAGTAAAACTTGCGTCGCAGGCCTAAGTTTAATGAAAGTGTCACTCGACTATATGTCTGGATCCTAGAACCATTTGAAGCAAAAAGGCAGCAGTCGTCTTTGCTTCAGCGAGGTAGCAGAGAACATGGATACACTGACACAACAGCACCTGTGTCCACTAAGAATTGTAACTTTGTATCTTGTTCTGTGACAAATAGTCGACAGCTGCCATCCGGAGAGTCAGCTGCCGTCATTACTGACTTCCGTGCTCGTTGCCCTTCTCACACGGAGGATTACACTTTCTTGCCTCTCAGCCAAACCGCTTGTGATACCAACAAATCTTTACAGCTGAAGATAAGCGACTGCGTCTTCTTGGTGAGCGATGGCGTTGTGATTGACGGTTGGAATACTGTGTTCTTAGCGCGATGATTTGTGCAGGAAGTTCAGTGACCTGAGCTTGCAAAGCTTTGAGGGTATTGTCTGTCGATAAACTAACGGCTGCTACACTCGCAGACGGATACATCTCAACAATACGATCTGCAGTTTGTGCAAGTGCATCGAGATCAACGGCGCACACCGTATTTTCTGTGCATCAGATGGAAGACGCGACAGCCAGATATTGCGTAAAACGTCTTCATTGACAGCAGTATTTGCCAACACCCGCAAGCGGCGCAGCAACTGTGAAGGTGTATGATCATCTAACTCCTCAGTGTGTTGTTGTTGTGGTCTTCAGTCCAGAGACTGGTTTGATGCAGCTCTCCACAATACCCTATCCTGAGCAAACCTCTTCATCTCCACATAAGAACGACAACCTACATCTGTCTGAATCTGCTCACTGTATCCATCTCTTGGTCTTCCCCTGCGATTTTTTCCCCACACACTTCCCTCCAACGCTAAATTCACAATTCCTTGATGTCTAAGAATGTGTCCTACCAATCTATCCCTTCTTTTAGTCAAGGTATGCCAGAAATTCCTTTTCTCCCCAATTCTGTTCAGTACCTCCTCATTAGTTACGCGATCCACCAACCTAATCTTCAGCATTCTTCTGTAGCACCATATTTCAAAAGCCTCAATCCTCTTCCTGTCTGCACTGTTTATCGTCCATGTCTCACTCCCATACAAGGCAACACTCCATACAAATGCCTTCAGAAAGGACTTCCTTAGGTTTAAATCAATATTCGATGTTAACAAATTTCTCTTTTTCAAGAACACTTTTCTTCCCATTGCCATTCTGCATTTTATATCCTCTGTACTGCGACCATCATTTGTTATTTTACTGCCCAAGTAACAGAACTCATCTACCTCCTTTATTGCTTCGTTTCCCAATCTAATTCCTTCAGCATCACCTGATTTTCTTACACTGCACTCCATTACCCTAGTTTTACTCTTGTTAATGTTCATCTTATATGCACCTTTCAGCACACTGTCCATTCCGTTCAATTGCTCTTCCAAGTCCTTTGCTGTATCTGACAGAATTACTATGTCGTCGGCAAAACGCAATGTTTTTAATTCTTCGCCTTGAACTTTAATTCCTTCTCCAAATTTTTCCTTGCTTTCCTTTATAGCTTGCTCAATGTACAAATTGAACAACAATGGAGAAAGACTACAACCCTGTCTTACTCCTTTTCCAACCACTGCATCCCTTTCATGCCCTTCAACTATGACAACCGCTGTCTGGTTTTTGTACAAGTTGTAAATAACCTTACGTTCCCTATATTTCACTCCTGCTTGCTTCAGAACTTGAAAGAGTTTATAACCAATCAACATTGTCAAAAGCCTTCTCCAAATCTACAAAAGCTAGATATGTAGGTTTGCCTTTTCTTAATCTATCTTCTAGGATAAGCCGTAAAGTGAGTATTGCCTCCCGTGTTCCTACATTTCTCCTGAACCCAAACTGATCTTCCCCGAGGTCGGCTGCTACCAGCTTTTCCATCCTTCTGTATATAATTCGCGTTAATATTTTGCAACCATGACTTATTAAACTGATGGTTCTGTAGTTTTCACACCTGTCTGCACCCGCTTTCTTTGGAATGGGGATTATAACATTTTTCTTAAAGTCTGAGGGTACTTCAGCTGTCTCATACATCTTACACACCAGGTGAAACAATTTTGTCATGGCTGGTTCTCCCAGAGACTTCAGTAGCTCTGAGGGAATATCATCTACTCCAGGGGCCTTGTTTCGACTTAGGTCTTTCAGGGCTCTGTCAAATTCTTCTCTCATTACAGTATCTCCTATTTCATCTTCATCTATATCCTCTTCCCTTCCTACAATATTGTCTCGAAGTTCATTTCCTTTGTAGAGCCCCTCTATATATTCTTTCCACCTTTCAGCTTTCCCTTCTTTGCTGGAAACTGGTTTCCCATAAGAGTCTTTGATATTCATAGAGCTGTTTTTCTTATCTCCAAATGTTTCTTTTATTTTCCTGTAGGCTGTATCTATTTTTCCCCTATTTATACATTCTTCTACATCCTTGCATTTGCCTTCTAGCCACTCCTGCTTAGCCATTTTGCACTTCCTGACAAACTCATTTCTTAGTCGTCTGTACTCTATTTTGCCTGTTTCATTTACTGCATTTTTATATTTTCTCCTTTCATCGATTAAATTTAGTATCTCCTGTGATATCCAAGGATTTTTTGTAGGTCTTTCCTTCCTACCTATTTTGTCCTCTGCTACCTTCACTATTTCATCTCTCAGTTTTACCCATTCCTCCTCTACTGTTTTATTTCCCCCCGTTTCTGTCAATTGTTGCCTAAAGCTCCCTCTGAAATTTTTAAGAACCTCAGGTTCCTTCAATTTATCCAGGTCCCATCTCCTTACTTTCCTACCTTTTTGTAGTTTCTTTAGTTTCAGCCTACAGTTCATAACCAACAAGTTATGGTCAGAGTCTATATCTGCCCCTGGGTATGTCTTACACTGTAGAACCTGATTCCGAAATCTATGTCTTACCATTATAAAATCTATCTGGTATCTTCCGGTGTCTCCTGGTCTCCACGTATACAACCTTCTTTTGTGATTCTTGAAGCAGGTGTTTGTTATAACTAAATTATGTTCTGTGCAAAATTCTACCAGGCGGCTTCCTCTTTCATTCCTTTTTCCCAGTCCATATTCACCTACTATCTTCCCTTCCCTTCCGTGTCCTACTACCGAATTCCAGTCTCCCATAACAATTAAATTTTCCTCTCCCTTAATTGTCTGAATAATTTCCTTTAGCTCCTCATATATTTCTTCGATTTCCTCATCATCGGCAGAGCTAGTTGGCATATAAACCTGTACTATTGTTGTCGGTGTTGGCTTCTTATCTATCTTGACAATGATAATGCGATCACTGTGCTGATCATAGTAGTTTACTCCTCAGTACGTAGTAGCTTCTCCAGCCGTTCCGTCTCAGACTTTGATAAGGCATTATTGCTTATTGAATATCGGTACTCGGTGGTGAGGCCAGAATATCTTGTACTTCTGTAGCCAAATCTTCATTCAACGCTGCGACGACATAGCTGTATTTAGTTTCATCAACTGTTACGTGAGCTAACACAAATTAGCTTTCAAATTGTGCAAACCATAGTACAAGGTTTTGTCGCCAGAATGGTGGTGGTTGACCGCGACTGTGTTGATTTACGCGCTGGTAGGCGTATCAGCAATCAGTTACGTAGAGTTGGGCAACACGATTCTTTTTTGATTCTTGCGATTCAATCCCACATTGTGAATCGATTCCTACGATTCGTTCACGATTCTTTCGCGATTCTTTAGTCTGCATTGGCGCGATTCTTACTTCTACATCTTGCTCATAGATGGCAATACATGTCAGTGTTATGGATGTTGGAATCTTAACCTTTTGCATCTGTTCCTACGATTCGTTCACGATTGTTTCTGGTCTGCAACGGCACAATTCTTACAAAATGCCGAAAAGGTGACAATATGGGTATAGGATTTTTTAATATTTTTGGTGCGTAAAGTTCAGACTTAAAATAATAATGAGGCAAAGCCATTCGATTCAGCTCTCAAAAATTCTCGAGAAAATAGTCTGAAATTTAGCTAACGGTTCTAAATAAATATTACACTACCAACTATTTCTGCTGTCATCATAGCTCATTCACTAGCGTTGCAGGTTTAGTGAACGTAGGACAATTATTTCGAATGCTGCAGTAACCTTATAACTTTTTTTTCGTTCTGTTTGAATACTTCGGCAATTTAAATATAAATATAATTGAATCTATGGTAAGTATAAAGTATCTAATCATTATAAAATACTTATGTAAAATCAATTAGTTGAAGGAAACACGAAATAAACATTAAAAATAAAAATCCGTTTCTAAATATTAAATTTCTTTCGAGATACAAGAAATTCGAGTTTATTAAAATGTTTCTTTTTTCTAAAATCGGTTTCTTTCAGGAAAGCTGATAACGTAAAAACCAAAATGGCATATAAGATTTTTGAGATGGCTTTAAAAACATTTAAAATCGCGTTTTTATATAAAAAGAATATTTTTGTAAAATTAATTTTTTACAAAAAATATAACTACATAGATGAATCGAAAAGCTTAAACCTCTCTAAACACAAAATATAATCTAAATGTTACAGCCATTTCTGGGATACGCGAAATATAAATGTGTAAGGATTGCTCGTTTAAATACATAATATGTAAACTTTATAAAAGACGTATATTCGTATTTATTGACAGCTGTGTATTTCGCTGCGTTCTGTTTCTGTTATGTGTAATTCGTGAATAGGCTAATAATTAACAGCTCACGATCTTCTTCTGTGCTTCCTTTGTTCTCACGCTTTCTGGCTTTCGTAATCATTCGGCACGATTCGCCACTTGCTTTCGAGTCATGAATCGTAAGACAGGCGATTCTTTTGAACGACGATGCATCCCCCCCTCTTCGGCACGATTCGACAAGATTCGGCAATCGCCTTCGAATCGTGAATCGTTGGAATTTAAGAATCGTCACGAGACAGACGATTCTTTTGAACGACGATTCGTCCGAATCACGATTCGATTCTTACGATTCTTTATTTGTATTCGTTCAAATGAACGACTCATTGACGAATCGCCACAACTCTACTGAGTTACGTATCTGGCATTGCGTAATCACGCAGACGAAGCGCGGCGCGGCTGACGCGGTTATTTCAAATGTAACGTCCGAAACGGAACTATACGAAGCGTCGATTAACACCGAATATCACGTCGGGGTCACCAAAAATGTTGCAATAAGATATATTTACTTAATTTGCAACATTTAATTAACATATGACAAATACAAAGATTAGAGACGTAATACTATAAACAACGGAGTAATTATTTAAACAGAGAGAATAAACATACATCATCACTGACGCTGTGTAGCACAATAACTTTCTATACGTTGACAAGACACTTTGCATTTAATTACGTAGCACACAATCACTTCACGGTAAACTGCTGATCTTAAATTATTTGGTGCATTTATTTGTTGTTTATTGTAACTATCCAAGGAAATACGTTTTATAATACCGTCTAGCTTTGTTTACAAGAACGATTTTAAACGTCTTATGGGGTACTCGATAAACAGTATTTAACCTGTGTCAGATAAAAGTTGTAAAGAATCGTTTGCAGTGTTTAATATTGTAACAGAGTATGGTCGATAGATTCCCTTTGCTATGTTGGGTATGGGTATACGCAAGAAGATGTGTACTGCTTTAGCATTCGTATTATAAAGGAAATAAGAGGTAAAATTAAACTACCCGAATTCTTGGAAAGTACAGAATTGTATATAAAGTGCATTACAGGAAGACATTGAGTTGTAAAACTTACCTGTCGAAATACTGGATGGGAGACAGCGATTCATTGAGCTAAGGAAACGTTGTAAAGACTTAAATTTCGAAAAGAATTGTCTAATATTGTAACAGGGCATGGTCGCTAAAGAGAGAGTATTAAATTTCAGAACTTTTGGCTCGGCTCAGCTCCATCATAGCGCGTTTAAATAAATGCTTCTTAAATGCTATGCGCGCTATCCCCGTCAAAGTGGTGTCCGCATAGGTCTTGCATATGATTCGAAAGAAGGTTTTGCTGCCTCCTAGATTATTTGAAGATGTAACTTGGGTGTTTTTTGAGAGAGAATGCTTAAAATAATAAAACGTTATGATATTTTGTTTAAACAATTACTATATGTTTAGAGATAGAACTGTAAGAATTGTTTTATGTAGTCTGCCGAGAGAACACTTTGTGTATGAGTGTGTGTGTGTGTGTGTGTGTGTGTGTGTGTGTGTGTAAAAACTCATCAATTTGCGTTCAGGACGAGTGTTAATTGCGCTTGCAGATCTATATTTAGACGCATTCCTTCCAAGTATAACGGCGTTTGAGTGACAGAGCGGCTTTCTTCATTGGTGGTGGAGGACCAGTAAGATACCGTATGTAAGCTGCAGTGTTAGGAATCTTTAGTTTCTACGCAGACGTTGTGCTAGATGTCCTTCCCGATGTTCGCGATTTCCGTCGATAAATGCGATCGATTTTATAAAGAATATCTCTTCCGTTGTTGTTGCTGTGACACACAGATTTGTGGCGTTTGATAGCGTTAAATCCAGTTTATTATCCAACGTGCGCTATTTGTTTTTTAACCCTTAACTACTATCTGCGGTCTCTCAGACCGCTACGACTTTTTGAGTCGAGATATTTCAAAAATCAAAATGTTCAAATGTTTCTTAAGTTTATGGGACTTAACTACATGGTCATCAGTTCCTTAACTTACAAACTACTTATGAACTAACTTATACTAAAGACGGCACAAATATCCATGCCCGAGGGGGGATTCGAACCCCCAACCGTAGTGGCCGTGCAGACCGTGACTGAAGCACCTCAGTCGCCTCGGCCACCGCGGCCGGCGAGAGATATTTCACACACCCCTGCCAAGTTAAAAGGACTCTTCCGTGTACCTTCCTAGTGGCCGACAAGGCCCACGTGCCAACATTCTTGTAGTGTTGCTGCTCTTTGTTCCGTATTTATGAGCCTAGCGCGGCCTCACTGACCGACCATGGTGTTAGTGTGCCGCTGGCGCAGGCTCTGCCTCACAGCGCCTGGCCAGTCGGTTTCGTGAGCGCGGCCTGCTAAGCGACAGTGCTGTGGCTGTGGCCTCTCTCTCGCATACAATTTACTATGGGATTTTTGTATCTAATCACGCTGTGAACTAGTAATATAATCTCTATAATGATAATCTGTGGGTGTTTAGGGAAATAATGATTAGCTGTTCTTTTCGTAGCAAAATAAATAAAAAATGTACTGCAAATTCCACTGTGTTTTACTTGTCGTCATGTTACCCATACTACATCGTTAAAAAAAGTAAAATTTCTACTAATGCCACCTCTAACAAGTGTAATGAACGACAGGGAGTCATGAAAATATATATTTAGCAGAACACTAGCTTAATATATGGAAAATAAGAGAGCAGTCTGAGAGACCCCTCCATAGTGGTTGCGTTCCTGTCAACATCTATAATAGTTAAGGGTTAAACATGTCTGTCAACTGTTGCACACATCATGTATACGAAGAGATATATTTATTTTGCCCAGACACCTTAGGAGGCAAACAGACGAAGCAATTTTTTTGGATAGTCCTAAATGTTTGTTTCTAAAAATTGTCCATAAATGTATTACCCCTACCCATAACATTACACCGAATTTTTTTGTGCTGTGTTTACATTTACCTGCAAAATTGCAAGTTGCACTTAAGGTTCAATGTGTTAAAATGTATGTACTGACATAATGTTCTAAATAAAACAATTAATATGCAAATTAGGTATAAAATTAATTGGGAGTGGTGGTGGATGGCCAGGTGGCGAGATTGGGCGGTAGTGACTTGTTTACGAAACTCTCAGGTACATGTTCAAAGTTATTCCAGGTAACTGACTGTACGAAGTAAGCAATAATTGGCTCCTTTTTCTTCCAATGTTGTTGTAGGACAGAGTACGTCTATAAGTAATAACTAATCTAAAAAAAAAAATTGGGGGGGGGGGGAGAGGTGGCTCCGGGTTCGAGTCCTGGACTGAGTCACGCGGGGTTGGCAATCTTTAGGACTGTCATTGGGATGGAGGTGGGGGTGCTGATGGGGTCAAGTGGTGGCGGTTGCTCTTAATTTACTGTTAAAAATATAGGTTGTTACAATTAAATTGATATGAAAATTTAATAAAACTAATTGGGGGCAGTAGTAGCCCAAGGGACCATTTGGGGAGGTGGAGGTGGGGGCGGCACTCGCACAAGTGAGCATTTGTGGGGGCAGGGGACGGTGGAGGTGGGGGAAAATAATGGTGCATTGGCAGTTGGGCAGTGGCTTAGGGAGGGGGGCACGGCAGCGGGACCGGTCGGGGAAGTGTGCCTGGGTAGCGAAATGGTACCCTGTGCTGATTCTGGCTTTACCCTACTACTAATATAGGCATATCTATGCAGTTTTCGTGGTTAGTCAGTGCAAAACTTACAACTTGTTTTCGAAAGTACATATCTTATGGAATATACATACAGGTCTTTAATGTAAACGTCTTGTAGAAGTGTCATAACTTGTAGGCTCTGAAGTGTTTTTTGATGGAGTGCATATGCTTCTTCATATGTCTCTGCTTCGTTTACCTTATGAATTTTGTTACTTGCTGTCGTTCTGTAAGGCTCTCTTTCATCCATACATTCTTTTTTCACACGCAGAATTCCAGCATGGATGCTTCGTATTTTTCGTACTGGAAAAAATGGAAATGAGTGCATGGCTTTAATGGCCGGGAGAGGACTTGTGGCCGACAATGGCACAGTATATACAGGGGGAATCACCTAACATTACCGCTGGATATATTTCGTAAACCACATCTAATACTGACGAACCGATTCCAAAGACCGAACGTGAGGATAGGGGCTAGTGTAATTGGTTAATACAAACGATAAAAAAAATGCACGGAAGTATGTTTTTTAACACAAACCAACGTTTATTTAATGGAACCCCGTTAGTTTTGTTAGCACATCTGAACATATAAACAAATACGTAATCAGTGCCGTTTGTTGCATTGTAAAATGTTAATTACATCCGGAGATATTGTAACCTAAAGTTGACACTTGAAACCTCCGACGTTCAGTTGCGTGTTGTAACAAACACGGGCCACGGTCGGCGAGCAGCATCTGCAGGGACATGTTTACAATGAGGACCGTGTTTACAAGTGTGGCTGTAGGGCACTGTTGTGGTTTGGTGTAGCTGTCGCAGTGCCCGCATGTAGCGCTTGCTGCTATTGTTATTCTACATTTGTCTTTGCACACAGACTAACTCTAGTACACTGTGTTACCAGACGTCTGTGATAGTGTAGTGTTGTAGGAACTGTGACCATGGTGTATTAGACCTCCGATAAGTTGGAGATGATACTCATCTATGGCGAGTGTCGACAAAATGCAGCTGAAGCCCGCAGGGTGTATGCAGAACGGTACCCGGACAGAGAGCATCCAACATTCCCCACATTTCAAAACATCTACCGCCAACTGTATGCAACAGATATGGTCGTAGCATGCAAACGGGTCCATAACAGGCCCATTACAGGAGAAGTGGCTGCAGTTGGTGTGTTAGCTGCTGTTGCCTTGAACCCACATAGGAGTACATGGGATATTGCGAGAGCTGGTGGACTGAGTCAAAGTAGTGTCATGCGCATACTGCATCATCACCGCTTTCACCCGTTTCATGTGTCACTACATCAGCAATTACATGGTGATCACTTTAATCATCGAGTGCAATTCTGTCAATGGACATTAACAGAGAATGTGTTACAGTTCTACCTGTTTACCGATGTAGCGGATTTCACGAACCACTGGGCAGTGAATCTACGGAACATGCATTACTGGTCCGTGGACAATCCTTGCTGGCTCCGACAGGTACAGCGACAGCGACCGTGAACTGTAAATGTATGGTACGGATTCATTAGTGACCACGTCATTAGTCCTCACTTTATTTCAGGGGCCCAAACAGCTGCAACATACATCGCGTTTCTACAGAATGATCTGTCAACGTTGCTCGAAAATGTCCCTCTGGAAACACATCAACGTATGTGGTATCAACATGATAGTGCACCTGCACACTCCGCAATTAACACTAGGCTGACCCTTGACAGGATGTTCGACGGGCGTTTCATAGGACGTGGAGGACGCATAAATTGGCCAGCCCGTTCTCCTGATCTTACACCTCTGGACTTCTTTCTGTAGGGTACATTAAAGTAGAATGTGTACCGTGATGTGCCTACAACCCCAGAGGATATGAAACAACGTATTGTGCCAGCCTGCGGCGACATTACACCAGATGTACTGCGGCGTGTACGACATTCATTACGCCATAGATTGCAATTGTGTGCAGCAAATGATGGCCACAACTTTGAACATCTATTGGCCTGACATGTCAGGACACACTCTATTCCACTCCGTAATTGAAAATGGAAACCAAGTGTGTATGTGTACCTCACCCCTTATGGTAATATATATGTGCGTCAGTGAAAAAGACCAATAAAGGTGTTAGCATGTGGACATAATGTGCTGTACCTAAGGTACATCACCGTTCCCTTTGGATCCCTACTTAATTCGGTGCTCTCTGATACACACGATCGAACAGCACAGGAGTGGTATTCAAGCATCAACTTTAGGTTACAATATATCCGGATGTAATTAACATTTTACAATGCAACAAACGGCACTGATTACGTATTTGTTTATATGTTCGGAAGTGCTAACAAAACTAATGGGGTTCCATTAAAAAAACGTAGGTTTGTGTTAAAAAACATACTTCCGTGCATTTTCTAATGTTTTGTATTAACCAATTACACTAGCCCCTCTCCTCACGTTCGGTCTGTGGAATCGGTTCGTCAGTATTTGATGTGGTTTACGAAATATATCCAGCGGTAATGTTTGGTGACTCCCCCTGTATATAATCATAAATCTGCAGAGTGTCTAAACAAAATTATATTCTAGAAAAAAGAAAGGGGTCCATAAAATCAGACTTCTCAGGGCCCTGAATTCATTAAAAACTTTCCTGAATAGAGCTATCAACATCAAAGTAGTATTTAAGTTCCAGTCAAATTACATTAAAGGAAGAACTTCCAACCACATAAAAAGTGAAGGCACTAACTCGAAGCCACTTAAGTAGGACTTTTCCCATTAATCAACTTATAAAATGGTTTTCAACCGAGTTAGCTAATGGATATAAACTTTCAGTTTTTGTGTGTGTTATCACTGAAGAAGGCACCTTTGTAAGCCAGCACATTCAGTAATTTGCTTTCTTTCTTTAACTGTAATGGCACTGTAGATAAATAGCACATCCAGTTACCAGATAATCATTTATTTCCATTCTTCATAAGTAAAATGGCATGAAAGATTTCGTCTACACTATAAACATTTCTACACGGAAAAAAATATTTAACTGCATATAAAGCTACTTCTGTTCCAGACATTACTTAATATCGAATGTGAATAGAAAATGAGTATCACAGATCTGAGTTCGCCTTGGAACCAGTGGCGGCTACTCCTTGAGGACTCTGGGGCGGCGCCCTCCCAAAAATATCCAACGCGGAATATGTACCAATCGTTAATCACAAATCGTCTCGAATAATTTTCGTGTAGCAGCAGCCCGTGTAAGTGAATGATCAATGTTTTTAGACTAGGTAGTCTGCCAGCCAGGGTCAGCGAATGTTTTCAGAATGGGCTGACTGTCGGACTCTATGCGATCCGTCCGCGCTGTGTAAAGGCTGGCAACGGGCGCTTGAAGTGTGTGGGGGTACTGGGGGTTGGGTGGGGGTAGTGTGCTGAACCAGGCCGCTTAGGACGGCGTCCGCACCTAGGGCGCGAAATATACAAAGGCGCACCGCCACCGGTCAGGAAGTTTCTTCACGGAACTTAACAGGTGCAGTGCGTGTGATACTAGTGTCGTCGTTGTGAAGGTGCGTGTTATTGCCTGTTTTTCTAGTTCCCTATTTAGAATGAATAATATAAATAGCGTTAACTACATTTTAACATTTGGTAGTGAAAAATTGACTTTTGAAGGAAAGTTGGAATTAAAAAGGTTAGGACCACCGACACCTGACTTGAACATTGTACAGACACAAAATGCGTGCAAAAGCAAAAGTAGTTTCACTAGGAAATTTAATCCTGATTTATATAAACACACCAATATATAAGCATACCAATGGTATTCTACATTTGTTGGCGACAGTCTTCTAATTTCAGTAACATATGTTTGTCGCTGACGAAGCATTTGTGTTCTCAGAACACTTAAAAAATGTTCAAATGTTTGTAAAGCTTATGGGACTTAACTACGGGGTCATCAGTCCCTAAACTGACAAACTACTTATGAATGAGCTAAGACCAAGGACGGCACAAATATCCATGCCCGAGAGGGAATTCCAACCCCTGACCGTAGTGGCCGTGACTGGAGCGCCTCAGTCCCCTCGGCCACCGCTGCCGGCCTGAACACTTACTTATATAGTTACACACACAACGAATTTACTTCTTACTTTATATTATTTTAAGGTACAGTTATGGGTCTCTTGTGAAATCTAATAAAATGGAGTTACAAGGTTTTCATTGCCTGCAGAAAATATTAAAAACGACATATTTGTGCGTAAATTTGTTCGTATTTTGCTATAGGAGGAAAAAGTCGTGTTAGATGAAAGGTTAAATTACGTAACTAGCCAATAAAATTAATGCTGTATTCTCCCCGTTCAATAAATGTTCTGAAGGGACAAAATGTCATGTACAACTGAAGAGACATGCCGCCCCTCCTAATAAACAGCCCACCAGCCGCCACTGCTTGGAACACACTGTTTTCAAGTATAGAGCTATCTGAAAACTTTAATTTATAGTAACTAGGGTACTGAATCACAATATTCGTATTCATCCACTCAACATAACAAACGTATGCAACCCCTTCTGACCTTACTTCAGAGTCATGTTTCCACTATCTAGGTAACTTACAAAGGAAAAGCATGACCTTGGTAAGTCATTGAAGATAAGCCTGGGTAAATTAGTAACACTTTTTGTGTGTACACTCATAGAATGGGTACCGAACACTAGCCAGCCAATTTCGAGGAACAGAAGTGCTGCTTTGGTGGCTTTGAAATATTTTGATATACAGTAGTCAGCTTTGCAAGAGTTGACTCCATTTTTGGGTTGCAGTACAGAAGTGAATACTAAAAACCCAATAAGCAATGAACTGCATTGCAGTTAAGCAAAAGGCCAACAAGGGCTGACCAGATTAGGCAATGTGTCTCCTGTTTTACTATTAAAGAGAGAATTTTGCAACTTTATTTTAAAAGATGTGCGCCCATATCCATTTGAGCGATATTTTGATGATGAGTGTGATGTTTTGGATGATGCAGGAAAGTATGTTTGTAGGATTTAATGTTATTGGTATTTATAATGACATTTTGTGATTCCACTACCATGAAAAAGACAAATATATCAACTCATACTTAATAATATGTAATTGATGAGTAAAGCCGGATCCACAAGCTACGATCTGTCTGTGCACACCTCGCAAATCATTGCGTGTGGACAACACATTTGCGCAGATATGAGATGTGCGCAAACCTGGAAGTTGGAGTTGGAGGTTTGAGCAAAATTGCTCAAATCTGTGGGTTCAAATCACATCTGCTCAGACAAGTTGGAACGTGTGGACAGCAGATCGCTGCAAATGCAAATATGTCTCAGTGTATACTTTTTCCGTGTGTTTACTATGCTGACAGTGGATGAAAATGGCTAAGAACTGTAAAATCCGACTGGGAAACGAAGTTAGCCGCAGCGTATGGCCACATATATAATATAAAGTGCAATAGGCGTACAGTGTTTCAAACATATCTAAAACTCTGTCAATTTTATTTGTATCTTGTTAGAAGGTAGGCCTACTTTACTTGACTTCATGAAATCGTTCTTCTGGGCAGCGTAAATATCTTCACAAGTGTTAGGGATGATTTAACTCAATGCTTGTTTAGAAATTGCTGTTGAAAATTCGACGTCTTTAGGTCCTTCCTGTGGCCAGGAATCTTAATGTAACTGTCAGCCAATCATGTGGAGAAATATATCTCCTCATACAATTGTCTTTACGTATTATACGAGGAGTTACCAGTGTCAAAAGATCATTATAAGTTTCCACATCCATTCGCAAATAATTACGCCAGTCATCGGGTTTGCACTCCAACGCACAATGTACAATCACATGTGACAACTGCCTTCTTTTAAGCAGCCAATGCCTAGACCATTTCTGTTTATTGCGATTTGTTTTCACTTTTTTTTCTTTTTTTGCAAGACACGTTGCAAATAGTGTCCGTAAAAAGATTTCATCTATCACTGACAAAAATAAACTTCGTAAAAAAGCTTATCGTAATCGCTTTCCAGTCAGATTGCAATCTGTACTACCTAGTTTCCTTTATCACCGACAGATGTCGGACGCGAGAATTTGCAGCGATGTGAACACCCGTCCACACGCAACGATTTGTATGCGCAGACTTTTGCGCAGATTGATCATTGCGTGTGGACCCGGCTTAAAGGTCAAACTGCATCTCTTCAACAATATTGTCAATCTGTATTTACATTACAGACTAGCGACCCACTCCAGCAATTTATTAATGAAAAAATGTGAGATGTACTTGGCAAAAAAAAATAAAAAAATCAAGTGCAATATTTCATAACATGTCTATATTGCCAGTAGTTGTGTGTCATTCACTCAGTCAGTCAGTTCATCTAGAAGAGATTCACCCAACCGAATCCTTCATAATATTTGAAACAAAATAATTTCAGCATGATCATGAATTTAGTGAAGCAAAATAAATCGGATTTCAGATTAGTGAGCTGTCTCTGTTGCAAAAGAGATTGCTTAATATAGGTTGTCAAGTTCCATAATCAGCACAAATCGAAAATTACTGCATCAGTGGACATTTAAACACGTTGGTATGATCCTGCATTGCTTTCGTTCACCCACATAGCACTACCATTTACAGTAATAAATTTCTAAATGATGAATGGAATTTAAAAAAACTGACGTTCAAATGCCTGGCATTCCCTTAGAAAATTTGGCTATTTATTTCCGAATGGGTAGCGATTTTCGAGTTTGTTACTAACTTAAAATAGAGTTATCCAAACTCTTCCTTGTGACGAAACTCTTCTAATACTTTTATTTTGGCACGACATATTTGATTAATATATTTTAATTGATACATCAAAATGGTTTTTGGTCCTGATATGTACAAACAACAGAGAAAAATGGTCCCTGAAATTCGACTTTCGGGAGTTGGGTCACATGTAGAAGTAACAAGTATTACTGTGTGAGCTAGTCACTGCTGCCTGCAGTGTGACCCTGTTCTATGGCACTGTATTTCTTAACGATTAGTTTTCTTGCGAAAATTGTATGTAATTGCTGCACTTAGGGTCTTCATTAAACATCTCAATACACAAGGGGATTTCAGTTCCATTTACAGTCTACATTCCAGCGATTTATATATATATATATATATATATATATATATATATATATATATATATATATTATTCTCTTGCTTTTGCGAAACACGAAGCACAGTTTATGGTGCCAGACTGCAAGAGGTAGGTGTGCCTTGTTCTCACCCTCCCAACTCCTCACCCCATGACGATCAATGTTGAGGTTGGGCTCTGCTCTCTTTCTCTTACCTCCCCCATCTGAAAACCAACAAATGTATTTACATTATTGAAAGGGTGTTGTGCCCAAATAAAAACAAATTCGAAAATCGCTACGCATCTGAAAATAAAGTATCAATTTAAAGAGATGGCCAGGCATTTGAAAGTCAGTTTTTTAAATTCCATTCATGATTTAGGCATTTATTACTGTAAATGGTAACGCTATGTGGGAGAACGAAAGCAATGCAGGATCATATCAACGTGTTAATTGTAGCACAGATTTTACTTTATTGCTATACCTTATTTCTGTCCACTGATACAGTACATTTTGGATTTGTGCTCAGTTATGGAACTTGACAACCTGTTTTATGAAAGCAAATGTATGGTGATTTGAGGATGACACTGTTTTCAGGCATGTCTCAAATTTAAAATTTTATTTGGCACATGGAAATAACTTATACAACTGAAATCATAATTTGAATTAAAAATTAATTGATGATAGTCTTCTGTCCTTAAAATGAAATTCTGCATACTGTGATTCCCCAGAAATGAACATAAAGCAGTTGAAAAATACTCCTCTCAGAGCACAGAAAAAAAAAGTTCCTATTTAAAATGCTCTGGCAAAAAAGTTGGAAACCAGCTAACCCATTCCACTTTCCTCGCCCAACATTTTGGAATACAAACATATCCATGCTATTTTGACACAAAACAGGCTAATTACCTTTATCCAGTTTCACACTGTAATGAAGTTCACCTAGACAGCATCCTTATTTCACTGCCATTGTCTAAATTTGTCTCTCTCCCAGTGCCTCTTTTTTTCTCCCATTAGTGCTTTATCCTGTCTATCTCTTCTACAATCGTTCTCTTACTCCCTTTCACTTTATCTTTCTTACCAGAGTTTTTGCCACATTCCCTGTGACTGTCATTGTCTAAGATTCATTCTTTTTCTCTGACTTTGTCACTGGCTCTATGTTTCACACCGTCTGCTGTCTTGGGATGTAATGGTCAAGCCTGTAAGCACCAGCCACAAAAATGTTAACACATGGATAAAGATAAGGGACAAATGTGGACAAAATATTTCTAGTTGAATTTATCAGGACTCCATAAGCTCACACATGATCTCTAATTAGCTTTCCTCCTCAGTCCACTGTTCCATCTCCCTTTTTCTCACACTTCCACTGTCTCCATCCCATTATCTGTTTTACTAGAATTGCGTTTCCTCTCTCTTCCACTAAAACTTTCTGCTATTCTTTTGCATGCCGAAAGTTTTGGTAAGGAAGACAGAATGAGGACTGTGGACAGTGGTTCCGTACTTTTCTACCAGACTTCTTTAAGCAGGAACAGATTTTCTTTTTTGTGCAGTGACAGAACATTTCTCAGCCGATTTTTTTTTCTTTGCCTTGCTACAGAAGTATGTGCTGCTTATGAAAGACAATGTTCAATATATATGTAAATAAGAAAAGAAGAAAGATTAGAATTTACATCTCATCAGCAGCATAGTTATCAGAGACAGAACACAAAATTCGATTGTTTTGATAAGGATGAGGAAGGAAATCGATGCGTCCTATGAAATTAACCATACAGGAATTTCATGGTATTACTTAAGGAAATCAAGGAAAAACCCAAATCCAGATGATCACTTCATTGTATATCTCTAGAGATTTGATTCCTTACATGCTTCATCATATTTAAATTGAGAGTAGTATGACTCACTAAAATTGTTATTAATTAACAGAAGATAAAAGACAGAACATTATCCAAAATTGAATTTCTTTACAGAATAGCTTTCTTGTAATAGAATAATAAGTATTTACTAATGGTTACCAAATCAGTTTGGATGGAATTGAGCAAACTGTGTAGGTTTGTCCACCAGATACGAAACCAATATTTCAAGGACACAATGAGATATTGCACTACTCTCAAATTTAAGTAAAATTTTCATATCTCCTCTGGATTTCCTACACTACTATGTTTCACCGAAAATCAACCCTACGAAAAGTCCTCATAATGGGTTTTTACCTCTGCAAACTGTTTAAAACATATTGCAATACTTTACACAGTAATGATAACAAAGAACAAAGATAAAGTCAACATTTTATTTGTTAAAGAGAACAGACTGTAAGAAAAGCATCACTTTTTTCATTGAGCCTATTTCTTAAAATCAGATTGTAAGTTTCATAGCAGCCCAAACTCTGTATCTCAATCCAATTGGCAGTACTAGAACCGAAATATAGTTTTCTTTTTTTTGGGGGGGGGGCTTTATATTTATAAGGGGTTAATAGTTCGAAAACATGAAAAAGTCTTGTGTATATATAAATGTGAACAGAAGATATTGTTACAATTTGAGCCATTTGCTATGGTTACCTGTTTAGAGTCTTGCTTTCCACAGTGCAAAAATGGCTAAAACACGATTTTTGTACTTTTCCTACGTAAGTACAGGAACTTTTAGGCTTTGGATGTCATAATGGATAAATACATCAAAAAATACAAAAGTAGATTGAGAATATAATCATAAGAGCAATGGAAAAAATTTCGGCGATTTACAATGCATAAAATATGTAAAAATTTTCATCACTGTTACACAAAAATATTTTTCGTGGGTTTCTCTGGAAAGACCCATGAACAAATTGCACTTTTATAAGCCACATAAAGATCACCCTTAGACCACACCTACTGTGAAAAAACCAACAGATTTGCTCAGTTTGAACGAACTTCTTGAAGTGTGGAATATTTGAAATTTCTTTATGATTGTATGACAATATTTCAGATGTGTTTACTAATTATCACTAGTCCAGGTTAAACCCAAAACAGTTCATCTCTTATCTCTACAATCAATAGAGCCCAAGGTATGGATGAGCCCCTGTAGAATCGCAATTTCTCAAACGGCGTTTCCAAACATATTAATACTGTGCACTGGTATGGACGGTATCATTACTTACAAAGACTAGTATAATCATCAGTGGTACTCATTTCAGTCATTGCAACTTAAGCCCGTTTTAAACGAACAATAGATTGCTAACAAGTTGCGTTAATGGCGGCCGTCAGTCGTTTGAACGGCTGCACTAGTATGATTGCGCTAGTATCGAAGCGCGATAATTATAGCGATAAAGAAATAGGACGAGTTCTAAAGGCCCTATTACACGATACACCTGAGGCGTACGTCTATGCAGCAACGCCCCAAGCGTGATTATCTGGAACTACGTACTGCTTCACGTAGACCTATTAACAAGATGCACGGCAGATATTCCTTGGCACGAATCCGCGCATGCGCACTAACGTCAATAAGCGCGCCAAACGCGAAGGGAACTGTCAGATCTTTAGCAGACATTAATTCATACCACAGAAGAACCAGAGGGAAACGTTTCTTGGCATGTAATAATTCGTTAAAATTAATTCTGTGAGCTCAAGGTTTTATTTTATGAAAAGTTGATTTTGTCATTTATTAAGTCATATGTAGCTACCACGAAATTGTGTTACCACTACTCCGAATTACAGACACGAAAGTTTGTTTTATATTACGCCACTTGATTACACAAGTATATGCTCATCTAAATTTACGTTTATACAGCATTCTGAAAATGGATGATCCAATTACTTTTGGAGCTGTTGCCCTGGCAGTAACAGTTAACTTCCAGATTAGAGCACAAAGACGTAAAGCCAGACGTTGTTGGAGCTCAGACCAGAAGATCCATGAGAATTTAGAAATTTTGTGATTATGGACGTGGCTTGTTTTGACAAGCTGCTATCTCTAATAGGAATCTCTAATTAGGAAGCGTGACACAGTCATGAGGGAAGCTATTTCACCTTCTCGAAAGTAAGATTTATATTTTATGCTTATATATTTTGTGATCTTAATGCCCTAAATCAGCTATAAAATACTGGTATATACTCTGTTATGTTGCAGGCTGGTCATCACATTACGTTTTTTAGCCACTGGTGAATCATTTAAGAGCCTGGCGTTTAGTCACAGAATTTCACAGCCCTCCATATCGAAAATATTTGTGGAAGTATGCAGTGCAATTTGCAGTACTTTAAACGACCAATACTTAAAGGTGTAGTAGCATTATATTTTACAATCTGAATTATGTTCATGCGTGACTCAGACAATTCGTAACACGAAATCGGCACCTGCTACGTATACACAATAACACACCATACAAGCAGAAAGCAACTAAAATCGCCACTTCTGCGCATGCGCAGGTTAGCGCTGCCTAGTGCGCATGCGCGGATTCACGGGAGTTTAGAACTGGTCTCTATTCCGGCGCGCGGATAAAGTGTCTGCTAAAAATCATGGTTCCGCGGTAGTTGCACGTGTTTCGCCGCTAGATGGCTGTCGCGCTAGACCTATACCTTTCGCGGCGGATCGTCGTGTAATACCGCCCGTTTTAAACGATGAACGAACTTGTAATAGATTGCTAACAAGTTGCGTTAATGGCGACCGTCAGTCGTTTGAACGGCTGCACTAGTATGATCGCGCTAGTATCGAAGTGCGATAATTATAGCGATAAAGAAATAGGACGAGTTCTAAATTCGGTACTAGTGCGTTCAGTGCGCATGCGCGAGCTAGCAGCTGTCTGTTGCGGTCGCCGCTCCAGTTAGTCCGCCATTTTCCTTCGTATTTACGTATATTTTGCTTTATGTCGAAGTTTATGATCAGAATGTATTACAATATGTATTTCTAATGACGGCATTCACACTGTCCGTCACCAGATCGTCACCTAACGTCAACGCCATGTTAAGCATTCTCGAGAAGATCGTTTTGACTGAACGGTCGTCTGCTGACATCAGAAGTTAACCTATTTTCGTCACGCGATTTTCATACTGTAGTCGACAATTACACGGTTTGCACGCAAACGTGTCTTATTAATCGTTAGTTTATTATTATACTTTGGTTTAGAGGTAAATTGCAAATGTTTCATGACGACTTAAATATTTATCTCAATTATTGTCCACCGAAAATCGAGGTCGTACATATGAAACCGAAAAATGGTTTATGATTTGCAATATCGTAACAGAAAAGACTGAAACCAATTGTTTATTTGAATAAGATTGTAATTTGATTATGCAATTTTAATTAAATAGCATTTTAAATGAAAAAGCCAGTCCAAATGAAAGACAAAAATTAAGTTGTGCATGACGTTATTAACAATGTCATTGGACAAATAGTAGTAGATAAAGTAAAGGTCTATTTGCGCTCTTATAAATATTGCTTGAATTGTTCATGAGTTTATTTTTTTCGCTTGATAATAGATGTGAATGTTTTGAAATGTTGTTTCACTTCCCAGAACTTTATCACACTAAGTTGACCAAAAACATCGATTGCAAGGTTTTCTTTGACCGTCAATAACATTTAGCGTTGTCTCCTCAATTCCAGTATTAAACTATGACTTCCTACATAACAAATCGGCTTTCATAACCTCACTTTCAACATCGGGTATTACTGTTCGATTACGTTTATCGTCTAAGCATGCTACCACAAGATCTTGCTTGAGTTTGTAGTTCAGGGTTGGTACGCTAGGAGCGCTTCAGTAGACTATTATCTATCTTGTTCACCTTCGTTCGTCGTTTAAAAAGGGCTTTAAGCTATGTTCTTAGGTTCCTGCCTAATTACACGTTCATAAATAGGCACACTTTGATTTATAAATAGACAACTATTTGTGACAAGGCAGAATATGAATATCACAGGCATGCTGCTCGTTTTAATGTTCAAACTAGTAATAAACAGGTCAGGTTGTGTGCCATCTAGTGACATATACGCTGTCCATCATGTACATTCCACAATGCATTTCTAATAGCGGCATTTACACTGACCGTCACCGGACTGTCACGTCACATCACATCATTGTTTCTCAGTAAGAAAGTTTTGACAGAACGGTCGTCTACTAACATTGGAAGTTAACCTATCTAATTCACATTCTCTCACATTGTAGTAGGCGATTATTATGTGCAAGTGCGATGTCTTAATCTTTATTTTATTAATATACTTTGTTTTAGCAATACATTTTAGCAGATATATTTCAGAATCATACCGGCAGTGCATGGTATTAAATAAGGGGTAAAGTGTTGTGGGTATACCTTGATTGGTTTTTGCGCATTATGTGTCTATGATGGGCGTTATATGGCTTACAAAAGCACAATTTATTCATGAATGGTTCCTGAGAAAAATCACTAATTTCTCTTCATTACAAATCGTTGAAATATTTATTGTGTGTTCTTAAGATGATATTCTCAAGACGATTTTTTTTCTATATCTTTATGCATTAGTGAGAGCCAGTAGTTGAAACTTATCATAGTTTGCATAAAATCAGAAAACCCGATTTTTATCCGCTTTTGCCATATGAGTTGCAAATATATAAATAACTAACCAAAACTAATTGCTAAAATATTTATAATTCATTCTGTAAACATTTATCTAGACACAGCATCATTCTGTTGTCGAAAATCAATGTCCTTTATCAAGATACAACCGAAAAAATAGTGATCTTTCACTATCAAAAATGCGTATTGTGCTGAAAGATGGTGTTCAGACCATTCTGAAACTTTCGATGCAATTTGAACAGATCTGCTACGCCAAAAAATTGAATTTCTATACATCTTGCAGATTGAAATTTGTGATTTTTTCGTTATTTATTACAGTTAATATGCAGCATCCAGTTTATTCAAGTATTGCAAGATATTTTAAAGGCCAATACACACTGTCCGTCCTGTCACTTCATGTCACCGTTCGTCACAACATTCCGCAATGTATTTCTAAAGGCGGCATTCACACTGTCCATCACGTCACATCCAGCTTTCTCGATAAGAACGTTTTGACGGAACGGTCGTCTGCTAATATCGAAAGTTAACCTATTTTTATCACATGAATTACATCTTGCATCGACAATTGCACTGTTTATAAGCAAATGTGTCATTCATCTTTATTTTGTTGTTATACTTTGTTTTAGGGGTAAATCTCAAATTTTCATGACGACTTAAATTTTTTTGTCAATTGAGTGCCCCCTAAAATCGAAGTCAGATATCTGAAACCAAAAAATGGTTTATGTTATGTAACATTGTAACAGAAAAGACTGAAGCAAACTGTATATTTGAATAAGATTGTAATTTGATTACACTTTTTTCATTAAATAACATTTTACATGAAAAAGTCAGTTCTAATAAAAGACAAAAATTCAGTTGTTTACGACGGTATTAACAATGTCAACGGGCAAATCGTAATGGATAAAGTAAACAGGCGCCATTTATGCTCTTACAAAGGCCAATTCACACTGTCCGTCACGTCAATTCGCCCATATCAATACACGATGTTGAAAGTGAGGTTATGAGCGGCGATCTGTTATGTAGAAAGTCATAGTCTAATACTAGAATTGAGGGAACAACAATGCTAAATGTTATTGACAGCCAAAGAAAACTTTACAATGTGTGTTTTTGGCCAATTTACTGGGAACTGAAACGACATTTCAGAACATCAACATCTATTTTAAAGCGAAAAAATAAACATCAAACAATACTTATAAGAGCATAAATAGCGCCTGTTTATTTTATTCATTACGATTTACCCGCTAACGTTGTTAATACCGTCGTAAACAACAGAATATTTGTCTTTCATTAGAACTGACTTTTACATTTAAAATGTTATTTAATGAAAAATGCGTAATCAAATTACAATCTTATTCAAATAAACAGTTTGCTTCAGTCTTTTCTGTTACAATGTTATGTAACATAAATCATTTTTGGTTTCAGATATCCGAACTCGATTTTAGGGGGACACTCAATTGACAAAAATATTTAAGTCGTCATGAAACATTTGAGATTGATTCCTAAAACGAAGTGTAACAACAAAATGAAGATTAATAAGACACTTTTGCATATAAACAGTGCAATCGTCGACTGCAACATGTAATTCGCATTACGAAAATAGAGTAACTTCCATTGTTAGCAGACGGCTGTTCCATCAAAACATTCTTCTCGAGAAAGCTTGACGTGACGTGACGGTTCGGTGATGGACAGTGTGAATGCCACCATTAGAAATACACTGTAAATTTTTCTTTGGCCATCAATAACATTTTGCGTTGTTCTTCCCTCAATTCTAGTATTAAACAATGACTTTCTACATAACAGATCGCCACTCATAACCTTACTTTCAACATCACATATTGAGATGGGCGAATTGACGTGACAGACACTGACGGACAGTGAATACAACGTGATGTAATGGTGCCGTGATGTGATGGACAGTGTGAATTGACCTTAAAGAGTTTGCAAAGGTAAAAACACATTGCATAGACTTCTCATATGGTTGATTTTAGGTTATAAGTAACTGCTTATGAAACGTAGAAAACATATCTAAATTTTATTTATAGTTGAGCACAGAATGATATCTTTTGTGCTTCTTGAGATATCACTCCATGCACAACAGTACACGATAGCAATAGGTTCAAATACAAATATTTTGTATGTTGTATAGATGTTTTTTCTAGAAAATTCGTTTCCCATTTTCTAAAATCTCTATTCATTATTATGATATGCTAGAAAAATCATAATTTTTGTTATCAAAAGAACAAATTGAGTGGAGTGGCAAATCTACACTTCTATTCAAGGCAAATCGTCGAAGTTTTTACTGCACGTCATGAGATCATGATACTCAGAAAACGTGAAAGTATTTTCCATAATACTATCCATTAATGAGATCCGTAAATTCCAAGTTACCTTACATATGCACGCCAAATATGCATGTGACATCTGGCCTGATATGTAATTATGGTTTTAACTAATGTAGTGAATGTACAGAAATGGCTTGGATGTCACGACCTGTGTTTTTAGTCGCCATTTACTTACTGATAACATTTATAAAGGTAACAAATCATTTTTTTTGCCTGTGACGGAATAATTTTCAGTATAGTTATATCATACATTAATGTACACTGTGTCAGTGACAAATATCTTACACTGTATGGTTATACCCATCGCATACTGAAATAAATTGTATCTATGACTAAACATTCTGCAGTTAAAACGTTATACCCATTACATATTGACGTTAATCAAGGTTACATTGAAAAATGTCATAGTTTCGATGATAGCTATATCCATAAACACCTTGAATTGTAACTAAAAAAAATTTTTTTCTATGATCCTCCCCTCCGGTTTCACCAGTTAAAACTATATATATCCACTACAATTTGTTTCTCCACATAAATGTGAATGGTGGTACCTCCCCTGCATTCCATGAGTTTCACATTAGATGAATGCTAAATGTGCTTAACCATTTTAAAGCACGTTATTAATTATACCTGACGTTTCTACAATTGATTTTGTATTATATAAGCAATACATTTTGCTTTAACAGGAATAAGATGGGAACCAGCTGACAAATGCTCCTGTCACAAAGAATGTGAATATGTTGTCTGATGGAAAAGAGACAGTGGTAGTTTAGGAGAAAGGCATATACATGCAGACAATAGCATTGTGAGTAAAACGAAAAGGTGGAAGTCACAAATAGTGGCAGTAAGAAACCAAAATAGGTACAGGTAGTAACATTTGGAGCAAAAAGAGAGGGGGAAAGTGGGGTAAGTGAGACGAGAGAAGACCACACATAAGCCTTTGGGGTGTGGATCTTCCATACCAGGGAATTTTACCACGAAACAATTTCTCCAGTTTTTCCCATCCCCAGTACCCATGTGTTAAAGTTCTCCAGTCTACAGGTCAAACCCCAAGCAAACCATTCCCTTGGACGTATCTGCAACGAAGAGGATCATGAGTGAAGAGAATGAAAGCCAATTGTAATTGAGAAAGAAAGGAAGACTGGCATCATGATAGGAAATGAATGTGACAAAATTACAGTTGGTGAGAGAAACAATGAAAGTGACAGAAAAAGACAGTGGTGAGGAATGGTGAGGGAAAGTGATGAAGACATTGAAAGTTAGACACAGACAGAAATGGACAGCAACATATATATAGCACTGACAGTGAGATGCCAATGGTGACAATTAGGGCACAATTTACAATGTATGCAATATGATGTATGCATGCCAAAATTTTTGCTAAGGAAGTCGAAATGTGATTGTGGCAGCTGGTTTCAAACTGTCCTGTTAAAGAACATTTTCGGTTGTTTTTTTTTGTGCTTCAACAGGAATCTTTATCAGCTTGCTGAATATTCTTCTAAAAGTAAGGTCAGATATCTGAAACCGAATGTGTTTTATATTTTACAGTGGTATAACAGAAAAACTGAAGGAAACAGTTTATTTCAATAAGATTATAAGTTAATGACTCTCTTTTCATTACGGCCAACACACTGTCCGACATGTCATTGTCACGTCACACTACCACCACATCAAGATTTATTTACACTGTATGTCACATCAATTTGCTTAGCTCGATTCCCATTGTTGAAAGTGAGGTTATGAATGGCTATCTGTTATGGAAAGAATCATAGTTTATTACCAGAATTGAGGGAACAACAAAGTTAAATGTATTGATAACCAAGGCATATTTCATAATGTAAGTTTTTGGTCTAGTTAATGTTGTAATGTTATTTAATGCTGGAATTACTTAACAGATAATTTTCTTAGTTTAAATTTGTATTGAGTTAACATTTATTTCAAAGTAAATGATTTAATTTAACTGAGGTACTGTGTGCAACTTATACCAAGAAATTAAAATATATTCTGTAAAATAAAAATTTAAATCTCACAAATCAATTGAAAGAAATATGTTCTGATGTTCTATAGAACAGGGACTCAATCTTGCCTTTGCAGCTGGACTAAATAGTAGCATTGTAAATAATTGTACCTGTATTGCTTTGATTTGCACAATGAAATACTTAAATTTCACTTTCTGTGTTCTTATGTCATAGTTTGGCTCCTTCCTTTTCATTGATAATGCATTTTCATTATGCAGTTACTATTATCAGATTTCCGCCTTTGGTGGAATCTAGACAGTACATGGCAATTGTTAGACTGTTCAGTCACCAAACTTTACTGTTTGACCATTATATTTAAAGCCAAGCACAAGCGCGGTGAGATTTTGTGACCGTTATTTTAAAGTTTTATTAGCAGCAATTTCACTAGCCACGTGATGGTTAATTTCAGGTCACAAACATACCAGCAATCATAATGTTGCTTTATGTACCAGCCTGCACAAAGACAACATACTTGGTGATTATATAAGTTTTATTTGGATTTAATAACCAATATTTCAATAAAAGATGCATCTTACTTACAGCTCCTCCACCAGTGTTGGAATATTACTTTCAGCAGTGACCCCTTTTTGTTTAATTTCAGTTGTAATATTCATTCAAAAATTACTGCTGAGCATTTTCTGGCCACATTTTTTCTTTCCAACAGAATTTATTTCATTCACAGTCTTCCAAGAAATAAGGAAAGTTATAGTTCAGTGTAGTAAGTGAAACAACATTTTAATATATCAAAGTCCATTTTCAAGAGAATATTTAAAAATACAAATGCATCAAACCATATTTATAAGATAATAAATAGAGCCTGTTTATCCATCATGAATTTTGCCCTTACATTGTTAATAACGTCATAAACAACTGACTTTTTGTTCTTCATTACTGCTGACTTTTTCATTTAAAATATTATTTAATGGAAACTGCGTCATCAAATTACAGTTGTAACGATATAAAGTGTTTGCTTCAATCTTCTCTTATACGCTATTGTCAAATGTAAACCACTTTTCAGTTTCAGATATTCGACATCGCTTTCAGGAGGACACTCTATTGAAAAAAGAAACCACATATATTTGAGTCATCAAGGAACATTTGCAATTTACCACTCAAACAAACTAATACAACACAATGAACATTAGACGTCACAAACGCATATAATCCACGTAATCGCCAATGCTAACATCAGTGAGCGTAACGAAAATAGGTTAATTTACAATGTTAGCAAATGACTATTCCGACAAAACATTCGTCCTGAGAAACGTTGACATGACATGATAGTCTGGTGATGGACAGTGTGAATGCCACCACTAGAAATTCAGTGTGGAATGTTCTGACAGAAAGTGACGTGATGTGGCAGGTCAATACATGTAGCCTAATACTTAATGCTGAAAGTGAGTTATGAGTTGTCATTGGTTACTGTACGTTAAAAGTTATATTTTTATACTTTCTTAGTGGAACCTACATAGCATACAAAGTAAGTGTCAAATGTAATTTAAAACTAACGTTTACAAATATTACACTTACACATTATATAATTAACCTGTAGGCACTGAATCACAGGTCATCTTTTGAAATTAGTGAACATCAATGGACTGGAATGAAATATGATTTTTGTCTCTTTGTCACACCATCATTAATAGGTTTTGGAAGCACGTGAAGTATGTTGCTAGCTGGAACAAATGCTTCATCCTTTACTTGAGGGAAAAAGAACTTCCCCACCATTTTTTCACTTTTTCTCAAAAATGATACCAGATAATCTCCTGAGTCACCATTTGGTTTCAAAATTTTCCCCACATAGTAAACTGATGTTTTGTTTTTAAGTTCAAATTTGGTCAAAACGAAATCATCTTTTTCTTGTAATTTGTCCAATCCTTCAAAGTTGTATTCAGATTCACCAGACTCATCCAGGTTGTCATTGCTCTCTTCATAATGAACCTCACTATTTTCTTCATCTGATTCCTGCTCATAAAGCTTCCTATTGGCCTTCTTATTAGAATTTATTTATTTATTTTATTTTTATTTTTAGTTTTTTTAGTTTTTATTTTTTTATTTTTATTTTTTTTTTATATCATGTGTAGCAGTTGTGATTAAAATTCGTCCTTTCATACGTTTATTGTTCTTCTTCCTGTTGTCTGCTTTTGGATATCCTCGAATTATTTCAGGCGAATATCCTTTAGGAAATGTTGTTTGTATATACATGTGGCGTCTGTTCCGAAAGACCAGCCGTCACTTCTGATCCTGCAGTTGTTATTATTTATTATTCATAGAATATATGACATCAACTGCGATTGGACAAAGCTGAAAATGTGTACCCAGCCGGGATTCGAACCCGGGTCTCCTGCTTTCTAGGCAAACAAATCTCAAGTGAGGTTATGTATGAACATTGTTATTATTTGAAGATTTGCGACATTAAACACAATATTCATATTGTTATAATGACTTACTTTCTTTGAACTTTATTCAAACCTTGGTCACGAAATTTTATTCTATCTAATTCGCCGAAAAATTACTTCACTGTATCAAAAATAACACAACACCTGCAGAAAACTAATGGCGGGAGCCAGATCCTGCAGAAAACCAATGTAATTCAGTAGAGCAGTACTGCCAACACATGCACAGAGAAAGAAATAATTTGCCACCTCATACTGAAATTACGCCACCTGATTCATTGTGCCCCATGGCTCAATGTGCCCCACTCTCCCTACTGGGAGTGACACAACATTTCAAACATCGACATTATTTTCAAGACAAATTACAAACATCGAAACAAATCGTTTACATGTAACAAATCAAACAATACTTACAAGAGAATAGATAGAACCCATATACTTGATCCCTTACAATATTCCTCCTTACATTGTTAATAACATATTGTAAAACAATTACCTTTTTTCAGTTTCATATCTGACTTCACTTTTAGAAGGAAATCTAATGTCCGATACCACCTATTGGCTTTGAACAATGACGTCGTATATTATCCAGAGGCGATATTTTCATGATACTTTTGGATAAATCCAAATAATAAATGTATTTACCAACAGCCATAAAGTTTGTTGTTTTTGTTTTAAAAAGAAACTAAAGGAATTTCCGAATGGCAACTCCTTCTACAATGTAGATAAATTTTTAGATAAAACCTTTAAATTAAAAAAATAACTAAAAAAACAACAAAAAATGTAATCCTTAAAATATTTATTGTCAAGTGTAGACAACATTTACTAAACTGATAAGTTCCACATGATTACGAAATTTCGTATATATGATCTATGGAACAACTATTAATCTAATCTAATCTACTATCGTCCATCGAGAATTTTCATCTGTGGGGACCTCAGCTCCTTAGATGGTCGCTTCGCTGGTTTTCCTGAACATGGTGGCTAGGTGAGCGGCTGGTATCTCTGCAAGGTGACAGTGAACAGCGGCGGCGAGTTGGAGAGCGACCACGTCCAGGATACGGCGACGTGCTTCGTCCCATACGTCAACAGTAATCATCTGCAGTTGACTTTCGTTGAAAGGACTGCTCCGATGTTGGCGTCATGCTGCATAATAATTGTCAAATACTCGTCTTCTCTCCCTACAGTATCATATGACATGTCTGGGAAGGCCACAATGAAAACACAATGGCGTGTTGTCTTGTGTCCTCCAGATATCTGTCCTGCTTCACAGTTACTGGAGGAGTTGGTTGTGGTCGCGTTGATGGGTTCCTAAGCTGCCGTTTGGCGGCTGCAGCGTAAGTCATATTAGGGAGAGGCCAATCTTCACATCGTGTGTGAGTGGTGGGGCTGATAGGCACTAATGTTACAAATACCTCTTCCTCAGCAGTGTCCACTCACTCATGACGTAGAAGACTGACATCCATGCCCATAATCTGGTGCTCGCTTGGTACAACAGTCCCGACTGCCACAAACTGTTGTAATTCTTCTGTCACAATTTGTCATATGAGAAAAGCAAACTCATGCTGGTCTTCCACAATAGCCATAGGGACTACATTCGGAAGTCTGTCGTACTTCTTTCGCCCAACCCTCCTCTTTTGCATCTCTTCAATTTTCTGGCACCACCGGATAAACTCTTGTATCGTCGAATCGTTTTTAACAGCTTGATACATGTCTTCCATAATGCCCTTCATTAGGTGTGAAACATTATAGGCATCTGTCATATCTGGGTTAACTACATGACATAGGGCAAAAACATTCTGTATATACGACTGTGTTGACTCACCATGTCGCTAGGCCCTCTTCTTCAATTGCTCTTCTGATAAACAGACTTGCCACTGCTGGTCTTCAAACGTCTTCTTAAGTTCTGTCTGGAATTTTTCAGAGCTATCGAGCCAGTGCTAATTATTCTGAAATCAGTACTGAGTCATCTTGTCCAGGTAGGAATATACGTTTGCCAAGCACATAATGTGATCCCACCTATTGTACCCAGAATCTTCACCATAAATGATCATGTTTAAAACTGCAGGTGGTGCGGAGTTCGAAGGCTAGTTGGTAATAGAGCACAACACTTGACACTTACGACACATTTTAGGCAAATTTACACTGTCCGTCACGTCAGCGTCACGTCACGGCACCGTCACATCAAGTTGCATTCACACTGTCCGTCAGTACCCGTCACGTTAAAAGCTGCTTGTTAATTTCAAATAACTGATCCTTGCAGGAAACTGCCAGATAATAGATATTAGTTAAATTTCAAATAACGAATCCTGACAGGAAATCGTCTGATAAAAGAGCTGCAGTTATTTAAAACTAACAAGTCCTAGCAAAAGGGATCTAAGATAAGAGATTTGCGCAATGGAATACATCAAGTTTCCTCCGGGAAGTAGAGGGAAACAATAAAAGAGATCTGAGGTTACATTACAAGCAATGGAAAATTTAACTAAGCTGGTTTATTGCCAGTTCACATGAAAATAGGGGCAACACCGATTTTAAATACACAATAAAAGTGCATCCTACTGTAATTTACTGGGTACTAATTTTGTTCACACACCAAGAGGGGCCAGATAAGCAAAAACGAGGCTGTAAAACATATAAGAAACAGGAGGATTGGTAGGACATGGGACACAATCATTCACACGTGCAAAGCTGCAACACTTACTCTCACAGAAGACTGCGACATGAAATACAGCACAATGAACAACTAGGCAGATAAGACGAATCTGCCAAGTTACGATATTCATAACCACGTGCACTCTGTTCCACTTCCAATACCCGGAAGGGGCCACTAAATTTCACACAAATCTTACACAGGAGGGAACTGATAAGAAGCCAGAAGGACGCGCAAATATATTACGGAAATATTAAGAGGCAGAATTATTTCAACGCCTGAAGCGCTGGAAAATGTTGAACAAAGAATAGGTCTTTCTTCCACATTCTGTAACAGACACCAAACTAAAACTCACTAGTCATAATTTACCGTTTTAAGAGAAGTCATAGTCACACCGGAAAACATACACGAGAGGAATACGCCACATTCCTGAGAATAATATAATTCATACATGCCTAAAGCACACGTAACGTATTACTTCTACAAAGAGTAGCATGAACTTAGCTGTGGATCACCATTTAGACCATACCAACATCTAACCTAAGTCGAAACCAGAGAGAGAGTGACGACGGTGAAGACATACCTTACTCGCTCAAAGAGTCTAGCTGCCTGCACGAGGTCGATCGGTGCACGCGCGGCTAAAGGCAACGCCCCTAGTGGGAAGCGGCTGAACGAGGCAGACGCGGAGCGCACACCAATGCTCCCAGCGTTAACTAGTGGAAACAAGGCATAAGCGAACGACGCTCAGCAGAGCTCTCTGCAGCAAAACGAGGCAAGTGCAGAAGAAGCGTATCACTCACACACAGGGTAAATACAGGATGGGGAGCATAACTACATGGCAATGCAAGTAAATACTTTAACTTATAGTCAATAAATCAATAAGTTTTTAAATTGAAAACAGAATCTAACAAGTGCAAAGCCTCTATAACTTCAAAGGGAGGTGAGCAAACATTGACATAAATGAAAAGAGGCAGAGAACCATCTTTCATCACCCCCTCGTTCATTAGAAATTTAGAGAGAGGCATTTCACATAATATGCTACAATCTCAATGATAAATTTTTGTAAAAATTAATCCCCAAGCTAATTCAATTGGAGGTGTAGTAGCAAGAGAGCTTATTACAAAGCCTGAGTGGCACATAAAATAGTCAGATAAACAATTAAAATCATCTTAGAACTAAGACTAATAACTCAGTGGGAATGCAGGCATGGCTGGTGAGATCACTCAGTGGAGGAAACAATTCATAAACAATCATAAATACATAAGAAACAATAAAATGCATAATACAATTAAAACAAATTAAAAACACGAATCAATGCAGATCCTAACACAAAAAAACTGCAGAGTTTAAGGAATGCAAGAAAATTTGTCATTGCGTCTGTCGCAAATGTTATTATTGAAGCACTTTGACGTGTATGTCTATTGTATTTACACGTATTGCATTGTGATAACTAATGATCGCTTTGCCGACACACAACCTAGGGTTATCATCGGGGAGGGAAATTTGTACTGAAGGACTGGGAGGAGCTATCCACACACAGTTTTTTAGTTTGTACTATTTGATAGCTGTCTTTCCATGGCAGCACTTGTCCCTGAGTTGTGGTACTCAGTGTGGAAGGATCACATTGAACTACAGTCGGCCGTTGGCAGCAACTAGAGTAATAGAGTCAAGTGGTATACAGAACCACTTGCAGTCTCGTTAATATGCAGACCGAAAGCAGAGGTACTACTCACTGATGATAGGATGTAGTCCCTGCATAACTTTCACAGAATGATTAGTTAATTAACCTAACTTAAATCTAGTCACACCGTTGCACATGAGTGTCCGAGAACGTCAGTTCGTGGTAGTCACTGCTCTCAAATGGTTTTTTCACAGCATTTTGTACTTGCCGAACATGGGACAAGAATTAAGCAACAAATTATACAAACAAATCAAATAAATATACACAAAATATAAACAAATATACTGGGCATACCTGGTAGCTTTACAATAAAGGTAGCCATATTTCTTAAAGAACTTAAAATAAATCACAAGCTAATAACTTATTACTAGACACTTATTCATACAATTGATAGAATGGTTTAGCATGGTACACAGTCAAAAACACAGAGCGTAGCATTGGCAGTTAGCAGCACATAAATTTTCAACTGAGAGAACAGTTTCGTGACATGCATGAGCAAAACATAAGGCGCAGCTTTTGCAGCAAGCAGCGCAGTGCAGCAAAAGGCGTTACAGCATGCACTAAGCTACTACTAAAGGACCTGTCTGCACTACGGCATTGTGTGGCGCGGTACCTTTACCACACAAACCCATTCTAACAAGGTCCCTCTGACCTGTTATTATTAGCCTGTAGTGTTTGCTTAAAATGTTCTCCCTTAATTCAATGCGAGGTTGTCCACATAAAAGTACTAACATGATGTATTCTTATATGGTAACTAAAGAAAAACATGAGTATTGATTGATTTGATTTGATTTTTCCATGGAAGCCAAAATAGTCTTGGTCGAATCCGCCACTGCCTGCACCGAAACTAAGTTTACTGTGCGGTATCGCTCCCTGTATAT
The DNA here is from genome assembly GCA_026315105.1 of Locusta migratoria. Taxonomy (NCBI): domain Eukaryota; kingdom Metazoa; phylum Arthropoda; class Insecta; order Orthoptera; family Acrididae; genus Locusta; species Locusta migratoria. The sequence continues at coordinate 298,592,537 of CM048746.1, forward strand.
CTAGTAAAGCCAACCACTGCCCTTGAACAGTGCAAGGAGTCCCTTTACCAGTTCTTTATTAGACACAATTTCTTCGGGTCTGGTTGTCCCAAATGTTCTGTGCCTTTTACTCTCCAATGCAATGCATTCAAAGATTAGATGTGATGCAGTTTCACCACCGTCATCACAGATCCTACATTTAGGGTCCTTTTCTGTTATTCCCATTGTATGTAGGTGTTTTTTGAAATTCCCATGGCCTGTCAGCAATCCAACCATGAGTCTAATCTCTCTCCTGTTCAGGCCCAGGATTGCAGAGCTTCTTTTAAAACATGGCTTTGCCATCATTACCTTGCCATGTTTTTGTTGATGGACTTTGGTCCAATATTCTACGCGCTGTCTTCTGAGCCAGTTACATAGCTCCAATTTGATCATTGCCTTGGTGATTGTCAGGACAGGTTCCGGTCCAATAAATGGAGTCTCTGCCCCCATCCTGGCTAATCTGTCGGCATGTTCGTTGCCACTGATCCCCGAGTGGCCAGGGACCCACAATAGGTTTACTCTATTGCTTTCCCCTAGCTCCACCAGAACCCTGTGACATTCTGCAACAATTTTAGACCTTGTTGCAGGAGCTGCCAGTGATCTCAGGGCTGCCTGGCTGTCTGAATAGATGTAGATGCTACGATCTTTGTTGCACCTACGCAAATTCTCCTCCACACATGCCCTGATGGCAGTGATTTCGACCTGGAATACTGAGGCCAGTTTCCCTAGAGAGATGACGCCCTCCAGTCTTGGCTGCACCCCGTATACCCCAGCCCCAACGACTTGGTCTGATTTCGACTCGTCAGTGAACCAGTCAATATACCCCATACGGTGTCGAACTATTGTCTCCCACTGCTTCCTACTTCCAATTGTTATACTGAAAGGCTTGTTGAAGCAGTATGGATTTATAATATAGTCGGCTGGCATTTCCCCAACCTCTCCTATATTTACCTCACTCACTATTTTAGTGTGTGATTCTGGATATCCCAAAGAGTTCCAGTTGTTACCAGTTTTGAGCCTGTATGCACCAGTTGCTGCCTCCATCTTGACCCAAAGGTGTAATGGGGGCATATCCAGCATGGTTTCCATCCCAGCAGTTGGTGTGCTACTAATTCCGCCCGTTATGGCTAAGCAGGCTAGTCTCTGCACCTTACCAAGCTCCTTAGCAGCAACCTGCTGTTCTACCTTCTTCCAGCACACCACCGCCCCATAGGTGATCCTGGGTCTAATCACTGTAGTGTATATCTAGTGCATACCCTTGGGGCTCAGGCCCCAATTATTGCCACAAGCTCTCCTGGTACTTACTAAAGTACCTTTTGCCTTGGAGCAAATATTCCTAATGTGAGGGGTCCATGTCAGTTTCTCATCTAGGATAACGCCTAGATATATCACTGTCCCCTTCACAGGTAGTGCTTCATTGAAAAGCTTTAGATTCCATCTTGAGTGTTGGATATGTTTCCTTGTGAATGGTACAACAACAGTCTTCTTAGGACTAACCCCCAGATCCTGTTTTCTACACCAGTCTTGCACAATGTCCAATGCACCTTGTGCCATATTCTTCACTGTGTCAGAAAATTTGCCAATTGTGCTGTTTCAGGCTTTCCCGACGTAACATATTCTTGAATGGTTCACGGGAGTACCGTCGGATACTATTGTAATAATCGCACAATATTTCTGTGAGACAGCTGCTCGCCATCTTCAGGTGAACTGCCGCTGTTGCTTCTCTGCTCGCAATATATAGTATAGTATCCTACGGTACTCCCGTGAACCATTCAAAAATTTGCCAATTATTACTATGACAAGATCATCTGCGTATCCTTGGCAAAAGTACTGCCTAGAGTTTAATTCTCCAATGAGATCATTCACCACTAGATTCCACAATAAAGGGGAAAGAACTCCTCCTTGCGGGCAACCCCTAGTGGTGTTGATTACCATTTTTTCATTCATCATGGTAGCCTCTACCTTTCTTCCACTGAGCATGGCCCTAGTCCACCTACATATAGTGGTCCCTAGGTCATGCACCTCTGCTGCCCTAACCATGGAATCGAAGGTCGTGTTGCTAAAAGCCCCCTCAATGTCCAGGAAGATACAGAGGGATATCTCCTGAAAGTGTAGTGCTTTCTCCACCTTCCCAACAAGTTGATGGAGAGCTGTCTCACATGATTTACCTGATTGATATGCATGTTGGTTTGAATGTAGAGGAGCCCTACTTAACCTCCTTTCTCCAACATGCACATTAACCAGCTTTTCCAATGTCTTAAGAATGAAGGAGGACAGGCTGATTGGTCTCATATCCTTGGCCTTGGTATGATCAATTCTCCCTGGTTTAGGAATGAAGACAACCTTCACTGCCCTCCAGGCATTGGGAATGATTCCTGCTGCTAGGCTAACCCTGAATAACCTGCATAGGAATCTAATAAGATTTTCTCCCGCTTGTTGCAGGAGACCTGGAAAGATTCCATCGGGGCCAGGTGACCTGAATGGTTGAAATGTTCCCACCGCCCATCAGACCTTACTGAAATCGACACACTCCTTGGCCAGATCCCAGTCCTCTTTGCGAATACCTGAGAACTGTTGTCTCTCAGGAATTGCATTCTGGTCTGAGTTATCCCCCAGAGTATATTGAGGAAAGTGAGTCTTGAGGAGCAGTTACAGCGTTTCATGTGCTGTCTTTGTATACTCCCCATCCTCCTTCCTCAATGTTCCTCCTGGATTAGTTGGTACCCTAGTGAGGATTTTATGAAGTCTCGCTTGAGCAGCCATGCCCTCCACTTCCTCACAGAATACCTTCAAGGATGCCTCCTTTGTCCATCTGATGGCAAGGTTGTAATTGACAAGGGCCTCACGATATTTTGCCCATTGTCCTTTGTGCCTCGCAAGGTTAAACAGTCTTCGTACCAGTTTCCTTTGCATTTCCAGGTTATTATTCCAACAAGGCACACTCCTATTTGTGCACTTCTTGGTGATTGAGCAGTTGTCCTGGTATGAGGTCACTATAGCAGAGGTTACGGCCTCTGCTACTTCCTCAAACTCTGCTGGATTCCTTATCGAAGTTTTAATTTCCGATAGGCTGAAGTCAAGGTCTCTCCTATATGTCTCCCAGTCCGTTTTCCTGGGATTCCTATAGGCCATGGTCCGTCTGGTTCCCATTTCAACCTTGAATTTAATATACATGTGATCTGATGAGGATGGCTCCAGGACCACATGCCACTGTTTGACGTAACTTCCCATCATCATGGAACCAAAAGTTATGTCAATTACTTCTTCCCTTCTATCATTCCTGAATGTGGGTTCATCACCCCTATTCAGGATCTCCAAGTTGTTAGATAGGAGAAATTCAAGAAGGTGCTCACCTCTACTGTTGGTGTCCTTGCTGCCCCACGATAGATTGTGGGCATTGGCATCACATCCCACCGATGGCAGGCTTCCGTCAGTCTCCTCACTTCCAAAGGAGGAAGAGAACTGTCTTCGTAAGAAAGGTATGCTGAGGCCAAAACAATTTCCCTCTTGATACCTTCCTCACAATGCTGCATCCTGATGGTCACCAGGTCCTTGGAACAAAAATCCATCATTGGTATGAAAGGTATTCCATTTCTAACATAAATGCATGTTCTGGAGTTTTTTAGATTTCTGGTATAAATCAGCTTACCTCCAGTACCACACCCCCTTTGTATAAATAGGGTTCTTGTATCAGGGCCATGTCCACCTCCTGTCTGCCCAGGCCACGGCTCAGGGCAGCAGTGGCCCCTTTACTGTGCTGCAGGTTTATCTGCAGCACTTCCAGTCCCCATCTTGCTGCCATTATTGCCTTTAAGGTCTTTGATTACCCTGACGGCGACCTTCGAGAACCCTAAAAACAGTTTCAGGCCTTGCTCTCACATTGCCTTCAGGGACTTCTCTCCGACGTCCACCACCAGGGTTCGTCCTTCCGGAACGACCTTTTGGTTAATTACCCTCCAATCCTCTGTCGAGACATTTGGGTTCTGGACCCTTTTGGGGGTCTTCGGCTCAAGCCCTTTTGATTCCCTCCACTTTTGTTTAGGAAGCCATTCTTTTCCTTCCTTTTGCTTCTGTTCCTTGAGAAGTTTCCTCCTCTGAGCCCCAGACAAGGCCTTAATCCTAATCTGGTCCAACTTCTCTGTAACAATTCCCACTTCTTGCTCAGGTCTAGACCTTGACTGAGAAGTAGGAGTGCACTCCATCAGTCCTGATCCCGATGTTTGAGTATCTGAGGTCTCAGATTGCCCCTCGGATTCTTTTAAAATAATTTTTTTCTCCGTGTTCATCTTAGTCCCACGAGATTTGGGGATTTATATGGTCCACACCACGATAACCCCGCGCGGTGCAAGGCAACTTACTCAGGGAGGTCGCCCGGTATCCCTGAGGCTCCGTTCAAGACACATCCACCCATGTGCCATGCACCCCTCAGCACAGGTCGCACCACACCTTGGGTTGGGAGGCAGTTTAACGTCGTGCCCAGGACGAAAACATGAGTATACTGGACATACTTCCTGAAATAAGAGAACTATCTAAACAAAATATTTATATCCTACAAGGAAAACAAAACATCATTAAACACTATAGTAGTTAAACCAAACATGAGCGTACTGAACATGCTTGCTGAATTAAAAGAATTATATACACAAATGAATATTCATATCCTGCAAGAACACAAAACGTCAGTCAATACAATATTAGGCATAAATACTCTGAACATGCTTGCTGAAATCAGGTAATTATGTACACAAAAATATTTATATCCTGCAAGAAAACAAACATAATTCAATACCATATTAATTAAACTAAACATAAACATACTTTGATCATTAAGCACTATCTATAAAGAGAGGGGGTTGTGTATTAGTAATTTTATTCATCATGGGGAATGTATTGTCATTGGTTCGCTATTCTGTAACCAGCTTATTCTAGTGAAGTGGGCTGTGACACGTCCTATCCCAGTGGTCCTCTTGGCATCGTTTTATATTCCTTTGGATCCCTTCATTTTTTGGTACTGTTAACTTCTTCTCATCGATACTCAGACCCAGTCTGCTCTGAAAACTTGAAGACAGCTGTTAGTTATGTTGCGATTACACACAAAATTTAACCTTTCCTAAGTGGAGAGTTGGGTAGAACTCTTTTTCATGGTTGGCGCGCACCCATAAACACCTACATTCTCAACAAAACCAAATATAACAAATATATTAGTACCCCAGGACACGACAACCACAGCGTATCTTGACGCACGAAACTATTACTATGAATCATGGCGTTGGTCCCTAGTAAAGAGACTTATGTAGCTTTAAGGGGAAATTGTCGTTGCGAGAAGCTCAAGGCCCGTGATGTGTGGTACACGTCAAAGCAACACAGAGTAGCCTTACACCCTCGAGACAATAAGGTGGCACATACATTATGGAAAGTAGTGCACTATTTATCAACAACAAGGTACAAAACCACTAAACAGCATAACTTAAATTATATAGTACTTAATTTTCACACATCTGCAATTTGGTATAGCGGACTACTTCATGTGATCGTTTTGTTCACCAGTAATTTTCGGCATACCAAGGTACCACTTCTGGTTTGCTTGGCCAAATACACCTGTGGTGCACACACACAACAGCTAACTGGCTGTCACTACTCCACTGATATTTGCAATTGTTGTAACAAGTGGATGGATTTGAGACATACAACACTGACGTTACTCTTACAAAATACCGTGACACACAATACACACATATTACCCCCAAAATACACAAAATACACTCAGAGTACACAAAAATACACAAAATACAGAAAAGACAGAAACTAAACAAAGACATAATCCACCCGCTATTGGCGGTAGAAACGGAGATTCGAGACATGGTGCAACCCACAAGACTTCTTTGCACAAACTATCTAGTTCTACAGCATTGTCATGAGCAATTCTCCTGACGTGGTACAAACCGACAAAAAGGGGAAAGAACTTCCTTGTGATTGATTTCATCTAACACCTGGTTATCCTTCTCCATTCCGCAAAAGAGAACAACTTGCTTTTCCCCATAGGGTTCTAATGGTCCAGGGGCGGTATTCGGGCAATAGTCACTCAGAAATTGGCAATACAGGGCAGCCGATTTTACCCTCGCAGTACACTCATCGAACTTCAATCTAATAGTGTTTGTACCGTTGTGTAAATGTACTATACCATTACCAAAGTCAAAAAAGGCTTTATGGTTAATCAAAAATTCTACACCAAAGAGCACATCAACAGCCAATGAGGGAACGGCAATAAAATTCTCTCGGAACTCATGACCTTGACAGAAAAATGTGAGTTCTGTCTGCTTCCTTACTTCGACACTTCGCCCAACGAGTGCACCCTTCACTTTAGTTCGCTGCAAGGGCTAGACCGGACAAGTGCCGACTGCTCTGCATCGTTCAAAAGCTTGTTCACTAATGACAGAAACAACACTGTCTGTGTCAAACATGCATTCCAAATCTATAGAAACGACATTAATATGCACTATAGGTTGTACTGCAGGCTCTCCTATCGAGGGTTCTTCATCTAAGAGAACCTCGCGAATATCCTCCATGTCTTTTACCCTGTTCTGTGCAGATTCCGTTCCGAGCATGTTGATTGTTGTGCAATCAACCTCGGAAAATTGTCATTGACTAGTGCTGGGCTGGGGTTCTGGCGGTTAGTTATGATGCGGATCAGCTGACCGCACCTCAACCTGTACAGGGGGCATGGCTCCCTGCTGCCACTGTCCCTTGTTGGGGCGGTAGCGCTTTTCGCCATTCCCAAACCACTTATTTTCACCAAACTGGCGTTTCTGCCACTTATTCTGACCATCATTCGAATATGGTTGGTTTTCATGGGAGGGGCCTGGTTGGTTGTTACTGTTGTTGCTGTGTGTCTGATCGCTTTTCTCCGATCTGTTTGAACTGCTACTCGACTTCTTAGAGGAAGTATTTTGATTTCGATGAGGCTCGAACTCGTCATTGAGTTCAAGGTCCTCCAAGTAGGCCTGAAAGAGTTCTATGTCATGCTTACAGTTACCAGCAAGGACAGCATTTCGTAAACTGCGAGGCAGCTTCGACAAACAGATTTTAATCAGCTCACGCAAAGAGTAAGGAGCATCCCAAAACTGGTTCCATAAAACCATTCCTTGGAAGTTCTCATTCGGACTATGGCAGATAGAGTTATTATATTGCAGCATCATTAAGATGCTGCTTTTGATTCAATCCTGCTGCAGTTCTGACCAGTAGACAGAGAGGAAATGGTCACAGAAATCTTGATAGTACCAACAGTACCTAAGTACAGATTGAATCCGCGTACTGGGTTCCCCTTCAAGATATCCGGACACATATCCCATCCTGTGCCCGTCTGACCAGCTCGGAGGCAAGGAATGTTCAAATTGTTCCAACCACGCTCGTGGATGGATCCCATAAGCCGAGTAATGAAAGACTTGAAACTTCCGCATTGACAAGAAATGGTTATGGTCGAACACCTGCCCGTGTTCCCGACTAGTTACGGCTGTGCGCCTCTCCCATACGGGAATTTTGCTGCACGCCATTCAAGGATCTTACTCCTCAAATGCGGAATCATCCCCGTGTTCCGAACTGCATCGACTGCTAGAGCACACAACACGAGCCACATGCGCTACCGGGGTAGGGGAGAGGCAGTCAACAACTTCTTCTAAGTGTGCAACGCCCTCACAGAGTTCTTCCATCACATCACGCTTCTTATTTATTTCCCCTTGCTGCTGTTGGAATTGCAGCAGGCCCTGAACTTCATCAGAGTCGACAACGCCGGTGGGAACCGTCCTGCCCGACGTCCCTTCTGAATGCTGTGACATCTGTTCAACTGCGGTGGCTAATTTTGCCAGTCGCGACCCTACTTCTTCAACAGGCGTATTTGCTTTGTCTATGGCATCGGCATTCGTTTTAACTCGCATGTCGACTTCTACAATAGCCTCGGCATAAACTTTGACCTGCGTGTCAACTTTCACAATGACCTCAGCATTCGTCTTAACTCGCATGTCGACGTTATCAACACGCGAGACTACATCACAGATTGCCTATACATTTTCGCGAATGCGTGAAGCGTTCTCCAAAATAGCGGACATCACTATGTCATGTTTTCACTGCATGTGACGGACTATTTCGTCATGCGCATTGTGTAGTGCTAACTGCATTGAAGTATGACATCACTATGTCATGTTTTTACTGCATGTGACGGGCTATTTCGTCACGCGCATTGTGTAGTGCTATGTGCATTGAAGTATTTTGTTCCACACATTCCTTTTGCATGGTAGCAATTTGCTCTCTCATGCAATTTTCCATGGCGGCATTTTGTTCGGTTACGCGAGTCTCCATGTTAGCAACTTGCTCTTTCTGACTTTCCATGACAGAGAGTAGCCTTGCTAGGATATCAGCAAATGCTGGTTCATCAATGGCGGACACAGGCTTCGCCATGTTGGCAGAGGCACTGGGAGAATTTATACATTCCGCCATGTTGTTCGATAGCGCGTCTTGCACGCCGCCTTCCTGGCTACTGGATGCGGCTATGTTCGAATTAGGCGCGCTTTGTAACGAATCTTCAACCACACTGTCTGTTGCCAAAAGATTGGCAATGGCTTCTCGCTCTAAAGGCGGGTCTAACCGTGACGATTTTTCCCTGTCTTCGCTGCGGTTCATACGCCTATTGCGAGTTACCACTGTTGAGTTCGAATTATTTTGCATGATTCTAATTACCAGAACAACAAAATTTCCACACAAAACGCACAGCCTATTAAGAAAATCTGCGTGAACTTAAACACGTATACTACAGTTTCACTCGTTTGTCGAAGAGAACGACAAATTTTTTAACAACAAAAACATAACATTCGACACAGCCTATCGAATACCACATGGCAAAACATGGGTATAATGTTTCACACTGTTGTCGGACAGAACGACAACTTTTTAACAATAAAAAACATAGAAATACGGCACAGCCTAACGAATACCACGTGGCAGAACACGGGTCCAAAGTTTCACACGCAAGCCTACACTGTGGTGTTGTTCCTATAATTTTACACAAATAAATTCCCATCCAAAAATACCTAATATTCTACGATCTTTCGTTTCGCACATAATTGTGAAAATAACACAATATTGCGGTGCAAAATAATCCTGAAAAATAAAACACAACATATTGCGCTGCAAAAATATTTTCACACACACAGTCATACATGTAGGGTGAAATATTTACTATAAAAGTTTGCTTTACTGTAGCACTGCACGATTTTGGTGGGCACTTAATTGTGAACAAAATTAGTTTTCTAATATCACAAGACTCGCCAGAAGGACGAATCCTGGAAGGGAATCGCCAGATAAAAGAGCTGCAGTTATTTAAAACTAACAAGTCCTAGCAAAAGGGATCTAAGATAAGAGATTTGTGCAACGGAAAACATGAGGTTTCCTCTGGGAAGCAGAGGGAAACAATAAAACAGATCTGAGGTTACATTACAAACAAGGGAAAATTTAACTAAGCTGGTTTATTGCCAGTTCACATGGAAATGGGGGCAACACAGATTTTAAATACACAATAAAAGTGCATCGCGCTGTAATTTACTGGGTACTAATTTTGTTTGAGGGGTCAAATAAGCAAAAACGAGGCTGTAAAACATATATGAAACAGGAGGATTGGTAGGACATGGGACACAATCATTCACACGTGCGAAGCTGCAACACTTACTCTCACAGAAGACTGCGACATGAAATACAGCACAATGCACAACCAGGCAGATAAGCCGAATCTTCCAAGTTACGATATTCATAACCATGTGCACTCTGTTCCACTTCCAATACCCGGAAGGGGCCACTAAATTTCACACAAACCATACACACGAGGGAACTGATAAGAAGCCAGAAGGACGCGGAAAGATATTACGGAAATATTAAGAGGTAGAATTATTTCAACGCCTGTAGGGCTGGAAAACGTTGAACAAAGAATAGGTCTTTGTTCCACATGCCATAACAGACACCAAACTAAAACTCACTAGTCATCATTTACCGTTTTAACAGAAATCATAGTCACACCAGTAAACATACATGAGACGAATACGCCACATTCCTGAGAACAACATAATTCATACACGACTAAAGCACAAGTAACTTATTACTACTACAAAGAGTAGCTTGGACCTAGCTGTGGCTCACCATTTAGACCAACATCTTACCTAAGCTGAAACCAGAGAGAGAGTGACAACGCCACTCCGATACGTACGAATCCTCGCGCCAAAGCTCCCGAAGAGCAAAGAGTCTAGCTGCCTGCGCGAGTTCGATCGGTCCATCGGGCCATGCGCAACTAAAGGCAGCGTCCCTAGTTGGAAGTGGCTGAACGAGGCAGGCGCGGAGCGCACACCAATGCTCCCAGCGTTAACTAGTGGAAACAAGGCATAAGCGAACGACGCTCAGCAGAGCTCTCTGCAGCAAAACGAGGCAAGCGCAGAAGAAGCGTATCACTCACACACAGGGTATATACAGGATGGGGAGCATAACTACATGGCAATGCAAGTAAATACTTTAACTTATAGTCAATAAATCAATAAGTTTTTAAATTGAAAATAGAATCTAACAAGCCTCTATAACTTCAAAGGAAGGTGAGCAAACATTGACATAAAAGAAAAGAGGCAGAGACCCGTCTTTCAACGTCAATTCGCCCATCAAAATACGCGATGTTGAAAGTGAGGTTATGAGTGGCGATCTGTTATGTAGAAAGTCATAGTTTAATATTAGAATTCAGGGAACAACAATGCTAAATGTTATTGATGGCCAAAGAAAACTTTACAGTGTATGTTTTTGGCCAACTTACTGGGAACTGAAACAACATTTCAAAACATCGACATCTATTTTCAAGCAAAAAAATTATCATATGAAAACATCAAACAATACTTATAAGAGCATAAATAGCGCCTGTTTACTTTATCAATTATGATTTGCCCATTGACATTGTTAATACCATCGTAAACAACTGAATTTTTGTCTTTCATTAGAATCGGCTTTTTCATTTGGAATGTTATTTAATGAAATACGCGTAATCAAATTACAATCTTATTCAAATAAACAGTTTGCTTCAGTCTTTTCTGTTACAATGTTATGTAACATAAACCATTTTTTGGTTTCAGATATCCGACCTCGATTTTAGGGCAACACTCAATTGGCCAAAATATTTAAGTCGTTATGAAACGTTTGAGATTTGTCCCTAAAACGAAGTATAACAACAACAAAAAAGATGAATAAGACAGATATTGCATATAAACAGTGCAATCTTCGAATGCACATGTAATTTGCGTAACGAAAATAGGTTAACTTCTGATGTTAATTTCTTGAGAAAGCTTGACATGACGTTGATGTGACGTGACGGTCCGGTGACGGACAGTGTGAATTGCATCATTAGAAATACATTGCGGAATGTCCTGATGGACGGTGATGTGACGCGACGTGATGGACAGTGTGAATTGGTCTTTATTGTGAACACAAGCGTACACTCAGTTCAGACTGACTCCAGCTTGGAGTGCTCCCCTATTTATACATAGAAAGAATTTTCAGGAAATTACAAGTACATCAAACATATGAAACATGTAGAACAATATATAAATATTAAATACAAAGAAATAAATATTCTTCTGCCCATGGTGGGATTTGAACTGGGCACCGCAAGCACAGCAAATTGCAATGCTAACCATTGCACCATGCGTTCTCTTGGAAGATTCGCGGCAATATAGTTCGTATGTATCGGTATCTAGACTCGACCTGTAAACACCAGATGTAGTTACCGATACTAAGTCTCCCCTGTTATGTTTCACTTATAGCTCTTTATTTTTATTAACCCTCATAGGATTCAACAGTTACACACAATTTATCCTTATGAAAATCATTGCATAAACGAGTCTTTAGTGTGTTTCAATGATCGTTTGTAATTCAAAAAGGATATACAGTTGAAAAGACATAGATTTGGTAGAAAACGTTTTGTTATATTAGATGTCAAAACGAAGTATAATTTATACAGATGGATCAGCACAGCTCAATGTATTTGATAAAACACTGGGAATTCCTGGCTCTGTTGTCTTGCAACTTATGCAGGTATTTCTTGGTAAATTTTACAGTCTATATACAGACAATGGGCCACTTCTTACTGTTTTTTGCACACAAATCAAACGAATATGTGCGAAACAGAAGTGATAACAATGTATGCCTGCCATTGAGATACCACAAGTAAAAGGAGAGTAACGAAGAAAAAATTGCAGATATATGATTGTGAAATGGCTTGACCAAAAAGTTGTGAACATGTTGACTACTATTCATTCTGACACAATGGTACCAACTAGAAAAACCGACAGAAAAATTAGAGAACTGGTTATGAAAGCTCTGTGCGTTCAAGAATATAACAAAAATATGGGAAACATAGACGAAAGTTCATTTGAATGTTTACACAAAACAATGAAGTGGTACAAAAAAGTATTTTTCCATCTCATAGACTTCACATTGGTGAATTGTCATGATGTGTATAAATTAAATACAGGGTCAAAGCTACCATTAGCCTAGTTTCAATTATAACTGATATCTACATCTACACACATACTCCGCAGTCCACTGTAAGGTGCGTGGCATAGGGTACACTGTACCACTAATAGGCATTTCCTTTCCTATTCCACTCCCAAACAGAACGAGGAAAAAAAGAATGCCTATATGCCTCCATGTGAGTCATAATTTCTCTTATCTAATCTTTGTGGTCACTAAGTGAAAAGTAAGCAGGCGGCAGCAAGATTTTACTACACTCAACTTCAAATTCTGGCCCTTTAAATACCCTCAACAGGAATTCACGAAAAGAGCGTCGTCTTTCCTCCAGCAATCCCCAATTGAGTTCCCAGAGCATTTCCGTAACACTCGCACATTGGTCGAACCTACCAGTAACAAACCTAGCTGCTCGCCTCTGAACTGCTTCTATGTCTTCCTTTAAACTTATCTGCTGTGGGTCCCAAACACTTTGAGCAATACTCAAGACATGGTCATACAAGCGTTTTATAAGTAGTCTCCTTTGCAGATGAAGTACATCTTCCCAAATTCTCCCAATAAACCGAAATCGGCTGTCCGATTACTCACAACTGTCCTTACATGTTTGTTCCATTTCATATTGTTCTGCAATGTTACTCCAACATATTTGAACAACACGACTGCATCAAGACGTTCTCTACTAATGCTTTATTCGAACATTATGGGATTGTTTTTCCTACTCATGTGCATCACTTTACATTTTCTACATTGAGACCTAGCTGCCATTCTTTGCACCAACTAGAAATTTTGTCTAAGTCATCCTGTATGCTATTACAGTCACAGATGACACCCTCCCATACACCACATTATAGGTTACTCTGTCCATCAGATCATTTATATAGATAAAAAATAATAGTGGTCCTATCGCACTATCCTGGGCACACCTGTCAATACACTCGTCTCTGATGGACACTCGCCATCAAGAACAATGTACTGTGTTCTGTTACTTAAGAAGTCTTCTAGCCAGTCACAAATCTGTGAACCTATTCCTTATGCTCGTATTTTCGTTAGCAGTCTGCAGTGTGGCACCACGTCAAACGCCTTTTTGATGTCGAGAAAAACACAATCCGTCTGTTCCCTTCGTCCATTGCTCGCAAGATGTCATGTGAGAAAAGGGCAAGTTGAGTTTCACATGAACGATGTCTCCTAAACCCATGCTGATTCATAGAAAGAAACTTTTCCATCTCAAGGAAATTTACTATATTCGAACTGAGAATATGTTCCAAAATTCTATAGAAAACTGATGTCAACGATATTGGCCTGTAATTATGTGGGTCAGTTCTCTTTCCTTTCTTATAAACGGGAGTCACCTGCGCTTTTTACCAATCACAAGGAACTTTGTGCTGAATTAAAGATTCGCGATAAATGCAGGCTAAGTAATGGGCCAATGCCGCCGAATACTCTTTGTGAAACCGAACTGGTATTTCATCCAGACCAGGAGACATTTTCGTATTTAGCTCTCTTAGCTACTTCTCTACACCAGAAATACGTATGACTATGTGTTCCATTCAGGAATTAGTACGCCGATCAAATGATGGTACATTTGTGCGGTCCTCCTGTGAGAAAGATTTCTTAAAGGTTAAATTTAGAACTTCAGCTTTCCGTTTGCTTTGTTCTATTACTGCCCTGGAATGTTCAACAAGTGACTGGATAGTGGACATTGGCACGCTTATCGAATTTTCATAGGACCAGAATTGTTTTGGGTTCTCGGAAAGATCTTTTGCTACAAAACATCAAGAAGTACTGGAGCGAATTGAGAAAGAACATGCTACTGTCACTATTAGTACGAACAACTAATTTAATTTTATTTGAAATTTCAAATATCATCTGCAAAAAATTACATGAAACACCATGAAATCGATGATCAGTTTAGGTCACACGGTAAGATGTACTGTTTAATCTACAGAAAAGTAATTCAACAAACGAAAAAAATTACATAATGATAAATTTATAAAGGAATCTAACAATAAAATGAAAGGCATGTGGACAGTTGTAAAAAATGAAACAAAACATTAAAACTAAATCTAAATGATGATGTCACATTAGATCCCCAGAAAATAGTAAATGCTTTTAAGGACTATTTCAGCAGATTAGCTGAAAACCTGACAAAGAATAACTGCCACAGACCTAATATTCAACACCAAACACTAACAGAAACCATACCTGTACTGAAGTACTCACAGTTATAAAGGACTAAAGAATAAGTACTCGAGTGGCAGTGGCAACATTCCTGATTTAATTGTAAGAAAATGTGGGGAATTCATTGTATAAACCCCAACCCAAATAATAATAAACTCATCCTTTATAAATGGAGTTTTTCCTGAGCTACTACAGTCTTCTAAAATTAACGCACTTCACAAAAAGGTCCCTGAAAATGATGTATCTAATTACAGGCCTATAGCAAAACTCAGCGAATTCTCAAAAATATTTGAAAAATTATTTTATACCGATAGGAAGACTTTATTAATAAATTATCCTTGTTATCAAAACAGCAGCATGGTTTTTAGAAAACAAAAGGGACAGCTGTTTATGAGTATCTCAACAATACCATAAAAGCTCTGGTTAATAAGGAAATTTCTACTGGTATTTATTTAGATTTATCCAAAGCCATTGATATAGTTGACCATACAATACTCCTTAAGAGGTAACCAAATAAAGGTGTAGGAGGAATTGCAAACAAATGGTTAGAATCTTGCCTGTCAAACACATTACAAGAAGTTGAAATTAATTTTGAAAAAATGAATACAACTACCCATCAACGTACTGTCCATTCCTCTGATATAATGCCTATTATATATGGTGACTGTGTAAATCATAATATCCTTTTGAGTAAATTAGAATATTGCGGTGTAACAGGATGTGCTGCAGAACGGTTCAGATCGTATATCTCTAATAGGAAACAAAGGGTATCAATAGAAAAGAGATGTATGCTGAACTATCAGGCCTTGACAAATTGGGAAATAATAACATGTGGGGTCCCCCAAGGTTCTATCTTAGGGCCCCTGTTTTTCTTGTACATACCAATTACCGTTCTTCAGCAACATTATCGAATGCGAAGTTTATTTTATTTGCAGATGACAACAAATACTGCAATAAATAATGAATCAAATATAGTCTTAAAGAGATCAGCTACTTAAATTTTCAGGGACATAAATAAATTGTTCTTAGCCAATTCTCTGTCACTATACCTTGAAAAACACACTATATGCAATTTAGGACTTGTAAAAGGTTTCCTGTCGGTATATGCCCAGAGTATGACAATAAGAAAAAAGAAGAAGTTAAAAGTGTCAAATTCTTAGTATTACAGGTGGATAATAAATTCAACTGGGAGTAGTATACCACAAAACTGTTACCTGACAAGCACCTTCTAATGAAATTGCGTGCTTATGGAATATCGCCCCAATTGTGCGAGTGTATTCACGATTTCCTATCAGAAAGGACACAGTTCCTAGTAATTGACAGTAAGCCATCAAGTAAAACAGAATTGATATCTGGCGTACCCCAGGGAAGCGTAATAAGTTCCCTACTCTTCCTTGAGTTTATAAACGATTTAGGTGACAATCTAGCTCCCTTAGACTTTTCGTGAATGATGCTGTCGTTTATCAGTTAGTGAAGTCAACAGAGGATCAAAAGCAACTGCAAAGCGATTTAAGCAAAATGGAAAGCTTGAAGTAATACATACGACCACCTAACAAAATCTGCTGTACTTCAATTACACAATAAATCAGTCAAACCTTAAGGTCGTAAATTCTACCAAATACCTAGGAGTTACAATTATGAACAACGTGGACAGGTGAGAACACATAGAAAGTATTGTAGGGAAGGTGAACGAAAGGTTACGTTTCATTGGCAGAACTCTTAGAAGATGCAACAGCTCTACCAAAGAGACAGCCTACACCACACTTGTGCGTCCTCTCCTGGAGTACTGTTGCCCAGCGTGGAACCCTCACCAGGTGGAACTGATGGAAGACATTGAGAAGGTTCAGAGAAGGGCAGCTCGTTTTTTTATCACATTACAGGGGCTAAAGCGTCACGGGAATGTTGCATGGTTTGAGGTGGAAATTATTAAAAGATTATTCGTTGTGGTGAGGTTTTTTTTTTTTGCGAAATATCAATCACCGACTTTTACTTCTGAATGTGAAAATATTTCGCTAGCACCCACCTACACAGGGAGACATGACAATCCCAATAAAATAAGAGAAATCAGATCGAAAACGGAACGATGTATGTGTTCTTTCTTCACACGCACTACCAGAGAATGCAACGGTAGAGAAAGGTTATGCAAGTGGTTAATGAATCTTCTGCCAGGCACTTAAATGTGATTTACGTAGTATCTTTGTAGATGTAGATGAAGTGCCTAAACAAGACCTATTTGCTATGCGAATGTTGTCAGTCATAGGAGATATAAAAATAAAAAAGCTAGCATATTGTGCATACTTAAAGCTAGCATATTGTTCATACTTTCACTCCATAATGTCATATGGGATTATTTTTTGGGGCAACTCATCAGGCCAAGTTAAATTTTCAGAGCACAAAAACGTGCATTTTGGATCATTTGTGGTGTCAACTCAAAAACAATCTGCAGAGGTTTATTTAAGGATCTGGGGATACTTCCTACTGCTTCCCAATACACTTAGTCTCTAATGACATTTTTCATTCCAAATATATCTTCTTTTTCTAGCTCAGCACATGGTATCAATACTAGAAACAAGAATAACTTGCATAAAGATTTAAAGTCACTTACTTTGGGTCAGAAAGGTGTCCAATATTCAGCAATACACAGTTTTAATAACATGGCAGCAGCCATAAAATTTTTTAACTCAGAATAAAGTTCAGTTTGAAAAGAGTCTACAGGATTTTTTGGTGGCCAATTCCTTCTACTCCATTAATGAATTTCTTACCAGAAATAACTGATGCATGTTATTGCATATAATATTAACAAATGTAAATATTGTAATATATATAAGTAGGTGGTAATAATTCTTTATGTAAATATTCTTAAGGTAATTGCTTTTCCTGAGCAGTTCTACATCTACAAAAGTAATTAAATTTAAGATCTGTGGAAAGTACATTGACATATATGCCCTCTTTCTGTAAGTACATATTTAGTATTCTGTTCTGACATATTCTGCATCCAAGAGAATTTCCTCAATGTGCATCAACTGGAACGAGAAGTACATCTGATATAATCTCAAGACTCAATCCTGTTTCTGCTATACATTGATGACATCAGCACGAAGCTTACTACAGGCAATACTATGCTATTTGCTGATGACACAAGAATCCTAATAACAGGTATTGATACAGAGGACCACAACCAAAACAAAAAACAGCTTATGTCGTTACTCATTAAATGGTTCAAGGAGAACAAACTGATTATAAATGTACAGAAAACATTGTACATTAACTTCAGACTCTCATCTCGAAAACAAAAACTGCCCAAGGTGATTCTAAGTAATGAAGAGCTTACGTGTGTGGACTCTGTCAAGATTCTTGGCATATGACTTGAAAAAATCTTAAGTGGGAGACTCACACAAATTACATCTCCAAAAAGCTATCAGCTGTGTGTCACATATTAATAATACTCAGAAAATCAGTCAGAAAATCATTTCTCATACAGGTATATTATGTTTACTTCCACTCCACATCAGAGTATGAAATCATAATTATTTTGGTGATCTCAACTGGGAGCAGATATATTTTCGAAATGAAAAAAGTTATATGAATAATATGTAACATAAAATATAATGAATGATGTAGACAATATTTCAAAACAAATGGCATAATGATATTTATTTATTTGTCCTTATAATGTATTTCAGTACATATGTTGTACACAAGATATTAGACATAAAATTTTATCTTTTGGATTTACAATTTGCAGAAGATACACATATTAGTTAAGTTTCAATAGTAACTAGATTTACATAATTAATAATGAGATTGGGTATACAATGAATCTTTACAAACTTATTTACATAATTAATAATGAGATTGGTATACAATGAATCTTTAGAAACTTATTTCAATAGTTACAAAATTAATTACATTTCCTCATGCATAAGATACTCTGAGGTAGAGTAAAAGCAGTTGTCTAGTAGCTATGTTGTCACAGACGTTTTGAAGGTTAGTAGGTCAGGACAAGATTTGATGTGTCTGGGTAATCGTTTGTACAATTTTGTGCCTGCATGCCTTTCTGGCACAATGTGGTGTTGCAGTGATTAATGTGTATGTCATTGTTTGCCCTTGTACTGTAATCATGGAGAATATTATTTTGATGAAAATGATTTTTTCTCCTCAGTAGACTTCTTTTTTTTTCGCAAATACGACTACTTCCATAATGTACACACAGGGAAGGGGTAGGATTTTCAGGTCCTTCAAGAAAGGTTTGCAGGATTTTCTACTGCTAGCTTGTTTAATTATTCTAGTGATTTCATTTTGCCTCCTGAAAACGGTTATGGCCTGGTGAGTACTTCCCTAGAAAATAATACCATACCTCAGTAGTGAATGTACTTGCGCAAAGTATACAGACCTAACTATATCAGTAGAAGTGTTGTTGCAGATAATTTTGAATTTAGGTCTGGAATGTGAGTGCTCCATTTGAGATTTTCTTGAATGTGAATCCCAAGAAATTTTGTTTCAGAAACAGCACTAATATTTTTGTTATCCATACATACTTTTGGTTGTACAAAATTTTTATTCTGATCTGTATGGAAATTTATGAGTACTGTTTTCTGCCGGCCGCGGTGGCCGAGGGGACTGAGGCGCTTCAGACACGGTCTGCACGGCCACTACGGTCGGGGGTTCGAATCCCCCCTCGGGCATGGATATTTGTGCCGTCCTTAGTTGTAGGTAGTTCATAAGTAGTTTGTAAGTTTAGGGACTGATGACCCCGTAGTTAAGTCCTATAAGCTTAACAAACAAACAACAACAACAACTGTTTTCTGTGGATTTACTATTAGTTTATTTCTGCTAAACCATTCATACACATCCTTTGTGATGTCCTTTGCAGACACAGTAAGATTTTCTTCATCATTCGCTTCAATCAATAGACTAGTGTCATCAGCAAACAGTACTGGCTCTGGATCCATAACGAGTAGTGGGAAATCGTTAATGAACACCAAGAAAATAAATGGACCTAACATTGAGCCCTGTGGAAGGCCATGACTCACAATGCATGGTTCTGAAAGGTGTGTCTGGCATTCATATCCATCAATATGCTTTATTTCGGTTATCTGTGAGCGATTTTCCAAATATGATTTAATCCACCCATTTGGAACACCTCTCACACAATAACGCTCAACAGTAAAGAATGGTCAATGACATCGAAAGCTTTTGTAAGGACTAAGAATAAACCTGAGATTTTTTTGTGATTGTCCACTGCATTTAATACACGACTTATAAGATTGAAAGTGGCTGTTTCTGTAGAGCACTGAGGTCTGAAGCCATGTTGGCATTCAGAAACAATATTATTTTTGGTGAAGAATGAAGTTAGTTGTGAAAGGAACAGTTTTTCGATAATTTTTGAAAATCCTGACAGTAGTGACACTGGCCTATAGTTACTCATACAGGTATGATCTCCTTTTTTATACAGTGGCACAACCTTTGCTCGTTTTAGCTGTTTAGGGAAAATACCACTTGATAAAGAAGAATTGCAGATATCTAACAAGGGAATATTTTAATTATGTAGCCTGGGACATCATCTAAACCAGCTGAATAATTATTCTTCAGTGTGTTAATAGTATTTAGAAGTTCAGATGGGCCTACTGGATTCAAAAACATGGATACATTATTTACTCCAGTATGTGAAAGTTCGTCTAATGTTGTATTGGGTGGGTTTCTAAATATTTCTTTTACTAATGTATCAGCAATAGTTGCAAAGTAAGAATTAAAATATTTTGAAACTGCCTGGGGGTGTATTTTTTTATTACCCGTAAGATCCTGCACAGATTTCCACATAGGTTTTGTTTTGTTTGATGACTCCATAATATATTTATCATTTACCTTAATTTTTGCATTTATTATTACTTTTCTTAAAACTGACTTGTATTTTTTGAAATAATTCTGGAAATCAGGATTGCTGTTTGTTTTTGAGAGCATGGAGAGTTCTCTTTTCCTTCTACAAGAGACCCGAATAGCTGGTGTAATCCAGTTATTGAACCTATTTGTTCTGGAAATAACTTTCGTTTTTGGGGAGGCTATATTAAAATAATGCTTGAAAGCATTCAAAAACATTTCCATCTTTTGATCCGTACTAGGGGGTTTATTAACATTTGTCCAGGATAGTTTACTAATTTCAATATTTTTCTAACTATAGCTTCTTTCATAGGTAATATTTTTAACACTGGCTGAAATGTGTTTAATAGGTATACATAATACCTGTGATAAATGGTTGCTGTAGCCAGTATTGGAGTTTTCTGAGGTGCAATTCTCCACGTTTACACATTCCTGGTCAATCAAAGTGTCACTAGTTTTTGTTATAACCGTCATATACAGATTGTAGGCCTTCATTATATTTAGGAAGTTATCTCTCTGAGAGCTTTGGCTTAGAAAATCAGTGTTAAAATCCCCACAGAGTACCAATGTTTTCCCAATTGTCTTCAGTTGTACTAGAACAAAGTCTATTTTTTTGAAAAAAAAAAACACTTATATTGCTATCAGGAGGGCTGTACACACATAAAATAATAGTTTTTTCAGCCAGTAAGTCAACAGCTGATATTTCAAAATCTATATCACAACCTAACTTGCATACAGAGACTAAATTTTTACACTTCACATTTTGTTTCACATATATACAAGTTCCACTGTGGTTTGACTTAAATCTGCAAAAGCTGCTTGCAAAGGTAAAATCTATTATTTTTAAACTATGAAAATACTCGTTTGGTAACCAATGTTCACAAAAACATAACACAGAAACATCCTTCCATTCATCATTTACAAGTACATTTACTTTGTTTGTTAGTGATTGTACACTGCCCTATGTTTAAATAAAGAATATCGTGTCATTTGTCAAGTCATATCTGTTAAACAATGATTGCACAGTAGAGTTCAATACTGTAGAGATATCCATAACTATACTACAAGGCAGCAATCTGACCTACATATGATTCAATCCAGAATTACCTGGCACACGATTTTAATCTGCCAGGAAGTTTCATATCAGCGCACACTCTGTTGCAGAGTGAAAGTTTCATTCTGGAAACATCCCTTAGGCTGTGGCTAAGCCATATCTCCACCATATCCTTTGTTCTTGCAAATTTCGCAGGAGAACTTCTGTGAAGTTTGGAAAGTAGGAGGCGAGGTAACTGGCGGAAGTAAAATTGTGAGGCGGCATCGTGAGTTGTGTCGGGATAGCACAGTCAGTAGTGCACTTGCCCGCGAAAGGAAAGGTCCCATGTTAGAGTCCCAGTTCTGGCACACAATTTTAATCTGCCAGGAAGTTTCAACTGAATTTTTGTCTTTCATTAAAACTGAACTTTTCATTTAAAATGTTATTTTATCAAAAATGCATAGTCAAATTACAATCTTATTCAAATAAGCAGTTTGCTTCAGTCTTTTCTGTTACAATGTTACGTAACATAAATTATTTTTTGGTTTCAGATATTCGACCTCGTTTTTGGGGGAACACTCAATCGACCAAAATATTTAAGTCGTCATGAAACATTTAGGATTTACACCTAAAATGAGGTATAACAACAAAATAAAGATGAATAAGACACATTTTCATATAAATAGTGAAATCGCCGACTGCAACATGTAATTCGCGTGTCGAAAATAGGTTCCGGCACACAATTTTAATCTGCCAGGAAGTTTCAACTGAATTTTTGTCTTTCATTAAAACTGAACTTTTCATTTAAAATGTTATTTTATCAAAAATGCGTAGTCAAATTACAATCTTATTCAAATAAGCAGTTTGCTTCAGTCTTTTCTGTTACAATGTTACGTAACATAAATTATTTTTTGGTTTCAGATATTCGACCTCGTTTTTGGGGGAACACTCAATCGACCAAAATATTTAAGTCGTCATGAAACATTTAGGATTTACACCTAAAATGAGGTATAACAACAAAATAAAGATGAATAAGACACATTTTCATATAAATAGTGAAATCGCCGACTGCAACATGTAATTCGCGTGTTGAAAATAGGTTAACTTCCGATGTTGGCAGACGGCCGTTCCGTCAAAACATTCTTCTCGAGAAAGCTTGACGTGACATTGACGTGATGTGACGGTCCGGTGACAGACAGTGTGAATGGCGCCATTGGAAATACATTATGGAATGTTCTGACGGCCATTAAGGGCAATTCACACTGTCCGTCACGTCAACGTCACGTCACGGCACCGTCACGTCAAGTTGTATTCACACTGTCCGTTAGTGTCTGTCACGTCATTTTGCCGATCTCAATATGCGCTGTTGAAAGTGAGGTTATGAGTGGCGATCTGTTATGTAGAAAGTCATAGTTTAATACTAGAATTGAGGGAACAACAACGCTAAATGTTATTGACGGCCAAACAAAACTTTACAGTGTATGTTTTTGGCCAACTTACTGGGAACTGAAACAACATTTCAAAACATTGACATCGATTTTGAAGCGAAAAAATAAACATATCAAAACATCAAACAATAATTATAAGAGCATAACTAGCGCCTGTTTATTTTACGCATAACGATTTGGCCGCTGACATTGTTAATACCGTCGTAAACAACTGAATTTTTGGTTTTCGTTAGAACTGACTTTTTCATTTAAAATGTTATTTAATGAGAAATGCGTAATCAAATTACAATCTTATTCAAATAAACAGTTTGCTTCAGTCTTTTCTGTTACAATGTTAAGTAACATTAACCATTTTTTGGTTTCAGATATCCAACCTCGATTTTAGGGGGACACTCAATTGACAAACACATTTAAGTCGTCATGAAACATTTGAGATTTAGCCCTAAAACGAAGTATAACAACAAAATAAAGGCGAATAAGATTTATTTGCAATCATCAACTGCAACATTTAATTCGCATGACGAAAATAGGTTAACTTCCTATGTTAGCAGACGGCCGTTCCGTCAAAACATACTTCGCAAGAAAGCTTGACGTGACGTGATGT
Source organism: Locusta migratoria (assembly GCA_026315105.1). NCBI lineage: Eukaryota > Metazoa > Arthropoda > Insecta > Orthoptera > Acrididae > Locusta > Locusta migratoria. Next base: position 298,616,232 of record CM048746.1, read on the forward strand.
GACGGTCCGATGTCGGACAGTGTGAACGCAGCCATTAGAAATACATTGCGGAATGTTCTGACGGAGGGTGACGTGACGTGACGTGACACGTCTACGTCACGTCACGGAACCGTCACGTCAAGTTGTATTCACACTGTCCATCCGTGACCGTCACGTCAATTTGCCGATCTCAATATGCGATGTTGAAAGTGAGGTTATGAGTGGCGATCTGTTATGTAGAAAGTCATAGTTTAATACTATGAAAGGGGGAACAACAACGCTAAATGTTATTGACGGCCAAAGAAAACTTTACAGTGTATGTTTTTGGCCAACTTACTGAAAACTGAAACAACATTTCAAAACATCGACATCTATTTTCAAGCGAAAAAATAAACATATGATAATGTCAAACAATACTTATAAGAGCATAAATAGCGCCTGTTTACTTTATCCATTATAATTTGCCCACAGACATTGTTAATACTGTCGTAAACAACTGAATTTTTGTCTTTCATTAGAACTGACTTTTTCATTTAAAATGTTATTTAATGAAAAACGCGTGATCAAATTACAATCTTATTCAAATAAACAGTTCGCTTCAGTCGGTTCTGTTACAATGTTACGTGACATAAACCATTTGTTGGTTTCAGATACCGACCACGATTTTAGGTGGACACTCAATTGACAAAAATATTTAAGTCGTCATGAAACGTTGGAATTTACCCCTAAAACGAGGTATAACAACAACACAAAGATGAATAAGACATTTTCATAAAAACAGTGCAATCGTCGACTGCAACATGTAATTCGCGTGACGAAAATATGTTAACTTCCGATATTAGCAGACGGCCGTTCCGTCAAAACATTCTTCGCGAGAAATCTTGATGTGACATTGACGTGACGTGACGGTCCGTGACGGACAGTGTGAACGCCGCCAGTAGAATTACATTGCGGAATGTTCTGACGGACGGTGACGTGACGTGACGGACAGTGTGAATTGGACATTACTTGTAAATATGTTCTTTTGACCTGTCCAATATCAAATGTAGAACTGTTCAATACTATGAAGGCCAATTCACACTGTCCGTCACGTCAACGTCACGTCACGGAACCGTCACGTCAAGTTGTATTCACACTGTCCGTCCGTGTCCGTCACGTCAATTCGTCCATCTCAATACGCGATGTTGAAAGTGAGGTTATAAGTGGCGATCTGTCATGTAGAAAGTCATAGTTTAATACTAGAAAGGGGGAACAACAACGCTAAATGTTATTAACGGCCAAAGAAAACTTTACAGTGTATGTTTTTTGCCAACTTACTGGGAACTGAAACAACATTTCAAAACATCGACATCTATTTTCAAGCGAAAAAATAAACATATGAAGACATCAAAGCAGACTTGTAAGAGCATAAATAGCGCCTGTATACTTTAACCATTACGATTAGCTCGCTGACATTGTTAATACCGTCGTAAACAACTGAATTTTTGTCTTTCATTAGAACTGACATTTTTATTTAATGTGTTATTTAATGAAAAATGCGTAATCAAATTACAATCTTATTCAAATAAACAGTTTGCTTCAGTCGTTTCTTTTACAATGTTACGTAACATAAACCATTTTTTGGTTTCAGATATCCGAACTCGATTTTAGGGGGACACTCAATTGACAAAAATATTCAAGTCGCCATGAAACATTTTAGATTTACACCTAAACAAGGTACAACAACAACACAAAGATGAATAAAACACATTTGCATATAAACAGTGCAATCGTTGACTGCAACATGTAATTCGCGTGACGAAAATAGGTTAACTTCCGATATTAGCAGACGGCCGTTCCGTCAAAACATTCTTCGCGAGAAATCTTGATGTGACATTGACGTGACGTGACGGTCCGTGACGGACAGTGTGAACGCCGCCAGTAGAATTACATTGCGGAATGTTCTGACGGACGGTGACGTGACGTGACGGACAGTGTGAATTGGACATTACTTGTAAATATGTTCTTTTGACCTGTCCAATATCAAATGTAGAACTGTTCAATACTATGAAGGCCAATTCACACTGTCCGTCACGTCAACGTCACGTCACGGAACCGTCACGTCAAGTTGTATTCACACTGTCCGTCCGTGTCCGTCACGTCAATTCGTCCATCTCAATACGCGATGTTGAAAGTGAGGTTATAAGTGGCGATCTGTCATGTAGAAAGTCATAGTTTAATACTAGAAAGGGGGAACAACAACGCTAAATGTTATTAACGGCCAAAGAAAACTTTACAGTGTATGTTTTTTGCCAACTTACTGGGAACTGAAACAACATTTCAAAACATCGACATCTATTTTCAAGCGAAAAAATAAACATATGAAGACATCAAAGCAGACTTGTAAGAGCATAAATAGCGCCTGTATACTTTAACCATTACGATTAGCTCGCTGACATTGTTAATACCGTCGTAAACAACTGAATTTTTGTCTTTCATTAGAACTGACATTTTTATTTAATGTGTTATTTAATGAAAAATGCGTAATCAAATTACAATCTTATTCAAATAAACAGTTTGCTTCAGTCGTTTCTTTTACAATGTTACGTAACATAAACCATTTTTTGGTTTCAGATATCCGAACTCGATTTTAGGGGGACACTCAATTGACAAAAATATTCAAGTCGCCATGAAACATTTTAGATTTACACCTAAACAAGGTACAACAACAACACAAAGATGAATAAAACACATTTGCATATAAACAGTGCAATCGTTGACTGCAACATGTAATTCGCGTGACGAAAATAGGTTAACTTCCGATGTTAGCAGACGGCCGTTCCGTCAAAACATTCTTCCCGAGAAAGCTTGACGGACGCTGACGTGACGTGACGGTCCGGTGACGGACAGTGTGAATGCCGCCATTAGAAATACATTGCGGAATGTTCTGACGGACGGTGACGTGACGTGACGTGACGGACAGTGTGAATTGGCCTTGATTGTTTGGATCAATGAAATAAGTGTTCGCACGATTTATGTACAGCAAAGAACCACAGCGGAACTACACTTCTCTTTGTGAGGGGAATGCAGCGGCCCTATCGTGTACTGTATTTTATAACTTGAACTTGAGATCGAACCATATACTGAGGATCGAAATTAGAGATCAACAGTCGACATTGTATTGAAAGTAAATAATATCTCTGTAAGTGACACGCCAAGTTCTGCAATATCTTTGAACTCCGCGTACCCAGAAGTCTTCAGTGGGTGAATGCTTCTTTCCGGTTTTTGGCCATGGTGGGTGGACATGTGGCGTTCTTTATTTACAAAAATCAGTAGCCATCCAGTGTATCAAATATTATGTGGCGGATTATGAGATGTAGGATGTTTTACTTAAATTTGTGTGTTTGTTTTTCCAGGGTATTGATATTAATCACAAGTGGGACCGCAAGGTTCGGCGCACAGAACCGAAGTCGCAAGATGTGTATCTTAGGCTTCTGGTTAAGGTAATGTTTTTAATCAGTATGCCTTTTGTTTCATCATTTTAAGCCCGTGTAAGGTGTTGTAATTCCGTTGTAAGTTTCCATAAGAAATACTCTTGTGTTTTAGTTGTACCGGTATCTCGCCAGACGTACGGAATCGAAATTCAACAAGATCATATTAAGACGGTTGTTTATGTCTAAAATAAATAGACCACCTATTTCGCTCGCAAGAATAGTGCGTTTCATGAAGAAACCTGGCCGAGAAAATTTGATTGCTGTTGTAGTCGGAACCGTCACGAATGATGACAGAATATTTGAGGTTCCAAAACTAACAGTGAGTATTTTAATATATTTTTTTTAGCTATTTATTTGGAATTTCTTTGTAATGTATGTTATGAATATACATGTAATTCACCTTCAGTTCTGTACTATCTAACATTTGGAGTCGCTATGGAAGAAATGAGATCAGACTATTCAAGCAGATCTACTTGTTTCATATTGTTTGTAAAAGTGATTGTGTAGCAACAGGATTGTACTTTTTTTTTCACTGTGCTTGTTTGTGCCATATTTATGAATGTTTCATTTCAGATTTGTGCATTAAGAGTGACCGAGAAGGCACGTGCACGAATTCTGAAAGCTGGGGGTGAAATCATTACATTCGATCAGCTTGCGCTCCGTGCACCAACTGGAAAGAAGACTGTGTTGATGCAAGGTAAATATACGTTGTAGTCTTACTTACTATGCTTACTGGTCTTTTGACTTTCACAGCTACATGTATTTAGTTTATATCTTCGTGGTAGTGTTATTTGTTATGAGGATATCGATGAGTCCCTTTTTGCTGGACGTAAAACTAGAAATTGTTGTAGTATGACAAATTGTAGGCATTAAGTGATTTGCTGAGGTATGATACAGGCACTGGTGATTTTTCCTAGTTGCATGTCTAATTTGTTTTCACGAAATTACCAGTAGCTTTGTAAAGTATAACTCTTTCATTGAGTGCTTTTAAACACTTCAGATTTTATATGCCTGAGTGTCTTGTCTTGTGAAGGATTGTTTGGAGTAGCTAAGTCACCCTCTTCTAATACTGACATTAACATCATTTGATCAACTTTGTTGTGCTATCCAAATCTTACAGTGCTCAAGTTTATAGGTTTTGCTGACATTTCACATTGGCAATATCCACAACCCCCTCCTCCACCCCTTCCAGTTTTTCATTTTCTAAATACAAGTGTAAAACATCTCACAAACCTTTGTCAGACGTTTTTATGTAGGTTTAAATATTGTTCTAAGTAATTGACACCTTATTTACAAAACAAAAATAACATTTGATACTGCACAAGCAGTCAAATTCACAGTATGTATGGAGGTGACTAGTGATGTCGCCAGTGGTGTAATGTCCTCCAAGAGGACCCTGTGAATATTGTTGATACGCCACACTGGCTGGCTGTTGAGTGTCTGCAACCTCACCTTCAGTCATAGCCATTGAGGCAGTGATTTGGACTACTGGAGTGTGCAACTGAACCTGTTCACAACAGTTTGTGGTTTGAAGTGTTATTCACGACAGGTTTAAAAAAGTTATCACTCATTGGGTGCCTAACCATGAGGGCCAGTGATTGCTGAAAGGCTTGACTAACTTGACAGTTTCTACCACTGGGTAAAGGTTTTATACGTGTAGGCATAATTCTCCATAATTAATTATGACATACCTTACCTTTAAAATACATGTTTTGCTAATGTCTTTAAAGCGCTGATACATTTACGCTGCTCATTTTCGTTTTATTGAAGTATAAATGCAAAATCCACCATGTACGGCACATTTGCTTCGGATCGCCTGAATTGGAGGCTGCACAGCGCACTGTTCATTTGTTGCAGACAAAGCGATTGTGTCGTCAGTGAATCACAGCACAAAGGAAGAGTATCGTGGTCAGCCAATGGTAACCTACACACCGTCCCGCGACATGCAAATAAAATTTTTGAAGTTGGAAATTAAATATGCCGTAAAACAACACAATATCTAAAAGATGTGAAAATTAATGTGTTAACATGAAGTTTCAATTATGTTACTTTCGAAATTACTTGATTGCACTTTGTCAGCCGATGAAATAAATAAAACATGCTATACCTGCTCGATGGTTGACAGGTTCTTGTATGTACATTTGTCCGGTTAGTAACACTTATTGGCCTCGTAAAATATTTAGAATCACTTAATCCTGTCAACTATATAGTACTATAGCATGTTTATATTTATTTTATATGTACGAAACAGTCAACTAATTCTAAATCTTCATTTTATGAGGCCATTAACTGTTACTGACCAGACAAGGGTACATACAAGAACCTGTCAACCATAGAGCAGGTATAGCATGTTTTATGTATTTTTGTCTGTCTGAAAGTGTAATAAAGTGATTGCAAAAGTAAAATAATTGGAACTTCATGTTAACTCGTTAATTTGTAAACATTTGTGCTGGCTGACAACGATGTGCTGTGATTCGCTGATCACATAATCACGTGGTCTGCAACGAATGAACATCGTGTTGCGCATCCTCAGTTTCAGGCGATTGGAAGCAAATGTATTTATCCTTCAATATATTATGGAAGTTGGCAGCACTTGAAAGACATTTGCAAAACATGTATTTTAAGGTGAGGTATGTTGTAATTAAGTACATAGAATTATGCCCACACATATTAGAGCTTTACCTACCACTCAATGCTGTTGTGCTTGAAACAGTATTTTGGGAAAAGCATGGTATATTTTGTGGGCTTTGGGTAAAGGTAATTGTATATAACTTTTGGAAATGGTATATATAGATGGACATTTTTATATACAACGAGAATACTGATAATGGCAACAGATTAGTCACTAGGCAGCAAGAGTTTCCTTGCTAGGACTGCACCACTAGAGTGAGCACCAGATGCAAATCATCTCAACATGAAAGAGCTCACTGCCCACAGACATATCGCTGAAGAAAGAAATAGGTCCTGGTGCAAACCTACAATATCCTCAACTGCCCTAAGAGTGGGTGTCTCCTGATGCAAGACCAACCTGAAGAAATGGGAAACCCTTCCAGTGATTGCAGACACCTCTTGAGACTGTGGGACTGAAAAAGATCCAAGCTACCTACTTGTATGCCCCCTGCTGGACAGCCTATGCCCAACACAAGGTGTTAACAAAGGAAATGACAAAGCTTATGGCAGCTGTTATTTTTTTTGGAAATGCAACCAACCAGATGGGAATGAATGAATGAAAAGATTAAGAGATGGGTGTTTATGCTGGTTCCAATAGCAATGGATATAGATCAATGTCAATGTAGGATTAAATGTTATTTATTTGTACTTATCTCAGTTATTGGTGATATGGTCATTTTGAACATATACACAACTGGCAGCAGTTTGTCTGTGCTGGTTGGCGTTAATCATTAATGGTGCATTTCTGGGACTTGCTTTGGGCTTTCATGTTCTGAGAATTGTAAGAGGTCACAGTACAAATGTTGTTGGTGAAGTTATGCTGGAAACTCTTGTTATGGTGATACCTAGGCTTGCTTCCCTCTGAAGACTGAAATGCCGGTTGCGGGGACTGAGGCGCTTCAGTCACTGTCTGCACGGCCACCACGGTCGGGGGGTTCGAATCCCCCCTCGGACATGGATATTTGTGCCGACCTAGTTTGTAAGTTTAGGGACTGCTGACCCCGTATTTAAGTCCCATAGACTATACGAACATTTGAAGACTGAAATCTGAGAAAAATTTTGCAGTTTGTGTCGCAGTGTAGTGTTAAGTGTTTGGGTGTTGGCAGCGGCCAGAGCAAAAAGAATTGTATAGAGTGATGGGACTACTTTTTTGTACCGACAATGAAGTAAATAATTAAAGCTGTTCTGCCCTATGGTTGACAGGTTCTCAATGTACCGTTGTCCGATCAATAAATTAACCGTAATCATCACCAGTAAAATTCATAACAAAACATCCAGGAGAAAACATGGCTGCCGTAGCCACTATCTGGACAGAAAACACCATGCCATGACATACACTGCAAAATTAAGCTGAAATCTTTTATACTTTGTCCTTCACCAAAAGCATCCCTTTACCATACTTCTGGGTTGTGAAGGGGGATTCATCCATTTCGGCAGGTTTGTTCAGACTGCTTAGTAGTGCACTCCCATTTAACAAACCCCTAGGGACAGTATCAGTAATATTAACAAGGTTGTGTTTCTGATGCTGTGTGTTCCAAAATGTAGTCTTGTGACCCAGCAACACAGTACTTTGTTGCATGGTTAGTTTTCAAACCATGTGTTCTTATTGTTCTCATTATGCATTTAACACAGAGATTTGATAAGGATAATTGTGTTGGCAACATCCTTTCTGACCTTCACTGTGTTCCACCCCTCAGCCTATGCAATTCCGTGATATCCAGCAGGGGGTGCTATTCAAAACAGGCATTAAATTATGGTCTAAACAGTATTGGATTGGTTAAGCTTCATCATGCACTTCAGGTATGAATGAAGACCGAAATGCAACCCGTCGGCTTTATCAAGTGACGTCTCACATGATACTCTACGTATATATATTAACTAGCAAAACACACTAACAACAACTATAAACATGTGGATACTATCATAATACTTTTGCATTGTAGGTAATATATCATTGGTCCGATAGATTTACAAACATTTTTTGTTAACATCCTCATAAATTACAGATTGCCCTCCTCGTGTTCTTTCTTAGTTGTTTGGTGACTGTTGCCAAGACAGTTCTTATAGTTAATTATGCAGGTACTGTCATGAAATTCAGAAAGGGTTATCTGGAATACATAGAATTTTATATGGGCTATGATGGAGTGTGGTGTGGTTGTTTACCATGTTGACGAGAAATTGCTGGGGAAAGATATCTTCAGTGCATTGAGGACCAGTCACTACACTACATGGTGCTTTACAGTCAGTAACAATTTGGTTATTTTCAAGCTAACCAGAACTGCTATGGTGGCCGCTGCCCTAGCGGTATATATTGAAGCGGTAAGTATCGAATCTACTACCGTGAAAAATCACATGGTTCGAATCGGTACTTGTAAACAGTGTTAAGTTATCGGTTGTTACCTTGAAATTTACCAATGTTCGATATAGTGTTTCTGAACTGCAGATTCGGGCGCTACGCACCCTCAGGTACTGAAAAATACTTCTTGTTTAACCTATACCTAACCACCTTAAGACTACACTACAGATCACTTTATTTGACGTCAAAGTTAGTTATAGGTTAAACAAGAAGTTTTTTTAAGTATGTGAGGGCACGTAGCACCCGAATCTGCGGTTCAGAAACACTATATCAAACATTTAATATATATCGATGGCAATGCAGTTTCCTTTGATGTACACGGATTCTACCAAATTACCGAGCTTTACATATAAATATACCTGTCATTTAGTGTTTACTTTTTTCATTTGGATGGCGCTGTATTGTTATGAACAGTTGTGATTGATCTCTCTTTACGGCGTGCTTCGATATATGTCGGGGTCGTCACCATCTTAATTTTTACGGCAGTTCCGGTACCTTGAAATTTACCAACAATTTTTATTGGTTACTTATGAAAAACTGTTTGTTGTTTAAACTGCTTAGTTAAAAAGAAAGTTATACTTGAGTATTGACTGGCTTCAGCAAATTCCTTTTGCGATGAAACTACTTTTCTCTTTTAGTGCTAAACAGTGACCTGTCTTTAACTTAAAGGCTTGCATGTGCAATTTATATTGTTTACAACTGATCTCCATGGGCAACACTTATCCCATATTATAATTCTTCTTTTGTGGGTATCTTCTTTTGTCATCTGTTATTAAATTCTGCATATTGCTGGTAGCAAATAAAAGAAAAGAATGTATTGGTTAGTGGTTGTTTTCTTCTTCTCTCTTTTAACTGTGTTATAAGTAGATGTTTGTAATTAAATGTCACTTTACTTTCAGGCCGCCGTAATGCACGAGAAGCTGTGAAACACTTTGGTCTAGCTCCTGGTGTGCCCCACAGTCATACAAAGCCTTATGTGAGATCTAAGGGTCGCAAATTTGAAAGAGCTAGAGGACGCAGGCGTAGCTGTGGTTACAAAAAATAATTGTAATGTACTTTTTGTTTGTGGACATATACTGTTAATGATTTTGAAATAAAATAATGGACCCTGTGAAACAAACAAAAATTCTTACTTGGCTCATTTTTGTAGCCTGCAATACCCATTGCTTAATTTCATAGCTGTAAGAGATTTTTGTAGATTCAAGAAAGATGGTTTTTATTGGCATGTGTGGTGCTGGTGATGCTGTTTGGTATATTTCCAAATGTGAAGCCATGTTGGAGAACTATGGACTACTTCATAATTCATGTAACTGTGAATTAAACTGATGGTGACTGGAGAGTTGTGTGGTTTGTTTTTTCGTGATTTATTAAAGAAACACTTTAGGTTAGGAGCTGGTCGCATGAAATAGTTGATTTTATTTAAAATTGAGAGCACAGTAATATACTATTTCTGTATGGTGAATATTCTGCCTCAACTCTTAATAAGCATGTCCTCTGGTATGTATTTTCCACCAGAACTAAACAAACATGAGCTGGAACTTAATACAAATGTTGCAGTTACCTCGTGAACATGGAATACAGTCTCAAGATTTTATATCTGACAAATTGACCTGTGCTGTGTTCTGTATATTGGTACTTGATGGTGTTTTAAAGTTTTGAATGTTGTATAATTTGACTTTGGATGATGAATGGGATTTATTTTAGTTATTTATTATGACCTCTACATAAGTGTCTTTGTTGACACAAGCTGTAGGAACTTTGTCCTACAGAATGCATATCTTATAAGAAGACACTAGAGTTTCGTTTAATGACCTTCAAACTCACAACTTGATAATATCTTGAAGTACAAATGACCTCCATTAAGTCAGTACTTGGTGTTTTTTTATTATAATCATTCATGTAGTCTGACTTATCACCTAAAGTTCTTTTCAAACCATTTCGTTATTAATTTACATTACTATACACATTCAGGTATTGGTTTTCCACTGAACTGTATGCGATGCTGGGGCTTTTCTGTTGTACTTGATATGTCCAACTCAATGCTTCAGCTATTGTTGCTGCAAGAAGCTGAGAAAGGATTCCCTGGATAAGTCAACAGAAGTACTGCATTAAGACATATTTCATAATAAATCTTACTGCAAGGTAATTTTAAAACATAGCCAGCTTTTAAATCTCGGCACTCCTTGCCTGTGCTGGTTACCCTGTGGTAACTGCAGACTGCTGTCTTTTACTACTGCTGTGGCCTCTGTCTGAGTAGAGTGTTTATATTGTTAAATGCACAGTTTGTAGAGTTCAAGAACTTAGGTTACTTGTAAGGTTCTTAGCAAAAGCAACTCTGTGCTGGCGCGCAACTGCTAAGGATTATTTGCATGTAAGAGTGCCAAGAGGAATTGGTTGCGTTTCAACACAGTGTTTATTGGTGTAAATAGTGCAGTAGTTGCTTAATTGGTACATGATTGATTACTAATCTGCATTGCAATTGCGACTTGGACAGGTAGCTTCTGCTTACAATCTTGTCGTTTGTCAAAGCTGTAACTCCTGTTTCGTGTGTAATATCACCAATGAAATGAGCACAAGTATGTCTAGGGGGCAATTTTAAAATTAAATTTGTGACATATTTGTAACCTTTAGGCAAGTACAATTCCTAAATAAGTTTTATTACTAAACTGCACTGAGATCATTTTTTGTCCAGTGAGATTCTGTTTTCAGATTTTAATGATTTCAGATCATTTGTTACTCTTGACAGCACATATATTTTATGTTATTGGCTCTTTAGATTGTTATTTAGTCTCAGATTTTTCTTTTGTGACAACTTTCCAAAGCTTTGTTTGGGTGTGGGAGGAAAGGAACTCCATATCCTAGTCTTGACAGAAGGACCATGCTGGATGATAAGTGATTCAATTGGGTGAGTGTTAATGTTTGGGCAGCGAACAGTCACTTCTTGGGATTCTTAAATGTACACCGGTGCAGCTGTTTTTTACAGAAGAATTTGAGTGTAGAAATGGTGTTCAGGAATCTTACCTATTTTGAACTGTTGACAATTTCATATTGAGAGCATGAAGTATAGTGTTTCATAAAGTTGATTACTTAGTTGGGAGGAAGTGATTTCTTATTGCAGACTATTCAGTTTGTGATAAAAATTCACCTGACCACTTCAAATAAGGAAACAATTTGATTTAATAAACCTTATTTGACTAAGTCATTTGCAAATTTTGGAATAAAACAATTTTGAATAATGAACCAGTTACTTATGCAATACATTTTGCAAACTAAAGTCTATGCAAAGTGTTCTTAACTACAGGAACACAGGTAAAATATATGAGCAACTAAAGTAGTTGCTGGGGCATGAAGTCAGAAGTGTTCGTAGCCCGATACGCAGATTCTTGCAGCTTGTAGTCATATTGCGGTGTAGGAAGGATAAAGTGTAGTCACAACATATTCACTATTTGCAGCTTACAGGAGCAAGACTGACTTTTGACAGTGACAGTTTCACAGCAGGGGCAAACCTGGATATACAGTACTAGTAACCGAGGCAAAAGTTGTGTGTGGTGCTACATGCAGTGAAAGTTGCAACATCCACAGACATGCTCAACCCCATTTGATCCCTCAAAGTGCGGTGGTTGTTAGAGCATATTATTGGGCTATGTTTAAACCTTTTTAAGTTTCTTAATGGTTGTATCAAAATGCTAGTATATCTTATCAGCACATCATTTTCCTAGCAATGTAAAGGTTCCACATTGATGTTGAAAAATCTTGTATCCTCGGGGATTACTTCCTGCTGTATCAGTTTCAAAAAGGGGAAATCAACTGAAAATGCTTGGTTGGAGCTCATGTTCACTTTGAAAAGATGTTGAGCAGTAAAGTGGAATCAAAAATAAAACCTGAAAGGATGAGTAGATATTTTGGAAGTTAAAAAAGTATGTGTTAATGTTCATTTTATAGTGACATATCAAGCATTCCATGTGTGACGGACAGGACATTCAGACACAGAAATACGCGTTTATTCGGCGTGTGCTGCAAAGACATTTCAGGACTTTGAAAAGTACTTTACGTGCAGATTGCACATTCCGGAGGGTTAAGCAAAGGTATCGTAGATTTATTTATTCTTTCAAACATTTAAGATCACGTAACTTGTCTGCACAGATTTTTTTTGCATAGGAGATTTAAAAATCGGTACTAGAAGTTAGTTGCCGTATTTCTAAATATTCCCGTTCACCATAAGAATAATAAAAATGTAAACATTAGTGTGATACATATATTCTTCCGCGTTCGCTGTTGTCTTTTGTGTTTGTTAGGTGGGCGGAATTTAAATGTGGCAACAGCTAACATGGGAGACTACAAGGTGTAATGTTTACATTTGTATTATTCTCATAGCAAAAAGTGTGGAATTTACTAATCACGATTCATGGGAACAATCTCTTGCCCATAATAGATAAACACGTAAGTTGTAGCACGAAGGTGTTATTTTTTACAAGGTCTTTACACGAAGGCAGTGGTTGTAGCGTCAGGCACATTGACGCAACACAGGCCTGCCAGTCGGCTTTACATAGGAGCCTTTAGATAAGACTTCAAATGTACGGCTATTGTATGAAACTAAATGTGGTAATATAAAACAATTTCATTAGACTTATAATACAAATTTTACGAAATGTTTATAATACTGATTAGATACTGGTACAGCAATTCTGAATCACTACCATTTGATTTCTTGTTACACAGTTCCTTCGTACTACAGAACATCATCCCTTGTATAATCTAGTGCATTCAATTTCAAACATTTTTAAATGCCTGTTAGGCAATCTGATTTGGAACCCACTTCCAGGTGCCATCATTCCATTCCTTCACCTTCTAATAAATTCACTTGTGTGTTTACTGTTATTGTGCTGTTTGTATGTAAAAGAAGTGCAGTATATTTTTCTCTCTTCCACCACCTGTTAGCAATGGATTGCCTCTTATTCGACAAGGGAAATAGCCAATACCTACCATATTCATCATTCAGCAAAATATCCACAGCACAGAGTGCCCTCTGGTAATCTGTTTGGTGGACGTTTCTAGTGTCCTAGGACACAGTTACCCTGGCACCTCAAAAGACGCAGTGGAAGAGCTCACTTAATGTGCACATGTCACATTCAGTGGAAGAAAATGCTGGAACCAGTTTGTGATTATTAGCAGCAGCAGCAGGTGTCTCAGTCTCTAATCTGGAGGATACTAACGAATAATTGCTTTGCTCATGTTCAGATCCTATAGCCACAAGGTCATCATGACAGACGGCTGTTCCGTCAATGACTGATGTAGAAGTGTCACTAATCCACTGCTTACATCTATGATTTTATTTACTGTGAGGTAGGGGTATTGCAGTCTTCAGTCTGGAGGATGGTTTTATGCAGCTCTCCACTCTATCCTAACCCTTTCCACCCAAATCTACATGATCATGCAGGTTCTGACTTTCTCTTCTCCTCTGACCTTGGTCTTCTGATATGATTCCAACTGACATGTAATGACCATGTAGGTGAAGAGCAGAGCCTGAACTATCATTGCATATTGTGTTGGAAGCATACCAGATTCACATCAGGGTAGAAAAATAAAATCCAAAACCACATGATGATGATAGGGTGGAAAGGGCTAAGCAAGCCTCTTCATCTCTGAATAAGATGGCAACTCCCATCCATTTGTAACTGCTAACTGAATTCATCTCTGTCTCCCTCTGTGATTTTTAACCCCCATGCACTTCCCTTCAATGCTTAATTGATGATTCCTTGATGTCGCACATTGTGTCCTGCCAATTGTTTTAGTCAAGGTAAGCCAGAAATTTCTTAACTCTTATCTGATATACCCACTAAATATTCAGCATACTTCTGTAGCACCACATCTCAAAAACTTCTATCCTCTTTTTGTCTGAACTATTTATCGTCCATGGTGAGTCCCCATACAAGGCAACAATCTTAGATAAATGCCTTAAACACTCTTAAATTAATATTAAAAACACACTATTTTTCAGAACCACTTATTCCCATTAGCATTCTGCATTTTATATCATCTGTACTTTGGCCATAACACATTATTTTACTGTCCAAGTAACAAAACACATCTACCACCTTCGCTGTTCTGTTACCTAGTCCAATTCCTTCAGCGTCACCAGAGTTTTTTAGACAACCTACATTCCATAACCCTTGTTTTGTGCTTGTTAATGTTCATATTATATTCTCCTTTGAAGATACTGTCCACTACCTTTAATTGCGCTTTGGGGTCCTTTGCTGCCTCTGGCTGAAGTATATCATTGGTAATCCACCAAGATAGTAGTATGAATTTTCATAACCAGCCCATACGCGCAGATGTAAACTTCCAAGCAATTCTGGAAAGAGAACAACGCTGTTCCTCAATTGATTTATGGGCTACATACTCAGTGATAAATTAGTGTATTGTCTACCTTGCTGGAGGATGTGCCACATCAGCAACAATTACAGATGTGTTTCAAGCAGGATGGCACACCAGCACACTTCTGTCAATATGAGTCACTGTTCATCCCACAGACCTCAAACACCTACATGTTTTGTTATGGGGACACTTGAAGGAAGTGTCCTAGACAACTCCAACACTACAGGGTTACATCTTCATTACTTGCCAGTAGGTACAACAACCATGTTTACTTCAATGGGTGTGTTATTCCTTACACCCAAGGGCAGAGGTATGCA
Source organism: Locusta migratoria (assembly GCA_026315105.1). NCBI lineage: Eukaryota > Metazoa > Arthropoda > Insecta > Orthoptera > Acrididae > Locusta > Locusta migratoria. The sequence goes on from CM048746.1 coordinate 298,631,402, forward strand.
TTGCCATGACTGGACATCACACGGAACACCTTATAAACATGTGTTTATCTCAGAAACTACACGTTTCCATATGATTACTGGAAGTAGTTTTTCTTGTTTCGATGAGTGCTAAAAGTTGTGCAGTCAGTGGTACCATAGAAAGTGATACCTCAGTAAAAAGTGTGTTTTGTTATTTGTAATAACAATATAGTAATGGGGCCAGTTTACAATTCATTGCAAAGAAGTGACAGGGAGCTGTGACAGGCACATAAAAAAGATACACACACATACAACACTTCAGTGTTGGCCATGGCCTTATTCAGAAAATAGAACATTCATACAATCACATAGGCACACTGTCAGCTCCAGCTGAGCCAATTTGAACCACTCTCTGCGGTGTGGGAATAGGGGATGGGAGAGGGATAGGCAGTTTGTCTCATGGTGACGGGATGGATACAGCATGGCCTTGCAGAGCATATACATATTAGATGGGAGGAACAAGATGCAGCTTAAGAATGGGGTGAGGGGAGGAAAATAGATCAATCAATCGCGCAAGCATGTGACACACACCATTCAAAATAGGAGAGATTTAGGGTAGAGAGATAGGAAATGTTGGGTGTGAAAAAAAGGGGAACTATCTCAGATCCCAAAATTATCCTGAACAACTAAACTGCATCCTTCATCGAGGTTTTGATTTTCTATTCTCATGCCCAGAAATAAGACATCCTGCCCAAGATCCTTCCCACCCCTCCTAAAACAATGTTCCATTGCCCTCCCAACCTCCGTACCATCCTAGTACATCCCTATGCTACCCCAAAATCCAGCCCACTGCAGGATCTATCCAATCCACCCACCCAGCACTTCCTATTCCAGTCCTGTCACAGGCTTATCCTACACTATCAGAGGCTGGGTGACCTATGAAAGCAGCCGTGTAATTTACCAATTGTGCAGCTTTCTAAATTGGCATGACCAGTAAACCAGCAGGACATGTGGACCACCCCATGGCACAGCATGCAGTGGAGCATATGCTTGATTTCAATGGTTGCTTCACCAGCAGCTTTTCTGAACTGCACAGATGGGAGTTATCCCTACAGTACATTCTCTGATCCCGAAATTATCAGCAACAATTCCTAAATCTCTATCCTAAACTCTCCTATATTGAGTTTTGTGTGTGTGTGTGTGTGTGTGTGTGTGTGTGTGTGTGTGTGTGTGTGTGTGTGTTTTTATGTGCCTGTCTGGGTTCGACATGTCGTTGTGGTGAGTTATGAACTGTCCTTACTACTATATTGTTAATTCCAACCTGGACTTTTCATTATTAGATTTTGTTATTTGTATTGTTATACATACTGTTATAAGTGTGACAATATAATGAACACTTCAATGATTTCTCAGAATCACTTTGACTAATAACATTAATTGTGCATACAAATTTTGAGCTACCTTTAATTTATACATCAGTTATACTGTAAAGGACTAGATAGTGCTAAAACACAGTCTGTTAAGGGGCAAGACCCATTAAATTTGACTTTTACTTTGTTTACTTGTGTTTCTGTGCAATGGTTTGAAGTACTTATCACTACTGAAACAAGGTTTTGCTGAGTAGAGGCAGAAGTTTCTGCTGAGTAAATGCTTACTAGTATTGCACCCCCATCCACCCTCCAAACTTTAAGATGAACACAACACAGACTAGACCAGAAAGTTGAGCATTCATTTTCACTCCTAATGGCAATTACAAAATCAGATATTCAATTCAATATGAATTACTTTACTGCCTGTAAATTTTACACTGTTGCTCTTTGTTTGGATCACCATTTTATTAGTCATTTTATTGCATTCTGTTATGTTTCTTTGTTTCATAAGATACTAACAGGGAACTGGTTTTCCTTCTCTGAAGAAACCCATTTCTGATTGTTGTTTATTTGTTGTATATATTGTGATACTGGCAAAAAATATTTAGTACTATTACAAGGAACAAACATTTCCACAATATAAACATTAATTTAATGAATTATTTACATATGTACAATATCATAAGGATACAAATATACTTCTTTAGCCTTTGTTTATTATAGTGTCAAACATGACTAAACTGCTGTCGCCCAAAAGTTTAAAAGGCTTCGGTCATGGTCTTGTGCTCCAAGTGCTTGCATCAGATTTGTGACATCTTGTGTGTGGGCTGCCAGGTGATGCACTTGGCTGGTTATCTTTGCTATGCTGTTTAAAAACAAGAAATGCAATCAGGATTAGTAGCAAAGAAAACTGCAGTGATATTATGGATGAAACAAATGTCACTGACAATAAATTACTAAAAGTCTATCTTGAGATAATTATTAGAGCAGAACCCTGCAGTAAAACAACTGTTTTTCAAACGTATTTCATATTGCTTTCCATGATAGCATTAATTGCAACTTGCCTTTAGTGTGGTATGAGATATTTTATATTTAATCGATTCCTGGCAGCACAATATGTTTTTAACCAGTCCATCAAGTATGTAATGAGTGGAATTAATTACTAGCTGTGCAAACTTTGTATGACATACACACAAAAACATTCCAATTCAAGTTCTGAGAGTTAGCTCCACAATGTGATCAGCATGTCTTCTAACTTCCAGAGTAGTGGAAATACTCAACTTGCAGTCTATCTATGACATCATAAATGCCACAATATTCATAATCCTTAACAGCTGTAAAGTATTAATGTAATGGATGTCCAGTAGAGAAATTGCAAGGTTACTGTTATGTTTATTATGAGATTTTAGTTCATATTTACAACATTTTTACGTATTAATGAAATAGTGCTCTTTTCCACCTGAACACACAATTAATACTGTTGTAGAGTGGCAGAAGAGATACGAAAGGACGAAAAATGGCAAGAGTGCAAATCTAAACATAACACTTTAAAATGTGCCTGAGAACAATATTTAAAGATTGCCAAGTAGCTGTGCATAAAGTACACACAAAAGGAGAAAGTAGTCCTATTGTGTTGAAAATTGAAATCTGATAGAGCTCTGAAAGACCTAAGTTGAAACAAGCCCCCCTCAGAATTAGTTATATCATTAGGAGAACCAGCTGTTGCAAAACTATTCTACCTAAAATCTAAGATGTATGAGAGAGCCAAATGCCCTGAAACTTAAGAATTTAATAATTACAAACTTCAGGGGCCAACAGATTTGAATATTAGCATAACATCAGTTTAAAGTCACAGATGCAAAATACTGACAAATAATTTGCAGACAAATAGAAAGGCTGTTACCAGGAGACCTGAAGCAAGCTCGGTTTGAATTCCAGAGGGGGAGAGGGACAACAGTGCCAATATTAACCCTAGAAATTAACTTAGGAGATAAATACTGTAGTGTTGCATTTCTTCAGTCTGTCAGTTGTGAATATTTTTGAGAAGGATAGGATGCATACTCACCAGAGAGACATTCAATGAGCTGCAGAAAGGCACAAATAACAGAATATAACATTAGAGCTTTCGGCCGTTTGGGCCTTCGTCAGAGGGAAAAACACACACACTCACACAGATATGACCGCCATCCCTCTAATCGACGAAGGCCTAAACAGCCGAAAGCTCTAATTTTATTTTCTGTTATTTGTGCCTTTCTGTAGCTCATTGAATGTCTCTCTGGTGAGTAAGCATCCTATCCTTCTCAAAAATATTGTTGAATCCTTACTGGAATTTCCATTGTTTAAACATTTGTGAGTTAGATAAAGATTTAGGCAATGTTGAGTGGCATACACATTTAAAAATTTTGTACATGGAAATCAATGACACCTTTATTGACTGCCAACATTCCGTACACAATTACGTGGAGAACAGAACATTTAAATCTTCTCCTGCCAGTAAGCTACTGGTGAACACACCTCACCACTCATAGTGTGTGATAGTGGCAGTGCCACACACACACTTGCTACCAGAGGATGCATACTTCACGTGTTCTTACTGTTGGTAGCTTTGATTCGGCATCACTTCTTTTTATACAGCCACAGTTCCATACGAAATTCAGTGCACCCACTGACTTCTTACTCCTCAGAAGATACATAAATTTCTCAGTTTTAATATTTCAACTGTTAGCTTTGTAAAGTTCACCATTTCTTAGAATGCCAGCCGCATTTTTATTTTAAGAAACAAGGAAACTACATGTTACTCATACTGAAGACCGGCTGTGCTCATCCATATACGGTACATGATTTTGTATTTATAAACTTGAGAAATCGTACCCCATCAAATGACATGTACACCACCAACATTTTTCCATCCTTGCAACTGACAACATTGGCAGTCAAAGTGTTTGGTTCATGCCAGTATGTCTATCTTTATTAACTATGAAGTATAAATTTCTTCTTAGTGATTGAATATTTTTAAATCAATTACAGTGAGTGATATCTCTTTTTAGTGTAATGATGGGTAGAGAAGCAGTGTAGCAGATGTACTTAGATTGCATCTAGTGGCTGCTTGGTTTGGTGTTAGATTTCTTATTTCAATGGATGTAGAGGAAACTGGCCATTAGTCCTGGAATAGTCACATTGGCCACATCAGAAAGCTTGGGATGTTACCTTAGTGCTTATAGGGTTGCCTTGGCTCTCTGATGTGTAGCACCTTCTGTTATGTTCACCCTTATTGCAAATGTAACTGCCACTGAGTTGTAAATCTTTGGATATAAGTCAAAAGTGGGCACTGGCCACATGGCTGTCTCCTTTCTCTCACTGAAAACATATATTAGGCAGTATGGGACATCACATGTTATGTAACTGGGGCCAATCTTCCTAAGATGTCTGGCAAACACAAAGAATAGTTTATCTGATCACTGGAAACTCTAAAATTAAAAAATAGCACCCATGCATGGAAGAAAAGCAAGTATACACTGTACTCTGGGGAGTCTCATCCAAGATGTGGATGCTCTGCTGGTAGCTATTGAACACACTGGATGCACTAAAATTTCAATCAAGGATATACAATAGATGAATTGCAGTCTGAATTGTGCTTTACATAGTGGTTAGGAATAAACTGTGGCATTGATTCAGAGGAACAAACTGGTGTACTGATCCAAATAGTGTCTACAGCAGGGAAGGAAATATTTTGTGATAACTTACTTCATCCATTCTTCCTTCAAGGCTGTTAGTTGATACTGGACAACAGTATCACTTAGTTTTGTATTTTCCAGGGCCTTTTCAATTTTCATGAGCACAGTGGGGCCTGTAAAAGTAAACAAAAAATATTAAAGAAGATAATATAGTGAGGCTAGTTTGCAACTCAATGCAAAGACATTCGTCCAGCCACAATAGGCACATAAAAAAGCCATTCATAAATATGCAACTCAGAAGTTTTTGGCCTCAGCCTTCATCAGAAAGAGACACATTCATTCGTACAACCACACTACCGTCATCTCTGGCAGCTGCGTTCCACTCATTAATACAATGTTATGTTGTTTTGAGAAAAACACATTTAGTGTAAGAAATGTTTGTAGTACTTAGAGACTGAGTCAAAGTCTATTGTACACAGTACAATACTGGATTTATAGAACTACCAAATGCTATTCTTGTATTCTGTGTACTTTCAGATTTTGCCAACTTTACATGCTGTTCCATATTACCATTTAAAATGCATTCAAAAATACAAATAGGTCCCTGAATATTATGTAGAAAACACAAATTACACATCCCTGGACAGCAATGTACATAATGTACGCCATGGGGATCAGGATGGCCCCCTCGTATGCAAACTTATTTATGGGAAGCTTAGAGGAAGCCTTCTTGGATACCCAAGCCTGTCAACCCAAAGTTTGGTATTGATCCATTGATGACATCTTCATGATCTTGATTCACAGTGAAGAAGAACTCCATAATTTCCTTTCCAACCTCAACTCCTTTGGTCCCTTCAAATTCACCTGGTCCTATTCCAAATCCCATGCCACTTTTTTCCATGTCGACCTCCATCTGTCTAATGGCCAACTTCACACATCCGTCCACATCAAACCCACCAAATATCAACAGTACCTCCATTATGACTGCTGCCCTCCATTCCATATCAAACATTCCCTTTCCTACAGCTTAGGTCTTCGTGGCAAACTAGTCTGCTCCAGTCCCGAATCCCTGAACCAGTACACCAATAACCTAATAACAGCTTTCACATCCCGCAACTATCCTCCTGATCTGATACAGAAGCAAATTGCCAGGGCCACTTCCTCATCCCCCCAAACTGAGAACCTTCCACAGAAGAACCCCAAAAGTGCCCTTCTTGTCACTGAATACTTTCCGAGACTGGATCGGACTCTGAATGTGGCACTCCAGCAAGGATACGACTTCCTTAAATCCTGCCCCGAAAAGAAATCCATCCTTCATGACATCCTTCCCACTCCACCAAGAGTGTCTTTCTGCCTCCCACCTAACCTTCGTAACCTACTAGTCCATCCCTATGAAATCCCCAAACCACCTTCCCTACCCTCCGGCTCCTACCCATGTAATCGTCTCCATTGCAAAACCTGCCCTATGCACCCTTCCACCACCACTTATTCCAGTCCCGTAACCCGAAAGGTGTACACGATCAAGGGCAGAGCCACCAGCAACAAACTGTCCATTCGCATGAACGGTCACAGGCAGACAGTGTTCGTTGGTAATGAGGATCACCCTATGGCTAAACATACCTTGGTGCACGGCCAGCACATCTTGGCACAGTGTTACACCTTCTGGGTTACTTCCCACTGACACCAATCTTTCAGAACTATGGAGATAGGAACTTACCCTTCTGCATATTCTCTCTTCCTGTTGCCCACCTGGTCTCAACCTCCACTAAATTCAAATACCCACCCACCATTCTATAACATATTTGCCTCGGTTCTCTGGACAGAGCCTCTGCCTCAAGTGGTATCTCTGTCCAACTTCTTTGCTTTCTACAAATGTCTGCCTTGATATGTTTGTGTGTGTATGTGTGTGGGTGTGCTTGTTTACCTTTCCTTTTTCTCCCTAAGGTAAGTCCTTCCACTCCCAGGATTGGAATGACTCCTCATCCACTCCCTTAAAACCCGCCTCCTTTCCTTTTTACCCTCCTTCCTTCCTGTTTTCCTGATGAAGCAGACAATGGTTGCGAAAACTTGAATCTTTGTGTATTGTGTGTTTTTATTTGTGTTTTTGTATCTGTCAATGAGCCCTGTGCTTTGAGTAAGTCAAACTATTTATATTTTTATACAGAATGTAAATAATTTGTTATACAGTACAAAGCCTTTCTCAGACACCACTGTTTTCACATTAGGTATTTGGCACGAAAATTGTTTGCATAGTAGAAAAGTACACAATTTCACATTTTGGAATGGTAAATTCTTTACATATCATGTTTTCCCTTATGAGTACTTGTTTTCTTCCACAATTAATACACTGACAGTTTGTCTTTTCATTTCTAATTTTCATCATACTGCATTTGACATAGTAAGTGACTTCAATTGTACATAGATAATGCAATGAGTTTAGGGAGTTGGTATCATTCATTCATTTGGTACACCCCCATCATGAAGGAGACTTTTACATGTGTGGAACGAATCAAGATATAGATTAACATGGAACAAAGGCATCAAAGAAACTTAATCTGCATCCTGTGTTAACAATAAACTTTCATGCCACTGCTTAATGGTCTTCAAGGTAAAGCAGTTAACAATCTGAAGATTGGTTTCACAACACAATGCTTTACTACCACCTCTATCGAGGTGGTAAGCCATTGCCTTCCTCCGATCTTTGAACTGACTTACTCAGCCAGTTACAGGAGCACCTACAGTTTAAAGTGGATTCCAATTGATGGTGCAACTCAGCATTTTGACATTGACAAAACTATCAGAGGTGATAGTAGTGAAAAGTTTTGACAAAGGAATATCTGTTTGGAATGTCTATAATGGAGGATAGATAACAACTCACCCTAAAGAGGCTTGCTGAGCTGTTGACAGACACGAAAATAGATAATCACATTCACACAATCACTCAGACCACTATACACACACAACCTCCATGTCTGGCAGCACCACAAGCATCTAGACTGTGGGTGAGGTGGGGAGTGGAGGGGAAAGGATGCTGGGTAAGGGTGGGGATGGGCTCTGATAAATGGGTATTTGGACTGTGGCATTGAATACAGAGAAGGGAAGGGGCAGGAAAGGATAAAAGGGAGGTGTAGATGAGTGTCAGGAAGGAGTGGGAGGAATTGTAATGATAAAAATAGGAAAGAAAAAACAAAAAAAGGAAAAAATAATTAATTAAGGGGATAGTTTAAGGGGTGACATACAGTTGCAATGAAGACATGAAGTGAAGAGATACAGGATAAGGAGTGGGGAATGAAAGGGGAGGGGGAGATGTTAGCCATAGTGTGTAGGGATGAGAAATTATCTTAGGTTGAGGTTGCAGGACCATAGAATGTGTTGAAGGGATAACTCCTATCTACACAGTCCAGAAGAGCTGGTGGTGGAGGGGAGGATCCAGATGGCTCGGGTAGTGAAGCAGCCATTGAAATCCAGAGTGCTGTGTTCAGCCACATGCTGTGCCATCTTGTTTTTCGCCAGTCTGCTGGTGGCCATTTATCTCGATAAATAGCTGGTTCATTGTCATACCAATATAAAGCGCTGTGCAATGATTGCAGCAGAATTCGTAAATCACGTGGCTGCTTTCACAAGTGGTCTGACCTCTGACGGGGTAGTATAAGCCTGTGACAGGAGTGGGAAGTGCTGGATGGGTGGATTGGGCAGGATTTGCATCGGGATATGATCCCTGTGGTAAGGGGTTGGAGTTGGGAGTTGCCTTAGGGATGGGTTAGGATGTTGTGGAGGTTGTGCTGGGTGACAGAACATCACTTTAGGAGGGTACAGAAGAATCTTGGATAGGATGTCTCTCATTTCATGGCATGACGGATAATCAAAGTCCTGCCGAATGATGCAATTTTATTGTTCAAGTCTGGGTTGGGATTGTGTGACAAGAAGGACACTCCTTTGTGGCTGGTTATTGGGGTTGGAGGTGTGTGGGGATATGACACAAGAAATCTTTTGAGGTCTAGCTGAGGAGGATAATGTCCATTTGTACACGATTTTTAACATTCCAACAGTTTCTGCTGCATTTTTTCATGCAAAAAGAAAAAGGAAAAAAAAAACATTTATCATCACATGCTGAGCAAAAATCAGTCATTGCAAAGTGACAATAACACAAAACAGTCATCACTAGAAACTCCACTGAAACGTTTTTCAACAAAAGCCCCTGGTTTACTGGCTCAGTAATGTTCAGACTAAGTGCTCCTAGCAACAAAATGCAGTAATACAAAGCTCTGCCTTCTAAAAAAGTTCCCTCTTCAGTACCCCCTCATTTGTTTTGAGTAAGGCCCACAAAGATATGATAAGAGACATACTGTCAGTCATTTTCTGTATGCACTGTCTGGGAGTGGAACATGAAAGGAAATGACCAGTATTGCAGGGAATTGTTAAATTTGAGTTGTATGTTGGGAGGGAAGAAATCTATAATTGAATTTGTCATCTGAGAATTTAAACTGATTAAAATTGTTGCTGGTGTACATGCTTCTTAGGAGGACCTTTTACATTCTAGAGTGTGATTGGCCTTTTTTAACACTTAGTTTCCTTAAGATTTGCTGTAAATTCTTCAAAGGTGCATATGCCTCCTCAGGAGGGACCTGTGAATGGTTTTTAAAAATTAAGACAATTAAAAATTTATTGTGAATTCCTTAATGGCATATGTGGTTCCAGAGAGTGGACCTTTCAATACATCAAACTGTGATTGGTTTTGGAACATTTAAACTACTTAAATTTGCTGTAAGATCCTGTAATGGTTAATAAGCTTTGACAGCAAATCCTTGATATTGCTAAGTGTTAATTGATTTTGAAATTTTAAGAAACCTAATTATTGTATATTTAATTGTATTTCAGCTTCTGAGAAATGATGTTCAATGAATGCTTGTGCAACCAAGGCCTCTGAAATAGAGGTATAAGCAATTGTATTGTTTTCGCACCAGTTAAAAGTTTGACTAGCTCTAACGATAACCTCCTTAAGGCCCTGGGGGGAGGGAGGGATACACAACTATATTATGCAAGAATAATTTTAAGTCTGAAAGTCTTTTGTGACCTATTGTTGTTGTTGTTGTGGTCTGCAGTTCAGAGACTGGTTTGATGCAGATCTCCACCCTACTCTACCCCGTGCAATCTTCTTCATCTCCTCATAACAATGGCAACCCACATCCATATGAATCTGCTAACTGTATATGTCTCTTAGTCTCTGCGATTTGTACCCCTCCAATAATAAATTTACAATTCCTTGATGTCTAAGAATGTGTCCTACCAATCAATCCTTCTTTTAGCAAGGTATCCCACAAATTCCTTTTCTTCCCATTCTGTTCAGTACCTCCTCATTAGTTACATGATCTATCCACCTAATCTTCAGCATTTTTTTTGTAGTACCACATTTCAAAAGCCTCTGTCCTCTTCTGTCTGAACTATTTATCATCAGAGTTTCACTCCACACAAAAGCCTTCAGAAAAGATTTCCTTATGCTCAAATTAATATTCGATGTTAGTGAATTTCTCTTTTTTAAAAATGCTTTTCTTCCCAACACCATTCTGCATTTTATATACTCCATACTGCAACCACCATATTTATTTTATTTTACTGCCCAAATAACAAAAGTCATCTTCCACCTTTATCGTTTTGTTACCTAATCTAATTCTTTCTGTATCACTTGAGTTTCTTAGACTGCATTCTAGTACCCTAGTTTTGCTCTTATTAATGTTCATCCCATAAGCGCCTTTAAAGTGTCCTCACTATATTATTTAAACATTAAATACAGAAATTCAACCTTCCAAACCACCTAAACTTGTATAATTTTGCTAAAACCCTTTGAGCTTACACTTAAATTAATAGGAATACTTAAAATTGTTATGGTTTGGTTACTAAACATCACTGTGTATTGTAACTAAATAGACCTTAGTTCCTAGGCTCCGAGACTTGTGTTAAATATGATATCTTATTTATTTACGGTAACAATACTATTAAAAATTCAAGTTCGAATTCAACAATGTAATGAGGATAGTTCGCAACTTACTGCAAAGATGCACTTGTAATGAGCCGTGACAGGCACACAAATCAGACACTCAATTTCATGCAACTGAGCTTAAGGACACTACCAGTCATCAGAAAAAAGACGTCTCTCAGTGAAGTGTTTTGCATGGATGAGAGTATAAGTGTCATCTTCGGCTGCTGCGTTCTGAGGTGGTAAAAAAATAAAAAAAAATAAATAAATAAATAAAGAAAGAAAAAAAAAGTGAAAATGCCTATGACACTGATATAGTTTACTACACCGATGGCAACTAGCTTCATTTGGAACTGGTCATTGGAAGACAACATTTTAGCAATCTTGGATTTGAAGACTTTTTTTCCTAAAAGAATAAAACTCAAAAACTTTTTGCTGTTGCTGATTTGAATAACTTTAATTAGTTTTTGCTATTTTGAATAACAAACATTATGGTTAATCCAAGAAAGACTGCCAAATGACAATGTGTCTAAAAGTTAACCATACATGGTCAACAAAGGACAATTTCCTGGGGTTAATAATATGAAGATCATTTTTTTCTTCATACATTCACTTATCCCGTTTTTTGACTATCTGAATGACTTATGGCACTAATTAGTCTGGTCAATCACATTTCGACAGTAATTATTAGATAATATTATGTAATTAGAGATGCAGTAACTTTTAAGCCTATTTCTACACAATATGAAAAACATAATGTTAGTACTGATTTATTTATTTACTAAATGAGAATATGGATAAAGCTATTGGACTTACACTTCACTGGCAGAGTGCCACCCCAAGTCAGCTTATACTGAGGTGGGTTTGCTGGGAGAACGTCCACTCGTAACACAGTATAACTTGGCTGTGGTGCTGCTACCCATGAATCAATGCCAAGTAAATTGCAATGAGTGGGATCCAAATATTCCTCAGAATGAAGAACGGCTCTGCAACATGTTCTTGGTATGAGAACCTGCAGAAATATCATAGATTTGGATAACACTTTAGCTCTGGAGGTAGAACAGAAAATACAAACAGAAAATATGTACGATAAATGAGTTGTAAAGTACAATTTTAAAAAAGAAACCACCAGCTTTTCTTCTTGTTCAGCCTATACACTAGAGATAATGACAGAAATAAAATAAAGAAAGAGGGGTGCAATTAATATTCTGGACCATGAAAGAATACCAATGAAAGTGAGAGGGGATTACAAAACCTACTGAATGGCAGGAACGACCTGACGAGCACAGAACAGGGACTGACAGCAATCAAATAAAGACAAAAATAATTAACAATAGCAGAAATAAAGATAAACTGGGATTCACATAGATGACAAAATGTTTAAAATTCTGCTACCTTTGAACCAAAATAATACAGGCTATTTCAAGTAATGATGGCATTCTTTGTTAAAATAAATCCATTAAAATCAAACATTGGCCTTAATGTGAGGGACGAATTTCTGAGAATGAAATCTTGAGCATGGGATAATATCGAAGTGAACATGAAGTGTAAGAAAACTGAAAAAGAGAATCAAAGACTTTGAGATATGGTGTTACAGAAATGCACTGAAACTTAAATGTACTAATAAGAGGAGACCATACACAGATCCAGCCAGAGAAGGAACATGAATTAGCATCAGACTTAAAATTTATTGGTGACATGCAAAAATTTGTGCTGGACTGAGTTTCAAATCTGGATTTCCCACTTTTTGTGGATGGTCACTGTAATCCTTATGCTACCTGCTTCCCAGACTGACCCAAACTTCCACGACTACTACTCATGAGTGCTTGTCTACATGTATTCCATCGTATAATTCCAACACAGGGAGAGATATTCATTACAAACATCACATACCTTGCTTTGGCTTAAATATGATGTGTAATGTCTGTGTTTAACCATATCTGAGGGACATTTGCTTTGGTTACATTTTTAAACATGGACACTACACATCATATTTAAGTCAAAGTAAGGCATGTGACACTTGTAATAAATATCTCTCCTTGTGTGAGAATTGCAGAGTGAAATGTATGAGCATCAATGGTAGCACACAATGTGTGACAAATGGAAGTTAGGGTCAGACCCGGAGGAGAGCAAAGGTAGTATAGTGTATAGTGGTCACAAAAAGCAGGAAATCCAGGTCTGAATCCCAGTCTGGTACAACTTTTCATGTGTCATGTAGGAAAAGAATATATGTCAAACACTGACTAACAGCTGGAATTGCATGATAGAACATGTTTCAATGGTTCAAAGAATAACTTTCTAGATGGTAATGAGAACAGTGGAGGGCAAAAAATTATAAGGAAAAAAAGAGATTTGAACATATCCCCACAAATAACTGAGGACAGTAGGTGTAAGTGTTACTCTGAGATGAAGAAGTTGTCACAGGAAAGGAAATCTTAAAAGACTGGCAATTAGAAGATTGATGGGGGGATAGACATTGGGAAGCTATGATTACTACTAGCAACTGCTTGGAAAAGCACTTACACTACATTGAACAAACTAAAACTGAAGGGATACCTCAGAATATTCTACCATCATGAAATACTAAGTCACACAAAAAGATGACACATGAATCATACAATGCCTAAGGTGTAAGTTAGACATTAAAACAACCTGTACTAGTCAGTGTGCATGTGTATACAGGTGTGACACTGTTACTCTTACATAAGCCCACCCACCACGGCAAGGTCATATCACATCAAATGGGAAAAATTGGTTTCTAACTGTCCTCATGGCAAAAGCTGCATAAAAATCATTAACAGCATTCGTTTTTTTAATTCCAAAAACTGGATAAGAGGCATCAATCAAAATGACAGGCACAAAACATTTTCAACATGTTGTCCACCGTTTTCTATAATAAGTTTAAGTGGAGAAATAGCATGTTTCACAACTGATCAAAACGTTTCTAGGGTCATGTTCAGAATGTGTCACACAATGTGTGCCTTCAATGCAGCTAAGTTCACAAACAGACCACTGAATACATCTTTCAGGTATCCCCATGACCGGAAGTCACATGGATCAAGATCAGGTGATTTGGACAGCCAAGCTGTAGGAAAATGGTGGCTGATAATCCTAGCATTTCCAAAATGGCGCTTCAGCAAGCTGCTTAACTGAATTTTCAATGTGTGGTGGTGTGCTATCTCGCATAAAAATGATCCTATGCACACATCCATGCTATTGGGAAGCTGAAATGGTGTGGTTTCACAAAAGATACTCGTAGCGATTACCAGTGATGGTGCAGGTAACAGAACCGGAAGCACCTGTCTCTTCAAAAAATATGGCCCTATGGTAAATCATGCCATAAATTCACACCACACAATGACCTTTTTAGGACGAAGTGGTACTGGTTGGCTTGCGTGTGGATTTTCTGTTGCCCATCTTCGACAGTTCTGTGAATTGACATACTTGTCAGATAGAAGAGGGCTATGTCTCTCCACAAAATCTTCCATGGCCATTCATTGTCCGCTTCCACGTGAGTGAGAAATTATAAAGCAAAAGTATCTCTTCCAGGCAGGTCAACAGAAAGCAACTTATGCACATGGATAATTTTGAATGGATAGTAAAGAAGGATGTTTTGTAGTATTTTAAACACTTTGCTCACAGGTTAATCCAATGTTCAGACAATTCTCTGTGTATTACAATGTTTGAACACCACCACTCGACTCCTTCATTGCTGTGGCCACTTCATCCACTGATGTCAAATCAATTTGTTTCCTCCCTCTACCAAGTTGTACACCAAATGAACCCATCTTTTCCAATTTCCGAATCATTTTCTCCAGATCCATGGCAGTCATCAGACCAAAACCTTTTCTCAAACCCTTCAGTGTCCAGAACTTCTGCAGAGCGACTTGTACACAGTCATAATTCTTAAGAAACAGCTTTACAAGCAAAGCCCGAACTTGCATTGAGACAGTCAAGGTGAAAGTCTCAGACGTGAAATGTGGAAAAGCAGTATACCTGGCATGTTTATACCAACTTCAATGGGTCATATGCATGACAGGTGTTTTCATTTACATATTCTGACACATACAGCACCATGTATTGATCAATTTTCACACTATTTTTTCTGACATTGTTTCCCCCCTTCTCCAATAATATTTGGTTGCAGTTTGAAATCATTCTGACCAGTGGTGTTAATTTTTACAGTATTTTGAAAGTTTAACTACAATCACCCTGTAATTAGTATGTGCATTAATGTAAAAATCAGAAAATTTATATAAATTATAATTCCTTCATTACAGTTTCTGATCGATGTATTGAAATGCAACGAAAATTGGTCTCAGCTAAAAGCATAAAGGACTGAAATCTATGAATCATGTAGTTTTTGCTTAGAGGGGCAAAACAAAACAAACCTTCAAACTTATATCTGTAGACTTTCCTGAAAGGATTACAGTAAGAAACAAAATATTATTGGCTGGCTAGTACACTAAAAAGAAAATCATTCCCATATCAGATTAATTAGTGAATATAATGACTCAGAAAATAAAACACCTTTACTTCTATATATCTATTGCAAATAAACTGGCAAAAACATACAGATCTAGTGTCCTAAGACTGCCATCAAAATCTTCTGGACTCATTTGGGCTTAAGGGTGATGTGGCAGGAAACAGTAAAACTTTACACTGGCAAACATGGGAAGACTGACAAAGATTGTTTTAATCAAACTCTGTAAGATAGGCATAATGAAAGCCCAGGAGAATGGGTGTGAAGTGGAAAATAAAATTGAAGGATGTATTCTTTCATTTGATTTTAACAGCAGCTCTAGTGAGCACATAGACAATATACAGCATACTCAAACAGCTATGGATCTATTGTTAGAATAGTAGGTATAGTACAAAAAATTCAACTGTTTACAGTCATTAAAATTGTCTCCACTTCTTACATATTTTGTCACTATGCAACATATGTAGGTGTACAGTATCTTAGGCATCAAACATACAGTAACACTCCCCCCCCCCCCCACTGCCCTCCCCACTACCAACAAAGACTTAGCAATGTATGGTAAGCAGATGACCAATCGCATGAGCACATGCCATGTTGGGTAGGAGCTGGCAACATAGCTCCCCACCACTGCCATCTGTCAATCACAAGGTAATTATAATTGGATTATAACAAGAGTATTTACGTTGTGAAGTTCCATGAACTCAAGTCACAAGATTCTTCTGTGAATGAACTTTAATTAAGTATTCAGTCTCTTCCTGTGATTTTTGATTAGTTAATATCAAGATATGTTGCCTTGGGGGGGGGGAGATTAGCATGTAGTTTTTGGCTACAGATTTCTTGAGTTCTGGTAGTTGAACACTGCTTACAGGAAACATAATTAGTTCTTGGTGAAGGTTGTACATTAACAGTTTATTCAGAATCTTCCCAAAGGCTATGCCCAGTTGAAGATTATACCCATTCAAGACAACTTTCTTTGTTTATTATCAAATAGAATGGTTTGCGGTGCAGAAACTAGTGAAGGAAGATCAGTGGATCATATAAACAGATATAGGAATTAGGCTTATATCTGGTGTAAAGCACACAAGTAAGGATGGCATGTTCTCCACAAGCTACAACATTCATCAAAAGAGAAATTAATCAAACATATTGAAAATAAAAGTTCCAAATTTGTTAACCTAACAGTACTGCCATGTGAATAAGATTTTTACCTGTGACAACACAAATAACTTCCTTAGTCAGATTTTCATTGCCATTTAGTATTGATATAAGCCCCATTTACCACCATTTCAATTTCATACACATTTAATGCCAATTCCTTTACTTATAAATGCAAGTCTTTCTCATACAGAGTTGTTGTTGTTGTTGTTGTTGGGGGTTTAAAGGGGACTAAACTGCTGGTCTCATACAGAGCACAACCACAGAGCAGCTTTGCATTAGGCTGTCTACTTCCTACTGTTAAACATGGGGACTTTGTCACAGAGTGCATCACACATTCTTGGTATCATATTTGTAGTAACCTACCGGTTATTACTTTCCCATATGCAGTGTACAATGAACACATCACTCACTGTCTGTGAGGGGTGGAGATTTCAAGAAGTGTGCTGTCCACTTGCATTAGTTGACTGACATGGGCTGCCCCACTTAAGGACTGCAGCAACAGTCTGCTTGTTGCACACAGCCTCAACTCTGCGATGCCAGTAACAGACACAAGGTTCATCTATTTCCCAACAGTAGGAGCATACACTGAGGAAGGGACAGGGGGGAGGATAAATGAATAAAAACAAAGTACATGTGGAAAGATGATGATGAATTTAATCCAATGAAGGCAGATGTCACCTGGGGCATAGTAGATATACTGATAATGGTTTTAATGTCGTTCATCAACATATAGCTTAATGACGTAGCTGCCAGGGAGCCACCTGTGTGTACTCTTTAATAGGGTGTAGTGTAGTGACAAAACTGTTTCACCTGGTGTGTAAGATGTATGAGACAGGCGAAATACCCTTAGAATTAAGAAGAAGGTAATAATCCCCTTTCCAAAGAAATCAGGCGCAAACAGGTGAGAGAATTACAGAACCATCAGTCATGGTTGCAAAATTTTAACAACAATTATCTACAGGAGAATGGAAAAGCTGATAGAAGCTGATCTTGGGGAATATCAGTTTGGATTCAGGAGGAACGTAGGAACACGGGAGGCAATACTCACTTTACGACTTATCTAAGGAGATCGATTAAGGAAAGGCAAACTTATATTTCTAGCTTTTGTAGATTTGGAGAAAGCTTTTAGCAATGTTGATTGGAATACAATCTTCCAAATTCTGAATTAAGCAGGGGTAAAATACAGTTATTTACAACTTGTACAAAAGCCAGACCACAGTTACTAGACTCGAAGGACATGAAAGGGAAGGGAGTAAGACAGGGTTGTAGCCTTTCTCAGATATTATTCAATTTGTACGTCGAGCAGGCGGTGAAGGAAAGCAAGGAAAAATTTGGGATAGGGTTTAAAGTTCAGGGTGAAGAAATAAAAACATTGCATTTTGATGATGACATTGTAATTCTGTCAGAGACAGCAAAGGACCTGGAAGAGCAGCTGAATGAAATGGGCAGTTGGAATGTTGAAGAGAGCATATAAAATGAACATTAACAAGAGCAAAACAAAGATTATGGAATGCAATCTTAGAAAATCAGACGATGCTGAAGGAGTAGGTAACGAAACAATGAAAGTGGTAGATGAGTTTTGTTACTTGGGTAGTAAAATGACATATGATGGTTGCAGTACAGAGGATATCAAATGCAGAATGGCAATGAGAAGAAAAGCGTTTCTAAATTCAGACAAAAAGATGATAGAAGCTTTTGACCACCACTATGTGGTGCTACAGACGAATCATGAAAATCAGATGGGTAGATCACGTAAATAATGAGGAGGTGCTTAACTAAATTGGGGAGAAAAGGAGTTCCCGACTAAGAGAAAAGATAGATTAGTTGGACACATTCTGAGACATCAGGGAATTGTCAACTTAGCATTAGAAGGAAGCGTGTGGGGTAAAAATTGAAGAGGGAGGCTGAGGGACGAATATAGTAAGCAGATTCAAAAGGATGTAGGTTGCTGAACATATTCTCAGATAAAGAGACTTGCATAGGATAGTGTAGCGCGGAGAGCTGCATCAAACCAGTCTGCGGACTGAAGACCACAACAACAACAACAACAACAATACAGGCCACACCATGCCACGTGTTCACAGTGATAAATAGTTCCTGCAGGTGTTACTAATAGGTCACGCGCGCCATGTGGAACAACAAGCACTGTGGCTCGTTCCCGGCAACAGCATGCTGACAAGTCTTCTAAAGGTGTTAAATCTTGCCCTAAATGCATTTCTTGTCATAAGCGG
Organism: Locusta migratoria; assembly: GCA_026315105.1. Taxonomy (NCBI): domain Eukaryota; kingdom Metazoa; phylum Arthropoda; class Insecta; order Orthoptera; family Acrididae; genus Locusta; species Locusta migratoria. The sequence continues at coordinate 298,650,250 of CM048746.1, forward strand.
GCGCAGTGTCTGTCTAGGTACGCTATTTGCTTTGCATGTAACAAGACCAGTCATGTGCAAGCTGTGTGTATGAGTAAGTTCACAGTGCACACAAGACAGATGGCTTACTCCCGCAAACAAGTGCATTCCATTCACGTCATTTTAAAAAGAGAAATTTGTTAACATCGAATATTAATTTAAGTGCAAGGAAGTCTTTTCTGAAGGCATTTGTGTAGAGTGTTGCCTTGTACGGGAGTGAAACATGGACGATAAACAGTGCGGATTGAAATGTGCTGCTCCAGATGAATACTGAAGATTAGGTGGGTAGATCTCATAACTAATGAAGAAGTACTGAACAGAATTGGGGAGAAAAGGAATTTTTGGCATACCTTGACTAAAAGAAGGGATTGCTTGGTAGGAGACATTCTTAGAAATCTAGGAATCCTAAATTTAGCATTGGACGGAAGTGTGTGGGGGTATAAATAAAAGAGGGAGACCAAGAGACGCATATAGTAAGCAGATTCAAATGGATGCAGGTTGCTGTTCTTATGAGGAGATGAAAAGGCTTGCTCAGGATGGACTTCATGCTTCAAAATAATGTATTCCACAAGGAATTTTGCAATCTCTGGAGCTTCTGCAGTCGGCCCTGGTTTGGTGACAGCATAGCGTGTGAGGTAGTCAGTGCAGACTACTATCCATCGGTTACGGATTGTCGACTTCGGGAACCTTCCTAAAAGATCGATCCCAACTCGGTGGAATGGAGCTGCTGCCTGCGGAATCAGTACGAGATGCCCTGGAGGTAATTGCGGCACATGCTTCCGTCGTTGGCACTCTTTACAGTGACTCACATAGTGCTTGACAGATCAGTAGAGACCTTTCCAGTAATACCTGTGTCTGATTCTGTCTAGCATCTTCACGAATCCCAGATGACCATGGAGCATCATGGAAATATTTGAGAATAGCTGGCTGGAGATGAGCTGGAACGACCAGTAGCCATTTGAGGTCCAGTGGATCATAGTTGCTCTTATACAATGTTCGTTTATAAGTTGGAACTCTTCATTGGTCAGTTCTCCTTACTCCAAGGATTCTATCGTTTTTAATAGTGCCAAATCTTCCCTCTGTTCAGCTGTAACATCATCTAATTCAGTGAGGGCTGAAATTTCATTAATGCTGTCGTGTTCCTCTAATGGATTCCTCGAAAGGCAGTCGGCATCCTTGTGTTTGCGCCCATTTTTGAATACCAGTGTGACATTGTACTCTTGGAGTCTTAGTGCCCATCTTGCTAGTCGACCTGATGGATCCTTCAAGCTAGTCAGCCAATACAAAGAATGGTGGTCTGTCACGACGGTGAATGGTTTGCCAAATAAATACGGCTGGAACTTGTTGATAGCCCAGATAACTGCGAGAAATTCTTTTTCAGTTGTAGATTAGTTTATCTCGGACTTTGAGAGTACTCTTGACGCATAGGCTATCACTTTTTCAGCACCTTCCTGAACTTGTGCAAGCACTGCACCAATCCCATAACCACTGGCATCTGTGTGAAGTTCCGTTTCTACATTCTCGGCGTACAAGGCTAGCACTGGTGCGGAAGTTAGAGCCTCCTTAAGTGCCCGGAAAGCTCTTTCTTTCGTCTCATCCCAGTAAAACTTGGCGTCTCCCTGCAGAAGTTCTTGCAATGGACATGCCTTATTACAAAATCCTTTTATGAAACGTAGGTAGTATGAGCACAGCCCGAGAAAACTTCTCACATCATGAATGTGCTCAGTAGTTGGAAATTCTGTGACTGCCCTTACTTTATCTGGATCAGGACGAACACCATCTCCATTGACTAGGTGCCCCAGGATTTTTATCTCTTTGGCGACGAAGAGGCACTTCTTTGGATTGAGGCGGAGTCCTGCAGTCTGAACACCCTTCAACACAGTTGACAGGCGACTCAGATGTTCTTCAAATGTTTTCGAGAAAACGACAATGTCATCTAAATAGCAAAGACACGTTGTCCACTTAAGGTGTTGAAGCAAGTTGTCCATCATGTGTTCGAACATGGCCGGAGCATTACATAATCCAAATGGCATTACTTTAAATTCATAGAGGCTGTCAGGTGTGATAAAAGCTGTCTTCTCCCTGTCAGCTTCGTCAACCTCGATTTGCCAGTAACCTGTCTGCATGTCCATAGTTGAGAAGTATGTAGCTCCTTTCAAGCAGTCCAATGTGTCGTCAATGCGCGGCAATGGGTAGACATCTTTCTTTGTGATTCTGTTCAGCCGCCGATAGTCGACACAGAATCGCCACGTGCCATCCTTCTACTTTACGAGGACCACTGGAGACGACCAAGAACTCTCCAAAGGTTGAATAATGTCATCTCGTAACATCTCCCCCACTTCCTCCCGAATTATCCGTCTTTCAGCTGGCGACACTCTATACGAACGCTGGCTAATTGGCGGATGATCCCCAGTATTGATACGGTGCTTTTTCGTGGGCTCTTTCGTGTGACTTTTCCCCTGCTGAGGTGTGAATGCGCCCGTAAATTGCCGTAGTATACCTAACACCCGCTGGCGTTGTTCCTTGGTCAGTCCAGGCCCTATTGGCAGTTCCACGTTTGTTTCCTCCAGCGTGTTGTCTGTACTAACATCAGGGCATGGGTCTTCATTGATGACGTTGAGCTTCCCATCCTGGATTGGTCCAGCTGTCCCGATACACATTCCCTTGGGGATAAGTTGTGACTGCTCAAGACAATTTGTGATCCAAATCTCCTCTTGACCACCGGTAATGCTTATGATAGCCACTGGTATGTAAATTTCTTTTGTGAGCCTGATAAACTTTTTACTATCAACAAGAACTTCACAGTTTAACCGCTCATCCGTGTTTGTGACTGCAACTCTTCTCAATGTCAACGGCGGTATCGTCACATTGTCAATGACAAATAACTTCCCAGAAAATTCTGTATTACGTGTATCCGTTGGAACAACTTCTTCAATTTGCAGTTCAGATCTTTCACAGTCAATGATAGCTTGGGATGCCTGAAGGAAGTTCCATCTGAGGATGACATTGTGACTACATTCTGTTAAAACAACAAATTCAAATGGCTGGGTCCTGTTGTTGATGGTTATTCTTGCGACACAAGTTCCTGCTGGCTTGACGTACTTTCCATTCACGACCTTAGGCACAGTTCCCCCAGTATCACCGAACATTGTCTTCTTTAGTGTGCAGCGGTAATTATCCAACAATACAGAAAAAGACGCTCCTGAATCAACAAGTGCTCGGACAGGTTGGCTGTCGATTATGACGTCGATGATATTTCCCGACATCTTAACGACTGTCGTCCATGGACGATTTTCATCTACAGCAGCCTCACCTCTGTAGATGGTCGCCACGCGTAGTTTTCCTGGGCACGGCGGCTAGGGAAGCGGCTGGTACCTCTGTACGGCGACGGTGAATGCTGCGGCGCGTCGGGGAGCGACCTCGTCCAGGGTACGGCGATGGGCTTCTTCCCATAGGTCGACTGAACTCATCAGCAGGTAATTGAGTGGGATAGAACTGCTCTGATGGCTGACGTCTTGTGGCAAAATAATCATCAAATACTCGCCTCCTGTCTCTGCAGTAGCGTACGACATGTCCAGGGCGCCCACAGTGGAAACACAGTGGTGTGTTGTCTTCTGTCTTCCAGACGTCTGTTCTTCTGCGGGGCATTATAGTTACCGGGGGAGTTGGTTGTGGTCGCGTTGGCCAGTTCATGGACTGCCGTTTGGTGGCTGCAGTGTATGTCATAGCAGGGCGACGCCATTCTTCACGTCGGGTGCGATTGACGGGGCAGACAGGAGCTAATGTCTGAAATACCTCTTCCTCAACGACGTCGGCTCCCTTGTGACTTACAAGGCTTGCATCCATGGCCATAATCTGATGCTCCCTCAGTCTAACAGTCCTGATTGCCATAAATTGTTGTAATTCTTCTCTCACAATTTCTCATATGAGAGAAGCGAAGTCATGCTGATCTTCTACAACGGCCATAGGGACGACATTGGGGAGTATATCATACTTCTTTCGTCCAACCCTCCTTTGTTGCATCTCTTCAATACGCTGACACCACTTGATGAACTCTTCTGTCGTAGCAACGTCTTTTATCAGAAGAGCTTGGTACAGGTCTTCGGCAATACCCTTCATCAGGTGTGTGATTTTGTTGGCCTCAGTCAAGTTCGGATTGACTATGTTACACAGGGCCAAAACATTCTGTATGTACGACTGTGTCGGCTCACCATGTCGTTGGGCCCGGTTCTTCAGTTGTTCTTCCGCGGAGCAGATTTGTCGCTGACGGTCTCCAAACATCATCTTAAGTTCCTCCTGGAACGTCTCCCAGTCATTCAACTTGTCTTCATTGTTTTCAAACCATTGCTGGGCTGTTCCGTCCAGATGGAAATAATCGTAGGCCAAGCACACTGTATGATCCCATCTGTTATACTTGGCAACTCCGTTGAACCCTTTAAGCCATTTGTTGGGGTCCTGTCCAGTGTCTCCAGAGATCACCGACGGATGTCTGATGTGGAGTTGGCTTACCGCTGGTTTCGTTTCCATGGTTCTTCTGATGATACAGACTTTCGAAAGGAGGTACTCGGTATATCCCTTGTATTCCGGTTCTAGTATGTATAAGCAACGGCTTTTACGTTGCCTAATCGGAGCCACAGTGATGCAGCTGTTGTACAGGATACCCGGCACTTCCACCAAACAATGTCGCGTTGAGACGGAAGCAGGTTTGACTTCGAAGGCAACTTAACACAGCTCTTATACTGAAAGCTGGTTTATTACGAACTCAACATACACACAGCACTAACTGCCTCTCAGACAGAGTGCTCTGCTATTTATACACAGACAGAATTTACCAGAAATTAGAAGAACAATTAACATAAGAAACAAGTAGAATTTACAAGTGAACATAAGAATGATGTAGAGCATTCTGAAATTGTTAATTACAAAGAAATAAATATTTGCCGGTGGGTGGGATTGAACTAGCGACTTTTTAGCGCTGCAGTCCATGACGCTATCCCCTGCGCCACGCCGGCAGTCGGTGTTTGTGGTCTCTCGCGGCAATATTGAAAGCAAATATAACGTCTGCACAAGAGATGGTGCTAAGCTGCATGCCGATTATGTGATAAATGCTGCAAGCTCTCTGACTTATAAGTGTCATATGCATTTATTGCAAACAATTCTAACAACGCCTCTGATTTTATTGAAAACTGGGAAGAAAATTAAATTCAAACAAGCAATAAATCTGCTTAATTGAACAAGAAGTATACTGAAAACCCCAAAAGGTTTATCAAATGGAGAAAAAGAAACACATCTCATCTGCAATGTGGAGCTATGGAAATCTCATCCCACATAACAAATTTGCAAGGTGTATAGGCAATGTTTTTTATAGCAAACCACTAAAGACAAAAACACACAACTGCAGACAAGAAAATGTTACTTGATGTTTTTGGTGGCCTGTACTAACACGAGTGCATATGCAAACTAACTAAACTGAGTACTCAGCTAGAGCGCCGCTTATAAGCGTCGGCAGCTCTGGCGTGTTGATCGCGGAAACGCTTCTAAGCATCAGCCACAGCGAATGTGTTAATCATAAATGTAAGCTACAGCAAATAACACATTGCTATGCTTGGTAACTATACTGCCAATATGACTTACAATCCTTAGTTCACCGTGTTACTTTCTTGATTGTAAATGACTCTACTGAAAACCTGTTCCATCTGGATGCCTTAATTGTTTTCATATTTTCTATTGTTGACACTGTGCTTCACATCAGATTCCTTATGAACAGGTTTAATTGTTGTGCTCAAAATTTTCAGATCTCTTTTCTGCCGACATGGGTTGCACAAACAACTTAACATCACACTTCATCCCATCCAGTTCTCCTGCACGAACAAATCAAAGCTGAATTAGACAATTAGTTATCACTTGGTGTGATCAAACCAACCTCTTCTTGCAAATGGACTACAATCCTAGTAATTGTCAGAAAACTAATGGGTCACCTCTGACTTTGTGGAGACTGTAAAACCATCATAATGTATCAATGTGCTACTGAAACTTACACTTACCACGCCCCAAAGAAATGCTTACTAAACTAACTTGTGGACAATTCTTCTCAAAAATTGATTTGGTGCTCACTTAGAAACAGGTTCCAAATATAATGAACACCCTATTTAGCTATTACCAATATCAGTGTTTAATATTTGGCATAGCTAGTGCTTGTGTTGTCTTTCAAAGTTTCCTAGATTGGTATTAACTACCTTTGTAATACTGTAGTAACACATTCATCAATGGAGGAGCACCTAGGAAACATCCCCTTCCCTTTTTCCCTTTGCAGTTTTCCAAGATGTTAGGCTTAAGTTGCAGTTTTTAATACGAAAGAAAGGAAGCTTTGGGGTAATGTCATGTTGATAGCTTGGTCATTAACAGAAGGAGCTCAGCATTAGATTTTTTGGTACGGATGGGGAAGGAAATCAGCTATGCCCTTTCAAAAGGAACCATTCTGCATTTGAGAGGCTTGATTTAGGGAAATCATGGAAAACTTAAATCTGGATGGATGGAGGTGGATTTGAACCACCGTCTTCCCGAATGTGAGTCCAATTAGTTATTACTAAGTGCCATAAGTGCCACCTCACTTGATGCAGTTTTGTTTTTTCCTGCTATAGTGTACCAAGGCTTTAAATTACTATGGATTGTGTTCTGCATCAATGGATCAAGTACCACAACTTTAAATCTGAATGCATTCTGATGTGTAATAACATGGGAACTTTGTCTAAATTTGATTTTTAATTTTGCATCACAAATCCACAAACCAATTTGTAGTTTTGCAACAGCACAGCAGGCACCACTTAGTCTAGTGAGAGTATACAGGACATGTGGCAATGTTGGTTCACAGCATTGTCTATCTCCAAAGTCCATGAAAAAAGCCCAAAAGGCATGATATGAAGGAGGATGATGTGCTTGCAGCATTGAATAACCTGACATCAAAATCTTATGTTTTGATTTACGAAATGTGTTACCTCTGGCTTAGATTTCTATCAACATTGTAAATAATAAAATGCAGTTGTGTGCATAATTTAGATATTCACAATGGCAATGTCATTGTTATGTATGGACTGAATGTGAAGCAGGCCCAGGAGGACAGCAGCTGCTTCAAAAAAACATAGAGAAGAAAAGTTACTGCAAAGGAACTTATTCTTTGGTATGACTCAAGTGGGGGCCAAAACAGAAACATAAGTCCTTTATTCCAAAAGAAGAAAGACAAATATAGTCTTTTTCTTTGATGTGGAACACCAATGGTTTATAGAAAGAAATTAATGACAATGAACTGTAAATTTTCATATAAGTTTCATTATCTTCCCATTTAGCTGCATTTATACAGTAACAATTACTTCTGTTTTGAGCGTAAACATGCTACCTTTTACTTTTGTATAAGTTCCATGAAATGTCTTTAATGTTAACAACATTCAATTAAAGATCCATTCATGCCACAGTAACTACAGTTTTGATACTACCAGCATTTTTTTTTTTTTTTTTTTTTTTTTTTAATACTGTTTATTTAAGCTTTGTTTCCAATCATGTGACCTCATCATGTCGTTTCAGACTATGAATGGCATGTAGTTTACTAATGCTCTATTGTTGTAACAGGCATAATTCAGTTACACATAATGAGATTATTTCAGTCCATTGATGCATAATAACAGCTTGTAAGCACCAATTAAGCATAAGTAGACTAACAACCATTTTTGTTATTTTTTACTGTCGTTTAAAAGTAAGGTTCCATTACTAAACAATAATAACCCTTCTCTGGTACAAAAATTTGGGAAAGTTCATCCATAAATATAATTTTAAGGGAAAGAAACTTTGGGTTCAATTATCTCACTCATGACTTTAGGCACCTGGTTTAGTAATGCATAATGCTGTGTATTTATGATCTTTATAATGAATAGTATACTATACAGAAATCAGGTCTCTTTTACAACTGTCAGGTATTTTTGTAATATTATAATACCATATTTGCTCGAATACAGGCCTCACTTTTATTCCAAATTTTGGCTTGCACAATCATGTTGTGTACTATAATCGATATTCCATCCTCCTCCCCCTCCCGCCTCCATTTCCCGTAAGTCATTAGTTTCAAAAATTACATGCTCACGTTTATTTTGGTTTGAGAAATGTAATAAACTATAAAGTCTTCAAACAAATACGGTACAGTAACTGTTTCACAGAACTGCATCTACGTTTTTGTACATGTTCACGGAAACGGCGTGGCAATTTGTGAAAGTCGATGTTTCAATACAAATCGAATGGTATCATTCTGTACCACAGCCAGCCATATCAGATGACTGTTTATAACAAGTCTGTGTAGCCTTAAGCAAAAGCAGTACATACTACCCACACATCCTAAGCATAGAAATGATTTTAATTTGATGTGGTCAATGAAGCTAATATTCCCGATAAAAGTTTAGTGTGTGTCACGGGAGTTCTTACTGTGATGTTTATTTTGGTAACACCTACCACAAGCGGTGATGGGAGGGACGATGGAACAACTGATTTGTGTAGCTAATACCGATGTTAAGTTCAAATTCTACATTTTAAAATTACGTATTTTATCACGACCAGATTCATTGCTTTGACATTTGTTGGGATAATTTCCACAAAATGATACACATGGAACTTGAGGCTATTTTGCAGCCTTTATTTATGTTGTAACAGCAAAACCACAGTTCCTGTTTTGAATTACGAAGCCAAGCAAGTCTTTTTCTACATTGGGATATTTATATTTTTGCCTTCAAAATGCACAATGACTCTTCAAAAATTTTAATACATTGTCCTCACTTACACACTAGCGACAAACTTTTTTCTATCAATGTCAAATTTACGTCCAGCTACCTGCTTTCCATGTTCCTTACTGTGACAGGGCAACCTCAAGCTTACATATGGCGGTGTAACTCATACCACCTCTCTACCACCTACAAGTCAAAACATTGTGATACACACGCATGCACACACACACACACACACACACACACACACACACACACACACACACACACACACACCGAATAAACTCGATATTTCCGCCACACACGTCTACGCTACACAACACTTCAAACACCTGGTAACACGGCTTGGTTTGTCCACCACTCATATGGATCACTGCATGACTCTCGGCCTGTCATCTTGCTTTCTTATTCGTTGTTTACAGTTTTCCATATTGTTTTGAATTTGTTGAAAAGTAAACATGATTTCGTTAACATTTGTTTCTGATTACAAGAAAGTTTGATTAGACGAAAATAAATAAATAAATAATTAAAATAAAATAAAAAACCTATGACCTATAATCACAATTTTTTTTCTCTAGAATCTCTGTCAAAAGTTTAGTTGTGGCTTATATTCGTATGCGGTCTGTATTCGCGCAAATACAGTATTTAGGCAGGATTCATCTGCAAGATTTTTCATAAACATGATTTGAATTAATTTTAATATTTCTAATTACCTTAAGATTCTTGACAAGAGATGTGACAAGAGAGCGTGGTTGTCCACGAACAACAACTTGGTAGCCAACCATAAGAGCATAAGCAAGTGTCAGGAATGATTGTGTTCCCAGGATCTCTCGAAGGGCTCGCAGCTCTGACACACATTTGCTCTCATCATCCTCTTGCTCATCTTCTGACTCCTGCGATGAGGCAGGTGTAGCTCTTTCAACTGGTATATTTTTCCTGGATGGTTTTGGAGGCGTGGCTGCTGTCACTAACATAAAGCCTTCTTCTGTCTCTGGAGAACAAATAAACCTCCTTCAAAATGTAATAACACAAAGATGATGAAAATCTTCATATTATTGAACTCACAAACCAATAATTTTATTAAAATATTTGAAGTATATATTATATACAGAAATATCCTTTCTTTAAACTAAGAACATTCAGCTTCAAGGTCTCTTGGGTATGCAGCCAGATTGATTGGACGTTGTGAAACAAGTCTTTGACAGCATTGTGTGCCATCATCCTCAGTCTCTAATGACTGAGATTTTGGACTGGAGAATTTGGCACATACACCCTGCATTAGCCCAACTCTGCAATATCACATGTTCCATAAATGGGCTCGGTGGAGAGGGAAGACTGTACCCGCAGATCCATCATCTCTGTCAGCATGAGTAACCTAATGATGAAGGCATGTTACACAATCAAAAATTTATTTCACAATAACCAATCAATCCGGCTGCATGTCTAAGAGAGATTCAGGCAGCATATTCGCTGAGAAAAATCTACAAATGCACAAAGAATAGTCAAAGGCAACACAATTCTATTATATAAATCAAACAAAGACACATATATTTCAGTTATCCGAGGAAACGAAAACCCATGCAGTAAATAAGGGTAAGAAAATTACACTTACAGCTTAGAGACAGGCATCATAGATCAAGATGTCATCACAGTGAGTTACTAAAGTTCAAAAATGCATCAAGAAGGTTATAATGGCATTTCTTCTAGAAAGAGCAGATAAGCAGTTGTTAGCATCCAACTTAAATAATGAATTAATTCTATTTAGTTCCAGTATGGGAGATACAGGAATTGTGGGAAAAATTTTAAATTGACTGTAAATCACAGTCTGGTGACGTATGAGCTGCATAAGTAGATTAAGGCCGGGAAATATCTAGTGTGGGTTAATAACTAAATTTGCAAAATTTTGATGAAGCAGAAACTGTTACATTCTCAGTTCAAAAATGAATACATAACTTTATATCCTTGTGAGTTTATCATAGTTGGATCAATGGAGTAAGAAATAAATAAATAAACAACAAGTAAAAGTTAGTATAAATTCAAAAAGCAATGAAAATATTAATTTGAGAAGGATACAACTACCACCTACATGCTATAGCAAAAGCTGTCGCCAAAATCCTGAGAAAATTCTAGACTTATATAAAATTGTTAAGCATATCAGAGGATCCTATCACTTATTTACTAGTTTCTTGAAGTGACAAGTGGAAGCAAACAGAAAACAGAAGTTTAGCAAGTCCCAAGTAATTTGAAGAAAAAAGAAAAAAGAGGTTGGCTTACCTTACACAAACTTTATACAACTAGTGTGTACCCAAACTTTTTGAAAGCTATAATGCATTATTATAAGTAGCTAGATAGCAGCTTAAAAAGCACCATTAACAGTGTTCTGGCACAGTGCAATGACTATAACTAGAGTGTATTGCACTAAAGTGCTTGGATTTAAAAACAACCATGGGCAATAATATTTTTGTTTCTAAATCTAATAAAATTACTTTGTTATTTTTACTTAATTAATAGGAGTAATTGAAGTGTTTTATTTCTAATGCTTTATCATTCTATCTTCATAATTGTACTGACTTTTTCATTTGCTCTATTTTTCATCCTATCATTCTACTATCGATTGCAATCTACCTGTGTCATCTACAACCATTAATTGAGAACCAAGCATTACTGTTCACTGGTTTGTGATGCATCAGCTCATGCAGGCACTAGCCAGTTTGACGATATTTGCTGATAACCAATGAAACTGAGAAGTTACTGAACATTTTCTGTTACCAATATAGTAAGAAGAACAGTTTACAACTCACTACAAATACTTGATGACGAGGTGTGAAAGGCACATAAAAAGACACACGCATACAACACTTCAGCTATCGGCCATGGCCTTCTTCAGAAAATAGAACATTCACGCAATCACACAGGCACACAACACAGTCACACAACCATCATCTCTGGCTGCTGGACTTCTTCACTACCGTGATGCAACCTCCTATCCCCCCCCCCTGCCCTTCCCCTCCCTACTGCATTGCAGAGGGTGATTCGGAGTGCGGCAGCTAGTGATGACGGTTGTGTGACTGTGTTGTGTGATTGCGTGAATGTTACTATTTTCTGAAGCAGGCCATGGCCGATAACTGAAGTGTTGTATGTGTGTGTCTTTTTTATGTGCCTATTGCAGCTCATCGTCACATCTTTGCAGTGAGTTGTAAACTGTCCTTATTACTATATCGTTAATTCCAACCTGGAGTTTCCATTATTGAACATTTACTGTCTTTTACTTTGCTAACTATAACCATCATGAACAAGGGGATCGTGATTTTATTTGATTGTTGACCACAGTTTTCTTAGATAAAATGCCCATCACAAGATAAGATTAGGAGACGAATTTAAATTCAAGGTGACAAAATGCATCCTCTCCTTAGTGGAATCATTGGTCAGATGTTGCATTCTTGACATAAATCACAGTGGTCGATTTGAACACTGCTATGTGTTGTGTATTAATAGCATTTCTAAGGTGTCCTATTTTTGGATCGCCTATAACTGAACAGTAGACAGCAGCCTATGTGGCAACACAGTAGCAGCACTTGACAAACAGCAACTATCAAGTAATTTTAATCAGACTATAGTTACAGATGCATTGACTCAGTTACTGATAAGAAAAGATGAAAGTAATGTTGAGGACGAGAACAGAGAGTTCAGGGTTATGTATCTGAAAGATATTGAAGAATACAGGAATCCAGTCACCACTGATTTGTATCGTCCATTGCCACAAACAAGAGGGAGATGCTGTTTTATATTTGTAATGGTAGACATATTTTAGTATTAGAAAAGCAATGAGTAAAGCTAGAAAAGGCCTACTTTACACATTTAGGTACAACTGAAGCAATAAAGGATCACACTTTGCCTCAAAACCATAGACAGCATTCACAGAGAGAAATGAAATAAAATAGATTTTAATATCAGCTTATATTGCAGACATTAATCACAATAATCCAGTAGAGAAGTTAATGAGTGAAATGCCCGTCCTGAACCAAATCAGAACAAATTTTATTATCACATAACATGCCTCATACAATCAAATACTATCACATAGGTTTCATGTCAATTATGATATTACATATAGATTAACACACTGGAGCTGACAGATGGGCAGGTCGTTTATGGAAACATCAGGAACTTCGAGTCGCTACGACTAAGAAAAGGAAAACTGCTGAATGATCTCGCCTTCTTAAAGAGATGCAGGGACCACAATAAGACACCAGCTTTCCCTCATCCAGCAGTAAACGTAACACCCAGAAGATGGCCGCTTGCAATAGTGGCCGAAACGTTGGTAAAATATTTGATATATTGATGATACGGTCCAATACCCAGAAGAGTTTTATCAACAATGACAACGGCTGCGGAAGCCTTCGTTTACATTTAACCAACATGTATGGGCAGGACATTTATGGAAACATCAGGAACTTTGAGTCACTACGACTAAGAAAAGGAAAACTGCTGAATGATCTCGCCTTCTTAAAGAGATGCAGGTACCACAATAAGACACCAGCTATCTCTCATTCAGCAGTAAACGTAACAGCCAGAAGATGGCCGCTTGCAATAGTGGCTGAAACGTCGGTGAAATATTTGACATATTGACAATATTGTAAGAAAGATACTGGATAAATAAGGTGAAGTAAGAAGAAAGACACATGATGTTAACATTGATATGACACGGTTGAAACAGGAGACAGTGTAACATGAGAAATTGAAATTTATGACAGCTATTTAATTTTTATTTATTTATTTACATTGATATATATTTGTTATTAGCAAATCCAAACCCCAACAGCTATAAATTGACTTATCTGCACCATAGAAAGAAAAACCACGATCAGGTTCTTCCAACTGCTGAGTGGAGTTGCTTGCTCTGTGATGCTATGGGGAATTGATGACTTCCAAGACTACATCAACAAAAACAATTGATATGGATTTGTAATTTATGACTATTCAGTTATGTATTGATGTCTGCCTTGGATACACCCTATTTTAATCAATCTGTTTTAATAAATTCTGAGAACTAGAACCTTATCATACGGGAAATACAGTGCAAAACATCTATGGTTTGAGTTATTTCAGTAGAAAGACCAGAAAATTTAGCTTTCTTTCAGTATCTTAAATGCACAAGAAAAGAAATCCATATGAATATAAAAGAAATCCATATGAATTGAATGTGCTGTGAGGTAGCGAGCAGGCATTCAAATAATGCGCGCCGTACGCATACTTACAACGCCCACCAACAGAGGTGTGAGCAGGAAGTGCAAGCAGGGCGCCAGGAACTAATTTGAGGCAGCAAGAGCAGGTGTTGCTTAGTTATGTTTGATATCTGCTAGAGACAACTAGTTAGGAGCGGATGAAGGCTCTTTGAGTTACAGTGTAGTTATGTGTCTAAGAATACAACATATTGGTGACGAGAGTGTCAAAATTCCATGCATTCAGTCTTTTTTTCCACCGTTATTTGTTTTTCTCGGAATGACAGAACCAGCACTCGCAGAAGTGCTCTGCCGGCTGGTTTAACGTAAGGAGACTTGACGCAGCATTACAAAACTAGAAATGCCTTTTTGCCACAGCATTAGAGACTCAAATTCAGGTATTGCAGTCTTTATCTTCAGCCATGTCCGGGCCTTCACACCCCACATCGCCCTCACTGTCATAACCGTTGCCCTTTTCTGCATATGACGAGACCATGGAAGAGTGGGGGGCCTAAAAAAATGATTGCGGCGAGACTTTCAGGCATTTGGAGTTCAGGCTGCCCTTCTTCATTGTGCCCTATTCCTCTCGTGCATTTCCCCCAGGATCTATCAATTGCTGTGTCAACTGGCTCCCTTGCAAGATCCCGTGTCTCTTACTTTTGATCAGATGTGGCAGTTTCTGTCATCATATTACTGCAAGTGTGCTCATGTTGTAGCTTCTAGAGTGAAATTTTACAGATGCCACAAACAATCACACCAATTGTATTGAGCGTGGGTGGCTGATTTACACGGGCTCAGCCACCATCACAATTTCATGTCCAAGGTTCACAAAGAATCGTACGCCGATCATATGGTTAGGGATGTGATTATTTGTCTTGCACCTGATAGAGAAGTGAGAGAGCAAACTTTGCAAAAAGAAAACCCCTTGTTATCCAATATTCTAAACATTGCTCAAGCTTTTGAGGTTTCAAGGGCCTTGGGAAACTAGATTGAGGCTTGGTGTGAGGTGTCGGCTGTTCAGAGCACCACCCCTCGCCAGCCAAAGGATGAGCCTACCGAAGCTGAAGCGGGCAGTCAGCGTCATATGCGGCAATAGCCAAAGGCACGCAGCTTGCAACAACAAATGACTCCGGCTTGCTCTAATTCTTCTTTGTCTTCCTGCCCTTCTGGTTTTGTCAGTCACAATTGTTCTGTTTGTCTTCAGTGCTGGACCACATGTCATCATTGCAGAAAGACGGGTCACATTGCTACTGTTTGTCGATCAATCCCCTCCATACATGATCAGGATATGGACACCAACGTAAATTGTGTTGCAGTGCTCGCAGTGCCTGTTTCTAAACTCTTTCTTGGCCTTTCAAAAATCTTTGGTTTGGAAGGCTTGCCAGTCACATTGATTACAAATAATGGCTCCCAGTTCTCTTCTCAAGAGTTTTTAGACTTCTGTGCCCGCCCGGTTATGTGACCTGTTTCGGCTCCTCTGTTCCACCTCCAATCCAATGGGGAGGTGAAGCAGTTGGTTAGAATGTTCAAGACCCAAATGAAAAAATATGTGCTTCATACCTCCCCCGATGCTGCCTTAGAGAAGTTCATGGCATCCTACCGATTTACACCGATCGATGACAAGAGTCCGGCTGAGCTCCTACGAGGCCGCCAGCCACGGACACTGCTACACCTTCTGCAGCCCCTATACCAGGCCACGTCTGTAAGTCACAATCATCCCACTTCCAACCAGGGGCGACGGTATGGGCACGGGGTTTTGGCCGTCACCGTAAATGGATTCCAACAGTTGTCACACGGTGTTCTGGCCGATGTCTCTGTCAGGTTTGCACGGAGGATGGTCTCATATCACAGCATGTGGACCAAGCACGACCATGAGTGGCAGGCCGAGAATAGGAGGAGATGCAGCAGCTCCCCTCACGGCTCCCATCAACGTCACAGAACGACCACCGAGTGCAGCTTCATCCAAGCAAAGCGAACCCTCCCCCCCCCCCCATAGCAACCAGGGAGCTGTGGCCCACATCACCAACACCCTGGCCAGCGGCAGCCCCACCCGCTCTGCCACTGCCGTCTCCTTTTCATCCTCCTCTTCCCTCTCCACTTGAGATTGCACCCCTGATTGTACTGATGCTGGGAGAGGACAGCACCATGAATATCAAACCCTCCTCACCCATCACATCACACTGGCCACTGTCAGAGCGAGCACACCGAGCTGCGTGGCACTTCCAGTGCCCACGACCATACTCTCCGGCGCCAGCCTGACATTTTGGTGGGAAGGACCCAATAGATGTGTCGTGTATGTATGTGGTGTTCCACTTCTCCACAAGAAAGGGAGATGTGCTGTGAGGTAGCGAGCACACATTCAAATAGTGCGCCTCGTCTGCGTACTTACGACACCTGCCACCAGAAGTATGAGCATGAAGTGCAAGCAGAGTACCACAGACTAACATGAGGCGGGGAGAGAAGGAGTTGTTTAGTTATGTTTAGTATCTGCTAGAGAAAACTAGTTAGCAGCAGATGAAGGCTCTTTGAGTTACAGTGTAGTTATGTGTTTGAGTATACAACAGAATGTACATCCCACAACACTAATTCGTAAGTAGGGAAATATTTCAGCAGCATGAATAGGATTGAAAAACATGTTCCTTTATGTTAAATTGGGTCTAACTAACTTTCAGGAAGTTTTAAATGCCTTTATGTAGCCAGCTACAGAAATTAATTACGTATCCTGTTAACTGATTTAATCCACAACAGTTCAATAAAAAAAACACTGAAATGATATGTGGAACTATGTAAGTAACTTCAGAAGTAGCTTTCTGTGTTATAAATGATGCCTGAAAAAACAAAGTGGAATTTTATATACATCAGTACACTCATCAAATGAAAATAATTAATACATGTCAATCTTTGGCATTTTTGAAAGCAACAACTTCTTTTAGGTCCATATCTTAAGAAGCTATTGGTTTGACTACTGTTATATGAAACCTCTACAGGCTGGAGAGTAAATTCAGTCAAATTTATATGAATTCCTCCTTTCTTATTAGCTCAATTCATACAGCTTTAAAACAAACATACTTAACTAATGAGAATATATTTTTTACACTTACCATGTTGCTGTTCCCATGCAGGTGTCAGATCTTTCCCTGGAAGAACATCAATAGCACGTTCCACCATATAACTTGTTCCTGACTTAAGAAGCCATGTGAACCACCAATGTAGTCTAAAAATAACAATATGATACAGCTTGTAATCACACGAGTAAAGCAGATGATTCTATTGGAAAGTTAAACAAAACGTATTCTTACATTCTCATCAGTGAATGCCAGAATGTTGTGAATAGTGAAATAGAATATATTATTGGTGACCAAAGTCTCTGTTACGTGTGTATGTTATGTTTATTAAATTTAAGAAAAAAGAATAAGAACTTTTGCACTAATCTAATAGATAGCACAGAATATTTATTTTCAGTTTTGTTCTGTGATTATGTATATGAAGATTGCTTATTTTTAAATTAAAGATGAGTGAAAAATTGGACATCACAGAAAGTACTTTGACACCAATTCCTTCTGGTTTGTAGATGCTTTGACATGGTAAAGTTATGGCAGATTATGTGATATTTGATGAATTGCAGGAAAGCCATAAGTATTTGAAAGTGTAACACCTGTTACTTAAAAACAGTGATTAAAGTAAAAACTGTAATTATTGGTATTAACATATTTGAAATCAGAAGGACTCAATAGAGAGAAAAGTTAACTTTAAGAGGTTTTCCCTCTTATGCTGAATGCAATTAAGACAATTGTTTCATGCCAGACATGTTTTGCTTTTTATTCGTAAAGCACCTTCTGTGGTTGGTGTTATTGCCTCTTCCTTACATCCAACTGCGGTTTTTGCGTTTTGTTTGGGAGTGGGGGGGGGGGGGGGGATCGGTTGGTTTGTGATGTGTCTCTTTTGGTTGTACAAAGCGAATTTCACCTATTTTTTTCCATTTAATTTGTTACCACTTCACTACACTTATAAACTTCACAAAGTTTGTACATCACCCATTTTTTAGTGGACCAAAACTATTTAGGAGTAAATGCTCTGGAAAGTGAGAGTAATGACCCATTAAAAAGTGAACTGCTCCAGCAGCTACTGAAACATGGAATGAAAATATGCATTAGAAGCTAGCATTCTTGTCTTTGGGCTAACACAATGCAAGATGCTTCTGAACATAAAACACATTCTGTGGTGTCGCACAAGTCTGAAGTGCACGTCACGTACTTTCGCCACATGCCGCCATGCAAGCATGGCATGGCGTTCTTACGACGTCAGCCACGAGCGCCCTCTGCTGCAACTCCACTCATGGCCACCACTGAACTGCATCGGTCACTTGGGAATAGGTCAGGCACCGATTAGGACTCTCATCAGTAGGCAGGCCTCTACCTAGCTAAACTATGTACCAGCATTCCACTAGTCTGCTGCCCTCCAAGTTAAGTATTGTATTATTTCTACGAAATACATATCTTCTTCTAATCTAGCTTAGTGTTTCTAGTTTCTGCTGTCCCACTGGCTGGTCACCTCAGACTCTGTACCCGCACACGCTTGCATCCTATTTCCCTGTGTCAGTCTCTCTACTCGGCCACCGACACCTAGGACAACTGGCGGAAATGAGACACAAAACATTCATTTGAACTTCATGATTAATTACCTATGTGTTGGCTCCATTTTAATTCTGTCATGCAACTGGACTTCAGAGAAGCATGTATTCACATACTCACGAAAGAAATCATTCATGCATGCAAATGGAGACACATACACTCACACACACATACGCACGCACACACGTGTACATTAGTTTCATTGCTATTACAGAGTCCTGTCAATGTGACTTTATGCTATCTTCTGTGGAGGTAAGCCCTACTGTGGATATAGGCTACACATATTTTTTGCGTATTCTGTGATTTGTGCAAGATAAATTTCTTGCTGCTACGTTATACAAACAGTTCATTTATGAGGTCTTGCATGGCATTCTCTATGGAGGAGCCTTTACAAAAAATTAATCTGAAAGGCAGTTATCAGTTATGAAATTATGAGAAAATATACCTGAATATCATTAGTATATAAAGTAATCAAACAAGTAGAACCACATTCAAAGTAAAGCATTTCCTCAATACCAAAGTTTTTAATTCTGAAATGTACAATTACAAATAAAAAGTTTCACACTCTTTGGATAATCAGCAAACTTACTGTGGAAATATGTTGCTGTCATTGGTGAGCTCAGCTACAGAACGAGATGGTTTATTGGATGACTGTTGTTTATACACTGAACTATCTGCTGACAATCTGAGGGCACGCTGTGGACACTGAGACTGCTCATATTCATACACCTACAAGAATTATTAAACACTGTGAGAAAACTGAAGCATATCAATAAAATGAAGTACAACACATTTACATGCCATCTGTTACTATGCTCATTTAATTTCCACTAGGAAGAGAGGAAAAATGAAATGGATGGAAGGAGAGAAAGGAAATCACAAACTTTGACAGAGAAGAAAATAGTCCTGTGATACGTAAGAAATATATTTTTTAAACAGCCCACATCTCATTTTAATCACTTTACCAGTCAACACACTTTCATAGCCTCTCTCCTATCCTCCCAAGAACTATCTTTCATTTTTCCTTCCAATACTTGCATTTCTATTTATTAACTAATTATCTTTTCCATCATTATCTTCATCTCATTATTTATCCTTCTGTAACTACAGACATTGCGTATTCACAGACCATTCTCCTGGTTCACCAGTATGTTTTGTTTACAAAGAAATTTAACTAATTTCAGTCTTTTCAGTACACTCCTGTGTACTTATTTACCACATTGTTTTTGAGTTGTGAATAATTCACTACTCCTTTTATCATGACTCCAATGTTTAGTACCTATATCAAAACCTTAAAATTTTTTCCCAACTTTCAACTCAACCACAGTATACAATTTTTTAAATTCAGACATCACAAAAAAGTTAATCAGATCTTAAAAATATATTTTTTTTCTTGAGCTTACAATGGATTATTTTTATTTAATCACTCTTGAACATAGGGGAAATAATTTTCTTGTGTAGGCTGTTCATTTTAAAATAATAACTTTATTTCATAATTAGGCATTTGTGAGGCATTACTCCACAGTTTTAAATTTGACATGTCTAGCTTAACTTTTCACATCGTAACTGTTGGACATGGGGTAATGATGCACTTCATTAGAGCATTTGTCTCTGTTGTGTTACAGCATCTTTTACATGAATAGTCTGCCTTCTGAAGAAGACAAAATTAATTTAGATGAAACCTAGGTAAAGGTTTTAATTAAACCCATTTTAATGCAAATTGTTGGCTGATATTTATACTAAAAATTTTGATCCAAGATATGTTCATCGGAGGTCTTCAGTCACGGATTTCTAGCATGAAGCACTTAATTGAAGACCCGTCATCAGACAAAGTTTTGTACTTAGTGCAACACTTTGAAATAAACTGAGCAGTAGGCAAGAAACTAGTCATTGGACAACATAATCCAGCACCTAATGACCACACCAGCAGAGATGGCAACAGTACAGGTCACACATCATATCTTTAATTAATGTCACCCACTCTGCTTGAGTTGTTCATACCACTTGTGGGTACAGAAAATTTTTGTTGTAACCTCTGAACTTTATCATATAAAGACTGACAGAAATGGTCTAGGTTGGGTGTTAAGTACAGAACTGAACATAACTACTTAACAGTTTGGCATTCACTTCACAACTGCCTGCACCACTCCGTGTTACATCCACATTCGTTTGCAGAGGGCGCGCTGCTTGTCTCTAGTCCCGCACACCTCTGGTGGCGGGCACTGCAAGTACATAGTCGGCATGCTCGATTAGAATAACGTGGTGTGCACTACAATACAGCACATCTCCCCTTCTGCAGAGAATAACTAAGCTCTTACACATGACACATTCATTTCATCCTCGTGGCCAAAGCGCTGAACCGGAACCAAGGAGTACATGCGTGCAGACTGAGAGCGCCGTGCAACACAGCGAGCCCTGCGCATTGGTGGCCAGTGAGATTTGACCGGAGACGGTGGGTCGTAGTCCATGATGCTGTTGTCACTCACACCCAGTGCCGTAGGCGGCATAACTGCGAGCAGTGATGGTGGCGGAGGCAGAGGTAGCAGAAGTGGTGACAGTGGCGATGTATGCAGGGCCGGTACCACGGGAGGGGCTGACGCAGGCCAAATCATAGGTGGACCCCACTCCCTGGACGTCGCAGAGTGTTTGTCTGGAGGAGGGCGGTTTGGTGCTCGGCCTCATCAAGTGACGTGTGAATCCACAGGTATGTCGGGATGGCTTCCCACTCATGTCCTGCCATCCTAGGACGCAGATGATCCACATGTCGAAATGTGCGGCCGTCCTCTGTGCGCAGACATAGCAGCCAGAACAGTGCATGACAACCACTGGGATCCATTCGGGGAAAATTAATTGCGAAGTGGATCCAAAACACGGCCAGGAGGCCTCTCCGCCAGCCGTGTCGTACAAAAGAGACCACCTGTCTTAACGTGGGATCGGCTGTGACCGCGGCTGCAATATGTTATATGGTAAGAGGAAAACCATCCACTACCTGTTGTTCCATAACATCCAGATGAAAACAGAACAATTCTACACTGTCAAAATGAGGGTCGGGACCCACTGGAAGACAAGACAGCATGTCAGCATTATCATGTTGGGCCATAGAGAGAAAATGGATTTCATAGTTGAACCACGACGAAAACAGGGCCCATCGCTGAAGGCAGTGTGCTGCTTTATCCGGCAGTGATGCGGAAGGGTTGAACAAGGAAATCAGGGGTTTATGGTCTGTGATTAAATGGAATTTTGTACCATACAGAAAAACTTAGAATTTGTGCAATGCATAGATGATGGGTAGGGCCCCTTTTTCTATCTGCAAATATTTGAGTTGTGACAAGTTCAATGTTTTCGATGCATAAGCAATGAGCCTCTCAGTACAGTCTTCATACCTATGGACCAAGATTGCTCCCACCCCATGTTGGGACACATCTGTGGCCAAAACTAATTGCTGGCCAGGCTGGAAGGTAACCAAACAGGAAGCAGACTGTAACTTTTGTTTCAAAGAGAAAACGCATTTTCACTCGCCTGCAACCACTGAAAATGCACGCCTTTGTGCAAAAGGGCATGTAATGGTTGCACTATGGATGCTGCATCGGGAAGAAATTTGTGGTAATATGCAATCTTGCTGAGAAAAACCTGCAGCTCCTGCAGCGACACACCATTATTGTGTTAAACTTCATGTATTGACTTGTTCCATAACCATGGAGTCTTACTCCTCAATTAGGTCCTGCAGAACAGAAAACAATATTATTATTATTATTATTATTATTATTATTATTATTATTATACGGCCAAAATGGCTGTGACATGCTGACGTAAAGGGATGACACACTCGCGTGAAACTTCCAAACCTGGATAGACAATAGCGGGTTGGAAGAACCTGCACTTGTCTAGATTGCATTTGAGTCCAGTAGCCTGGAGTGCCGAAAAAAGGGACCGTAGGTTCTGCACATGGTCTTCGGCAGACGTGTCCAACACCACGATGTTGTCCAGATAATTTATACAGCCCGGAATAGGACTGTAAGCTGTTCCAAAAACTGTTGGAATATGGCAGGAGCGGTGGCAACCCCAAACAGTAGGCGTAAATACTGATATAGGCCGACTGGTGTATTAACCACCAACAAACGCTGTGACTCCTCTTTCAAGGGAAGCTGAAGATAGGCCTCTGCCAAATTCACCTTCGGAAAAAAAAATGTCCTCGTGACAACTTTGTGAGCAATTTTTCCTGGCGAATCAATGGATAAGTGTCAATGACTGTGCGTTGATTGTGGTCTTAAAATTGCCACAGAGCTGCAACTTGCTTTGGCTTTATTGTGATGACCAAAGGAGAAGACCACTCACTCGAGGAAATAGGACAAATGACCCCCAGGGATTTGAGGCGATCTAATTCCACTTTGATGGAATCACGGAGGGCCACTGGTGTCTGGTGCACCCGAAAAAATGTGGGCATGTGGAAAGTTTCATAGATATGTGTGCCTGAAAAGACATGGTGCAACCCAAACCCGGTGTAAACAGAGAAGAAAATTCCAAGCAGAGCTCCTCCAGTTGCGGGTAGGGTACCTAGTTCGAGACTAAGTTGACATTGTCCGAAATAGAAAACCTGAACAACTGAAATGCTTACATACCAAAAAGATTCTCTGTGATTGCACTGTCCACTAACAGGAAGGTTAAGGGGCAAATGACAGTGCAGTACACCTCCTGAGCGATAAATTGGCCCAGCACTGGAATCCACTGTTTGTTATAACTGAGCAACTTACGAGTGACTGGCTGCAAGGGAAGGAAGCCCAACTTGGCATATGTTTGTGAGTTTAACAGAGTAATGGCTGCGCCCGTATCAACCTGCATACAGAGGACCTTGTTGCAAACTTTTAGGTCCAGGAAAAGTTTAGAAGGACCTACAGACAATGCCGCCACACAGCACTACCTACACAGCAGTATCTCCATCCATATCCTGATCCCGTACGGAGGAATTTGACTTGCATACGTACGAAATATGACTCTGATGGCACGTGGCCCAGTACTGAGGGCAAGTGGACTGATCACGACTGACAAAGCAAGAGGGGCAGGAGGGCAAGGTGGCACTAGAGCGGCCCTGTGTCGTGCGTTATTGTGGTCTGCGCGCCCGCAGCTTCTGCTGTTACATAGGACGCCTATCACTCGACCGTACAGAGCGTTGGGTAACCGCGGCAATGTCCTCCTCAGGGAACTCGTCTTCCTGAAGGTGGCGAGAAGGAGAAAGCTGAACTGCCGATATGTCACACCAAGCCTCAGTTTGATTTTCCGCCATCCTCGACACTTCAATAGCTTGGGCAATTTTGAAGACCTCTGACAATGAAGGGTTTTCATATTGTTAGGCGCACCACCTCACTTTCCTGTTGGGTGCCAGGCGAATACTCACATCCCTGACCATGCGATCTGCATATGACTCCTTGTGCACCTCCGAAAAAAAATTGCAATAATGACAAAGACTGTGTAATTCGGCCACCCACAGCTGATATGACTCGTGCAGTTGTTTATGGCATTTGTAAAACTCCACTCAAGCAGCTATGACATGAGTATGCTTGCAGTAGTAAGAAGACAGTAACTGACACATTTGATCGAAAGTAAGAGACGTGGGGTCCTGCAGGGGGCCCAGTTAACACAAAAAATGATAAATCTTAGGAGAAATTCCTGAAAGAAAAAGGGTGCAACACAGTGAGCATCTCAGACGTCAAAGGCCTGAAAATGTTGTCGCAGAAGCTTTTCGTAAGACTCCCACTCTTCCATGGCCTCGTCAAATGCAGGAAAAGGCGACGGGTATGAGACAGGGGTAGGCGCAGCCAGCACTGCGGGATGCACATGCGCGGTCAGAGCCAAAGCTGAAGATTGAAATACCTGGGTACGATTCTCCAAAGCTGTTGCAAAGACCAGAGTTTGTTTTTGCAATGCTGCACCAAGAGCCATCTATTGATCAATGAGACGGAGTAGGACTTCGTCGAGTGTAGCTTCTGTCATTTCTAAAGGCCTCTATTGAACCTAGGTGAAAAACAGAATGTGTGGAATTGAACACACTCGTCCACCAATGAGTGTTGTAACCTCCGAACTTTATCATATAAAGTCTAACAGAAATGGCCTGCATTAGGTGTTAAGTACAATATTGAGTCCCTTTGTCCCTTTTTCTCTGTTTTTTCATTTTGTGTTACTATCGGCGGTACAGCACAATGGTAAGTACTGGCCAGCCATTCTATCTCATTTCAACAGTATCTACTTAACAATTTGGTATTCACTTCAGAACTGCCTGAGCAACTCCGCGTTACATCTGCATTCATTCATAAAGGGTGTGCTGCTTGACTCTACTCTTGCGCGCTTCTGGTGGCAGCCACTGCAAGTACATAGTCGGCACACTTGATTAGAATTACGTGACGCGCACTACGCTACATCACTTTTACCATCACGTCTAGATTGTTTTAAAAAACATCAAAATGAAGATGTCCTGACAGGTGGGCCATTTGCCAAAAATGTTCTTCCAACAGCCATTTTGCTTCTGTCTGTCAGTTCCATAGGGCTCAACAACCTCCTGGTGAACAGAACAGTGTTAATGTGGCTACTGCAACAAGACCATCAAGAGGGCTCTAATAGGTTTTTCCCATAGAAACTAGTTCAATTACAAGTAAACAGTAGCATGGGTGGAAGCAACCTGAATTAAGCTCCCTATTTGAAACTTGGAGCTCTGCCCTTACAAGAAACAAAGAGATGCCAAATGGCATATGACAAACATTCCATTCCAATATGTGGACAAGTAAAACTGCCAACAACATACCATAATGTCACCCACCACTCTGTCTTCTTAGTCATTAATAATGATTTTATTAACACTGTCATGGGGGGGGGGGGATATTGGTGGTTGTATTGTATCTGTGAGAGCCCAATGACCACACACTTTACAGTACAAAAACTTTATCAGAAGTTACTAACACAGAGAACAATAACAGACTGAACTGAACATGGTGGATGACACAAGAGAAACAAAGATCAAAGATTGACATGTAGAGCAGGAAGACCCGAGCCTTGGAAGGAATGGAATAACGGGCCAGCTGGACACATTTAATAAGCTCGCATTTAGTAGACAATGTGCACATAATGAATAGGTTATAGTTGCACACTATGACGGACCGCTCTGTTGTGAGTGGCGCGGGTACAGGTACGGAGAACTGATAGCAGGGATCAGAGAGGGGAAGGGGACGAGAGAATCCCCTAAAGGAGGAGGACGGAGAGGAGTCAATGACCGAAGGTGGTGCGCAACACGAAGGTGAAGGAGGGGGGGGGGGGGGAGCGATGGAGGGAGAGGAAGGGGGAGCTTTGATTGAAGAGAAGGAAGAGGAGGAGAGGAGGGAACCTCAACCTCTGGAGGTGCGCGGGTTTCAGGCGATTAATGGAGACGGCGGAAGGTTTGTAATTAAGGAAGATGGTGTAGGTGTTCGCTGCATGAAGGAAGACAGGATAAGGACCGGAGTAAGGGGGCTGTAAGGGCAGGCAGACAGTGTCATCAAGCAAGAATACAAACTCGCAAGTCTGCAGGTCTGAAGGTACCCTTACAGGCGGAGGAGAGTGGCTGGCAGGAGGGGTTGGTGAAGGCCGCAAGCACAGATGAGGTGGACTCAGTCTACAAGGGAATGTAGATCCTCGAGCGAAGGGGGAGGGGACAGGGAGACAAGCTCACCTGGTAAGGTGAGCTGTTGCCCTTATACAAATTCCGCAACGGTGCCACGGAGGTACGCAGGATAAGGAGAACCAGAGGAAGGGCATCAAGCCAAAGCGACCCATGGTACCAAACAACCATATTTAGGGTCCGGTGCTACCGTTCCGCCAGCCCATTGCTCTGCGGATGATAGGCGGTGATGTGGATCCGGCGAACGCTGCAAAAGCGGCAGATGTTGGTGGAAAGGGCACTCTCGAATTGGTGCCCCTTGTCAGTTGCGATGACCGAGGGGCAGCCAAAGTGAGCAATCCCGGTAGATATAAAAGCACAAGTGACAGAATTGGCAATGATGTTGAGCAGAGGCGTGGCCTCCAACCACCTTTTGGTTGTGGTCAATCATGGAAAGGACATACCAGTAACCGTCGGGGTCACCACTGTGGAGGTTATTAGGGGCAGTGGAGCCCAATGACCACACACTTTACAGTACAAAAGCTTTATTAGACGTTACTAACACAGTGAACAATAACAGACTGAACTGAACATGGCAGATGATACAAGAGAAGCGAAAATCAAAGATTGTCATGTAGATATAACACTTGGTTCATGACCATGGTTGACAACCAGAATACAAACACTCACATTGGTGGCTAATGCTGCCACAACTTCTTTAAAATCAGATTAATTTGGGTACTTTCACTGATTAATGAGATGTGGCATAGTCTTTTGGAGGTAATTCACCAGCCCCCCCCCCCCCCCCCCCCAAAAAAAAAAAAAAAAAAAACAGCTCAGAAGAGAGCAGTCAGAATCATGTGTGGGGTTCCACCACAAACCGCATTAGAAAACTTTTGCATACAGTTAGCAACAATGACAATAACATGTCAGTTTGTAAATGTTACCCCTTTCAACATCTAATGATTCCCAGAAGAGAAAAAAACGCGTCGTTTTAAATAAATGAAACATCAGTTTCGTGCAAGCAGGACTTTTTTAAAGTATTTTTTCATGAAGAAGTTTATGACATCTTATGATGCATGACAGAGGGTATCTTACAATAAGCTTCGACACTGCTTGACCAATAACTTGAAATGAAAGTTCACAGATATTTGTAATTTCTCACAGATAAAGGGAAGAGAAGATTTATAGAGTGAGAAGGAAGAGTATGAGATGATGTAAAGGTAGTGGGGAGGTGGAAGGACAAGACAGGGTGGGAAGATGAGATTGCAGAGAGAGGGTGGAGAAGGGAATGGTCAGGTCAGAGGAAGAGCCGGCAGTGGGATATAAAGAGGGGGTAAGAAGAAACAGATAGATGGAGGGTAGGCGCAGGTAAACAGAAAGAGAGGGAAGAAGGTGATGGACTGAAGGAAATATGGAGTAAATACATAATTTACAAAATGTTAGTGTACATTACATAAATTATCGTTTATATCAGAGGTAGGGGAGGAGGAGATGGATAGTGAATGGAATCAAGTGTAAATGGACAAACAGAAGACTAAAACAAATAAATATCTGAATGGAAATAAGAAAGTGTCATTTATCACCTCACGTAGCAGAGGAAGTATTAAAAACACCAGCAAATCTACATCTACATGGGATGACTTCAAAACAATGAATTCCAATTTCATTCCATAATAAATAATTATATGAGTAAGCAATCTCCTTTGCAACAGAGACAGCTCACTAATTTAATGCCTGATTTATTTTATCCCAATAAATTCATGATCATACTGAAATTGTGTTGTTCCAAATTTTAGGAAAGATTGGGTTTGATGATTTTTTTCTAGATGAATCGACTGACTGAATGACAGATAACGACTGATGATGTAGACAGTTATGAAATAAAATTATTATACTTGAAAAAATTTGTTTTTTAGAAAAGTGCACCTTATATTATTCATTAATAAGTTTCACCCATGAGAAGCTAAGGTGGGTCACTAGTTTTTAATGTAAACAACATGTCCCCAATATCATTCAAAAATTGTAGTTTGACATGTACTCGTCAATTACATATTATGGAGTTTAGCCTCAATATTTGTCATTCTCAAGGCAGTGGTGCCATAGAAATTTATTATTTGTAAATAATGTTAAATTAAAATTAGGAGCCTACAAATATACTTTTGAATGCCACCCAAAACATCGCATTGATCATCAAAATATCGCTCATATGGCAGTGGTTGAATTTCTTTTAAAATAAAGTCAGAAAATTCTGTCATTAATAACCACACAGTATTGCCTAATATAGTCAGCCTGCACTGACCTCATTCTTAACTGTAACGAAGTTTGTTGTTTATTAGGTTATTATTATTGGTGTCTGTTGTACAACTCAAGAATAAACCCCACTCTCGCAAAGCTGGCTACTATACATGAAAATATTTGAGATACACAAAATTGCACTTAAAATTTTACAGCCTCTCTCCCCTCATATTAACTGGTTAGTGCACTGAATCCCTTCTATGATTGCACATCTTTCAAGTATTACTTGTTTACTTAGGCTTGTCCTTAATGAATTAACCAAGTTGTGCTTTCACCTTGTCTGTTATGTAAATAGCAGTAATGTGACTCTGAAGTGAGATCAGAGGGACTGGTCATGTTTGTTATAGTGGGTGGATGAATATGAATTCAGTCTGATGTTGAAATTTTAAACCCTAGTTACTATAATTTAGAGTTTTCATCTAGCTCTATACTTGAATACAGTGTGTTCCAAGGCAAACTCATATCTGTGATACAAATTTTATACTCAGAATTGATATTAAGTAATGGCTGGAATAGAGGTACCTTTATACCTCCTTAAATAAAATTACTTCCAAGCTATGCAAAAGTAGTTTATTTTGTACCTTACATGCTTTTGCCTGCATCTCTTCAATAATGGCTTTCATGTTCTTGACAAGAAATGGCCATGAATTCAGAAGGAATAATTTATCTCGCATTAATATTGTTAGACTATACCATCGATGAAAGCCCCTTGCTTGTGCATCCTTCAGAAAAAAAGTATGGCTTAAAACATGACCTCTTATTTCATCACCAAAGAATACAGGCCCTTCCTTCCCTGGGCTTACCTACAAATGGAAAAACAAGTAATGAAATGAGAAAATTAATTTCAGGGAAGGTACATTCATGATGTAAATTTAATTATTTAACTACTGGAAATCATTTATAGTGTGCAGCTAATGAAATGCATATTAATATAATTTTCTGATTATTACCTCACAACTAAGGCTACGGATGCAAGCTTGACGAACTAATGTCGCAATGCTGTGATGAAGTGGATGCCGTGTGCTGACATAACTTGTACGGTTTTCATGGTCATTACTGATGAACCCAAGATATTTCATGTTGAATGACTGGCATGCCTGTGAAGAAATGTGTCACACCATATTATATTTCAATTTAATTATATACATTTAGTTTAAGTGAAGCTTGTAAATACTACAATGTTGAGCACCTTAAATTAAATCATAATGCAACAGCATTGTGTTTACTGCATATCTTTGAGGGCCTCACTTTACAAAGGATGCCTTACGATCAGTCCCCAACTTTTTATATCCATCAAATATAACATAAATATAACTAACTTGATTAGTATCCATTTATGTGGATAACAAACCTCACAAGAATTGCTTGCAGGAGAACCTGCAGTGGAGTTGAGGACATTAACATTTCCATAGAACTTTTTGTGCTTATTTTCTTCTGTGGCAGCATTATACAACGGACCATCTTCAGTATCATGGAAGGTCTGAGTACAAAATAACACACTGGGTCCATGGAGTTCACAGAAATGGTTCAATGAAATCACAGCATTCATTTCAATGTATCACATTAACACCTGAAAATAAGCATATGTTTCTACCTTAAATGGAAGCACAACCATATATCATTCAAAATTCAATAAAACTATTGTTTTGCACACATTTCAATGTTTACAATGTTAAAATTTTTATGCTGTCATTTTCAACATATTCTAGTCATTCAAGGAATAAAAATGAAAATCATCTAAAATTCTGGCGACTTTTGAAGAGAGCAGAACTACTACTACTATAAAGAGTGAGTCAGGGAGAAGGGTGCATACTTTAGGGGTGATATTATTAGTGATGCTAATCAAAGAACATTACTTGACCATATGTCTTGTTCATAACAGTTCCCAAGGAATCTAATAAAGACAAATAGGTATAGCAAAAAAGCAGGATGTAAAGAACCATGGGATTTATTCCAGTCTGCTTGCATTACTAAACCTCCCGATACCACTGTTGCATAATAATAGACATGAATGTAGTCTATTATCATTCTCATTTCCAAAACATCTATTATTCTTTTTTTCACTTGACTAACTGAAGTAATTTTCTATTATTTGATGATGGAGAATTTTGTTTAATTAGCAAATATTAATAAATTAATGCCAGAGACATATTGTTAAAGTTCAGAAAGTATGCTAATTAGTTTTTCTATTAAAACTAAATAATTTTTTCTCATAATACATATAATCGGTATTACTATGTTCCCACATGTAATGTTAGGAAAATTTCGCCCTCATTAGTTTCTGTAAAATTACCATTTATTACGAAGTAATTGTTTGAAAACCTATTTGAATATATTTGCAAGTGAAATACTATTAATTTAACCAAAATTTGTATATCAATTTACTCAGTATTATTTACACTATCTTTTACTATAGACAGTTGCATGTAATTATTTACTTTTCCATTATAATTAATGTAATGTACATAATTAATAATAAGTAATTTTCGATGACATTGTTTGAAAGATATAAATAGGATGTGTTCACGGCATTTAATAGAGTACTGTTTTGTCAGTTGTCAGATGTACAATCTATGTCATTGTGATTATTGTTTCATTAGTTGTCAGAGGTGCAACCCACACTGACAGTGTTGTTTCATCCATTGTCTGAGGCATGATGCTAGCTAGTTCAAGGTATTTTTTTCATCACAATCTGAGGCACAAGCCACACCAGTTGGAACTTTAATTCTGAACAATTATGCAACAGGTAGTCAGTGTTGTTAGTGTGAAAAGTGCATCTACCATGGGTAATTAATATTTGTGCCACATTACTATGTATACCTCGAACTTTTGTATTCCACACACAAACTGTGTTATAAAGTCGTATTATTGATGTGTGGAATGTGTGTTACTGGTCACAATAATTGTAATTAATGAGACTTGTAAGCTGGCCATAAATGGGGACAATTGGGCACTAATAATAAATTGTTAGAGTGTCAAAGAACTGCAATTCTGTGTGATGCCTTCATCATTTGTAGTGAATTAGTTTTCGCCTCATGAGATTTCAGCCAGCCGCTAACGAGAGCAATGATCATCGACAACATCAATCTATGACAAGGTAACAGCACAAGGAGATAGTAAATAAAACATTGTGAACAAATATTTTGGTTTGCTTGTGTACATTTTCTCATTAAAGATGTTAAAAAAACTGTATCAACGGCAATGAATTTTGCAGCTCTTGGAGACAGCTCCTATGTTGCTGGTCTGAGCTCAGTGTATGGTCCTTTACTTGATCACATGCATTTAAAATAAAGAATACAAAGCTCCTCCCTTGTGTCCACTTTGTGATTCTAGACTTTGCTCTAAAGCCAATCCCATAAACAGTCAACTAATGGATTAAGCCTAGCTAAAACACCATGGACAGAAGTCATATGCAGTTATATGTTGGTTTGTTTGTGTGTCTGTGGGGGATGGAAGGGGGGGATGGTGGTGTTCCCATTATTTTCAGGTGAAAAATTTGGCCAAAACCTTATTTGAACATTCTTTACATCATACCTGTGTGCTGCTCAGTGTGTTGTCTTCACAGTGAATAGCAAGTTATCCATTCACAATATTGTTTATATCAAAGGCTGAACTTCCCATTATTTGATTTAAACTTTTAAATAATTCCTCATTTGTGTTGCGAAATTGTCCAAAGATACTTCATAATTGTAGAGAATTGCCTAGGAAATCTGGGGTTTGGTAAAGTATGTAATGGGATTTTGTTTTGGAGATGTAGTCCATACAGTGAGGTGTTTAAAGTGTTTATATGAAAATTTTGGGCACTGGGGTACATTAAAATATATTCAAAAGACTTGGGAAACCATTAACAGGATAGATGGCTGGATAGGTTGTGTTGAGTGCATGGCAACTAGGTCTTCAGCACTCTTACAAATCCAGTAGGCGATGAGTATGAGCAAGCACAGAGAAAATAAGTAAAGTCGGGCCACAGAAAGAAAAGGAGCCAAACTAGTTAAACTGTGTGCAGCTAAATTAAAGTGCAAACACTGTCGCATATTGACAATATAAGTTCATCTACTAAGGGAGACAGTTGTAGAAGTAGTTAAGACACAACACCTGAGAATTATGGCTAAGTGATTACCAGAATAAAAAGGATGAGCCAGTCACTCAGCAACACACTAAAAGTTGCATCCTAAACGATTAGTCCGGAGTTCAAAATAATTAACAAAATTTTTAAACTTTGGTCACACTCACATTGTCTTCGCTAAAGGGCAGAGCACCACCAAGATTCGCAGATGCCCTCCCAGCACGATATAAAATACACTCAGATAAAATGTGGCATACAGTCATCTGCATGCTGCATGCATTACAAAACGAAGGAGCCTCTTGATAGAGTAAAAGTCTGTGTCAAAGGACAGTAACTGATTCGGAAGCATGTCAGGGTCACTTCATGCAGCCTTAATGACTAGCAGGAGGTTCACCCGAGTCAGACAACTGGTTTAACCAACCACAGTTTATAACCCGTCACTGCCAGCCATGTCTCCTCCCACAACTGAAGGACATCTGACACATAATAGAGAGGACGTCATGCAGGAGAATAACACACTGCAAATCACAGCCTCTGCAGACCTCCTTGGCAATCCAATCAGCCATTTCATTGTCCTGAATTCCTACATTTCCTGGTACCCAGCAGAATAACACTTGCTTCGCCTGCTGCTGGAGAGAGTACAGTTGGCCATATATGAGCTGCATTATCATCCCAGCTGGATACAGGTTTTATAAAGATTCAGTGTGCAAAGTTAATTGGAGCAGATAAGAAAGCGTGCATGCTGAAAATGCCTCAGGATGCCTTCAGAATAGCGTGAAACTTAGTCCGGGTCTCTGGAGGAGCGTAGGTGGACATTTACTCCAACCTTGATGTAAAACGTTAAAATTAAGTACTAAAAGACAATCTTGAGTACAAATCCGGAAAGGCCTCATTGTTCATAGCCTATTAATAAAAAGCCTTTGCATAGGACGCTGAGCAATGGTATGATGTGCTGGTGTATGTGATGTGAATGATGTAATATATGCTTGGCACACCAAGAAGAGCTGTAATCATATGTGAAGCTGCAGCTCAGCAGCCTCAGTGTAGAGACTTGGTATGTGGTTGGAATGCACTACTGACGAGCCTAATCCCTTCAAGATGCACCACATTCGTCATATTTAAATAAGGAGGTCTTGCAGTCCCATACACCAAGCACCAGTAGTCAAGTGGAGATCACACAAAGGCTCTATAAAATCAGTGCAGACAAGTCCTATCTGCTCCCTATGAAGGGGAGCAGAAGTGAAGTGTGGCAAAGATATTTTAAAAATACTCACTGCTCTGAGACATTTTCATTTCATATCTTTCAGGTGTGGCAACTATGAAAGTTTTGTGTCAAATGTGAGGCCCAGAAACCTCACCACGTTTTTAAAATGCAGAACAGTGTCGCTCATTCATATTTCAGGCAAGTATAAAGTGGAACAAGAATGCTTAAAAAGAAAACGCACACACTTTTTGGCGGAAAACTTAAAATCCCGTCATCTTTAACCATTCATCCAACCTTCAAAGGGTTAATTGCAACTGACATGATGCCACTGCATAGCTGGAGGACGGGATAAAGAACATTGACAGGGCATTTAACAACTTATGTTATACTATTAATGGCTACAGCAAAAAAGTCATATTTAAAACACTATCCTAAGGGATACCGATCTCCTGCACGAAACGATCAGAGAGGGTGTTGCAGACTGTAAACCTAAAAATCTAATATAACACGGAGAAAGGAAAGAATGAGTGAAATGGGAGACAACCACGAAATCCATATTCCTTTAGCTGCCTGAGAATAAGATTCTTTTAAATAGTATTGTTGGGCTTCTCAATATAAAATAAATACACCCAGAAGGTGTTTCTGGCACAGGAAAGGCTGCTCTATAGCTGCCTCCAGAAAGGCCAGTTTATCAAAGGTGGAGTGATGTCTCCTGAACCCACACTGAAAGCAGATAAAGAGCTGTCTGGGTTGCAAGATCAAGACAAGGCTGCAGTTAACCATGCATTCCAAGTTCCTTCCCACACAGCTAGTGACAATAACTGTTTGTCACTGATTGTCTTCCCAGGTTTTAAAAGAGGAATTGAAATGGCCTTCCCCCATTTTCAGGGAACTGGCCTGGCACCCAGATGAAGTTAAAAAGAGGGAGGATTATTTTCTTGTGAAGTAACACTTTATTTGGTCTTCCCTTTCTCCATGTTATATTAGATATATAATATATTTAATTGATGAAAGGAGAAAACATGAAAATGCAGTAGCTGAAGCAGGCAAAATGGAGTACAGACAACAGAAATGAGATTG
Source organism: Locusta migratoria (assembly GCA_026315105.1). Classification (NCBI taxonomy): domain Eukaryota; kingdom Metazoa; phylum Arthropoda; class Insecta; order Orthoptera; family Acrididae; genus Locusta; species Locusta migratoria. The sequence goes on from CM048746.1 coordinate 298,685,152, forward strand.
ACAGGAAGTGCAAAATGGCTAAGCAGGAGTGGCTAGAAGGCAAATGTAAGTCTGTAGAAGAATGTATAACTAGGGGATATCTATTTTGATATCACCTACAGGAAAATAAAAAGAGACCTTTTCAAACAATAAAAGCAGCTGTATGAATATCAAGAACTCCAGTTGAAAACCAGTTCTCAACATAGAAGGGAAAGCAGAAAGATGGAAAGAGTATCTAGAGGAACTTTACAAAGGAAATGAACTTAGAGACAATATTGTAGGAAGGAAAGAGGAAGTAGATGAAGATGAAATAGGAGGTACTATACTGAGATTAGAATTTGATGGAGCACTGAAAGACCTAAGGCAGAACAAGGCCCCTGGAGTAAACAACATTCCCTCAGAGCTACTGAAGTCTCTGAGAGAGCTAGCTATGACAAAACTATTTAACCTGATATGTAGGATGTATGAGACAGGCGAAACACCCTCAGACATTAAGAAAAATGTAATAATCCCCATTCCAAAGAAAGCAGGAGCAAACAAAGTGTGACAATTACAGAATCATCAGTTTAATAACATGTGTCCTGAATCCCTGCAATTTCCATTGATGTATGGCCATCTATCATCTTCTCTTACCTCTGAGGTGTGGATATTTTAAGAAGTAGAGGTTCAGTTTTGAGGTGATATCATTGTCCCAGATGTCCATAAATCTTCTTAGGCTCTGGAGATGAGTCAAATGAAGCATCTGCAATAATGACTCCAACATGGTTGGATGGTTTGGTTCCTGTTTTCTCATGAGATTTGATTTTTCCAGTTGCTTGTTTTCTCCTTGGGTTGTTTTATAGGAGCTACAATGGACATGGCAGCAGTGGTGCTGGACGGGTGAGCAGGTTCTGCAGCAGGAGGTGCCAACAGCTCAACAAAACAAAGATTGTAACCGCAACTTTTTCAGGTATCTTTGGCTGGCAATGGGTGCTGAAGCTTCTGCTGCCTTACACGTTCACTGGCAGTGCAAGTGTTGGTACCTACACTAACAACCTCCATTTCTGTTGAGGCACTGGGTTTGGTGACAGGCTTTAGCAGAGCAGAAGCAAAGCAGGTGCAAACACAGGAGGTTAAAGGTCTTAATGACCTTAGCATAGAAGATGCACTCATTTGATTTAATCTGTTGTATCTTCTCCTCGTGGTAAATGCTACAGTCCCTACTCCAGAATGGGTGATTATCTAAATAATTAGCACACTTTGCAGGTGGCATGCAATTAAAGCCTTCATGTGCAGCTTTAACACATTTGCCACAAGTGGCTTCTCTCTTGCATCCAAGGACAGTGTGCCCAAAACACTGGCAGTTAGAACAGAACATGGGGTTAGGGATGTAAGGCTGTACATTTAATCACAGAAGGCTTGTCTTCACATCCTCAGATAGTCAAGAACTATTGAAAGTTAGGATGACGGACTCAGATTTGACAAGTTCTCCATCCACCCTTTACTTAAAAATATGCACATCAACTATACCTTCTGCAGTACATTCTTTCTTCAGTTCACCTACTGCAATATTGAGCAGATCTCTACAGAAAACTATACCCTTACTACAGTTCAGAGTAGTGCATAGCTCTGTTTATATTCCCCAAGCTACTTAGCTGATTTAAGTTTTGACACCTGTTGGGAATTTGATGTTTCCACCAACACAATATTTTTACAAATTTTGGGCTACCTGCAATTCCTTCTGAACCCTTTTTGATATAGAATGGCGAAACTTTTTCAAAGGAACTGTCTTTTCTGAAACATATTCTGGATAGCAGTAATGTTCTTCTACTCACTACATAACTTTTTTTATTTGCTTCTAAGTTCGAAGAAACGGCAACCTGAGACATCTCTTTCGATAGGGTGATGCCCCCCCCCCTCCCCAATGATACACCCTTCCCACTAGAACAGGCTGTTCCAACAGGCTGCTCCACAAGCAGGAGCACACACAAGTGCTCACTGCCCAGCTCGGAGCTGCGGTGGTAGGGGAAGCTGACATCACGCACGCTAGTACTCGGCAACCAAAAGTAAATGCACGCGTTCATTTAGTGTCGCAGTGATATAAAATGTGAACTATTGTGAGCAGGTGTTCTCTGTAATGAACAGAATAAAAAACAAGGAAAGGCTATTGCTTCAGAACCCTGCAATGAAGAGTAAGCTGTGTTTTGCTGCAGCACACAAGGTAACACCTGATATTTGTTTACTTGTGTCGCAAAAATAAGAAGTTCATTGCAAAATTCATATTGCAATATTTACGATTAACGTGGTGGAAACTGGGATGAGGTTCAGCACGATAAATCAGTCAATCATAATTTGGCTTCTTTTGATACTCCAGCAACAACTTCTAAATTCAAGGATGTCTTCATTAACAACATTATACAATTCATAAGGAATATTCATTAGGTTGGTTCTATGAAACAAGCATTTAGCAATGTAAAAAAAATAGTCGCCATAAACATGCTTTATTAATTTCCAGTCATGAAATCAAATCATTGATATTCAGGATCACAGAGCTTTTACATTAATTATAGTAACTCTGAAGATTGACCAGGTGTCACGTGTCACGTGTCCTGCATTTTCATGGAGAAAAATGGCATTGTCAGTAGCAGCTATTTCAAAAACAGTTGTGCCCGTGCCGGAAATTGGCATGCTGCTCACGTTTTTCGTGATGTCACAGCCCAGCCGGCTGCCTCGCCTGCACACACACTCAGCACAGCCTCAGCCGTGTGGAGTGCCACATTTGACGGCAGCTCACGGCCGCAGAAGCGGCGCGCTGTGAGCAGGTGAGTGCTCCCTAGCTTGCGGAGGAGCACGTGAGCTGGAACACCCTGCACTAGAAGATGAAAAAGTCAAAAGATGGCTCAGGTCCCATTAGCAGCTAGGCAAATAAACATCCACCTAGACAGAGCCTAAGTAAGCCTTATACAGCTAAGGTGCACAGTATCCCCACAGTTGCCTGCTAGCAACTGTTCCACCTCAACAGCCAAGCATCCCATCAGCACATAGCACACCTTAGGATTGAGGGGTTTATTATAAGAGGTATTTTCCGTCCTCACGACCCAGGAGGTCAAATCGAGATCCCTGTTCCCTGAGACACACATCATTCCACTGCTGCCCTACACGGTGGTCGCTGAAGGTATGGTGTTTGATGACTGGTGGCACTTACCAGTCCCCAGCTCGGGGACCCAGGGTTCACCAGGCCCATAATGCTGAGCCCCCTGAGTGGTATCAGTAGGAAATGAAAGGTGTTAGATTAAATTAAATGTACTTTTCATCCCACCTGATCCTCTTGGATGTAAACCATGTCAAAAACAAGAATACACAGAAAATACTTAAAAATAAAAACAGGTATGCTAGTGTACCTTCCACAGATACCAAATGAAATTGTCCTTGCATTTCAACACAGCTCAGTTAATTAGCAAGAAATGTTTGTAAATTACTAACACTTACTTTCTTGTGAATCATTCTACCTATTAGTGAACACAGCTAAAAATTCCTACAGAAGTTTCTGAGGTTTTTGACAGATTAAAAATGCATTATTTGTGATGGCAAATAGTATATTTGTGAGTGACAATTACAAATCAACAATTTTCAGATTTTCCCCCCCTTTATCTGTGAAGTGAAGCCTTGTTTCTTGTAAAATTTAACGGTCCTTGGTCAATGAGAAATACTCTCATCATTCTGAAGAGTAAGTTCACAAATATATATATATTAAAAAACAATGTGAAATCGCCATATCATTTGACTTCATTGATTTATAAACTTCAATGTTTTACACTACCAAATGACTTTACATCTAAGTATGGGATTTGTATCCACTTGATACACCCACCTATTCCTAAGAGAAAGAGGTTTTAACAAACTGACAAGAGGCAGATACCGTGATATAATTACAATTTATATTTTTGAGAAGTATAGGTTGCTACTCATCACAGAGGTGTCCGATGAGCTGCAGAAAGGCACAAATAATAGAACACAACAACTTTTGGCTGTTATGGCCTTTGTAAGTTAGAGGGGGAAAAAAGGAAGAAACCACACACACACACACAAACACACACACACACACACACACACACACACACACACACACACACAAACGCAAGCTTTCGAAACCCAGTTGCTTTTTCAGGCAGAAGGGAAGGGGAGGGAAAAGGAAATGATGACAGTTTTAAGGGAGTGGGTAAGGAGCCATTCCAATCCCGGGAGAAGAAAGACTTACCTTGGGGGGAAAAAAGGAAGGTAAACAATAACACACACACCCACACATATAAACACAAACACACCTAGGCAGACATACTGTAGAAGGCAAGGAGTTGGACAGAGATACCACTTGGGGTAGGGCTCTGTCCAGAAAACCGAGGCAAAGATGTTAAAGATGGTGGGTGGGAATTTGAATTTAGCGGAGGTTGAGACTAGGTGGGCAACGGAAGGAGAGATTGTGCTGAAGGGCAAGTTCCCATCTCCGGAGTTCTGAAAGATTGGTGTTGGTGGGAAGTATCCACATAACCCGGATGGTTTAACACTGTGCCAAGATGTGCTGGCCGTGCACCAAGGTGTGTTTAGCCATAGGGTTGCTGGTCATTCCCACATAGAAAGCTTCACAGTGCAGGCATGTCAGCTGTAAGTCACTTGGGTGCTATCGCAAGTGGCTCTGCCGTTGATCGCGTACACCTTCCGGGTTACGGGACTGGAGTAAGTGGTGGTGGAAGGGTATATAAGGCAGGTTTTACAAAGGGGGAGGTTACAAGGGTAGGAGCCAGAAGATAGGGAACGTGGTTTGGGGATTTCATAGGGATGGACTAGAAGGTTACAGAGGTTAGGTGGGCAGTGGAAAGACACTCTCGGTGGAGTGGGAAGGATGTCATGAAGGATAGATCTCATTTCAGGGCAGGATTTAAGGAAGTCGTTTCCCTGCTGGAGAGCCACATTCAGGGTCTGCTCCAGTCCCGGAAAGTATCCGGTGATAAGAGTATACTTTCCAGGACTGGAGAGGCCTCTGAATGTGGCTCTCCAGCAGGGAAACGACTTCCTTAAATCCTGCCCCAAAATGAGATCCATCCTTCATGACATCCTTCCCACTCCACCGAGAGTGTCATTCCCCCACCCACCTAACCTCCTAGTCCATCCCTATGACATTACGAAACCGCCTTCCCTACCTTCTGCCTCCTACCCTTGTAACCGCCCCCGTTGTAAAACCTGCCCTATGCACCCTTCCACCACCACTTACTCCAGTCCCGTAATCCGGAAGGTCTACACGATCAAGGGCAGAGCCACTTGCGATAGTGCCCACATGATTTACCAACTGAAATACCTATGTGGGAATGACCAGCAACAAACTGTCCATTTGCATGAATGGTCACAGGCAGACAGTGTTTGTTGGTAATGAGGATCACCCTGTGGCTAAACATGCCTTGGTGCATGGCCAGCACATCTTGGCGCAGTGTTACACCGTCTGGGTTATCTGGATACTTCCCACCGACATCAACCTTTCAGAACTCTGGAGATGGGAACTTGCCCTTCAGCTTATTCTCTCCTCCCGTTGCCCACCTGGTCTCAACCTCCGCTAAATTCAAATTCCCGCCCACCATCTTCAGCATCTTTGCCACGGTTCTGTGGACAGAGCCTCTGCCTCAAGTGGTATCTCTGTCCAACTTCTTTGCTTTTTACAAATGTCTGTCTAGGTGTGTTTGCGTCTGGACATGTGCGAGGTAAGTCCTTCTACTCCTGGGGTTGGAATGACTCCTTTTCCACTTCCTTAAAACCCATATCCTTCCCTTTCTCCTCTCCTTTCTTCTCTTTTCCTGAAGAAGTGACCAATGGTTGCGAAAGCTTGTATGTGTGTTTGTGTGTGATTTTATTTGTGTCTATCGACGAGCCTGTCCTTCGGGTAAGTCATCCGTTTTCTATAGATAGATAGATAGATAGTCTGTGGGACTCAGCAAGGCTGAGGTGAGAGAAACCATTGATGGCAGTGAGGAAGTGGCAAGTAGAGGGAAGCAGGAGGGGCGGGAGAGATGCACAGCAGGGGTGGGAGAATACACAGTGCTGTCAAAAGGACATGGCAGAAGAAAAGGGAGGAACTGGAATGTGTTGCTGGATTGGAGATGTAGGTAAGGATACTGTGTGGACACGGAAAGGGAGGGGAAGGTGGTGGGAGCAGGTACTAGCAAAAGTTTAGACTTGGGTGATTGCAGGAGCATAGGATATATTGTAAAGAGAGTTCCCACCTGAGCTATTCACAGAACAGCTGGTGTTTGTAGGGAGAATCCATATGGCACAGGTTGTGTTAGATTAGATTAATACTTGCCCCATAGATCATATATACGACATTTCATAATGATGTGGAACGTGTCAGATGACTATAGATGACAATCAATATTTTAAAAATTTTTCCTTTCATTTTTATTTTTTTACTTTTTTATTTATTTATTTTTATTATAAGTTTTATCCAAAAATTCATCTATAATGTAGAAGGAATTGCCATTCAGAAAGTCCTTTAAATTTTTTTTAAATGTTAGTTGGCTATCTGCCAGACTTTTGCTGCTACTTGGTAAGTGACCGAAGACTTTTGTGGCAGCATATTTACCCCTTTCTGTGCCAAAGTTAGATTTAAGATGAATAGCGAATATCAACCTTTCTCCTAGTATTGTAGCTATGCACATTGCTATTACTTTTGAGTTGGGTTGGATTGTTAACCCAGATAGCCCAGACTAATTTTTGGTTTAATTTTTTCCCTAGAAGCTATTAATTACCTTCATATGACAGCACAAGATGGTGATAAGTGATTTTTTTCTACAATCACACCATTAGTTTTGCAATACTGCCCTTTTTCCTGGAATGATGTCACAATAAATGTTTTATAATTGTAGTCTGACGAATCATTATCATTAAAACAACATTTAAGATAAAATATATACATATAAATGTCTCAAAAATTGAGAAAGTTCCAGAATGAACCCAATGACGAGGAAGTCTTCAGTATCTTCTGTATCAACTGTGCAGCCGTACCCAACCACTTTGCAATGGACAATACAAGCTAAAATTGATATGCAATGGGAGTAAGCAATTCGAAGAAATAAAATATGACACTGTACACAAATTCTTACAGGCAAGAATAAAAAAGTAAGCTACCGTTCTCGTCGTTCTGGAAGGACGTTAACACTATCTGGGTTAATAACAAATTTCATGAGTGAATATGTATATTGTGAAGCTACAGTGAAGATCCCTAGATCCCTAAATAAATGACTGTGGGATGATCTTGGGTGGTTTCCAGCAATCATTCTGATTATATGCTTTTGTGCAATGAATACTTTTTTACTCAATGTTGAATTGCCCCAGAATATGATCCCATATGAAAGCAATGAATGAAAATGGGCATAGTAAGGTAATTTACTGAGATGTATATCACCAAATTTTGCAATGACCCTGATAGCATAAGTAGCTGAACTCAAATGTTTCAGTAGATCTTCAAAGTGTTTCTTCCAATTCAATCGCTCATCAATGCACATACCTAAGAATTTTGAATATTCTACCTTAGCTATATATTTATGTTCAAAGTCTAAATTTATTAATGGTGTCATGCCATTTGCTGTATGAAACTGTATATAGTGGGTTTTATCAAAGTTTAATGAGAATCTATTTGTAGAGAACCACTTGATAATTTTCTGAAAGATTTCATTTACAATTTCATCATTTAATTTCTGTTTGTCAAGTGTGATAGCTATACTTGTTTGTGAATGTAGAATGGCAAGATATACAGTAGAACCTTGGTTTTACACTTTTCAAGGGACTTCAGTGAAATGGTGTAAAATGCAGGAAAACGTAAAATTCAGGAAATAATGTTTTAAATGGTAAAATATGCTTACTTGATCAGACTTGCATTTTCGTATTTTATTTGTGATGTATGTACATAATAGGCATCAAAATACTAGCCAGAAAGTTTGTTATATAATAAGGGTTATCCAAATTTTTACTATTTTAAGTACCAGGCAGAACTGGTAATTTTATAGGAAGTAGAAATTTTTGACGGAATTTCAGTTATTACAATCAGGGACATCGCTGCTGGGCTATGTAACATATTCAAAATTACTGCCTTTTACCGGCATTCATTATTTACTTAATAAAACTCCACAAGTTCCGTTCTTTTTGTATTTTTCGATGTTTCACACGGTGATATTAGAGAATTTATTCATGTTCTCAAGTGCAAATACACGCATAAGTATTTTTGTGAGTATTATGGTGGTGCCGAACCTAATAATAGCTAACTTTAACAGATAACATTCTTTATTAAACAGAAATATGTATCACAAAAACAATGCAACTCTTTATTCTCACGTCAACAAAGCGACTGGTTCTGATTGTTAGAGTACACGCCAGTTGCTCTGGCAAAGAAGTTGGCAGAAAGAGAACCTACACCGCCACAAATTGGCGCCATCAACTAGACACGTATTGCCAACAATGAAACACGAAATATACGTTTGAATAAATGCAAAGTGTCAAGTTGACTGCGAAAAATTTATAAATGCTATACTTTAAGGTGAAACCCATGCCACCGTAAATTTATATCTTCATAAACATGCTTTGAAAAGCGTAAAAAGCAGGAAAAGTGTAACTATGTTAATGCAAAAACTGGAAGGAATTACCAATGTGAACATAGGAAATTTGATGGGATGGACAAAAAATGGTGTAAATGGTGGGAAAACGTAAAAGCCAGGAACGTAAAAACGTGGTTTTACTGTATTAAGAACAGCAAAGGCTCCAAGATCGAACATAGTGGGACCCCTATTTTTGTAACTCCCCAATTAGAGGAATTAATTGTTTCTTCTATATCATGTGAACTGCTTATTTCAACTTTCTGCACTCTTCCAGTTAAGTATGATTTAAACCATTTGTGCACTATTCCACGCATACCACAAGCTTCTCTAGAAGAATCCCATGACTTACACAATCAAAAGCCTTTGAGAGATCACAAAAAATCCCAACTGGTGATGTCCAGTTATTCAAAGCATTTAATATTTCATGCAGTCATTGCAGTGAGCCACATTACACAGGGCTGCATGCTCTGCAACATGATGGTCTAGCTTATTCCTGGCCACAGTTTGACAATGGCCATTCATCCAGATAGATTATTGCTGATCATGACCATGTAGAAAGATGCATCATGACTGCAGCTCTGTTTACAGATAAGATGATTCCTTTCACAGGTTGCCCTGCCTTTTATGGGATAGGAAATGCATGTGATGGGCCTAGAGGTGGTGGTGGTGGTGGTGGTGGTTGGATGGAGGATAGGACAGGTTTTGTATCTGGTCTCAAGTTATTACCCACAGCCTACCCTCCTATGTAAAAGACACCAACCATTTCCACCACCAGTCCTCCACAGTTTCTGTTGCTTTACCACCTGGTATTATGCTTATCACAATAATTGATGCCACCTCCCTCTACACCAACGTCCCCAATGCTCACGGCCTTGCCAATGTTGGACACTACCTTTCACAACACCTGACTGGCTTCAAGCCCCCAACTTCCTTACTTGACCAACTACACCCTCACCCACAATTACTTCTCTCTGAAGGTATCACTTACAAGCAAATTCGTGGCACAGCTATGGGCAACCATATGGCACCTTCCTATGTCTACCTGTTCGTAGGCCATCTAGAGGAAATTTTCCTGACTACCCAGAATTCCAAACCTCTCCTATGGTTCACATTCATAATCTGGGCTTAAGGTGAGGACACACTATCGACAATCCTTCAAAACCTCAACACCTTCGCCTCCACTCACTTCAAGTGGTCCTACTCAACCCAACGAGCCACCTTCCTCAATGTTGACCTACACCTCAAAGATGGCCTTATCAGTACATGTGTCCACATCAGACCTACCAAGCCGCGGTGGAGTAGCCAAGTGGTCTAAAGCACCTCGCTGCGGAGCGCGCGGTTGCTCGCTGTGGAGGTTCAAGACCTCCCTGGGGCATGGGTGTGTGTGTTTGTCCGTAGGTTAGTTTATCTAGGTTTAAGTAGGTTGTAAGCTACGGACTGATGACCACGCAGTTTGGTCCAATAGATTTACAGACATTTGAACATTTGAGACCTACCAACCATCAACACCACCTCCATTTTGATGACTGCCACACATTCCACACCAAAAAAATCCCTTCCATACAGCCTAGCCAGCCATTGTCATTGTATCTGCAGTGACAAGCAGCCCTCTACAAATATGACAAACATTTCAGTGATGCTTCCACTTACTGCAATTACCCTACAAACCTTGTCCAAAAACAGATCTCACAGTCCCTGTCTGTACAGTCACCCACCACCTTCCCCACATCTACCATCTGGCCACAAAGGAGAACCTCTCTTGTTGTACCACCCAGAACTGGAGCAGTTAAACCACCTTTTCCGCCATGGCCTCGACTACCTTTCATCCTGTCCTGAAATGAGAAATACCCAACTCAATATTCTCCTCCCCCCTCTCTTACAGTAGTATTCTACCACCCACCAAATTTATGTAATATCCTTGACCATCTCTACTCCATCCCTGCTCCAAACCCCTTGCCCCATGGCTCAAACACCTGCACCATTGCACCACCACCTACTCCACTCCCATCACAACCACTTCCTGTCCCATAAAATACAGGGCAACCTGTGAAAGGAGTCATTTTATCTACAAACTGAGCTGCAACCCACAATGCAACTTTCTATGTGGGCATGACCAACAACAATCTATCCGGATGAATGGTCATTGTCAAACTGTGGCCAGGAATCAGCTAGACCATCCTGTTACAGAGCATGCAGCCATACCAAATGTGGCTCACTTCAATGATTGCTACACAGCCTACCAGTTTTTCTGAATTGGACAGGTGGGAACTCTCACATATACCATGATTCCACAATCCCCCAGGTCTAAACCTACACTAATTCCTTCTACACACTACCCTTACCTATGTCTTCCATCCCGTCAAGTATTCCAGTGTCTTCACTTCCTTTCACTCTGTCAGACAGCACTGGTGTATTCACCCCACTCTTGATGTGCATCTCTCCTCTCCCCTCCTGCTGCCCTCTCCTTGTCACTTACTCACCACCACCACTAGTTGCTCTCGCCTCAACCGTGCTGAGTCCCGCAGACAGGCACAGCGGTTGGAGATGGCAGTTGTATATCCTTCTCAAAGATATTGGAAACTTCCTGGAATTTCCTTTGTTTGATAATTACAAGTAAATAACTTTCAGGATCATAACTTGCATGACACAGTGTGTGAAAATGGGATTCTTCAGGAAATATCTCAGGTCCTACTACAGGATTAATGGGTAAAGTGTTGCCGGCCGCGGTGGCCGAGGGGACTGAGGCGCTTCAGTCACGGTCTGCACGGCCACTACGGTCGGGGGTTCGAATCCCCCCTCGGGCATGGATATTTGTGCTGTCCTAGTTCGTAAGTAGTTCATAAGTAGTTTGTAAGTTTAGAGACTGATGACCCCGTAGTTAAGTCCCATAAGCTTTACAAACAATTGAATTGGTAAAGTGTTTTGGATAGCCCGTGGCCTAATGATCCATTTGATACATCTCAGAAGAATGGTCATACTGAAGCTATCTTACAGGAAAGAATCTAAATTTATACATTACACAGTTTTTGCAGCCCAGAAAAATAGAGCAAATCTGTTGGTTTTTGTACATTATGTGCAGTCTAGGGCAGTATTTATACAGGTTATAAAAGAATGATACACCATGGGTTGTTCCTGAGCAAAACAAAACAATTACTTTTGTGTAGTTGTTATGGTCTTCAGTCCGCAACCTGGTTTGATGCAGCTCAAAGTACTAATTGTGGTGATGTCACTTGTATGCTTTCTAATGATTCAAAAACACCGAAATTATTACCTAATGTTCTTAAAATTATATTTCCAAACTACTTTTTAAGTAAATGTTCACAAGTCAAAAATTTTTGGTCAGTCTTTTAACCATGAACATATTGCCTTGTGTGTACTCTGACAGGAGCTCTTTCTACTTCACTTCTACCACAAAATCTTGCTTCTTGCCAAATCTCATGCTTCTAAGTCAATGAGAATTACCCAATAGGTCTCGATAAGTGAGTTCAGGAGCATGAAAATACATGCCAAAAATGACTTTTATCCGTTTAGTACATTGGCTTAGAAGCTTAACTGTTTTACAGTACTAAGGGACCATAGACCTTAACAACAACAACAACAAAAAGAGAGAGAGAGAGAAAGAGAGAGTTCTATACTGACAGACAAACAACGAAGTGATTCTATAAGGGTCACATTATTAACCCTCAACCTGAAAAATTACATGGATATGCGAAATAACCTGACAGGTCTTTGTGGCAATAATACGCAAGTACACGTCAAGTAAAAGTTGGACATGAAAAGGAGCAGCATTTCTCAACATGCAGAGAGCATCAGTAAATGGAAAACAGTCGAGAATAAATACATAGGAAACCTCACAGATTTAGTGTTACATTCCTGAGGATTAATGAGTGAAGCAGAGAAACATAAGGAAATACATAAACAATTTATTTATTTGAAAGTAAATGTCATAGCTGTCAACATACTGAGACAAAATGGTGAAGTGTCTTCATGGATAAATGTTTGTGGTTACCTGTAAAACCTTAATTGTACCTATGCATGTAACTTTTCATTCAAACCAAAACATTGGCAACAAGTTTATATCTTCAGGCTCCAAAAATATGGACAACACAAGGAGACACATATGAAGAATATCTGGGGGCTTCCCAGTGCAATTTCTGTAATGCAGTGGAAACAAATTTGGCAAAATGTCGGTGAACATTATCTTGTGACAAGAGTTATGCTATTTCGACTACGCTGCTGAAGTTTCACCGAGAAGCCCTTACAATTCTTCATACAGTGTCAATCTCTTCCAATGAGATTAACATATTTTGGGGCCCTTAAGAAAGACATTCAGGGCTACTGATCTACAGACGAAGAGTGACTTGCCTAGGTACAGTCATAGGCAAACATTTTTCAGGGGAGCACTGACCATCTTATCTAGCACTGGGATACATGTAGTAATGATTTCATTTGACTGTCCCTTCTAAGAAAGTGTGTGTATTTGTATCACTAATATCTTGGCAAATTATTGCATAAGAAGTCAAAATACAGTTGCAGAGCATTAAAGACCCATTTCCTTTTTGTGATATTTTATTTAATCACTTATTTAAACAATACATATGGGTGTAAAATATTTTATCAGAAAAGCATTAGACTAACTTCATAGGAAGCCCTAAGCCACACTCCAACAGTATATGCACCAGGATCAGGAATAACTGAAGTGCCAGTATCAGCTCGTAATTCTGCTGTACGTAACGCTGAGGCTTCAGCAGCTTTCACCACAGCACCTAGCCTTGTGACCCAGTCAGAAGTGAGGTCTTCTTCCTCACCCAGCTGGTTGTGCCACTCATTTATTGCTGCCTGTAAGGAGTCCAACATAGTGCCCTTTGCAGTTGGGCTACAAGTGCAACGAAACAATCCCTCAACCCCAAACTCCAGAGCTTGCAGCCATATTTCTTCACATATGGCTTCTTGTTCTTCAATATCACTGAATGCCTGTATCAAATGATAACTTGAGATGCATATAAGTAGTGATAAGTGCATATGAAAAAACAATGGCAGTTGAAAATTTGAAATAAAAGATTTTACATGCATTGTGCATTTCAAATACGTATTTATTCCCCTTTATTTCTTTCTTCATACTCATTTTTATAAATTAATACTTTAGTTAACAGTTTAACTATTCTGTCTAGATTATTACTTGTTACATTCAACAAAACGTCAGATCATCATAAAAATTCACACACACACACACGTAGGCCTAATCACTCTAAACCAACCAGTATACTTACTTCGATTAATGATAAAAATTCTCCTCAGAGATAATAAATATTGTTGAAATGAGATAGAATGGCTGGCCAGTACTTACCATTGTGCTGTACCGCCGATAGTAACACAAAATGAAAAAACAGAAAAAAAGGGGACAAAGGGACAAGCTTGCGGAACAGAGTTCCTTCGTCAGGTGGGAGAGAAGCTCCCACCTGACGAAGGAACTCTGTTCCGATAGCTTGTCCCTTTGTCCCCTTTTTTCTGTTTTTTCATTTTGTGTTACTATCGGCGGTACAGCACAATGGTAAGTATACTTACTTCTTAATTTTTCTTTCTGTGATTCGATACAAAACAGCAGATACATTTTTAACTAACATCAGAACTCAGCAACAGGCAAGCAACTTTTTGAAATTGAAATATTCAAACACTTTGACTGTTTCAGGGGGGCTTGAAATAAATTCAACGAAAAAGTTGAAAATTTGTGATGGACTGGGGTTCAAACCTGGATTTCCCACTTTGGGCAAGTGGTCACCTTAACCAATTCGGCTGTCCAGGTTGCGCTTCCCTTCCAACGCAAATTCTCAGCTTCTAGCCCCCTGCCCATTGATTCCTCTTGCTCGCAGCCTATACTGGACCAAATGTCTGAATGCATCCACAATGAAATTGTCATTGCCTGTTGTGGGTATATTTACAATTATTGATATGGTGTCTGTTCTTTTCAGACATGTCCAGTCTGTACAAAACATTAATCAATTCATTTTATGTGGATTTATAAGAATATTAACAGACAGAAAAGTTTTTCTACCGTGTTGTCGATGTTGCAAACATAATCACCCAAAGTCGCTGGGACAATTGGTACAATTTTATTGGCTCCCCTCTACTACTTCCGTTGGGTTGCAGCTGTCAATCCTAAAGTAATTTTGAACAGACTATAGTTAAAATGGCATGAGCAAATAATGCAACTGCTCAAGAAAGAGCATTGCACTTTTGAATCACGGCCATTCTTGAAATGTTAAGTAACTTTTACAGTGCTTTTACACACTGTTGTCTCTATGGAAAGTAGAGTAGGCAAATACAACACAAGAATGATTGCCTAACAAGTGCGTGGGTCGCAAACAATTTACATCGAATACCCGAATCTATATCAACATGCAACTCTGATGGCGCGAGTAATGGTAAGTGATTGCAGGGTTTACTAGATCAACGACAGCAGATGAATGTCTACTAAGTGACAGTCAATGTCAAACGAAACTATAGTCCAATAAAAATTACTTTCTAGGTGACATTTAATGTGCTGGAACCGCCAAACCGTTCCCCACTACCAAACAGCCACAACAACTGGTCACTTCCATTTCCTTTTCTGGCTCTCTTTCTTGATTTGTTATGTTCCCAGTTCTAGGTCTGCCCTTTTTATTTCACATTTTGTCGATTAATGATAACTATACAATAAAACAAGACACAGACAACAGTGTTAATGAAATATGTACTCATGCACAGCACATGCTACTGAATCCTTTTGTACACAACGTTTTTTAATGTCACATACACTAGTATTATATCGCAGGTATCAGCTTACATTAGAGGGCTTTGAATGATGTATAATTTATATGAAAATGATCTCACCAACAATACATTCCAGGGTAGTCATTGGGTGTGAACTGTTTCTTGTGACCGAGTAGAAACGTGGTAGTGTGGCGGGTATGATCAATCATAGCATCAAACCTACTAGCCAAATGTGATTATTTTAATTTAGAATTGGAAGGTTCTTTAATTGTTATTTCTATTAACTTAATTGAATTGTTTCAGTTCTAGTACCTTGTTACTTCTTTTTCATACTAGTATTAACTTTTTATTCGCTCTTATTTTTCATACTATGATTCTTTCTTTCGACTGGAGTCTGCTTGCATAGTTGATAACCTGTAATTAAGTGCCAAAGAGAAGTGAGGATTGAATCATAACATAGCTGCTCATATAGTCACTATCCATTGTGATGGTATTTTCAGGCAGGCTAACCAATGATGTCAAGAAATTACAGTTTACTTTTAACGCTGTATCCTATTTTTTTCTGTTGAGTTTGCTCATAGGGATAAGTTTTATTCACAGTGACCTTAGATATCATGATTTTAGTTCTGCTGCAGATGGATGAGCCCCATTTTGTTAGTATGTGCTACATAATGTGTGGATAGGTCACAACACAGGATTGAATTGAGAATTATAATGCAAGGCATACCTTCCGCTGGAGTTCAGTCACTGATCACTTGAAATTAGCTAATAGCAGAGCCAGTGGCAGCTGGTACTTCAGATAACTGGGATTCACTCCTTTCAGTGCTGGATCTTGATAGTGGCTTTTTCAGTGCTGGATCTTGATAATGGCATCCCCCCCCCCAATTCCTCCCACTTGGCACGTCGAAATTTCGGTGCCCCCCCCCCCTCCCCAGCTCAGCACCCAAAGAGACAATTTGGTGCACCTCTGTGAGCGGCGCCAGGGGAAAGCGCCATGGTTTGCCTCCCCCTTTTAGATATATTTTCATTAAAATATCTGCAGAATGTCTTGCCTTTGCTTGTTCGCACTTGCTTAAACTCAAGCTGAGGTGTCGGCCTTCTTTGTTTCACACTTCTATTCCAAGCATAATTTGTTTCTAAAAGATACTGAACATTGTTCATTTTTATTTGGTATTAAACACCAAGAACATATAAGTATGTACATGAACCTTTGACCATAGATACTGATAGACTGGGCATGGTATTGTATTCATGGGGCCAACATCTCTACAGCTAAAGCATTGCTTTGCCAACAGTCACACGGTAGTTTAAAGCCATGGTAGAGCTTTCTGAACCGACAAGTAACATTATATTTCAAGTGAAAGTATTATTACTTTAAAATAATGGCATTTCTTGAAAACTGTGGAGTTGTTTATTATCTGGCTAATGAAGTATTTTATCCATTTCAGCAACTGTTCAGATTATAAATTAATGAAATGCAGCAACCAGTTGCTTGTGGTTATTTATTTTTAACTTTAACGACCAGAAGAAGGGCACTCAAGCACCCGAAACCGGTTGTTAAAGTTAAAAATAAATAACCACAAGCAACTGGTTGCTGCTTTTCATTAATTTATAAGCGGCTAATGTTTGCCAACAGTTCAAATTCAAATGTTTGTTAAGCTTATGGGACGTAACTACGGGGTCATCAGTCCCTAAACTTACAAACTACTTACGAACTAGGACGGCACAAATATCCATGCCCGAGGGGGGATTCGAACCCCCAACCGTAGTGGCCGTGCAGACCGTGACTGGAGCGCCTCAGTCCCCTCAGCCACCGCGGCCGGCTTTGCCAACAGTCACGTGGTCCTATGTTTGAACGTCGCCATATGTATAGCCGCTCTGCTGTTTGCCCGGTCTTTTAGTATCTATGGGTGAAGACATGAATAGTAAAACACAGTAAGTAACTGATTACACTCTTAAGTGACGGTAATAAAATGAATCTTATATGATGAAGAGACAAGCTATCTTCAGATGACATCACACTGTAAGCAGCACACCCGCCTAACCTTAATCATGCACAAAGGCTGCTCTCCCCTGCGTCTTTTGAAACAGTTAAATATTTGTTACAACGAAGAGTATAAATGTCATTTACCCT
Source organism: Locusta migratoria (assembly GCA_026315105.1). NCBI lineage: Eukaryota > Metazoa > Arthropoda > Insecta > Orthoptera > Acrididae > Locusta > Locusta migratoria. The sequence continues at coordinate 298,702,627 of CM048746.1, forward strand.
CAAAATCGCGACACATTTGCTAAAATGTTCAAAGATATGTGGGAGTAACAATACATAAGTCATTGTTGTTCCAGCATCTTTTAAAAAGAAGATTGGGTTTTTAAAAAATTGCTTGCAGTTGGTCTCGAACCCACTACCTTCGACGCCATAACACAGTGCCACTAACCACATGACTATTCTTGCTAGGTGGAGAGCAGTGACTAAATTAGTATTCATGATCAGATCTTCTCAAGGCTTTTGTTGATGTGTCTTTAATTTATAGTTATAAGGTATTTTACCAAATATGACGTGCTGTAAATGAATCTTCAATGCGTCAAAGAGAATTATTAAGGGTGGATGTCGCTTTAATCGAGGATTTGCCGATGCGTAAGGTGAGGCACGCAGTAGCTCCATTGACTTTTCTGACAGAGCTCGAGTTGCAGGAAATAGCGTTTCTACCAGCTTCAACGCCAATGTTAAAAGCGGAGTTTTCCCTTGTCCCTCCCTGCCGCGGGAGAGACCATATGCTGCCTCCAGGGGGTTCAGAAGAGAATTCGAACCTCCACCGCGCATGCTCATTGCAACACTGTGGCCACTGCCGCCTATATAAGCGGCGTGCTATGACTCATGTAAGTGCTGTTTCCACGACGCAAAGCATTTGTCATACAATAAAAGTAATTTGAATGTGCATATGATCTAATCATAGAACGAAGAGCAGAATGATAGTTTAAAAACACATTTTATTGAATTTATTTATTTACTTTTTTTTCAGAATGTCCTTTTTTCCCGGTGATTCACTAAACTAGTGAACACACAGCAGAGGTGCCAACTGCTCCCCTCCCCTGGGCCACTACACCCCTCAGAGATATTAGGTTATGTTTTGTCATTTAATATTGAAATTAAATATATTTTATTTCACATTTTGTAAATTGCTTTATAAACTCACCCCATCTCAGGCTGGCCAAAAGTACTAATTTTTCATTCCCCCTTCCCCCCAGAAATTTGAATGACGCAGTTTGCGTCAAGCCCCCCCCCCCCCCCCCGTCCCACATCGCCCCCCTCTGTGGGCACCTCTGACACACAGGACGCGCCGATTCTGGACATAGCTTTTCACAATGTCACCATAAACTCTTGGCGGCCTCTTACAACACTCCCACAGTTCATAAAATAATATAATACATTTTAAAGCAATATTAACAGCACTTGTGATGTGACCCGCCGTTTTTGTGCGTCGCCTACAGCTGAGTGCTAGTCGGTTTACTGTGTGACGTACGCAGTAGCAGCAAGTGACAAACGTCAACCAGCAAGTGATTTTAATCGGCCTGTTTTTTTTTTTTTTTTTTTTTTTATTGTGTGGACAAGAATACATCGAGAACCTGTCAACCATATAGAAGGAACAGCATTGATTATTTATTTGCTTCATGATTAGTTTCAAACTAAAAGATTAAATATTCAATCTACAATCAAAAAATCATATGTTTGTAATTCTGTCGGACCAAACTGCGTGGTCATCAGTCCGTAACTTACAAACTACTTAAACCTAGGTAAACTAACCTAAGGACAACACACACACCCATGCCCCAGGGAGGACTCGAACCTCCACGGCGAGCAACCGCGCGCTCCGCAGCGAGGCGCTTTAGACCGCTCGGCTACTCCACCGCGGCCAATCTACAATCACTATGATCTATTGTTATGCGCTAAAGGGTCCCACACACGAGAGATCGCAGCAATCCGTCGCATGGGCGACCGATCGCTTCGTAGATCGCACGTGTGTGGACAAATCGCAGCGATCGATCGCCGATCACTGATCACATGGAAATCCCAGGCAATCTGGCAGATCGCACGCAATTCGTCGATGCAATATGGTTGTCAGGATGCTTTGCAGCGATGTGTGCCAATATGCGTGTGACATGTTTCTTTAGTTATCAGCCTTGTTTGTGATTAGTTTCGCTTTTCCACGTTCAATAATAACTTTACGTTACAATAAATAATTATTCGGGGATCACGATCTAATCTGAGCAATGGAGGCCAGTGTTTTCACTTATACTAAGAAGTAATACAAAGTGCACTCTATAATTTCTGCAGTGATCAGCGTTTTGAAGCTTGTGCTCATAGCACGTGAATTGGTAGGACGTTCATAGTAATAGCCAAGAAACACTTGAGTTCCATCTGATGATTCTGATTTATTTATTAAACAATTGCATGTTTTATTAATTTTTTAACTTCGACACAGAATGATTAATATGTCCCATAATATTAAAAGGGTAAGTCTACAAAGCTGTTCATACGAACTAGCTTTCTTTTTAACAATTTATAGTCGTGGTAGGCAGCAGTGCGGCTATTTACAACATTTCTGTAGATGCATCGAGACTGAAAAACTAATTGTGTAACGTAGTTACTTGAAGTTAAACTATAAGAGGGACCAATAAAAAGGAATTAAGGGCTAATAAAAGGAAAACAAAACGTATTTTTACACTAGAAGGACGTAGACAACCCACTTGGCGGCACTAAAAATGTAACGTAACCAAAACGTTCTACGAAAAACGGATTCAAAACAGGTTTAATAAATTACAATCCCCATTTCTAAAATTTTTGATTTAAAGTATTACTCGTCAGGATGCACAAATGAACTGACTGCTGTTAAAAATAAAAGAGTCTTTTCCATTACAGAATTTGCCAACACATATGCGTTCGTAATTTTCGTAGAAAATGTTCAAATGTTTGTTAAGCTTATGGGACTTAACTACGGCGTCATCAATCCCTAAGCTTACAAACTACTTATGAACTAGCTAAGACTAAGGACGGCACAAATATCCATGCCCGAGGGGGGATTCGAACCCCCGTCCGTAGTGGCCGTGCAGACCGTGACTGGAGCGCTTCAGTCCCCTCGGCCACCGCGGCCCGCAATTTTAGTAGAAACTAGCTTATATGACCGTTCTTCGCAACGGTTGTTAAAGAGGACCTGTGTATATCATGGTTTTAAGAGTTACGGACCTAGGTCAACAAAAACAGAATCCTTGTTGGATCGCTCTGTCAATAAACTCAGTCTTCCTAGCCAAGATGTCAAATTTAAGTAGAGGTCATTGTCGAAAACGTTCATAAAGTTTTTCATGCAAAAAGTGAAATTAATTTAAGTCCGTACTCCGGAACGATGTAAATTTAATGTTAGTTTGTGTTCATAAAGTTAAGACTGCAGTGTGAAATTGTCTGTTTGGCATAAACTTCTGAAAACACTTCTATCGTTGAGATGAAAAGTAGTAATAATAATAACAGCGCCATTTATTGATTCTATTGTGTAGTACTAACCTGTAAGTGTATGCTGAAGTACTAGTATGTTTCAGTCTTGCACTGGGGACAATGTAGTTAACCTGTATGTTGTGCTTCCTATTATCAAAACTAGACGAGTGCTGAAAGTCTGGTAATTAAATCAACAGAGCAGTTCATGTCTGTCTAAATAAGACGTAAGTCGTCATTGTGGTGTCAGTGTGCAATAAAATAAGTCTGGGTAATGGTTGAAGGAATGGCGTCAGCTGATCGTCTGTATAGAATTTTCCATTAACTATAGTATTTCCAGTGAATTATCTTGACTGTGTTAGCAGCATCGGCCACTGTTTCACCTAATACATGTCCCCAAGTCCTGCTGTGATTACTTTGTAAAGCACGAAATTGAAATCGACGTCCTTTAATAGAACTATATATTCAGAACAAAAAGTACAATTTTCTCTGCAAAAGGAGACGCCTGTATCTATCTTAATATAGTCCGCACCAAAAGTAAGTAATTTCACATTTTAATCTCAATATTGTACGGAACAATCATGAAAGCAGAGAGGTTTCTGATGAGTTTGTTGCTCGCGTCTGTATATTACCTCTAGTGGCAGCATGGAGTGGCAGTCACAGAGCAGAAATATCTCTGGAGTGAGCATTCAAATGCGCAGAACAGTTTTCGTGTCCTGAACATTAAGATGGAAATGTCACGTAATATTGGGAAAAACATATTAATCGCTGACTTTATCTTGGTCCTACTTTGTTCGGTTAAGATGAATGACTATGTGTAAATTGCTCTTTTAGCGACTCTTCCTCCACTCTCTTGCAACAGCAGCGCCGAAAGCGGCTGGCAAATTACATTTCTGAAAATGATATTGGATAAGTGCGAATATTGATTTGTAACAGTTTTCACAAATATCTTCTTGAATAGGAATTTGGAATGTATTGTAAGACTGCCTGAATCATGAGACTCTATACAAAAGAGTTTCGCATGAAAGTGCTGGTCATAATGAGATGAGAAAACAATGGATGTATCTGATTCGGTAAAATTTTACTTTCTATCATGGCGGCCTGGTGTTTTTATGTTGGTAACATCAATAACACGATGTAAAATCGTTGCAAAGATGACCGAGCCACATAGAGTGTAGATAAATACTGTTGTTCCTGCTGTATGCTTGATTTCACGACAAAATATTTGCATGCCACGCGACTGGCTTATGACGATGTCACATGATTCTCGTTATTCAACATAAGTTGCCAACATTATCACAGGAGGCCGCCGGGATATGAGGAGGACTACGTCACATAGTTTTCCTTGACCCAGCTGTCAAACGATAACACCTTTCACAGCAGAAAGTGTGGCGGCTATATGTATCAGAGATCACTGATTAGCACAGATCAGTGAGCTTACTGGCACAGACATATCAATATCTATGGCCTAAGAGACATTCATTAATGTATGTCTATGTTTCTACCCATAGAGTAGATATTTCTACTCTATGTTTCCACCACGCTTCCACGATAGTGATCAATGTTCCATGAGTAATTTTATCTTTGAGTCTATCTGGATTTTTTATCTTTGTTTTGTGTCTCTGTTCATAGTCGGTAATGTGTGGTTGACGGAAACATGTGATCTATTTAAAAAATTGCGTATTTGATATTCCTCGTCGTTATTAAAGTCTGAAAGGACCGCATTGTCTGACGATTGAAAGAATAAACAGATTATGACTCGTGCCGGAAAGTTCGTAAGTCACAGAGTATATAGCTTTTCCTAAGAGTATTTATTGCATATTTTGCGAATTTTTGCTCGTCACATTCACCCACTGCCACGCACCGCGCCCAAACTCCCTTACTAACATCATTAGACCAAGGGCTATCTACCACCACAACCACGACTGGGTGGCAGTATGTGGTCATGGGGAAAAGTCTGTCAGCACGTACACACACAAGCCTTTTATATATAGATATAGATTGTTTGACAAATCGCTCGTGTGTGGCGAGGTGGAGGCGAGCTACGGATTGCAGCGATTCGTCGCTCGTGTCTGGGGGGGGGGGGCTTTATATCTGATTGGCTGTCACCATCTGTGTTACGACTGGTCGGCTGTGTTGGCATGGGCCTATATATATATGTAATAAAAAATGGGAGTACCTATTTTTTTTAAATGCAGTTGATATCCGATTGACCTATGGCAGCGCCATCTAGCGGACCAACGATAGCGCCATCTGCATTCCCCTTATAAAAGTTTTTGTAGTTTTTCCGTTTGATGCTTATTTCGTGAGATATTTGGCCCGGTCACTACCAATGGACCACCCTGTATGTCAAACTTGTAACTCGATTACGCGGGCATTGATCCCGTGTCATGACAAAATATTAATGGTTATATACTAATAATTGTGACGAGTGGTAATGTCAAAATGCATTGCCGTGAATACGAGGCGCGTCCAGAAAGTAGGTTCCGTTTGGTAATAAAATGAAATTGTACACAGATACAGAAGAAATTTTTTATTGCACAAAATTCTACAACTCTTAAACTACTTTTGCACATAACTGCCGAAATTTTGTAGGCACTTGTCACAGCGTGCCACAAGTTTTTGCATGCATCCTTCACAGAAGGTTGCCGCCTGTGTATTCAACCATGTGATAACAGCTCTTTATCATCGTTGAAGTGTTGACCACCAAGGACAGATTTTAGGTGTAAGAAGAGATGAAAGTCGCTAGGAGAGAGGTCCGAGCTGTATGGAGGATGATCAAACAGGTCCCATTGAAATTTCCGTAAGAATTGTTTGGTCACATTCGGTGTGTGAGCTCAGGCATTATCGTGAAAAAAACCTTTTTACAGTAATCCTCTTCTTACACCTAAAATCTGTCCTTGGTGGACAACACTTCAACGATGATGACGAGCTGAAAGAACATGTTACCACATGGTTGAATACGCAGGCGGCAACATTCTATGAAAAAGGCACACAAAACCTTGTGCCATGCTATGACAATTGCCTACAAAATTTCGGAAGCTATGTAGAAAAGTAGTTTGACAGTTGTAGATTTGTGTACAATCAATATTTTTTCTTTATCTGGACCTGTTCGTTTTATATAACCAAACGGAACTTACTTTATGGACGCGCTTCGTATTTTTAGAGTGGAATTTTGACACATTCAAAGCAAATAGCTATCAATGTTCTTGACGAATTACAGTGTAAATTTTATTAATCCAACTGATAACATTTGAAGCTGAGAGTACTTCGTATCTACGTAACAACATATTTGGATATTGTGACATTATCGTAGAAAATTGTTGAATGTTTGTGGTTATGTACACAGTACGGTAATGTAATTTGGAATATGCGTTAGGCAACCATACAGTACAAATTTCAGAGTTTACTGAGGGCAAAAGATCAACAGGTGTTTTTTTTTTTTTTTTTATAAATAAATAAAGATTATAGATACTACTTTTACCGCAAAATAAATCGCTGCAGAACTTCTACAGAAAAGTACATCGAAAACCAGTCACTACATAGTTGTGACAGGCTTCCTTTTCCTTGGCGTAGCTTTGACTATAAAGTCTTTTACATCATAAAAAATGTCACTCACGACTATAGAAACCAATAAAAATACGTTCGCGTAACTACGAACAAAACATACTTTATAATCGTGCGGTAATACCGGTGTAATGATTTAGAGTTTCACGTTCGATATATAAACATAATAGGCCGAGCTAAGATACTTCGATTGTAAGCATTCTTGGAAATTACCGCCTTATGCAACAATTTAACCAAAAACACGTTGTTTCTTTTAAAAGCTGTAAATCATATGCTATTAGTTGGCTGCACTGGGAGAAAGAGGCGGGACCTGTCCTAACAGCAGCAGTGTAATTGCCGTGCGCTCTAAGGCTCTTTGCTGCGGGGTACGCAGTTGCTGCCCGTTGGAGGATCGAGTCCTTCCTCGGACATGTAGGTTTATTCTAGTTGCCAATACCATCTGAATATTTTAGTTACAGAAACTGGTATCGGGAAATTGAATTAACCAGTGGCGTAACTAGGACTTGGCTTTGGGGGGGGGGGGGGGATAGATCTGCTTGACGAGCAAAATTTTAGTCAGTTTCCAGACAAAAAATGTTCAAATGTTTGTAGAGCTTATGGGACTTAACTACGGGGTCATCAGTCCCTAAACTTACAAACTACTTATGAACTAGCTAAGACTAAGGACATCACAATATCCATGCCCGAGGGGGGATTCGAACCCCCGATCGTAGTGGCCGTGCCGACAGTGACTGGCGCGCCGCAGAGCTCTCGGCCACCGCGGCCGGCTCAGTTTCCAGACAGACTACTATCTACCACTCCCGTTGAAGAAACTAATTCACTCCCATCCAATGAAAGCTTATGGTAAAACACCCCAAGTTTCCAATCTTTACCTTTACCAGATTGCTGTTATACGATTTCTCTCTCTCTCTCTCTTTTCCGGATTCTGGGGGGGGGGGTGTTTCTATCCGCCTCATCCCCCCCCCCCATAGTTAAGCACTGGAATTAACCTATGTAGGTTAATTCTACTTGTAGATACCGTCTAAATATTTCGGTATGAAAGATTTAAAATATTCATATCGTCAACTGGAAATGACTTAAATGTGTAAAATCTAGTTGTCGATAGCAATTTCCAATTCTGTTATTTTCGTTGCATTTCTAATGAATTTCCATTGTTTTCCGTTTCATATTCTTCATTCTAGTATGTTCCCGCCCAAAACCCCCATTTTCCGCGCTAGTCCCGTTGAATTTGACGAATATTTCGATGTTTTGCCGCGCCATGTTGTATGTAGTGCGTCTCTGCTTTATCTACGACACCATTGGTCAAATTTGAAGGGTGGTATCGAGTACTGGAATTTACCCGATTTCTCCACTCAGGAGCCATATAAAAGTGCGCGACCTTTATGTACCCATGTCCGGTCAGTATTTATCGTCGTAAAGCGGAAATTTCGTTGCCTATAGTAGCGACTATGTCGCCTCTGCATTGAATAAAGTAAAATTCTACCTATTGCATCAGCGGCGTAGTGTGATAATGTTGGCAACCACTTCTGTTATGCTCTATGAGGACTCAATCATATAGAATGAGAGCGAATAATGTTTCGTACTGGCAGTGAAATAAATAATTTACACCACGATTGACAAGTTCTTGTATGTACCCTTGTCCGGCCAGTGAATTAATTATCGTCTTTAAATATTTTTTTATTTTTATTTTTTTATTTTTTGTTAGCAAACTAAGGTGCCGAGGCATTAAGGAAAACTGTCAAGTTCCTACGAGCTGTGTACATCGAAAGTAACGGCAGTGCGATCGATATATATCGGACGGCGATTCATACCGAAATGATAACTATCGGACAACCGAATGTTGTTATTTTAACGAATGTCATGGTTTTAAAGGATGTGGCAAGGCATGAACATAAGAGTACTGCTTAAATTGTTGCGAGTGAACAAGCGAATGTTGTGACTGTTATGAATGTCATGAAATTAAATGATATCGTTTGGTATGAACCTGAGAGTACAACGTGTTAACTGTAGATGGCAGAGCTCGCCTTAGCCCTGAATCGGTACAAGTCGGTAGACGTCAGGCGGCTTGGGCAGGCAGTCTTTGTTTGGAGGATGCAGCCAACATTACTGACTGAAAGTGCTGTGGGAGGCAACAATAAACGTCTGCTTTCTTTGTTTGTATACCAGTGTTCTGAGCGTTCGGTTTTGTGTAATACGTACCTTAAGTGAGTGATTCCTGTAGTTGGTATCGTTATCAACCATTCTCGTGAGAATGCTGCTTTGTTTCATTTACGACCAACATTTAACGCGACGTGCGCCACCTGTACTTTCGCGGAAGCATGCCGCATAGTTTGTGTGTCAGCACTGCAGGACGTAGGCGTGGCTTGTCTCCCCCGCTCGCCTCTCTCCACGCGGCTGCCGGGTGTGAGGCGGGAGCTTCGTTCGAAGAGTTGCTTTCTGACTACCGCGCATGCGCAATACGAAAGTTCGCGTTTGAAGAGGGCCTGGCGCCGAATCTGGCTACTTGATGCGGGGCGTCAGCTGTTCGAAGAGCTGCTAGCAAGCAGAACCAAGTAGTCAGATGCTGCCCGAGGAAATTTTTCTGGTTGCCATATTCGCGCATGATCTTAGCTCTCTTATTTGGGGTGGGGATATACGACGCGCGCTTGTTCAAAATGGAAGTTATCTCAGAAGTAGACAAATTAGACTATTGTGTGTTTCTTCTGTAATTGTACGGAATTATTTATTCTTATAAAATCACCTGTAGAAGGTAACAGAATTCAAAATTACATTCGTTCCAAATGTCGAGCGATTCAGAGTTCGTCTCCAGTGACGTCGATTTCTACGCAATGTTGTTACGCCGAAATAAAAGGAAGGAATCAGAATTGCTACGTTTCTCAGATAGGGAATTTGTCCAACATTTTTGGGTGGGATGGGCTCTGACAGAACAATTTAGAACTTTGTTTTCTTATACGTACCAGGACGCGGGAATGGGGGGGGGGGGGGAGATCTATTACAGCATAATCTGATTCTTTTTGTGGCTTGCTGGGCTTGAAGCTGCAGATTTTCGTAATGTAGCAGACAGGTTCAATGTTTATCAGCTCCTTGTGTTTGGAATTTAAAGGAGCTGCAAAATTTGAGTCGCCTGAGTGTGGACGTTATAAAGTGATAACTGCATAGGCAACAGATGATACAGAGTCCCCCATTTGCGCAATAAAGGAATGGAAGGTGCAATAGATGGGACCCATGTCAGAATACACATGTCCAAAGAAGATCCAGATTTTTTCCCGTTCAGTTGCAGGTGGCTTCTGCAAGAGACACATTAGAGGCCTATTCTGGATCGGTCCACGATATCAGAGTATTCAGAACGAGTACGCTGTCGGAAACCACTGAGAAAAAGTGCCGAGGTTTTTATATTTTGAGTGATAGTGCTTATCCCGGTTTGAGGCATTTGTTGTCACCGTACCGAAGTATTGGGCGTTTATCACGGCGAGACAGTAAATTCAACGTTGTTCTCTCAAAAACAGGACCTGGGCCTATTAGAGACAATGTTTTTTGTATGCCCTTAACAGTCATCTCCATTTGTTCTCGTACTACACTGCGGTGAATGCTTTTCCACAATTTTCTTTCAAATAAGCCTCCCTACCGCCCCGCAACAGCTGTTTCAGTTAAAATCTCTCGCTGTGGTTCTTGCAGAACTCTATAATAGCTAATGTAGAGTTTCTACACCACAATGTTTCCTGAGTGTCGAACACGAGTGGTTTCTGTGTCGGAGAAACAGCTAACTTATATAGATAACCATACTCCACGAATTAGGAATCACCTCCACCTGACAAGAAAACACAAAATGAGAACTCAGGACAGTATTGTACAATAAGTTGACTCACGAAATTAAACAAATAACTAGTATGGACAGCTGTAGAAAAGGTGTCAAAATGTTCCTCCTTACAAAAAGTTATCATATGGCGAAACAGTATATAAGTAAAATATAATCTGAAAAAGTACCATCAACTTTCCTTAATGAAATGCGAAACTATATTTTGTAAGTAGTAGGCATATAATGTGCTATATTGTAAATATTTTTCTATATATTATGTGTATCTTTCATTTAAGTATGTGTCTAAATATATTTGTTTTATGACGAAACCCATCTCATGTAATTTTCTAAATGAATAAATCAAACATGATTTAAATAACATTCGCGCCGTTGCTGTTCATTCTGCTGCCTTTTCATGCTACACTAACGAATGTGGCGAACAGGCTAAATAAAGCGAGGTGGTTGTTCGAAGTGCCCAAACACCAAGCATGGACACATGACGTCACCGTTGCCGCGCATGCGCAGTAGCGCCTATTTGCTGGCTCTCCAAGTAGCGTTCTGGCAACTCTTCGAACAAAGCTGGGGCTTGTTTCCTCTGCTCCCCGCTACCCGCATCACAGCTCAGCCATCTAACAGTTTACACACTGTACAGCTGAAATTGTTACGAGTGAAAAGCTGTACCACATCCTTCAACATCGTGACATATTCATAAAAATCATAACATTCGCTTGTTCGATAACTATCATTTCGATGCCTATAGTTTGTTTTCATTACATGAATTTGGCAGAAACGTCTGTTTTCATTGACAACGAATATAAATTGTTTATTGAGGGAATGTGATCAATTTGCATTACGTACAAGAAACTGTTACTCGCCTGTTTTTCAATTACTTCTCTGATTCATAATCTGGTTGCAATTTGTTATAACCAAGAAATTTCATAGAATTATCACGTCATGATCAACTTCGGGGTAAAAGTGCAGGTTATGCGGCAGCGGCTAGCCATCGCGCTCGCTAGGTTAGGAACGGCAGAGTAGCCAATCAGGAGTCGCGATGCCGCGGTCAATAATAAAGAGCGTAAACAAATCGAAGCGGTGTATGCGAAACTTTTTGACGATCAACAAGTTACAGTTTGCATCAGTATGGATGTCACTTGATCACTGTTTCGAACATATAAAATAAATAAAACATGTCATACCTGCTCTATGGTTGACAGGTTCATGTACCCTTGTCCGGCCAATAAAAGTAATTGCGGTGATTTCAAAGAATGGTTGCAATCGAGGTAGCTCGGACAGCGTACTACTGTAAACCGACTGAGCGTTTCCGAACCGAAGATACATACTAAAAACAAACTTCTCGTTTAATCTATACTTAACCTAAGACGATCACGGTTTCGTACAGATCATAAAATAAATAAAACATGCTATACCTGCTCTAAGGTTGACTGCTGTGGTGTACTAATAATAGGTTACTTATGACCGTAATACGACAATTATCTAAAAATCCCTTACAAATGGAAAATCAGTTACAATCACACAAGCGCCGCACCGAAATGAGCGAATAAACTTTAGGTTCGTTCCAGCAGCTGCCAGACGGCTACTTTTAAGCGCTAAGAAACAGGTGTTACTGCGCATGCGCAGCTACTATGACGTAAAAACTCTTGTTTGATACTTGCACTGCTGGAACGCTTTTTGCACTGTTTCTAATTGCAGGCGAAGGTGAGTTTAAAGGAATAATTAAAATACTTTCCTTCCTAATAACGAAGAAGTGTAAACGAGAAATATCTGATCTCAAGTGGGATTGCAGTGTCTTCGAAATAATCGAAAAACACGCTACAAACACAAACGTATCATGTGATGGCTACCCCCCACTCTAACTCAGACCTTTCTGCGCATGCGCAGATTGGCAGCTTGACCGCGCCAGAAATATTTTTTCGGGTAGCGTCTGGCTGCTTGCGGCAACTGCTGGAACACCAAACAGCCACACTCCAAGTAGCCAGAAGCGGGAGAAGGCGCTGCTGGAACAAAATTTCAGCGTTGCGCATGCGCGTCAAGCAATCTGGCAACTGCTGGAACGAACCTTTTGAAATTCACGCCAGATTTACTCGTCATGAAACACGCAATCTTTTTGGCTGGCATAATTCGACTCCTGATTGGCTGCTCTGCCGTTCCTAACCTAGCGAACGCGACGGCTAGCGTCTGCCGCATAAACTGCACTTTAACCCAAGTTTGGTATTAACTAGTAGCTACACAAATCAGATATTCCGCCATCCTAGTTTCCCGTCACCGCTAGCGAAGCAATAGTCGACGTCTGATAAATCAATCGCACTGCAGTTTCATTTCCATGTACACAGCTCATAGACCGATGACAACATAGATTGCGTGTGACGTCATTATATTGAAACCAACATCTAAGTCACGTGACTCGGAGCAGAAAGCCGTTTTCATCATTACGAGTAATGAGAAATATAGCTGAGGGTTGCAGTTCTTATCCTTTGTAATGGAAATGAAACGTATATTTAAACAATAAAACGTCTTGTATTCTTTTTACATCTTTATTAGTACAATTGGCGTTAATTCTCTGCAAATGCAAGAATTAATGCGAAAACTACAGTTTTTACATGTGCCTAGATGAAACGTATTGACAGTCCTTTTACAAGCAACAGAACAACAGATTTTACGCGAAAGATTGTCGTCGTATTGTGAGTCTTTTATTTTGTATTTTACACAGGAGTAGAAGATCAAATATCAGTTTGAAAGCAGCATCAGTTTCCATAAGATTCCTCAACAATAAATGTGAGATGTTTCGTTGTGCTTTTATAAGAAATTAAATCTGTTTGCATCCATAATGTCCTGTTTTAACAAAATACAACCGTTTACATTTTAAGACTTTTGCCACAGACCGTGATGCCAAAATGTAAAACAACCAAAGTATTAGCTGTTTACATTAAGTAATAGGGTAGTGAGGAAACATGATCGATGCACTCGGTAAGAAGTGACTTTATAGATATAATAAATAGTCTGTATGAATCTTTAACTTTCTGTAACGTTATTGGAAGCAAATTTTTACAAGAAATGACTTACTTGCTGACTATGGTGAAGAGCAGCTTGAAGTATCTTCTCAACGATAGTCACGTTCATAAGTTGCAAAAAGTAAGAGATTCATAGCGTAACACAAACACCGATGATATTAATTCTGTTGCTTCTAAAAGTAACTGACAACACGGTACTTTTCACCTGGGCACATGTAAACACAGCATTAATATTAATAACAAAATGAAATTACGTTACCTTTGCTACTAGGTGTGTAATAAGATACGAGAAGTCGTTTTATTATTAAAATTAACGCTTGTTTTCTCCTGTAAATGATAAAAACTGTTGCTCATAATGACGAAAACTGTCACGTGACTCGGGCAATTTTAGATGTTGTTTTCAAACAAGGAGGTTATTTTAACCTCCTTGGTTTCAAACCATAACACAGCAGAGATAGGGACACGCACGGTCTACGTTATCTTTGGTCTATGTATGACACAGCTCCTAGAAAATTACCGGAAAATTTAACCTCAAACTATTAAATTATATATATTTTTGACGAATTACAGCGTTCAAATGAATTTGCGATGTTATGGCTTCACTGTATTACGCTGTGGTATAGGAAAGAGACAACGTGGCGAATGGAGATTTGTGTGTGGGGGGGAGACGTGCAGGGAAGAGTCCTCTGCAGTCGGGCTGGTCACTGTGTCCTCGGTGGCGGAGTGGTCAATGCGTCTGCCTAGTAAGCAGGAGATCCCGGGTTCGAATCCCGACCGGGCACAAATTTTCATTCGCCACAGTTTGGTATGTCATCTAAACCTAATACAGTGAAGCCATAACATCGGAGGTTGCCATTTATTTCATTCACACTATTAAGAAATAAGAACTATAATAACAAGATAATGAAATGCACAGGCAAACGAAATTACCTTAGCAGCCGCCTCAAAGAAAATGGCGTATAAAAGGCCCGTGACACCAGCCCGTACACTTTCCACAGTTTTGCTCAAGTCGCGAAATAACTTGAACAAGTTGTGACCGTCGAGATCTCCGTTATTAACCGCCCTCTCAATCGCTTTCGCCGCCTTCATGACATTCGTCCCGCAATCCCTCCCTCCTCCGAATTCGTCGTACAAATTGAGCTGCTTCTCGGAATCGATGAGCGATTTGGCGGTGCACTTGATGACCTGCAGCACGCACGAAGCGAACCTGTCCGTGACGGTGTACTGCGGCTCTGGGAGAGTGTCCTCTTCCGCGTCCTCGACGGCGGTCGGCTCCACGACCAACGGCAACTCCACCGTCACCATCTGCCCGTCTTCCGAAGTGAACCGGAAGTGGTGGGGCCAGCTTATGGCGGTGGTGGGCGCGTCCAGGTACTTGAGCACGCAAGTGTAGGAGACGCGAAGTAGCATTACGAAGAATACGGACTCTTCCGAGGAGGTGACGAAGGAGCCGCAGTAGGTCCTCGGGACGTCGTAGCCCTTCTCGCGCAGGTAGCTGACGGTCTCCCAGACGACGACCGACTCCTCCTGCTTGGGCGCCTTGCCCGCGTTGTCGACCAGCACGATGAGCGGGTGGTCGGGGTCGATGCGGCGGTCGCCGTCGGAGGCGTCCTCGAGCACGGGGTCGAGCGCGGCGCGCATGGCCCGCCGGGGGCAGACGGGGGGCGGCGGCGAGAAGTGCAGGTCGGCGTCGCCGGCGCCCGGCGGCGGCGCAGACAGGCTGGCGCACACCAGCGACAGGTCCCGCTCCGCCAGGTGCCGGCACAGGTGGAACATCTCGTCCAGCGCGCGCCCGCTCTCCGCCATCGCGCCCGCCACCTTCGCCACAGAACACCTGCTTCACAACAGCCTAGCATTCCTTTCTAGACTGTAATTACACTAGTCAAGTAGTTGAAGGATAAATTCGGGTGTCCGATACCAGTCGCAGGCTTTAAACAATGACGTCACACCTTGTCCAGAGACACAGAGTAACATATACAGAGAAGCAGCCCACCCTAAACCACTGTCCTACGCTCCCCTCGTAGTTCCGTAAGATGCTAGCAGGTGTCAGGTGGTTCGCTGGCTTAGGGTGCCTCTCGCACGTCAGAGGGTAGCGTGGATGGGAGGCTGAGGGGAGAGCTCGTGCCGCCTGCCATGAGGCCACGGCTGTGTCCGGTGTGCCGGCGATTGAGGGGAGGTGGTGGTGGGGACAGCCACTACCTACCGCCTGCTCTGGCCAGTTTAAGGAGCCGCTTCTGATCGCAGCGCCATCATGGGACATCTTACGGAACTGCTGGAAACCCTCCCACCCCGCAGCCCGGAGCTTAGGACCGGGCCCTTACACTACGTTTACATGGAACACATCTCCCGGAAGACGAAAACCGATTTTCCTAAACCGTTTTTCGCTCGTGTTTACATGGCATAGCCTGAATCGGATTTCGAAGCTCACTTAATATGGCGGCTGGAAAACAGCTGATTCAGTTCCTTATTTAGTCTGCACAATCGCTATTTTTCTTTATTTAAATACACAGATTTATGTTCACTCTAATATTTATACTTTTATTTGACATTAGAAAATATCACTGTCCATATGTGCCGAAAATTCTTAACAAACAAACACAATCTGACAAGCCAAGAACGCCTCAAAAACGGTTGCGTTTACATGGGCACAAAAATCGATTGTGGAACTGGAAAACCGCTTTAGAGAAGCGGATTTCCAGAATCGATTTTGGAGTGTTTACATGACCAACCAAAAGCGGAATTGGAAAATCGGTTTACGAAATCCGGTTTTGGGAGCCCATGTAAACGGCGTGACTGCGATAGAGCAGTCGTAATCACTGTCTCCCGTCTGTATATATTTGTCTGTGCCAGAGACGTTGCGGTCACGATACTTTTGATCAGTGATCTGTATACAAACTGGATGCATAACTTTGGTGTCTGAGCATAGAACCACATATACAGTCACGACACTCCCGCAGATTTTTGTTATGCACTGCGACAGCAGCGCTCCAAGCGGCCGGAGAGCAACGTTCCTGAATACGATATTGCATGAGTGCGAATAGTATCGTTTATACTGATTTTAACATACTTTTTACATCAGGAAACGTATGTAGTGTTATAAAAATAGACAATAATTTAAAAATAGCTCCACCTTTGTCTTTCTTAGGTTTCCTAAGATCCCTGTCACGGTACGAAACAATACATTACAGCACAGTTTATTTACTTTTATCTTGTAACCTACAAGCTTTTACTGAATAATCTCATTTAATATTAAAATTAGAAAAATGACTAGGAAACACCAGAATTGCCCTTTGGTAGAAAAGCCGTCGCTTTTCTACTCAAGAACGTCAACACTTCTTCACTACAATTTCAGTAAAATTGATGAGGGTGGAACATATAAAAAGAATACAGAATGTAATAACTACAGCATTTAACATAATAAATCAGTCGCCACAACTGTAGCTGAAAGATAAAGTCACAGACCTGACAAGAAAACGAAAAAAGCAATCAAACTGCTGTCAACAAAGAAGAACCCAATTCTACAATTGTTGCTACAATTTAACCACAAACAGTAAGAATCTTCAAGACATTATTTTCTTAAGCTAAAGTAATCACACTCAAAAGAATATGCGCGTATAAGAAAGACGAGTGAAGCCTACAAATGTGCGAATCATTAGACGTCATACCGAAATGACATGTCAAAAAGCACTTTGTCATAGGAAGAACACAACGTAATATACATTTATCTTTGTCTTATATTTATATGCTACTTACTTTCAGCGGAAAAAGCTGCAAATATACAAGTATTCGTAAGTATTGGTTCATGACGAAGTTCTTCGTTATACCAGTCAATCGGCTGTTTTCACATTAGTTTCCGTATTATGTATGTCTGTTGATATTTTATTAATGTTTATAACTCAAAAATTACACTATTTTGTTAATTACGCACATAAATAATGATAAACAAACACTGTTCCTTCCGCAGCTTGCCCACCGCTAGGAGCGCTAGTGTCGCAGTAACTGTCAGTTGGTAACAACTTTTACAGCAGTGAGTGTCGCGACTGCATATGTTAGACTGCGATAGAACTGCAGCGTGCCTGCACATTCATATGTTTTACACACAATTTCGCTTTGACTGCCATGTTTAAATTTGGCAAACGAATTTCGAATAGTTATTACGTGACAAAAAATTGCTTACTTACCTTCTGATTTGATTTTTAGTCTATATGCGACGTAATAGATTGTTATTAGAGTGGAGTCGAAACGTATTTTCTTTTGGTTTACTTATAATACTCAATAGCCGCCATATCTGAATTTGGCAAGAAACGAAATAGGAACGTCTATGGCTTGCACGCTCAGACAACTGAAGTTCAACATCCAGGTAGCATAGAGATCAATGCTTTTGATACAAGGATCGCATTATGATAAACAATTGAATGTGACAAGAGAATAACTATCTGAGCGGTAAAAAGTATCTAAGTAACATAATGAGACTACCGCGAGAAAATTGGAGACTTTGGCCGGAAAAATGCTAAATTGGAACATATAAAAATGTTCAAAAACTAAGTCCCATAATTACAACACGTTGTAATTAATATTCATAAACCTTAACGGGACTATCGCGGAAAAATTGGGGATTTAGAATGGGAACATATTAAATTGGAACAAAGTAAAACGCTAAAACATATTTCAGATAAAGTCCAGTTACTGATACCTGTCCTTTATACTTTATTGTGAACCAGAAAATATGAAGAACTGGTATCGGTAACTAGGCTTGACATATATAGGTCAAGTCTAGATAGCCATACCAGGTCTTCATATTTTTGTCATGTACAAACAGTATACAAACAAACGTATGGATACGCAGTATCTATATGTGGAAGAAAAATATCTAGACTTGACCTAGTTACTGATACCAGCACTTCATATTTTATGGTTCACCAGTATTTATTAGTCATTTATACTTTTGGTGAATGAAAAAATATGAAGAGCTGGTAACGGTATCTGGACTTGACCTATATAGGTCGGTCAAGTCCAGATACCGATACCAGCTCTTCATATTTTCTCGTTCACCAAAAGTATAAAGGACTGGTATCGCTATCTAGACTTGACCTATATAGGTCAAGTCTAGACAGCGATACCAGATCTTCATATTTTGTCATATATCCACCTATACGCAATATCTATGTGTGAAAGAAAAATATGAAGGGTTGGTATCGCTATCTAGACTTGACCTATATAGGTAAATTCTAGTTACCGATACCAGCCCTTCATATTTTGTGGTTCCCCAATACTTATTAGGTATCGGTATCTGGAATTGAGCTATATAGGTCAAGTCCAGGTACCGATAGCAGCCCTTAATATTTTCTAGTTCACCAGTATTTATTAGATAATATTATCTAAGCTTCATCTATATAAGTCTATTTTTATTTCAAATATAGATCGTACATATAGGTCTCTAGACTTGACCTATTTTGGTATATATATGAAAAAATCGGATAGCTGGTATCGGGAACTAGAGTACCGTATGTACACATTTAGTAGGTGTCGAAATCTGCACATGCCCTATAAAATTAGCTGTAGTTACCAGTAACAAATCCTCGCACTTTTGTTTCACTTATATATGCCGCTCACAATGATGCCCAGATCAGTTATATTTTACTTACAGACGTGGCAACGAAAGTTGTTAATGTTGGCAATCATGTGACTTCCCCATTAGACAATCGCGCACAAATGAAATGTTTTGTTAGGAAATCATCAATTTACGAAAACAGCTGTGCATTTTATTATGATAACAATGATTTCTAAATAAATGTTTTGTTTACAAAAAATCAAACTCACAGTATACAAACGAACATATCGTAATTGGAATTAAAAAATATAGTTCTATTTTTCTAGCAGTAATGAAATGATTATTCAAGGACTAAATGAAAAAAAGGTATAAATCGATATTGTAGCAATTATGAAACTTAAAAATCAGTAACACTACATATAAAAAAATATCAAAATACACGTAACATAGCCATAAAACAGTTAACGCTCAAATAACAAATGACAAAATTTAATACATACCATGCGTTTGATAATCGTTATATTACATATTTTAAATGTTTAAGAAATCATGTATTAAAAAGGGGCTTTTATTATTAAAAAATCACGAAATAGTGACATATAGGTACATTCTCATGTAAGTATTATCTGTGGAACAGATTTATCAGCGCAAACATAAATATAAACGTTGATGGAAATCATGACGTAATAAGTGACGTCCTTGGTCAAAGCCGACGGGTGGTATCGGAGACTAGACTTGACCCGGCACTTCTGTACGAATTAAGTACTGTATTATCAATATTTACTCGCAATAGCGAATTTCTTTTAGCGTTACTGTATAAGGTATGGTTTAGATTAGATTAGATTAATATTTGTTCCAAAGATCATATATACGACATATCGTAATGGTGTGGAACGTGTCAGTTTAGTAAATGTTGTCTACACTTGACAATCAATATTTTAAAGATTTTTTTATATTTTTTATTTTATTTATTTTTTTTTTATTTTTTTAGGTTTATCTAAAAATTCATCTACATTGTGGAAGGAGTTGCCATTCAGAAATTCCTTTAATTTTACATACTAGTTGCTATCTGTCAGACTTTTGGTGCTACTTGGTAAGTGACCAAAGACTTTTGTGACAGCATAATTCACCCCTTTCTCAGCCAAAATTAGATTTAACCTTGAATAGTGAATATCATCCTTTCTCCTAGTGTTGTAGCTATGCACACTGCTATTACTTTTGAATTGGGTTGGATTGTTAATAACAAATTTCATGAGTGAATATATATATATTGTGAAGCTACCGTGAGCATCCCTAAATAAATGTCTGCAGGATGCTCTTGGGTGGGCTCCAGCAATTATTCTGATTATACGCTTTTGTGCAATGAATACTTTTTTACTCGATGTTGAATTGCCCCAGAATATGATCCCATATGAAAGCAGTGAAAATAGGGGTAGTAAGCTAATTTACTGAGATGTATATCACCAAATTTTGCAATGACTCTGATAGCATAAGTAGCTGAACTCAAGCGTTTCAGGAGATCTTCAATATGTTTCTTCCAATTCAGTCCCTCGTCAATGCAAACACCTAAAAATTTTGAACATTCTACCTTGGCTAAAGATTTATGTTCAAAGTCTACATTTATTAATGGCGTCGTGCCATTTATTGTATGAAACTGTATAGACTGGGTTTTATCAAAGTTTAATGAGAGTCCATGGAACATGGATATTCTACCAAATGGTGACATCTGAAAATTTGTGCCGGCCGGGACTCGAACCCGGGTTTCCCGCTTATCGCGAGCGGTCGCCTTAACCACTAGGCTTTCCTGGTGCGGGAATACAGATTAAGCTGCGAGTGCTAAGGGATGAATGCAGTTGACTCATATGTGCAGTCAGTGTGACATACGGAGGTTTGGTTCGGTCCTGGAGTCGTGTTCGGGTAGCCTAGTGGTTAAGGCGACCGCTTGCGATACCCGGGTTCGAGTCCCGGCCCGGCACAAATTTTCATATGTCACCATTTGGTGGAACATCATACCTTATATAGAGACGCTAAAAGAAATTCGCTATTGCAAGTAAATATTGATAATCAATATTATCATCACTGTAATTCGTCACCATACAGTAAGTACTGTACATGGTAGGAACATTTTTAGGTAATTTCCAAGAATTCTTGCAATTAAAGTAGCTCGGTATGAAGCGGTATTTATCGAACGTGCAACTACAATCTATTACGCGAGCACTGACGAGCGATATGACAAAATATGAATATTTACGAACGTATAATTGAGTTCCGTACAAATAACTTTGACGAGTGTTACTGAAAAATCTGAATTGACTTGAATATTTTCATACCAGAATCTAGCTTCCTAAATTCGTAGATGAAAGATCACTGTTGTTTGACGAATTACGGTGTAAATGTCATTGTTCCAACTGTCAGTGACATGAATTGAAGATGTGGAAGCAGTAACATATGCAGAAATAGTGACATTTTCGGTAATTTCCAAGAATGCTTGCAATCGAAATGTCTCTGCCCGAAACGATATATATCGAACGTGCAACTATAAATCGATTACGCAGGCATTAATAAGCGAGATGACAAAATATGAATGTTTACATACTAACTATTTTCACTAGTGATAATGTAATGCTGCGTTGGCGTGAATGTTTTTACAGCAGAATCGTGGCACATTCATAGAAATTTTCGTAGTAATTTGTTGAATGTTGCTGATATACTGTATATAGTAATGTAGTGTGGCATACGCGTTAGGTATTTATGCAGTATATATTTCTGAGATGAGCGAGGACAAAAGATCAATAATTTTGTTTGTATAAATGAATGACAATTATAGAAACCACTTTCATTACATAAAAAATCGTTGCGGAATATCTTCAGAAAAGTACTTTGAGAATGGGTCATTAAATGAGTGTGAAAGTTTTACGTTTCCTCTGCATAGCTTTGACTATAAAGTCTTTTAAATCATAATAAATAAGAAAAAACTTCATTATCAGTCAAGACTATAGAAACCAATAAAATGCGTTCCCATGACTCTAAACAAAACATACATATTAAGTACGCATGAATAGCCGCGTAATCGATTTAGAGTCGCACAGTCGATACGTATCGTTTCAGGCCGAGATATTTCGATTGCAAGCATTTTTGTAAATTACCACATTTTCATACAACATTGTTGAATGTTTGATGATATTTATTGTAGCTTAATTAGGAAATAACCTAAAAGATCGAAAACGAAACACTAACAGTTTTATTTCTATAAAGAGATAGTAATCATAGATACGATTTTAATTGCATAATAAATAGCCGCAGAGTATCTTCAGAAAAGTACATCAAGAACCAATCACTACACTTCTTTTCGCTTTGTGTAACTTTGACCCAAGTCTTTTAAATAGTAATAAATAACATAACTTCTCCATCACGGTTAAATTTTACTGTATATAAATATCACTTCTAGGTACTTTACCTCAACATACCTTGTCTTAAATTGCGTGTTTTGGAAAGCTCTTTAATGCGATGTTTCATTTTCCCACCAAATTTTCGTAGTAATTAAGATTAAATACGAAATCCGTCAAATACGGTACATTATCTTGAACTGAAGGTTACGCAACGAGACGTTCCTTTGTTACGCTAACTGAGCACAGGCCACGTGATGTAGTCGGCCAACCACAGCACACTGTAATAGCATTAATCAGCCAATAGTAGTCATTCAACACTACACTTTCCCGCCGCGGCAACATGCAAATACGTGTGATATCGTTCAAGTTGAAATATGCATATTGTATAGTAAGAAACAAAGTTATGTCTTCACATGCTACGCCCGCACATTAATCTGGACAGTCCTGTTATTTCAGTAAAAGACAGGCCTGTCTGCATCCCGTGAGAATTTTTTTTTAATTAACTGAAACATGAAGATTGATATCGAACGTAAACGCACGCGTGAAAGTGCGTGCGTAACATTTTTTGAAACGGTTGAAGTTACATTAATCTGGGCAATCCTGTGACTGCAGTAAAAGATAGCTCTGTCTGCATCCCGTGAGACATTTTAATTAAATGAAACATGAGGTTAAATTGTACGACGCTTCTCGCCAGGCTGCAATGGTTATGTTGGCACCAATGGTTAATGACGGCAACTCGGATGACCAATAAATGTTTTGTCTTCACAACTTCAATTAAAACGAAAATTATTTTTTTCTGAACGGACAAGGGTACATACAAGAATCTGTCAACCATAGAGCAGGTACAGTATTAATTTTGTTGCGAGTGAAACGAGCAGCAATAACACTTACTCCGTAGCTCGTGAAAAATATTAACGCAATTCTACACTTCATTGTTCATCTGTTGCCAACGTAAGCACTTGAGCCCGGCGAGAAGCGTTGTAAACTTTTACCAAACATGAAGATTCATATTGTCAACCGTAGAGCACGAACAACATTAATTAATTTCCACAAATTTGTCGCGAATTCCGAGGGCAGTGTTTCACGAGGATAGCTGATTTATTGACCAGACAAGGGTACATCGAGATCCTGTCAACCATAGAACAGGAACAGCATCAATTTTTTCCGAAACGGTTGAACTTACATTAATTTGGGTTAAATTTTACTGTATATAAATATTACTTCTAGGTACTTTACTTCAACATACCTTGTCTTAAATTTTCAGGGCGATTTTGTGTCCTACAATGCCCGGAATGACATTTATATACGTTAAAACTTTACCCCTTAATATTCGTATTTGTGACATCTCGCACGTCAATGCCCGCGTAATCGATTTTGAAATGCACTTTCGATATATATCGTTTCAGGCCGAGCTACTTCGATTGCAAGCATTCTTGGGAATTACCACAGTCTAACATATACAGTCATGACACTCACTGCTGTAAAAGTTGTTACCAACTGACAGTTGCTGCGACACTAGCGCTCCTAGCGGTGGGAAAGCTGCCGAAGGGATAATTTTTGTTTATAATCGCTTAATTAACGAAATACTTACTATATTTTTGCGTTACAAGCATTATTAAAATATCGACAGACAAACATAATACGGAAATTAATATAAAAACAGCCTCATTTAAATAATTCAACGATATAAGGAACTACTGTCATGAACAAATACTTAGGAATATGTATATATTTGCAGCTTATTCCGCTGAAAGTAAGTTGCATATAAACATAATGGTATAATAAATTTATATTATGGTCTGTTCTTACTATAACAGCCAGTTTACGACGTGTATCAATTCGGTACGGAGTCTAATGATTCTCACATTTTTACACGTCACTCGTCTTTCTTATACGTGCTTAGTGTTTTAAGTGTAATTACTTTAGCTTTAAAAAACCTATGTTTTGATGATTCTTGCCGTTTGTGGTTCAGTTATAGCAACAATTGTGGAATTGGTTTCTTCTTTGTTGGAAAACAGTTTGGTTGCTCCTATCGTTTTATTTCCACGTCTGTGACGTTTTTCCTTCAGACACAGCTGTGATGGTTGATTTAGTATGTTAAATACCATATTTATTGCATTCTCTATACGTTTCCTATGTTCCACCCTCACCAATTTTACTGGAATTGTAATGAAGAATATTTAACGTTCCTGCATAGAACTTGACGTCTCCTGGTGTTTCCAAGGCATTTTTATTTTTAATAGAAAATGAAATTACTCATTTGAAGCCTGTATGGTACAGGATGATTGTAAATTAACTGCACTGTAATGTACCGTTTCGTACCTTATCAGCGATCTTATGAAACCTAAGAAAGACAAATGGGGAGCTATTTTTAAATTATTACGTATTTATAAGGCACTGCATACCTTCCCTAATGTAAAAAGTATTCTGAAGTCAATCTAAACGGTACTACTCGCATCATCAACTATCGTATTCAGAAACGTAGCTTGCCGGGTTAAAGTGCAGGTTATGCGGCAGCGGCTAGCCGTCGCGCTCGCTAGGTTAGCAACGGCAGAGCAGCCAATCAGGAGTCGCGACGACGCGGCCAATGAGATTGCGTGTTTCATGAAAAGTAAATTTCGCGTCAATTTCGAAGTTTATTCGAGGAAATCGGTGTTGCGTTTGTGTGATTGAGATTTTTAGATAATTGTCGTATTATGGGCATAAGTGACCTATTATTAATACACCACAGCAGTCAAACATGTTTTATGACCAGTACGAAACATTGATCATTGTAAGTGAAAGTTAAGTTAGGTATAGGTTAAACGAGAATTTTTTGTTTAGTATGTGAGGGCGCGTAGCGCCCGAATCTCCGGTTCAAAAACAGCTGTACGCTCGATATATATATAATTTCAGTCCGAGCTACCTCGATTGCAAGCATACTTGGAAATTATCGCAATTAGTTTTACTGACCGGACAAGGGTACGTACAAGAACTTGTCAACCACAGAGCAGGTATAGCATGTTTTATTTATTTTATGATATATTCGAAACAGTGATCAAGTGATATCCATACTGATAGCAACTGTAACTTGTAGATCGTCAAAAACTTTTGCATACACCGCTTCGATTTGTTTTCATAGTAAAATTGTAACGCTCTTTCTTATTGGCCGCGGCATCGCGACTCCTGATTGGCTGCTCTGCCGTTCCCAACCTAGCGAGCGCGACGGCTAGCCGCTGCCGCATAAACTGCACTTTTACCAGCTAGCCGGCCGCTTGGAGCGCTGCTATCGCAGCGTATAACAAAAATCTGTGGGAGTGTCATGACTGTTTATGTTAGACTGTGGAATTACCGAGGAGTCCTTTAACTCCGCAGTGTGCCGTAAAGTGCGACAGGACACATTGGTGTTCACCTTGCAGAGCATGATGGCGCCGTCGATGTCGCTGAGCGCGCGCCGCTTGTCGGGCGGCCTGGTCTTGTTGCCGACGAGCAGCAGGCGGACGTCGATGTCGTCGGCGCGCGCGCGCTCCACGGCGGCGCCGAAGTTGAGGCGGTTGCCGGTGATGTTGCGCACGATGACGAGGATGCCGCGGAAGTGCCCGCAGGCGAGGTGCCGCAGCGCGCGCAGGATGGCGCGCGGCGGCGGCGCCGTGTTGGGCTCGCCCAGCACGGCGGCGGCCAGCAGCCCCTCGCCCACGTAGCCCGCGGGCCACGGCTCGCGCCCCGTGCCGCCGCCCGACAGCACCTTCACCTTGCCGCACAGCTTCTCCTGGTCGCGCCGCACCACCACGCGCTCGCCCTCCAGCAGCGTGATGCCCGGGTTCGTCAGCACCGTGCCCTTCAGCACGTCCTCCACCATGTTCGGCAGGTTGCGCAGCCTCGAATAC
Source organism: Locusta migratoria (assembly GCA_026315105.1). NCBI lineage: Eukaryota > Metazoa > Arthropoda > Insecta > Orthoptera > Acrididae > Locusta > Locusta migratoria. The sequence continues at coordinate 298,729,038 of CM048746.1, forward strand.
ATCTCGCACTGCCTAATACACTACCCGATCCGGCTATTATCCCTTATTACCTTCTCCGGCAAAACCGGTAACGAAATACCCGACGTAGAATCTTTCCTTTTATTATGTACGAAAGAAGCGCCTAAGATTTTTATAGTTGCCAATTTTTTTGGACCTCGAAAAATGCCATTCGGCTACGGAATTTTCGCTGGTAATTATTTCCTCTTTCGTCCAACTGAGTGATCTCAATGCAAACTGGATACACAACTAACTATGCTCTCTGAGCATAGAACTGCAGCATGCCTACACAGTCATATGTTTTGTACACAAGGAGTTTAGAATAAAGAGAGATGGCGTTATCTGTGCCGAGTACATAGGTTAAAGTGCAGTTTATGTGGCAGCGTCTAGCCGTTGCGCTCGCTAGGTTGGGAACGGCAAACCAGCCAATGAGGAGTCGCGGTGCCGCGGCCAATGAGATTGCGTGTTTCATGACGAGTAAATTTGGCGTCAACTTCGAAGTTTATTCGAGGATATCGGTGCGGCGTTTGTGTGATTGTAATTGAGTTTCCATGTATAAGAGATTTTTAGATTGTCGTATTACGGACATAAGTGACCTATTATTAATATACCACTGCCGTCAAACATGTTTTTTTTTTTTTTTTTTTTTTTTTTTTTTAGTATGTGAGGGCGCGTAGCGCCCGAATCTCCGGTTCAGAAACACTCAGTTGATTTACAGTTGTACGCACGATATATAATTACTTTTACTGACCGGACAAGAGTACATACAAGAACCTGTCAACCACAGAGCAGGTATAGCATGTTTTATTTATTTTATGATATATTCGAAACAGTGATCAAGTGACATTCATACTAATAGCAACTGTAACTTGTAGATAGTCAAAAACTTTTGCAAACACCGCTTCGATTTGTTTACATTGTACAATTGTAACGCTCTTTCTTAATGCCCGCGGCATCGCGACTCCTGATTGGCTGCTCTGCCGTTCCCAACCTAGCGAGCGCGACGGCTAGCCGCTACCGCATAAACTGCAGTTTTACCGAGTACATACGTCAGTTGAAGCCTGTCCGCCATATTGGAAAGTTTTTTAATGCTATTTCTCCGTTTTTGTTTTTTTTTTTGTTTTTTTATTTATTTATCGTATGGTTTTACAAGTGGAAATGTTCAAATTTAACAGCCATTCTAGAGCACTTTCTGTCACTTGATGTAAACTCTCCAAGTCGCCATTAGATGCTCGCAGTGGACACTGCTTGGCGATACACCCTACGGTTTGCTCCTCTGCCCCGCAGTCACAGTCAGAAGATGGAAGGAAACCCCCACTTCTTCATTCTGTAAGCACACCTCCCTTGACCAGTCCGGATGCGGTTCAGTCTCGACCAGGTTTGGCGTGGTAGATGGAATCCCTCGACCTTCTTTGATGGATCTTGCACGAGGTGACCGTTGTGCGGAGGATTTTCGTTTCAGCGTTCTTGCCACTTGGAGGTCACGTCGAAGGAAGTGGTGCTTTCTGTGTCACACCAGGGAAGTTTTCGTGATTTCAGACGACTTGCTGGGGGATCCCTTAGAGCATCATACAAGGGAGAATTCTTGTGAGCCTCGACATTCTTTATCAATTTTACCTTAGCTGCTTTTCTCCTCAGATTCTGCAGAGCAATGTTAGCCAGTACACGTAACCACGGAATGGGCGTAGATCTGACAGTGCCAGTGATAATCCTCATGGCTTCATTAAGTTGGACGTCAATCTTTGTTGTGTGAGCGCTGTTTTCCCACACCGGCGCGCAGTATTCTCCAGCAGAATACACAAGTGTTAGCTCAAATGCAAATCATGTTAAAACTAAGTAGTAAAGCTTACTACGTCATATCGTGTCAGAAGATCATAGTAGTGCCGTACGGAAACTTTTTGACGTTAGGTGAGGCAAGATTGCGTCATCAAACCTCAGTCGCAGAGGCTAGTTTGCCAGTCTAGTAATGTATGTCTGTGTCTGTATACAAACTGGATGTATATCTTTGGTGTCTGAGCATAGAATTGCAGCGTGCTTTCACATTCATGTCTTTTGTACACAATTTTGTGTTGTGCGCCATGTTTAAATTTGGCAAACGAATTTCGGTCAGTTATTACGTGACAACGAATTTCTTTCTTACCTCCAGATTTGATTTGTTAGTCAAAATGCGATGCAATAGATTGTTATGGGAGTGAAATCGAAACGTATTTTCTTTTGGTTTACTTATAATACTTCATATCTGATTTTGGCAAGAAACTAAATATGAACATCTATGGCTGGCACGCTCAGACAACTGAAGTTCAACATCCAGATAATATAGAGATCAGTGGTCGACCCTCTTACTGTTAATGCATTGAACTCACAGTTTCTGCAATGTATGTACTTTTAAACATTATACTTTTTTGAATGCATAGTAAGGTTCAATTGTACGACGCTTCCAATGGTTATGAATCCAATGGTTATGTTGGCATAAATGATAACAGCGGCAACTCGGATGAAAACTTCATTTAAAACGAAAATTATGTATTTTTTATTATTTTTTTTTTTTTTGAACGGACAAGAGTACATACAAGGACTTGTCAACCATAGAGCGCGTACAGTACTAATTATGCTGCGAGTGAAACGAGCAGCAACAACATTTACTCTATAGCTCGCGAAAATTATTAACGCAATTCTACACTTCGTTATTCATCTGTTGCCAACATAAGCACTAGAACGCGGCGAGAAGCGTCGTAAGGTTTTAGCAATAATAATATATACACATCATAATATTGTAAAAAGATATTAAAAAAAGCCAAGATCGCTTATCATCAATTTTTATTTACGACGACCGGTTTCGCTGAACTATGTCAGCATCATCTGGTCAAATAAAATATTTTAGAAGGCCATAATCTTGTAATGTCAATCAGTTGTTATATAACAATTTACAGTGCATATATACGTACATTGTTTGTTCGTATTTTATGCTCCGCTATACCGTTCATCCGATTGCGATAAAACTTTGTCAACTCATTGCTTGCACTCGCGTGGAGGTTGTAGGCATACTAAAATTAACTTCGTTTGGTGCATGGAGGGGGTGCATTCAATTAGTTAATTCTTTTCTTACGCCTTCACGCCGAAATGGCTGGACGGATTTGAATGAAATTTGAAACAGAGGTAGCTTATACCGCGATTAATACATGGGCTACCTTTCACAAGCCATCGTGTGGTACGTGGCCGAGGGTACCTTACAATGAGAATACGTTTGTTTCTCTTCACGCTGAAACAGCTGGACTGATTTGAACGAAATTTACAATGCAGATAACGTACTCCCCGAATTAATATATGGGCTACTTTTGTAAGCGTTCGTAGGGGCATGTCGGAGGATATGTTACAACATCCATCCAAATTGTCTGACTGGTCACAATGAAAGACAGCACACAAAAGTAAGTTTTCATGAAGGAGATTTTTAGAATCTGCAAGTCAGTGAATTTAGCAATGGGGAAGGCCGGACGCAGTAGCCGAGCGGTCTACGGTGCGCCAGAAACAGTCTGCTCGGCCGCTACGGTCGGGGGTACGAATTCCCCCTTGAGCATTGATGCTTGTGCTGTCTATAGTATAAGGTAGTTCATAAGTAGTTTGTAGGTTTAGGGACTGATGACCTCGCAGTCAAGTCCCTTAAGCTTAACAAACATTTGAACATAGCATGGCAGAGGGTACCTTGTGACTTTTGACATCGTATGACCAGTTACAATGATACTTGGCTCATTTGTGTATGTTTTCATATATAGGAGGGAGAGGAGTAGGTGGAGGAGGAGACGGACAGAATGGGGAGGGAGCAGACGGACAGAGAGGGGGGAGCGGAGGACATGGAGAGGGGAGATGGTGACAGACAGGTGAAAGGAGATGAACAGAGGGAGGGTGAGGAGGAAATGGACAGAGAGAGAGGGGAGAGATGAGCAGAGAGAAAGAGGGGAGGAGATGGATGCAGAGAGAGAAAAGGGAAGGTGAATAACTTAATAGTGGAATAAATAAATACCTGGCCAACGCCGAGTTGTCAGTTAGTCTATATCTATAAATGTGAATGTCTGTTCGGTGTACGTTTATCACGTCTGAACCACAAGACATAAAGAGCTAAAAATTTGTACAGTTACTAATGTCTACCCGGGGAAGGCTTTAGGCACGGTTTTATGGTGATCGGATAGCTATTTATCTACGTATATTAATGTGAATGTCTGTTCGGTGTACGCTTATCACGTCCGAACGACAAGACGCAGAGACTTAAATATTTGTACAGTTACTAATTTATACCTGAAGAAGGTTTTAGGCACGGTTTTATAGCGATCTGATAGATATTTAGTAATTTGAAGAATATAACGCGAAATGCGGAACAATAATTACTCTTTGAAAATTATATTTACTCTTTGAAAATGGTTTTATTGGTTGCATTGTTGCTTGAGGGTTGATAATGATAAAAGGGTGGAGTATATTGGGATGGAAAGTTATCGGTGTATGTAAAATTCTACGTGTGTGTGTGTTAATATTTCGCTCTGAGCGAAAAGTACAGAACGCAAACGAATGGTCTATGTGTAATTGTTGTCCGAAGTCTCCCGTTGTACACTATAGCAGTTCCATGCCGATAGCTAAAACGGGGTGATGTTGGTTGAAAGTCGTCAAATTATAAAAAAATTCGGACTGCAGGCCAGCGATGACGTTTGCGACTGTATAGCAAGGTGGTTACATACAGCGAATCGTGATGACACAAACCATATCTTTGGTCTATGCGTGCTACAATGACTTCAACTCTTTCTCAGTAAGGATAAGCATGCGAATAAGGAAATATAAGTATAAATAAATAAAGCAGTAAAAAAGAAATTTATTTTAATACATCTCTTTAAAAAATCTATTTGACGTTTCGCGCATGACATCAAGTGATCGATCTGTGATACTATTACAATCATTATTGTTCAATGCCATCTCATCTTCAAAATCAGTCTCATAGCACACTACTTAAAGATAGCACACTACTTAAAGATAGTTTATCTATCATAATCAACCAACACGCGAGCGGAACCGCGGGTTTAAGCTAGTAATAAATAAAATTCGTTCTGAACTGTACATCGTATAGAATTTTCGTAAGTTTCAAAATCTCTTCGGACTGGTGTAGGAGGATAAGTTAACAGACCTACGGCCGAGTGCACCAACCTCGGTCAAAAGTTAATCACGGTCAAATCGGCATTTAACCGTGGTCAACTCAAGTTTCTGGTGCACCGACACCGATCAAAGTTAAACGAGGGAGTTGATCGCGGTTAAATTTGATCGCGGCTGACGCCCGGTTTTGTCGAGATGATCAGGGTTATACGAGTCTGCAGTATCAAGATGGCGGCGCGTTTTGCTGTTTTAGACGGAATTGACAAAGATTTATTTTACCTCGATCATTTAAATCGAGATCAAAACCGGAACGCAGTGATTGTGGAAAGGGGGACTCTTTTGCAAATTACAGTGACAAAAAGTTCGAAGAAAGATTTTGTTTGTCCAAAGAAAGTATGGTGGTTGTTAAATCAAATCAATGATAGATTAGAATTTCCTACCGATAGAAATAACGCTATTTCGCCCATGAACAGACTATTGATTACGTTAACAGCATATGCAACTGGTGCATTTAACATACTTATTGTTGACAACAGTAACATATATCGCGACGACACATTGCCAGCAAGAGCAGTTCGCCGCGCTATAATTAATGAATATTTTCAGTAAGGTAACTATCAAATTCAGAAAAAGTTTTGAATAAAAAATTACGATATGTTCCGTAACTATAATCGTAAAGCTTTCGTGTTATTAAAACATGTTATCTGTATATTTCTGTTACCAGGTGAAGATGCGGTACATGGGAAAATACGCTGTGAACAACAATGACATTTGTGTTGATTTGTTTGAAACAATAAATCATAATTTATGTAATTATATAAATCTGTCTTAGGGTGCTTTTTAATAATCATTTCTCTTTGCAATATGACTGGATTCTGTAAAATTTTACGACGCTTCTCGCTGGGCTCCAGTGCTTATGTTGGCCACAGATGAACAATGAAGTGTAGAATTGCGTTAATATTTTTCACAAGCTACAGAGTAAATGTTATAGCTGCTTGTTTCACTCGCAGCAAAATAAATACTATACCTGTTCTATGGTTGAAAGGTTCTTGTATGTACCCTTGTCCGTTCAGAAGAAAATAATTTTCTTTTTAATTGAAGTTGTCATGAAAAAATAATTATTGGTCATCTTAGTTGCCGTCATTACCATTGGTGCCAACAAAGCCACAGCAGCTCGGCGAGAAGCGTCGTACAATATTACCGTATTTACAATCTTGTAATACGAATCACGTGGTCGTCATTCACCAAAGAGTCGAGAATACTCATGTAGGTAAGCTCAAGTAACATCTTTGCATCACTTGGGTGCCTTCCATTGCGCTACACGGACTTGATCACGATCAAATGTACGTTTGGCTGACGACGGTTTGCTGACCGGTGATTAACGTTGGTGCACCGCAGAGTCGTTTTAACCGCGGTTAACTTTTGACCGTGTTCTCGGAACCCTTGATTATCGTGCTTTTTGACCGAGGTTGGTGCACTCGGCCACTAGTCTATAGTATTTTCACAGTCTCAGCAGCCACTGCCTATACCATTTCGTCCGTCTTTTCCGTTTCTGGTGTTCTGTTAGCATTCGTTTTTGCAAGACACGTTGCAAACAGCTACCATAACAGAATTTCCTCCATCACTGCTTAAAACAAATATACTTCGAAAAAGAGCGTATTCACTTTTCAGTGTGACTGTAGTCTGTATTGCTGAAGTGTCGACAGATGGCGGGCGGGAGAATTCGCAGCGATCAAAATGTCCGTCCACACGCACCGATTGGTGTGCGCAGATATTTGCACAGATGTTTGGCAGACAGATCGTTGCGTGCGGACCTGCCTTAATACCAGACCATGTCTGAGGTATGAATCCAGAGATCAGTATATGAACCACACACAGTGATAGAGATCAATGACCACACACCTACGTAGCACCCACTGATCTCTGGTTAACCTATTTATTGTTCACGCCTCGAACTGTTCGAACAATATGTCACAGTTAGGAAAATGTCGGATTCTGTTTCATTGCTTGATCGCCCTGCGATCTAGTCGCTTGCGTTGAAGAAAATGAAAAATGTTTGGTGTTTAACGTCCCGTCGATAGCGTGGTCATCAGAGACGGAGATCACGCTCCGATTGTTGGGTAAGGATATCGGACTGCCATTTCAAAGTAACCATCCGGCGTTTTCCTGGGGTGTTTTAAGTAAATCATGGAAAACCGAAATCTGGATGGCCAGACGTGATTTGAGCCACCATCCTCTGGAATGCGAGTGCAGTGTTGGATGACTTGCGTTGGTATTATGGCAACGTGCAATTTATTTTAATAATAAGGCCGGCCGCGGTGGCCGAACGGTCTGCGGCGCGCCAGTCACGTTCTGCACGGCCACTACTGTCGGGGGTTCGAATCCCCCCTCTGGCATAGATATTTGTGCCATCCTTAGTATAAGCTACTTCATAAGCAACTTCAAAACGCGTTACAACGAACACACAGAACTCGGCAGAAAAAACGCTGAAAGCAGATCCACCTTCGCTGCTCACCTTATACGCAACAGTCACAAGATAGACACTATCGAAAACAACCTGACAATACTCCATACAATGAAGAAAGGCTATTTTATGGATTTTTATTAAGAGGTTACTATATACACGCACCTAAAAAAAAGTCCAAGGAAGACACGCTTAACGAGCAATGCACTTTAAAGAATACTAATTTCTTAGATACCTGCCGTCCAGTAATTGACAAAGTGTTTTAGTAATGCTCCGCGATTTCGTGGCTGTTTTTGAAACATATACTACTGTTTGTAAACAGTACAATGTAAGCAATCAACGACGCGTCCAAACAGCTCTAGAGCCCACACCAGCGCTCCTGGTTCAAATTTCGCTCGCTAGAGGCCGCCCCTCAACTGTCGGCTTGGACGCCTAGTTTGTTGCAATCATTTTACATCCTAAGAATTTTTGTACCTTGTTTAAACAAAACATCCAACTTTAATGTAATGTAAATTGAATACAATTGGCCTTAAGCTAAATTATTATACTTCCTGTATCAAAATTTTAAATTGACGACACGCCCACTTTTCACATACCCTCATTGGCCGCTATATGTTCCGTTTTTTATCGTAACTGACATTTATAATATTTTACTATTGACCTTTACATTTTATCAACTAATGTTTAGAATTTTATGCTTGCAATGATGTAATGTTTACATCAGAACACATCAGAACATGCCGATTATAATGTTTAGGAATGTTAAATATGACAGGCCCATTTTTCTCATGTCGCCATTGGGCGCCAAAAGTTTTAAATTCTCTGAGTTCTATTGTTTTAATTACTTGACGTTGCTTTCTCTATGGCATAACGTAAGTTTCCTTCTGCTTCTGTACACCACCTTTTTACATAAGTAACATTCTCAAAATGTTCAAATGTTTGTAGAATTTATGGGACTTAACTACGGGTCATCAGTCCCTAAGCTTACAAACTACTTATGAACTAGCTAAGACTAAGGACGGCACAAATATCCATGCCCGAGAGGGGATTAGAACCCCCGACCGTAGTGGCCGTGCAGACCGCGACTGGAGCGCCCCAGTCCCCTCGGCCACCGCGGCCGGCAAATTTTAGTTTGTTCCAAATAATTATTTGCCTATAAGCGTAAACATAGTTCTGATCACAGCTCTAAATAGCTCTCAAAGAGTTCTGCAGAAAATACTAATGATATTTTTTTGCCCAGATAATAGTTCATGAGCTAATTGCGTAAATGAGGGACATAAACTACACAAAATTGCACCAGAGTCGTGTGAAGTTGGCACCCCTTTTATGTGGAATATAAATTTTTTTTTCAGAGTTCTGGGTAGTTCTTATATAGTTCTAGAGTTCTCTGTACAAAATTTAAATAGTTCTGCAAAATTTCGTGAAACATCGCAATTCTGAATAGTGGGAGAGCTGTGAAGTTGGCACCCCTTTTTTCAAAAATGTAATTTTTTTTCAGAGTTCTAGATAGATATGCAATAGTTCTGGAGTTCTCTGTAGCAAATTTAAATAGTTCTACAAAATTTCGCCGAAAAAATAGTAAAAATTAGCACAAACTTTAGTTTTTTTTTAGTTTTTTTCAAAATAATTACTTGCCTATTAGCACAAACATACTTCTGATTACAGTTCTAAATAGCTGTCAGAGAGTTCTACAGGAAATTCTAATAGCATTTTGCTGTGCAGATTATCTACATCTACATTATACTTTATGAGATAATTACAATAATGGAGTATCCATTTATATGCTACTGTGGAATTTTCTCCAGAGTTTTAGGGAGATGTGCAATAGTTCTTGTTTACAATAAGTAGTAATTACTCAGACGTAAAAACAAGAAATTGAATGTGCAGCGGATAGAATATCTGTGAAAACCTAAGAAAAATGTATATTTCTCGAATAAGGGGCACAAATAAGACAGCTTATCAGATATTCAAAATTGTGAACATAATTTTTTTTCGGGCAATTACATAGAAGTATTCACATATACTCTATAATATATGCACACAGAACCTAAAAAAAAAAAAAAAAAAAAAAAAAAAAAAAAAAAAAAAAAAAAAAAAAAAAACCAATGTGTATTTCTCGAAAAAAAAAAAAAAAAAAATGGTACCAATTTCACAGTAAGGTGAAAATGAATTCCACATTACTGCATTTATCTCATAAAGTATAATCTGCACAGAAAAATGTCATTAGGATTTACTGTAGAACTCTTTGAGAGCTATTTAGAACTGTGATCAGAACTATGTTTGTACTAGTAGGCAAAAAATTATTTTGAAAAAACTGAATTTTGTGGTAATTTTTCGTATTTTTTCGGAGAAATTTTGCAGAACTATTTAAATTTTGCACAGAGAACTCCAGAACTATTGCATATCTGTCTAGAACTCTGAAAAAATGTACATTTTCCAAAAAAGGGGTGCCATCAACAGGACTCTTGCCGGCGCGGCTCGCCGCCTTCGCAAGGGCCTGGCCACAGAATAGGGAGCATATTCTGTGGCCTGGCGGTACCCGCAGCAGACTCACGAGCCGCTTTGTCGGCTACACGGAACCCGCAGAGGCCGGCGGGTCGGGTCAGCGGGCGCAACGGGTACAGCGAGCTTGGCTAGACGAGCCTAGAGAGCCACGCCTAGCCTATGTCTCTTAACAGAAGACGCGCAGAATTTTCGCTACAGATACAACTTACCCGTGATAATTGCCTATGATTTTGTATTACTTACGCCTGCTTTATTCCACTTGATGAAATGATCACTCATCACTTTCAAAACAAGAAAAAGGACACTCTTGCAGGGATTCGTGTAGTGCATGAGGGTGATTCAGTTGCAGAATTTCTTACAATCTACGTTTATATCATGATCTTGATGCAATTTGCACACTTGACCAAAATAAAGGTCACGGCCTACATAAGATTTACATGGTGGATGGCGGAGATTACTTCCCGTATATAATTTACAAAATTTATAGTATTATTTCTAACTTGATAAAATTTCGCGCACTTGACGTCAAGACTAGCGGAAGGTCACTGGCTACGTAAGATTCGTGTAGTACATGGCGGAGGGTACTTCAGTTAACAATTCTATAAAATCTAAAGTTTTATTACGATCTTGATGAAATTTCACAAACTTGACATTCAAACTAGCGGAAGGTCACTGACTACGTAAGATTCGTGTGGTACATGGCGGAGGGTTCTTCAGTTTAGAATTCTATAAAATCTAAAGTTTTATTACGATCTTGATGAAATTTCACACACTTGCATTCAAAACTAGCGGAAGGTCACTGACTACGTAAGAATCGTATGGTATATGGTGGAGGGTACTTACGAATTGTAGCGGAAGGTCACTGTCTACATAAGATGCGTCTGATACATGGTGCAAGGCACTTCACTTACGAATTCTACTAAATCATAACCGGGCTACTATCATTTATAAGATTTTGTTTCGTTAAGGGGGGTGGGGGGAGCTTACTCCACTCTTAGTTCCGTAGCCTGTGGTTTGGTTCGACAGAAGAGGTAGAATAGACAAGAATACAACCGTTTTCTCTGCAATGTACAAACTTCGTGTATTTTCCATTTGCAGCGTTCACTACAGCGTCAAACGTTTCCTAGGCACCACTCTCTCTCTTCTTCAGCATATTTGCAAGTACGTACAGTCCATCATTTAATTTTCTTTTTCGTATCCTCTACGGTCTCACAACTAACAGATTCATTAGAGGCTACGCATCGCTAGAGTAATTTTCGCTCTGCCAGTGATACGCAACAAAGCGAGATCGGGCACTCAACTGCCGTGTTATGTCGTGACTAGTACTTCCTGTTCACTTTACAATTGCCGACGTCAGCGCGCTGAACCAAACTTTGTTCACGACCAGAGAGGACAGAAGGCGGCCGACAACACTCGACAGTACACAATCGACGCATGTGGCTCCACATTCTACAAAAATGTTCTAATGTTTGTAGAGCTTATGGGACTTAACTACGGGGTCATAAGTCCCTAAACTTACAAACTACTTACGAACTAGCTTATACTAAAGACGGCACAAACATCCACGCCCGAGAGGGGATTCGAACTCCCGAGCGCAGCGGCCGTGCAGACTGTGATGGCGCGCCGCAGACCGCTCGGCCACTGCGACCGGCCGCATTGTACACTCACGCTATTGTCACAGTGCGGCTACGTTTTCTGAGCGTTTGCTGAAATGGGTAGGTATCGCGCAAACATACGTCGTCACAAAGTACATTTATAAGGAAAACTTGAATAATTTTCAGTTTTCATCTACTACTCAAACTAAGGCTCAGCAGGGTGAATGACAAATCTACACCAGCGTCCATCCTGCCAGCGGGGACATCTTCCTTTTAGTTATTAGCCTGTACCTCAATATTTTAATTTCTTAGATTTTACTATTAACACCAAATGTATTTTTATCAGCTACCCGCAAAACCAAATTATTACATTGCAAAATAATTTTAATTTAATTCTGTACAATTTTCTGTAGAAAAATATATTTATAGAAAATGTATTATGCATTCGTTCCAGTTGTTCCATAGTAACATTACAGTTTTTTTTTTCAGTTCGCATATTTTTCCTCCATAAGAATATATTAAAAACGACTGTAATGTTTTTTCTTTGCAAACATGCTTGCTACTTTGTTTTATCGTAAACCAATACATTTATATTCTTAATATTCACTTCGATTGGTTTTCTGTTCAAGAATGAATTAAGAAATATACAGTTGTATTATCTGTTGTTATGAACCAATGAGCGTAATTATAACGCCCGTACGCCATACGAAATAAATGATAGAACAAGTCAATAGTTCGCAGCGCCTTCATCTGAAATGGCCATTATAAGTTGAACGGGTAATACTGTGACAGTACACGCTTTAGTATCCGTCGCTAAGGAGTGTGATGGAATTGTTTCGTTCTACGTCCCACGTGCGCAACCAAGCAGCACAGTGGCTGACTTGGAAGCAAACTGTGTCGGGCGGCACAGCGCAGTCTAATGGGGCCGCGCAGACTGGCAGTAGAGGGGACGCGACGCTGATGCGACCTGTACTGCACCTGAACAGCGCTGGGCTGCGTGTCGCTGCAGCCGAATGTGAGGCACAGAAAGGGGAGGAGAGGCGGGGAGCGGGCGAGCAGTCAGTCTGCCGTACGCTCTGTATCGAAAGTGGCACTGTTGTTGGTTCTCCAAAATGTTACAATGTATGTAAAACTATTGTACCATACTGCTATAGTCATCAGTCCACAGACTTACACACATACACACACTCACACACACACACACACACACACACACACACACACACACACACACACACACACACGCCTGCGGGAGGACTCGAATCCTCGGCGGGGGTGACCGCCCAGCCCATAGATTATTGGCTGATCGAACAACATTGCCTTACGACTGAAAGTGTTTGTCATAGACTAGTGATTCGTTTTACATCATTTAAGTTCTCGTTCTCTTTACATTTGTGCATTATACTTTTCAGTTACTGCGTACTTATATCTGTACCGTTTTGTTTAGTGGAATATTGTAACATCATATGATCAACAACCAACGCAGAAAATTTTAATTTCGTAGTAGGACATCGTCGACAATGTAGTAGATAAATGGATGCAATATTTTGTGGCTTCTTAAATAAATAAGACCAATCAATTTGTTCCTAAGAAACTAGTAAAAATCTAGATATTTTTGTCAGAAATGTGATAGTTACTGTAATTAATGCTACAGAATTTTTGAATCCATACATAATGTGGTTAGAATCTCAAAGATAAATTTTAAAGCTCAACTCAATATTCCATATCTTCGGGAGTTGGTACGTTTATCTTTTCTTGTTTGTCAATTTTTGTATCAGTTACTTACTGGAAGATGAGCCTATGATTCGAAACGTAGGTCATTCTTTATTAATAAATGAAATAAGGCTTTCGTTTGGTTAAAACACACACAAATTGTGAGATTTCAACGTCTACCGTGCCTCAAAAATACCGCCAATTCGGGTTCTTTTGCAATAGTTTCCGGCAAAATATCGCCATCGGAGGTTCGAGTCCTCCCTGGGGCATGGTGTGTGTGTGTGTGTGTGTGTGTGTGTGTGTGTGTGTGTTCTCCTTAAGTTAGTTTAGTTTAAGTAGTTTGTAAGCTACGGACTGAGCACGCAGTTTGGTCCGATAGATTTACAAACATTTGAACATTTTTTGAATCTTGCAAAATACATTCATGTAAGTCAATGGCGACCTATATAATTCCATATTATACTTCTGAAAACTGCCTGTTAGTCAGTCCGATGTAAAATCAGCATCACTTGTCTTCATAGTAGTTTGACATCTTCCAGATTTTCCATTCACTCCAATACATTTATTTGGTGATATTTTTAATGCAGTAATAAATAAAGCAATACTTCGTCGGTATAATGAGTATGAAATTTGACGATTGATATTACCACGTGATTCCCGCTGCGCAGGGATGGATATGGGAGCGCCAGTGTCTCGAAAACGAATCAACATTTATCGTTCTGCTCGGTTTCAAATGAAAAGTCAGAATATTGTCTACATTTCAAACACAGCAACTTTTGATCAAAAGTCGACTGAACCAAAAAGTCTATGCAATGTGTTTTTACCAAAGCACATTCTTAATTTTCGTGTAATAGTTCACTTAATTCGATGCTACACAGTAATGAAAATAAATTTAGGCCTTTGTTACATCAAACTACAATATGCATTTCATTAATTTATAATCTGAACAGTTGCTGAAATGGATAAAATACTATAATATATGTAAAATCTTCTGCGAATTGTTTTCTTAATATGGAGTGAGAAATGTTTCCTTTGATCAGCAAGAACATTGTAGTGCGCTGAAAGAATTATTAAATTTATTGAATGAGTTGAGAGTATAGCATGAATGTGTGGAAATGATTTTCAGTACAATGGTATTGCAGATAGAAACTGATGAATACTTGATCTGAAGATCATGTGTGTAAAATTTCAACAGAATCGTAAGAAAACTGCTGATTTTGTCGAATTCTGTGAGTAAAGTAGCCTTTGCCATCCACCACACGTAATATTGTGTAGGCAGTGATATTCCTCTTATTTTAAGGTCAAGTATGCAACATTTCATCAAGATCGGAATAAAACTGTAGATTTGTATGAATTAAAAACCTATCGTCGCCGAGCTCACGGAGACAGCGAGTACGGATATGGCGTCAGAGTACCCGCGGAGCTCACGTCTGGTGGCTGCAGTGTGAGCCCGCGAGTACGATGGGGCGGCTGCGCCAGCGCACTTAAGGCTAGATTACACGACGACACTAAGTTTCATGAAACTGCGCTACTGGCCAGTGCGCATGCGCGGCAGGCGTTCGCGCACTCGTTGGCGAAACTAAATAGTTTCGGCACCTTCCAACTTTGGCAAAACTGATTGCGCGTGTTTTTAGGTTAGGTTATAACAAATACAGAACAAAATATAATATTCATTGGGGAACGGAAGAAATAATTAGTTTTTTGAAAATATATATGCGTTGCGTAGGTGTTTGTGCGATTTTAACGGCGTGTTAGTGCTCTTCTAGCAATTATTTGTGAAATTAAATATTGATGGGTTGAAGATTAGTGAATTGCAGACTAAAATACATCCAATTCGAAATACCTACACAAACGAAGTATGGAAATTGTGGATTTCGGAACACGGTACAGGTACTGTAGAGACGAATATCTACTTGACAAGAAACTAAATGCAGTTTGTAATTTCAGTTCTGGTAACAATACTTCACGCATAACGGTAACTTGTTTCTTTATTTAATTACTACCTCTGTTTAAAAGGAACGTAAACTGCTCTGGTGAAATTCTTAGTTGATTAAAATATCTTCTAGGGTCTTCTTTCAGCAAGGTCGCTGAGCAACAGAGCTAACGTCTTTTTCTAATCCATTCATGAACCCAAACATGATTCTTATTCTTTTTATTTTTAGTCTTATGCAGCGACTTCACACAGATAAGCAATAGATTCGCCACAACTCTTACAGTTACCAAAACTTTCATTTTAAGGCGACTACGGCAAAACAACGAAGGTGAAGTGCATAGTATTGGCGCCGTGTCTACAGACATAAACGAAACCAGTTGCGTGCGACTCATTTCATGAAACTAGTGTCGCAACCGAATGTCGTCGTGTAGACTAGCCTTTAGGGTCGCTGTACTCGCGCAATTACAGCGGGGTTGAAGGGAGGCGTTTTTAGTGTATGCAACCCGCAAGACCGGGCTCATACTCGGCCCGTTTTTTTGACCTCTAGTACAGAGCACCTTTTTTCACGTCGAAGAAATTTAGTGCCATAGCTTCAAAGCGAAAAGCAGACACATTAACCTCAGAGCAAGAAGCGTATGTTTCTTATATGCGAGTGTCTGAAAATGCTTAGTCCTTAACGAAAAAAATTAATTTACAACGGTATTACAATACCATTCATGCGAAAGACTATGGGCACTTGCAAAATGAAGAGCGGAAAGCGGAGCTTCAAAGATTAAAGAACATACCACTAACAAGGAGAGGGTTTGACATTTGGGTCACCGATTTCGATCGAATTTTGCATAGGCGTACCATATTGCGTATGATGGAAAATCGTTTTTTGAATTGTGTACAATGAAAGATCGTCTAAACATGAGCATTTTTTTTACTAATATATGTGGGGCCAGAAGTAAATGACGTTCGGACAATTAACGTTTTTATGTTTTCATGCTGCAGCTATTAACATTCAATAGAGTTGTGATATTCCTGGCCTGTGGCCACTTCATATTTCTGGCCGCTGGCCGTTTCTTTGCTAACATTGTATGTATCTCAAATGCGGAAGAAAGACAGCAGTGCAGCATATGTTGAAATGTGGGGCGGGGAGCAGTAGCGTATGGCGCAGTAGGTGCTGGTTCCCGTGGGAAAGCCCGCCTATGTTACTGGTGCTCTCCTCGCATTGGCTGCTGCATTTCACGTCACGTGATTTCTTTTAAATTTAGTTTTGGTTATTATATACTAAATATTAATTATTCAGAGCTGAGAATTTATAATAAATATCTCTCATGGACAGGCTAGGTTTTGACTGTTTAAAAAGTTTAAGGTGCCTTCTCTTATTGTAACAAGAGAAAAGCGATTTTGCAGAAGGCGCGCGACGGCCCTGTTTTGGCGCGAAATAGAGCGTCAGGTGCCCTCTCGCAACGCGCCGCAGTTTCAGTCTCGAGCTGACCACTATACGCGCCGGACCGCGCCGGTCATGAGTAAAGATTTGCGTAAATGTGATAACAGTCGAGGTCTCAACATGAGCTATGGGCAGCATAGGCCGTATCATATTAACAATAGTTGTTCATTTTTTTAATTATTTATTTAATAAATGGCATCCCTGAAAATTAAAAATCTCGCTAGTCGCTTATTATGCTTCCATCATAAAGAACTTTAGCCTCGCTTGTATACTGTAGAAGAACCAACGACCTGTGTGCTGTCTTCTGCGCTGGGGACACAACAGGTTAGTCAGAACTCTATGCTTTCCATAACGACATGGACAGCAACTACGGCACCTCGTGCGTACTGTAAGGCGGTACAAACGCACACTGCTACGCAACAGCATCCGCAAGGATGCGGAGGTTTTAGTGGACTTGTGGGAGGAAGCAGTACTAACTTCTCCGTCCGCAAATAAACCCTTGGAAGCTTGTAGAGTGTATTATCTGTTTACATCTGTTTCATTCCCGATACACAAAAATAACGATAAAAATAAGAAACATATAGAATTTTACTTTCATCCATCAGAAATCTCTTTCATTCATAAGAAATAAATTGTATTTCCTCTTTCATACATCAGTTTCATACAATCAATTTGCCACAGAATAGATTATGCAACCAGCGACAAGCGTTACATCTTCGTATAACATATCAGTGGCCGTAGAATTGGGCTGACCGACAATTCTCCGTTGCGAAGTTACTTTATTGGGATTCTTGCCTCCCTCACTGCCCCTCACAACTCTTTCCCGCTACCGTTAGCCACGGCAAGCCGGCCGATAGCTCACTCATCCCGTTTATATGGGCTCCCAAAACCGGATTTCGTGAACCGAATTCCCAATTCCGCTTTTGGTTGGTCAGGTAAACACTCCAAAACCGATTCTGGAAATCCGCTTCTCTAAAGCGGTTTTTCCAGTTCCACAATCGATTTTCGTGCCCATGTAAACGCAACCGTTTTTGAAGTGTTCTTGGCTTGTCAGATTGTGTATTCTTGTTAAGAATTTTCGGCACATATTGAAAGACTGATATTTTCTAATGTGAAATAAAAGTATAAATATTAGAGTGAACATGAATTTGTGTATTTAAATAAAGGAAAATAGTGATTGTGCTGACTAAATCAGGAACTGAATCAGCTGTTTTTCAGCCGCCATATTTAAGTGGACTCGGGAATCCGATTCAGGCTATGCCATGTAAACACGACAGCGAAAAACGGTTTACGAAAATCGGTTTTCGTCTTTCGGAAGATGTGTTCCATGTAAACGTAGTAACTGCTATGGCGCGAGCACGAGCCAGCTTGCTCGAGCACATTGCTGTCCAGGTCTGATCTAGGGTTCAGGCCACGCGCTGGAACTCCCAGCAGCGTTATGTCCGGGTTTATCATCATTGTGTCCTTTAGCACGTCCTCCGCCATATTTGCGTTCCTTTGTAAGCTGATTTTTCATTAAAAAAAAAAAAAAAAAAAAAAAAAAAAAAACACGCGTGCTACATTGAAACTGTATATACATGTTTCTTGTTAAGCTCTGAAATAGTTAAAAACCAAAAGCCGCTTTTTAAAATTACTCAGCTAACAGATTTGGTCCCAGTATACATAATTTGGTGTAATGTTCTCAAAGACAATACGAGATTTCAATTGGCCTATGGAAATTAGCGGCGCGTGCGGCAATTTGTGACGATGACGTAATTATTGATACATGAAGTCCTTAAATACCAATTAATTGCCTACGACTAAAAAATTAATGTGAAGAAAAAACTAACAGTACGTGACAGTTCGCTACGCAAACAGATCTAGAAAACGAACAATTGTGAGTCTGCATCAGTGGCGAAATAACGGATGCAACTAAAGTCTGCACAGCAAGAGCAAAAATTATACTCTCCCTCCATCCGTTAATGTGTGTCCATTTGCAAGCTACATCTACAGAAAAAGAAGCATGTTTATGAAGATTGTGTCCTCCTCTGACGAACAGGTTTATTAAAAACACTGATGATAACCAGATCAGAAACTTGTTCGTCAGTAGAAAAACTTGTGTCGAAGATACTTTAGGCGCGTGAGCATCTTCTTCGTTGTCAGTCACTTATTCGTCGTCTACCATCTCCCCTTGTTACAGTTTGGACCACAAACAACGGCGGTCGAGTTTAGACTTGGTATGGGCATCTACGTCACGCATTCTCCGACAGCCAATGAGCGTTCAGTACTGTTCTTAACACTCTGCTGTGACTATCGTAGACGTTACCAAAATTAAACTTGATATTTCAGTCTATTTGTTGCAATTTGTTATTGTTGATGTTGTTGGCATGTACCAAAATCTATCTAAGCAAGCGAGAACCATTTTTTTTTTTTTTTTTTTTTGGCCTCAAGGTTTCTTCAAGCGCGAAGCATGTATATATCTGTACTTCAACTGCCGCTTGAAATCGAGAAAGATGCTGTCGTCTAGACATGCTCAACCCGCTATCGTTCGTAGATACATCTATAGTCGCTGTGATTTTATTACTTCCAGTGCTGGATCCCAAGAGTTACTGGGTTGATTTGCCGTGCCTCTATTTACGCGATTTGTCGAGCTGCGGATTTGTACCGCTTCCTTGGTACAGTACAGCAGCGTCTTCGATCGCACGAAATGGAAGGAACATGTAAGGGCATTCGTGAGCAAGGCGGACAGCCGACTTTGGTTTACTGCAGGCTGTTCCAACAGGCTGCTCCGCGAGCAGGCGCGCACACGACTGCTCATTGCCCCACGTGCGCTTATATCCCAGGCGAAAAAAATCTTTCCCAGAGATACTACCTGTTGGCATTAGGCAAAGATCTAAAACGTTCATGCAGTACGGATGTAGAGATGTCGCAGACGACGTTGTTCTGAGTATGTTGTATACACTTGAAATAGAAAGTAAATTAATCCTGATAGGATCTTAGTTAACCTCACACACTGTAATCGTGACATCTTCAGAAACAAACTATCAAATATTGGTGACAAGTAAAGAATATCGGGCTAAGCACACTCTCGGAAATCGCGATATATTCGAAATTAAGCAGCAAAATATTGGGGAAAAACAAGAAATATCAGCCTTCTCATACCCTCGGAAATCACGAGATATTCGGAAATAAACAGCCAAATCTTTCTGACTAGCGAATAATGTAGGCCTAAATGATATTTATACTCATTTCACTTGCTGTACCAGCAATTTAAACGTTCGCGTAGTTTTCTCTCCAACAATACTCTCGAAAACCACAAGCTATTTGGAACAAAGTGAAATATTTGTGAGAAGGAAGAACACAAATGTCATTGCTGATCGTACCACTTGCAACAGTAATTTCATTCTCCGTTGTTCAGTCACACATAAATCACCAAATCGATGTTACCAACTCATGAGACAGCACATAAGATTACTGAATAACATAACACTGTTATGTGAATAAGACAATCCCAGAAAGTGTTGTGGATAAATAACTTCTACAACGTGTTGCAAAGAATAAGATATATATAAAAATATTTTGCTACAGCAACTCAACACCATTTGGTCCTTTAGATTTGTATACCAGTTCCCATATGTTTGGTTCTCAATGTTAATATGATTTTAATTACATTTAGTTATAATAAATTGAACCAGATATTATTTTCTTCATTTCGCTGTAGCCCTGAAACTGTTTACTGCGAGTTATACAACCAAAACTGTGTGATATATGGCAAATCAAAATAGCGTCTGTGACATTGAAGAAACATCGTTTCCACGTCACTTTCAAAGTCGTCGTTCATTGGCCAATGTAACAGCGAATTTCATTGGAGGAAAAGAAATTTTTGCCTGGGATATAAGAACTCCTCGCTGCCCCAGCTCGGAGCTGCGGTGGTGGGAGAACCAGAAATCACACGATAGTACTCGGTGGCCAAAAGTAAACAGACGCGTTCAAATGTTTGTTAAGCTTAAGGGACTTAACTGTGGGGTCACCAGTCCCTAAACTTACGAACTACTTATGAACTAACTACCTTATACTCGACACAAACATCCATGCCCGAGGGGGGATTCGAACCAACACCGCGTAGAAGACAAGGCCTTACAACTGGCCGTGTCTACGTCACACCAAGAGGCGGCGAAAGCTGGGTCTGGGCAAATGATACTCCGTTCGGGATTTCCCGATGCGACAGAGAACTCGATACAGTATCGAGCTGTTCGAACACTCAGATAGTAAATGACTCGCAGTGCGTTTCTGCTAACTACGCGCGGGAAATTTTGAAGTTACCGGACTATCGCTTTGCTCAGAACTAATTTCATAGGAAGTAGAAGTATACGTAAAAGAAAAGAAGGGCATAACTATGGAAAAATTTTTTTTTTTCAATAGTGCATGCGTGACCTGTCTGGCATCACTGCAAGATAAACAAAATATCTGCTACTATAACAGAACACATTACTGAAGGCTAATATTCAAAGAAAAAAATGTGAATCCTTCTTAAGTAGAAATTACATTTAATGTGATTAAAAGAGATAGGTTGCAAATGACTATTCCATTCCCTGTTCATACGGTACAGTAACAGAGACATATGTTACCACCTTTTAATCGCTTTCAAAATAAGATTAAAAGAGATGACATAGGGAAAACATTATAAATGTAATACCCAATAACGGAAATAAGTCATATAAAAATAAACTGTAACTGCAACCTCGAAATAAACGTTGCACGAGCTGCTGTGTATGTAGTATCAACAGGTGTCGCTAGATAGCAGCACTAGAATTTTAAATCGGGATTACTATCGTTTACTTACAGCCTACATTAGTTATTGTTTTTACATATGACCTGCATTCTAGAAGCTACTATAGTCAGAATTTAATACTTATTAATCCCCATAGTACATTAATGACACCCTATCTTCGATATACATCGTATACCGCACAGCACAGAAAAGATTTATGAATACCATCGTTGTAAATCGTAGAGATAATACCTAATGACATAGCTAGATAGCGTCGTGATCGAATGTTCGAACATTTCCCGAGATTTCCCGAACTGTGACGTAAATTGTTCGAACAGTTCGAGTCATGTTCAAAACCCAGCTCTAGCGAAAGCAAGCTGACAGGCAAGCCGCTACGCGGCGGTGGGCGTGCCCCAGCGGGCAGCCAGTCAAGTGACAGCCGCCGCCTCTTGGTGTGACGGAGGCGCGGCCAGTTGTGAGGCCGTAGGTTCGTTCCAGCAGCTGCCAGACGGCTACTTTCAAGCGCTAAGAAACATGTGTTACTGCGCATGCGCAGCTACTGTGACGTAAAAACCCTTGTTTGATACTAGCACCGCTGGAACGCTTTTTGCACTGTTTCTGGCTGCGGGCGAACATGAGTTTAAAGGAATAATTAAAATACTTTCCTTCCTAATAACAAAGAAGTGTAAAGCCCGTTTTAAACGATGAACGAATAGATTGATAACAAGTTGCGTCAATGGCGGCCGTCTGTCTTTTGAACGGGTGCACTAGTACGATCGAAGCGCGATAATCATAGCGATAAAGAAATAGGGCCAGTTCTAAAATTGGTACTAGTGGGGTCACTGCGCATGCGCGAGCTAGTAGCTGTCTGTCGCAGTCACCGCTGCAGTTAGTCCGCCATTTTCCTTCATATTTACGTATATTTTGCGTTTTGTCGAAGTTTATGATCAGAATGTGTTCCACAATTTATTTCTAATGGCGGAATTCACACTGTCCGCCGCTGGACCGTCACCTCACGCCGACGCGAGCTTTCGCAAGAAGAATGTTTTGATGGAACGGTCGTCTGCTAACATCGCGACTCGCAAGAAATATCTTACGTGCGGTTGCAGTGCCGAAATAATCGAAAACCCGCTACAAACACGCACATATCACGTGATGGCTATCCCCACTCTAACTCAGACCTTTCTGCGCATGCGCAAATTGGCAGATAATCGCGCCAGAAATATTTTTTCGGGTAGCGTCTGTCTGCTTGCGGCAACTGCTGGAACACCAAACAGCCACAGTCCAAGTAGCCAGAAGCGGGAGAAGGCGCTGCTGGCACACAATTTCAGCGTTGCGCATGCGCGTCAAGCAGTCTGGCAGCTGCTGGAACGAACCTCTTGTCTTCTAGGCGGTGTTGTTCGAGATCCCGACCGTAGCGGCCGTGCAGACTGTGACTCGCGCGCCGCAGATCGCTCGGCCACTGCGGCCAGCAGACGCGTTCGTTTAGTGTCTTGGTGGTATCAAAACGTGAAGGTAGCCACGTTCCCTCGGCTTCATAGGAATGCAGCTGAGTTCATGTGCATATTCGGGTCGACTTACTGTTTGGAAGAGGTGTTCTCTGTAATGAACAGAATGAAAAAGAAGGAAAGACCATTGTTTCAGAATCCTGAAATGAAGAGTATGCTGTACATTGCTGCAGCAAACAAGATAATACCTGATACCTGTTCATTTGTGTCGGAAAAAAAAATGCAAACGACAAAATAGTCAATAAATCTTTTTTTAATTGGAAAAACGTTACTTGTCAATTTGTTTTATTGCCACTTCCGCATAGCCAGCTCACGATTTTACATTCTTATCACGTTGAAGTTAGTAGGCTTAATTCTGACTTATTGCATGCAGATTCCAAAAAGAAAAAGGTACAACCTTTTTCTTTGCTTGTGCGTCTCACAATTTTTATGAGGAAGGAAATGTGTTACGTATTTTGCAACACTGTCCTCCTAAAATGAAAACCCTAATATTTGTGCCATTTCTTGTCACAAATGCTGGATCGGCCGATATGCCACTGTTCAACGAGTTACTGTATTTGAACATTTAAGATACGCGTCGCTTGGTAAGTCTAGTTATTGGCAATTAAACCTAGCTTCGTAACGTCCGTCAAAATGACGGCTAACTTCAAACCGACAGTGAGCTGTGACATTTTGAAGAACAACTGATGAACAAGTGTATACGGGTAGTGTTGATTTGGAATAACACTCACCGAATTGACGGGTGTTACTAAAAAGTTCAACACCCCCTGAAAGACGGGTGTTAGTAGCGAGCGTTAAAACCAGATATTAGTAACGCAGGGTTAATATGGTGTGTTATTAATTTACCTGAACTAAGCTGTTATGCCTAAACGCAAAAGTGTCACTTCTTTGAACTTAAACGAAAAACATATTATTCTCGAAGACAGGAATTAGTTATGAAGTTTATAGTAAAATTCATATTGGCATATTTACAGTTAACATGGTGGAAACGTAGACTTGGATGGGTTTCAGCGTGATAAATCAGTCAATCATAATCTGGCTTCCTTTCATACTCTAGCAACAACTTGTCTAGTCAATGACGTCTTCATTAACAAAAAATGAGAAAATTCGTTATACAATTCATAAGGAATACTCCTTACGTTGGTTCCATGAAACAGGCATTTAGAAATGTAAAATAATGTCATCATAAAGATGCTTTATTAAATTCCAGTCGTGAAATCAGATCGTTCATTTTTCAGTATCACAGAGCTTTTACAGTAATTGTAATGACGAAAGAGCATAATATCATCGCTGAGGATTCAACACGTGTCGCGTGTCCCGCATTTTCATGGAGAAGAGTGGCAGTCTCAGTAAGAGCATATTTCAAGGGATTTTCACTGGGCGACATTGGATGGATGATCCGGGGGCCCTCCCTCGGAAAAATTTCAAAATATTGATGCCTAAAACCGTATTTTGAAGCCTTTTTTTATTAAAATCAAAGCTGCTTAATTTTTCCTTAATAGATTTTTATTCATATATGCTTTAATGATAAATAGAAATGTTTGTGGAACAATACTAAATTTGGACTTTGAAAAAATCATTTATGTCTTCTTTCAATTGTTTTTGTTGTCTTTTATTTGTTAAGTAGTTAAATAGAATACAGTACCTGTCATAAGTTCACTTTAATTTGATATGGCTATTAAATGAAAATAGTATTAAATTAAACTAATATCAGTACTATGATTACTTAAAATACCGAGTATTTCATTGCGAGAAAATAGGACTAATATTTTGACAGTGCAAGATAAAATTTCAGGTTTCGTCCGTAAACTGGAACTTTACCAACGCAGGATTCAAGTCGGAGATGTATCGATGTTTAAGCAACTGTGTGATCAATCAGTAGGCGAGGAAAATAAAAGAATCGCGTTTTAAACTTCCGTTATTTAGCATCCGTCTGCAGTTATAAACTCAATTAAGCAATGTTCCTCAGCTATGGATAATCAGCACGTCAACATTTAGATACTGAGACCATTTTCTGTTGAAGAGGAAATTTTCAAAGATGTTTCAGCCAAAGTAGAATCCTTCTGATTGTCCGAAGATAGCACATTCAAAATAGAATTTCAAAATTATGACCTTGATACATTTTGGCGAAAAGCAGAAGCCGAATATCCTGTTACAGCTGACAGAGCTGTAAGAACGTTAAGACAGTTCGGTACCACTTATAGATATCAGAGTGGCTTCTCAAAGCCACTGACAATAAAAAGTAAGACCAGAAACATTGTGGAACATGACCTGAGATGCGCCTTAAGCAAAACAAAACCAAACATAAGAAAACTTGCGACTGGTAAACAGTACCCACCTTTTCATTGAATATAATTGTTTCATTGCTGCATCGAAAGTGGAAAAGATATGTGTCTTATGCAGTGTATTGTGATTAACAAAGATTGGTAGTGTTTTCATGTATTGCTTTCTTTGATAATATTTTAATGGGTGATTTTTTTTTTTTTGGGTGGGGGGGTAAAACGAGTTTCCCTAGTAGGTCTTAGGGGTAACAAGACTGAAAAGGTTAGGAACCTATGCTCTGAAAGATTTAAAAGAGGCTATTTTTTAATTCCCGGCACATTTGATATGTCGCTCAATAATAATAAATTGCCGGCACCACCCATAGCCACTGGGCGACACAAGTGTGCCCAGTTAACATGTTATTTTATGCCCTGGTCTCAGTTGTAGGCTAGCTGTTTCAGTGGATCTGCAGTGCGGCTGCAGTTCCCCGTGACGTCAGAGGCCAGCCTAAAGGGTATATTACACGGAGCGAATTTGGTCGCTAGTCGCTGGCGTATTTGGACGCAGCTGCTAAATTCGCTCCGTGTAAACAGGGACAGCGAACAAAGTCGCTGCTCCGAAACTCGAGCGTCTAAAGTTGAAGGGTGGGCTACTTTAGACGCTGGTCGCTGGCGTTTTTGGTCGCTGGCGTGTTTGGTCGCCCCGTGTCATATAGGGGAGCGTCTAAAGTAGCCACCAGTCGAGTCAAAATGTCGAAGGAAATTGTAAATGCTGGCGTTGTGTTTCTCGCAACAGTTTTAAAAGAACAATTAATGAACCAAAAACAAAACGGAAAAATAGAAAAGAAAATGGATTAGAAGGTGAATTGCGAGGAGGGATAAATAAGGTGCTTCTGCAAATCTTTTGGGTGAATTATCGTGTGAAGGTCCTTCTGCCTACAGAAATATAATGAGAATCACATAAGAAAATTTTGATAGATTACTGTAAATGGTAGAGGACGAAATAAGGAAACAGAATACCATCATGAGGATGGCGATCTCGCCAAGAATAAAATTTAAATAATCGTTATTTTTAATGTCCCATAGTCCCATAATACTGGAAAACTTCGATAAATTTTCAGCAGTTTCATTACAATTCCACTTCATATTTTGTTTGGTGGGACACAGAACTTTTAATATCTGTATTTACGGCAATGATCACAAAATTTTTCGTCGTTTTGACGACCGGTTTCGGTCAGGATGACCATTTTCAAGTTTACAGCAAATCAGAAACAGAAGGATACATCTAGTATTAGACTACCGTAGAAAAAATAAATGATGCATTAACTTACATTCATCAATACGTGTAATATAGCCATATGGCATTATCACAGAATAACTGTATCTTCATTAAGGAATGTAACAACAGGTATGATATATAATATTTTAACACCTTTTTTATATTGATGACTGTAATGCCTATGTTTTATAAGGAATCGTAGTCTATTACTAAATTTGTCCTGTTTTCGATTTGCTGTAGACTTGAAAACGGTCATCACTGACCAAAACCGGTAGTCAAAACGACAAGGAATTTTGCGATCGGCGTAAATAAAGATATTAAAAATAATTTAAAATGGATCACTAATATAAATTCGCGACCATGTCGCACCTTGGGAAACAGAACTGTTTGGTATCACCTAACCTCCAAAACAATATATCATATGCTTCGTCGTGTTTCAATTGTTTTTACGAAGACGCTAGCGTCTGAAGTCGCTGCGTGTCATTGCGTCAGCGTATTCATTCGCTATTCGCCCATACGCCAAGCGACAACAGACGCCAGCGACTAGCGACCAAATACGCTCCGTGTAATATACCCTTAAAGCACTAGATACAGTGCTCTAGGCCAGCCGGCTCCCTCGCCCGCGCAGCCTCAGCCATGTGGAGTGCCGCATTCGACAACTGCTCACGGCCACAGAAACGGCGCCCCGCGAGCAGGTCAGTAGTAATAGGCAGTTCGGATCACTTCACTGTTGCTAAACATACGGATCATCTGAGTCTAGTGAGCCGACTCATTCTACATCTACATGGGATACTCTGCAAATCACATTTAAGTGCCTGGCAGAGGGTTCATAGAACCACAATTATACTATTTATCTCCCATTCCATTCTCGAATAGCGCGCGGGAAGAAAGAACACCTGAATCTCTCTGTTCGAGCTCTGATTTCTCTTATTTTATTCTGATGATCATTTCTACCTATGTAAGTGGGAGGCAACAATATATTTTCGCATTCGGAGGAGAATGTTGGCGATTGGAGTTTCGCAAGTAGCCCACGCTGCAGCGATAAGCGCCGTTGTTGTAATGATTCCCATCCCAGATCCTGGATCATTTCCGTAACGCTGTCTCCCCTGTATCGTGACAATACGAAACGAGCTGCCCTTCTTTGGACTCTTTCGATGTCCTCCGTCAAACCCACCTGATAAGGATCCCACACTGGGCTGCAATACTCCAAAACTGGACGGACAAGCGCAGTGTATGCAGTTTCTTTAGTAGTTCTGTTGCATCTTTTAAGGGTTCTGCCAATAAAACGCAGTCTCTGGTTCGCCTTTCCCACGATATTATCTACGTGTTCTTTCCAGTTTAAGTCTGAAGTAATAGAAATTCCTAGGTATTTTGTGGAGTTTACGGCCTTCACATTTGATTGATTTATGTTGTAAACAAAGTTTAACGGATTTCTTTTCGTACTCATGTGGACGACTTCACACTTCTCATTATTTAGAGTCAATTGCCAATTTTTACACCATACTGATATCTTATTCAGATCGTTCTGCAGTTGGTTTTGATCTTCAGATGATTTTACTAGACGGTAAATGACGGAGTCATCTGCAAACAATCTAAGAGAGCTACTAAGATTTTCCCCTAAATCGTTTATGTAAATAAGGAATAGCATAGGACCGATAACACTACCCTGTGGAACGCCCGATATCACCTCTGTTTTAGTCGATGCCTTACCATCGATTACTACGAACTGTGTCCTCTCTGACAAGAAATCCCCTATCCAATCGCAAATTTGGGGCGATATACCATAACCACGCAATTTGATTAAAAGCCGTTTGTGAGGTACGGTGTCAAAAGCTTTCTGGAAATCAAGAAATACGGAATCGATTTGCGAACCTTTGTCGATAGCACCCATCACTTCGTGTGAATAAAGAGCTAGTTGTGTTTCGCATGAACGATATTTTCTAAATCCGTGTTGACCTTGGGTCAATAGATCGTTCTGTTTGAGATAATTCATAATATTTGAATACAGGATATGTTCCAAAACCCTGCTGCAAATTGACGTCAATGAAATAGGCCTGTAGTTTAGTGGGTTACTCCTACTGCCTTTCTTGAATATAGGTGTGACCTGTGCAACTTTCCAATCTTTTGGTACAGATCCTTCTATGAGAGAGCGGTTGTATATGACTGTTAAGTAAGGAGCTATCGCTTCAGCATAATCAGATAGAAATCTAATGGGTATACAATCCGGACCAGAAGACTTGTTCTTGTTAAGTGATTTTAGTTGCTGCACTACTCCGATGATATCTGCTTCTATGTTACTCATTACGGCATCTGTTCGTAATTCGAAATCTGGAATATTGGTTTCGTCTTCTTTGGTGAATGAGTTTCTAAAAGCTAAGTTTAGTAACTCTGCTTTAGTAGCGCTGTCATCGGCAGGATCGCCATTACTATCACGTAGTGAAGGTATTGTTTGTGACTTGCCCCGAGTATATTCAACATATGACCAAAATCTCTTTGGGTTTTCAGTCAAATTACGAGAAAGAGTTTCGTTGTTTCATTGTTTCGGCACACGAAACATCTGGCGTGCTGCACAGTCGTGCGTCGCGCCAACTTACCTGATGCACGTGAGCCGCGACAGCTGCATGGCGCCGTAGTGAGTCGGCTCACTGCTTCGGCACTCGAAACACTTGACGTGCCGCAGCCCTGAGTCCTGCTACCTCCGCTGATTCACGTGAGCCGAGAAAGCTGCAGGGCCCGGCACAGTAGCGCCATAGAACCAAGACGAAACGTCTATGAAATATCAACGGGGTTTTCATGCGTTATTCACTGGACTGCATTGAACGGCACAGGATTTGTTTCCTACTACAACTTTACAATCGTGTTAAAGCGTAAACGTTTCCTAAGTTACTCGTATTTTCATCAGTGGCGGCTGGTGATAATGTGCTAATGTGCTGCAGCACACTGTAAATATATTACCAAAATTATGTCATTTCTCTCCGAATGCAAGCGAGAAATCGATGTAAAATTACATCCTTTCTCTTGGAATACGAGCCAGATATCACAATAAAATTATGCCAATACCCTTCCAATGCGTATTAGAATGCTAGTAATAAGGATGAAAACGCATTTTGGAGCGCTCTCGCCGTGATAGCTGGAAGCCAGCTCGGTGTGCTGAAGTGGTATTCAGCCGCGCTGTTACGTGCGCAGAGGGGCGGCGCAGTCGACTGTTCGCTACTGCGCATGCGCAGACGTGACGTCAGGCCTGGCGGCTCATGTGTGCTGAGACCGACTGCAGCACCACATCAATATTTCTCTTCGCGTTGCGTGTAACGGTTGTGGAAGAATAGTGTATGACGAATATTGCGGCATACAGAGACAAATAGCGCGCTGGCTCAGTCGTCTTGCGCGTTGTCTCTCAAATCTACCTGTGGGAGGCTAGTATTCAAATACCTCTGAGTCTAAATTTTTAATTTTTGTAAATAAAATTAATATTTTTTAAACGTTATATTTACTACCTGCAGTGAATACATGCAGCCGGCCGCGGTGGCCGCGGGGACTGAGGCGCTCCAGTCACGGTCTGCACGGCCACTACGGTCGGGGGTTCGAATCCCCCCTTGGGTATGGATATTTGTGCCGTCCTTAGTATAAGGTAGTCTGTAAGTAGTTTGTAAGTTTAGGAGCTGATGACCCCGTAGTTAAGTCCCATAAGCTTAACAAACATTTGAATTTGAATACATGCAGTTGGCAGCGCTGTTATAGATTCCCCTTAAGGTCTTACTGTCAATACAGTATTAATTGACATTTAATTAAAGGCAATCATACAAAGGTTGACTTTTTATTTTGGTATATTTTGTCTCCTGTTTATTTTTGTAATATTGTAGCACACTGGTCAAATTTTGTACGAGCCGCCACTGATTTTCATACAAACAAATATTGAAACGAAGAGAGCAAAAAATAGTAATGTTCAAATGCCAAACTCATGAAACTTTTTCCAACCTTCAAAATCCCACAATAAAGTTTAAATAAGAAAAGAAAGATTATGGTTCAAACGTCTGTGCATCCAGAAATGAATCATAATTAACAAATGTTGCATGTTGCGGAAATCGACAACGGAAACGGAATTTCGTAGACCTGCACAGCAGTTAGCTGAAAAGAGCGATACGTCAAGCTTTGTACGAAGACATTTCGCCGCGGATGTAGGAATTGTCGTTCGAAACCAGACGGATAATCCAAGAGCAGCAAAAATCACTGAAGTCGACAAATATATTGTCATGAAGCTGCTGACCTCAACTGAGGACCCTCTTCTTTAGTGGAATGAGCACCGAAAAATTTTTCCAACATTATTCGAAATTGAGAAGCGATGTTTATGCATTGTTGCTACATCTGTGCCATGAGACCATTTTAGAATTTCAATTCAAAGAAACTGTAATTGGATCTCTTTTATTTGACTGACTGACAATGAATCTGATTACCAGAATACCTGTCTGAAAATTGGAAAGTTTTAGTTCAGTTTTCTGATTTCATCACGTAAATTGTAAAATGTGTTTCCTTGTGTTGATAATTGTAGTAATATCTGTTCACTGTATTAAATATGTCTTAGGAAGAAATCTTAAATATTTTCTTTATACTGATTGGTTAGAAAAGTTATTCATTTCTGGATGCACAGACGTTTGAACCATAATCTTTCTTTTCTTATTTAAACTTTATTGTGGGATTTTGAAGGTTGGCTACCGGAGAGCATACCGGAGAGCAGCCTGACACGCACTGGTGTTTCATGTGCAAAAAGTCCGCTCCGATACCACCCTCTCCAAACAGGGGCTCTCCCCATCGGTGCCACCCAGCCACAGCAATGCCCACCTGGCTTGATGGACGTTGTTGGGAGTCCTGATACCCCATGGGAGGCCTGCATGGGGAGGTGACAGCTCAGGTATCGGCAGTGTGATCCCTGGGGCTCAGCCAAAGGGTACATAACAGCCCCACCACATGGACTGACCACATGTGCTGGCGACCTAGCCAGGAGGGTGCTACAGTGAGGAAAGGAAGGGGGAGAGGAAGGGGGGGAACCCGCACCACAGGGGCTAGGTATGGAGTTCTTCCTCAATTGACTCACACTACAACAGAAAATTTGGCGAGGGAGGTGAAACTTCAAAGGGTACGAGACTGGGCCGAAAATTGGGAATATGCAAAGGAAGCCAAAGCACTAAACCATCAGGACCGTGGGAATAGCCAAGACATTGTAGAGAGAAGCACGTACAGAGGGGGAGTGAGTGGTGTGTGGGAAGGAGGTAAGATAATGGGTAGGGGGGACAGGGAAAGGAAAACCAGCCTGGGTGGCTGCAGTGGCTCGGGGACCTGTGCGCGCCACCCACATACCCACAAATGAGCTGTGGACCCCTTGGGGGAGTCGATATGGTAGTCACTTATGTACATAGCCTTTTCAGTTGACTTGGCTGCTCCTCATTTTGGTAGATATACAACAAAGGACAAAGGCTGCATTGTGGCCTGTTGCTGCCAGTGAAATTCTCGTGATGCATATGTTGTGATGTCACCATTTGCCATAACGTCAGTGCCCCACACAAGTCACCAAGCCAGAGGAATGTGAGTGATAAAGTGCCAGTTTTTTGTGTCATACAGTAGGCCTCCACTGGTGGGATTGAACAATTGATTAATCCACACATGATTTATTAACATAATGAAAGAATATACTCAACTTCTGCACAATGGTTGGTGGTGCTTGTTGTGAACATCTAGACATCATATCTAACAATAGAATCAATGTCTATTCACAGTTCAATATTTGTGCTCTGTGTTGTAATGACTAGACTCCGTGCACTGGTAACTACTACCGGTAGTACTAATAGTAGACTGCTGACAGGCTGGCACTCTCCATTTGTTGCTGTAATGCACCGGCATATGTAGATGAGCTCCCTCCTTCCTATTGGCTAGTGTGTCGGGCAGGCAGAGACCTACAGTGACTTCGGGTGCCCACGGTGGCCTAAGCACTGTGGAACAGTTTATCGCAAACAAGCCACTGGTGTGGCAACTTACAAGGGCCACTAACACTGTGGCGAAAAGTGATGCCACAACAGCATATTGTACAAGACATGGGTGATTCTCTAATTACAATACACTATGCTGAGCAAAGTCCTTGTTTCAGTGAAGTTAGACAACACGATTGCTGAGTGCCATAAAATGATGACTTTTCAGAAATTCCAGTTTGTCGCAAAAATTGAGAAACAATTCATCAACTGTTTCCACAACTGATAGCAACATGCATCCATCTGTTGTGACCCACTACATATATTGGACATCTTTGGCCAAATACAGCACTTTCTTTTTTGCAAAAAGATCTGAAATACATTGCACTCCAGCACATTTTTCATACTGATATAACACCCATTCCTCACTATCTGCAGAGCAGACAATCTTCTCAAGTACCTAAATCTTTTCAATTTAAGACTCGGTTGTACAGTGGTAGAGTGCCAGACTAAAAATCCAAAGGTCGCGGGTTCGATGCCCGCCCGGTCCCAGGATTTGTATCTGTCACTTTCCACTTCTTTCACCGCCGGCAGTATTGCTCATGTGAAAAATACCGAGTAGCACCGTGGTTTGGAATCCACGTTAAACTGTAGTTCCCCCTATAACTTGCTGGGTAAGTCAGTTCGAATGTCAGAGGAAGGCAACGGCATACCACCTGCAAACAGGACCATGCCTAGTAAAGCACTGTGGTGTTCAAACCAATCTTCGGATTGTTGACTGCTTTACCTTTAAGCTCTGTATAGTCTTTATGGGAAGAATTTGAAGGGACATGATCCTCATCCTTAGGTAGTGTAACTTCCAGACTTTCCTAGTATCTTATGAACAACAGAGCAGATTTTCTTGTACTTTCATTTTACTGCTACTCAGATGCCGTTTCTTAAGTGGTGACACACTGAGAGCACTACTGACTGTATTCACTGCAGCTACACATTCTTTAGCCATCTGAAAACTGTCACTTGAGTCTACTGAACATTGTCTCTTGATGGGCTTTTATATAGGTGGTAATCATACAACAGCAGTTTCAACACAAAGATTTCCAGGAATAAAATCAACATTAAAAGAAATCTGCCTACACAGCTCTGTTGAAATAACTGTGAGAGTAATTTTTTTTCCCCACATGTCTTGTAACGAGATGGGTCACAACATAAACGACGAAAAAAACGTGTGTAAAATTGTCCAGATATAGGCCTAACTTCTGATGATAGTGACCTTATTTTCTCATTCACCAATTTCTAATCCTTACAAACAGCCAATAAGTGCTTTGTCTCATCATATTAGTCACAGATATGCAAGAGTCCTGATTGTCTACAGTAAGATAGTTTATTATTCTTCAAAGGAGATAGATTGGCTGGCAAATAATCACATTAGTGCTGTACCGCTGATATTCACACAAAGAAGAAAAAAGATGAAAAAACAGCACTAGCTTTCAGAACAGGGTTCCTCCATCAGGTAGGAGGGAAGGGAAGAAAAAAGGAATATGGAACAGAAGGGGATGTTATTCATGACCTAGGTCATGAGGTTGATGGTTGAGGATCGTTGAAGTCATATTGGTACTGAGCCATGCCAAAGAGGATTTCCATCAGTAAGATAGTTTATGACACACCTGTCCTATAGCTGGTGACATATAAGAAGGCATTTCTGCGCATAGAGGCGGAGTGATAGGAGAAGCTTAGAGGGTAGCAGCTATGGCTGAGCGCCTACAGTAGCGCCTACAT
Organism: Locusta migratoria; assembly: GCA_026315105.1. Taxonomy (NCBI): domain Eukaryota; kingdom Metazoa; phylum Arthropoda; class Insecta; order Orthoptera; family Acrididae; genus Locusta; species Locusta migratoria. The sequence continues at coordinate 298,763,341 of CM048746.1, forward strand.
TGTGTAACTAGCAGCCAGCAATGAGCCTACAGAATGAACATTATTGGATGTCATTGTGGTAATGGAGGGGGATGCTCAGAACGACTGAAAACTGGGCCGCCTTCGTAGGTGTCCCCGACTATAGCGCTGCATCAATAAAACTTTTTCCAGTGTGATGTCAGTGTGTTGTCTTGTGTGACTGCTTCTCTTACTAATGTGACATTGCCTTTTACAACACAACCTGATCAATCTACATTCACCAATCCACATACCAATCCACCATGTTTTAATTAAAGCACTAATCACTTGAAACATTGATCATTCATAATTGTATCTTCTTGGCAGAACACTATTGCAAAGGAAAGCTTCTTTGTGCACAATGGAAAGTTTTATGCCGTTTTTTCCAAGGCATTCATACACTGAGTATGCAATTCATGACACATTTTGACACAAGACTGCAATGTCGTGCATATAAATGTTATGTCGTCACTACAAGAACATTGTTACATGATTTCTAACCATGGGTAGTAACAACATATGTTTCATATGGAGTGTGTCTATATAAAATTCTGTGGCACTTGTAATACTGTTCTTTTTTATACATACAGATTGTCAGAGTATAGTAGAAATGTTATGTACTAGATTAATACAAAGATATTTTGGGGGTAATTAAACTTAGTTTTAAGCTACATATTTTTAACATATTGTGACCTTCCACACACTGCATTTTTTGAGGTCCAAACTATGACTTTTGACAAATTTCTAATTTTCAAAATAAAAATCAGTGTGAGCATGTGAGTAACACAACCAAAACTGTTCAGTGAATTCAGCCTAATCACATGTGTATAGACCTACACACCAATACTCATTTAAGTAAACAAGAGACAAAAAATTTTCAAAATATATTAAAAAATTAACTTGCGTTTCAGTTTGTCTGGTATCACTTCTGATCCCCAAATCACATTATTGCTTCTGTTACATAGGGGGAGGTTCAGGTTTCCAACGAGGACCAAGTTTTAGTACCTACGCTACATCTATCAGAAGGGAATAATTGAAGACTGTGATACAACCTGTTGGCTTTGACCAATTATGTCATATCTGAGTCTCAAGATAAGCTATGTAGATATACAACTAGCAAAACAAACACTGTCAATGAATATAAATGGGATAGTTTCATAATACTTATGCATTGTAGATAATAAATAATCTTTGATTATCTTCGTAAATTACAGATTACCACAACAGAATGTACCATCAATCACAGGTCTCGGCCTAAAGAATCGTACCTTCGGAACTCAACTGCGAAAGAAAAACCTCTATGTTGACCTACAGCTAACTATCAGAGAGAAGCTACAGGTCACTTTTTTAACACAAAATCGTTCTCTGTAATCTATGTTCTGCTTGTAAACAAACTAGATGATATTGTCTTTAACTTAGGACCGAGTGAGGTAGCGCAGTGGTAACACACTGGACTTGTATTCGGAAGGATGGTGGTTCAAATCCACCTCCGGCCATCTAGATTTAGGTTATCCGTGATTTTCCTAAATCACTCCAGGCAAATGCCACGATGGTTCCTTTGAAAAGACGCAGCCGATTTCCTTCCACATCCTTACCCAAACCTTCCGAGCGTAAGCTCCGTCTCTAATGACCACGCTGTCGATGGGACGTTAAACTCCAAGCTTCCTTTTAACTCAGATATGACGTCATTGGTCAAAGCCAACAGATCAAATCGCGGACTTAAATTGATCCATTAGGAGGGCACACATGATAGCATATTTTACGAAAAATATGGCCAAAAATATAACTTTGGTGAGGCCTAGCAGTGCAGATATGAACTGTACCATATTTAATTACTAAAATCTGTAACCATGATGCAACCCTCACCAGTTAAAAGATGTTGATTTTCAACAGAATGGTCCAGTGGGAAGAAGAGATGAAAAATAAATGTTGGGGAAGGAGGTATGTTGCCATACATGTAAGAAACATGTATGCAAGAGAACTGCAAGGAAAAGACTATATATAAATGTAGGCCTACATTCCCCACCCATCTTCTCCTAAATCAATAAGCACATTTAATCAAATATGGCAAAAATTTATCACCTGCAAGTAATACTGTGGGAGTATCATCTAGCTGGTGGGAGATGGATAAACAGAAAGAGGGAGAAAAGAAGATGGGCAGAGAGGGGTGGGACAGGTGGAAGGAGGGTGTAGAGTAATCATGGGAAAGAAAGAAAGAGGAGGAGATGGACATAGAAGGATGGAAAGAGGAGATGGAATATACGCCTCTATATTGAACACATACAAAGGCAAAACCATGAGTTAACTAGGCCTATGTTATACTTAACAAATTATAAACAGGGGGTACATCTGGCACTGAAAATATCTTACAGTTTAAAATCTGGAAGCTAAATATGTCTTACAATTTAATAACCAAGTTTAGACTTCAAGTGTCCCTGGGCATCTCTCAATTATACACAGCCTTCATTGAATATTATTAAACCAAGTGTCAACAATGATTAAATTGTTCTGGGCAAAATTTTACAAGGTAGCATAAATTCTTCCGATTTCGTTATCTGCGGTCACCATTGTACAGAATGATACCTTAACGAAGATAAGAGTTCACGCTGTTGAGTCAGGTCAGGAGTATCTTTTAATGTACTGGTGATTGCAGAGGAAGTATCTGAATGATCATAATGGAAAAACGGGGCGTCCATAGCATCAAGTAAAATGAAGAAAGGGCACATACTGCGCTGTAACCATGGAGTCGCGCTCTGAGAGCGAGAGCACTACACCACAATGTGCAGTAGAGTGCTGTCATTTTCATTAAACAGATCAAAAAAGCAAAAAAATTCTCCTGTTATATATGTACGGGTTACAATGTAAATGTAATACTGACTGAATTTTCGTATTGCTATTTCGTCACTTATTTCTGTTGTCACCTGTTTCGCAAATGGGCGTAACTGTAAGGAGACATTTTGTCTGTGTCACAACACAAAAATATCACGTACGAGTAATTTTAGGACTTACTGTCAGTATCCAATAGAAGCGAGAGCAAAAATCATGTAGGACAGCTATGTGTAAACGTTGACAACAACACGCACAATAATGTTTACAATCCTTGTTGACAAGAGTTCTCCTCTGCACTTCCGTATGAAGAGTGCACACTTTTCCGATAATCACTGACTAAAATCGTTTCCGCATTGTCAGGAACGCAGCGGCTATAACTAGATTAATTGTCATTTCCATTTTTAAATATCAAAAAGTTGTTCTAATGGTTTAGCATTAAATTTTGCTGTTTATTTTCAGAGAAAGTCCTTATCAGCAAGGTTTATACATATGACCCTCAAAGACGTAAATTCTACAGGATATAATCATACCTCAACACCTGAAAAACTGGGTGGTCAATCTGATTTATTTATGTGTTTTCCCATTGAGGCAGTCACGACAGCCAATAAAGGCGGCCGTGGTCGCAGTAAACACTAAACACATTCAGAGATATCTATGGCGTATTATCTTTGAGATGTAAGGTGACAGTTGTTATTTAGGTTATTGTGGAAATATATGTGATGAAACTGCATTATACAGAAAACACAAATATTTACAATGGTGACCGCTATGCATCCTTTCATGGTAATTACTTACGTATAATCTACTCGCTTTTTGTTTTCTTACCGGCACTTGTACAGCCTAACCTCACTCCTGGGTGCATACAAAATTATGTTTACTACCGTTAGAACTGGTAATTACAGTTGCTAGAGTGTAAATAAAACAAAATCTTCTCCATAAGAGCACCCTTCTTCCATAAATATCCAGGAAGACGTGAGTCTAATTTTACTCACAAATATGTTACAGGACGTTGAGAGTTCTCGGTCGTACATTGATGAGTTGTATTCTGCCGATGCTGAGAAGTGTTTGCAAGCAATCGTGTAAGTACTACCAGTCAGTATAGAGAATAGTTTTCAGGAAAATACACACATTGCCAATCTTCTTGCCCCCCCCCCCCCCTCCTTTTAGCAGTTACTGTTATGAATGCTTGCCAGCAAAATTTCTTCATTTCATACAAAGTAATTTATTGTACCGTTCTCACATTTCTTTGTTGATATAATTGGCTATAAGAGGGAGCCTACTAATATATCTGATAAACACTATAGAGCCGTTTCAGGGTCAAACTAGCAACTGAATTTTGGAAGACAACTTTGTGTTGTAGTGATTTCTGTTTGCAAAAATTAACTGCCACAGCTCCAGAGTCGGTTTAAATGCATTGTAATGAGTTTTGATTATTGAAAGCTTCACATTTTTTTATATGAAGGCCTAATGGAAATGGCTGTACTTAACCATTGAGAGTTTACATTTGTAATTAAACAATGGTTGCACCATTTCCAACTTGACTACTTTGATATTTAATGCCTCATTGGTATAACTATAATTAAAATAAATATTCCCTCATTCACTGTAATCCAAATATGTAAAAATTTATCTGTAGTGTGCAGGTTTAAATCCTAGTTGAGGAGCTCCAAGCTCCTCTTAGATGCTCACTTGTTGTAAATGAAAGGCAGCCAGTCAGAAGTGTTGTAGAGAGAGAGTAATTGAAAATGTGTCTTTCATGCCATGGTATACTATGTAATTTAAATGTTGTAATATAATAATTTTTAACATAGTCAAAACTGCATTAAGGAAAACAACTTTAACACCCATGAAGTGACTGGTTCTTGAACATCCTAATAAAAGGAGTTACAAACCAATCCTACATAGATGTGAAAATTTTTATTTCCTTTCCTTTACATAGCTCTGATGTACAGTATTTTAAATGTTAAGAAATCAGTATTATAGGTGAATGAATTGCTTGTAGTTTTCGTTAATTAAAGAAACTGTCACACCTGTGTAATGACATTTACACTCTTTTGACCTCGTTGCCTTTTGTTGTTTCTCGTCCCAGTCTGGTTGTCAATAAAGGGATTGGTGCAGGATTCTTTGACATCTAAAACATTGATATAGTTAGTATTACAAGATATTTATTGACTGAAATTTACAATACTGAACTTTAGAACACAAGTCTGTTTCTTCTTGCTTCTCGCGGCGGCGTTCGTATGATGCTAGCTGCACTGTAACCTAGTTACTGCTAAGTTCATAACCGCCTTCTGACTTAGTACTGTCAGAGTTCAACCTAGTAACTGTCGGGCTATCCAGACGTATGTCGGCCTAGATATAGCCGTTTGAAGAGGGCGCGCATCTTTGGTCACTCCCTCCAGGATGCGCAGCACCTACTTGTGATTGGCATTCAGTCGATTGATGCCTTCTCCACAATCGTTCTCTTATGTCTGACTTTACACTTCAACATCCCTCCCCCCCGAAGGCTGAACCGTTATTGTGTATGGAGCTCGACAATGGGGGAGGAGGCAGGCTCGTGGACGTACTGATGGACCGGAGTCTGCACTTTCAGAGGACAGCAGACTACTGGCCAGGCCTCGCATCCAGCCTGAGCTTGCGAGGGAATGTCCTCTGGGGAAACCTCCGAAGGGGCCACGCCCACGACCTGTGGCCCAAGTGATGATGTAGGTGGTGGCAATGTTGGCGTCGGATGCTGCGTGGAGTGCTGCTCACGCTGGTCGATGTCCATTGGCATGTCCAGGTGAGGCGGAGGCTGCGAGGGCTCCATGATGTCAGGCCGCAGTGCCGTATAGATCTGTTGCGAGGGCGGCTGCCGAGGTTGTGCAGGGGGTGGAGGCAGCATAGTCTGCGTGTGGCGTGAATCTGCCGAGAGAAACACAGAAGAATCACAGGGTACATAACAAGGCGAATTTGGTTGCGGTGCCTGCGAATGATGCCATCGGGGTCTGAAATTTCAAACATATGCGCACCGCAACGTCGGACGATCTCTTCCTGCTCCCACGATCTGCGACTGCCAAAAACTCTGTAAAAGACTGGGTTACAAGGAACGAAGCAATACTTGTGTGCCGGTGGCTGCTTCTGCTGTGGGCGTCACGGTGGGTGGAACAGGGTGTGGTGGTGGGGGCCGGTGATGACCCTTCTCATGGATGCGAGCAGTAGGAGTCGAGGAACAGCTGCAGAGCTGCCTCCCATGACTGCTCCGAATGAAGTTTGGACGTCTGTTGCTTAAATGTCCAGACGAAGCATTCTACAGCGCCATTTGACTGCGGGTGAAACGGTACACTAGTGAGATGCTTAATACCATTGTGTTCACAAAAGAAGTGAAATTCTTGCGATGTGAACTGAGGGCCGTAGTCTGAGATCATCAATTCAGGGAGACCTTCCAGACAAAAAACTGAAGACAATGCCCTAATCGTGCTACTAGAAGTCGTAGAAGACATTGTCACTGCAATCGATTAACCACTAAAAGCATTAACCACAATAAGCCATTTAGTGTTTCAGAACGGACCAACATTCATTGCCATGGTGAATTTGCTTTTCGCGACACAAAAAAATTTCTGAGTTGGGGCTGACTGATTGGTAGTGCACACTGAACACTGTGACGTCATCCTTTCTATTTGGGTGTCCATACCCTGCCAAATACAGTGTTGTCGTGGGAATTGCTTAGTGCGAACCATTCCCCAATTTTTTTGGTGAAGTAAGTTGAATACTCCATTCTGCAAACGTCACAGAATCAACACACGCGATTGTCCAGTGTCATTTGAAACTAGAATGACTCCTCTATGTTCTGAAAGTTCATTCCTCCTGGCGAAATAGTGACACAACAGTGAATTTTGAATGTCATATTGTGAACGAGGCCATTGTGTGCGAATTTAGTGCAGCAAAATTTGTAATCAGGATCTGTTTTTGTGGCTCTAGCAATTTTCCTATAGTGCAACGGGAAGGATTGCAACAAACTATCTCCCTTTGCATCTATCTGACGCGACGTCTCAGATGCATCATGGCCAACCGGAAGACGGGAAAGTGCATTGGCATTTCCATGCCGAGTTGTGTGTTTGTACATGATCTCATACTGATACTGCGGTAACAACAATGCCTAGCGTTGCAATTTGTGTGCTGTGCGCGTAGGAATTGGCTTGGCAGGCTGAAACAATGACTGCAAAGGCTTGTGGTCAGTTACTAAATAAAATTTTCTCCCATACAAGTAGCGATGGAATTTTGTGATACCTTACACTATTGCTAAAGCTTCCTTCTGAATCTGAGAATAACGGCGCTGTATGTCTGTCAAACGTTTTGGCGCGAAGGCTATCAGACAGTCCGTATCCCCATGTATATGTAACAGTACTACTCCTAGACCACATGATGACACGTCCACTTGCAAAAGAACTGGTTTTTCTGGATTGAAGCGCACCAAACATTGATCACTGAGCAAAGCATCTTTTAACTGCTGAAATGTGCATTGGCATTCATCTGTCCAAACAAAACAAACATTTTTACGGTGTAGCTGATGCAAAGGGGCTGCAATTTGTGCTGTGTTTGGAATAAACCTAATATAGTACGTTTACTTTCCCAAGACTGACTGTAATTCTTTCACATCTTTTGGCGAGAAAACGTGATTGCATTGGGTGCACACCTTCACTGTTTATTACGTGTCCTAGATACTGCAGTTCCGGTTTGAAAAAGTCACACTTATCTCAGCAACACTTGAGACCTGCATCTGACAAAACCTGAAATAATTTCCTCAAATTTGCAGTGTGTTCTTTTTGGGTACGGCCTGACACAACTATGTCTTCCAAGTAGTTTGAACAACAAGGCACCCAAGCCGTAAGCTGTTCCAAATAGCTTTGAAAAATTGCGGGCGTGGATGCACTACCAAACTGTGAACACATATATTTAAACAAGCCCAGATGTGTATTAACAACACAAATTTTATGTGATTCTTCATCAAGTGGCTGCTGAAGGTATGCATTGTTCAAATCTATTTTCGAGAAATATTTTCCTGCGCCTTATCTGTCCATTAAATCTTCTGGTCTCGGCAAAGGTTAACTGTCTACAACTATTTGTGGATTCACTGTAGCCTTGAAATCAACACAAATGCAAATGCTACCTGACGCCTTCGGCAAAATAACAAGTGGTCTCACCCACTGGCTAGCTTGTATTGGTTCAATTGCACCATTTTCTTGCAATGTGTGAAGTTCTTGTGCTACTTTGTCACATAAAGTAAGCGGTACATCATGAGCTTTGTAAAATTTTGGTTTGACATTTTCCTTCAGCGTAATGTGTGCGGCAAAATGTTTAGCTTTTCCTTGTCCCGTTGAAAATAAATCTGGAAAGTCTTTCAACAACTTGTCTATACTGTCTTTAGCATCAAAATTGTTCACAACTAAAACATTGTCTTGCACAGTAAAACCAAAAAGATCAAAAGAAACTAAACCAAAAATATTCTCTCCTTTGTAAGATTGAAGCACTTGAAATGTCACTGTGCGCATTTGCGATCGGTATGCTGCAGGTAGTGAACACTGTCCTAGTACAGGAATTTCATTGCCATTGTAGGCTGTTAACTTTGTTTTAGTGCGAGAAAGGCATGGCGATCCTAACAGTTCATACATTTTGCGAATGAGCAATGTGACTGATTCTCCTGTGTCTAGTTGAAATTTTACAGGAATGTTATTCACACGCAAATTGACATACATTTTTTTGGCCTGATGTACAGCTTGTGATACTTCTTTGTCTTTGATGTTACGAGGGGCAGCCACTGGTTTGGAAAATACTGCATTTATTGAATAAGTACAGTCTTGTCACTGTTTGGGCCGGGAAGGCAAATTTCTTTTCTTTTGCTGTAAGCATACAGTTTGTATATGACCTTTCTTGCCGCATGCATTGCGTTTTGCTGACCGGGACAGACAGTTTGGCCGTTTGTGCTGCGAGAAACTATGCGGGCAAGACTTCACTTCCTTATTAGGCGAGGCTCTGTATCTACCAACTTGTTTACACTTAGAGCGGGCAGTTGGATGTACACGGCATTCTACCTCTCACTTGCCGGCACGTAACGTGGCTATACTACACAGCGGCACTTGTATCGTTCTGTTCTAAAATCTGTTCTACTTGGTGGAATGACGGATCTGACATTTTTAGAACGTGTTCCCTAAGCCTACCGTCAGGAATATTATAGACAATTGCGTCACGCAACATGACATCTGAATACAAAGCTCCACACGAACACTTAAATTTACCCTTTCTAGTGAGACCTTGCAGATCTGTTATCCACTGCCTGTATGTTTGGTTCCGAGTTTTCCTTCATCTGAAAAACTGCTACCTAGCAGCCACTACATTGATTTGCTGTTCATAGTATGCAGTGAGGGCTCCTATTATGGAATCGTAAGAAAGTTCTGAAGGCTCCATGGTGGGAAACAGTTTTTTTACAAGACGGAACACTGGGGGGGGGGGGGGTACACACGATAACAGAAAATGAAGTTTGACAGTACCTTGTATCCTGCGACATAGGCTTCAGACTGTTGGAGCCAGTCCGACCAGTCCTCTTCTTTGTCATCATATTGTTGGAATGATGGAATTACTGGAGCTGGTGGCTGCTGCAGTGGAACTTGCGCATTTTGAGACACAGGTGTGGCCAGAAGTTGTTGCACAGTGGACAGCAGCGAGGCAATTTGTTGGCTATGAAACTGAAACATTTGCATTTGCTGCTTTGCATCGAGCGCAGTGACAGTGGCAGAAGCATTAGCCATTGTGCAAAAATCTAAAAATTTACTCATAATCCAGCAATAGAATCAAAAGATTATTTACTGGATCTGCCGAGACCTGTAATAAACCAAAAATAATAGTGCAGCGTACTTTCAGACATTAATATTTCTTCGCAACCTGGTTCTTTGTTTTCCCTGTCACCATTTGTTGTGACCTCTTCACCTTTCATTGTATCTCGTCCCGGTCTGGTTGTCATTAAAGGGATTGGTGCAGGATCCTAACACATCTACAACAATGGTATAGTTAGTATTAAACAATATTTATTGATTGAAATTTACAATACTCAACTTTAGAACATAAGTCTGTTTCTTCTTGCTTCTCGCAGTGGCGGCCGTATGATGCTAGCTGTGCAGTGACCTAGTTACTGCTAAGTTCGTAGCCGCGTTCTGACTTAGTACTGTCAGAGTTCTCACTAATAACTGCCCTGATCTCTGAATAGTAACTGACGAGTTCTCACTAGTAACTGACGGGCTATCCAGACGTATTTCAGCCTAGATATAGTCGCTTGTAGAGGGTGTGCATCTTTGGTTACTCCCTCCAGGATGCGCGGCGCCTGCTTGTGATGGCTTTCAGTCAATCGCTGGCTTCTCCTCGATCATTCTCTTACGTCTGGCGTGTGGCGCTGACTTTACGCCACAACATACACTGAAATTCATCATAAAACATTGCCCTATTTCCTATGATTGTGTTCACTATTCTACTACTAAAAATATCTATGTCATTGCAGATTTATGGTACAACTCGTCAAAAACATTGACTTATTTGCAACTAATATGTCATGAATTTCAGCTAAAAATGTTTAAATGGACAACCCATTTTTGTGTACAAAACAAAATTGAAAGATACATTTTCAGGGGCTCTCCCTAAGACACTTCTGATTGGCTACCAACATGTCAACTTGAAAGAGAAGCTAGTGGCCCCTAACCTAGAATTTAACTATGTGCAAAATCAACAACACGCATAAGTGTTTGGCTGTGAACTACAGTCATTGATATCAACTTTTGTAGAATAAAAAGGGTCTCTATTCTTCTTAAAGTGTGTCCTGTTTGCAAGAATTAACAATTTTAAGTTGTATTTGTAGACTTTGAGGCCCTGCATAGTTAAAGAATATATATAGAGGAAACTTATGTTTGCTGGGATGAGTTGAAACTCGTGATTCAACCCGTTGGCTTTGACTCATGACATTGGTGTGGTGACGAGTTACATGTATTTACAGGTGGTGTGTGTTGGTACTTATGTGGTGGCACTCTCTTGTGGTGAAGTTAAATGGTTTATGTTTGTATTTGGTTGTACTGATAATTGTCATTGTTTCATAGGTCGGTGCTGCTTTCTTGTGTTAGCTTGAAGGATGATCATTGTTGTTTCAAAGTTTGCTGACCTTAAAGTTTATTTGTACTAAATTTGGTTGAAATCGGCCCAGTAGTTTAGGAGAAGAAGTGGATCATACAAACACACATACATCCAATTTTATAAAATGTGTAGATTTAGTTCTAATAAAAGAAAGTCCACGTTGGAATTAATAATATAGTAATAAGGACAGTTTACAACTCACCGCAAAGATGTGGCGATGAGCTGCATCAGGCACATACAAAAGACACACACATACAACACTTTCAGCTATAGGCCATGGCCTTCTTCAAAAAATAGATCATTTCACGCAATCACACAGGCACACAAGACAATCATACAACTCTCACCTTCTTCTGCTGCACTTCGAAGTGCAGAATATACCATTGTATGTTGTATCTGTCTCTGTCAAAGTGCAAAATGTAGGAACATCATTGTTCTTTTATAAGCTGCTTTCTAAAGTGTGAAGGTGCAATCATATGTTTACCCTCCCATTATCTCTTTGCAAGAAGTGACAAGTCATTGTGTGTGCACTGTTGACAGATAGTTTGTAATATAATGTGTCTTTACTTAGATAATTTGTATGTATGCCTGTTCCCTTATCTATGTAAGGTTATGACATGCTCTTGTGTATATTTCATTTGTAGTTCTTATTTCAATTCTGAGGTTGTTTATTCATTTAGGTGTCTTAAGAATTCAGTAATTGGAAGCAACAAGCAAAAAGGAAATGTGATATCCCAAGGTGTGGTGCCTCGCCTGCTGCAGCTCCTTGCTGATGCCTCGATACCAGTCCAGATAAAAGTTGAAGCAACTATAACTTTGGGCTCATTAGCAAAGGGAACAGAAGATAATATTAAATCTCTTATCGATCTTGAAGTGGTCCCAGCCCTCATAAGTGGTAAGTGTCAACACAAAACACACAATCTGGTCTTTACCCAATACATGTATTTCAGAGTATTCTCTATGTACTGGTATGCAAATGTTTGTCCACTCCATAAACACACAAATGAGAAGCAATGAAATTACCACTAGTAGTAATCAGCCTAGGTTTAGGAGAGGACATTGCCGGCTGTAGAGTGATCCCCCCCCCCTCACATACACACACACACACACACACACACACACACATACACACACAATAGATGCAGATGAAAAGGTAGATTTTGTCCTGGATTCAGATGGTGTTTTATATCCTACCGCATCATCAACTTCTAATCAAGAAGGATAGTATTCGATAATGTAACTCAAGGAAAATGTGGCTAATATAATCCAGTATGTCATGCTGGTCAGTGAATGTTCCACACAAATGAAAGTAACATTGCATGTGCCTGAAGGGAGCATAATATTTTAATGTACAATGAATATTTACAGATAGCACCAGCAGCACTATCAACATTATAAGATTGTTGGCAGACAATGTTGTTATGTAAAGTATTACCACTGAATGATGTCACTAAATACAGAGAAACAAAATTTCTACATGGTATAATGAATATCTGCTACCATTGTTGGCCCTCTCTCACTTGACAACATCGATGTTGTGGTCAAGAGTGCCACACGATCCATCATTTCAGCTGCAGAAGCTACCATTCCTTGTTCCTCCAGGTGTCCACAGTGGAGGACAGTGCTGAGGTGGTCACCAGAAATTGCTGAGGACATTAAAGACCTCAGATCAGCCTTACAGCAGTACAAGCAGCACCCCTCTTTGGAGCACTTTCATCGCCTTTAAACAGCTCCGCACTCTTGCCCGCTGACATATCAAAAGACAGAAACAGGAGTGTTGGGAGAGGTAGGTCTCCAATATCGGGACAGGTACATTCACCTCACATGTCTGGACCAAGATCAGGCCCTAAATGGGTGCCAGATGCCAGCATGATCCCTGGGATCTCCACAAATGGAATTGTATGTACAGACCCCACCACACTTACCAAGCATTGTGCTTGCACCTCTGCCTCAGTGAATTACCCACCTGCCTTCTGTACATGAAAGAAAGCCAGCCCTCTCCTTTACTGCCTGCCACTATGAGGTATATAATGTGCCATTTGGTGAGTGGGAGTTCCTCAGTGCTCTTGCACAATGTCACAACATTGCTACTGGGCCTGATAGCTTCCATAGCCAAGTTCTGATACACCTCTCAGCGGAGAGCTGCATAATCTCCTAGCTCTCTTCAACCACATCTGGTGTGATGGTGTTTTCCGATCACAATGGCGGGAGAGCATCATTATCCCGGTGATCAAACTCGGCAAGACCCCTCTTCACGTGTATAGCTATTGACCCATTAACCTTAACAACATTTCTTGTAAGCTGTTGAAATGTGTGGTCAGTTGGTGGCTGTGTTGGGTCCTTGAGACTCGGGGCTTACTGGCATCATGCCATGTTCGCTCTACCACAGATAATCTGGTGTACCTCGAGTCCAACTTCTGCACAACCTTTCCCAGGTGCCATCATCTTGTTGCCGTCTTTTTTGATATACACAAAGCATATGATACAACATGGCGTCCCCAAATACTCACTATGTTACGTGAATGGTGGTCTCTGAGGCTTCCTCCCAATTTTTATACAAAACTTTTTAGTTGTCTGTACCTTTCATGCTTAAGTTGCTGGTACTTCCCTTAGCACATCTCATGTCCAAGAGTATGGGGTTTGTCAGGGCTCTGTTTTGAGCATTCCATTATTTTTAGGGCCATTAGCGGATTAGCATCAGCTGTTGGGTATCCCCTTCACTCTATTCTGAAGACTTTGTATATCTTTCAGTTCTTCCAGAACCCAAGTTGCTGAATGCAGATTACAGGAAGCCATTTGGAAAGTGCAATCTTGGGCTCTTGCCCATGGCTTCCAGTTTTCTGCTGCAAAGACAAGTGTTATGCACTTCTTTTGGCATCAGATGGTTCAGCTCCAACCTTAACTTTATCTCAACGACCACCTATTAGAGGTAGTGGATACTGATAGGTTTTTAGGACTTGTCTTTGACACTCAGCTGACATGGCTTCTCCACATTCGTCAGCTGAAACAGAAGTGCTGGTGCCACCTTAATGTTCTCCGCCACCTGGGCACACTGCCTGGGGGGGGGGGGGGCTGAATGGTCCACACTGTTGTGGCTGTACAAAGCTTTGGTGCAGTCGCGTCTTGATTTTGGGTGCCTAGCCTATGATTCTGCATCACCTTCGGCGATGCACTTGCTGGACCACATTCACCACTGTGGGGTTTGCATAGCGACAGGTGCCTTCCATACCAGCCCTGTGAACAGTCTACTTGTGGTAGCCAGGGTCCCACCTTTGTGGGTCCACCACCACCAACAACTGCTCGATGCAGCCCATGTGCATAGCTCGCCAGGCCACCTGAACCATCATCTGCTTTTCTCCAACTTGGTCGTCCGTCCCCAGATAAGGTCATACATTTGCCTTTCGCATCCAGTCCCTTCTGTTGGAACTTTAGTCTTTCCTTCTTCCATCTCCATATTGGGCATGTGCACCTCTGTAGTGCATGCCAAGCCACACACTCGGCTGACTTAGCTCATGGACCCAAAGAATCAGTTCTCCCTGAGACACTTCAGTTTTTTGGTGTTGTAGCTGAGTTCACCGGATGTTACGTGGTCTACATGGGTGGTTCAGTGGTTGTGGGCAATGTTGGCTTTGTGTACACTTGTGGCACCCATATTGAACAGAACTCTTTGCCGGATGGCTGCAGTGTTTACACTGCGGAGCTGGTAGCCATACCACCGAGCTCTTCAGCATGTATGGTCCTGCTCAGGAGAGTCTTTCCTTATCTACAGCGACTCCCTGAGCAACCTTCGAGCTCTGGACCAGTGCTACCCTCGTTCTCCCATGGTGTTAGCCCATACAGGAGATGCTTTCTGCCCTTGACTGCCCCAGTAATTCAGTGGTGTTCGTCTGGTCTATGGGTCACATTGGTCTTCCAGGCAAAGAACATGCCAACAGGCTTGCTAAATAGGCTGTCGATGAGTCTGTGCTGGATATCGGCCTAACGTTTTTTGATCTGTGTGTTGTGCCAGCGGGTTTCGAAGCTTTGCGATACTGAGTGCCAGCTCCACATTGGCCATACTTGGTTCACACATGTTCATCTCCTTCGTGGTGAGGACCTGCCCCAGTGTCACTATGCCTCCCACTTGGCGGTAGTCTACATCTTATTGGACTGCCCTATTTTAGCTGCCTTGCGGCGGAGTTTTAATATTACTGCGGTTTTATCAGATGTTTTATGTGATGATGCCTCAATGGCTGATTCAGTTTTAAGTTTTATTCATGCCCGAGGTTTTTGTTGTTCTCTGTGAAGCTTTGGTTCAGTCCATTGTCTAGGTTCCTCTTGTGTCTTCTGATTGGTGGTTTCATTGTGTTGCCACATGGATGAACCTTCCACTTTTTAATCTTATGGTCGGTTAAACACAGACATCGACTTTGTTGTTTCATTTTTTTCATTGTTCGGTCTTTCTGTGAGATTATCCCATTTCGTGTTGTCTCTTGTCAACTTTATGATCCTTTTCCTGACTCAGTGGGATATTCCCCCCCTTTGCTGTTTCAAACTGTGAGCTTTTTTCCACATGTACGCCTTTTCTTGTGATGCCCAGTGATGGAATGGGGGGACAGATGACCTTTGCAGTTTTGTCCCCCTAAAACAATTAACCAACCTACCAGTACAAGGTTATACATAAAAAATCAGTTGGCGTAAAGCAGAAGTAGCTCTAATAAAGAATAAGACAATCAGCATGTGGATGAACCACTATGAACAACACAGCATTAACATTATCATAGCCAGGATAGATTTGAAGCCACCACATACCACAGCAGTACAAGTTTATAAGCTGACTAGATCTACTGATGATGCGGTGGTGGTAAAGGCAATTATTCAGCCAGTCAAGGGAGGGGAAAACTTGTTTGCAATGAGGACTGGAATTCGGTATTAGGAAAAGGAAGGCAAAGAAAATAGTTGTTGATAATGGGTTGAGGGAAAGGATTGAAAGAGGAAGCTGCTGGCAGAGTTTTGCACAGAAATGAACTCAATTTAATCATTACAAATCTTTGTTTAAGAATCATGAAAGAGAGTTGTATATGTGGAAAAAACCAGCAGACACTGGAAGGTACCAGATATATTTTATAATTGTAGGAGCTAAATTTGGTACCAGGTTTTAAACTGTTAGACATATCCAGGGGTAGATATAGACGCTGACCATAACTTACTCTTTATGAACTGTAGACTGAAACTGAAGAAACTGTAGAAAGGTAGGAAAATACACAGATGGGACCTTGACAAATTGAAGGAACCTGAGGTTCTTGAGAGTTTCAGAAGGAGCTTTAGGCAACAATTCACAGAAGCGTTTTGGGGATGGGGGATAATACAGAAGACCAATTGATAGCTTTCAGAAATGAAATAGTGAAGGCAACAGAGGACCAAATAGGTAGAATGGCAAAACATAGAAGAAATACTTGGCTATCAAAGAGAAATTTTATAGAGGAGAAATACCTAGCAGGAAAAATATATATAAAAAAATAAATGAAGAGTACTTACCAGGCGAAGGAGCACAGGAAGTGATAGTAGCACCAATAAGTTAATAAATTCTTCTTTTCTTTCTGCAGTATGTCTGCCTAGGTGTGCTTGCGTTTGTGTATATGTGTGGGTGTGTGTGTATTTGTTTACCCTCCTTTTTTTCCCCCCAGTGTAAGTCTTTCCTACCCCGGAATTGGAATGACTCCTTACCCACTCCCTTAAAACCCTCATCATTTCTTTTTCCCTCTCCTTCCCTTCTGCCTGAAGAAGCAGCTAGGCTGCGAAAGCTAGCATGTGTGTGTGTGTGTGTGTGTGTGTGTGTGTGTGTGTGTGTGTGTGTGTGTGTTAATTTATTAATTTATTTGTGCTACTATCTCTTCCTGTGCTCTGTCGCCTGGTAAGTACTCTTCATTTTTTTTAGAGATATTGAATTTACTTGTCAAAAGGAGAAAATATAAAAATTCTGTAAATGAAGTAGGTTAAATGGAGTACAGACAACCTAAAAAACCAGATTGACAGAAGGTACAAAATGGCTGAGAAGGAATGGCTAGAGAACAAATGTTGAAGACGGTATAACTAGGGGAAGATAAATACTGCCTACAGCATAATAAAAGAGGCATTTTGAGACAAGAAAAGCAGCTGCATGAATATCAAGAGCTCAGATGGATAACCAGTTCTGAATAAAGAAGTGAAAGGTGGAAAGATTATATAGAAGGGCCCAACAAAGGAAAGAAACTTCAACACAATATTTTAGAAACAGAGGAGGGAATAGATTAAGGTATATTGACAGAAACATGCCGCATACTTTGTGGTGCCAGCACTGCAGGGCATAGGCATGGCCTGTCTTCCCTGCTTGCCCCTCTCCCCTTGACTGCCATGCTGTGAGGCAAGGCTTGATTTCTCTGCTTCCCCTTCAGATCTCTGCCATCTAAGTGTTTACACACTGTACCAGAACTACTGCCACTCTTCTAACAATTTTTACACTCAGATGAAGGCCAGGGAGTTGTAGACTCAATTCAAAGGCATCTTAATGCAATCTGGTGAGCCAGAGGAGATTCACACAATATTAGGTGCCTATCCAATGACATATGCTATGTCAGTGTATTTTCAGCAATGCAGTGTGTATAAAATGAAGACAACAATTGCATGAAAAATGATTGAGTTTTGATCATTAAAATCAATGTTTATTTGTTATTTCATAGAAAAGTTATATCAGTCTTGTACAGTATTTTAGCTATATAGCAATTGTTAAGTATTA
This sequence comes from Locusta migratoria, assembly GCA_026315105.1. Taxonomy (NCBI): domain Eukaryota; kingdom Metazoa; phylum Arthropoda; class Insecta; order Orthoptera; family Acrididae; genus Locusta; species Locusta migratoria. The sequence continues at coordinate 298,781,072 of CM048746.1, forward strand.
CTTAGATAGTCCTGAGACAGACTAACCAAAAAATTTGGAACATGTAGTAAATCTAGAGGGTCACATCCAGTGTTATTGTATCTGATACATCTTCATCTCAATTGAGATTGTTCACTGTTTTAGTTGTTCAATTCTCTTCTCAGAAAATATTCTGATCCTGGTTGTTTTCAGAGCCTATACTCTTCTAATTTTGACTGAAGTTTTTCAACTCTGCTAAATAAATATGTATTTGATTTTTGTAGGCCTGGTGAGTGAAAGTGCAAAGTTAGTTGAAGTGAGCCTTAGCTGCTTGCGGACAATATTCCAGTCTCCATGTGCACCAGTGGGCCTCATATGTCAAGATGAGGGTCTTCCATTGCATTTGTTAAACCTTACACATCAGTCAGTCTCCAACCAAGTTTGTGTTACTACAATACTTTCCGCAGCATGCAAGGTAAATTTCTCTCTCTCTCTCTCTCTCTCTCTCTCTCTCTCTCTCTCTCTCTCTCTCCCCCTCCCTCCCTCATGATGTTTACTCTTATGTGTACTGCTTTTACTATGTTCAAATTGTCTTTCATTCAATTTGAGGGAGTGGGTCGTTGTAATACCTTGTATGTTTGTAATGTATTAAAATTCTGAGATGAGCTTCCTCAGAAAGACATATGATAGAATTAGTAAAATGACATAAGTTGATAAAAACTATGACAAATCTTACAAAATATGTATAAACAAGTCTACTTTTGCACTTTGAAAATATGAGTTTACTTTTATTCATTGAAAAAATAGCTATACAGAAGAACTCAGGAAACAATTGTGCAACAAATATATATGTTTTGGATTGGTTTTGGATGCTTGGTATCCTTTTTCAGTCATAATATCTGCACTTGGTGTATGCCGTCCTTACACCATGCCTGGACATGTGGCCTAAACTGCCTGGAAATAAATATTCCTGTTGTGTAACTAGTTACTGTCCCCCCCCCCCCCCCTAAAGAAATATCACAGTTGCTAAAGATACAAAATAATAATGATGATGATAATGACTCATAAGCATAAAAGAAAGAGAACATTTCCAGAGAAGATTCTTGGGGCAAAAGAACATTCTCTGCTAACATTCTCAATTTCATTTGGGGGGGGGGGGGGGGGGGGAGATAATATACTCTGATGGGGAGTTCTTTTTCCCTCCTTCCTGAGAAATTCTCAGTGTGTTGAGTTTCCACATTAGGCACTAGACAATTGTGTAATCTCAAATTTCAATCAAATAGGCAAACCATTCAGTGTACAAATATGGAACAGGAGAGTATGTGTTTAGGATTAGTTGTGTTGTGTTTAGATTTTAGTTTCGTGTGTGGCAGAAAATTATTAAGACTAAATACAGACAATTAACAAATTAATTTTCTGATGATGTTCCACATTTATGACATGCATGAAACTTCTCAGACTGTAAGCTTTCCCGGCATATACTGCTGATGATCTGTCGGGTCTCCAGCCGAGAGGTGGTGTTGATGGATCACGACATTTCGGGAAGTGTCATACTACCCATCTTCAAGCGTAGTGGCGAGATGAGCAGAGTGCGGGGATCTTTATACCCGCGGTGTCCCCCCCCCCCTCCACTGGACCTCAAGGAGAGGCTATGGTGGGTAGGCAGCGGAGGCGGGTGGTGAGGGTAGCGGCAGCTCGCAGTCGACTCTCAATGAGGTCATTCTGCCTGCGTTTGCGGGAGAGAACGGTGGAGGATGCGCTCCTGACAGATTGCAGCTATCGCGGGATTCCATGCTGCGCTAAGCTGGTAGCCTTCGTCCCTGTTGACTAGGTTATCATGGATCCTTATTTCTAGGCATTCTTTGATCACACTCTGCCAAAAACCCGATGCTCGGCACAGCACCTTCGTCTTCTCAAAGGCGAAAGTGTGTGCTTCGTTTATGCTATGTTCAATGACGGCCGATTTTGCTGTGTGCCTTAGTCGAACACACCTAATACGCTCCTCACAGCGTTTTGAAATACAACACTGGCAGAATCATCATGTCAGGGTCGTTTCTGAGGGCCCGGAGAGCCGCTCGTTCTTCTGCAGTTATATTAGTTTTAGGCAATCAGCATTTGTCGATCACCCTGCAGGTTTCCCGTCTGATTTCCTCTGTTTCCTCCCTTGGAAGTCCTTGGATTGCTTCCTCCACACTGCTGATAATGTCCTGTTTAGGGATCATTCTGGGGACAGGGGTGAAGTTTAATCCTTTTTTGAGGATCGAAATCCATCGGGAGCGTATTCGTCACCATTCTCTGCCGCAGACGCAGGCAGAATGACCTCACCGAGAGTCGACCACCTGCCGCCGCTACTACCACCACTGCGCCCCGGCCGCCGACCCACCGTAGCTTCCCGTGGTCCAGTGGAGGGGGGGGGGGCATCACAAGTATAAAGATCCCCGCACTCCGCTCATCTCGCTACTTCGCTTGAAGATGAGTAGTATGACACTTCCCAAAACGTCGCGATCCATCAAGCTGCCTCCTTTCATGCCACCTGCAACTGGCGAGGACATTACCAGCGTATTTATGGCAGTGGTCTGACTGCAGCACTTATTCCAACAGCGAGGTGCAGAAACGAAGCGCCACCTCAAAACAGGTCAGGAAATTCGGCAGACTAGCCGGCACACAGACGACGGACAAGGAGATGAACGATGCCAAAGCCGTGGTCAATCTGACCGGAAGAGAACTAGATACTGCCGTGGTTTCGGTCCTCAAAAAACGATTAAACTTCGCCCCTGTCCCCAGAATGATCCCTAAACGGGACATATCAGCAGTGTGGAGGAAGCAATCCGAGGACCTCCAAGGGAGGAAGCAGAGGAAATCAGATGGGAAATCTGCAGGGTGATCGACAAATCCTGATTGCCTGAAACTGAAGGACTCGACCCTGGTGATGACCAGAAAGACAGTAGCTCTGCTGAAGAACTCGGACTTACTTGAACCATTGAAGAAGCAGCTGCACCCCAGAGTGCCAGCAAGACCACGCCTTTATGGACTCCCGAAGATCCATAAGGAAGGGGTGCCTCTGAGGCCAATCTCGGACACCATCAACTCTCACAGTTACAGACTAGGAAAACACCTGACGACGCTGCTTAAACTCCTTGTCGGACACTGCAGCCACCATGTAAAAATCTCAGCCGAATTCGTGACAGTACTCAGGGATGTTATACGACTACAAAAGGAAGATATCCTTGTGAGCTTCGACGTGACATCGCTTTTCACGAAAGAGGCCCCCTTGGACTTCTTGGCACTATTAGCAGAGCACATCGAGCCACAAATTGTCAGACTGTTCGAACATGCACTGACCACCACCTACTTTCAGTGCAATGGAGAATTCTATGAGCAGATCGATGGCGTGGCCATGGGTTCCCCACTAGCTCCAGCGATTGGTAACCTCTATATGGAGCACTTCGAGGAGGTGGCCCTGCAATCCGCCAAACAGAAACCAAAGCACTTTTTCCGCTATGTAGACGACACCTTCGTGGTGTGGGGGCTTGGCAAACAGGCACTGGATGGCTTTTATGAACACCTCAACAACATCCATCCAAACATCAAATTTATCATAGAAATGGAAGAAAATGGATGTCTACCTTTCTTGGACATCCTAATCAAGAAGAAGCCAGATGGTTCACTAGGCCATACAGCTTTTAGGAAGAAGACGCATACAGACCTATACCTTCACGCAACAAATGCAACAAGCTGCCACCATCCAGCACAGAGACAGGCAGTGCTGACAACCCTCGTACACAGGGCGCGCGCCATCTGTGACAGAGAAAGCCTTCCCTCTGAGCTGCAACACCTGAGGGATGTCTTCCGCCAAAACGGCTACAGCGAGGCACAATTCAACAGGGCGCTCAAAAAGAAGAAGATGGCAGTGGCAGTTGCGGAAGAGGAGGAAGAAGAGAAACGACTTGCTTTCTTACCATACATGGGACCACTTTCGGCCAAGATCGCACGCCTCCTGGGCAGATCAAACATCAAAACCGTCTTTTGTCCACCACCAAAGATGAAGGAGCTACTAGGTTCCACCAAAGACTCGTTGAAACCCAACACACCAGGAATTTGCAGCATCCCATGTGAATACAGCAATACATCATCCAAACACAGTGTTGTGTTTCAAAATGCTGTGAGGAGCATATAAGGTGAGTTTGACTAGCACACAGCAAAATCGGACGTCGCTGAACATAGCATTAACGAAGCACACACTTTCGACTTTGAGAAGACGAAGGTGCTGTGCCGAGCATCAGGTTTTTGGAAGAGTGTGATCAAAGAATCTATAGAAATAAGGATTCATGATAACCTAGTCAACAGGTACAAAGACTACCAGCTTAGCGCAGTGTGGAATCCCTCGATAGCTGCAATCCGTCGGGAGGCATCCGTCCCCGTTCTCTGCCTCAGACGCAGGCAGAATGACCTCACCAAGAGTTGACCATGCACTGCCGCTAACCCCACCACCGCACCCCGGCTTCCGACCCACCGTAGCCTCCCATGGCCCAGTGGAGGAGGGGGGGTGGGCACCACGGGTATAAAGATCCCCGCACTCCGCACATCTCGCCACTTTGCTTGAAGATGGGTAGTATGACACTTCCCGAAACGTCACGATCCATCAACACCGCCACCCGGCTGGAGACCCAAGAGATCTTCATCTGCATGAAACTTTTTTTGTTATTAATGCTGGATGAACTCAACATGCAAATGAAATCCAAAGAATACATCAGATTTTTGTCTACACCAAACTGGAATTGTGTCAGTTTTTTCTCTAACACGGGATAAGTTTTGTTTAAATATGAGAAACAATGGTCTGCTCCTGTGGTAATATTACACAATAACCTCTATCATTGGAGAAAAAGATTGCTAGTTCGTAATTAATCAATTTTTACTTTGTATTTGGGTCATTTCATGTCAATTCAACGCACCTCTCAACCTAACCCTCTCAGTTTTCTTTCAAATTTGGTGCACTCAGTGACCCAAACAAGAGATGGAAAAACATCAATTTGCGGGCTGTATTATAACTGCGAAGAAAGTTAGGGGTCTCGAAAGTTTGGAATTTGTGTGAAATTTACATGCATCTGTCTCAACATAAAAGACTGTAATTCTGATTCTAATTAAGTTACAGCAATGAAAATGGTACCATTGGAAAGCTAATGAATAGACCTTTACACTGATATGCCAGATGACAGGTTTCTGAGTATTTTTATTCTAAAGGTCATTGACCTTTAGAATAAAAACACCCCATCTTCAAATTTTCTGGAAAAAAATATATTTTATTGTTCCATTGTGTTACTACAAATATGGTAAATATCAAGATGACACACCAAAGGCATCATTCACAACAAATATTTTGTCAACTTAACTACACCATCAACATGCAGTAAGCAGCTTTTTTTTTTTTTTTTTCCTAGAAAACCAGCCAATAGCCGTTACTTTTATTCTGACCAATTCTGTTATATTTCTAGCTGTGAACATCTTATCAGAGAGACTTTTATTTTAACCAATCAATGTTAGCCTGTTTTAGTGTACAGCCAATCAGAGCGACTTATTTAATCGCCATTAGACTGTTTTATGACTGTGGGTTGTTTAATAAAAGTGCTGTGTACATGTGTTGTAAAGAAACATTTAGTAATAGTTTGTAAAAAATGGATTTCAAGTTAGAATTGTATTGTTGCAATTCATTTAGGGAAGTAAGTCATGCAAAAGTGCAGAAGAATTTAAAGAATGTTCAGGAGTGGATGATAAATATCCTAATGTGTTTTTAGGTGGAAAAATTTGCAGTAAATGTAGAAAGAAAATATCAGAAATCCCAAGAAGCACTGCAGATGTTGCCTCAGTTGAGCCAGGTTCTTCCAGAGAAGATTTAAGTGAAGATGAAGTAGCTTGAGATCTGGCACTCGATTCTTTAAATAGCAGCCTTCAGTATTTAGGTGAATCTCTTGTGAAGAAAAAGAGGCTTCAGAGTGAGAAAAAGTACCCAAAGCAAAAACTGAGGGGGAAAAAATTGCTTCTGTGCTGGAGCATACTTATGTGACACAACTAGAAAAAGAAGAGAGTGAAAATGGAGAAAGTGAAATCATCACCCAGTTGAAAGATAAGTTGCCCATAAGTGCGCCAAAATATAAATTCTAACTGTACTTCCAAAGAGTTGGATTATAAGGAAAACTATGAAAGATTTTTGGCTTCAGATTACATGGTATGGAAAGCAAAACAGTTAGTAGCAGAACATGGTATATTGGTGACACGAAAGCCAGGTAAGACATTATGTGAGAAAACCGTTCAGTGTATGCATGATTTTTACTGTGATCATGATGTGAGCCATATGATGCCAGGAAGAAAAGGCTTTGTGTCTGTTAAAGAATATGGAATTACAGTACATAAGCAGAAGCATCTAGTGTTGCACAACCTTAAGGAACTGTATTCCTATTTCAAAGATAAATACCCAGATATAAATATTGGATTCTCAAAATATTATGAGCTGCAGCCAAAGCACTGTGTTCTTGCCAATGCCAGTGGGACCCATACTGTTTGTTTGATGTTTGCGTTTGTGTGTGTGTGTGTGTGTGTGTGTGTGTGTGTGTGTGTCTCACACCAGAATTTCAAGTTAATGTTTGAAGGGTGTAAACTGAAAGTGCTAACAGAGTGTGAAGAACACACACTACCGGCATATACCTGAACAGTGCTAATACACATATGCATAATCATATGTGACGTGGGTTGCTTAAAAGGTGAAAAGGTGTCAGCCTTTGTTGGAATGTATTGTTTTCGAATTTGTGGTGGCAGAGGAGAATACATAGAACTAACTTAACATAGGGGTAGTCACACTCATGAATCATGTGGCTAGAAATGGCTTTTTTTTTTTTGGGTGGTCGACTGGTATACTTTCAGATGAGAATAACAGAAGATGTCAATAAGCCACTTTGAACTACATTTGAAATCCTATACATTTTGTAAATGTGAAAATTTGTATATTTGTTACCACATAAGCAAAACTGCAGCACAGATTTGGCTGAAATTTCACATGGAGATAGCTTATGTCTGACTTAACACTTAGGCTACATCTAAATGTGTATATTACAAGTTATGTATATGTAAACACACATACAAATACTGAGCTTTCACAACCCAAGGTTGCTTCTTCAGAAAAGAGGAAGAAAGTAGAGGGTAAAAGGAAAGGATGCAATGCAGGTTTTAAGGGAGTGGGTGAGGAGTCATTTCAATCCCGGGAGTGGAAGAACTGGACATAGGGGGGAAAGGACAGGTAAACAAACACACACTCCCTCACACATACAGAGGGGTCCAAAAAATATATCCTCTGTTTAAAGGTCCATAACTTGCAAACTAATTGACGAAGTTGTCTGTAGGTGTTCGAAATGGTCACCATTAACATCCACACATAAACGATGCCACTGAACTGCAGCACGAACTACTGACTGCAACGTGTTCAGTTGGATATCTGCACATCAATGTACGATGGATTCTCGAAGTTCATCCAATGTGCATGGCTTTTGACGATAAATGATGTCCTTTAATGTTCCCCACAGGTAGAAGTCCAGAGGAGGGAAGTCTGGGTAACGTGGTGGATACCCCAAAGCATCTCCATGGCCTATCCATCTTCCTGGTAGATTTTTGCCGAGATAAGCCATAACACGATTTTGGTAGTGGGCTGGGGCACCATCTTGTTGAAAGTAAAATCTTTCTTCTTCATACAAGTCTCGGATGGCAGGTAAAATGGATGTCTGTAGCTTCTGAAGGTACACCTCACCTCTTCAAAGAAGAATGGCCCAATTAAGACCCGGTAAGACAACCCACATCACACATTTACACCTGGCATTTGTCTACATGGACATTCGGATTTTTGGCGGCCCAGTAGATGCAGTTGTCGCAATTTACTGTACCATTAAGTTTGAACTGTGTCTCATCAGACGCACAATCATCTTTGCAAACTCTTCATCATTGCGCACCATGTTAGTAAACCACTCGCAGTACTCCATACGATCAGGGTCGTACGTATTCATTGCGTGTAGCAATTGTGGGATTTAGCACTTCCACTTTGCTGTCTTCAAAATTCGCCAAACACTTGAGAACTCACTCGAGTTTCACGAGCACACTGTCTCACAGACCTCTGTGGTGATCAGGTGAATTGTTGGAACACACAATGGGACTTGTTACGGTTACAGGTCTTCCAGATCGTTGTTTGTGTACATCTTTAACACAGCCTTTGTCTCAAATGCAACAAATCGTTAAACGTGTCGGTGGCTATGTTTGATACTCATTTCGACATTGCCATTGAACCTCATTAATGTTTTTGTACTTAAAATACCACTTCAAAACTGACTTCCTTTCATCAAATGTAAGTCTTTTGCCAGCGATGTTTACTCAAGTAACTAGGTGCAAATAAGAACAAAACACTGACTATCCGGGAACTGTCATCTGACAAAACAAAACAACGCAATTCAATGCTTGTGTAGTGATATATATATATATATATATATAACTGTAGCAGTACACAACACAAACCAAAATTCAACACCAATCACTTACAGGATGTTACAACTACACACACACACACACACACACACACACACACACACACGTCTGTCGTGGTGTGTGTGCATGTATACAGAAGGGTCCAAAAATGTATCCACTGTTTAAAGGTCCGTGACCTGCAAACTAATTCGTAAAGTTGTCTCATCTTTGGTAGTGTAATAGTTTGTAGTTCCGGCAATTGCCACACAAGCATTGAATTGTTATATATACACACAAACGCAAGCTTTCGCAACCCAGTTGCTTATTCAGGCAGAGGGGAAGGAGAGGGAAAAGGAAATGATGAGGGTTTTAAGGAAGGGGGTAAGGAGCCATTCCAATCCCAGGAGAGGAAAGACTTACCTTGGGGGGGGGGGGGGGAAAGGAGGGTAAACAAATGCACACACACCCACACATTTACACAGACGCAAGTACACTTAGGCAGACATGGCTTTCTACAGTTTGTCTGCTTAAGTGTCTGTGTCTGTGTAAATGTGTGGGTGTGTGTGTATTTGTTTACCCTCCTTTTTTTCCCCCAAGGTAAGTCTTTCCTGTCCCGGGATTGGAATGACTCCTTACCCACTCCCTTAAAACCCTGATCATTTCCTTTTCCCTCTCCTTCCCTTCTGCCTGACGAAGCAGCTAGGCTGCGAAAGCTAGCGTTTTTGTGTGTGTGTGTGTGTGTGTGTGTGTGTGTGTGTGTGTGTGTGTGTGTGTGTGTGTGTTACTATCACTGCCTGTGCTCCTTCGCCTAGTAAGTAGACTTCATCTATTTTTTTAGATATATTTTTCCTGTTAGGAATTTTTTCCTCTATAATATATACACATTTGCAAAAGATTCTGGGATACTGCCAGTATAGCTTACACTGACATTTAATTACAACAAATCTGGAAATTATCTTTTACACATTGCTCATTTTCATTTGTTGTAACAAATGAAGTAAGTATGCACATAAATGGGGGACTTGAGTTAAAAAAGTTGAAGTGTTCTGTGAAATGGGATTTACATACCAAGCCCTATTAGGTCTAATAAACAGAAACTGTCATGTGTAAAGAGCGCATACTGCAAGAATGTAAATTTAGTACTATACCTGGCGTCATGTAAGAAGGCGCTTCTACGCATAGAGGCGGAGCGATAGGGGAAGCGAGGAGGGGAGGAGCTACCGCCGAGAGCCAACAGTTGCACCTGCGGGAGAAGCATTGCATAACTCGTGGCTAGCCACGTGCCTGCAGAGTGAATATAATTGGCTGTCATTGCAGTAATGGAGGGGGATGCGCAGAAATGGCTGAAAACTGGGCCGCCTTCGTAGCTGATGCTGACTATAAATGCACTCAACATATGGCAGGCGGTGTAACAGCCGCTGCAGTTAACATATGAAACGCCCCATCTTCCAAACTTTTCTCCTCCTTATTACCCTCTTGTAGTTCCATTTTTTCTCAAATACCTGATTTTGGTACTTGCAGCCTTTTTCATTTCAAGTCTTCCATTTACAAATGCAGAAATATTACGTCACTATAAAACAATATTTTGGGAAGGATAGGTTGCTACTCAACACAGAGACAAATGATAAATCACAAAAAGACACAAATAACAGAATAAGCACAAAATGGGTTTGTGTGTGTGTGTGTTCTCTATGGCAGACGTATGCTTACTAGCCGAATGCTTCATTATTTTTTGTTTATTCTGTTACGTGTGCCTTTCTGCGGCTCATTGGGAATCTCTGTGATGAGTAGCAACCAATCCTTTCCAAAATATTGTTGAATCTTTCTAGGTATTTCCACTGTTTGACCGTATGATAAAACCATCACTAACAATGTAACATATACTCCTGAAATATTTCTCAGGATGTATTATGAATATTCACTTCTGATATTATCCAGGTTCTTAAACACTACTCTCTTTAGTTTTCAGTCACGTGTATTGGACTGTCATCAACATCTATAGAAGGTAGAAAATTCACTGCTCGTGTTTATTGTGAACCAGAAATCTCTAGATCTACTCGGAGAACAAGAAGTCTTGAAATGTTGTTTTCAGGGATGTATTGCAATAGATTTTTCACTGTCCATACGTTCCACGATAATTATATGTTCTGTGCTAGCCATGTTACTAACAGTCATGCAGTTATTTACTCTCTTTTCTGGAATTATTGTTCTTTGCTACACGATCACATACATGTTTCTTTTTCCTTAACTAAACGAATAGGTTTTGAGGAACCAGTGTTCTGTCACCATTTTGCTGGGCAGTAGTTGGCTCACACCACTATACCTCAAAAACTTTTGTGATACTGCATATGGGGGGAGGGGGAGGGGGGAATGTAAGTTTTGACATTAATTTACCCTTACAACAGACCATTCAGCTGCAGGTGACAGCATGGGACACTGCTAGCATTGTAATAAGCTACATTTAATTTTTGTTGTGAGCTTAGAAATTCATTTCTTTAGCAAAGAAGTATAATATTATCCCACAAAGAGCTGCACACACTAGTTGAATGGGTATAATCTTCACTTATTATGCTAAATTTCCTGTCTTGTTACATGTATGGAATTGTGTTTTCAACTAAATTAATTATGACATTTTGAAGCCATGGAAACAATTCCTTGCATAGAACTACTATGCTAACTGTAATTAATAGATTATTTTTTGCTTGTTTTGATATCGTAAAGTAATATGGTTTATACTATTCGTTTGTGTTTCAGACTGTGGAAAACCAAACACTTTTATGTAACCAAGGAGCAATTCCAATTTTAGCATCATTGCTGTGTTCTCCGCATTATAAAGTGCAGATGCCAAGTCTGAGCTGTTTGGCCAATATGTGTTTCAAAAATCAAAAAGTTTCTGCTATTGTAGCAACAACAAGGTAATTCATGCATAGCTATAGATTATTGTTGTTGTTGTTCTTACTTACCTACTGTGTATTCTGTCATTTTGCTGTTGGTGAATGTTTGCTTCACCCAAATTCCTTATTTCTGTCAGTATTTTCTTCAGAGACTATGCCAGATTTATCCTATTCAAAATTGTGTTATTATTAGTTTGACAAAAAAGTGAAGATAGTTCGAGAAAATATGTTAAGTAACTGAAAACAAACAGTGATTCTGTAGTTGCAAGAACTATATGAGAATTCCTTACATAATGGAAATGTGGATAGGGCAGACTGAGTGTGGTTGGGGTTAACTCAAAAGTATATTAGATTAAATTTACAACAAAAAAGAACATTTGTATACTCCAAAAAGCAGCAAACATTGTATGAAGTACAGGGATGATATAACACAAAGTATATCTGGAATGGCCTCTTAATTTAAAATATTATAATAAAAGCCCAGTAAAGTCAGTACAGAGATTTTACAAGAATTGGGAATTGCATTAGAAAAATTAAGTAGGTACATGGACATGTATAATTCAATAGCTGGAATTGATGTGAAGTCCTAGAAGAGGCCTTTTCCACCAATATGCGCCAAATTGGCATTGATGAGAGTGTCATAAGTTGCGTATGAAACTTACAGTCCCACCAACGTTTTGTGCAAGTGTCAGCGGCTCATGTTGATTCTTGAAGGCCAGGAACTCCTCGCTCCACAAAAGGGGGGCTTCCGCCGAGATTACTTCGCAACAAACAACTAGTGTCGTTAGAGTCAGCTATCCGCACTCTTTTCACCAAGCATGAGTACCTGGTTGCAGCCTTTATTTTATATCTTTGAAAGGCATACAATACTATCTGCCACCATCATCACCATGCTTTACGAATGGAGCTTACATGTGTCCTTCCAACGTTCATACAGAACTTCCACTCACTTCAATCTTCTTGAGTTAGGGTTGATGATTCTTTTAGCTCACCTCATGTTCAAGAGAATGGTGTCCCACAGGGCTCTGTTCTCAGTGTACCTCTATTTTTAGTCGCAATCACAGTCTTGCTGTGGCTGGGGGTCGGCGGTTTCTTTCTCTTTGTTTGCCAATGACTTTTGTCTGTTTTTAGCCCAGTTAATTACAAGTTTTCAGCACAGAAAACCCACGTAATCCACTTCTGTTATCGTCGGATAGTTCACCTGGACCCAGAGTTATACCTGGGAGTTGAATTGCTATGTGTCAAGGAAACACATCAGTTGTTAGGCATGCTTTTCAGTGCCCAGTTCAGTTGGGTGCTCTTTGCTGCTTCAGCCGCAAGTTTTTGGGAATCTGCCCATCCCACCCTCCTGCAACTTTATAAGGCTCCGATTCAGTGACGGCTTGACTGCAGGAGTCTAGTTTATGATTCTGCAGCACCTTCAGCATTGCTGCTCTTAGATCACATCCTTCCTATTGGTGTTTGTCTAGTGATGGGGGCTTTCCACTCAACCCTGTCCAGTCTCCTTGCTGCAGCTGAGATCTCTCCCTTGAAGTTACGCTGGCAGCAGCTTCTTGCCTCATATGTTGCTCCTGTTCATGTCATGCCCCACCTCCCGAATCCAAGGCTTCTCTTTCTGGCTGCTGTCCTTCCTTCCCCGCTATGTCAACACAGATTGGGGTCTTCCGATTGCGATCTGGGTTCGTACTCTTCTTTCCTCACTCGAATTCCTACCTCTCCTTTCCGCTTTCTCCTGCTGATCCTGTGCCCCTCCTCGGTCCAGCCTTCGATTTCAGCTCCACCTGCACTTGTCCTGCGATCCAAAGGCATGTTGCCAATTTCTGGCTATACTTGACACGTTCCGAGGTGCAGAAGTAATGTATGCTGATAGCTCCTCAGTAGATGGCAGAGTTGGATATGCATATGTTCACGGTGACAACACTGAACAGTGCTCCCTGCCACCTAGCTATGGCATTTTCACTGCTGAACTGATTGCCATTTCTCATGCTTTTGACCACCTACGAGCATGCCCCAGGAAGTTGTATGTCATCTGTAGTGATTATCTGAGTGGCCTACAAGCCCTAGACCAGCTTTTTTCTTGCCATCCTGTGGTGTGATCTACTCATAGCTCCATTTACGTACTTGGCCTGTCTGGCTGTTCAGTAGTGTAGTTGTTTGGACCCCAGACCGTATTGGCATATCGATCGGCTGGCCAAGCTGGCCACCTCGTCTTAGCTCTTGGATATTGGTGTGAGGGAAGAGATATCTGATTGGGTTTGCACCACAAGGTCTTTGATGCCTGGAATATCCAATGGTCTACCTTGAGCACGCCCAACGAGCTCTGTTCGATCATGCTCTGAACAAATGTTATATGGAGATCATACGGAAAGATGGAATTGTATTTAGTGAACCATATGCAGTTCAGGGTAAGTGATAAGAGTATATTTAAAGTCTCTTTAAGTGGATTAAAGATTAAATGGAAGAAGTTGTAAATGAAGATGAAAAAGGAGACTATTCTATCTTTTGGAGGCAAAAGTGTGGTTTAGACGACATTCCTGCAGGAATCTGAAAGAGTTCATAAGAAACATGTGAAAATGAATTATCTTCCTTTTCAACTATATCTATGACAAAGGTGATTGGCTGTAGGACTTTCTGTGGGAATAATTGTACCACTCACAAAGACTAATAACCTGGGTCTCCCGTTATTCACAAGCAGTCACATTAACCACTCGGCCACCCAAACACGCTCCCCAGCCTGATCCAAGTGTGACAAATTGAAGTTTGTGTCTAGCTGGGGAGTGTGCTCAGTTGGTTGAGTGGATAAGGCAAAGACTTGCGAAAAATGGGAGACCCAGGTTTGACTCCCAGTCTGGCTCAAATTTTGATTTGTCACCAAATAATGGACTACCTTTAGAAATGCTGCTAATATCAGCAGAATTTGCAAAATTGTGAATGTATGATTGATTATTTAATTTCATATATATGGTTGTGGTACAGTCACAAATGCCTGTTCCATAGTAATACTAAAAATTGTAAAGACCACAGGACAATCAGTCTAATATAGCTGACAGCAAAATAGTTCTTCACGTGTTGTATAAAGGCTGTATGGAATTCTGGAAGAAGCATTTGGAGACAAACAGAATGAGTATAGAAGTGGGGAGGGACCACCAGTTAAAAGTACATAGAAGAGGACAAGGAAGCAAATACTGTCTTCATAGAGTGAAGTGTGATAAGCTAATATAGCTCTTGAAAAGGAAGAGAGTCTAGTCGAACCAGATAAGACTGAATGCAAATTTGTATTTGAATCAGAGGGCAAGGTTACAAATAGTTAATGAGATTTCTGCAGATACCAAGATTGAGGGAGGTGTGAGACGGGGCTGTTGCCTCTCAATGATCCTATTTAACATTTATCTGGAAAAAATACTGTAATGTTTGGATGGGAAAAGAGATGTCAGGTCAGCTGGGTGGAAAATTGAATACATTTGATTTGTGGAAAATTAGGAGATATTCAAATGCTAAATAATATAGTAAGGACAGTTTACAACTAACCGCAAAGACGTGGCTATGAGCTGCGACAGGCACATACAAAAGACACACACATACAACACTTTCAGCTATCTGCCATGGCCTTCTTCAGAAAATAGTGCAGCAGCCAGAGGTGATGGTTGTAAGACTGTGTTGTGTGCCAGTGTGATTGCATGAGTGTTCTATTTTCTGAAGAAGGCCATGGCCAAAGCTGAAAGTGTTGTATGTGTGTCTTTTGTATGTGCCTTTCGCAGCTCGTCGCCACGTCTTTGCGGTGAGTTGTAAACTGTCTTTACTATATTATTAATTCCAACCTGGACTTTCCATTATCAAATGCTAAATAGCTTGAATAAAGCCTATGTGGCATATAGTATGAAAATTAATACAAATAAAATAAAAAGTGTGGTTATAGATAAATAAAAAAAAAGGCAGATATATTTAATTTGGGGTCAGAAGTCAAAGAACTGGTGAGAGCATACAATTATTTGGGAAGCTGGATTAGGAAAGACATGGATTGCCAAGACATCAAAGTGAGAATGGCTCTGGTGAAAGATGTGTTTCAAAAATAGATAAGGCTCTTAACAAGTGGTTTAAACAAAGAATTAAGAAAGCAACTCGTGAAATGTCTGGTATGGAGAGTGGCCTTGTACAGATTAGAAACATGGACTTTGAGGAAAATTGAAGCATATGAAATGTGGCTATGATATTGAATAGAGAAGATCAGGTAGACTGGTACAAGTCAGGAATGAGGTAGTATTGGGTAGAGTCAGAGAAAAATGGAGGGTGTTGATGACCATGAAGAATAGGAAACTAAACTGGTTAGGCAACAAGCTGAGACAAGATTACCTTCAAGTAGAAGCGTCTCAAGTCAGGGAAGGGCAGAAGAAGATACCCTGCTGGATGTCCTCAGCAGGCCATAAGCAGGGTGCAAAAGAATCTTGAGAAAAGTAGAAAATACAGGGCTGTGCAGTCAACACTTGCCCTAAGGCAGAAGGCCAAATGATGATTACAGGAGATCCAGATTTTGGCTAGTGTCTATCCATTGTCAGTTCATTTGTTTCAAAACTGTATCTCAGATACATCATGGCATGCCTTAAACATGGTGTTTCACTTGTACCACAGTTCAGTCAGATGAAGTTGGAGAGAGTCACATTCTATATTCTTTGGCAGCACTACCTCCATGAGGTTCTGTTTCTGTAATGGTTGGTTTTATTACACTCTTTGAGTATCTATCTCTGTTAGAAGGCTAATATTCCCATACTATTTTTCAGTGCACTATATGTGGGCATTAGTGGGTTACCCCAAGCTTGATTTCCAGCAGTTTGATTGATTGCTTACAGACATAAGACTCAGAACTTTTTTGTTCTTAAGTAATGCACAGAATAAACTGGAACATACACAATTTGCATAGAAGAAATGGGCATCATAGATTTTGATCTATATTTTGTGTCTACATGTTTTCTTTTATAACAGCTTTAGATATTGTTGTATATAAGATACTTGTAATGTGCATGCTAATTGTGATTTATGTGATTTTATCATATGCATCATCCTTTTTCAATAGTTATGGTGGCAAATCAGTGCCTGACATCCTGGTTTCATTAATGGCAAGAGATAAGCCAAGTGAAATGCAAATGGCAGCTGCTAGATGTATAACATATATGCACAGAGCAGGTGCAATTAGTGCAGAAGACCCCAAGATACTTTACAAAACACTTCCATGTTTGGTAAGAGAGAATTTACAGCAATTATATTTTTATTTGTTTTGGTCTTTCCTTTGTTTGAGTGTCATAATAAAAAATGCTGTTTTCATAAGAATTTTGCATTATTATCTGATAAATATATAGTTGTAATTCTGAAACAGATCATAACCTTATTTACTCAGTGATTCAGATATTTTCCATGATGTAAGACCTGTTACTTCTGTGTGAGAAATGAGGTTGGTTTATGTCCCATTAAATAGGACAGGAGTTAGACAGGGGATGAATAGTTAGAGGAATATCTGCTGAGTTTCTGTTTCCTTTTTCGGAAGCCAAAAAAACTACACACACACACACACACATGGAGAGAGGGAGGAGGGGGGACAGGTTATATTGTTGTCCAATGGAATTGCAAAGACAATAATATGAGAATACATAACAGCTCAATATAAACATAATTTCTGCGCCACAGACAGGCATGTAGAAAAAAGAAATACTGTAACACAACTTGAATTTTCATCCACGGCCTTCATCAGACCTCTCTGTCTATGGGATGTTAAATACTAATCTTCCTCTTTCCGAGTTGCCTTCATCAGAAAAAAAAAAGCATGATGAAGGTATCACCAAAAATGCGAGTATTGTAAATGTGATTGCCTTTTCTGCATGCCTGTATGTGGTTCAGGTATGTGCTACCTTAATGCCCATTATATAATTTTTTGCATTACCTAGTCCTAATACTAAAGAATTCAGCCAAACAAACAATATTTCAATTGATAACAAGATGACACTCCCGACTCTGCAGTCTTTGAACGAAAACATAAATCTAGGTAGTTCTTTGTGTTGTGGGATTGGAAATACTTTTGATCATAAGTTCAAATATCTGTTATCTGCCATGATAACTGCATTATCTGGCTGAATATAATAGAAGAATACCAAGCTAGGTGGCATAGTGATAACACACTGGACACTAATTCAGGAGGACAGTGGTTCAAACACACCTCCAGCTATCCTGGTTTAGGTTTTCCATGATTTCCCTAAATCACTCCAGGCAAATGCTGGAATGGTTCCTTCCAAAGGCCATGGCTAATTTCTTTCCCCATCCTTAACAAAAAAGAATCTGAGCATGTGCACTGCCTTTAATGACCAGGCATCAGTGGAATGTTAAATCCTAATCCTCTATCACCAGCATTATTTCATGTATCCTTATGTTCTTGAACACAATTCTTCATGAGCAACATTACCGGTCCCAATCACAGCCACATGATGATTTCTGGTAATGGGATTGTATATGATTCTTTTCATTTTTTCAGTTTTTGTTTTATCTTCCTACAATTTGTACTTATGAAATCCATTCATATTTATTACTGTTTTAATAGCTCTAGTTTTCCCTTGACAAACTACTGTTTTATGCACTAACACTGTACAAATGCTGTATACGCTGTTATAAGGTTTTAGATATTTTTTATGTCTATTAATGTTGTATTATTTTTATTTATCAATAATTTTGTACCCCACTGGACAATAGGCTGATTTATTCCAGAGGAAAAATAACATCGAACCATTTTTTAATGAATTTGTTTAATTTTTAATTTTGTCACAGCCATTAAATAACCTTCCTCCACTGTCTTTTGAAAAATATAATTGTTTTAGTTTCATAAGTATAGTTAATACGGCTTTCCTTTCACCTTAGGTGAGGCTTTGTAAGAAAGATCGTCCAAACACAGAACGTGTGTTAGCAGCTGAGACATTGGCATACTTAACAGAGGTGGACACAGAATTACAGAGATTGGCCTCGATCTCAAATCATCTTGTTTCAACACTGGCTGAGTTACTACGCTATCAGCCAGACACCAATGGTCTCAGTCCATCACGTGCTGAACAAGAGCTGCGTGTAGCTCAGGACATGAAACATGCAGCATTTAGGGTATGTTTATTAGTATTTATTTGCAATTCATAGCATTTACTATCAAAACCTTAATCAGATGACACCTACAGCTGTGAGATATTTGAAAAAGTCATCTTGAGCTTTCAGTTGTATGTTTTTCCACTGAGTTACTTGAGTAGTTTCATTTATTGCAAGCATCGTCATAGGAGTAAAAGCCACTTACATGTCAAATTTGAGAGTAACATCATCTGGACCTTTCTGTATGTAGCTTTTACTTCTATGATGATGATTGCAGTAACTCAATCTAATTGAGTTATAAAGTGGAAAACATATAGCTTGAAAGCTCAAGATTATGCATTTCATTTACTGTTTTTATCAGTAACGCAACTGAAAATAGCTTTGTTCTTTTTATAATAATATACTAATAGACAGTTTAGAACTCACCGCAAAGATGTGACGACAAGCCGTTATAGGCACATAAAAAAAAGGCACATACGTACAACACTTTCAGCTATTGGCTGTGGCCTTCTTCAGATATAGGAGTCACTCACACAGTCACACAACCGTCATCTCCAGCTGTCACACTTGCGGTGTGGAAAGAGGAGAGGGGATAGAAAGGTTGTGTTATGGTGGTGGTGACTGATACAGCACAGCCTTCCAGAGTATATACATATTAGATGGGAGGAACGAGATGCAGCTTTGGGAAGGAGTGAGGAGGCGGGTGAGTGGAGGAAAATAAAATAAAACAAAATGAATGCATGAGCGGCACACACGCGCGCGCGAGCGCACACACACACACACACACACACACACACACACACACACACAGCACTCAAAATAGGAGAGGTTTAAGATAAGAGGTGGGAACTGTAGGGTGCGGGAAAAAAGGTAAGTTATCGTAATTTGAGGCCTGGATAATTTCACTATCGAAGAATGTACCTTAGGGATAACTCCCATCTTTGCAGTCAAGATAAGCTGGTGGTGGGTGGAAGGATCCAGATGGCCTGAGTTGAGAAGCAGCCATTGAAATCAAGCATATGCTCCACTGGATGTTGTGCCACAGTGTTTTCCACCTTGTTTTTGACCACAGGTTGTCAGTGGCTATTCATTCTAATGGACAGCTGGTTGGTCATTATGCCAATATAGAAAGCTGCGCAGTGTTTTCAGCAAAGCTGATAAATTACATGGCTGCTTTCACAGGTGGCCCAGCCTCTGATAGGATAGGATAGGATAAGCCTGTGACATGACTGGAATAGGAAATACTGGGTGGGTGGATTCGACAGGTTTTGCAGTGGGGTCTTCCACATGGATATGATTCCTGTGGCGGTGGGCTGGGTTTCGGGGTGGCATAGGGATGGACTAGGATGTTATGGAGGTTGGGAGGGCGACAGAACACCACTTTAGGAGGGGTGGGTAGGATCTTGGGCAGGATGTCTCTCATTTCTGGGCATGAGGATAGAAAATCAAAACCTTGGGGATGGGTGGAAGTCCAGGCTAGTACTGGGTGACAAGGGAAGCGCTCTTTTGTGGATGGTTACTGGTGGTAGATGGAGGATTTCGGATGCGTAGGGACATGGCACAGGAAATATGTTTGTGGACTAGGTCTGTGGGATAGTTTCTGTCTGTGAAGGCCTTTGTGAGACCTCCAACATATTGAAAAAGGTAATTTTTGTCACTGCAGACGTGCAATCCACAAGGGGCCAGGCTGTAAAGGAGGGATTTTTTTATGTGGAATGGATGGCAACTGTCAAAGTGTAAGTACTGTTGGTGATTGGTAGGTTTAATATGGATGGATGTGGGGATGGAGCTATCAGTGAGGTGGAGTTTGACATCCAGGAAAGTAGCATGGTGGGTTGAAGAAGAACAGGTGAAGTGGATGGGGGAAGAGTTGAGGTACAATTTTTGTAATCTGTAAAGACGTAGCCCAACCTTCTCTGCTACAACACTTGTTTCAAATCGATAACCGCCTCATGTTCAATCTGATTTATTTATCATTTTATGGAATAGGACCACAGAAAGTTGGGTCATCTAGTCCACTGAGAGAGAAAAATATGAAATAACTTGTGAGTACTTTCACCTACAATTTCTTTATCTATAGCCCAAATGTAAAATAGCATAATGCAATTGTTACTGGCACTTGCTCTTCTTTTTATACAGATAAACCTGATGATGTGGCTCTAATACACAAAACTAGTTAGTTAATAAAAGAATACCATACAGCTGAAGTGGTTTCCATCATTATGACTACTATCTTTCTATATACATGTGGCGTTTGTTCGGAAAGAACAGACATCACATTCTGATCCTGCAGCTGTTATTATTTAATATTCATAGAATATATGACTTCAACTGCTATTGGGCAAAGCTGAAAATGTGTACCCAGCCGGGATTCGAACCCGGGTCTCCTGCTTTCTAGGCAGTTGCGCTGACCCCTACACCACTTGGGACACAGTGATCTCCGCACCTGCAAGGACTACTCATGCACGCCTCCCGTCAGATACAAATTCCCAGCTTCGCCCTGCCCATAGTACTCAAACTCGTAGTTTAATTAATTCCCGTAAGAGTAAGGGCTTCAAACTTGCCCACTCCTCCCCACTAACGATAGGATCATTGCCCGTCACCGGCATATTATATATATACATGTGGCGTTTGTTCGGAAAGAACAGACATCACATTCTGATCCTGCAGCTGTTATTATTTAATATTCATAGAATATATGACTTCAACTGCTATTGGGAAAAGCTGAAAATGTGTACCCAGCCGGGATTCGAACCCGGGTCTCCTGCTTTCTAGGCAGTTGCGCTGACCCCTACACCACTGGGGACACAGTGATCTCCGCACCTGCAAGGACTACTCATGCACGCCTCCCGTCAGATACAAATTCCCAGCTTCGCCCTGCCCATAGTACTCAAACTCGTAGTGGGCAAGTTTGAAGCCCTTACTCTTACGGGAATTAGTTAAACTACGAGTTTGAGTACTATGGGCAGGGCGAAGCTGGGAATTTGTATCTGACGGGAGGCGTGCATGAGTAGTCCTTGCAGGTGCGGAGATCACTGTGTCCCCAGTGGTGTAGGGGTCAGCGCAACTGCCTAGAAAGCAGGAGACCCGGGTTCGAATCCCGGCTGGGTACACATTTTCAGCTTTGCCCAATAGCAGTTGAAGTCATATATTCTATGAATATTACTATCTTTCTGTTTGGATACTGGACTGATAATTTTGTACATTATGTAAGACAGTGTTATTTCTTATATATTATCTGATAACCATAACATGATTTTAGAAAAAAAGGAGAGGGACAGAAGGAGAAGGAACAGGAGAAGTACTAACTCAATGCAGAAATAAATAAATACATACTCTGGCAACACCGGGTATTCACACCTAGCAGTGTGTGTGTGTGTGTGTGTGTGTGTGTGTGTACATGTTGCATACAAATCTACAGTTTTGATCCAATCTGTTTCAAATTTTGTACACATAAGCTTCAATCCATGAGGACGGTCACCATAAGTGTAAGAATCACGTTCAATACATAGTTCGTGAGATATGGCATCATAAACAATGAGATGCGTGAAACACTGCTGCATTTAGTGACAATCCTGCTCATTTTCTCCTAAACCGCTGGACGAATTTCAACCAAATTTGCCACACACTTTCTTTACCATGAGGTAACAATTTGCTGCAGCGTTAAGAAGCACATACAACTAATGCCTCAGAAGATGTGACATCATAAGCAATAGGAATTGCAAAAAACTGCTGCATAATGCGGCGAGACTTTATGATTACGCTATATGAGGATGAGAGTACTTAGTGACTTGCAACAAACTTTAAACATAATTTCAAACCTCATATTATCCAGGAGGGTCCTTCTTCTGCCAAGACTAGACATGAAGTTTCCTTTTCTGCACACCTCTCACAAACCTTTCTCTCTCTCTCTCTCTCTCTCTCTCTCTCTCTCTCTCTCTCACACACACACACACACACACACACACACACACCACCATGACCATTTCTGTCCTTAGGCCACTTCCTTATTGGCTGATTGTAATCCCTTCCAAAATTGTACACATCTTAACATGAGATTTCTTGAAGTAGAAACTGACTCTCTGAAACCTCTTCCTGAAACCTTCTTCTTAATTTTGATTTAGTAGCCATTAACATTTGAGATATTGAAATTATTTTTAAAATCACGAGATATTCCGACATCATATATGTCTTCAGTATATGATTATATAACTATTATTTCCTTAAAGTCATAAGTTATTCACAACATATTACACTGAAAAAGTATTTTACAATCTCTTGAACCTTAATCTGTTTCAAAAAATACTATCATTTATTGAAATAAACACATAAAATGAAAAATATACTTAATAGTATTCTTGATCTAATTTAATATCGCTGTATACCTTCTGCTTTGCAGTTGTTACAAAGATCAGTATCCATTAGTATTCAAATATGGAGTGTCAGCACACTACAAGCAGTATTTATCACCTTGGCAATGATCATTTATAATAATGGCATAAATAAAGAATTAAATGCATAATGTGTATCTGGTAAAACACATTGAAATTTGGAAAATTTCTGCATAGACAATTTGTCTGTGAACAATGTTCAAAATGTTGATACTCACTGATCTTTCAGGCATTTGCTTCACTTGGAGCAAATGATGAGGATATACGGAAGAAAATTATTGATACAGACAATCTTATGGACCACATAGTGAGTGGCCTTCAGGATCCATGTCCAAAAGTACGTTTGGCAGCTGTCAGGTGTTTGCATTCCTTGTCACGGTCTGTACAGCAACTGCGAACAACATTCCAGGTATTTGATTTTATTTTTTAAACTTTCTATATCTTATCATATTGCTGTCATTTTAATGTTGTCCAGCATGGCAACATTAGCATCTAATGATTTCGAGAACATCTTGGGATGAGAGGGCATGAACACCTTCTGCATGGCATTTTAACTTGTACGATGCATTATTATGGATGAATAATTTTTATGTGGTTTACTTTCCCATTAAATCATTAATGGAGAAAGTACAGTGTGTCCTTGCACCTTGAAAATTCGTGACTGTGCATATTGTTCAGCAGCACTTTCATACCCTACATATGTATGTAAGAAGAATTCCGGGCTAAAATCTACAATAGGCTATTCATACACTGTTCTTGTTTGTGGTTCAAATGTTAGCAACATCTTTGCTTCCATTACAGACAGTTGGTATTGAAATAAATATTAATGAATTTTTGTGGTAGTGGTAGACTGATACTACTTAATTCATATAAAATAAGTTGTCTTACTTGTAATGATGTACACACATGATTTACTGGCATCATATAGGCAGATGTGAAATCACAAAAGGGGGAAAAAAACTGTATGTTGTGACAGGCTGATGTATAGTGTAGAGGAAGATCTGAGTTAAGTTGGGAACCAACAGCTCAATTTTGAGTTGGCAGAGCCAACAAATGTGAAAGTAGAAAAATTACAATTATGAACATAGCAATTGTACAAAGCTTCATATTAACACGCACACAACCAATCAGTTGTAAGTAATATTTTTATTCCTTTTGACCCTGCAGTAGTCGCATGACTTTCACACCGGCAGTAGTCATGCGCAGACTGGCAGTCCGCATGGCATTAAATAATTTTAGTAGCAAGAGTTGACACAGTAATGGAGATTATACAATTTACTGTGTTTGACTGGTAGCTTTTTATGTCAATGCCTTCGACAGAGCTGTAAATTCTGTCCAATTTCACTGAACTACGAAGTTTTGTAATACGCTTAACCCGTTGCATTTTGTGAAAAATATATTGCTTATTTGTATCGGTATCGTAAGCAGGATGAAATGCACACACTAGTTACTGCAGTTTCAGAGTTTGTACAATACAGTCACATTCTTCTCTTTCTGAACTTGTACAAATGACATTTTCATGTCCAAATAGAAATGACAATTTGCAACAACTGTCATAGTGTGAATAACATCCTCTCTGTATGTTAGGATGCAGTAACCACATTTCTGGTTCTTTCTGCCTTTGGGTCAAAACTACAAAAAGTGTCTTGTATATAGCGGAATTGTTCTGCAAACTTTTTCCTATATATCCATATTGCATAAAAAAGAGAAGAAATCGAAAATAAAATAAATGTGTAAGATGCACCTAAAAAGACCATGTAACTAATACAATACAAGTCGGCAATAACAGGAGACATGTTAAGAATAAATTATAATATGGGAATAATGACTTACCAATGGCGCGAACTATATGAAACGCTGATATTGCACAGGACTCGCAGTCCTCAACTGTTGAGCATTCCACCACTGCTCCTTTAATCCTCGTGAAACAACGGAGTAACATACTACTACTCATTACCAGAAGGTACTGAATATATGCAATTTTTAGGTGCACCGAGATGAACAGGAAAGGGAAAAATAGTTTTGTGAGGACTGTCAGTCCGTGTGCGACTACTACATGGTTTACGAAGGTTTTGACACCACTGTGGGAGTCTTCTTCAGAAGGAAATTACAAATTTCATGAATTATATTGCTAATTTTGTGCATTTTTTTTACAACTATATAATAAGGATAGTTTACAACTCACTGCAAAGACACTCGATAAGCTGTGACAGGCACATAAAAAAAGACACATAGGTACATGGATGAATAATTTTTATGTGGTCACTTTTCCATTAAGCCTTTAAAGGAGAAAGCACAGTCTGTCCGTGCACCTTGAAAAATTGTGGCTGTGCTTGTTTGTTGTACAACTAGAATAATAGCTCACATCATTTGAAATTCAGTTTATGTGATGTAACTCAGTAAAAAAATTATTTCTCTCTGAAGAAGACACCCATATTGGAGTTAAAATCTTGATTAAGATCAATAAAAATATTACTGGCTACTGATTAGCTTTGTGCTTATTAATTTGAAGTAGAAAAATTCGTGGTGAAGCATGTTACATTATAATGCATATTAGTTTCTATTGATCACTTTCCTAATGATTTTGTGTGTGTTTTATGTACAAGTTTGTATATATCTGCACACATATGCCAATACATAAAGTGGTTGTCTTTACTCTTTAAGTTCATAAATGATGCTAAGGTACACTGATAAGCCAAAACATTATGACCACTTACAATAGCATATTTGTCTGCCTGCATTTGTGGCATGATGAATGTTTACAGCAGCTAGATGACAGCATATCTGGACATACGTATTGACAAGAAATGCATTTCATCTGGTCAGCAAGCATATTTCCATTCATATATGGCCAAGTCTTCATGATCTATGCTTGCTGCAATCATAATGACAATGTTGATTAATACAACAGCACTTCTGGACTATCTGCTGTAGGCCCCACATTCAGCAGTGTTGTACTCAGTGGCATTCTCTGCTAAACTTGGGCCTCCACATGCTTCAAGCTGTGTGGTCATATGTTCCACAGATTGTATCCCATTACACTTTACAGAGCAGGCAGGCCTCTGGCCTCCAGGTTCTTTGATGAACTGTGTAAGTTGAACACTTTGTTAGCTACTCATAGTCACTCACCATCAATGATTTTCCAGGGTTCTTACAAGGTGTACAACCAAAGAGTTTCACTGTTTCCAAGGTGTTTGTTTTCAGACAGAGGTACACAACAATCTGCCCTTTGTCAAAGTTGGTGATGTCAGTGGCCTTCTCCATTGGCTGTGTCTACTCTAAAATGATTTCCCATTTATCTCTGCTGGATTATTTTCTTCTTTCCTTACTGCAATACTACTTAAAAAACCAGCCAGCAATACATTTGTGCATCCTATTTTTGAGTATTGCTGCACATTATTGGAACCCCATCAGAGGGGACTGATATAGGATATAGAGAAAATTAAGGGAAGGGCAGTTTATTTTGTATTATCATGATGTAATAGTGTGTCATGGAATTAATACATGAGCTGGAGTTGGAATCATTAAAAGCAACATTTTTCATTGCGGTGAGATTTATTTGTGAAATTTGTTTCACCAATTGTCTCTTCTTAATGCAGAAATATTTTGTTAGCACCCATGACATAATTATCATAATAAAATAAGAGATTCAGTTTGAAAATGGGAAGATTTGGGTGTTCCTTTTTACTGCAAGCTATTAGAGAATGGAACATTAGAGAAGTATCGTAAAAGTGGTTTGATGAACCCTTTGCCATGCACATCAGTGTGATTTTCAGAGTACATATATTTTTGTAGGTATAGATGTCTGTGTCCCTATCGATACCAGGCAGCATTTAGAGTCACAGTGGTCATAATTGGCTCATCAGTGTATTGCAGCCCAATGACTGGTTTTGGTATACAAAAAACTTCAGCTCTGGAATAAATCACTTTGATGTCCATTATATGTAGCTGTTTGGTTCATGAATGCATACAAGATTTCAGCATAATTATATGAATACAGTGCTACAGTGTTCTAATTCTCAGAGTATTGTTATGTTGGATGATAGTAATAATAATGATGAGTAACCAATAGCATAACTAAAATATTTCTTTCTGATACTTGTTCAATGTCCTTCCACTATGCCTCGACTGAACACATAAGGCTACTTATGTACATCTGTAGAAGGGTATTAAGCACCCAAAACGAACCAGAAATAAATTTACCAATTATGTAACTGTTTGCTGTTTTTTTAATAGATAATGGATGAGGATGGAAAAACTCTAAATTGTTACATTGACATTAAATGGCTTAATGTTTGTAGATTATACATCTTATTCATTGACTGTTCTTACTCAGGACCATTCTGTATGGCGTCCATTGATGGCATTGCTGCAAGGTGCTTCTGATGACATTCTTACTGTTGCTTCCTCAACACTGTGTAATCTTCTTCTTGAGTTCTCGCCTTCAAAAGAGCCAATACTGGAATCTGGGGCTGTTGATCTGCTTTGTGGACTCACAAAACACAAAGACCCCTTTCTGAGATTGAATGGTATATGGGCATTAATGGTAAGTGTTTTGGTGCAACGAAATCTTAATGTATTTTAAATCACAGATATTTCTGCAACTTGCTCTCCATATGTTTATGTAATTCTGTCTTTAATCATAATAAAACTTAAATTCAGGTGACCAGATTTCCAAAATCAAAACGCACAGGGGTACCAAAACGTTGCCTTTCCCCATAGCGACATCAGCATGGTGGTTATCCCTTAAAGCTAATAAAAAATGGTCAACCTTGGTTTCACTCATTAACATACACATAAACACACAAATGGTATATTAAGAAACAAACTACTTTGAACCCCCCTCCCCTCACTTCCTCACCTCCCCTAAAGCTAAATGGTTCTCGCAATTTGCTTCCCTCTTAAACACTTTCCTTTTCTACTGTTGTTTGTTGTGGGCATAAACTCAGACTTTTGAGTATAAAATAATTATCATAACACTAGAAGTATTTAATTGCAGGGAAAAAAGCTAAAAAGAAACCAAAGGGCACAAGCATAGTAATTAGGGGTTTTGGGGATAGTATAAATTAAATATATGGCAGTCCAAATAATAAAGGAATATCAAATCAAATGCTAATGCAAAAATTAATGAAACATACTCCCATTACTAATATCAAAATAAATGTCGTTATTGTTTATATGATTATTGTTTTGTAGTTGACTCAGACAAACAAGTACGATGTTTGATTAATCTGACAGAAATTCTCCACTGAGATGCAAAATATGTAGAATGGCTACTAACAAATTGGGTGAGCGGATGAATGGACACAGACGGACTGTTCGCCTGGGGGACACCCAATATCCTATGGCAGAACATGCCCTCCAGCATAACTCCAGGGACCTGGGCACGTGTTACAACACACGTGCCATTTGGATAGTACCAACAAACACCAGTCCCTCAGAGCTACGGAGGTGGGAACTTGCCCTCCAACATATCCTCTCCTCCCGCCACCCCCCTGGCCTAAATCTACGCTAACCCCACCCCTTCCTCCATCCTCAGCTCACCTATGCATTACCCCCCCCCCCCCTCTCCCCCCCCCCCCGTATATGTGTGTGTGTGTGTGTGTGTGTGTGTGTGTGTGTGTGTGTGTGTCCATCCATATTTCCCTGTTAATGGTAAACGTTTTAGACACCCCCCCCCCGCCCCTCCTACACCCCTCAGCATCATTCACTTCACTCATCTTCTCTTCTCTTTACTACTTGATCTTTCCTCTTTAGTTATATTTATCCTCTCTGACTTGGCTCAGTGCATACATGCAGTATCTCTGACGTCCACACTCCTGAAACACCACCTTCATGACCTAGGTCGTGAACTACCTTTCCCTTCTGTTCCCATCCTTTCTTCTTCCCTTCTCTCCCACCTGACGAAGGAACTTTGTTCCGAAAGCTTGTCCTTGTCCTATTTGTCCCCTTTTATCTTATTCTTCATTTGTGTGACTATCGGCGGTACAGCACAATGGTAAGTACTGGCCAGCCATTCTATCTCGTTTTTAACAATATTTATAATCTCTGACGAGATTTTTCATCATTAATCGAATATTACCTTCGTGGTCTACATCCTTCTTAATGTTTCAACTACTTTTATCTGTTTGCTTTCATTCATAACTTTCATCTGAACTCTTTCTATCTCGCCATTGTTGTCTATATTCCTTCTGTAACGTCTTGTAATTATCTATCCTCCCATATATTTCCTACAATTGTGCAATTTTACGCCTACTTCCTTTTATTTGATCATTTACTAAACAGTCATTTTTTTTTTAAAGAAACGTCTCCCTTACTGGAGATTGTTGCAACAATCCAACTTTGTGGCATTGTTTACAATTTATTTCCACCATAATCCCAGCGACTTTTTCGTTATGGCTAATATATAATGGTGTTTTTGGTTGTTTATCAGCGGTTTGACCATAAATTTTGTGCTGCTGGTAAGTTTTAAGGTGCCGCCAGCGATCTTTAATGGACGGTAATTACCTTTTATGTGCAGCTAGCGATCGTTTATCAGCCACCATAAACCCTTTTTCTCGGCCCTCTACGATCATTTTTCGTCAGCACTTGGTAATTACTATTTCGTAGAAAATTCTTTCGTTTAACTTTTATATATTGGAATTTTTATTATTATTATTATTTTTATTTTTTTATTTTTTTATTATTTTTTTTTTTTTCAAAATATTTTTGATAAATTTTCACCCTATTATTCACCCAAACAATATTAAATTTAAATATTCTTACGTTCCGCCCCTCTTCACACACAAGAACCCAACCACTACCCCTTTGTGTGTGCTTGTGTGTGTGCATGCGTGATATATAACATATTATTATTATTTTTTCAAACCAATTATCCACCATGTACCCAACCCTATACCACAGTACCTTCAGTCATTCCGCAAACATGCATTTGCTATAGCCAAACTGCAATCCCACATTATTTTCCTCCAGTCCTGTTTGTCATTTGGAACAATCCCCAAAGTACTCACTTTAAAAGTTCCCATCTCTGGGTGTAATCCTTGTCTCCATCAGTCCCTCCTACAGTTTCAAATTCAGCAGTCCTTAGCTCTCACCCATCTTATCCTCCAACAGTATGTTGCCTCGTGTAACCACCACTCCCAACAACTCCTCTCTCTCTCTAAAATACTTCTCCTCTCAGCACCTGGCTCAAATAACACACCTGGATCCATAATACAACAAGCCAACTGTAAACTTGAACTGTATGCCGCACAACACCTTATAAAACTGTCCAACCTACTGGTCCATCATCTCAGAAGTGGTATCCCTCTTCCCATAATCGACAACCACCCACCACAACACCACCCTCAAAACCCCCTACTCATTGGCAACAAACCAAGCCTGGCCTCCCTACTGAATCTTCCAATCCCAGCACACACCCCTCCTAGAACCTATCACAACCGTCACCACATGCAGACACCAACCAATACCAATTCCAATTCAGTCCTTAACCTCTCATCCAAATCCCTCTCCATTCCAGAAATATCTGTCCTGTCTAAAGGCTTAACGTTCTGTCCTACACCTAAATTTAATCACACTGCCCTGGTCAAGGATCTCCTCTCATTCACCCGTAACCTCAACTGGAAATACCATTTCAGCACCCAGTCACAACCCCCAGGCAGCAGAGCCGCTGTTGAACCCTGTCTTGAACAATTCTGACCTCCCTCCCAAAAGGATCCTCCTGCTCTTCCTCAAAACCATCCCTTGCAGGCATTCCAGGAATTCCTCACATCCAGCATTGCTTCCCAATCCTTCCTGTACAACATACCAATCACTCCTAACACCAACCCAGCTGAATCCAAAGTCATCCGAGAGCTGAAAGCGGACCGCTCCATTGTAATTCTCCCAGCGGACAAGGGTTCCACAACTGTGGTACTTGATCGAGGGGAGTATGTGGCAGAAGGGATGTGTCAACTCTCGGACACCTCTACCTACAAACCTATTCCTTATGACCCCATTCCCTCAGTCCAGGCTGAACTACAGAAAATTTTTAAAACCCTAGGTCCGTTACAAGGTCTCACCACTGCCTCCTTAGAACTTCTCTCTCCACCTGAACCTCGCATGCCTACCTTTTACCTACTCCCTAAAATCCATAAAGAGAATCATCCTGGCCATCCCATAGTAGCAGGTTTCAAAGCCCCAACAGAACGTGTCTCAGCTCTGGTAGACCAACACCTCCAACCTATAGCCTGCAGGCTATATCAAAGATACAAACCACTTTCTGGAACGCCTCAAATCCATCCCTATGTCCCTTCCACGTGATAGCTTCCTTGTCGCCATTGATGCTACATCCCTGTACACCAACATCCCTCACACCCATGGTCTATCAGCTCTGGAACACTATCTTTCCCAACGCCCACCTGAAAGCCTCCCAAAAACCTCATTCCTTGTCACACTTACTAATTTCATACTCAACAATAATTACTTCACCTTTGAGGGCCAGACCTACAAACAAATCAGGGGGACAGCTGTGGGTACCAGGATGGCCCCTTCCTATGCCAACCTCTTCATGGGCCGCATGGAAGAGGCATTCCTTAAGACACAGAAGTTGCCTCCCCTGGTTTGATATAGATTCATAGATGATATCTTTGTGGTCTGGACTCACGGTGAAGAAACCCTTCTGAACTTCCTCCATGACCTTAACTCCTTCTCCAGCCTTAAATTCACCTGATCCTTCTCCAAAACTCAAACCACCTTCCTTGATGTTGACCTTCACCTTGCTGATTCTCACATCCACACCTCAGTCCATATTAAACCCACTAACAAACAACAGTACCTCCACTTTGACAGCTGCCATCCCTTCCATATTAAACAATCCCTTTCCTACAGCCTGGGCATCCGTGGGAAACGTATCTGTTCCAGTTTCGACTCCCTCACCAGCTACAACAACAATCTATCCAATGCTTTCCTCTCCCGCAACTACCCGAAAGACCTCGTCCACAAACAGATCTCTCGAGCTGTCCATTTCTCTCCCTCCAAAAACAATGTTCCTAACCCCAGACCACCCAGAAGCACCCCCTTAGTCACCCAGTACCATCCTGGCCTGGAATGCCTCAACAAATTCCTCTCAAGTCATGCCCTGAGATGAGACCATCACTCCAAACTGTTCTTCCCACACCACCCAGAGTAGCCTTCCGCCGTCCTCCCAACCTCCGCATCATCCTTGTCCAACCTTACAACATCCCAAAACCACCCTCCCTACCTAATGGTTCCTACCCCTGCAACCGATCCCACTGCAAAACCTGTCCAATGCATCCTCCCACTACCACATTCTCCAGCCCCACCACAGGAAAAACCTACCCGATTCAAGGCAGGGCCACATGTGAGACAACACATGTCATATACCAGCTGACATGTGTCCACTGTTCAGCCTTTTATGTTGGTATGACTACTAACAAATTGGCTGAGCGGATGAATGGACACAGAAGGACTGTTTGCCTGGGGGACACCCAATATCCTGTGGCAGAACATGCCCTCCAGCATAACTCCAGGGACCTGGGCACATGTTACACCACACATGCCATTTGGATAGTACCAACAAACACCAGTCCCTCAGGTGGGAACTTGCCCTCCAACATATCCTCTCCTCCCGCCACCCCCCTGGCCTAAATCTACGCTAACCCCTCCCCTTCCTCCATCCTCAGCTCTCTCTCTCTCTCTCTCTCTCTCTCTCTCTCTCTCTCTCTCTCTACCCCCCCCCCCCCCCCGTGTGTGTGTGTGTGTCCATCCATATTTCCCTGTTAATGATAAACGTTTTAGACACACCCCCCCCCTTGCCCCTCCTACACACCACAGCATCATTCACTTCACTCATCTTCTCTTCTCTTTACTACTTGATCTTTTCTCTTTGGTTATATTTATCCTCTCTGGCTTTGCTCAGTGCATACATGCAGTATCTCTGACGTCCACACTCCTGAAACACCACCTTCATGACCTAGGTCGTGAACTACCTTTCCCTTCTGTTCCCATCCTTTCTTCTTCCCTTCTCTCCCACCTGACGAAGGAACTTTGTTCCGAAAGCTTGTCCTTGTCCTATTTGTCCCCTTTTATCTTATTCTTCATTTGTGTGACTATCGGCGGTACAGCACAATGGTAAGTACTGGCCAACCATTCTATCTCGTTTTTAACAATATTTATCATCTCTGGCGAGATTTTTCATCATTAATCCATTATAGTAATAGGACAGTTTACAATATTACAATATTAATAATATAGTAAGGACAGTTTACAACTCACCGCAAAGACGTGGCGATGAGCTGTGAAAGGCACATACAAAAGACACACACATACAACACTTTCAGCTATCGGCCATGGCCTTCTTCAGAAAATAGAACACTCACGCAATCACACAGGCACACAACACAGTCATACAACCATCACCTCTGGCTGCCGCACTATTTTCTGAAGAAGGCCATGGCCGATAGCTGAAAGTGTTGTATGTGTTTGTCTTTTGTATGTGCCTGTCGCAGCTCATCGCCACGTCTTTGCGTTGAGTTGTAAACTGTTCTTACTATATTAATAAAGTATACCTGTAATGTTGGCCACCAGTTGTTTACAGCTGGAGCTGCCTAAATTGCTAATGTTGTCTGCTGTAGATGTAGGTGCAGCCATTCTTTAAATACCGTAAGCTCCACCTTTTAATTTAAATGTTGGCCAATCAGGTATAAGTTCTAACGGAAGTTATACAACAATGTTTTTCAATATGCAACAAACCAATCATTGTATAGAATGGTTGTCACGTAGAAAAATGTAAACAGATTTAAAAGTACTTTATGTATGGTTATATAAAAGACATATGTAGTATATGGAAACATAGAAAACCGCGTTATGGTTTTTTTATGATCTGTGATGGTTTTCTATGTTTCTGTATACTACATATGTCTTTTATATGAGCATATATAGTGTACTGTAATCAAATATTTTATGGATGACACAAAAGATTGTTCGCTTCAATCTGTCAGATCTGGTATTTGGTTTCCAAAGAGCATTCTACGGTCATTATCAACATCAGCACAGTACACTGTCATAATTAAAATTTTAACCATTTCCATTGACCTAGGAGCAGGAGGGTTTATTATTATTTTTCTCCTTCCTATTCTGAAATTCAGTTAAATGAAAAATTTTGGTGGGATGTTTACATTTTTTACCACCAACCTTTCGTACTACTACACAACCAAATGACACTTTTGTCATTTCACCATCATTTTTTACATTGCAATCATAAACTTTGTTTCTAGATGCGTAGGTGAATGTAAAATAGTTCGCTATTTTATCCATTTCTTAAAACTAACCAAACACACAAAATAAAAACTTAAATCACCACCAAACAATAGCCTGTATTGTTAGTGTGTCTACCATTTAATTATTTTGTTCTGGTGTGCAGATTATCAACACAGTCATTTACAGTAAAACTCCTGAATAACTGACACAAATGGAGAAAATAAAATTGTCCACTTTCAAGAATTGTCCGCTGTTAAGAATAGCATAAAATACAAAACAGTAAACTACAATTTATCCGAAATGATCAGGATGGCAGCCGGTTCGGATAACGAAAATCTCGGATAAACCAAAGTCTCTTGTTTTAATTGTTTTAACACGTGAAACACACCGAATTGCGTCAATATTACGAAGTAATTATTGCAAATCAAAACACCGCTTCTTGAACCAATCCAGCCAGCTATCATTTCTGAGGAATTTTTGCTCCTTTCCTTCAATCAGCTCGTAGAAAGTCATTGCTTTTTGGTGAAGTAGAGGACCTGAATCTGGCACTCTCATTGTCGGTTTCAACAGGCCTATGTCTATGTTGCATGGAGAAATACTGTACACACTGTACTTCCAAGAAATTCCAATATATGATGGTGCCATGAAAGCAACCAGTACGAACAAGAAACACGCTAAAACTTCAACCAACTCACACTCAAATTGACAATACTCAGAATTTTGACATGCATGAGGGAACAGTATCTTTCACCCTGTCCATTATTTGGAAGTTTTGATTATTGTTGGTGGACATATTACAGTGTCCGTGTCCGTTATTGAGAATGTAAATATTCGGAATAATTTTGGCGTAAGGGCTAATGTTGTTTTGCAGGGGAATTTTAAAATGTCTGCTATTGAGTGGAGTCCGCTATTGGGAAATGTCCATTAAGGGAAGTTTCACTGTGTTTTATTGCACTTTTTTCAAACTACATGTACCGTTAAGAAATTGAAAACCTAAACATGAAAGATACAAGTATCACAAGGATAGAGCAGTGATGCATGTATGTTTGTATGTATGTATATTAACTATACAGCATTATACTATAATATAACCTTAACCAAATTTCCTGTAACTTAAGTGTAAAGGGTACTCATTAAAATTATTCTTAAGAAATCAGCAGAAAACCTCATAAAATGTTCTCCACAAGCAATCTAGCAATAATCTTATGATTGTTTTTTAAATGTGCAACTTTTTATAGTACTTAATGAATTTAATGTAGAATAAACTTAAGAAATCTACAAAATAAAAGGAATTTTATGACACTGTTGATTTAATTTTTTAGTAAACCATTAACACTGTTCAAAATAGTTTATTTGTGAGAGTTAGTAATTTTTTTTCTCTCTCTCTCCAGAACATGGCTTTCCAAGCTGAGCAAAAAATAAAATCGCAAATCCTGGACACATTGGGTACTGATCAGATATTCCGCCTGCTGTCAGATCCTGAAGTGGATGTACTCATGAAGACATTAGGACTACTTCGCAATCTTCTGTCTACAAAACCACACATTGACCTCATCATGGGAAGACACGGAAACCAGATAATGCAGGTTATATGAAATAAATATTTGTATTTATGTTGCATTGTAGTTCTTATAAGACAATGCAGATGTCTTATATTAATTATAGTAGAACTCCATTTATCTATATGACTCATGACCAGACCCATCTGGATAATCAAATATTTGGATAATTGGGTACATTCTGAAAGAAATCTTGCTTTCATATTTACTTATTGTACTACTGTAATATTAGTCTATTGACTACAAAGTAATTTCATTAAGTTTGTGCTCAACAATGTACTTACATAGTGTAATTTCTTTAACAAATCAGTTAAAGTCACTTGTCTCACTGTCTTCAGTCATTTTTGTTGGGCCAAGTCCTTCACCCACTTGAGAGCGAGCATCTGTATGTGGTCACATTCAGGCTGCTGCTGCTCCATCCATGTTAGCACTGTGTCAAGATACACAAATGCCTCAGCAGTTTGTGGGCCCACTTCTGGTTCAGTTACCTTGTCATCTTCCCAGTCATCAGTTTTTTCCATTACACTTTGAATGATTTTGTCATCACTGATAATTTAGAATGAAAGTTAATTAAAAATGTTCAGTCTCTGTTGCAATATTTTATTATTCAATGACGCGTTTCGCGCTGTTAGCGCATCGTCAGACTGGAAAAAGACAAATGTTTTGTTACAGTCCGTGTACCTGGCGGGCAACGAATCTAATGTGGCTAAGGTGAGTAAATTTGAAAATTCAGACTTACTTGGGCAGAGATGGAGCCACAGAGCGATATATAGCTGTGTAGGAGGAATCTTAACAATTGTTGTTATTGGGCGCCTGCCCTCTTTGCCCTGAGATATAAGGACATAAACAGTACACATTCATGGAAAACCACCCCATCATGCATAAGGTTTTAATCTATTACTTCTTTACAACTAACTTTCTTCACAACAGATTTTTCTGACATACAGCACTCTTACAAATGAATATATAACTTCAAAATGATACAGTTGTAGAACATATAATTCAATAAATATGAGATCTGTAGAGAATTTCCTCCTCTTCAAATTCTGTTATTCATTTTTCGCGTCAAATGAACGGTTTATTTGCAATTAAAATTACATTACAAATGGCTTTTTTGGGTATTACTAACGAATTTTTCGTCCGAAATATTTGAAAGAGCGAAGTTCTGGTCTCTGATAGCGAACAATTATATCTGTAAAATTTGGTGCCGATCGGTTGAACGCTTTGACCTAAAAAGTGGGAATACATTACAGACAGACAGATATCGTCAAATCGCCGTTATTTTTGCAATTATCTCTGCAACAATGCAATATATGAAAAAGAAACATAATAGAGTGAAGTTGTAGAGAATTTTCTTCTCTACCATTTAGGTTATTCAATTTTCGTGTCAGATGAACGGTTCGTTTGCAGTTACAATTATATTGCAAATGGCTTTTTTTTTATTACTACCGTATTTTTTGTTCAAAAAATTTGAAAAATGGTGGTTCTGCTCTCTGGTGGCCTAAAATTAAGTCTGTAAAATTTGGTGCTGATCGGTTGAATTGTTCATCTTAAAAGTGAGAACTCGTTACGGACAGATATGCAGACATCCCAAAATCGCTGCTATTTTTGCAAATATCTCAAAACGATATGAGATATCAAAAAGGCATAAGGGAACAAAGTTGTAGAGAATTTTCTCCTCTACAAATTCAGTTATTCACTTTTCATGTCAGCTGAATGGTTAAGAAGTTATTTTCATTTAAATTTCGAGCTGTCAAAAGACGATCGCAAAGGCCCACTTTTGGTGTTACTACCGTAACCTAAAGTGGGCTAAAAAGGAGATGAACAGAGAGAGAATGGATAGAAGAAGTACTAACTCAAGGTTTTAATAAATACATAAATACCTAGGCAAAACTGGGTTTTCAGCTAGTCTCTTACTAAATTCCAAGCTTCTGCTACCATGTAAGAGCAGTCCTTTAAATTAAATTTTTGGTGATGAGCTACAATTCCTTCTTCATTTGCATCTTCTATCAAAAGCTTCCTTAACAGCTGTCTTCTGTAATGTTGCTTCATTATTTCAAGGAGCAATTGGGCCATTGGCTGTGGCAAACTAGTCATGTTTGCTCGCAGGAAGATTGTTTTAAAATGTCTATCTTTTCTATCAATAAGACTTTCTGTGGAGAGTGTGGGTGTATTGCCTATAATTAACATTACTTGACTGCCTTCTTTCCCAGTGACCTTTTGATTTTTTTTTTTTTTTTTATTTCAGGTATAAGAATGAAATCATATCACTCAAAAACAAAGCAGCAGTCATCCACACCTTTTGTTAAAGACAGGAAGGTTTATCACATGTTTGAAAGCCCATGAGCTTGTCAATTTTCCTATCACCAAAAGCGGTATTTTATGGTTTCCCATATGATTAGGTACACTAGTTTCCCTCGAAGTCAAAGTTGTTTCAGGCAAAGCATGTCAAATGAAGCCTGTCTCATCTGTGTTGTATAATAAT
Organism: Locusta migratoria; assembly: GCA_026315105.1. Lineage (NCBI taxonomy): Eukaryota > Metazoa > Arthropoda > Insecta > Orthoptera > Acrididae > Locusta > Locusta migratoria. The sequence continues at coordinate 298,819,221 of CM048746.1, forward strand.
TCATGGTCATAAGATTCTGCTTCAATTGAAAACTTTTCCGTAAAATTCTCTGCTGCTTTTGGGTCTCTTGATAATTTTCCACCACTTATATCCAGCTCTCAAATACAATACCGTACCATGCTTTGCCTTAAAATTCTGTAGGTAGCAATAGCTCACTTCAAATGAAGGATAACTGGCAATTTTATCTGCTGAAAATTATGCTTTTTTTGCAAACAACCAGTTCTGAAAGAGGGTTTCCCAATGATAGCTATTGCACAAACCACTTGAAAACAGCTACTTCAAGCTCTTTGTTTTCTGTTGTTTTTCTCGATGAACTTCCATCTTCATTATCAAGGACAGCAATAAAGTTTAGAATTGATGACTTGTTTTCTTTAATATCTGAAAAAGTCGATGTTGCTACACCAGACATCTTGGTCAATTGCTTACCACTCTTGTCTTTGTCTAATTGTTTAAGGATTTTTATTTTGTCTGTGAATGACAGTGTGTTTCCTTTTAGTAGACATATTGTGTACTGAACAGTAAATTTAAACAAACACACAATATACAGTAAAACAAAAGACACACAAAAGACATAATGCGAGAAAATCACAGAACATAGACTATACTTCAAGCTCATAACGCAGACTGAGGTAGGTTGCAGTGCTTTCAAAGTGCGTACCAAACACCCAACAATACAAATACCATCGTCATTGTTCACTGCAAGGTTTAATGTGTTCCCTGTCAACTGATGTTACAACTATAAAGAAGTGCACAGCTAGTTTTAACTTTAAGTACTTAAAAAAAGGAAATTTGGATAACTGACAATGCGGATAGTTGGAGTTCTACTGTAGTTATTATAATCTGACATAATGTCAGTTAGGAGAGCAACTGGATAAATTACTTGATAGGGAAAACATCTTTTTTATTGTGGTTGATTTTAACAATGCTGAGTACTTGAGAATGACGGCCTAGTACGGTGAAACAGGTTGTGTGTTAGATGTGAAATCATTACAAGAATTTTTTAACAAGCTACTGTGGCTTGGAATAAATTTTATATTTTCCCTATCAAGTTCTACTGTAGTTAAGAACACTTTCTCCACATGAAAATATCTCGATTGACTTGGCAGCAGCTTTTGTTTGGATACTTGTTGCAGAGCAGTTAAGATCTCAAAGTATGTCTCGCAAGAGGAGTTAGATGAAGTTTCAAATGCATAAAATATTTTGCCTGAGTGGAGGACAGAAAATGAAAAGATTTCCGATTAGAGAATAAGTGAAATTTTAACAATGCAAAATCCTATAGGGATATCAATAATGGAGGAAAGGTAACAACTCCCTATAAAGAGGCTCGCTGAGCTGCTGACAGACACGAAAATAAAGAATCACATTCACACAACTTAAATTTTCAGCCATGGCCTTCGTCAAAAAAAGAAACACACACACACACACACACACACACACACACACACACACACAAAACTATCGTGTCCGGCCACTCCAGCAACATGAGCTAGACTGTGAGTGAGGTGGGGAGTGGAAAGGGTAGGATGCTGGGTAAAGGTGGGGATGGAAAGTTCCACATTGCATGATAGAATTTAATGGCTGTGATAGGTGGGAACTTGAATTGTGGCAATGAGTACAGTGAAGGGAAGGGGTGGGAAAAGATAAAAGGGAGGTGTAGAGGAGTGTGGGGAGGGAGTGGGTGGATCTGAAATGATAAGAACAATAAGGAAAAATAAAAACAGGAAAAACGGAATAATAAAGTTAGAAAAAAATGAAAAAATGAAGTTAGGAAAAATAGGGGGAAAAAGTAAAAATATAAATAATAAATTAAGGGGATATTGTAAGTAGTGATACCCAGTTGTAAGGAAGACGTGGATATGGGATAATGAGTGGGGAAGGGAGAGGGGAGATGTTAGACATAGGGTGCAGGGATGGGAAGTTATCTTAGGTTGAGGCCAGGATGGTTGTGGGGCCATAGAATGTGTTGAAGGGACAACTCCCATCTGCGCAGTTCAGAAGAGCTGGTGGTGGAGCGGAGGCTCCAGATGGCTCGGGTAGTGAAGCAGCTATTGAAATCCACACTGCTGTGCTCAGCTGCATGCTGTGCCACAGGGTGGTCTCTCTTGTTTTTTGCCACAGTTTGGTGGTGGCCATTCATTCTGATGGACAGCTGGTTTGTCGTTATACCGTTATAAAATGTTGTGCAATGATTGCAGCAGTGTTGGTATGTCATATGGCTGCTTTCACACGTGGCCTGACCTCTGATGGGGTAGGATAAGAGTGTGATGGGACTGGAATAGGAAGTGCTGGGTGGATGGATTGGGCAGGTTTTGCATCGGGGTCTTCCACAGAGATATTATCCCTGTGGCAAGGAATTGGGGTTGGGAGTGGCATAGGGATGGACTAAGATGTTGTGGAGGTTGGGTGGGTGACGTAACACCACTTTAGGAGAGGTCAGAAGAATCTTGGATAGGATGTCTCTTTTCAGGGCATGATGAAAGATAGTAAAAGCCCTGACAAATTATGTGATTAAGTTGTTCCAGTCCAGGGTGGTATGGAGAGAATAAGTGAAGTGTATATAATGTTAAACCATCATACCTTATTAAAATATTTCTTAAAGGTACTTATGGACACTTCCGTCAGTTCTTGATGGAACATAGACATATTAACTAACTGTGTACTCTATATATTTGTTCCACAATAATATTTATTTTGTTGTGAACTAGCTTTCGGCTTCTTACCCAATCTTCAGGATGGTTGCAGGACCATGGAGTGAAGGATCAGGTGAAGCAGCCATTGAAATCCAAAGTGCCGTGTTCAGCTGCATGCTGTGCCACAGGATGGTCCCTCTTGCTTTTTGGCACAGTTTGGCGTGTCCATTCATTCTGATGGACAGCTGGTTCGTCGTCATGCCAATATAAAATGCTGTGCAATGTTTACAGCTGGTTTGGTATATCACATGGCTGCTTTCACAGGTGGCCCGACCTCTGATGGGGTAGGATAAGCCTGTGACAGGACTGGAATAGGAAGTGCTGGGTGAGTGGATTGGGCAGGTTTTCCATCAGGTTTTTCCACAGGGATATGATCCCTGTGGTAAGGAGTTGGGGTTGGGAGTGGCATAGGGATGGACTAGATGTCATGGAGGTTGGGTAGGCGATGGAATGCCACTTTAGGGGGCGTCGGAAGGATCTTGGGTAGGATGTCTCTCATTTCAGGGCATGACAACAGATAATCAAAGACCTGAGGAAGAATGTGATTTAGTTTTTCCAGTCTGGGGTGGTATTGGGTGATAAGAAGGACACTCCAGTGTGACTGCTTACTGGGGTTGGAGGGAGGATTATGATTTTCTTCATAAAAATTTCTGCTTACCGTCTTTCTTCTTCTCTTATGTTGTTTCTTTAGATGTAGTTCTTTACTTCTTGAATCTATAGTTTGACCCAGATGACAATGGTTTGCACTTGTCTTTATATATAAACATGGGAAAAGCATCATTGCAAGTGACAGTTGAATTACTCATTTATCCTTTGTTTTTTTGCCACATTTTACATTTTCCAGCATTTTACACCATTTTCTTTAATCCTTTCACTGCTATGCCCATATATACTTGTGTCTGTGTAAATGTGTGGGTGTGTGTGCATTTATTTAACCTCCATTTTTTCCCCCAAGGTAAGTCTTTCCTGTCCCGGGATTGGAATGGCTCCTTACCCCCTTCCTTAAAACCCTCATCATTTCCTTTTCCCTCTCCTTCCCTTCTGCCTGATGAAGCAGCTAGGCTGCGAAAGCTGGCATTTTTGTGTGTGTGTGTGTGTGTCCGTGTGTTTATTTGTTGCTATTACTGCCTGTGCCCTTTCGCCTGGTAAGTGACTTCTTCTATTTTTTACGTATATTTTTCCTTTTAGGAATTTTTCCTCTCTCTCTCTCTATATATATATATATATATATATATATATATATATATATATATACGTAAAAAATAGATGAAGAACACTTACCAGGCGAAGGGGCACAGGCAGTAATAGCAACAAATAAACACACAGACACACACACACACTCAAAAATGCTAGCTTTCGCAGCCTAGCTGCTTCATCAGGCAGAAGGGAAGGAGAGGGAAAAGGAAATGATGAGGGATTTAAGGAAGGGGGTAAGGAGCCATTCCAATCCCGGGACAGGAAAGACTTACCTTGGGGGAAAAAATGGAAGGTAAATAAATGCACATACACCCACACATTTACACAGACACAAGTACACTTAGGCAGACATACTGTAGAACAGTTCTACAGTATGTCTGCCTAAGTGTACTTGTGTCTGTGTAAATGTGTGGGTGTATGTGCATTTATTTACCTTCCATTTTTTCCCCCAAGGTAAGTCTTTCCTGTCCCGGGATTGGAATGGCTCCTTACCCCCTTCCTTAAATCCCTCATCATTTCCTTTTCCCTCTCCTTCCCTTCTGCCTGATGAAGCAGCTAGGCTGCGAAAGCTAGCATTTTTGAGTGTGTGTGTGTGTGTCTGTGTGTTTATTTGTTGCTATTACTGCCTGTGCCCCTTCGCCTGGTAAGTGTTCTTCATCTATTTTTTACGTATATTTTTTTACTGTTAGGAATTTTTCCTCTATAATATATATATATATATATATATATATATATATATATATATATATATATATATAGGAAAAATTCCTAACAGGAAAAATATATGAAAAAAATAGATGAAGTACACTTACCAGGCGAAGGGGCACAGGCAGTAATAGCAACAAATAAACACACAGACACACACACACAAAAAAATGCTAGCTTTCGCAGCCTAGCTGCTTCATCAGGCAGAAGGGAAGGAGAGGGAAAAGGAAATGGTGAGGATTTTAAGGAGATTTACCAAAAGGACCAGCTCGTCGATAGAAACAAATAAAATCACACACATACAAGCTTTCGCCACCCCTGGCAGATTCTTCAGGAAAAAGAGGAAAAAGGGAAGGACATGGGTTTTAAGGAAGTGGGAAAGGAGTCATTCCAATCCCAGGAGTGGAAGGACTTACCTTAGGAGGAAAAAAGGAAAGTGAACAAATACACACACACTCAGACATCACCTTCCTTTTTTCCCCCTAAGGTAAGTCCTTCCACTCTTGGGATTGGAATGACTCCTTTTCCACTTCCTTAAAACCCTGTATCCTTCCCTTTCTCCTCTCCTTCCTTCCTCTTTTTCCCGAAGAAGCCACCACTGGTGGCGAAAGCTCGAATGTTTGTGTGTGTTTGGTGTTTCTGTCGACGAGCCTGTACTTTAGGTAAGTCAAAAATCTTTATTTTATACCTATATATATAAAACGAAAAGTATAGAAGGAAATTATCCTGGAGGGATAAACAAATATAAAAAATAGAAAACGGATGACTTACCCAAAAGGACCGGCTCGTCGATAGGCACAAATAAAAATAAAAATCACACTCAAAACACACTTACTAGCTTTCGCCACCACTGGCAGCTTCTTCAGGAAAAAGAGGAAAAAAGGGGAGGAGAAAGGGAAGGATATGGGTTTTAAGGAAGTGGAAAAGGAGTCATTCCAATCCCAGGAGTGGAAGGACTTACCTTACGGGACAAAAAGGAAGGTAGACAAATACACACACACTCACACATATCCAAACGCAAACACACCTAGACAGACATTTGTGTCTGTATACTCCAATTTTTTGTGACACAATGCCGAGGGACCGCTATTTGTTGCTACTTAGGCTCCTGCGTTTCTGTGATAATGAGCAACAAGAGCCAAATAATAAGACTGTATAAGATGGACATGGTGTTGAATGACATTAGAAAAGTGTGTAGCATAAATTTTTATCCTTTTGAGAACCTTTGCGTAGACGAGTCTTTAGAGCTTTTCAAAGGACATTTGTCCTTCAAACAGTATATAAAGACAAAAAGTCGTAGATTTGGTGTAAAATTTTTTGTGATAGCCGATGTCAAAATGGACAATATCTTAGACTTTATAATTAATACAGGTGCATCAACATGGTTGAGTGTATTTGATAAAATACACTCAGTTGCTGTTTTTTTTGCACAGAAATCTAACGAATCTGTGTGGAACAGTTAGAAGTGATAGTAAAAAATGCCTGCCATTGAGAAACCACAAGTAACAGAAGAATCACGGAGTAAAAATTGTGGACATATTATGATTGTGAAATGGCTTGACCAAAAAGTTGTCAACTTTTTGACTACTATTCATGCTGACACAATGGTACCAACTGGTAAAACAAACTGAAAAACTGGAGAACTGGTTATGAAACCTCTGTGTGTTCAAGAATATAACAAAAATATGGGATCCATAGACAAAATCGATATGCTGCTAAGTTCAGTTGAATGTTTACATAAAACAATGAAGTGGTACAAAAAAGTATTTTTCCATCTTATAGACTTCACTGTGGTGAATTTTCATGTTGTGTATAAATTAAAAACAGGGCCAAAGCTACCAGTGGCCAAATTTCAATTAGAACTGATAAGACAGCTCATCAAGAAGTACGGCAATGAAAAAACAATTAGGGTCTCTTCTGATGACTTTCCTACGAGACTGACAGCCCGCCACTTTCCACAGTTAGTTCCACCCATACCTGGAGGAAAACAAAACCCTCAAAGATATTGCTACATGTGTTCCAATACTCAACTGGCTCCAAAAAGAAGAAGGGACACGAGATATCAATATACAGAGTGCAATGTTGGTTTGTGTATTATTACCGATCGGGGTGGCGCAGTGGTAACGCACTGGACTCACATTCGGGAGGATGGTGGTTCAAATCCACCTCTGGCCATCCAGATTTAGGTTTTCCATGATTTCCCTAAATCACTCCAGGCAAATGCCGGGATGGTTCCTTTCAAAGGGCAAGGCCGATTTCCATCCTCATCCTTACCCAAAACTCGGAGCGTAAGCTCCGTCTCTAATGACCTAGCTGTCGACAGGACGTTAAACCCTAAGCTTCCTTCCTTCCTTCCTTCTTGTGTATTATTAATTCTTTTCAAATGTATCATTCATTGTAGAAATTCCTAGTAAATGATACTGAAAAAAAAAAAAAAAAAAAAAAAAAAAAAAAAAAAAAAAAAAACATATTACTTTGTCATATCTAGTCGCTTGTGAGTGTAATGTCTTTCTTTTGACGTGAAAAAAATAAAAGAAAAATAATCGACTGCATGTAACACCGCTTTCCCGATGCTGCAGCAGAAAAAAAATTTGACTGCGAAAAACTCCTTTTGAGGCACCGCATACGGGTGTTGCACACACTTTCCTGACGCCGCAGTGAAAGGGTTAAGTCACTTGAAAAATGTGATTCTACTGTATGCGCAAAGAGTAGCAATCTGATCTTCATGTTGTTTTTTGTGCCCCAAAGAGTGTCATTGTTACTCATAATTTCCAGCATTTAGAGGACATAATACAGTCCATATAATTCTTCTTCTGATTTTTCACGCTTATAATTCCATACTAAGCATTCACTGCCGTATAAGCTCTCTAGTTTCATTGCTGTATTGTAGAGCTATATTTTTAAGTTTCAGGATCATCATAGAATGTCACAAGTATCTTAGTAATTATGAACACTCTTCCACTGTTATATCCGTTCCTCCATAGGTTATTATTTGGGAGGACATCTGTTCAAACCCGGCTCCAGCCTGCCTTCCTGATGTAGTTATTCGTGATTGTCCTACATCACTCTAGACAAATGCCAGGATAACTCCTTTTAAAGTGCACAGCCAATTTACTTCCCCACCTTTGATTAAACTATCCGAGCATGTGCAACATCTCTAATGAACGCAATGTCTTCCTTCCTTCCTTACTTCCTTTTGTAAAGCAGAACACATTTAACATGGCTATTGCCAACAGTAGTGATCAGACTGAGGTCAAGTTTCAAAATCCAATGAGAGCAAGGGCTGCTCTGCCAGTCACGAAATGTTCTTCTGTGGCCTTGAGGCGACAGCACTGCTGCAGCCCAGGCCACCATCTGCCAGCATGCTGCAGTGCTCTCTGTTCAATCTTGTGCTTACCACGGAGTTTACAGGACTTTCCTTTATAGATTATTGCAGATTTGTCTAAATTATTTTCTTGCTTTGTTTCACTCAATTATTTAAAGTGCTTTACCATGTATTGGACCAGTGTATATTAAAAAAAAATTTGCACTTTGTATATTTGATGCAGTTAATATCGTTTTTGGACATATTCTTAGCCTTCCATGCTGGCCTTCTTTGCCAGCAGACTGACTTCTTGTTGCATATGTCAGACTTTCAGAAATATTTGGAAAAAAGTCTGCAAATATTAGACAATTTATTGTAAGACTTTCATTCTTTCTTTACAGCACAAGGACTAGTATTTTGAGTTCTTTTGTTTTTCATTCCAAGTTCTTCCAAGATGCCATTGAAAAGAGGTGAAAAGCCATTGCCTCGTAAATAACTGTGAAAGATAATCACATCCACACAACTTAAATTTTCGGCCACGGCCCTCGTCAGAAAAAGAAATACATTCATTCACACATTCATTCACACAATCATTCAGACAACTATACACACACAACTATCATCTCCGGCCACTCCAGCAACACAAGCTAGACTGTGAGTGAGGTGGGGAGTGGAAGGGGAAGGATGCTAGGTAAAGGTGTGGATGGGAAGTTCCAAATTGCATGATGGATTTTAAACACTGGAATTTGAATTGTGGCAATGAATACAGTGTAGGGAAGGGGTGGGAAAGGATAAACATTTCTTTGTAAGCTGTTCAGTGAGAAAAGTGACATTTCATTTCAGAACTTCATTTGTTGTTTACATTATTGGAAGGGGAGCCACTGCCAAGTCATGGCAATAAAACACACAAGATCCCACAAAATTGCAGATGTAAATGTTTGCTCAGCATCTCGCTTTTCTGAATGTTTGTCATGCGTACCTCTCCATTCCACTCTGTACATGCTTAACCCTCGAGCGGACACGCCCGTGTACACAGTACACCAACAACAGATAACGTTGTTGTGCACCCTTCCATTGATGCCTGACAGTAGAAATCTCCTACCTAATCCTGTATTACTGTTTCAGCTGGCCCAGTGACAAGTTATGTTGTCGTAGGTTCATGTGAGCCACAGTAATTTAATATAAACTACGAGTGTGTCATCTTAGTGTACAAAGTACGCCATGTGCCCGGTCATGTAAGTAATTTTTGCTCCAGTTATATTTTGCTCCTTTTTATGCAGATGAAATGATAACACATCACAAGCGGGTATATCACTGTGTAGATCAAAGCTGACAGACAATGAGAGTGATTGGCTACTAAATGAGAATCCAGATTTCAACAATGTTCCAGACAACGAAAACAAATACTACTATGAGGAAGAAGAGGAGTTTATCACACAAAGTGACCTTGATTCAGATTCTGATCAAGTCTACAATTCAGATGATGACTGAACAGCTATTATTTTTATTATGAGGGACAAAACGTTTAAATAGAATAGAATATGTCCTAATGTAATTTCGAAAACAAAAAGAAAGAATATTGTGAAAATATTCCCGGTGCTTACACGTGTTGCTACAGGGGTCACAAGTGAAACACTGGCTTTATTGCCAATACATACCCTGGAAATGATTGATAAAATTGTGAAATGCACCAAAATATATATTCAATCTAAGGAAGAATGTGTACAATATTCCAGAGAAAGGGATGTTAAGGAAACTACAAGGTGTGGAATAATGGCACTGTTTGGACTGCTGTATCTCATTGGCACTAAGAAAGCAAACCACACAAATTTCATTGAACTGTGGACAGCAGATGGTACAGGTGGATGATACAATGCTAGTTTCGTATGTGCTGAACAAAAAAACAAGGAATTTTTATTACCTTCAATCATGCACAATTTTGGAACCATTAATGAAGTTACAGGTAAACCAGGGATAGTTTTTTATTACAATATAACAAAGGGAGGAGTCGACACAGTTGATCAACTGGGAGGTGCGTATTCCATTGCATGGATGACAAGAAGCTGGCCATTAGTTGTATTCTATGCCGTAATGGATATAATGGATGTTGCCCCCAAAGTCCCTGCTTTGGGAGCGATAACCCCCCCCCAATCAGTACCCTCCCCCAAGCCATAGACATGACCGCCTGCTTTGGCTCCTCTCGCAAGAAAGGAATCGCTTGGATCCCTTTCTTCAGTGGTTTCTCCCACATTGGACACCGGTTCCTGTTTGCAAACAAGATTTTCATTAACTCATATAATTATTTCTATTTATTTATCTGTTTATGTTCTAATTTGAGTGCCTTCTTAAATTAAAGGAATATTGCCTATTTTGTTCTTTAAAGAAAAATAAAATGGACAAAGTGGTTTTATTGTTGTTGCTCACTGAAAAAGCTGCACCACTCATAAGGTTCTTTTTTTTCTGATTCTGGTTCCAGGCAGTTGTACTTATCCTTGAGGGCAACCACAGTGCAGAAGTGAAAGAGCAGGCATTGTGTATCCTTGCAAATATTGGAGATGGGGAAAGTGCCAAGGAGTACATAATGGCAAATGAAGATGTTCTGAAGAAACTGACAGACTATATGGTTAGTAGTGCCTTTTAAACAGTGATATTTTTTAAAAATATTTTAATATATGTGTCTGAAGTCAGTGTTATTGTGATCATGTAAATGGAACTACTGAATACATATTTGTAAAATATCCAGCAACCGTTTATTTTAGCTTATAAATAGCTATAAATTGTCCACAGTTGTATTCTTTGTTACTCATTTTACCATTGTAAATAATTAATTTTAGAGCATTACACTGATGAATTTGCAAACATATATCCTTAAAGGACACAATGGTCTGGAGAAATGAGATGATCGTGACCAGTGTTTTTCTCTCTTATTTCATTTTCTTAGTGTTTTTTCTGAAAAATGAAATGTTATTACACATAACTAAATAGCTGTAGTGATCAGATTCAAAGATCATAATGAAAGCAATCCTGCACAAAAGGATACTGCAACATCTCAAGCTGTTCCAGAAAAAAAGAAACTAAGACAAAAGTTAATGGATTAAATGAATGTTGGTTTCTTTGCATTTATCACAAAGTATATGCAAGTGCATGATCATCCCTTTGGGAGTTGTTAGATTCTGTACTGTGTATAGTGTGTGGAATGTAACACTGCATGGAGATACAAGAGAACCATAAAGTTATATGCAATTCTCCACACAGCAAAATACTTACTGTCTTATTATACTACTGAAATCTTACAAACTATAAATTGTAACAAGATAAAATGAAACAGTTTATTAAAAACACAGTTATTTCATAAACCACCCAAAGAGCTGTGTGGTAAAATGTGATTGATTATAACGAAATGTTTGAAGTTAACAGCTGTGAAACAGAGAAAAGAGTAACTTAAGAACAGTATTTCACATTATTGTGCCATGCATTATTTCTCGATGTTTCACAGCATGTCTACCCCCTCCTATATAATGTATGAGTCTCATTCATACAAACCATAGGACTATATGTAAAGATGACCACAATAAACTGTACTTTCCATAAAAGCACCTCGAACATGAACACCACCACACAAGATCGAGCTTACATTTCCATTTTCTTTGTCGTATTATTAAGTACCATTTGTATCACACTAAATAATTTTGAAAGTTTGTGCCTGCGAACTTCTTCAATTGGATGTGGCGTGTGTGCATTAATAATAGCCCAGTTGTCTTAACTAAACTACTGAGTATTTAATGCACACTGGCTTGCAAAACATCTATAGAAAGACCTCAAAATAAAAGAGCCAACAAATACAATTTTCAGAGTTTATTTGGTAATAATTTGGACCTCATATCCTATGAGGTCTGTTGTCAGGTGGAGACTATTTATATTACTACCATAGAAGTTTCTAGCTTAGTTAAAAACTGTCAGTTTGGCTATCACCACACCGTGACTGATTAACTTATTGCTCTTGCTCACTTGTAAGAGCACCTATTTGTAGTGATTAATCTGCCAGGAAGTTTCATATCAGCGCACACTCCGCTACAGAGTGAAAGTTTCATACTGGAAACATCCCTTAGACTGTGGCTAAGCCACGTCTCCACCATAGCCTTTCTTCCAGGAGTGCTAGTCTTGCATGGTTCGCAGGAGAGCTTCTGTGAAGTTTGGAAAGTAGGAGGCGAGGTACTTGCGGAAGTAAAGTTGTGAGGCTGCATCGTGAGTCGTGTTGGGATAGCACAGTCGGTAGTGCGCTTGCCTGCGAAAGGCAAATATCCCTGGTTCGAGTCCCGGTTCCGGCACACAATTTTAATTTGCCAGGAAGTTTCATATCAGCGCACACTCCGCTGCAGAGTGAAAGTTTCATTCATCACAAAGATGATCAGCAAACTCCAGTGCCAGATATTGCAGGAGAGATGTTCTACATCTCAGTGTGGGCTTCTGTCCAAGTTCCAGAAGCAAATATTTCTTGAAGATTCAACCAAGAATTTTATTCCTCTTATGAATATGTCACAATAGTCCTTGTGGAAGTAGAGGTTGGAGTCCACAAGGAGGCATAATGGCAGTCACCCTCCCCCCATGAACCATACACAACTGGAATAGAAAAAGGACGAAGTAACTATAAAACATAAAGTATCTTCTGCCACATTCCCTGTGGTGGCTGGTGGTGTATAAATTTTATATGTTTGGCAGGTTACTATGGTAGAATATCAACATTTTACTATGGACAAAAAAGTTTCTCAAGAGCTGTTACAGCATCAAGTTGAAGATACAGATGACAAATGCAAAAGTATCAACTACTTGTGTAGTGAAACAAGCAGTGTAATCTTACAAAATGATATGATGTGAAAGTCACTGCTTCCCTCTCTGAAGATACTATGTTAGATTTTTCTGCAGGTGTAACTTTTTTGTGTGTGACATGGGAAATAGAAAACTTCATTGATATTTAGAAACTATTTAGTCAGATAAATCCTTTTTGGGGAACAAAACATTTTCACTACTTATTACTGATTCTTCTCTTGTGAATTACTTGAAGAACGAAATAAAATAAAATTCACTTGTGTCAGTTCACTCCAGAAGAACAAAATAGAACATCCTCCATCCACAGTCAACGTATTAAGAATTTATTTATAAATATAAAAAAGTCACAAATTGCAAAAAATATCATTTATACAAATGATGACCGGTTTCGGCCTGTTTACAGGACCATCTTCAGATCTGTGTGGCGTAGGCTTGACGTCCAGTTACCACATGGGAAGCGTCTGCTCTGTGAACGTCAAGCCTACGCCACATAGATCTGTGGATGGCCCTGTAAACTGGCCAAAACGGGTCATCATTTGTATAAATAATATTTTTTTGCGATTTGTGACTGTTTTTATTTATAAATACTTTCCAGAAGTTCGCTGTTTTCCCAATAAAAAATTTTCAAGTATTAAGAATTCTTCAGAATTTCTATAAGGTTATCCGATGATACTTGTTTCTTTCTGTCTGAAGAAAAATAAAACTGTGGTCCTTATAGCATCCTTGCACTCCACTGATGGAATGGACCAGATAAGCCAAAAACCCGCTCTAGTTGAATTCTACAGTTTGACTGAAGTGGGCATGGTTGTTTCTGTTTAGTATATTAAGTATACAGTATGTCATACAAACCCTGTCAAAAGAATGACAAATCACTGGCCTAGGCAGTATTTCAGTGCTAGTTTAGATGCGTCAGCAGTAATTGCCTATGTATTCTATATGTTGAAAATGCCACAAGAACATCTGAATGAAAAATTTCTGTTTAAGCCATACACAAAAAGGGATAACAAAAGCCAACAGTAGTAAAACATTGAGAGAAGAAATATGCAAAATCCCAGAGAAAGACCAACACTGTCTCCATCAAGAATAAAATTTCTGTTTACGCCATACACAAAAAGGGATAACAAAAGCCCACATTAGTAAAACATTGAGAGAAGAAATATGCAAAATTCCAGAGAAAGACCAACACTATCTCCATCAACATTGCAGAGGCCAGGAAAGTGTTCCTTTTGTTTTGGAAAAAGTATTGAAGAGTCATTCCAATCACCTCTGCACCAAGAGTAAGAAAAGTGTTTGTGGGATCACAAAAAGTTATTTGTCCATCGACTTGTGGTAAAAATAAAAAGTTTGACATACCAGGCGAAAGGCACTGGTTCGTTGGCAACACACATAAATAAAAGCATACAACACACACACACACACACACACACACACACACACACACACACACCTGAGCTTTCACAACCACTGGTTGCTTCTTCAGAAAAGAGGAAGGAAGGCAAGGGGTTTTAAGGGCATGGATAAGGAGTCATTCCAATCCCGGGAGAGGAAAGAAAGACTCACCTTGTGGGGAAAAGGATAGGTAAACAAACACACACACACACACACACACACACACACACACACACACACACACATAAACATGCACACACACCAAGGCAGACATATGCAAAATGCAAAGAGTTTGGACAGAGATGCCAGTCGAGGCAGAGGTTCTGTCCAGAGATTGGAGGCAACAATGTAGAATGTTGAACAGGAATTTAAAACTAACAAAGGTTGAGACCTGGTGGGTAATGGAAAGAGAGAATTTGTTGAAGGGCAAGTTCCCATCTCCGGAGTTCTGAAGGTTTGGTGTAGGTGGGAAGTATCCAGCTAACCCGGACGGTGTAACACTGTGCCAAGATGTGCTGGCCATGCACCAAGGCATGCTTAGCCACAGGGTGATCCTCATTACCAACAAACACTGTCTGCCTGTGTCTGTTCATGCAAATGGACAGTTTGTTGTTGGTCATTACCACATAGAAGGCTTCACAGTGCAGGTATGTCAGCTGGTAAATCATGTGGGTGCTGTCACAAGTGGCTCTGCCCTTAGTTGTGTACACCTTTTGGGTTACAGGACTGGAATAAATGGTGGTGGGAGGATGCATAGGGCAGGTTTTACACCGGGGACAGTTACATTGGTAAGATCAGGAGGGTAGGGAAGGTGATTTGGAATAGGAATGCACTAGGAGGTGAAGGTTAGGTGGGCAGTGGAAAGACACTCTTGGTGGAGTGGGAAGGATGTCATGAAGGATGGATCTCATTTCAAGACAGGATTTGAGGAAGTCGTATCCTTGCTGGAGAGCCACATTTAGAAGAGGCCACCCCAGTTCCGGAAAGTATCTGGTGACAAGAGGGGCACTTTTAGGGATTCAGGGCTGGAGCAGACTCATTTGCCATGAAGACCTAAGCTGTAGGAAAGGGGCCATTTGATATGGAATGGATGGCAGATGTCATAATGCAGGTACTGTTGTTTGTTGGTGCGTTTGATGTGGGCGGACGTGTGATGCTGGCCATTGGATAGATGGAGGTCATATCCAGGAAAGTGGCATGGGATTTGGAATAGGACCAGGTGAATCTGATGGAACCAAAGGACTTGAGGTTGGAGAGGAAATTCTGGAGTTCTTCTCCACTGTGAGTCCAGATCATGAAGATATCAACAATAAATATATACCAAACTTTGGGTATCCAAGAAGGCTTTATATAATAGAAAATGGATGACTTACCCAAAGGACAGGCTCGTCGACAGACACAAATAAAATCACATACAAACACACACACAAGCTTTCGCAACCTTTGGTCACTTTTTCAGGAAAAGAGGAAGAAAGGAGAGGAGAAAGGGAAGGATATGGGTTTTAAGGAAGTGGAAAAGGAGTCATTCCAATCCCAGGAGTTTAAGGACTTACCTTAGGGGAAAAAAAGGAAGGTAAACAAATACACACACACTCACACATATCCAAACGCAAACACACCTAGACAGACATTTGTAAAATGTCATGAAGGATGGGCATTGAACATTGCCTGTCCTTTGGGTAAGTCATCCGTTTTCTACTTTTTATATTTGTTTATCCTACCAGGAAAGTTTCCTTTTATATATATAAACTTTTTTTACTCACAAAATTATTATTTATTTATTTATTTAATTAGACGCTTGTCCTTGGTTTCATCATTATGGAAGGAAGGTTATCTTTCTAGCTGTGTCAGACACAAAATAATTCTGGTAAAAATTATTTTGTCAATAAAAAACTGTCCCTATCATATTAATAAACAATGCAAAATATAAGACTGAATGCACCAGCAATCAGTCACAAATTCTAACATGCAATACATTTCTAGACCAAAGAATATGCTACACATTGTTGAATGTTTTGCTCTGCTGCACAGGAAACAAAATTAGCAATACTCGATATGATGTAAAGGGCTCCACACACGAGCAACAAATTGTAGCAATCTCGTCATATGGGTGACCAATTGCTTCATAAATTGCATGTCTGAGGACAAATCGCAGCGATCGGTCATTATTCACAGATCGCCTGGAAATCCCAGGCAGTTGGTGGATCGCATGGGATTTGTGGATGCAGTATGGCTGCCTGACTGCTTAGCAGCAATGTGTGCCAATATGAGTGTGTCATTTCTCCATTTATTAACAGTGTTTGTGCAGTTTTGTTTTGTTTCACTTTTCCCACATTCAGTAATATCTTTACATTAGATTGAATAGTTGTTCAGGGATTAAAAATTACTCTGAGCAATGGAGGCCAGCAGTTTTACTTATATTAAGAAGTAATACAAAATGCACCCTAGAGTTTTTGCAATGATCAGCGTTGCGAAGCTTATGCTCATAACATTAAAATTGGTGCGATTTTCATAGTAATAGCTACAGTACCCTGAGTTCCATCTAATGATTTTGAATTATTACACAACTGCACATTTCATTAAATTTCTCAATTTCAAAACAATGATTAACAGGCACAATAATATTAAGTGGATGTTTAATTTAATTGTTCATACTAAATCAATAAAGCTGTAGGCAGTGATTTCTTAATCGTCAAAACGTCCAGCATCTGTATTATAATTTATTACTTACTTATTACCTCCTAGGTAATTTTTGTTCTTAGTCTTGTGTGGGCACCAACATACTCTTCACTGCAAATGGCATTCTTCTGAGGGTTTTAACCCAATGTGATGGAAAACCATTCTTTTCTTCTTGGAGTGGCCTTTTTTCCTCATTGCTTACATTTAGGTATTTTTTACCCCCTATTGTCGAAAATGACAAATTCTTGTTATATGTAGCTATGTTTTTGTGGTATACTGTAAATGTGTTTCATTGTTTCTGCTTTTTATATGAAATGTACAAAGTGCACTATTTATTACAATACTGAGCATTTTATCTTCCATTTCCCTCATTTAATTCTTGATGTGTCAAGTTAGTGATTTCTTGCTGCATTCTGTTCATAAAGAGAAGAAATAGGGTTCCTGAGTTCTGAATCAGTGGAATTTGGTAGAAGTCCATCACATTTTGTCTGTGTTGCTTTCTGTAGTGAAGTACTACACTGACCTAGCAAATGTTATATTGTCGCGTTGAAATGGAAGCGGGCTTGACTTCGAAGGCAACTAAACACAGCACTTATACTGAAAGCACATTTATTACGAACTTAACATACACACAGCACTGACTGCCTCTCGGGTAGAGTGCTCTGCTATTTATACACAGACAGAATGTACCAGAAATTAGAAGAATAGTTAACATAAGAAACAAGTAGAATTTACAAGTGAACATAAGAAAGATATAGAACATTCTGGAATTGTTAATTACAAAGAAATAAATTTTTGCCAGTGATCGGGATTGAACCGGCGACCTTCAGCACCGCAGTCTGTGACACTATCCCCTGCGCCACGCCGGCAGTCGGTTTACTTGGTGTCTCATGCAATATGACAGGAACCTAATATTTTGTGGGGTGTCCTCTGATCCTGTGGACTGCAGTGAGGTGCCATAGAAGTGAGTCTGCAAGTCCCTAGTACTTGGCCAGATGCAGTTGATAACAAATCTTTTGCAAAGTGGCAGCAAATTCTAAGCTTTTCGTGAGTGCAGGATCTATGACACAGAGGCTGCATGCCGTGACATTCTAGATATTCTCAATTGTGTTCAAATCTGGGCTCTGGTGTGGCCTTCTACCTTTGGAACTCCTCTGCATTTTCCTTGAACCATTCCCAGGGGTAGTGGAGACATTGTAGTGGCATGTTACTATCTCGAAACATCGCAGAATTATCAGCGAGTTGGAAGGCCAAAAATGGATGGAATTTGTCCGCTAGCAGCTCAGCATACTTTGAACCATTCAAAGACCTTTACAGAACAACAAGGGGGCTCATTCGGTACCAGGAAAATACACCCCACACAGTATCAGACACGTCACCACTGTCCACACCTACTTGGCAGGTGGGATCCATCAGTTCATTTGGTGTGCACCAAACACTGTGCCTCCCATCAATATGAGCAATCAAAAATGTATGACCACATCACTTTTCTCCATTGTTCCAGTCTTGATCCCTCATGTTTGGTGACAAATACAAGCTTTTGGGCCCTATTACATTGTGTTAACAGTGCATTTGCATGCAGTGCTGGCACCTATACCTGATAGAACCCATTTTGTTACTGATCGACCACTAGTAGACTTGTCTAGCATGTCCACTGTTGTACTGAGTCTTGATTTGTTGCACTGTTGCCCTTCTGTCACAATTGACAATCCATCTCAGATTTTACTGGTCATGATCATCTAAGGTGTTTGGACAGTTGGTAGATCATCAGTTGTGGACTTTGACACCTCTATTCGTAATACACAATGGAAACAGCTGACTGTCTGAAGCCAAATTCCTGCACCACTGCCAAAATCAAAATTTTTTACTGTGAATAAATCTGCTCCAGTTGTAATATTGTAATCCTTTATTTTAGCACACTTGTGTATTAACTGTTTCGGGATTTAAATCCCGTCTCCAAGTGACGATCAAATACAAAAGGATCCGTCCAGTCATATTAAATTATTTAAATATGACCAGTGGGATCCTTGTATTCAATCAGTACTTGAAGTAAGGATTCAAATCCCGAAACCAGTGGTGCACAAAATGGCAAATAAAAGATACCAGTAATAACAAGTGGAACAGTTTTATCCATCATGAAAAAATTTAACAACAGCTGTGGATGCCCCACAAAAACTGTAATGGAAAAATCAAAATTGCTATTTGTCAGGCACTGACCATCATACCCGACGCAAGTGTCCTCAGATCATGACAGTATTGCATATTACAAAAACCACTTGCACAACCACATCTTTGAGGATTTCCTATACAATTGCATTTAGCACAGGGAGAGTGTGATGTACAAACAACATGCACGTGTACATGTAATATTGCAGAGGTACCTAATAGAGACTTTGGTACTTCATATATTACTGCTGATAAGCCATTTTGTATAAGCCAAACTTCTGTTTTAAGAGAGTTATTCTCGCGTACTTGGCAGATTTCGTTTGTGCTACTGCTTCAATAGTTTATTCTTGCGTATTTGATAAGTATTGTTGGGCACCAGGCAGTCAGCAGCACCAGCAGCTCCAGCAGAGTTACAGCTAAGTAGGAGTGTACTATTGTGATTTATTTGTGGGCTGAGCAGTGTTAATTTTTTTATAAACTCGCACTAGTAAAAAGTTGATTCTTAATTCTGTACAGACAATTGTTGATTTGTTAGGATGGATAGCATGTGTGCCTGCTGTTTATGGACACAGGAGGAATGAGGAGTCTGGTGTGTCACATGGGATACCTCAGATGTTAGTTACATACTTCACCCATGGTCTCTGCTGTTGGGATATCACCGCGTGTACTGGACGCAGTTGAGCCACCCTCTCTGCTAGGGGTGTGGCGGGTTCAATGGATCCGCGTCGCTCAAGGCAGAGGGTCAATGTGGAGGCTGGCCATGCGGTATCACCCATTCTGCCTGCAAGTGGACATGTGGCCGCTCCTTCAGCAGGATCTGAGCAGGTGCACAGAGGGAGGGGTTTATTAGTGATTGGTAGCTGCAATGTTAGGCGAGTGATGGATCCCCTTAGGGAAATAGCAGAAAGGTCAGGGAAGAAGGCTAGTGTGCACTCTGTTTGCTTGCCTGGGGGTCTTATCTGAAATGTGGAGGAGGCTCTTCCAGCGGTGATAGAGGGCACTTGGTGCACCCAACTGCAAATTACTGCTCATGTTAGCTCGAATGACTCCTGCCGTCTGGGTTCAGAGGTCATCCTCAGTTCATACAGGTGGTTGACGGAGTTGGTGAAGGCTGAAAGCCTCGGTCATGGGGTGGAATCTGAGCTAACTATTTGTAGAGTTGTTCCCAGGACCGATCACAATACTCTGGTTTAAGCCTTCCACTTGGCTTCAAACCAGAGGCTCAGATGATTCTGTGGAGATCTGGGATGCAAATTTCTCGACCTCCGCTATCGGGTGGAGAAACCATAGATATCTCCTGAATTATGTGTCCTACAAAGACATTATTTATTTGTTTCGTGGACTGGAATATTAGGGACATAATAAATCAAAACGTCTTGCATGATGAGGCCGTTTCTCATGAACTTAATTGTTCATTACTGCATATAACATAAACAGAAAAAGAAACGGCTGAAATGGTACTCAGATGAGCTGAGCCTCATTAGGGAAGAGATGCGCAGAGGTGGATTATGGGAGTTTTGTGTACTCTTCTGCATGGCCTTTTACACTAGCCCTGTTGATAGCCTCTATGCAGAAGCTGCTGAATTACCTTTACCCTATTGATGCGACATATTGCTGTGTTGGTATGCTTGCCGTCTGCTTTTGATGCCCCACCACCCTTCCTATCCATCATTCTTTAACGACTCCCTCGATAGCCATTACGGGCTGTCTGCGATTGCCTTGCTCCGTCCTGGAGTCCGCTTTTGTCGCTTGCTTCGGCAGCTCGATTTTACCCTCCCTTCCACATTTCAAATAGGTGAGAGCCCAGTGCAACCTTGGCTTCAGGCTCAAGTTCACATTCACCTCGAACGCATCAGATGCTGTTCAGATGCTTGAGGTTTCTTTAACTTCATTTACGGCTCGAAAATTCCGTCTTTATGTATACGGATGGCTCTAAGACCAATGAAGGTGTCGGATGTGTGTGTGTTGTTGGGGATGACGGTTTTCAGTACAGGCTTAATGACCACTGCTTGAATTTCACAGCTGAGCTTTTTGCCCTCTTTCAGGCTGTAACATACATCTGCCGACACCGTTCCCCTTCCTATGCCATCTGCTCTGAATTCCTCAGCGCCATCCAGAGTCTGGGAGACCCCTTTTTGGCCCATCCTGTTGTGCACCGAATCAAACCGCTCCCTTCAATTATTAGCTGTCGACGGCCCTCGCGTTCACCTCCTGTGGGTACCTGGTCACACAGGTGTGCCTGGTAATGAGGCTGCTGATGCCGCAGCCAAGGCTGCAACTCTCCTACCTCTGACAGCTACGTACTGTATCCCATTGAATGATATTCAAGGGGCTCTTTCCTGTCGTATTATATCAATATTTCTGAAAGGTAGGTTAGTGCTACCAAGTTTTCTGTAGTTCTTTTATCAGATGATATAGATAATTAATTTTATTATTATTATAAAAAATAGACGAAGATTAGTCACCAGGCGAAGGAGCACAGGTGTGACAGCATCACAAATAAATAAATAAATACACACAAACGCAAGCTTTCGCAACCCAGTTGCTTCTTCAGGCAGAAGGGAAGGAGAGGGAAAAGGAAATGATGAGGGTTTTAAGGAAGGGGGTAAGGAGCCATTCCAATCCCGGGAGAGGAAAGACTTACCTTGGGAAACTTCATGTATTGACTTGTTTCTTGACCATGGAGTCTTACTCCGCAACTAGGTCCAGCAGAACAGAAAACCATATTATTATTATTATTATTATTATTATTATTATTATTATTATTGAATTAAGTTCAATGAGGCAGTTGAAAATTTGTGCCCAGATTAGGGATTGAAGCCTACTTACTAGGCAGATGCTTTATCTACAAGCCACCTGGGACACTGGGTATTGCAGCTGCCAGAAATGCCCTGACTTGCCACAGAAATTCTCAACTTCTAGCCTACACTATTATTGTCTATTATTGTAGTGTGCCTTGCCCAGTAGTCTTTTTCCTGACCATGGTTAGCCAATTCCTGTAAATCAGTGTTATCATCCTTCGGGTCATGACCACTGGGAGGGTCGCAAAAGCTTCCTTAGGGGGTCTCCATCACAGGAGGAAGAAACCCAGACTGTTACAACCAGATTCAGAAGTAAACAACAACCAATTTATTCATCTAATCGGTACAGTCTGAAACAAGTAATATAATTGACACAACGTGTGGCCACACAAGTCCAAGGCCACAACTCACAAACACCATCACTTCTTATCGTTTTGGAGAGCATGATCCTCTGAGACTGCCGCCAGTGAGACTTATATTAGAGTCAGCTTATATTAGAGTCAGCTAGTTCCTCCAACTAGCACAGAAGACACTTGTTCCAGGCCACGCCCAGGATCGCACTAGTGGAGCCCCCTGTTCGAGAGCTTCAAGCTATCACAGTGTGGCTATCTCTGGATGTTCCTCAGTTACGGTGCCCGAATCCTATGGAGCTGGCAACCCGTAACATAGTGCTGTTGGAAGGGTAGTCGAAGCTGCAGGCATTGAGTACTGCAGTCGTAGCACCCTTCTCCCCTTACGGAGTAGGCCGAAGCCTGCGGGTCCGGATGAACCGTGGAGATGTCCATTTGATCGTCCGCATCCGCCTGTGCCTCGGCTCAAAGGAGGTGCCCAAGCCCAGCTGTAGTGGAGTAAGGTGGTGGTGCCCATTTGCTCTTGGCAGGCGGACCGCGACAAGACGCTGTTGAGGCGATGGCGGGGGTCGGAGGCTGAGGGTCCATTTCCATGTCAGGTGTCTGTAAGGGCTGAAGCCGAGAAGGTACAGCTGGTGCCGGCTCAGGGCTTGGCAGTAGGTGTGGCTGCGTCGGTGTCCCCATTAGCGGGACCTGCCAGTCCGGGTCATTGAGACGGTTACCTGGGCCAGAAGATGAACCCTCGTCAATTGCTGGTACTGGTGGGGTATTTCTGGGGAAGGCGAAGGACAAGGCAAGAGGTGGAGGCAGAGGAGTTGGGGGCGTGTGTGGGTATGGTATCTGCTGACGGCGTATCTGGTTTAGGTGCGGAACTACCTCTCGGTCCAGCTTCTGGACCGAAAACATCTTCCTGCCCTGTTGACGAGTAATAGTTGCCGGAATCCATGGTGGTTGGCACCCAAACCCGTGGGTCCAAACAGGGGTGCCGGGGGGAAAACGAGGGAGCCTCGGATGTGGTAGTGGGTGCGGGGCCGGGGTTAGGAGATAAGCCGGGTGTGAGGTTGGCGTCCTTGCAGGAGTTCTGCTGGCGACAAAGGGGGTGGACCCGTAGGAACTTAGAAAAAGTGTGAGAGCATCGTCGGTTGTGTTGTCCTGAAGGTATTTTAGCATTTGGGTTTCGAATGTCCGGACAAGGCGTTCT
Source organism: Locusta migratoria (assembly GCA_026315105.1). Lineage (NCBI taxonomy): Eukaryota > Metazoa > Arthropoda > Insecta > Orthoptera > Acrididae > Locusta > Locusta migratoria. The sequence goes on from CM048746.1 coordinate 298,842,530, forward strand.
GCCTCGCCGTTTGATTGAGGAGGGGAGGGAGGGGTGGGAAGATGATGGATACTGTTCATTTGGCAATAATGACAAAATTCACCACTCCAAAATTGGGGGCCATTGTCGGTGACAATTGTTTGAGGGAGGCCTTCAATTGCAAAAATTTTGGAAAGGGCTTTGATAGTAGCTGCTGTAGTAGTGGAACTGCACTGGACGATATAGAGGTAATGGGAATAGGCATCAATTACCACGAGCCATTGAGCCTTGAGGAATGGGACTGCAAAATCCAAATGGATGCATTTCCAGGGAGAGGTGGCTGTGGGCCAGGATGAGATGGTTTGGCGAGGGTCCGGAAGCTGTGAGATGCACTGCGTACATGCCTGAATGCCATGCCTCTCAATGACCCTTGTCATACCTGGCCAGTACACATGCCGGCGAGCCAAGGCCTTTGCTCTGGAGACGCCTCAATGGCTGGTGTGGAGCAAGGTGAGGATGTGTGATCGGAGGGAAGATGGCACAACGACCCGAGGTTGCGCCTGCTGGTCCACTCGGAGAAGCACTCCGTCCACAAGATGCAGCTCATGGCGAATGTTGAAGAAGTTGCAGAGGCGACCATCGGCGGATGCTGGCAGGAATTGGTGACTGGAAAGGCATGCAGGGCCTCGTTGATGAGCTCATCGGCCTGAAACACAAGCAGTTCTTGAGCATTGAAGGCAGGGTCTGAGTCAGCCGGCAACCGGGAGAGGGCATTTGCATTGAAGTTTCTCGCTGAGGCTTTATAATGGATGGAGAAGTTGAACCTGGAGAGGAACAGTGCCCAGCATTGTGATGTTTTAGCTGGAATAGGAGAAGCTGGGTGAAATAATGCCACCAGTGGTTGATGATCAATTATTAAGTTAAACTTGACACCGTAAAGGTAGAAATTTAGTCAAAGCAGAAACGATCACCAAAGCTTCTTTTTCAATTTGGAAATACTTGGATTGTGCAGGAGTAAGGGTCTTTGATGCATAAGCCAAGGGCTGCTCTGTGCTATCTGGGTTCCGGTGAGCGAGAACAGCTCTGACCCCATGGTCAGAGGCATCAGCTGATACGATGAGAGGTTTACCAGGCCAGGCACGGAGCCGTTTGCAACCGATGCTTCAGCGTCTGGAAAGCCGTCTCGCATTCCTCAGACCAAGTAAAGGGTGTATCCTTCCTGCACAGCCTAGTTAGTGGAAAGGTCAACTCTGCAGCTCCAGGAATGAAAGGGTGATAATGAGCTATCTGCCTGAGGAACGAATTAGAGCTCCTTCAATGTCATTGGGCGAGGGAGCTTCTGGATGGCCCGGACATATTCAGAGGTTGGACGCACTCCATCGCGAGATATGATGCAGCCAAAGTATTGGATTTGAGGCTGAAAGAAAGCACATTTCTCCAAATTGCAGCAGAGGCTGGTGTCTCACAAGTGAAAAGCAAGAGACACAAGTTGTATAGATGGTCCTGCGGGGTAATCCAGTCACTAAGATATCGTCCAGATAGTTGATGCATCAAGGAATGTCTGTGAGGAGCTGAGCGAAGTATCGCTGGAAGATTGAGGGCACGCTGGCAGTGCCAAACATCATTCTCTTGAGCCTGTAGAGTTCACAAGGAGTGTTGATGACTGACAGAGATTGCGTGGCAGCATCGAGTGGGATTTGAAAGTAAGCTTCTGCGAGGTCGATTTTCATGAAGTAACAACTCCCAGCCAGTTTGGAGAGCAATTCGTCAGGATGAGGAAGGGGAAATGTCTCAATGTGAGATTGGGCATTGATCATCACTTTGAAATTGCTGCAGATGTGGAGCTTCCCCGATGGTTTCTGGATGATCATGATGTGAGACGCCCAGTCGCTGTGGATTACTGGTTCCAGGACGTCCAACTCCGTGAGCCGTTTTAATTCGTCGGCGAGTTGAGGGCGCAAGGCCACCCTCACTGGACGCGCCCTACAAAATTTTGGACACATGAGGGCTTCAGGGTGATGTGAGCAGTGAAGTTCGTAGCTTTGACAAGGCCAGGGGCAAACAGATCAGCATATTCAGAGCAGAGGGCGTCTAATTCCGGAAATGGGACATCTTAAGAGACCAAGTTAATAGAATCGTTTATGGAAAATCCAAATGCTCGAAAGGCGTCCACCAAACAGTTCAGAGTTCTTAAGACCTTCCGATATTTGACATCAGTTGTGACTTGGCCCAGGAGTGGAATGGTTTGCTTATTGTAGGTCACCAATCGCCAGGTAACTGCTGACAGAGGCGGAGAACCGATGTGCAAGTATACTGCATAGTTCAGGAGGCTCTCAGAGACACCGGTGTCGATATGCAACTTAACCTACTTCCCATTGATGACTGTATCCAGGAAGATTTTGGACCCTGGGAAGAAAGAATCGGTGGCGATTTCATTTATATCCATTGATTGTGGATTTTGCTGTAGGCCCAGACCTGAAGACTGACAGGTGGAGGCTAAATGTCCATTCTCCGTACATTTGTGGCAATAGGCCCACTGATCTGGGCAATGGTCCTGATCATCAGACTGGAAACAGTTTGGACACGAAGGCAGGGGCCAGGGCGGGTGTTGGGAGGAAGTGAATTGACGTTGTCCAATTGCCCGTGGAGTCCGTGGTTGTCCGGGTCGGTTGGAGACGTGAGGGGTCGGCATGTTTATATCACGGAACCTCGCGGCGAGACTGAATAGCTGCCACCTGATCCTCGATCAAGACCTTGCTATTCTGGGCCGACTGTGAGGACGACTGCTTGGGAGGAGCTTGCTGGACCGCGGCCACATCTGCCCATGCTTTGAACTTGCATTCAGCAGCCTGAGAGATTTCATGGGATTGTGCCAGGGCCGGAACCTGTTCAAGGGTTGGGTTTTCCAGTTGATATGCTGCCTGTTGGAATGCCACATCGGGGGCTGCCTGTATCAGCGTGTCTCTGACCATCTCTTCAGCATAGGATTCTTTAGAAATTTTAGTCACAAATTTACAATGTCTACTTAGACCCTGGAGTTCTGCGGCCCATTCTCGGTATGATTGCTGGGGTTTCTTGTGGCACTGAAAAAATTCCACTCTTGCAGAGACGATGTGGTGTTGACTTTGATAATATTCTGTAAGCAGTGTGCACATGTCCTCAAAGGTCAGATTGACAGGCTCCTACAGCAGCACTAATTTACGTAGCAATGCATAAAGTTTAGAGCTACTCCAAGAGAGGAAAAGAGATTTAATTCTGGCTGGGTCGGTTACCTTGGCTGCGGTGAAATGTTGTTGTAAGTATTTTTCATATGCTTTCCACTCTTCCAGATCCTCGTTGTATGACGGGGATGGAGCCAGTAGTGCAGATGTTTGATGCTGAACCATTTCCTGTAGGAGCCGTTGCGTCTGCTGTTGCATGGCTCAATTTAATTCCTGTGTCAATGTCGTCAGTTGCGCTTGCTGTTGATACATGGCTGTAAGGATTTGTTGCCACTGTGGAACTTCAACTGGGTCACCCGTCCTCGTCACCACTCAAGTCTGTGTTACAAACAGACTCAGAAGTAAACAACAACCAATTTATTCCTCTAATCGGTACAGTTTGAAACAAGTAAAATAACTGACACAATGTGTGGCCGCACAAGTCTTCAAACACTTCGTATCGTATTGGAGAGCAAGATCCTCAGAGACGGCCGCCGATGAGACTGCCGCTGGTGAGTCTGCACTGGCCTTATATTAGGGTCAGCTGGTGCCTCCAACTAGCACAGAGGGCACTTGTTCCAGGCCACGCCCAGGATCGCACTAGTGGAGCCCCCTGTTTGAGAGCTTCGAGCTATCGCAGTGTGGCTATCTCTGGATGTTTTGCAGTTATGGTGCCTGAATCCTATGGAGCTGGCAACTCGTAACATAGTGCTGTCGGAAGGGTAGTCGAAGCTGCAGGCGTCGAGTACCACGGTCGTAGCACAGATGTGTCTGAATAGGACAGTTCCGTAAATAAAAATTAAATGCATAATAAAAGGGACATTTATATTAGAAGTATGTAATTCCTTGTTTATCATAATGAATATCCCATGTTAACCATGAATAAGCAAAAAGCTTGAAAATTGCTTTCAGAAAACAATCAATAGTTGATTTAAGGAGCTACAAAAAAAATAAGAAGAAGAAGGGGTTCTTTACTAATTGGCTGTACAAGTGTACTGAGTAATTTTGGAAAATTGCAAAAAAGATCTGCTTCTTTTGTAAATTGACTTTAAAGTAGGACCTTACTTAACAAGAGTAATTCCATTCTGCAATGTGAAACACTTGTCATGTAACAAATATTTTTGTAATAATGGAAAGTCCAGGCTGGAATTAACACTATGGTAATGAGGACAGTTTACAACTCACCACAAAGATGTGACAATGAGCTGCGACAGGCACATAAAAAAGACTCACACATACAACACTTTAGCTATCTTACTGATATGGTGCCTGTTCTTTTGAACATGTACAGAACAACAGACACTATTGACATTAATGGCCATAAATTTATGTATTCGAACTATTGAAATATATTGACCATTGCAGGGCACTGATATATATTCAATGGCAAGGTTAAAACTTAGTGCTGGACAGTTGTGTGCAGGATGGGAAGCATGCCTGGATAGGATGTTGGACTCAACAAACAACTCAGAACAAACATGAACAAACAATCCCAAAGCATCGATCTACTTAAAAAAAAAATTGCTTAAGACGACCGCTGGTCAGATGCTGGATATCTGGGTTTGAATCTGGGTCCTACATTAGTTTTCAACTTCGCCATTGAATTTACTACTATGTCAACTTCGCCAATGAATTTATTTCTATGTCCTGCAGTGGTTGAGACATTTCAATATTTCAAATTCACAATTTTTTTCTGCCAGAATTAATAAAAAATACTTAAAAACTCTCAAAATAGTGTATAATACTGTAAGTTTTTTTGTTACCAATAGTTTCAACACCTGTAGACAATTAAATTCATTGCCTTTAAATCACACACATACTGTAGTTGTGTTACAGTTTGGTGAAGGGGGTCGCCACAGCATTTTTACTTGGGAGGGAGTCATGTATTCCAAAAGGTTGAAAAACACTGCTGTAAATAGATTAAACCTCATGAGTATCTGCACTGAAACTTAAGGATTTTTTTCCAACATTACATTAATTATATTTGTACATATATGTGGTGTCTAACAATATTTTCGAGAGGATAGGTTGCTACTTACCACAGAGACATCTTGATTCACAGAAAGACTCAAATAAAAGATTACAAGTTTATTAATTATAAGAATTATTCCGTCTGGTGCTGACTACAATTAAGATATGTATTTTACATCAGATGCATTTTGCTTTTTATTTTAAAAGTATCTTCTATGGTCGGTAAATGATACAAAGGTTTGTACAATTTATTTAGTATATATACATTAAAAACAGGTTTAAAAAAAAAAAAAAAAAAAAAAAAAAAAAAAAAAAAAAAAAAAACTTTGTGCACATTAGGCTTATGTGTTTTTAAATTGATATTCAGTCTACTCACAGAGTTGTATTTGCCTCTTTCAAATGTTTGTACAACTTATGGGACCTAACTACGGGGTCATCAGTCCCTAAGCTTACAAACTACTTATGAACTAGCTAAGACTAAAGACGGCACAAATATCCATGCCCGAGGGGGGATTCGAACCCCTGACCGTAGTGGCCATGCTGACCGTGACTGTAGCGCCTCAGTCACCTCGGCCACCACGGCCGGCATTGCCTCTTTACAGCCCCACTGCTGTTTCTCCGTCTTGTTGGCTGGAGTTGGTTAGTTCCTGACATGCATTCTTTAGTTGTATACAGCACTTTTAGAACAGGATGTCTGAGTTGTTTTTCAAATATGTAAATGCAGTTTTGGTGGTATGTGGTCACTGAGGGTAGGGTTGTGAATAGTGGATTGAGTGTTTGGGAGGGGGTGTTGGCTTTCGCTATGGAGGGGAAGTTATATATTTGTGTTTATCTTTATGTTAGCTGATCAATAAGCTTGAAAAGTGTGTGGTTTGCTAGTTTGGTTTGGTTATTTATGAACTATTTCTTTGCTGTTATTGCTTTTTGGATAAGGTAGTTTTCTTGAAGGGTGAGAATGTGTTTTTTGTTGTTGTTTATTATTATTATGATTTTCATGTCTGTGTACCTGGTGGCGATTTTATGTTGGTTTTGATGTAAGTGTTCTGCAGAGGTTGAGTGACAAACACATTCAGGCTCATACATGTTCTTTATTCTGGTGTCAAATATTATTTTAGTTTGACCAATATATCTTCCATCACAAGTGTTGCAGTTCAGTTGATATATGCCTGATTTTCTGTATGGATCTGTATTTTCTATTGATTTTGGAAAATATTTTTGAAGTGAGTTGTTGATTTGGTGGGCTATTTTGATGCCTTGTTTTATTTGAAATTGTTGGGTATTCTATGTATGTATTTGGGATTGTATGTCATTGTATACCATCTGTTGTTTTCGTCATTTTTCCCATTGTGTTGTTATGGTATGTGTGTCTTGTGTATTTGTTTGTATGGTATTCTGCTTTTGTGGTGGTGGTGGTATTGGTCATTTATTTGTTTCTTCAATTGTATTTTTCAGCTTTGTTACTAGGCTTTCTTTGTATTAATTGTTTGTGATTATTTGGACTATGATATTCATTTCTTTCTGGTAGTTATCTGTGTCTAGTGGGATGGTGTTTAGTCTGTGGAGCATGTATCGAAGTGCTGCATGTTTCTTTGTATCTGGGTGATTAGATGCCTGGTGTATAATTGTGTCTGCCATTGTTAGTTTTCTGTATATAGCAAATGTAAGTTGGTTGTTCTGAATCTTTAGGGTGACATCTAAGAAATTTAACTGCCTGTTCTGTTCTTTTTCTATTGTAGATTGGATCTTGTCATAAATTTATGTCAGTATATAACTGGTCTATTTTACAGCTTGGTTCATTTATGAGGCAGATGATGTCATTCATATATCTAACCTAGTATAGGATTTTCTATCTGTTTGGGTCTATTTTGTTAAATTTGACCTGCTCTAAGCTTATATGATTCATACAGGTGTTTGCTATAGTGCTTGATATTGGGGCACCCATTGATAATCCTTCATGGACATCCTACCCTGTCAGGCATTTCCAAGTGGCCTATACATGAAATTTAAAGGGGTACATCTGAACTTACATAAAACTGTACAACATACAAAGTTTAACAAGCTATGCAGATCAAATAATAATATACCTAACTATATAAATGTGTAGATTAAAAACAGTTCTGCCAGTGCACTAAAAACATAAAAATTGTTCAAAAAATTTGGCTAAATAACAAAATCAAGTCACTTCATGCCATAAAGCAAACTCTGAATAAGAAATTATATAAATACACCTCAATCTGACAAACATTCTCAATAATACTGCTGTATTCTCCCAACTTGTTGGCAGGGTTGAAAGTTGAACAAATAAAGTGATAAAAAATGAAAGCTACCCACAAAGAAAAGTTTGCAAAGTTAAAATCCAAGCAGTCACCTCACACACACACACACACACACACACACACACACAATATAGCAATTCACAAGAGAAACATATTTTCCATCAAAGACTGATAAACCTCACTAACACTGTGTTACAAACAAATGAAAGAAAACTGTTAGAGAAAGGCCTGAAACACCACATCAGCACAAATATGTATGAAAACTATATAGAAAACCTGATAGTAGAACCAAAAAACATCCTCCTACAACAAAACAAAAAATAATCAAGTGAAGTAAACATTGTCTTGCAAGAGAGATTGTAAGTAATTAAATCAAAACCAGAATAATGCACATGTAACAAAATATAAGAAACCAAAGCACTACTGATTCCATTACACTAACAAAACTGAAAAAGAAATTACAACAAAACAACACCATCATTACAGGAGCATATAAAGGAAATAAAGTAATTTTGAGGGACTAAGACCAATACATCAGTAAGACACTAGAGTTCATTACAAGAAATAAAATTACAAAACTAAAATCAGATCCAACAAACAGATTTCAGACAAAGTTGAGAAACTGTCGAATAAGCATTGAATACACACTAGAAGACAATGAGATAAGAAAACTAATACAGGTAAATCCCAGTGCACCTTCTCTTTGAAGTCAACCAAAACTACGTAAGAAAGAGCTCCCTGCCAAATTTATTGTGAATTACAGAAATGCTCACACATAACCACTTGCTAGACATATGTTAAAAATAACAACACAAAACTACAAATTAGAAAATGATAGAACCATAAGAAACACCAAACAACTGATTCAACATATAAAAGACACATACAGGTCCCAAACTCATCCACCCTCCTCTCATTTGATGTGAACAACATGTACACCAATATCCCAGTAACTGAAACAATAAATATTATACAAAACAAACTTACAGACCCACAACGCCCTTCCATAGGACTACATCACAGAAATAATAAAAATTCTGGAACTAATAACAGAACTATTTCCAGTTCAACAATGAATTTAATTAACAAAGTGAAAGATTACCAGTAGGCTCCCCAATACCAGGTACTACAGCACACATCTGTATGAACCTTGTAAGTTTAGAGCCGGTCATATTTAACAAAATAGTCCCAAACAGATACAAAATCCTATACTGGGTTAGATATATGGATGACATCTTGTGCCTCATAGATGAACCAAGATGTAAAATAGACCATTTATATACTTACATAAATTCTGTTCATGACAAGATCCAATCCACAATAGAAAAAGAATTAAACAGGCAATTAAATTTCTTAGATGTCACCATAAAGATTCAGAACAACCAGTAATCATTTGATATATACAGAAAATCAACAACAATGGACACAATTGTACACGAGGTATCCAATCACCCAGATACACAGAAACATGCAGCACTTAGATACATGCTCTGAAGACTAAACACCATCGCACTAGGCACAGGAAGAAATGAACACCAGAATAGAAATAGCCACAAACAATGGATACAAAGAAAACCTAGTAACAAAGCTGAACAATAAAATTAAAAAACAAATAAACATGATCGCATCATCACAAAGGCAGAATACTACACAAACACACACACAAGACCCATATACAAGAACAACACAATGATGGAAAAATGAAGAAACAATAGATGGTGTACAGTAACATACGATCACAAATACACTCACACAATATCCAACATTTTCAAAAAATAGCCCACTAAACCTACAACTCATACAGAAAATCAGGAATATACCAACTGAAATTCAACATGTGATTAAAGATATATGGGTCAAACTAAAGGATATAAAGAACATTTACAAGTGTGGAAGTATAAAACAAGTTACTCAAGCTTTGCAGAACACTTACAGTAAAACCAACATAAAATCACCACCAGAGACACAGCCATGATAAGCATAAGAGTAGACAACAACAAGAAACAGTTTCTCACCCTTCAAGAAAACTACCACATAACAGAAATGAAAAATCTCACAAATGACCAAACCAATCTAACAAACCACACACTTTTCAAGCTTATGATCATGTAACATAAAAATAAACATGAATATATAACTTCCCCTCCACTCTGAAAGCCAACCCCCCGTCACAAAGACACAAACCACTACTCACAACCCTCCCCTCCCCCACCACATCACAAACCTGCATGTCAGGATCCAACCAACTCCAGCCAACAAGACAGAGAAACAGCTGTGGGATGTAAAGAATAGACAATAACACTGTGAATAATTATATATTTTTGATGACGTTACAGTGTTCATTTTTAATGAAAGAAATCGCAATTTGCGCTCACTTATGGCTTCACTGTACTATGTTAAGATGTAATACCAATGTGCAGCGAATAAAAAATTTGTACCCGGCCGGGATTCGAACACGGGATCTCCTGCTTAGTAGGCAGACGCATTACCACTCCGCCACCGAGGACACAGTGACCAACCCGACTGCAGAGGACTCTTTCCTGCACATCTCCCGCCACACCCAAAGCTCCATTCGCCACACTGTCTCTTTCCTATTACCACAGCCCAGTTTTTAAAATATGAGAACATTCACCGAACTTTTCAGACGCACCTTGTACAATGGGGTACAAAAAGATTACCCGGTCCGAATAATTTAAAGTCCAAGAACAAACCATTGTGCATGCCCTAGTTCTGAAGTGTAAGTTTTGCCAACCCTATTGGTCTTCGGAGCTTCAGCTTGGTGTTTACATCATAAAATAGAAGCAATACAATAGTCAGGATACAGTATATGTCAAGATTCATAGCAGCTTAACTCACATATCATTTATTTTGGAAAATGTTATTTGAGCACATAGAAGTGGTTGAGGTATAAGAACTCCACATGAGTAGATTTACTACAATGCTCCGCTTCTTACATATGTTTCATTGGCTGAGTGAATAGCCTGACAGTTTATGAACATAAAGACACGAGTTCAAGTACCACTGTAGTCAACTTTTCTATTTTAGACCTGTGCAGGTAATAATTTTTAATATTAATTCGCTACTAATTATAGGCTTTTCTAGATTCCACATTCTTAAATATATTCCATTTTGTAATAGCCTAATATTTAAACAATGAGTCATATGATAGCCATAGTAAAGATGTTGAAAATTGATGCATGCATTTGTAATTACTTTGACTGACACTTGGTGAATCTATAGTGCTAAGCTAAGCTAAATATATCAGCAGATAGGCATAATTTTCTAAGTCCGTATGTGCAGTTTACATGAGTGAGTGGCTGTGCCTTCCATTATCTGTTGTTTCCAGTTTAATATTTGCTCTTCAACTCCGGTAGGACTGTTCAACTGTTACACTAACAAGAAAGGACAGGTAGCTCTTTGATAGTGTCATCCCTTTTGGATAAGTGGTGTGCATCAGATCAGACGCCACCACAGCCTTTATTTTTATTATATATATTTTTTATCATGTTGCAATTGTTTATTGCTTTAGTTCCTTTTTGTTATTTAAATTTATTGGTTTTATTTTTTCACTATTTCTTTAGTAAATAACTAATTACAATTTGTCAATTTGATATCTAAAAATAATGTTCCTTGGAAAGTAATTTTTATTTGACCTCCCATAACAAAAAATAAATAAATAAATAAATAAAATAAATAAATAAACATCCTTCGAGGGTTTTAGTCATCTGATCTCTCATAAAATCAAAATAATCTTCCTTGGAGGTTGCTATTGGTATGACTTCCCATTAAAATTAAAATAATATAATGTGGTAATGTGGGCTGTGTATATCTTCAATATTTTGTCCACATACAATTGGCATCAAGAACAGCCCAGAACTTTCAAGGCATAGATTCTACAATTTTGCAGAAAAAGGCCTCATCCATGGCAGTTCTTTCCCATGAAGAATAAACCAAATCCCACAAGGCATCTACAGTTCTTGGAGGAGGGTCTGGCTAATTATCCCACACAGTCTTCTTGAGTTTAGCCCTATGTTATCTATGGGACTGAGAACAGGTGACTTTGGAGGCCATGCTAAGCATTGAATTCTCCCTTCTTTGGAACCAGTTCTGAATCCTAATGCTGGTATGCAATTGATGATATCATGTTGGTAAATGAGTTGTCCTTCCGGGTACCAAAGTCAAGCTCCAGGACTGATTACATTTTCAACGAAATGTTCATAGCATGCTGAATTGACTTTTATTGGGTTCTTATAAGGTTCCAACATCCATCTAAGACAGACAGACCCAATATTTCACACTTATGCGCCCACTTATAGTGCATGTAGCCACGAATTGGTCATTATATTGTTGCCTACCTGTGCTGTAAACAAGAACAGCTGTGGACTGCTTGTGGACTCAATTGTGCACACATTAGAGAAATTTTTTTCCCCCTCTCTAATCGACATTTTCCCAGGAACTCACAATTGCTAGTGTGTCCACAGCTTGATTGTCAGATAATGGTTCTTTAATGAGATGGGACCCGATTCCATAGCCGTTTAATCATCTGAGAATATTTTTCGACAAGCCCGGGAAATGTGAAGCTCTGCCTAGTTCCTGGATGTTTGAGAAAGGGACAGTCTGGGTTGCTCTGACCAATTTATTATCTTCTCTTCGAGTAGAGACTCGCAGTCCTCCAGGCATTGGACATCTGCTTATCTCACCAATATCTCTGAATTGTCTGATCCATCTTCTTGCTGTGGAAGTATCAACTCCGTAATGACATCCTGCCTCAGATGCCATAGCACCATTTTCAAAGAGAGCAATCAGCAATTTTGAAGTAGACCTATGATGTCTGCTAATCAGCTGATACATTTCTTTGAGCTGAAAACTACAGACACCATGTCAGTCGGAGTAATTACAAACAAAATACATCTATTTGCAATATTATTACTATGAACTTGTGTCTGTCTGATTAAAGATCAGATTATTATAAAACAGAATCTTCTAATAACCTATAAAAGCCTATAATGGCACAACTTTTAGCGAATTAATACTTAAAGTATTACCTGCAAGAGGTCTAAAAAATAAATTAACTCCAGTGGGATTTGAACGTGTGCCTGTTGCTTTCATAAACCATTAGCCTATCCAAACACCCAATGAAACATATGTGAGAAGCGGTTCATTGTAGTAGATGTATCCACTTGGAATTCTTATACCTCAACCATTTCTAAGTGCTCATATAATCTGTTCCAAAATAAATGATATGTGAATAAAAGTGCACTGAATCTCGATATTTACTGCATCTTAACTATTGTGTTGTTGTTGTTGTTGTTGTGGTCTTCAGTCCAGAGACTGGTTTGATGCAGCTCTCCACCCTACTCTATCCTGAGCAAGCCTTTTCATCTCTTCATAAGAACGACAACCCACATCCACTTGAATCTGCTTACTATACGCGTTTCTTGGTCTCCCTCTGCGATTTTTACCCCACACACTTCCCTCCAACGCTAAATTCACAATTCCTTGATGTCTAAGAATGTGTCCTACCAATCTATCCCTTCTTTTAGTCAAGGTATACCAGAAATTTCTTTTCTCCCCAATTCGGTTCAGTACCTCCTCATTAGTTACGCGATCCACCCTTCTAATCTTCAGCATTCTTCTGTAGCACCACATTTCAAAAGCCTCTATCCTCTTTCTGTCTACATTGCTTATCGTCCATGTTTCACTCCCATACAAGGCAACACTCCATACAAATGCCTTCAGAAAGGACTTCCTTAGACTTAAATCAATATTCGATGTTAACAAATTTCTCTTTTTCAAAAACGCCTTTCTACCCATTGCCATTCTGCATTTTATATCATCTGTACTGCGACCATCATTTGTTATTTTACTGCCCAAGTAACAAAACTCATCTACCTCCTTTATTGTTTCGTTACCTAATCTAATTCCTTCAGCATCACCTGATTTTCTTACACTGCACTCCATTACCCTAGTTTTACTCTTGTTAATGTTCATCTTATATGCACCTTTCAGCACACTGTCCATTCCGTTCAATTGCTCTTCCAGGTCCTTTGCTGTATCTGACAGAATTACTATGTCATCAGCAAAACGCAATGTTTTTAATTCTTCACCCTGAACTTTAATTCCTTCTCCAAATTTCTCCTTGCTTTCCTTTATAGCTTGCTCAATGTACAAATTGAACAACATTGGGGAAAGGCTACAACCCTGTCTTACTCCCTTTCCAACCACTGCATCCCTTTCATGCCCTTCAACTCTGACAACCGCTGTCTGGTTTTTGTACAAGTTGTAAATAACCTTACGCTCCCTATATTTTACTCCTGCTTGCTTCAGAACTTTAAAGAGTTTATTCCAATCAACATTGTCAGAAGCCTTCTCCAAATCTATCAAAAGCTAGAAATGTTGGTTTGCCTTTTCTTAATCTATCTTCTAGGATAAGCCGTAAAGTGAGTATTGCCTCCCGTGTTCCTACATTTCTCCTGAACCCAAACTGATCTTCCCCGAGGTCGGCTTCTACCAGTTTTTCCATCCTTCTGTATATAATTCGTGTTAATATTTTGCAACCATGACTTATTAAACTGATGGTTCTGTAGTTTTCACACCTGTCTGCACCCGCTTTCTTTGGAATGGGGATTATAACATTTTTCTTAAAGTCTGAGGGTACTTCACCTGTCTCATACATCTTACACACAATGTGAAACAATTTTGTCATGGCTGGTTCTCCCAGAGACTTCAGTAGCTCTGACGGGATATCATCTACCCCAGGGGCCTTGTTTCGACTTAGGTCTTTCAGTGCTCTGTCAAATTCATCTCTCAGTATAGTATCTCCTATTTCATCTTCATCTACATCCTCTTCCCTTCCTACAATACTGTCTCGAAGTGCATTTCCTTTGTAGAGCTGCTCTATGTACTCTTTCCACCTTTCAGCTTTCCCTTCTTTGCTGAGAACTGGTTTTCCATCAGTGTCCTTGATATTCATAGAGCTGTTATTCTTATCGCCAAATGTTTCTTTTATTTTCCGGTAGGCTGTATCTATTTTTCCCCTATTTATACATTCTTCTACATCCTTGCATTTGCCTTCTAGCCATTCCTGCTTAGCCATTTTGCACTTCCTGTCAATCTCATTTCTTAGTCGTCTGTACTCCATTTTGCCTGTTTCATTTACTGCATTTTTATACTTTCTCCTTTCATCGATTAAATTTAGTATCTCCTGTGATATCCAAGGATTCTTTGTAGGTCTTGCCTTCCTACCTATTTTGTCCTCTGCTACCTTCACTATTTCATCTCTCAATTTTACCCATTCCTCCTCAATTGTTTTATTTTCCCCTGTTTCTGTCAATTGTTGCCTGAAGCTCCCTCTGAAATTCTTAAGAACTTCAGGTTCCTTCAATTTATCGAGGTCCCATCTCCTTATTTTCCTACCTTTCTGTAGTTTCTTCAGTTTCAGCCTACAGTTCATAACCAACAAGTTATGGTCAGAGTCTATGTCTGCCCCTGGGTATGTCCTACACTTCAAAACCTGGTTCCGAAATCTATGTCTTACCATTATAAAATCTATCTGGTATCTCCCGGTGTCTCCTGGTCTCTTCCACGTATACAACCTTCTTTTGTGATTCTTGAACCAGGTGTTTGTTATAACTAAATTATGTTCCGTGCAAAATTCTACCAGGCGGCTTCCTCTTTCATTCCTTTTGCCCAGACCATATTCACCCACTATCTTCCCTTCCCTTCCTTGTCCTACTACCGAATTCCAGTCTCCCATCACAATTAAGTTTTCCTCTCCCTTAATTGTCTGAATAATTTCCTTTAGCTCCTCATATATTTCTTCGATCTCCTCATCATCGGCAGAGCTAGTTGGCATATAAACCTGTACTACTGTTGTCGGTGTTGGCTTCGTATCTATCTTGACAATGATAATGCGATCGCTGTGCTGGTCACAGTAGTTTACCCGCATTCCTATTTTCTTATTCATTATCAATCCTACTCCTGTGATACCCCCAACTGATTTTGTATTTATAATCCTGTACTCACCTGACCAGAAATCCTGTTCATCCTGCCACCGAACTTCACTAATCCCCACTATATCTAACTTCAACCTATCCATTTCCCTTTTTAAATTTTCTAATTTTCCTACTCGATTAAGGGATCTAACATTCCACGCTCCGACCCGTAGAATGCCAGTATTGTCTTTCCTGATGATCACATCCTCCTGAGTAGTCCCCGCCCGGAGATCCGAATGGGGGACTATTTTACCTCCGGAATATTTTACCCGAGAGGATGCAATCATCATATGTTCATACAGTAGAGCTGCATGTCCTCGGGAAAAATACCGGCTGTAGTTTCCCCTTGCTTTCAGCCGTTCGCAGTAGCTGTGTGGCAAAGCCACATTAGCTGATGTTACAAGGCCAGCTCAGTCAATCATCCAGACTGTTGCCCCTGTAACTACTGAAAAGGCTGCTGCCCCTCTTCAGGAACCACACGTTTGTCTGGCCTCTCCACAGATACCCCTCCGCTGTGGTTGCACCTACGGTACGGCTATCTGTATCGTTGAGGCACGCAAGCCACCCCACCTCGGCAATGTCTGTGGTTCATGGGAGTGGTAACTATTGTATTGCTTCTATTTGAAGATGTAAACAGCAAGCTGAAGCTGCACAGACCACTAGAGCTGGCAATATTTGCGCTTATGAGCTTGGGCATGCGTAATGCTCAGTTCTTAGACTTTAAATTATTCGGGCCGGTTAATCTTTTTGTCGACATTGTACAGAGACACATTGAAAAATACACTTTCAGTTTTCCTGAAATTTTTCAGTTTTCTGGTTGATTTTCCAAAAATTGTACTCCATAAAAATCTTGTCCTGAGAATTACGAATACAATAAAGAAGAAGGGGGGGGGGGGGGGGGGGAAAGAAAAAGAACAGCGAAATTGGTCGAGCCATTCTCATGATGTCCACAAAGGGAAATAGGGATTCGTTTTTATATTTGTAGATTGCTTTTGGTTTCAGATACATTTGGTTATGTGACTGTTTAAGCATAGTAATGGCACAATACACGTCTGACACATTTGCAGTGTTGAACTGCAGTTAAATCGTCACACATACTATACAATGAACTTATCTAAATATATGTTGAATTACACTTCCAACTGAATTTGCCAACGACACTGTAATTCTGCCACAGACAACAAAGGATTTGAATGTACTGTTGAACAGAATGGACAGTGTTTTAAAATGACAAAAATTAACAAACGCAAAACAAGGGTCATAGAATGTGAGATGAAATTAGAATGGAATTCAGTTAGGAAACAAGATAAGAAACACAGTAGACGAGTTTGCTTATTTGGCAGTAAAATATGTGTCAGAAATTTTATAACATCAAGTGTAAGGGAGCATCATTTTCTGAAAATATTTAAATGTAAACTTATGCAGAGGGGGGTATGCTCCACACACAAACAATAAGATCAGTTCTTACTGACTCAAATCAGGACTTATTTAACAAAGCTATATTTCTGCAGTCTGGTCAAAAATCCAGAGAGGCTTTTGAGCAGTATTGTGCTGTTAGATGAAGCACTTGAGTCTGTCTGCTGCTATAGACATTAACATCAAATTGTGCTGCTCTGTCGAAAACCAATGCATTCATCGTACATCTCTATGTTCATTTCATACAGTGTTGCTTATCTATTAGCACCGACAACTCAACCACTGCTCTCAGCTATTAATTTCAGGCTGTTGCCAACTGCATTGTCTACGGTGAAAGGTAATGCCTGGAATTTGGTATTCTGGATACACTCTTGGCACTGTGAATATCAGAATATTAAGTTCTGTAACAATTTCCCAAATGGAATGTCCCATGTATCTAGTCCCAACTACCATTTCTCTTTCAATATCTGTTAATTCCCATTTTATGTCTATAATCTGGAAATCTTTTCATGTGAATAACTGGAGTGCAAATGATGATCTGTCATTGCACAATCCTTTTAAACCTTGTGTACATGATACTACTGCCATCGGTATCTGTGCATATATCTTATGATACATGACAATGCATTGCCTTCCTTCCCTAATTGTATGGACTATATTTTCATTTAAGTATTCCCATAAAATGTACCATTTATGCTTCGTTCTCTTAAAGTAGCTCACTTCCTTCTTGCTTTACGTTAAAGGAGAAATACGTTTGCGTACCATACATATGTGCCAGCACACCAAGTTTACCATATAGATTGTTCACCTTACTTTATTTCATATACTTATATGCAGATACTTCTCTATCCTGTTATTGCCTGAGAAGCTATGTACTAAATAGTTCAGATTACAGCATACTCCTTGCTTTAGCAAGACATGCCCCAGCCTCTTGTTATAGCAGATCAACTCTTCACGTTAGGCTGCAGTTGAGGATGTGCAAATCCTTGGAGAACCCAAAACCATAATTTGTATGTACAGATTATCAGCTGGTGTCATTGGGAGTATGTCACTACTCCAAAGCATATCCTCAATGTTGTATGTCTCAAGCTAGTGATTACCCTAAATGTCCATAAATGTACTACACACAATTCAGTAAGAAACTTTCCTTGCTAATAGTGACAAGTGAGATTGGAATAATCCTTTGAAGAATGTGTACAGAGTGAACAGTGTGCACAAGCTGCATTATATGCATTTATAATTATAGATCCAGCCCAAATTTATTAACAGCTCTATGAATGCAGGATAATTCCAATACGGGAAAAAAAACTTTAACATTGCCACATGGAATCATGATAGTATCTCTCTGATGTACAACAAGTTCACATAGAGCTTTTTACTTTCTGTAATTATCTCTCTTATAGCAGGGCAGTGAAGCACAAAGACTAATCAGTCAAAACTGTGTAACAATGATTAGCACACGAAAATGGAGCAAAACATCAGGATAGTACACTAGAGATTGCTCTAATTTTGTAAAAAGATTTTTAAAAACTTGACATCATTGTTTTTGGTTATAGAAAATTCAACTAATTCCAAAAATAAAGCTATAGCAACCTCCTGTATATTAACACAATTTAAAAATTTGACATAATTATTTGTCAACTACAGAAATTGTAACTAAACACAAAAAATGTAATCTTATGGCTAAAGCAATTTATTAGGAATGTAAAAATGTATGGAGAAATCTTCTGATTTTCAGTGAGCCAAACTTACTGAAAACTGCTCACTTTGAACAAGTGTGTTAAAAATGGTTATATTATTGAGTGTGTTAATGTACAAAGTGATGACTGCAAACCTAATGCACAGAAAAATTTCTGCAGCAAAAAGTAACAGGTCTTCCCCAAACATTAATAAAACAAGTAATCTTCAACTCTTGTAGCGTAAGTTATGAACCAACTTAGTCACATAGATTGAAATATATGGTATCTACTTACCTGTCATCACCATTAATATAGTGGGGGCAGACAAAAAATGGAAAAACAAAAAACATGCCACATTACCACACTTAAAATGATGTAGGGAAGCTGTTGCCATTCTAAACAGCTTTCAGTCATCTCTGAATGGATAAATACAGATCCTTTATGGTTTTCTGGAAAATAATTCTTCCTGCAAAATAGTGGCAGTCTTAGATAATTATGATGGCGGTGCATAATGATCATGCACCCTTCTCTCCAAACTAGATCACCAAGGTTCAATGAAATTTAGGTCTGTTGACTGTGGGCTAGCGGAAATGCCCACAGCAGAAATGCTCATTAAAATAAATCGTGAACAATGTGAGCTGTGGGTTCTGTTCTCTTAGAACACAGCATCACCATGGGATGGACTTGATCAGGCAAATTGGTCACATAAACCTTGGTATTAATGTGAACATTTAAAATACTCTTGGGGTCCTTAGAATACCAGTATATGGATCCCACATTGTCATCGAACCCTGCCATTGTTTCACTATCCAGATGTAAACTTGGCCAGTGGTTGGAAACAGTGTGAAACAAGATTCATCTCACCAAATCCTCTCTCTCTCTCTCTCTCTCTCTCTCTCTCTCTCTCTCTCTCTCTCTCTCTCTCTTTTCTTCTTCTTCTTTTCCAATTACAATACAGTTATAATTGATTAACTTTTGTTTTATCTCTTCTTGTTATGAGCATTTGCATGTGTCGTTTCGTTATTCTTCCTAACCATGTAGTTCCCTTCATCTTGTTTTGGTGTTGAAAAGGTTTGGGAGAGTGAAACTCAATGACTGCCTGTCACGGCATCTCAATACACACATTCAACTGTGATTTTGTATGCATCTTGGGCATCAGTCATGTAAAACTTTTTAAAGGAATTGACTGCCATTTGACTGAAATATTGTTTATTTCCATGGCCAGGTTTCAGCCTTAGGCCATTATCAAGTGATGAAACTCTTCAGACAAGTTTTTTCTAAGTCATTAACATAATATTCTGTCTAATTATTTTAAACAAACATGTGGGTACAAATGTGGTACCTATTTTATTTTATTGACATGGACTTATCAACTCGTCCAAACAATTTTCTTGCCATGACAATGACTTAGAAAACACCTGTCTGAAGAGTTTCATCACATATATTATAGAAGGAGACTTTCCTGGTGGGGAAAATATGTATAAAATAAAGATTTTTGACTTACCTAAAGTAAATAAAATTTTATTAGGCTGAAATTTATACTTGAGCCTCTGTCTTCCACACCCTGTACACTAACAGTTGTGCTCTGCAAGCATACTTCATGGATTGACTCAAAAGTTTCACAAGGATATACACAAATCCAAGGTTTAGTTTTGGCATATTGTTTTAACTTCTAACAAATGTATTTGTACTGTATAATGTGATAAAAAGAAGAAACAAGTAAATTCAGTCTACAATTTATCTGGAAATTATTCATCTTTTATACAGGATTTACAACAGTTCAGCAAGATAATGGCAGCCCAACATCAATATAAATCTGATAAATCTGTTCCTTAAAGTATTATAATACTTCTGTTGTGGCCATATAGATGTCTGGCTAATTGTTTACAACCTTATAATGGTCTGAACACTTTTGAAATAAAACACACCAAAAGGTCTATTTCAGGACATCAATGATACATACCCATATTTGTAGCATATGAAATGCAAATAAGTGGTAAGGTGTGTTTACCTTTTTTGTTTAGTGTTTCCAGTCAGTTCTATGACTTAATTGAGTCCATAAATTAGCAAGTAGTGAGTGAAAATTTGTTGGAAACTTAATGTTTGATACTGTTCTAAACATTTCATTTAGCATCTTACTCTTCCCTTGAGCCAACCTGATCAGAAATGGTCAATATATAACTGACTAATTTTGTGATAATATTTAAATAAATGCTTTGTTTGTTTCACAGATGTTTGGGCTGTTAAACATTGATAAGAGAATACAGCATAATGAGTAAAACTGTCTCAGTCTATTGATAAGTAACACATCAGCACAAAAAATGTTTCCATTTTAATTGCTTTTGTGACATTTATATTTTCAGATGCACTCAAATGTTAAGCTACAGATTGCTGCTATATTCTGCATCTCAAATTTGGTGTGGAGGGAGGAACCTGGCGCAGGTGAAAGGCAAGCCCGGCTGCGTGAGCTGGGTGTAGTGAAATTGCTGCAGCAGCTTATCCTCACTAGTGACACACTGCTTTTTGACAAGTGAGTTTAATTTCATGTCTTTCTTGTATAAATATACAAAATATAACTGATACTGAGAACGAGGTAATGACTTTTTGAATTTTATAAAGCAGTGACAAGTTGGATTGAATAATGCATCTAACAGGGGGCACTATTTTATATGCTGGAAACAATGTCTACAGTCTGGTGTTAGGGAAGTGTCACACCTGTAGTTTCTTCTACCATTCATGATCTGCAGAATGATTATCATCATTTGAGAACTGCTTTCATTGTAGCCTCACTTCATTAGAGTTTATGCTACTGTAGCCAAATTACGAATAATCAGTTTCAGTTTTAACAGACAACTAATCCTGTCAATATAATATGCAGACAAGGAGTTAATATTGATTTGTATCTGAACTGTTTTGTAATAAGTCTCTTGATACGCCCTATAGTGTTTCAAATTTCTCAGTATTTAACTGCTACAGTGGCCAGCATTGTCAAAAGAGAACACTACATATGTGCACTCTTAGTTCCAGACAAAACTGGGTTACGTACATACCTTCCCTTACAATAGCTAGACGAGCAATATTTTGACATGCTTTGAAATACAAACGATATGAAACGGTATGAAAAGTAAACTGCTTTATTTTTAGAAAATGAGAAAATTACTAGAATAATTTGTCAGTGAGAAATAGTTACTACAATGTGGAATTAACAGGACAGGACCAAGCTGAAATGTAAGTTGGCATGTTTTGTCAAACTTGTGCATGTAAATGTGGTTCTATTACTTACCAGTTAGTTTTCTGTTGCTTATAAGAAGCTGTACTTCTGCACTTTTCACACTGTGATTTCATACATGTAAAAGTTAAATTTGTCAGAAAAGAATGTAGCAGTCTGAGTATACCCCTACAGACCAGGTTTTGATAAACATATCTATGACATGTCTACTGTTGAAATTAATGATAATCATTTCAAAAGCAATCATTCTGTTCACCCACTACCCTCTAAATACAAATGATTTCACAATAATTGCTTGTGAGGGGGGAAAAAAGGCCATCTCCTCTTTTATCAAATTGTAAAATGACTTCTCTTTAATGGTAGTAGAAGAGAGTATCATGCAATGGCCTGTACAACATTAGTCCAACTTTTTGGTATGGCTCACTCCAGTGATTAAGTAATTGCACAGATATGTTCTTTACTATAGGTTTTCTGAAGTTGCTAAGTATCTAAACAGCCATAAATATGTAAATTTTTTGGTTGAGAATATAAGTGCCTTTTTTTTCCTTTCATGCAAGCTGTCAAATGTGATGTGCTTTAATTTAAAATTAACATTACTTTACAGGGAAATGAAATACATTAATTCTTTTTTACTAAGTATTTTAGCATACAATGGTATAAGCTGAACTTATGCATCAGTTTCTGTTTTCTTTATAGGGTAAAGACAGCCTTGACGCAGTTTTCAGAGGGGTGACTTATGGACAATTGGTTAATTTCTCAAGATTGTCTTTTTATTGGAAGACTGTTACTTTGTAATACAATTTACAAAAAATAGTTTGAACAGAGACTGTGAATTAATTCACAAAGCAAAGCTGTTAATAATGTCATTAGAACTGCTTTGTGCATCTTGTTTGTTTGAATAAAAGCAAAAATGTATATTAATAAACATTTACATTCTTTTTAATCTGTAAAATTCCTTTCAAGATTAAAGCATCAAGTCCAAGCACTCCCTTCCTTCTTAACACCAATATAGATTTTAGCAATTCCAGTCCTAGAGAAAAACTTTGCCTTTTATGGAACAAAATTACAATAATTAAGCTATGGATAAATAAGGAAGATGCTAAAGGCCTTGTTAATAATCTTCCACCATATGAATGTACCCTTCATGGACTCACAACACCAAGATATGACACACAATGGACAGCGCACTGCTTAAAAACAACATGATCCAGTACCTTAACAGCGTTTACACACATGGCATTAAGCTCCCAGTCCAGCATATTTACAAATGTATGTACTTTTGAAATATATTAAAATCATTAATTAGTGAGCTGGAGTGTTATCATTGATCATAGGTACCCAAAAGAGGTGGCACTTGTCCCCTTCACATTTCAAACAGTCTAAAATGGAACTGTGCTAGTAATCAATAGACTTTATTATTTCAGTTTTAGATTACTAGGAAACAATAATTATGTATATATTTAGTTGTAAATACTTTTGCATGTTGTAAACTATATTGCACTAATGTAACATCTGTTTTGTCATTACCAAATATCAAGAACAGGTTAGGCATGTGAAAACAATCTCTCCCTCTCTTTTTTGCCAAGTAACAAATTCCATAAATTGTATTTATGGAAAAAGAATGTGTATGTATACCTGCATTAACTTGGAGATTGAGTGAATAACATTAAAAAAAGTTAATTTTATGCTGTGCAAAGTACCTAAGAAACTAAAGTGTAGTTTGCTCCCTAGCAGACATATGTCAATGAAACTAATGAACACTGACATTAGAAAAAAATGGTTAAATTACAAAAGATTTGAAATATTTCACAAAACAGTACTAAAAATAATTGTTACTTAACACAATTTTAGTATTCACGACCACCATAACTGTACGGTCTTATCTCAAAGTAAACCAACAACAGTTACATGTTTGCAAATAGTCAGCTATAAGTTGAACCTCAGAAAAAAAAGATGAGTTGAGATACTGACCTGACATTCAAAAGATTCCTAACTGGTTGGCTGCTTATTAATTTGCTATCCTGTAACTGTTGCTGAGACGCAGTCATGTTTAAAATATTGAGATTCCTAACTCATATTCAATGGTGTTTCTCAGTTTTTTAAAATAAAATGTACACATTACAAGCCTGAAAAATTGTCATGAAGGGCAATAAAATTTGAAACAAATTTCTGTAAAATGGTAGATTTTATGCACAAAGTCTTTCTTCTAAGCACAATGTTAAATGTTATTAAGAGAGAATGACTTTTACCATTTAAATAGAATTTCAGGGAATCTCATTCACATTCCAACGTGATATTCTCACTGGCATTTCCAGTTAGCTGAGTAGTTAGCAAGTTCTTGTAATGATTATCGTGAAAAATGGAATGAAGCATAACATTAACTCACAATCTTTCTTGTTTGCAATAGTAAGTGGAGGTCGCCTGGAATACTCGAGTTTCAGGGCAAAGTTGCAATATTCAACTGGCAGCTTTCCACAATGATGTCTTATTGTTACATAACGCATACATTTAAGTGTGAAGCAACTAAACTGCATTGCACCAATGAACATTGGTGCAATGCAGTTTAGTTACTTCACACTCAAATTAGGGTTTGCTATAATTTTCTTTTTTGTAATCTTAATACCTGATAATTAGGTTTCAACATGGAGAAATAATGAGTGAGGGAAAATTTTAAAGATACAGAAAAAGCATAAAAATTAATATGGAGGACTGCAGCAAGAAAAGCAATGTAAATAGCATTCATGATAGATCCAAAGGAGAGAAAGTTGAAGGGGGCGGGGGGTTGCACATTTTCCCCTTCCCAAGTGTAAACATAGCTTAAGCCTCCAATTCCAATGGGCATCAAAAATTTCCTGTCAGCAAAAACTCCACTTTTTAGTGATACTGAGTGTTGTTCGGTAGTAAGCAGGAAATATTCATCTACATCTACATAGATACTCTGCAAATCACATTTAAGTGCCTGGCAGAGGGTTCATTAACCACTTTCATAACTTTTCTCTACCATTCCATTCTCTAATAGCGTGGGGGAAGAGAGAACACCCAAATCGTTCTGTTTTTGATCAGATTTCTCTTATTTTATTGGGATGGTCAAGTCTCCCTAAGTAGGTGGGTGCTAGCAAAATATTTTCACATTCAGAAGTAAAGTTGGTGATTGAAACTTCGCAAACAGATCACGCCGCAACGTCTATCTTTGAATGATTCCCTCCCCAATTCGTGCAAAATTTCCGTGACGCTTGCCCCCCCCCCCCCCCCCGGGTAACGTGATAAAACAAAATGAGCTGCCCTTCTCTGAACCTTCTCAATGTATTCCTTCAGTCCCACCTGGTGAGGGTCCCACAATGGGCAACAGTACTCCAGGAGAGGACGGTCAAGTGTAATGTAAGCAATCTCTTTGGTGGAGCTGTTGCATATTCGAAACATTCTGCCAATGAAACGTAATCTTTGATTCACCTTCCCCACAATGTTTTTCTGTGTGTTCTCTCCAGTCTAAGTTGTTCATAATTGTAACTCCTAGGTATTTGGTAGAATTTATGACCTTAAGATTTGACTGATTTATCTCATAATTGAAGTTCAGCGGATTTCTTTTAGTGGTCATGTGTATTACTTCACACTTTTCTTTATTTAGTGTCAATTGCCAATTTTCGCACCATGTAGAAATTTTGTCTAAATCGCTTTGCAGTTGCTTTTGATCCTCTGTTGGCTTCACTAGCTGATAAACGACAGCATCATTCGCGAACAGTCTAAGGGAGCTATTCAGATTGTCTCCTAAATCATTTATAAACACGAGGAAGAGTAGGGGACCTATAACGCTTCCCTGTGGAACACCAGAGATCACTTCTGTTTTACTCGATGACTTACCGTCAATTACAATGAACTGTTCTGATAGGAAATCGTGAATCCAATCGCACAATTGGGGAGATATTCCATAAGCCCACAATTTCATTAGAAGCCGCTTGTGGGGTACAGTGTCAAAAGCCTTCCGGAAATCCAGAAATATGGAATCAATTTGAGATCCCTTGTTGATGGCACT
The DNA here is from genome assembly GCA_026315105.1 of Locusta migratoria. NCBI lineage: Eukaryota > Metazoa > Arthropoda > Insecta > Orthoptera > Acrididae > Locusta > Locusta migratoria. The sequence continues at coordinate 298,868,283 of CM048746.1, forward strand.
TATCACTTCATGTGAATAAAGGGCAAGCTTTGTTTCCCAAGAGCGATACTTTCTGAATCCATGTTGACTATTGGTTAATAGGTCGTTATCTTCGAGGTAGTTCATAATGTTCGAACAAAGTATATGTTCCAAAATCCTACTGCAAATCGACATCAATGAGATTGGCCTGTAATTTTGGGGATCACTCCTATTGCCTTTCTTGAATATTGGAGTAACTTGGGCAACTTTCCAGTCTTTGGGTATGGATCTTTCACTGAGTGATCGGTTGTAAATGATAGCTAAGTACGGAGCTATTGCATCAGCATACTCTGAGAGGAATCTAGTTGGTATACAATCTGGCCCGGAAGATTTGTTTTTGTTTAGTGACTTAAGTTATTCTACTACTACATTTACTTCTAAGTTTCACATGCTGGCAGCTGTTCTTGGTTTGAATTATGGAGTGTTCACTTCGTCTTCTTTGGTGAACGAAGTTCGGAAAGCTGTGTTTAGTAATTCTGCCTTAGCAGTACTGTCATTGGTAGTATTACCATTGCTGTCGTGTAGTTAAGGTATTGTTTGTGTTTTGCCGTTAGTGTACTTCACATGTGACCAGAATTTCTTTCGATTTTCTGCAAGATTACGTGACACGATTTTGTTATGGTAATCTTGTGGATTCTGTGTCTTTTTTAATTTTGCATGCATTTTTCTTTGCTTCTGCAACAGTGATCTGACCTGTTTTGAGTACCATGGGCGTGAGCCCCCACTTTTATTAATTTATTTGGTATAAATCTCTCGATTGCTACTGATATTATGTCTTTGAAAGCAAGCCACAACTCATCTACACTTGCATTTTTAGTTTTGAAAGACTGGAGACTATCACTCAGGAAAATGTGAAGAGAATTTTTATCTGCTTTATTGAATACATACATTTTTCGTTTATTTTTGATGCATTTGGGAATTCTGACATTCAGTCTCACCATTACAACTCTATGTTCGCTAATCCCAGTATTTGTTTCGATGCTCTTTACTAACTCAGGATTATTTGTTGCTAGGAGATCAAGGGTATTTTCGCAACCATTTACTATTCTAGTGGGTTCATGAACTAACTGTCCGAAGTAGTTTTTAAAACTAGTTTCGACGATGTTTTGTATACGTAATTATGTCAACATATCAACCGATTATAACAGTATGCATCGGATACCTATTTGAAACATGATTCAAGCTTTCTTTGAACATTTCTGCAACTGCATCGTCTGAGTCAGGGGGCCGATAAAAAGATCCAATTATTAATTTATTCTGGTTGTCAGGTATAACCTCTACCCAGACCAACTCACAGGAAGTATCTACCTCAATTTCGCTGCAGGATAAACCGTTTGTAACAGCAAATATTCATACGCTTTATTCAGGCTCTAAAGGAAGATATGTTTTGAGACGTCATCAAAACAATTATGCACAGACAAAATAAATAATAATAATAATAATAAGATAACAAAAGTAGAACAGTTAATGTAACATTTCTATTAATCCCATTTAAAACACAAAGAGTGCATACCATTTTCTTGTGCTCCTCACACAAGGAACATTTGATGTTTTATGAAATGGAGAGAGACTTTTCTGACTCTCTTCCTGTCACACAAATCACATCATTTTCTTCTGGACTATGATGGTCCTGTGCAGGTGTTTCATATTTTGTCTTTGAGTATCACCAACAATGCATTGACATGTGTTGCTTGAATGAAAGCAAAGAGACAATCATCTCTTATGCTGGAACAGTACAGGTGAATGCAATTGCTTCAGGGTAAAGGCTTTCCTGCATTCTGCAACTGCACTAGGGAAGAAGCAGTGCTGCATGGGTTTGTGACCACCCCACCTGTTATTATAAGGGCTAATCACAATGCCTTCATTCAAAAGACTGTGGCATGTGATGGGCACTGAATATTTATTGGTTCCCCCCCCCCCTCATTATTATAAAGATTTTCCCTCTATAGGGGCTATCTAACTCACATAGATATTACTGAATTAGTGCTATGTAGCTGTGTGGTAGAAACTATTTAGACAACAATACAACTTGAAAGTTTCACTAGATTAGATTAATACTTGTTCCATAGATCATTATATATGACATTTTGTAATGATGTGGAATGTGTCAGTTTAGTAAATGTTGTTTATACATGACAATCAATATTTTAAGGATTTTTATTATTATTATTATATAAAAATTCATTTATAGTGTAGAAGGAGTTGCCATTCAGAGAGTCCTTTAATTTCTTTTTAAATACTAGTTGGCTCTGTCAGACTTTTGTGGTAGCATAATTCACCCTTTTCTGTGCCAAAGTTAGATTTAACCTTGAATAGTGAATATCACCCTTTCTCCTTGTTTTGTAGCTATACACACTGCTATTACTTTTGAATTGGCTCAGATTGTTAATAACAAACTTCATGAGTGAATACCTATATTTATATTATAGAAGGAAACTTTCCTGGTGGGAAAAATATGTATAAAAAATAAAGATCTTTTAACTTGCCCAAAGCACAGACTCATTGACAGATACAAAAACACAAATATAAACACACACATACACAAAGATTCAGACTGCCTTGGTGTGTTTCCACGTGTGGGTGCGTGTGTGCTTGTTTACCTTTCCTTTTTTGCCCTGAGGTAAGTCCTTCCACTCCCGGGACTGGAATGACTCCTCATCCATTCCCTTAAAACTCACATCCTTTCCTTTTTTCCCCCTCTTCCCTTCCTCTTTTCCTGATGAAGCAGTTGCGAAAGATTGAATCTTTGTGTATGTGTGTGTATTTTTATTTGTGTTATTTATTTATTGTATCTGTCAACAAGCCTTTGCTTTGGTAAGTTAAATGATCTCTATTTCATACATATTTTTCCCACCAGGAAAGTTTCCTTCTATAATATTTGTTTCGCTACAGTGAAGATCCCTAAATAAATATCTGCAGGATGATCATGGGTGGGCTCCAGCAATATTCTGATTACACACTTTTGTGCAATGAATACTTTTTTTATTCAACATTGAATAGCCCCAGAATATGATCCCATATGAAAGCAGTTTATCAAAAAAGGCATAGGAAGCTAATTTACTGAGATGTATATCACCAAATTTTGCAATGACACTGATAGCATAAGTAGCTGAACTCAAACGTTTCAGCAGATCTTAAATGTGTTTCTTCCAATTCAATCCATAGTCAATGCAAACACCTAAAATTTTGAATATTCTACCTTAACTACAGATTTATGTTCAAAGTCTAAATTTATTAATGGTGTCGTGCCATTTACTGTATGAAACTGTATATACTGGGTTTTATCAAAGTTTAACGAGAATCCATTTGTAGAGAACCACTTAATAATTTTCTGAAAGGTAACATTTACAATTTCATCAGTTAATTCGTGTTTGACAGGTGTGATAGCTATACTTGTATCATCAGCAAAAAGAACTAGCTTAGCATCTTCGTGAATGTAGACTATCAAGTCATTAATATATATTAAGAACAGCAAAGGACCCAAAATGGAACCTTGTGGGACCCCATTTTTGATAACTCTCCAGTTAGAGGAATTAATTGTTTCTTCTATATCAGGTGAACAGCTTATTTCAACTTTCTACACTCTTCCAGTTAAGTATGATTTAAACCATTTGTGCACTGTCCCACTCATACCACAATACTTAAGCTTATCTAGAAGAATCCCATGATTTACACAATCAGAAGCCTTTGAGAGATCACAAAAAATTCCAACTGGTGATTTCCGGTTATTCAAAGCATTTAATATTTCATCAGTGAAGGGATAAATAGCATTATATGTTGAAAACCAAATAGACATTTTGTTATAACTTTATTTTTACTAATATGTGAAGCAACTTGTTTGAAACACATACTCAAAACTGACAATCTCACTCTACTTCATTTCTACAAGAACATCGTTTTGGAACAATATTGAAATTTTGTGGTTCCATAAAATCTGGTGCCTTGGGTGAAGGCACTCTTCTGTTTTTGTGTATACCAGAATATGAGTAATTCAATGAAATCTGTGGAAAATCTTTGCTGAAGAAAACAAAGACTGACCAGACTCCTACTGTGTATAAAGCTACTTGAAATAATATTTCAGCTTCCAATCAGTTGCAGGTAACATTTTATTTATCTTTAACAGTATACAGTATCTTCATTTTTATCTCTTTGTATTTTGTCACAGTCTCAGATAAAGATCAATGAAATATTACCAGCTACTTATTGTTGTATACTTATTACTCAGAAGCTTTGTACAGTTGCTGACTTCAGCCATATCAAGATTATATAAATAAGCATTTTTTCCCCACAGCATGAGTTTTGGTTCTGCTTTTAACACTGATGGAGAAGTTAGGGCATCAAGGAATGGGAAATTATCATAAGCATTTATGCCTTTCAATGGCAAAGAACAGAGATAGGAGAATTGCACTACTGAAATTTTTTTTTTCTGTTCAGGCTCACAAGTGCACACACACACACTTTTTTTAATATGTGATCATACTGGACTGGACGTTCTCCTGAAGAGAATGTAGCTGTTACCTTTCTGAGCACACATCACTAAAACAGTAAAAGATGAAAAAAATGTTGAAATGTAATTTCCATGGTTGCGACTGCACTTTACAATTGAGCAAGCATATCTTCAAAAAAATAAATAAATAATTGATATATATCGAAATTCTCCCCTCACCTTACAATTTTTGAATTGGTATAATCTAGCATGTTGTAAGTCTAATAGTATATTTAACAACAAATTCAACCATATATGATAAAGTTACATGCCGAAGTCACAGTAGTCATTACAAGCATGCTCTATCTGCTGTATGACACTTGTCATACATGGTGATGATGATGTTTGCAATTTTAGAGTGCAACAATAAAAGATGAGATGCTGAAGGATTTAATTGAAACTATAAGGTCTCACTCTCTGTCAGTCCAGGAGTTTAAATTGCAAACAATTCTTTTACCATGTATGGCAAGCATTATACAGTGGCAAATTATGCGTATAGCACTATAAAAGGGTACTTCCAACTTACATTTGACTACTTCAACTTTGGGATGTAATATATATGGTAGAATTTGTTGTTAAATACTCTATTCTATTACATTTACAATACTTAAAATTTTTACCTTTTCAAAAATTTTGGGGAGAGGGGGAGGATTTTGAAATACATCAAAATGTTTAAAGATGTGATTAGATTAATGATGGAAATTCTCCTCAGAGATGATAAATTATTTTTCAAAAGCGATAGATTGGCTGGCCAGTACATACCTTTGTGCTGTACTGCCAATAGTGACACAAATGAAGAAAAAAAAGAAAATGGACGAAAAAGGACAAGCTTTCAGAACACAGTTCCTTCTTCAGGTGGGAGAGAAGGAAAGAAAAAAGGATCCTTTTTTCTCTCCCTCCTGAAGAAGGAACTGTGTTCCGAAAGCTTGTCCTTTTTTGTCCATCTTCTTTTATCTAAAGGTGTGATTACACAATTGTAAAGTACAGTAGCAACCAAGGGAATTATCTTGGAACATTTTTGTTAGACCTCCTACTGTTTCAACAGTACGCACTCATTAAGATAACAACCATGTTTTCTTCGAGAGTGTTTTGATAATTTTAATGGCTGTATAGTCATGTATAAAAAAGTCTCTTACTTTGACATATAAACTACAAGATATTCAAAGTGTACTGGAATTGGCGAGTGGCTCTTGTGTAGCGTTACTTGAAGTTGTCTAGAGGGAACTTGAGACTGCTGGAAAATGCTTATATAATGGACAGTTTTATTGATAAGCCTGATTTGTTATCTCCATGTTGTACCTATTGTATGCTGAATAGCTGGTGATGCTACACCGGTGAGTTTAGAGTTTTACAACTGGTCTTCATGTCAGTCAATCTGTAATTAATATGTCTACATATTTTTTAAGTGCCTTGTCAACTGTAAGTCAAAACGGGGAGAAGTAAGGCACTGTCTAGTTGTGATATAGATGGGAATAGTTTAGGGGCAAGGCAGTCTCCTTAGGCACAATGTGACATACAGCGATTTGCTAGGAGGGTCAAGGATGGAGTAAACAGCATCTAGACAACAGTACTAGAGGTTACTGAAATGATAGAGGCAAGTATTCATTAAATAAGCTGGGAAGGAATGCAGTGCTGCATATGAGATATCTTAAAATAATGAAGAAATATGACTCAGTACAGTTAAAGCAAAGAATCCTAACAGACAACAAACTGAAATATTAATCCTTGACTATCTGAAGTAGAGATGATGAAAGAAGATAAAATAAATGAAACAGATAGAATTCAGGAATGGAAGAAATAGAGAGTTCATTTTTTTTCTATAACCTTTGTAACAAAACTAAAGATGATAGAAATGTCAGAGTGTGTACTGGAAGCATATGAAGGAAAATTCAAAGAGATTATGTCTTTTAGATAGTGAATGTCAAAAATTATAAGATTGTGCTGAAATAAAATGACTAAATGGAGTCATAAACTTTTCACGCTTTATATTCCTGCAAAAGCTAGAGGCTTATATACAGGATTTTAGTATAAACTATAGGGTGGTTCAGAGGCACTATGCTTTTTCTTACTCTTTCTTATCAAGCCGCCAATAGACATCAACACAGTTCTACTACATTTGATTTTTTTAAATTTACTGAATTACAATTCTTCAGGTAGACACTATTTACTATTGCAATTAGTGCAGTAGGCTGATAAGGTGGTAATTAAAATTCCAGACTCTGAAACTGTTTTTAGCCCAGGTATATTTGAAAAAGAATCCACTAGCCTCCTGAGGCAAACTACAATTGTTTTGATACAGAAGTTAAAAGGCATGAGGCATTCATCATCACTCACATACCACTAATTTTCATAGTGTCAATTTGCTCATAGCTGTACAAATGTAACAAAATATTAAAATCATAATGGTAGAGCCAACTGGTATAGTAGGTGCTCCAGAAGCTAAAAGGGGCAGTAAGTACAAGTTGTGTAACAACAATTTCAGGAAAGGTAACCAGTGAAAATGTAAGAAGTGCTGTTGTTACGAGCAATGCTGCAAAATTAAGATTGATGACTGTGTACTACAGTGGTTGTGACAGTCATTAGCAATGGAAATGTACAAAAAAGTATTGCAAAATTACCAATACAAGGATGCAGTAATAAAAAGAAAATGTGCTGCTCCAGAAGATAAATGAAGAGTTCTAGAAAATGGCAATATTTCAAAGGTGCACAAAGATATATTATAGCATCCATAAATAGGAAACATGCTACACATACACAAACAATAAAATTACCTTACAAGAAGAACAGTACCACATTAATAGACAGCAATGCCTTACATATAGTAGAAACATAAAGAGAGAGAGAGAGAGAGAGAGAGAGAGAGAGAGAGAGAGAGAGAACTCATCATCTAAGAATGTAGTTCGACAACATATAATAAACTGGACATATGATTTCAAACATGAAATAATAAAGACCTACTCTGCAGCAATTCAACAAAACGTGTAACCTAAAAGCAATGTGAATATATATAAAGACAGTCGTGCAAATCAACAATGATGTCACTCAAAGCTGAGCAAATGTTCAGATCAAACAAGGATAGGGAAAGGAATATGCCTTGTCATTTTCAAAGGAACTAACCTAGAAACTGAAATACTTTTAGGCACACTTTTTTATGTAGACAGTGGCAACTCAATAATGAAACTGAATTCTGAACAGTCTGCTAGATGAGCGATAAGGAAGTTTTATGTAATGTAAGTCCTGTTAGAGGGTATGAATCAGTAAAGGTAATTTGTTTCAGTGGCTAATGAAAGTAAAACTATTTTCTCAGTAAACTGGCCAGATTCAAATGGTTTCAATAAAATTTAAGGAAAGCCGCCATGTGTTAGTTTCCTACCTTAAGATGGACAGTGTGCAGTTAAAATAATATTTTATGGCCTAATCAATATGTCCAAAAAAATTTAATGTCACATCTATAATCTGGTTCACCATTTGGGTACACCAAACACCCAGGTAAATTCCATATACTAGTTTACTCCTCAGTAAACTATTAAACCACAGTTTCAGAATTTTAATGCTCTATATTCTAGATTGAACTATGAAGACTGTCACACAATATAAAAACTGAAATATTGTGTAAAGTTGTAATTTTCTTTGCTCCTCCAAAGTATTCAAGACATACACATCACATCAGACATCTCTTCCAATTTGTAAAACTAAACGATGCGTGATTCTTAATAAGGAACATGTTGAGGTGTTGATTACATAATTGTGTCAGTCATCAAACAAACTTTAATGATTATTAAGTTACAATCATATTAATACTTCTTTTGTGATATAAATAAACAATCAAATGGCATCCAATTGTTCTAATATGAGTTGTCTTCTTTATGCAGACTGACTTTTCAAAAACAAAAAAATGGTCTACAGTAAAAAAAAAAAAAAAAAAAAAAAAAAAAAAAAAAAAAAAAAAATAATTTAAAGATGTGTTGCATGCAGAATATTAAACTGAACAAGGAAGAAAATATCTACAGTTTCTTTAAAATCACACAAACACAACAGAGATTTTGGCTATAGCCTTCGTCAGGAAAGAACACATACTCAATTATACAACCACAAAGGCATGACACATTAACACAACCACAATCACATGGGTGGCCATTATTTCTGATGCACAGTTAGTTGGTAGTCAAACCAATGTAAAAAGGTGTCATTGATTGCAGTACAATTGGTAAATCACATGGATACTTTCACAGGTGGCCCAGCTTCTGAAGAGATAGGATAAGTCTGTGACAGGAATCGACTAATAAGTCCTGGGTGATGGAATGAGCAGGTCTTCTACAGGGATATCATCCTAGTGACAAAGAGATGGTACTGGGGATGACACAGGGATGGACTAGGATGATGTCAAGGTTTGATGGACAACATATCATTATTTTAAGACAGCTCGGAAGGAAATTGGGAAGGGTATCTCTCATTTCAGGGAACGACGAAAGAAAATCAAAGCCTTGATGAAGGATGTAGTTTAGCTGTTAAAGTCCAGGGTGGTAGCGGGTGATGAGTGGGGTGGTCTTTTGTGGCTGGTTATTGGGGGTGGAAGGAGGATATGGGGTGTGTGGAGATGTGACCTTCCTGCAGACCTAGGTCTGAGGAGTAGTATCATAATCACTGCAAATACAGCATCCATGGGTTGTTAGGTTGTATTGGAGGGATTTTTTGGTGTGGAAAAAGGAGAGGACAGAGCATTCAGTGACATGTAGCTTAACTCTGAACGTAGCAGCTGAAGATGATGGAGTGCGAGTTGTTAGTAATAATAGTAGTAACTCATCAAGTACTAGCACACAGACGCCTACAAAAAACTAGGCATTTCCCTGTTGGACAATATCAAGTTTGGCCATGTAGAAAGTACACTCTAAAGGTCAAAAAATTTGAAAAGGAAACCAAGCAGCAGCAATGCCATCAAACCTGAGTCACACTCATTATCAGATACACTGCAGGCATTATGAACTGCACACAACTAGAGATTAATAATGTGGAATATTTTGGCATTTTACCATGCACTACACCCATCCAAAAGTGTTGACAGACTGTACTCGAGCACAAAAGCAGGTGGTATTAAACTTGTTAGGAATTAAAGTTCAGGGGGAAGAATTAAAAACATTGAGTTTTACCAACGAGATAGTAATTCTGTCAGATACAGCAAAGGACCTGGAAGAGCAATTGAACGGAATGGACAGTGTGCTGAAAGGTGCATATAAGATGAACATTAACAAGAGCAAAACTAGGGTAATGGAGTGCAGTGTAAGAAAATCAGGTGATGCTGAAGGAATTAGATTGGGTAACGAAGCAATAAAGGAGGTAGATGAGTTTTGTTACTTGGGCAGTAAAATAACAAATGATGGTCGCAGTACAGAGGATATAAAATGCAGAAAGGCAATGGGTAGAAAAGCGTTCTTGAAAAAGAGAAATTTGTTAACATCGAATATTGATTTAAACCTAAGGAAGTCCTTTCTGAAGGCATTTGTATGGAGTGTTGCCTTGTATGGGAGTGAAACATGCACGATAAACAGTGCGGTCAGGAAGAGGATTGAGGCTTTTGAAATATGGTACTACAGAAGAATGCTGAAGATTAGGTGGGTGGATCGTGTAACTAATGAGGAGCTACTGAACAGAATTGGGGAGAAAAGAAATTTCTGGCATACCTTGACTAAAAAAAGGGATATATTGGAAGGACACATTCTTCGACATCAAGGAATTGTGAATTTAGCGTTGGAGGGAAGTGTGTGGGGTAAAAACCGCAGAGGAAGACCAAGAGATGGCTACAATAAGCAGATTCAGACAGATGTAGGTTGCCGTTCTTATGTGGAGATGAAGAGGCTTGCTCAGGATAGAGTATTGTGGAGAGCTGCATCAAACCAGTCTCCGGACCGAAGACCACAACAACAACATTAAACTTGTCAAGAAAAATACATAGTAAAATATTGTTGTAAGTAACCCAGGCCCTTGAAGAAAAGAAGCATACATTATATAAAGGCAAACTATGTTAAAAGTACCCAAGAATCAGACTTGACAGAAGTCAAAACCGGCAAGCCTCTCAAAATGAAGCAAACCAAGAAACAATACCAGAAAGATGTAATCAATGCTGGACTGACAGCCAGCACAATAAAACAATGAATGGGCAGTTTTTTTAGAAGTCTTAAAAATAGACAGAGGAATGAATTAGTCTTGGCTGACCAATTCTCAAGGAAGAAACTGAATGAATAATTTTTTCTGCATAGGTACAAAACCATCAGAAATATCACTGTGAAAGGCAAAATCAAGAAAGCAGCACAAGACTCAAACTGCAGACTCTGTAAATCATCTGACCATTACCTTCAGCTCATGCAAAAAGATTAATAACAAGGAAAGCTATGGGATCTCCTGATGAAAATTTGCATAGAACTTTGGGAGATGAATAGGTGTGCAAAATAATAATAATAATAAATAAATAAATAAAACTATATTTATAAAATATGGCATTGTATTTTGAAAACACCTTGTCCAAAGAGGATTACATTATTAGATTTCTGTGCAACTAGTTATCATAGCAGCCATTCTTAAATACATTATTTTGGATTCAGCTCATGAACTTGAAATAGGGTAGGTGTCACATGTGACATATGGTTTTGGGCTAGATTTTCATGAAGAATAAGGATAGACACACTTTTTTACTTGCCTGTAACTGTCAACAATAAGAGTGATCAATCTATGGTGCAATTACTCATTACCCCTGAACTAGAACTTTGAAAAGAGATGCCCATTTGCAAAATGAGCAGTGGGAAAGTTTGCATTAATGTAATATGAACACCTTAAACAAGAGGCGGAGTCAATGAGGACTGCAGTTTAATGAGTTTGCTGAACCACATGTATCCAAGGAAGATTATAGTTATTGGTCTATGGTACGTTATGTCTATTGTGTGTTTAATATAGGAGAATACACAAACATTAAATGAAAAAGTACATCATATTATTGGCATTACCCCCGTTATGACACATTGTAAGTAATGTTAATGGTTACAGAAAGGTAAAAATTACATATACGTTCTTATTGTTTGTGAAATTCTAGCCCAAAATCGTCACCTGACCACCTTCATATTTCAACAATGTGAGCTGAATCCAAGCTAGCGTATTTAACAATGGCCACCATGATGACTGTTAGCACCAAAAGATGTGACCCCACCTCTAATACTCTAATACCACTATTGTAGTTATAATCTTCCTTGGGCAAGAGATTTTCAAAATACCATGTTAGATATGGGCTTTGGCCTACTGTTGTATTGCCAGTGGATCCCTCACATTGCATATCCTCACCTGGGGGTTGTGAAAGATTGCATATGTTTACTTTAACTGCCTCTTCACACAAAGTCCCATGCTAATACTCATCTGGAGGCCTTATAGCTTCTCTCATTAAGACTGATTGAAAGCAGGTGCCCAATGGTGCAACATAAATGATCCACTGGAACTTAAGTCACCATTACTAACTTCCAGAAGCAAGAAATCCACGAGACAAAAAATTCACAATAAGTTGTTGATAATAAAAATTCTTAATCAATGTGGGGCTTCAGACTTACAACAGGTTGAATGCTAAACAAAGCCATTAGGGGAAAAAAGAAAAGAAAAAGAAAAGTACATCACTGACACTACTGTCCTAGATGATAGTAGAATATAAAAAGAAGCAACTTGAAAAACAGCTTGCCAGAAAAGAGGAACTGAGAACTGAACCACCACTGCAGAAACGACTCAACAAATCCGTATTTTCAATACGAGTGTTATCAGACATAGGAGACACAAAAATAACAAAGCTTGCATACTTTGCTTACTTTCATTCCTTAATGTCATATGGTATAATATTTTGGGGTAACTCTTCAAGTCAGTCAAAAGTCTTCAGAGTCCAAAAACGTATAATACGTATTATTTGTGGAGTAAATTCACGGACGTCTTGTAGAAGCCTCTTCAAAGAACTGGGTATATTAACTACTGCCTCTCAGTATATTTATTCCTTAATGAAATTTGTCATAAATAATATATCCCTTTTCCCAACAAACAGCTCAGTTCATACATACAATACTAGAAATAAAAATGATCTACACAAGGATTTAAAAGCACTTACTTTAGTTCAAAAAGGGGTCCACTACTCAGGAACACACATTTTCAATAATTTACCATCAAGTATAAAAAATTTAGCTACAAATACAGATCAGTTTAAGAGGAACCTAAAAGACTTTCTAGTGGCCAACTCCTTCTACTCCATTAGTGAATTTCTAAATTGTACCAAATGATGCATGCACTCATACTATATTAGTATTATTATATTATCAGCAAAAAAAAAAAAAAAAAAAAAAAAAAAAAAAAAAAAAAAAAAAACACTTAAAAAATTATGTATCTGTATTTATATTATAAGTGTATGTATTTGTATTTATATTATTAGTATTATTTGTTATTCAACTTGTAAATTTTGTTTCTTGACATGTTCCACATCCACGAGGATCCCCTCAATTGGATCTACGGAACAAATAAATAATCTATCTAACTCTGGTGTAACCAATGAAACTGGTCCCAGTGATTCTTGGCATACTAGTAGCAGTACCAAACCATCTTAGTGGGCACTTGAAAACCAATGAAATTGACAGACTATTCATCTGCCTACCATGGAGTGTAACTAGGTTATGCTCAAATTATTTGCCTATACAACATGCAATACTAGACAGTCTACAAGTATTCAACAAATGATAGCTAGTAATAAAATCCAACACCCAGAACACTATCCTAATTTGTTGTGTTTACTATTACTACTACCACCACTACTACTACTAACAATACATATAAAAATCTATTTCTTCTGCTGTTATATGTGAAGTTGGAAGCAAAATGTAAAACATTTTAACTACCTCAGAGTCACCAGTTTACCATTTAATGTCTATTTCTTCACATACACTAATGAAACAAATACTTTTATGGTACCAAAAAACAACTCCCATATTATTGGAGAGAGAATGAATAAATGAAATTTCAAACTATACAGTAGTGAAAACTGTTAAGTCTATAAAATACTTAAACTTTCTATGCTGAAATGAAGCTTCCAGAAAACAATAAATAGTTTGCCACAATACTGCACATCCATTCTCTCTCTTAAACAATCTGACTTCACAGACAATTGCTTCTGTGATCAACTGAAAAATGTTGAAACCAGTTCAGTTCATACAAAGAATAAACAAGATAGAATGGACAACAATATTTATCTCCTTGTAACTCATTTTCTAGTAGTTTCCAAAACAATCCACATTTATGACACAGCATTACACAACATAATTGATAGTTTCAGGAAAAGATGCAGTTAATTTATGCAATATTCAAATTAACCAAAACGAAAGTTGTTGATCTAATAAAAACTTGTTGGTATCTGGTATCATTTATGATCTCCAGAAGACTTTGAATATGTACACCACAATTTGCTGTAGAATATATACACCATAATTTGCTGTACAAATTTGTGCTACTGTTTCCCAGGACAATCTTTGAGATGATGCCACCACAGTGAACATAAAATTAAAAACTACTTGAGTAGAATGCCAAGATATTCTTCTCTCGCTGGAAGGACACACAATTAGATGTTCACAATTTTCTGTATTATGGTTACCATTATATCTGTATTATATAAGTTCTAATATGCCACAACACAGTCTGAAATCCTCCATGCATGCAACACAACAGCAGTAGTCATATATAAAACTGACAAAGATTTAATGAAAGTTTACCTAAACAGTGAGAACTAAAAACATGGATTAAAATAATGTGAAGTAAATTGTTCATTTTACTAAAAAATCAATTATGCAATATATTTTTGAAAAGAAGCTGTAAAGGTGAGGAGAAACAGTCCACTTAAAAACTGTGATAAATTTCCTGGTGCACTAGTAAATAAAAACAAATTGTGAAATAGCAACTAAAAATAACAGTAAGTCAACAGTTTTTGTCCCAAACCCGTCAAATAATATCAAAGAGTTATCATCATGATTGTTGTATATATATTCTGTTTCATATATTTGGTATAGCATAATTTTCTGGGGGTGCTGGGTCATCTATTTTACTCAAAACTTGGTCATCTGTGTCACTTTGGGAGATAAAAAGAAACAATACTGCAAAATATTTAATGTGAACTTACACATAAAATGAAATGCAGACCTTATTGAGGGCAATTCCTTTCACAGTCAGACTGATACCTGACATGCCAAGATACGTTACAAAGGCATAGAATGAATCTGTATGTGGTGAAAAAAAAAAAAAAAAAAAAAAAAAAAAAACACACATTATATGGCTACAAAATAAAGTTCAAACAACTGGAGGAGAGTCCTTAAATTACATACTGTTGAAGGTCAAAGGAACCAATCAATATAGAGCCCTAGATCCTATCCACATGTTCACTTCATACAGCTGTTAGCATCCATAAAGTGCGGAGAAAACACGGATGGTCAGGTCTCCATTGAGCATTACAGACAGTGTGGTGAGTCCAAGTTTGCTATCCCCTGCATTAAATAACATTATTGTATCATTTAGTATGGATAAGAATAGATACTTGAGAACTCTTAAACACATGGTTAGCATGATCCTGAGCTCTGCGATTTAATGGAAATTGGGTATGGGCTGAGAGTGCTGTGATGAGGATGGCTCAGCAATTTCTATCAGTGATCCCAGATTTTGCCAAATTCTTTGGGCCCTGAATAATGTTGTTACAGGCACATCAGTCATGTATGAGTACCTGGAATAAATAATATTTGCGGTACTGGACTGGGAGAAAATCTTTACATAAAACAATCTATAAGCTACACTTTATAATATCACAATTATTGATTCATCTATATCACAATCTTCAAAACTGAATGAGGTACGTAATATGACAAAGATTTGCTTTAACACTCTTCTTTTTTTTTTTCACATTCATAAACAGTACGGTTGGAAGTCAAGCAAATTCTATACCAGATGTTGAAGACTACATCAGATTTGAAAAATTGCACATGAAAACTAAGTTCCCAATTCAGCACTACACTCAAAACATGTCTTCTATATTCTCTCCTTTTATTTCCAAATTTAGCACCTTATTTCTTCTTGTATCCCAATAGCTTATACCATATACTACTGAACATTCAAAATGAACCACCGGAGACATAAAAGCTAAATTTATTTGCGACATAAAATGTATAAAGATAACCTGATTGAAAATACAGCCCCGCCTGAAAGGTGATGAAATCAGTCAGTATAGATTGTTACCACCATTACTTGCTACAAGCCTTAGCAATGAATCAAAGACACTCTGATGTGCTGTTGGAGTCTTAACAGTCCATGCTGATTCCATATATTGCCAAAGTTGATCTCACATAGCAGAGGATGGTGTAATCCAAGCAAGTTTTTCCGCTGTCATCGACTAGATGTTTTGAATAGGGTGAGAGATTAGGAGAACAGGGAGGCTAAGGCAGCAATGCAATCCAATGGACGACAAAGACTTATCGAACATCGCGTGCTGGATGTAGTCACATATCATCCTGTAGCAATGAGGCCATCGGCGAGCTCCAAAGGTAAGGGAGGCAACAGCCTCCGACACTACAGAGATGTAATACTGGCTGTTAAGTGTACTACCATGCTTACTGTAGGGAAATAGTGGAATCTGATACAACCCCAAAGCATAGTAATGGGGGCAGGACCAGTATGGCAGTGCATTAGCCAACCATTCAACAGTCTCCCATGACGGTATCTCCAGACTCTAAATCTGACCATTATGGTAGATATCCTCGGGTTAGTGAAGCAACTTAAATCACTTAACAATAACAAGTCTTCTGGTCCGGACTGTATACCCATTAGATTTCTATTTGATTATGCTGAAGCGATAGCTCCTGACCTAACAGCCATATACAACCGCTCACTCAAAGGAGGATCTGAACCAGAAGATTGGAAAGTTGCACAGGTCACACCTATATTCAAGAAAGGCAGTAGGAGTAACCTACTAAACTACAGTCCTATTTCTCTTATGTCAATTTGCAGCAGGGTTTTCGAACATATCCTGTATTCAAATATTATGAATTATCTCAAACAGTATGATCTATTGACACCAAGGTCAACACGGATTTAGAAACTATTGTTCATGCAAAACACAACTAGGTCTTTACTCACACAAAGTGATGAGTCCTATCAACAAGGGTTCTCAAATTAGTTCCGTATTTCTTGATTTCCAGAAGGCTTTTGACACCATACCTCACAAACGGCTTTTAATCAAATTTCATGGTTATGGAATATCGCCCCAGATTTTTGACTGTATAGGGGATTTCCTGTCAGAGAGGATGCAATTTGTAGTAATTGATGCTAAGGCACCAACTAAAACAGAAGTAATATCCAGCATTCCACAGGGTAGTGTTATTGGTCCTCTGCTCTTCCTTATCTACATGTACGATTTGGGAAAAAATCTGAGCAGCTCTCTCAGGTTGTTCGCAGATGACGTCATCATTTATCGACTAGTAAAGTCATCTGAAGATCAAAACCAACTGCAGAATGATCTAAACAAGATATCAGTATGGTAAAAATTGGCAATTGACTCTAAATAATGAGAATTGTGAAGTCGTCCACAAGAGTACAAACAGAAATCTGTTAAACTTTGTTCACAAAATAAATCAATCAAAAGTGAAGGCCATAAACTCCACTAAATACCTAGGAATTACTATTACATCTGACTTAAACTGGAAAGAACACATAGATAATGTCATGGGGAAGGCGAACCAGACACAGCATTTTATTGGCAGAACCTTTAAAAGCTGGAACAGAACTACTAAAGAAATTGCATACCCTACACTTGTCCATCTCTCTCTCTCTCTCTCTCTCTCTCTCTCTCGTATTGCTGCCCAGTGTGGGATCCTTATCAGGTGGATTTGACGGAGGACATTGAAGGAGTCCAAACAAGGGGAGCTCGTTTTGTATTGTCACGAGATACAGGGGAGACAGTGTCATGGAAATATACAGGATCTGGGATGGGCATCATTACAACAACAGCATTTATCACTGCAGTGTGGGCTACTTAAAAAACTCGAATTGCCAACATTCTCCTCTGAATGCGAAAATATATTGTTGACTCCCACTTACATAGGTAGAAATGACCATCAGAATAAAATACAAGAAATCAGAGCTTGAACAGAGAGATTCAGGTGTTTTTTCTTTCCAAGTGCTATTTGAGAATGGAATGGGAGATAAATTGTATAAAGGTGGTTCGATGGACCCTCTGCCAGACACTTAAATGTGGTTTGCAGAGTATCCCGTGTAGATGTAGATGTAGTATGATGGTACAAGTAGAATTGGGATTGGCAGGAAATTGTTTTTACTGAGGAATCTTGATTCTGCAAGCACCACCAAGATGGTCATATTAGACTCTGGAGACATTGTGGCGATAAAGACTTTTTAAGTATTGGGATGGTATTGGATTCTACTCCCACAACCAGCAGTCCACATTGCCAGTAATCTAACCAGACAGCATACATCTCTTAATTGTTGGAGCGTATTGGCGACCCATACCTTCAGTGCTTACCACATTGCATCAGGATAACATGCAACCCATGTGTCAAGCAATGTTCACTATTTCTTCGTCAACCATCAGTTTGGATTCTAGCTTTGGCCTCCCTGTTCTCCCTGTCTCTTGCCTATTGAAAACATGTGGTGGATGACTGTGGAATGACTGGTCCAGGATACACCACTCACAACTAAACAGATCAAATTTGGCAACATGGTGAAGCACCATGGTCTTTTGTACCCCAACAACACACAAAGGGCTTCTTCGACACAATTAAGGTGTGTAGCAGTGGGTACACCCAGCAATGGCAATAAAACTCAGTACCGATTTTCCTCACTCCTCAAGGGGCTGTATGTTCAATCGTGATATTTGTACAATGTGTTATCTCACAAATAATTTTTGCTAACATCTCTTCAGTTTTGCAACTTGGATAGCCAGTAGCGTATTAAACATTTAGTTGACAGGTTTCTTTTAAAGCTATGGTATAGCAATGTGAATAAAAGCTGCAAGAAAATATCAGATTACATGAATCTATAAGTATCTTATAACATGTGAATGGTTAACTCTGCCTATGGCATTAACCACACAACAACGGACTGAAGTTTCAGCTGGCATCAAACCAGTGCAAATGAGCAATGATAAAAATTATGGATATGCAAAAATTTGTCATAATATAAAACCATACAATGCAGTTTTACTCCACAGAAACAAGTCACTACAAGTACAGGTTTCCAATTACGCAATCCCTAATGTAGACAAATTAAAACTGTTATGTATTAACTTACCATGAAATGGTTTTAACGGATCACCAAATGCTACATCATATGCACAATCAATGTTAGTTTCTGAAAATCAAACAACTCAAATCAATGGTAACAGCTATCAATCTGTTTCCTGCTCAATGATGTGGAGTATCTTGTTCAACAGCAGTACATTCCAATGACAAGTATTACTTTTCATTATGCACCTAACAGCTAGTCGCATATCGTATGATATATGGTCTATTGCTTCGTCTTAACTAACTAATTATCTGGAAAATACTAGAGGTAGAAATGAGACATCAGTACTTCACTGGTAATAGAGAAACATACTCTTAACGAATCCAGATATACAAGGGGTACAGCAAAGGTCCACACTCAAATAATTGCATTTTCAGTGTGAAGCAGCTTAAGGTGGATTTTAGCAGTATGTGTTGTCTTACACACACACTTCTACGGAAATCTTGTCTGTCACATATATGCTAAACACTGGATCAAGAACTATTATAGTATCCACAAATATTACATTACTAGATATAATACTTTACAATAAATGGAGTAATTATTAGAGGAAATGGAGGAATTATTAGGTTTGGATTAGGATTTCTCTCCCAGGTAAAATTGTAATTAAAGACAGAAATACTGACCATGTCACATATAATTTTTTTATTTCACTCAGTTGTACTGAAAAAAAATCTTTGGGTAAAACAATCAACAACAATAAAAATCATCATACTTATTGTTGATTTGCATTTCTTCACAGAAATGCCCTCATACGATAAAAGAAATCACAAGCATTTTTATAACTATCTCAATTTCAATTATTTGAACTACCATTTTCAATGGTATTAAGAAACTAAATTACTTATACTCCACAACACAGTGGGGAAGAGAATCATTTTGGTTTGGCATTGACTAGGAGTACAGACACACTTTTATGGGTGCTCTGTTAAATATTTGTACGGCACAAAATAACACGAACTGTAGAGATCTTTTGATTTTGTAACATAACAACAAAAATTGTAAACACACATATAAAATACTAAATAGTTTTAAAATCATAATGGAATGTTTGGATTACTTCATAAAATAATAATAATAATAATAATAAGCAATGACACTCTTTAACAGTCTTTTAACAGTTATGTTCTCCATCCGGATTCTTTGAACCAAGGGCATCTGGATCAGCAAGCGGATCCAATTCAGCAAAGAGATTGAACCAAGCAGCTTTCTTGTCCTGAAAACATGTTTTATTGTGATCGTCATAATGATATGTATCCTCTGGATATGTAACAATGAATAAGGAAAAACACGTAGCAATAACATTTGAACTATGAATAGTCGTATATATAGGCTCACTGTGGGAGACAAAAAAAGAAAATAATTGTTTCATTTAAAGAAGGTTCATCAAAAATGTGCTAATAATTCATCTTCCTCATGTAGAGATTTATTTTATGCTTCTCTAATACATGTACTGTAAAGTTGCATTTACACCTGTGCGATTTTCGTGTGCATTTGCTGTTGCACGAAGAAACAAAAACGTTCATGCACCAGTGCAAAGTCACCCATGTCTCTGAACTGTGTGCATGAACTACCATAAGCAGGTGTCTCCAGGGTTGATGTAAGTCCAAATGGCAAAAGCTATTGCTTGGGTGCCATGCTGAGTGAGGCGAGAGAATTGACAAAACAATAGCACTTTTATGTAGGACGTATCACAGTTAGTAGTGGCTGTTTTGGCCTCCAAGCTCACAGGACTGCCAAGTATTACATTTATAAACAGTTTTAGTGGCAAAAACTGGCCAAGATGAAAGGATATGAGTGAAAGAGTCATGCACCGACACACGTGCCTCTACTTGTGTGTGAGAACAAGCACAGTCGCACAGGTATAAAGGCACTTAAAGTTACATCTGTTCTTTACCTTACTTTATTTTTCTGTGTAATACTTCTAGATCCCATTTTACATATATGGGTTCATCCAGGATGCAGCATAGCACCTTAAATATTTTTAACAGTTTCAGCAGATAACAGCAACAAAAACCCCTCTCCCTTCCATTACGTAGCAATGGAAAATAGGGTGCAGTTGACTGGTATTTTACAACCCATCAATGGCTATAAGAGAAATAGTCACCAATTCTGTGGATCATATAATGATTTTATGAAGAAAAAAAATACTTTATACAGCTGTTACACATAGCATAACACAAACTGCTGTGAGGAAGGTGAAAGTGCAGTTGTCTGTTTACACATGAAACACCAGAAATGGGCTACATATACTCAGGATGTTCAAATGTTTGTAAAGTTATGGAATCTAACTGCAGTGGTTATCAGTCCCTAAACTTACAAACTACTTAAAGTAACTTATCCTAAGAACAACACAAACACCCATGCCCGAGGGTGGACTCTAACCTCCGCGGTGGAACGGCCGCTCGCACCGTAGCAGGGTGCCTCAGCACATATGGCTATTCTACCATGGGTATACTAAGGAAAACTGAAAACAACACCTCCAGAGGGGTGAAAGTTCACAAATGAGTACAGCAAGATGTACATGATCACATACCCTGCAGTGGTACTAAAATAGGACATGGAACCCAAATAAATGTTGCATAACGTTTGATCAATATATAATGATCACATCCTAAATCAAGAACATTAGTAGGTGCAGAATGTCAGGTAGCCAAATGATATTTCTCACAATTAAACCAGTTTGAGAGGGGCCTAATCATTGGCATTAATACTGCACAAGGCTTGACATGCTGCATCCGATCATCTGATCATTCAAATGTTCTGTCTGACATGTTGAGAGCAGTAATTATTGAATGTTCCAGATTTGGAGTAAGCATTAAGGTGACAGGGCGAAACAAATGTAGGATTGTGCAATCAGGGCTCCTACTCCACAAACATTTGTACAAGTGCCAGGTATTCCATAAACGATTTACAAATGGTTTACAGATCCAAATTTAAATACCAGATACCCTTGTCCTGTACAGCAGTTAACATTGAGATACAGTTTGCTCACAACTTCCTACCTTACATTCCAGGTTTCCCATGGCCAGCCCGCTCTCTGGACTTGTCTCCTATACAGCATTTGTGACAACAGCTGAAATGCCAAATCTGCCTCAGGACATCAGATGTCTAATCAACTCCATGCTGGATCATTTTGCAGCATATATTGCATATTTCTACTTGTACAGACTGTATTTGGTTGTGTGTGTTAATTATGGGATCAAGTAATTCTCTCATATGTGTCATTATGTCTAATAAATACAATTTTACCCATGCTCTCCTCTTGTGCTATTTTCAATGTTCCTGGGTTGTATTTCTCAATGGACAAATCACACAATTTTTCATTCGTAAACCATACAAAAAATCAAAAGCTGTGGTTATAGGAGAGCGGCATGGCAACAACAGAGCAGCGCAGCACTGAAAGCAGAGTAGTGCTGGCGAAACAAAGCTGTGCTGGGCAGTGTGCGTGATTACAGTAGCACTGTGAGCAGAGCTGCACAGAGCAAAAACAGCACAGAATGGTGTCGAGCGAATTAAACATGCTTGTTTCTGAGCACAACCACAAGAACGATTGGCCAACTCTGGCAGCTGTTGGCCGTTGTTGCAGCATCAGCTGTTGTGTTCCATACTGTTGTTGGTGCTTTTGTTCCTACTCTACAATTGAGAATGTTGCTTCAATGAAAACTTTAATAGCAGCTGTTTTCAGTAAATTTCCTTTATGGGACCAATTCAACAATAATAATCAGCATCAATTTTAACAAATTGTGGGTTGAGGTGGCAGGAGAATATAGCTTATGAATAATAACTGATTAATACTAGAGTTCCACAGAACATGACTATGACATTTTATAACAATGTTGAACGTGTTAGTTTAATGAAAAGTATCTACATGATGTTACAAGACATTCAAATTTATTTATTTTTTAATTTTTTTTTAATTAGTAATTTATATCAACATTTTGTTCAATCTATTATTTCTTTTATTTTCATATAACAAAAGGCATAATAAAGTTGAAAGTAGTACAGCTGTGAAACACATGAAAATTATATATTCATTTTGTGAGAAATACTTTGCAAAAGTGTTCCTTGTTTACAAACCTTAATTTGAAGTTCTATTGAAGTATCGTCCTATTGTATATGCGCATCAGAAAGAACATGGCCATTATCAAATGTAATAATGATAAAATAATAATAATGGGAAGTCCAGGTTGGAATTAACAATTAGTAGAGGCACCTGTTTGTGGTGAAAATTTTGCTCGATTTCGTCATTTTTTAAAACCTATTTCGGTATATTTTTCACTACTTTTATTTTATTTCGTCAATAATTTCGCTAATTTTATTTTCACTTTTTAACGAATAAAAACTAAAGCAAAAATCAATTATAGCCTCACTGCGGTGTAAGACCTTTTATTTTATTCAGAAAACATGAAAATTTGACACTGATGGAGATACATAAAAAAAGAAAAAAATATGTTTCAGAAACACTTATCCTGCTACTTATACAAGTTTTACTAGCCTAAGTAATTTACACGAGTGTGTATGTTTTATGAAAACTCAAAGTTTTGTTTCTAACAACATCAAGATAATTGCTTCTCAGAAGTCCCACAATCTAACTGGCATTTTGTTCAACTCATTGATTCCATTAGGAACAAAAACTAGGTAATCAGACTTCAAGCTGCACTTAAAACTGAAAAATATGGATAATCAAAATGGATAGCGCAACCTTTCCTTTGTGATTGATACACTTAAATTACTATTACATCGCAAAGAATTACAGCCATGAGAAATAAGTATATCTATTAACCCAGGGGTGGCCAACCTTTACAGACGGTGGGCCAAATCTTTGAGTGTGGATTAACCCGCGGGCCGCATTATCGATTTTTCTATTGTGGAGCAAAAAGCAAGAAATATTAATTTATTAAAAAAAAGTGATTAAAGTACATTTATTGTACAAATTATTATAAAATTTTTACTATACAATTTATTATGTATTTTAATTAAATACAGTGTTTCACTGAAATAAGTGAGTCAATGTTGACGTCAAGTTAAGCTGTTGCTACACGCAAAGAGTTCTCCAGATGAACTGCAATCCGTGTTGTCATATTTGATTTATGTAATTCATCCAACTAAAAAGCTGTTCACACACATGTACGTGTTTCCAAATAATGAAATCATTTTATAACATGTTTGCATACGCTGGATATTTCTTGTCTAAATATGTTTTATAGAACGTTTCCAAACAAACCTGATGAGATTTCTCATTTAATTGTACATCGCATTGCATTTCACACCACAGTTTTTCTAGATGTCCCGGTAGTGATGATGTTTCTTAAATCTTGAAATCGGGTTCCAAATTCGTATTTCAAGTCAGACATTAGAGAAGCTAGTAAGTGTTCCTCTCCAAGTCCAAATTTTATTTGAAGTGCAATAATACAATCAAGCATGACTTTTATCACCTGATCTTTTTCTTGTAGACGAGAATTAAAAACATTTAGCTCGCTAGTTATACCAACCAAGAATTCAAAGTCGGAAGGCCATTCCTTATCATCGAACTCCGGGTCTCTTTGACTTGCTTTCAAAGACTCTTTTCAACATTTTTCACGGGGTAGCCATCTTATCTCTGTTTAATACGAAATGTTACCGTGCTCTGAATCGAAAGACTTCAAAAATTCTTGGAACTGAACACTCATCCAAATCTAGTGAATAAACTTCTCGGCTTAATAAAGTTCACTGTTTTGACAACTACTTTCATGGCATATCCATTTTGAGGCATTTGGCACATAAATTCTCTTGATGAATAACGCAATGAAATCAAAATATCCACGGGTGTACTGCCGGCCAATAGTGTCCAACGGGCACCTGCCCGTTGGACACTATAGACCGACAGTACACTTGTGGATACTTTGATTATCAAATACGCCGGGAGAAACTCAAGAATCACAAAGCAATGAAAGTTTAACAATGATGTTCAAATGTTTGTATAGCTTATGGGACTTAACTACGGGGTCATCAGTCCCTAAACTTACAAACTACTTATGAACTACTTACGAACTTGGTCGGCACAAATATCCATGCCCGAGGGGGGATTCGAACCCCCGACCGTAGTGGCCATGCAGACCGTGACTGGAGCGCCTCAGTCCCCTCGACCGGCTTAACAGTGATGTACTACCAACTTTGCAGACCTCGTTTTCAGTTAACTGAACTAAACATTTGCTTATCCCAGCTATTTCTGGAGCCTCATCTGTTGTTAGCACCAATAAGCAGTCAAACTTTAATGAAAACCGACTTAATAACAATGTAAATCTTGTTACTTAAGCGGATACAATGCCGCTAATTCTTTTGTTTTATTAACATGAGCATCAAAATCACTGACATAAATCGCCACTTGGTCGCTATCCGGAAAGACAGGGTCATCTCTGTACATTTGTAATACGAAATCCTTAAAAGACATCAGTAAAACCAAATTATTATAATTATTTTTGTACTACTGAAATTAAAATATGGTACTGAGGCAGAAACCATTGCTAATGTTGACTGGTGTACCTGCCCGCCATAACTAAATACATAAAAAACATGCAAGCATAGTAAAAATAAAGACTGTCATCTTAGATCAATTGTAAAAAGATAAAAGCTAGTTTTACTTGAAAGATTATTCTGTTTTAAGTCACAACCGCTACTAATCGTGCCCTTATTACCATTCACTCACTTTTGAGACAATTCAAAAATTTATTTCGGAACATTAAACGCTAATGCAGTAGCTGAAGCGATTATGGTTCAAAGAACGCAACATCAATCTGAAGGGTCCTCTGTCGCTAGGTGCAGTGAATTATTATCTTCTGCCGATAGAAGAGGAACTGTAGACTCCGTTGTGTATTCGCGTGCTACAAGCCAGGGCTGATGTGGCAGCAATGAAGGTGCACGCTACGTGACTCAATAATCTGTGCTTCAGCCTGCAGTCGCCACAACCGAGTGCTATGGATACCTACACCCGAGTGCCTTCTTCCCTCTCCTCCTCGCCCGCCTGCCAGGAGGCTTGGCAGGTAGCGAAGCTGCCCTTCTTTCCGGCGGTCCTCTCGCCGCACTCACGACCACACGTTCGCATCTCCAGCACCTCCACCATCAACTGACTTCCGCAAGCGTGGAACTGGCCGCCACGGAATTCACAACGGCTGCCCGATGCCCCACAAGCTGCCTCTCCCGTCCTCTTACTTCTCACACCGTATACTGCCTCAGCCACTTTCCACGCTACGTATTGTAGTGTCTTACAAACAGGAATTTACACGAAAATTTAATGATAGCTGAATCAATGAAATTATATATATACCTACTGTAATTCAATATGATACTAAAGAAGAGCGATGGAATGCTATTTTGCAGTTTTACATGAAATAAAAGTCTGATTTTTTTCTTTTATATGAAACAGCTCAGCGGGCCAAAATCAATCGGCTCGTGGACCGCATGCGGCCTGCGGTCCGCGGTTTGCCACCCCTGTATTAACTCTTTTACTGAAAATTTACGCTTGGCAGTGCCTGCATTGTGCACGTAATTATTAGGGAATACTGCAGACGAGGACATATCACATGGTATGTGTGTGTGTTTGTATACACACAAGACTGCAGCAGTCCCTCATTACTGAGACAAAAATATGACGCAAAATCTAGTATTGTTGTGAAAAATACGTTTCCTTTTTCACACACACACACACACACACACACACACACACACACACACACACACACACACACACACATATATATATAAAAATAAAAATAGAAAAGAGATGACTTACCAAAAGGACCGGCTCGTCGAGAGAAACAAATAAAAAACAAATAAAATCACACACAAACACACATACAAGCTTTCGCCACCACTGGCAGCTTCTTCAGGAAAAAGAGGGAAAAAGGGGAGGAAAAGGGAAGGATATGGGTTTTAAGGAAGTGGAAAAGGAGTCATTCCAATCCCAGGAGTGGAAGGACTTACCTTAGGGGACAAAGAGGAAGGTAAACAAATACACACACACTCAGACATATCGAAACGCAAACACACCTAGACAGACATTTGTGAAAAGCAAAGAAGTTGGACAGAGATACCAATTGAGGCAGAGGCTCTGTCCGCAGAACCAAGGCAAAGATGCTAAAGATAGTGGGCGGGAATTTGAGTTAGCGGAGATTGAGACCAGGTGGGCAACGGGAGGAGAGAATAAGCTGAAGGGCAAGTTCCCATCTCCGGAGTTCTGAAAGGTTGGTGTCAGTGGGAAGTATCCAGATAACCCGGACGGTGTAACACTGCGCCAAGATGTGCTGGCCGTGCACCAAGGCATGTTTAGCCACAGGGTGATCCTCATTACCAACAAACACTGTCTGCCTGTGACCGTTCATGCGAATGGACAGTTTGTTGCTGGTCATTCCCACATAGAACGCTTCACAGTGCAGGCATGTTAGTTGGTAAATCACGTGGGTGCTATCGCAAGTGGCTCTGCCCTTGATCGTGTACACCTTCCGGGTTACTGGACTGGAGTAAGTGGTGGTGGAAGGGTGCATAGGGCAGGTTTTACAACGGGGGCGGTTGCATGGGTAGGAGCCAGAGGGTAGGGAAGGTGGTTTGGGGGTTTCATAGGGATGGACTAGGAGGTTACGAAGGTTAGGTGGGCGGCGGAAAGACACTCTCGGAGGAGTGGGGAGGATGTCATTAAGGATGGATCTCATTTCGGGGCAGGATTTAAGGAAGTCGTATCCCTGCTGGAGAGCCACATTCAGAGTCCGCTCCAGTCCCGGAAAGTATCCGGTGACAAAAGGGGCGCTTCTGGGATTCTTCGCTGGAAGGTTCTGGATTTGGAGGAATGAGGAGGTGGCTCTGGTAATTTGCTTCTGAACCAGATCAGGAGGATAGCTGCGGGATGTGAAAGCTGTTATTAGGTTATTGGTGTACTGGTTCAGGGATTCGGGACTGGAGCAGACTCTTTTGCCACGAAGACCTAAGCTGTATGGAAGGGAACGTTTGATATGGAATGGATGGCAGCTGTCATAACAATTTTCGGCTTTTCATATCAATTTTCGGCATTTCATAGCAACTTCGCGATTATTTCCATTCCCATTTTTCGATATTTCCGTCTGTTCTTCCGACATTTCCGATCGTTTTTTCTACACGTTTTCATTTCATAACAATTTTCGGAATTTCGTAGCAACTTTCCGATTATTTCCATTCCCGTTTTTCGATATTTCCGTCTGTTTTTCCGACTTTTCCGATCTTTTTTCTACACGTTTTCACTTCTATTCATTCGGCAGATTATTTTCATCCTTCAACCTTATTCTACCAACAGTTTTTTTTTTTTTTTTTTTTCAATCATCTCATGTCACCCTACATTGACCCCATCAAATTTTATCTACATTCCCTCCGTCAGCATGCCTTTGCCCTAGCCAGATTGAGGTCACACATTTTATTCATTCAGGCTTGCTTAACATTTGGCGTCACCCCCAAGGGCCTCACACTGAAAGTTCCCATCTCTGGCTGTAACCCATCCTTTCATCCTGCCTTATACCAAGTCCAAACAGAACAATCCACAGCCCTCACCCGCCTGATCCTT
The DNA here is from genome assembly GCA_026315105.1 of Locusta migratoria. Lineage (NCBI taxonomy): Eukaryota > Metazoa > Arthropoda > Insecta > Orthoptera > Acrididae > Locusta > Locusta migratoria. The sequence goes on from CM048746.1 coordinate 298,896,686, forward strand.
AACCTATACCTCAACTCCGCCAATGAACACACCTGTCAACTCCTATCCCTGATCAAAATCCTCAACCTTTCCACTCCCACATCCACACCTACAGTTCAGAACATTCTTTTACAGGCCAACCGCAAATTGGAACAGCATGCCAGCCTCCACCTCAAAAAACTATCCAAACTCCTAGTCACCCACCTCCAGAAAGGCAATACTCTCTCCCTCAACAACCTCTCCAATAAACCACAAGCTCCTCTCATTGCACAGAAACCCAGTCTCTCCCATCTGCTCAATCTCCCACTTCCAGCTCCACTCCCCCCCAAACCTCACAACCCTAATCCACACAATCCTGAACCACAACATCCCAATTCAGTAGTCAACCTCTCCTCTAAACCTCTCTCCCAATCTGAAACCTCCGTCCTATCCAAAGGCCTCACCTTTAGTCCCACTCCCAAATTCAACCAAACAGCCCTTGTCAAAGACCTACTATCCTATACTCGTAGCCTTGGCTGGAGATATCACTTTGCCACGAGGAAAAATAATCCTACTCCTGATGATCCAGTTCCCCAAGACATCACTCAAATTGAACCCTGTCTGGAACAGTTCCGTCCTCCATCACAGCGAGACCCACCCGCTCTCCCTCAAAATCACCCCCTTCAAACCTTCCAGGAATTCCTTACTTCCAACCTTGCCTCTCAGTCCTTCCTGAAAAACCTTAATCCTACTCCCAACATAACCGCAGCTGAATCCCGAGCTATCCGTGATCTGAAGGCTGACCATTCCATCGTCATTCTCCCTGCCGACAAGGGATCCACGACCGTGGTACTTGATCGGCGGGAGTATGTGGCTGAGGGACTGCGCCAGCTTTCAGACAATACTACCAACAAAGTCTGTCAAGAAGACCCCATTCCTGATGTCCAGGCAGAGATTCAGGGAATTCTCAGATCCTTAGGCCCCCTACAAAACCTTTCACCCGAGTCCATCAAACTCATGACCCCACTGACACCCCGCACCCCTACCTTCTACCTACTTCCTAAGATTCACAAACCTAATCATCCAGGCCGGCCAATTGTGGCCGGTTACCAAGCCCCCACAGAACGAATCTCTGCCTACATAGACCAACACCTTCAACCCATCATGTGCAGTCTCCCATCCTTCATCAAAGACACCAACCACTTCCTTGATCGCCTGAAATCCTTACCCAGCCTGTTACCTCCTGAAACCATCCTTGTAACCATTGATGCCACCTCCTTATACACAAATATCCCACATGCCCAGGGCCTCGCTGCGATGGAGTATTTCGTTTCACGCCGACCACCCACTTCCCTACCTAAAACCTCTTTCCTTAATACCCTAGCCAGCTTCATCCTAACCCACAACTTCTTCACCTTTGAGGGCCGGACATACCAACAACTAAAGGGAACAGCCATGGGAACCAGGATGGCCCCCTCGTATGCAAACTTATTTATGGGACGCTTAGAGGAAGCCTTCCTGGAAACCCAAGCCTGTCAACCCAAAGTTTGGTACAGATTCATTGACGACATCTTCATGATCTGGACCAACAGTGAAGAAGAACTCCAGAATTTCCTCTCCAACCTCAACTCCTTTGGTCCCATCAAATTCACCTGGTCCTACTCCAAATCCCATGCCACTTTCCTTGATGTCGACCTCCATCTGTCCAACGGCCAACTTCACACATCCGTCCACATCAAACCTACCAACAAACAACAGTACCTCCATTATGACAGCTGCCATCCATTCCATATCAAACGTTCCCTTCCATACAGCTTAGGTCTTCGTGGCAAAAGAGTCTGCTCCAGTCCCGAATCCCTGAACCAGTACACCAATAACCTAATAACAGCTTTCACATCCCGCAGCTATCCTCCTGATCTGGTTCAGAAGCAAATTACCAGAGCCACCTCCTCATTCCTCCAAATCCAGAACCTTCCAGCGAAGAATCCCAGAAGCGCCCCTTTTGTCACCGGATACTTTCCGGGACTGGAGCGGACTCTGAATGTGGCTCTCCAGCAGGGATACGACTTCCTTAAATCCTGCCCCGAAATGAGATCCATCCTTAATGACATCCTCCCCACTCCTCCGAGAGTGTCTTTCCGCCGCCCACCTAACCTTCGTAACCTCCTAGTCCATCCCTATGAAACCCCCAAACCACCTTCCCTACCCTCTGGCTCCTACCCATGCAACCGCCCCCGTTGTAAAACCTGCCCTATGCACCCTTCCACCACCACTTACTCCAGTCCAGTAACCCGGAAGGTGTACACGATCAAGGGCAGAGCCACTTGCGATAGCACCCACGTGATTTACCAACTAACATGCCTGCACTGTGAAGCGTTCTATGTGGGAATGACCAGCAACAAACTGTCCATTCGCATGAACGGTCACAGGCAGACAGTGTTTGTTGGTAATGAGGATCACCCTGTGGCTAAACATGCCTTGGTGCACGGCCAGCACATCTTGGCGCAGTGTTACACCGTCCGGGTTATCTGGATACTTCCCACTGACACCAACCTTTCAGAACTCCGGAGATGGGAACTTGCCCTTCAGCTTATTCTCTCCTCCCGTTGCCCACCTGGTCTCAATCTCTGCTAACTCAAATTCCCGCCCACTATCTTTAGCATCTTTGCCTTGGTTCTGCGGACAGAGCCTCTGCCTCAATTGGTATCTCTGTCCAACTTCTTTGCTTTTCACAAATGTCTGTCTAGGTGTGTTTGCGTTTCGATATGTCTGAGTGTGTGTGTATTTGTTTACCTTCCTCTTTGTCCCCTAAGGTAAGTCCTTCCACTCCTGGGATTGGAATGACTCCTTTTCCACTTCCTTAAAACCCATATCCTTCCCTTTTCCTCCCCTTTTTCCCTCTTTTTCCTGAAGAAGCTGCCAGTGGTGGCGAAAGCTTGTATGTGTGTTTGTGTGTGATTTTATTTGTTTTTTATTTGTTTCTCTCGACGAGCCAGTCCTTTTGGTAAGTCATCTCTTTTCTATTTTTATTTTTGTTTATCCCACCGGGAAAGTTTCCCTCTATAATTTTCGTTTCATCAATTATATATATATATATATATATATATATATATATATATATAATTAGTGTATATTTATGTACGGAGCAGTGAAAGGGTCAAAATATTTTGGATCTACACGCAACAATCCCATTGCGGCTTCCTTTAAAATCTTTTATCTTCTGTTCTCAGGTAATTTAGTCTGTTTCCACCCATATAATACGTGTATCGGTGCGATTAAATGTCGTTTCCGTGAAAGAAATTACTTTTCTCTTAAACTTCGCAGTGAATACTTCTTCATGATCGGATATAACGTAGCACATCACGCACGAAAATTCAAAAGCAGTCTGCAAACACTGCAACAAAGGGTGGAATCCAGACTGTATATCATTCACAATGGCAGCGTAAGCGGCATTTTACATAACTTGCATTTGCGTAAATATGGTTAGTTCATCCACTCTCTGAGTTTCGTATGATCGACTTTTTCCAAGGGGATGTTTGCCTCCTGTTGTTGATAACACAAATTCTTCCTTGTCCACTTTTGCTCGTTTTGCCGCTGCATTGGTGTCCGTAACTTGTCTCTTGACACCTGTCAACAGCACTTTCTCCTTGTTCTTCTTATGGGATGAACTGCTATTTATATGTTTGGGGCAAGTGTACTTTCTTTGCAATTCAATACGCACATAACTGTATTTGCACTGAAGTACAGTATTTTCCTTGTTTTATGATAAACGTAAAATCCATCTGGTGTGAATTCTCTTTCATGATCAAAAACTGTTATGACCATCTTAATAATCTGCTGTACCAAAACAAATCACCGAAAGAACCAGCGATCAGAAACTATTACGACCACACAGTACACTAGCAGTCACCAGATCAAATAAAGTGCCGGAAACAAACTTCTTCACTGCACAGAAAATAAGGTTGGCAGACTCTAAACGATATATATCGAATCGGTGTACAATCGACTGTGATTTATATCTTGAAATTCTGCCAGTACGTTTAAATGACTGATGAAATTTCACAAAATTTATTAAGTGATTTTTCGTAAATTTCAATCATTTCGCAATTTTCCACAAAAATTGCAAAACATCGCAAAAATTTCGCGCTTCACGAGAAACAGGTGCCTCTAACAATTAGTAATAAGGACAATTAACAACTCACCGCAAAAATGTTGCAATGAGCTGTGACAGGCACAAAGAAAGACACACATTCACACACAATCACACAGGCACACAAACGATTTGGAGTGTGGCAGCCGGAGAGGACGGTTGTGTGACTGTCTTGTGTGCCTGTTAGATTGCATGAATGTTTTATTTTTTTAAGAAGGCCAAGGCCGATAGCTGAAGTGTTGTATGTGTGTGTCTCTTTTTGTGCCTGACACAGCTCATAGTCACATCTTTGCAATGAGTTGTAAACTGTCCTCGCTACTATATTATTAATGATAAAATATTATCAGAATTCTATACATGAAATCTTCATGATATATATGAACTTGCATACATGCTGTGCTGTGTTCCAATAAAAATCATGGTATCTACTAACCTACATATGAAATTACATAATAGTCAAAAGAGGTTTTGTACATCACAAAGGTTCATCCTCAAAAAGGTTGCAGCTAGACATGCCACAGAATTTCTCTGTCTGAAATATGATGAGATGCATTTTCATTGTGTGAAGAAGATATGGACCCATTATAACTTTCTAAAATTACCAAATCAAGGGCAAAGCAAAGGAATGGGTTCAAAGACCATGAAATAAGATATTAAATTTTACATAAATCATTTGATTACTTAACACATTCAAGACTGGCCTAAGTGACTGTGGAAGGTGCAGCTGGACTGCTTTTTTAACAATTTTTAATTACAGCTTTCTAACTATGACTGCAATAACTGAGTTGGCTGTGTCATTTGAAACAATGAAACCTCATTTATCTATTCCAAAGAAAAATTATTATTAACTATTAAAATTAGCAGATACACAGACTTTTTAAGTAAATCTTGTTTTTATTCCCCAAAAAACTTTGTACATATGATTCTTACATATAATCACCTTTTCCTTCTGAATCAGAATTGTCTATTTACTCTTCCAGGGCATTGAAAATATCGCTCTCATGTAAATTCGCCATATTGAGAATATGAAGAGCGTGAGCAATGGAGGTAGCACATGAAAGCAGTGAAGGACTCAACAGAGAGCGAGAAATATGAAGTCCTTTTGTAGCGTACAGATAGTTGAAACTTCACTCACTATGTGGCAGCACAATGCAGAGAACCTTTCTACTTCATTTTACATGGTTACCAACACAGGGCAGGTTGCAAAATGGCTACTACAAAATTTTAACGTTGCACGAGTCAGACTCGGGCGCCATCCATCTAACTAATTAGCACTGAACAAGTCTGGCTAGGCTTACTAAGTGGTAAGATTTCATGGAGACACGAAAATATATCTGGCAGCAGTGTTTTCTAAGATAATCAGCTTATGAGCCTTTGATAGCAATGTCTTTCAAATTGAAAGTAAAAAATTGTGAGGAATGACTTCCTGCTCGTTGGAGAACTTCAACAGTCTTTGGACACATGTGACCCACTGCCACCTTGCCCCACTATATATCACTGCGAAGCAGCTCTGCAGCAGCTGCCCAGATGCACAGTTCTGCTCTGTTGTACCGTTCCACTATAATCCCACACTAAAACACTATTTGTAATGAACCCAAGGGTTCATTGTGTAGTGTGAAGATGATAGTATTACTAATTACAATGAAACCTTGCTATGCAAAGTCTCTCTTATGCACAATATAACACACACAGAAATTCTTTATCTCACATTTAACTTATGGTAAATGGAAAAGAGAAAAATATTATACTTGCCTTCTCCTTAACACGGCTAGGGCCATGAACTGGAGAACTTACAGATTTATTTTCTGTAACACTGCCCATTGTTGTGTTTGGAGAATTGACTGATGCACTTGAGGTACCTTCAGCTGAAAGAGCACACCCACTACTTTGATATAAGGTACATAATCAACCTAAATTCATCAAAAATTATTAAAATAAAACACTAATTGTTAACAAACAATTAAGGCTTCTAACATCAATTATGTAAGTTACCATTATCTTTAGCAGTTTGAAGAGAAGCTAAGTGATCCAGTAAGAAAGATGTTGATGAATCCTCTTCTGGCTTGTTGCCAAAAACTTCATCCCACTGTGTACCAAAGCTACTCTGTCCATCACTTGCTCCAAAAATCTCATCAAGCAATAAAATGTCATCAGCACTGTTGGTCAACAAATCTGTACCTGGGGCATTTGCTGGAACAAAGTTTTATGCATAATAATAAAAATAATAATAATAATTTATACCTTTTGTTTTACATCCTACAGCTTCTTTACAGATGCCATAATACAAAATATCAGATCTGACAGAAGAAATAGTAGAGCCTCATTTGATAAATCAAAATACACCTGTTTAAACTGATTATACCTTCATGAAAATTCTTTGTTCCTATACTGCAGACATTCTGGAACTTCTGAGGATGATTTTCTTCTAGTTCACTTCCATACTTCCAAGAAGAATGGAACACAGTACAACTATTCAAGAAATAAGAAAACCTTTATGGAGTAGTAGGTATTTGCCAGCCACAGAGATGAAATAAAAATGTCTGTGAAATGATTTTTTTAATTGTTTTTTGGGAGCATATCAACATCTTCAGAAGCTTGACTGTACATTTGAGTCTATAGCGTGTTCATAAACTCATTGTACAATTTTAACCAGTCACAAAAGGCAACAAACAAAACAAGATACAAATGGGAAAACCTTCACAGGGTGAAAGAAAAACTTTCAAAGTTTATGATGATGTGTAATTTTCCTTCTTGTACATGAGTAAATAACGACAAAATAATGAAATGAAGTAGATTACATAGCTGCAGCAGATGAGGCAGTTTGTTGGACCAAAAAAATTCTGATAGGCCTTTCGTTGGTGACAAAACTATATGGGAGACATATCTAAGGAACCAATGAACCACAGACATTGCCGAGGTGGGGTGGCTTGCATGCCTCAACGATACAGATAGCCGTACTGTAGGTGCAACCACAGCGGATGAGTATCTGTGGAGAGGCCAGGCAAACGTGTGGTTCCTGAAGAGGGGCAGCAGCCTTTTCAGTAGTTACAGGGGCAACAGTCTGGATGATTGACTGAGCTGGCCTTGTAACATCAGCTAATGTGGGTTTCCCACACAGTTACTGTGAACGCCTGAAAGGAAGGGGAAACTACAGCCGTTACTTTTCCCGAGGACATGCAGCACTACTGTATGATGATGGCATCCTCTCGGGTAAAATATTCCGGAAGTAAAATAGTCCCCTATTCGGATCTCCGGGTGGGGACTACTCAGGAGGATGTGATCATCAGGAAAGACAACACTGGCATTCTAAAGATCAGAGCATGGAATGTTAGATCCCTTAATCAGGCAGGGAAGCTAGAAAATTTAAAAAGGGAAATGGATAGATTGAAGTTAGATATAGTGGGGATTAGTGAAGTTCGGTGGCAGGATGAACAGGATTTCTGGTCAGGTGAGTACAGGATTATAAATACAAAATCAATTGGGGGTATCACAGGAGTAGGATAGATAATGAATAAGAAAATGGGAATGCGGGTAAACTACTATGACCAGCACAGTGATCGCATTATCATTGTCAAGATAGATACGAAGCCAACACCGACAACAGTAGTACAGGTTTATATGCCAACTAGCTCTGCCGATGATGACGAAATCGAAGAAATATATGAGGAGCTAAAAGAAATTATTCAGATAATTAACTTAATTGTTATGGGAGACTGGAATTCGGTAGTAGGACAAGGAAGGGAAGGAAAGATAGTAGGTGAATATGGTCTGGGCAAAAGGAATGAAAGAGGAAGCCGCCTGGTAGAATTTTGCACAGAACATAATTTAGTTATAACAAACACCTGGTTTAAGAATCACAAAAGAAGGTTGTATACGTGGAAGAGACCAGGAGACACTGGGAGATACCAGATAGATTTTATAATGGTAAGACATAGATTTTGGAACCAGGTTTTAAACTGTAAGACATAGCCAGGGGCAGATATAGACTCTGCCCATAACTTGTTGGTTATGAACTGTAGGCTGAAACTGAAGAAACTACAAAAAGATAGGAAAGTAAGGAGATGGGACCTGGATAAATTGAAGGAACCTGAATTTCATCAGAATTTCAGAGGGAGCTTTAGGCAACAATTGACAGAAACGGGGGGAAATAAAACAGTAGAGGAGGAATGGGTAGCATTGAGAGATGAAATAGTGAAGGCAGCAGAGGACAAAATAGGTAGGAAGGCAAGACCTACAAAAAATCCTTGGATATCACAGGAGATACTAAATTTAATCGATGAAAGGAGAAAATATAAAAATGCAGTAAATGAAACAGGCAAAATGGAGTACAGACGACTAAGAAATTAGGTTGACAGGAAGTGCAAAATGGCTAAGCAGGAGTGGCTAGAAGGCAAATGCAATGATGTAGAAGAATGTATAAATAGGGGAAAATAGATACAGCCCACAGGAAAATAAAAGAAACATTTGAAGATAAGAAAAACAGCTCTATGAATATCAAGGATTCTGATGGAAAACCAGTTCTCAGCAAAGAAGGGAAAGCTGAAAGATGGAAAGAGTATATAGAGGGGCTCTACAAAGGAAATGAACTTGAGGGAATATTTTAGGAAGGGGAGAAGAAGTAGATAAGGATGAAATGGGAGATACTATACTGAGAGATGAATTTGACAGAGCACTGAAAGACCTAAGTCGAAACAAGGCCCCTGGAGTAGATTATATTCCCTCCGAGCTACTGAAGTCTCTGGGAGAACAAGCCATGACAAACCTGTTTCACCTGGTGTGTAAGATGTATGAGACAGGTGAAGTACCCTCAGACATTAAGAAAAATATTATAATCCCCATTCCAAAGACAGCAGGTGCAGTCAGGTGTGAAAACTACAGAACCATCAGTTTAATAAGTCATGGTTGCAAAATATTAACACGAATTATTTACAGAAAGATGGGAAAGCTGGTAGAAGCCGTCCTCGGGGAAGATCAGTTTGGATTCAGGAGAAATGTAGGAACTCGGGAGGCAATACTCACTTTACGGCTTATCCTACAAGATAGATTAAGAAAAGGCAAACCTACATTTCTAGCTTTTGTAGATTTGGAGAAGGCTTTTGACAATGTTGATTGGAATAAACTCTTTCAAGTTCTGAAGCAAGCAGGAGTAAAATATAGGGAGCGGAAGATTATTTACAACTTGTACAAAAACCAGACAGCGGTTGTCAGAGTTGAAGGGCATAAAAGGGATGCAGTGGTTGGAAAGGGAGGAAGACAGGGTTGTAGCCTTTCTCCAATGTTATTCAATTTGTACATTGAACAAGCTATAAAGGAAAGCAAGGAGAAATTTGGTGAAGGAATTAAAGTTCAGGGGGAAGAATTAAAAACATTGCGTTTTGCCGACGACATAGTAATTCTGTCAGATACAGCAAAGGACCTGGAAGAACAAAGGAACGGAATGGACAGTGTTATGAAAGGTGCAGATAAGATTAACATTAACAAGAGCAAAACTAGGGTAATGGAGTGCAGTCTAAGAAAATCAGGTGATGCTGAAGGAATTAGATTGGGTAACGAAGCAATAAAGGAGGTAGATGAATTTTGTTACTTGGGCAGTAAAATAATAAATGATGGTCACAGTACAGAGGATATTAAATCCAGAATGGCAATGGTTAGAAAAGCGTTCTTGAAAAAGAGAAATTTGTTAACATCGAATATTGATTTAAGCCCATGGAAGTCCTTTCTAAAGGCATTTGTATGGAGTGTTGCCTTGTATGGGGGTGAAACATGGACGATAAACAATCCGGACAGGAAGAGGATAGAGGCTTTTGAGATGTAGTGCTACAGAAGAATGCTGAAGATTAGGTGGGTGGATCGTGTAACTAATGAGGAGGTACTGAACAGAATTGGGGAGAAAAGAAATTTCTGGCATACCTTGACTAAAAGAAGGCACATTCTTAGACATCAAGGAATCGCGAATTTAGTGTTGGAGGGAAGTGTGTGGGGTAAAAACCGCAGAGGAAGACCAAGAGATGGATACAGTAAGCAGATTCAGACAGATGTAGGTTGCCGTTCTTATGTGGAGTTGAAGAGGTTTGTTCAGGATAGAGTATTGTGGAGAGCTGCATCAAACCAGTCTCTGGACTGAAGACCACAACAACAAACAACCTAAGGAACCACAAGAAATCAGTGCATACACGTGCTTGAGAACTACACATAAAACTACAACCCATAAAGTTTTTAACTGCATTTACCGGTTACAGACTGCAGTTGTTACACGCTATCCACCTACCTCATTTGAATTTGCTTCACAGGTGCTTCATGAAGTTTACAAAGATGGACAATTCTTAAAGAGGATAGTGTTTAGTAATAAGGCCACATTCTACTTGTGTGGTCAATGTCCAGCACTATAATGTCAATATGGAATGTAGCTGAATCTTCATCCATTTTACCTAATTTTTACCTCATGTTGGATTGAATCAACTTTGTTTTCATTTTGAAACAGGGTCTAAAATTCCCCCAACCCTATTTGATTTTGAATCTTATTTTTCGGGTGCAGCTAAAATTGAAGCACCTTTCTTTCTTCCCCCCACCCCCTCTTCTTGAAATTCGGGTCTCATTTTTCGAGTGTGGCTTAGATTTGAGTAAATACGATGAGTTTTTGTTTGTTTACAAGTACATGTATTCAATCGTAGTACACATTTAAAGTGTGTCATATATGATCAGGCCTCTCACAGTTGAGTACATCTGAAGGGGAATACTCTAGTACTTAAAAGTCCAGGTTGGAATTCAGTAATATATTAAGGACAGTTTACAATTCACCACAAACACATACGTCACGCTGTGACAGGCACATAAAACACACACACACACACAACACACACACACACACACACACACACACACACAAAACTCTTAAGCTATTGGCCACTGGCCTTCTTCAGCCAGAGATGACAGTTGTGTGACTGAAGTGTGCCTCTGTGAATGCTCTCTATTCTGAAGACGACCGATGGCTGATAGCTTAAATGTTGTACGTGTGTATCTTTTTTATGTGCTTGTCGCACCTCATCTACATCTATGCAGTGAGATGTAAACTGTCCTCATATTGTTGAAGGGAAATAATGGTGAACAAAGCATTGTAGAAACTGAGCACACAGATTACCCAGTGACACAGTGGTCAGGTGGTGTTGACACCTAATTGTGTGGCCAAACAAGTCGGAATGATTAAGGATGAAGCATTACAGCATTTCCTTGTGAATAATCAGGAATCAAAACAACTGTGTGTACCACATAAGCAAAGAAGTGAAATCCAAAACAACATCAGTTTTCATAATTTTGCATGATATATAGAGCAAAACGAAGGTCACTGTGCACTGGGTTGCATAATTGCTCACATTTAGTCAGAAAGCATATTCAAACTGAGGCAGCAGAAAAAGTACTGTAGTTGTATCGGGCTAATCCATACGACTTATTTAGCTGCCTAACCACAAAGGACTCCAGGGTGTACTATGACCCTGAGACAATCAAGCAGTATAAACATGAATTGACCACTACTAAAACCCTGAAGAGCCAATTGTTATCAGGAAGGGTGATACAGAATGAAGTTAAGAAAGGAAGCTGTCCAGAATAAGTTATTTTGCTCCATAAGGTTGCCACAACTCATTCTGCACAGGACACAATCCCACAAGTTCTTCCTTTGGACTATAAAATTTTACATTCATGAATATATAGAGACGGTCTGACAAGTTTCATAGTCACAGATTAATTTGGTCAAAGTGATATAACTTGGACTACCTGACAGATACCTGTATCACTTATGTTCACTCTTATCATTAGCATCTGGAACTTTCCTCATTTACTCTGATTTCGTCTCTGTATCAGAGAGTATGTTTTTCTTCTGATATCATTGGGAGAGCCAATCATGAAAAAACTATTCCACTTGTATACAAGATGTGAGAGACAGATAAAATGCCCATAGACTTCAAGAAGAACATAATACTTCCAATTCCAAATAAAACGAGTGCAAACAACAGTGAAAAATACAGAACTATGAGCTTTATAAGTGATGATTCCAAAATACTAACACAAATTATTTGAAGACAACTGGAAAAACTGATAGCCTCTGCCCTTTGGGAAGATCAGTTTGAATTTAGGAGAAATATAAGAACACATTAGGCAATACTAACATTACCACTTATCTGAGAAGGTAGGTTAAGGAAAGGTAAATTAGCTGTTGTACATTTGGTGAAAGATTCTAAAAATGTTGAATAGAATATACTCTTTCAAATTCCATAGGTAGGAGGGGTAAAATATAGGGAACAAAAGGTTATATACTCAATTTGTACGAAACCCAGACAGCAGACAAAGAGCACGAAAGGGATGCGGTCCTTGGGTTGGGACTAAGACAGTGTTGTAGCCTTTTCCAAATGTTATTTAATTTGTACATTGAGCAAGCTTTGAAGGGAAACAAGGAGAAATATGGGGAAGAAATTACTGTTCAGCGAGAAGAAATAAAAAGTTGGCAGTTTGTTGATGATATTGTAATTCTGTCAGAGACAACAACCTCGAAGAGCAATTGAACAGAAATGACAGTGTCTTGAAAGAAGAGTATAAGATCAACATTAACAAGAGCAAAATAAGGGTAATGGAATGCATCTTAGAAAACCAGGTGACATTGAAGAAATTCGATTATGAAATGAAACTAGAAAGGTAGTACACCAGGTTCATTATTTGATAGTAAATTAACTTCTAATGGCCGAAGTAAAGAAGATATAAAATGCAGAATGGCTACGGAAAGAAAAACATTTGTGAAGAAGAAAAATTTGGTGACATCCAATACTAATTTAAATTTTAGGAATTCCTTTCTGGAAGCATTTGTCTGTAATGTAGCATTGCACAGGAGTGAAACTTGAACGATAAGGAGTTCAGACAAAAAGATGAAAAAAGCTTTTGAAATGTGGTACTACTGGAGAAAGCTGAAGATTAGATGGATAGATCGTGAAACTAAGGAGAAGGTACTGAATGGAATTCTTGCATATCTTGAGTAAAAGAAGGGATCAGTTGGTGGGACATATTATGAGACATCAAGGAATCATTTAGATTTGGAGGGAAATGTGTGGACCAAGAGACGAATACGGTAAGCAGGTTCTAAAAGACGTAGAATGTGGTTCTTATTCAAAGATGGAGAGGCTTTCACTGGATACAGTAGTGTGGAGATCTTCATCAAACCAGTCTTTGGATGTGTCCACAACAACAACATTAAGGCTTTTTGTTGCTGTAGTACTTACCACAAAATTTACGTAAAAAATAGATGAAGTACACTTACCAGGCGAAAGGGCACAGGCAGTAATAGCAACAAATAAACACACAGACACACACACACACACAAAAATGCTAGCTTTCGCAGCCTAGCTGCTTCATCAGGCAGAAGGGAAGGAGAGGGAAAAGGAAATGATGAGGGTTTTAAGGAAGGGGGTAAGGAGCCATTCCAATCCCGGGACAGGAAAGACTTACCTTGGGGGGAAAAAATGGAGGGTAAATAAATGCACATACACCCACACATTTACACAGACACAAGTACACTTAGGCAGACATACTGTAGAACTGTAGAAAGCAAAGAAGTTAGAAGTTAGACAGAGATGCCACTTGAGGCAGAGGCTCTGTCCAGAGAACCAAGGCAAAGATGTTAAGATGGTGGGTGGGAATTCGAATTTAGCGGAGGTTGAGACCACGTGGGCAACGGGAAGAGAGAATATGCTGAAGGGCTAGTTCCCATCTCCGGAGTTCTGAAGGATTGGTGTCAGTGGGAAGTATCCAGATAACCCGGACGGGGTAGCACTGTGCCAAGATGTGCTGGCCATGCACCAAGGCATGTTTAGCCACAGGGTGATCCTCGTTACCAACAAACACTGTCTGCCTGTGTTCATTCATGCGAATGGACAGTTTGTTGCTGGTCATTCCCACATAGAACGCTTCACAGTGCAGGCATGTCAGTTGGTAGATCACGTGGGTACTATCGCAAGTGGCTCTGCCTTTGATCGTGTACACCTTCCGGGTTACGGGACTGGAGTAAGTGGTGGTGGAAGGGTGCATAGGGCAGGTTTTACAACGGGGGCGGTTACAAGGGTAGGAGCCAGAAGGTAGGGAAGGTGGTTTGGGGATTTCATAGGGGTGGACTAGGAGGTTACGGAGGTTAGGTGGGTGGCGGAAAGACACTCTCGGTGGAGTAGGAAGGATGTCATGAAGGATGGATCTCATTTCGGGGCAGGATTTTAGGAAGTCGTATCCTTGCTGGAGAGCCACATTCAGAGTCCGCTCCAGTCCCGGAAAGTATCCAGTGACAAGAGGGGCACTTCTGGGGTTTTGTTGAAGGTTCTTAAATTGGGGGATGAGGAAGTGGCTCTGGCAATTTGCTTCTGTACCAGACCAGGAGGATAGCTGCGGGATGTGAAGGCTGTTATCAGGTTATTGGTGTATTGGTTCAGGGATTCAGGACTGGAGCAGACTCGTTTGCCACGAAGACCTAAGCTGTAGGGAAGGGAACGTTTGATGTGGAAAGGATGGCAGCTGTCATAATGCAGGTACTGTTGTTTATTGGTAGGTTTGATGTGGACGGATGTGTGTAGTTGGCCGTTGGATAGATGGAGGTCGACATCGAGGAAAGTGGCATGGGATTTGGAATAGGACCAGGTGAATTTGATGGGACCAAAGGAGTTGAGGTTGGAGAGGAAATTCTGGAGTTCTTCTTCACTGTGAGTCCAGATCATGAAGATGTCGTCAATGAATCTATACCAAACTTTGGGTTGTCAGGCTTGGGTGTCCAGGAAGGCTTCCTCTAAGCGTCCCATAAATAAGTTCGCGTACGAGGGGGCCATCCTGGTCCCCATGGCTGTTCCCTTTAGTTGTTGGTATGTCCGGCCCTCAACAGTGAAGAAG
This sequence comes from Locusta migratoria, assembly GCA_026315105.1. Classification (NCBI taxonomy): domain Eukaryota; kingdom Metazoa; phylum Arthropoda; class Insecta; order Orthoptera; family Acrididae; genus Locusta; species Locusta migratoria. Next base: position 298,911,705 of record CM048746.1, read on the forward strand.
TTGTGGGTTAGGATGAAGCTGGCTAGGGTATTAAGGAAAGAGGTTTTAGGTAAGGAAGTGGATGGTCGGCGTGAAAGGAAATATTCCATCGCAGCGAGGCCCTGGGCATGTGGGATATTAGTGTATAAGGAAGTGGCATCGATGGTTACAAGGATGGTTTCAGGAGGTAACAGGCTGGGTAAGGATTTCAGGCGATCAAGGAAGTGGTTTGTGTCTTTGATGAAGGATGGGAGACTGCACATGATGGGTTGAAGGTGTCTATTACAAATTTAGCAATATAATAAGAACAGATTACAATTCACTGCAAAAACATATGATGAGCTGTAACAAGCACATAATAAAGACAATCACACATACAATACTTAAGCTATCAGCCATTAGCCTTCTTTAGAAAAAGAGAGCATTCAAACAACCACACTTCACAGTCTCACAACCGCCATATCTGCCTGCCGCACTCTGGATTCAATGTGCGGCAGCTGGAGATGGTGGTTGTGTGATTTTAGTGTGCCTGTGTGATTGTGTAAATGTTCTCTTTTTTGTTTATTCAGTGACATGATAAATACAGCTCTTGTGATAAGCTGCCTGCTGTGAGATTTGCAGTAATACTGGGTGTGGAACAGTAACACACTGTAACATTTGTATTTCTTGGTTATTTCTTGTCTTTATTGTTCATTGACATTGTTGTTTGAGAGGAAAGAAATACAGGAGTATTCATAAGAAGGAAGTATTTTAGTTTTCACTTTTGTAAGGTAATATAATAGATAATAGCCACCTGCATGGTTTCTATCATGGAGATAATTGTATCATATCAGGAGAGGCAATACTGCCACAAATGATTTCTGAAAATAACATATTCAAAAATAAATTAGGTAAAAAAAAAATTAAAATGGCCACTAATGGCATCAAATTTCAAATTTGTAATAGAGGAAAGTCCAGATTGGAATTCAATGATACAATAAGAGTAATTTACATCTCACCTTAAATTAGTACAACGAGTTGTGACAAGCACAAAAAATCACACTCATACATACAACATTAAGTTATTGACCATTAGGTTATGAGGGTGGTGTTTGAGGACTGTGGGAGTCAGAGATACTGCATATTAGTAATATACAGTATCTCTGACTTCCACAGTCCTTAAACTGCACCCTCGTGGCCTAGGTGTGAATTACCTTTCCCTTCCATTCCCATCCTTTTATCTTCCCTTCTCTCCCACCTGAAGAAGGAACTGTGTTCCGAAAGCTTGTCCTTTTTCATCCCTTTTTCTTCATTTGTGTCACTATCAGCGGTACAGCACAAAGGTAAGTACTGGCCAGCCAATCTATCTCTTTTGAAAAATAAATTATCATCTCTGAGGAGAATTTCCATCATTAATCAAATAACTACTGATTAAATAAGTTATAAAAATCTTTCGTTCTGGTGATATTGCTTTACTTGAACCAGTGTCCTTACTTTTCAGTTTGTCTTGAGAGGTTTCCATTAACTTATGAACACAATGACTTTCTCACAAAACTGAAAAATTTAACACATTATTTTTTAAATCATTGTAAATGTAGAAATAGTGCAAACTGAAGGAATTCTTCTGATGTTTCTGCTTGTGTTTGATACTGGTAGACCTGAGTGTTGCTGGTAGAGGGGCAGCAGACCTACTATGGATGGCATCCCAGTACAGCAGGACTTAAAGGAATGTATGCTTGTAGGTGACTTCCGGATATCCATCAACTTTATTCCATCAGTGGGATATTCTCTCCTGACATATGGCATGAAATAAGTTTCCAAAAACATGAGAGGAATGGGCCAGTTTTTACTCTTTGATTAAAGTATGGCAGAACCAGTCTCTTTGTGATATAATACTGCAGCACACGGTGAGCCAAACTCCGTGTCGCCACCTGTGAGTACGCCTCTGGCTAAGACGGCAGCACTTGTGTTGGCCAGCCTGTCACCTAGCGGCCGCAGGGACTAGAAAGCCGTTCAAACTGCAACGCAGCTCAGTGTTCTAGTATGCTCCAATTGATGAATACGCTGTGCTAGGAGTGTGAATTGATTGTGTGCTTTCGTCTATGCCCTATATGACATGAACTATCATCTGTATCTTATGCTGAACCGCAGGCACTACTATTAGTGCTAATTGTATCACTACTGAGAATTTACTTCAGTTTGAAAAAGAAGAAAGTTTCTGACATTCTGCTCCTCTTAGATTACATACCTCCAGTTCTTCAAAGATTTTTTCTTCTCCTAAAACCAACATGTTTGGACAATGGACATGTCAGGCAATAAGCTGTACAGTTAACTCTTCAATGGACTTAGTGTTAATGTTCTTACTGATTATATATAATTTTATTCCGTTTTTAGCACATGTGTTTTGGGTAATATAATGGTATCTCCATTACATTAAAGTGTTTATTTTTGTACATTTGTTTCTTGTTCTTTTTATGGCTGTATTGAATAATATTGATGTTAAAAGCTATCTGGAAGAAAATGTACATTAGGATAACATTATTCCAATTTGTGAATCAATTGTTAACTTTTAAGTTTCTCCAACACCAAAATTGTAATTTTGAAGCTTACCATTTTGTTCCCCTGAGCAGCTCATTTGTAAACAACCTTCCATCTACCATGCAATTAACAGCAGAATTAGTTCTTTTTGTAGATGACAGTTATATTATAATAAAACAAAACAAACACACAGTGACAAGAGAAAATGCTACTTAACGTTCTTAAAATATTATTAACAGAGTTTCTATAAATGATCTCTCCCTCTAATACAAATTGTTGTTATCTGATCCTGAACTTTCCTTTGTTTGGTTACGACTTGTCTACAGTTACAGCCAAACATACTCCTAGTTTGAGTCATTTAAAACTTTTCTTGGCAACCACCCTGTACTTCCTACATATAACACTTTATTTTTAATCATACCTGATGTATGTTCTGTTACTGCAGCAGGTTTCTCAAAGTCCAAATCTACTAGTGTGTATTCAGCACTTAAAGGTTGTGCCGAAGAAAATAAATTCTCCAAACTCTCTGACTTATTCTGTCGTGGGTCACATTTATTTTTGTCATCAGGTGTATCTGTGGAGGTATTTTCTGCTGCATCATGATATTCCGATTCAAAGAACAGTAACCTAGAAGTTAAGACAGAGAAATTGTAATAATAAGCATTTAAAACAAACATGTTACAATTAACACAAGTTCTGTAGGTGCTATTTCTGAAGCTTTGTAAAATCCTACTGAGAATTCCCTCTTCCTAGATGTGAAAGGTATCAGGTGACAGGGAGAACAAATACAAATGCATTACAGGAGATTGATTGTGGAAGAATATATTTCTTTTGATACTCCCGAACTGAAATCTCATAACCCAGACACACAAACAATAACAATATAATATTTACCAGATCCTCAATAATATCTACTCAGTGCACAATATTCAAGAAGAGCTGTCTGAACACTACTAACTGATCTCTACCAAATATTGTTGAATATCATAGATAGACTCCAAAAGTTCCATGTCAAACTAAATTGTACAAAGTTTCATATTACTACAGACCCTAATGTCACCATTCAGTCCACACGATCAACTTTGACAAAAAACAGTGCAATAGCTGTAGTAGTTGGCACTGTTCCTTAGTAACTACACCAATGACATCAGTTAGAGACCCAGTAAGCAGCATTTCAATGCCAAAGCCATGTCCTGTTTGCTGTGTGGCCTTGATGATGAGTTTGACAGGTGAGAAAAGCTGTGTTCTGCTTTGAAACTAGTGGCACACTCTGGATGATTCTACAATAATGGCAGAAGATGTAGTGGCAGAGAAAGGTCTGGACTTACTTCTTTGCAGGGCATTATCCACAGTGTGGTAGGACTGGCCAGGACACGTGTCAGGATGCAAACCCAAAGTTATATAATTCTTTTTTCTCTCAAGCAAGGGATTAATGTTACTAAGAGTGTTATGCAGAATGTAGAATGATGGTCCTGCCCACACTCCAGTCCCACATAATGTAGCTGCTCAATACTGCACACTGTAGAATGTGCTGGATGAAGGCAATCAAGCAGTGTCATGTATATTGGCCTGCCATTGGACACACCATCCACAACAACTACACTAGTTCACATAATTAGTCAACCCAAGTGTAGTGTTTTACCTTTGATCCCACTTTTACCATCCCAGGGAAAAATTACACGTAAATTTTGCTGGCTCCTTCTAAAGAAGGTGGTTGTTGGTTGTCAACGTCCTTGTTTCACTATGTAATATGGATAACTACAACATCCTCAGTAGCTATGGTCTCATATTTCTCTACTATTTTTGCAATAGAGGTGGCTCCAGCTATATAGGTTTTAATCAAGCAGGTCCATCTTTTATGGCTTTAGTGATATCAGGATTTTTGCAGCCATAATGGCAATTATCAATTGACCATCTCCTCATTTCACCCAGCATCCACTTCAGATGCCAAACAGTTGGTAAGAACGTTCAAGACAAAGATGCAGAAACTTTCAATGTCAGGTTAACAAGGCATGTGATCACCAGTTTCCCGGTTTTGCACTGGTCCAGACTGCAAATTGACAAAGAGCTGCCAGATCTTCCACAGGCACCAACCCCGCACTTTGTTTGACATTCTACATCTAACTCAATGGTATCATTTATCTCACACCCAGCCATAATATCGCACTGGCTCTCAGATGTGTGTCCACACATACGGTTGAAATGCTGGGTGGATCAGGACAACAGGAGGAGGTAGCTGTCTGAAGTACTAGTTGGCCTACAGTAGATTGTCATCACAATCAGCTTCTGTCACACTGTAAGATATCATCCCCTACACTTTCTCTGGTACAGATGGAGCAGCACTGGTACCATTCTAGAACGATACCAGCCCATGGGCCTGAAACTTTCCCCTACAATCTCCGACCCCCAAGCTAGCTGTCAACAGGAAGTAGACAATGAGCAGTGATGGAAGCCAATTTCTTCCTTTCTCCAAGTCAGGCACAGCTACCGTTTCTGCGGCTGGTGCCACTCCACCTACATGACCAAAGGAAGATGTATGCTTTTGGGAGGCTGAACTGTTGCCACCATTCGAAAAACATATGGTATTCCCTTCCTCACATGCTAGCCGCAGTTACACCTCATACCACTGATAGGCCTCAGAAGGCACAGATGGCACCCCCACTCATGTTGCCTGAAGAGGAGTCTCCTCTGATCCATGTTCTGAACAACTTTTTTGTAACTCTTCTCAGTTTTTAAACCTTATTAGTCATTTTCTTTCACCCCTCTTTCCTTCCCTTAACACTTCAGCCAGCAGGAAGAGCAACTAGCTTCAAAGCATGTACATTTTCATTTTTTTCTAAATGTGTTGTTTCTGCTGCCACCTTTTGTTTGAGTAGATTTTATGATTGTCTTTTCTATGTTCCTGTCTACTGCTCAGCAAACATTACTACATATACTATATCATAATATATTAATGAGACCCCAACCTGAAGTTTCCCTTGTTACAATTATATTATAGAGTAAAACCATCACAAGGAAGTACACAACTCCAGCTGAAAGTGCAAACAGAAAACTCACTATTTTGTTAATTATGAGGAAACTCACTTGTCTTTATCTTCTTCCTCTATTGGCTGGTCCTCTGATGAACCCGAAATTTGTTCTGCTAATTTTAAAGATGGTTCTGTCAATTCCTTTACAACACAGAAATCGTAATGCTGGTAACCTGACAAAAAGGAAGCCTTTGATACAAAGTTCATTATTTACATGAATATTAATTTAAAAAGACAGCATAATTAAAGATGACAATACAACCCATCAGCTTTGACCAATGATGCCATATCTATCTCTCACAAGATAAGTTACACCAGTGTTTTTCAACCTGTGCAACCCCCAGGGAGTTCGCTAAGTCTTGTTTGGAGGGTTGCCGTCACACAAGGATGTAGGCCTGCTTGTATCATAAAGTAAGTAAGGGTTCAGTAATACAAAAATGTATGCCTAAGTGAAATTTATGTAATCTTAAAATTACGGAGTTCCTTATTTAATACTGTAGGTCATAAAGTGCAAAGCCTGAAAACTATTTTCAGGAATGAATCATTAGGTAAAAGAACATGATCGAATAAGTAATTCTAAAAAATTACTTGTTTACAAATTGTATATAGAGTCCAGTGGCGACTGGTGCTTCAGATGACTGGGGGTTTACTTGTTTCAGTGCTGGATCTACGATATTTCCTGAGAGTGGCACCAGGGAAAGTTGTTATCTTGTTTTAAATTTCGGGAACACTTTCTAAACTCATTTCAAACCATACATAACCTCACTGTATCTTATTTACAATGGCTCCGATGTAACCAAGTGGTGGCGGATTAGCCGTGCGCACTGGGGAGCCGTGCTGAGGTGCGAGTGGCTGTTCACCATCGAGGGTTCAAGACCCCCCCTCAGGCATGGGTGTTAGTGTTGTCCTTTGGTTAGTTTACCCTAGTTTAAGTAGTTTTAAGCTATGGTCTAATAACCATGCAGTTGAGTCCAACAGATTTACTAACATTTTAACATTTTTGAAGGTAGCCAAGCTCATTTCACCAATTGCGATGTAAACTGCTTGACTTGGATAAGGGGGGGGACAAGTTTATAGTTCTCCAAAGTGTTCTGTATGGTGCATTTAGAACGTTATGTTGTTATCTTGAGGTTTGGTGTAACATCTGTAATCACTCTGATGCAGCAACCTCTGGATCACATCGAATACGAGCAGCTGGACTCAATTAAGGTGCACCCTATTGACTAGAAATTATGCATAGCAACACCAGGTAAGTTTGAAAGATAATTTGCATAATGCAGTAAAAGGAGTCTCTTACAATGAAGAGACAAGCTACCTTCAGGTCACTTGATGCTGTAAGCAGCACCCCCTCCTATCCTTACCCATTTGAAAATGCTGCTCTCCCCAACCTCATTTCAAACAGTTAAATTTTTGTTACAACGAAGAGTATAAATGTCATTTACCCTCAAAATCATGACACATTTACAAAAACGTCTAAATATATGTCACAAGTAGCAATACAAAAGTCACTGTTGTTCTTGTACCTTTTGAAAAGAAGACTGGAAAATAATGCTTCCAGTCAGGCTCAAACCCACAACCTTTGATCCGCAGTACGATACCGACAACCACATGGCTATTCTTGCTAGGTGGAAAATAGTGATTTTATTATTATTATTCATGATTGGATACTCTGAAGGCTTTTACAGTTGATGCATCTTTAATTGATAGTTATAAAACAATTTACTAAAATATGACATGTTTTTTCATAAATCTTCAATGCGCCAAAAACAAATATGAAGGGTGCATGTTGCCTTTGTGGAGGATTTGCGCATGTGGAGGCAAGAAGTGCAGTAGCTCCACTGACTTTGCTTTGGGACCAGTCGTATGTAACTGCCAGAGCTCAAATAGCCAGGAGATGGTGTCTTTAGCAGCTCCAATGCCAATGTTAAAAGCGCCGTTTTCCCTCTCCCCTCCCTGCCGCGGGTGTACCTATATGCTGCCTCCAGGTGGTTCATGAGAGAAACTGAACCTCAGCTGTGCATGCACATTGCAATGCTGCAGCCAATGATGCCTATATTAAGCAGCCACGCCATGACTCATATACAAGAACAATTTGGGTTTCAACGGAAATTGTCAACTGAACTCCAATTACTCTGGCTGATGGAACACATCACATGCAACTTCAATGTGACTAAATCAACCGCTGCAGTGTTCCCAGATGTCAAAAAGGCATACGACAAAGTATGGAGAGAGCAACTCCTCCATAAACTCCATGAGACAACCTCCATACCAGATTGTTATGTCAAACTCCTTGGCAGCTTTATGAGCAACAGGAAAAATGGTGGTACAAATAGAAGGCCAAATATCAGACACCTGGCCAGTGACTGCAGGACTACCACAATGATCGGTCTTGTCATCGCTATTGTTCAATATTTATGTCACACTGTCTTCATCACATCGGGGAGATGAGTTTATAGAAAAATCAGACGGCTCAAGCAATAACACGGGGTAAAGCCAACAAAGTGCAACTCAACCCAACTAAAACTTTGGCAATTTATTTCAGCAAGAAAAGGCCTCAGTTGCCAACGATGCTGAAACTCAAGGGGGCAGATATACCATGGGGTGACACCGTAAGGTATCTGGGAGTGGTGCTGGATAAACACCTCTACCTCCATAATCACGTGGAATCACTACACAACAAGGCTTTTGGATGGCCAAAAGCTTGTTTCACTTCTTCTACAGTACCGACCTGAGTACACCGGCCAAGTTGCTGTTGCACAAAGCAATTGTGCTGGCAAAGATCCTTTACGGCAGTTCTGTCTGGGGACTTGCGTCTGCTACACAGCTTTGCCACATCCAAATCCTCCATAACATGGTTTTGAGGTGGATACTCCGTGTTAACCAGTTTACCCGCATCACAGAGCTCCATGATGAACTGCGTATCGATACCATCCTGGAGGCGATACGCAGAAGATCAAGCAAGTTGCACTACAGGATTGACGAGTTAAGGGATTCTACGTATCAAATCAGAACCTTAGGGACAATGGTACCACTACCTTGGCAAGGATTCAAAGAGCCGGGGATGGTTGTACAGTAAACTGTAATCGCTGTTACAACACATGCAGGAGGTAACTTATGGACTGACGTACAGACCCAACAAAGTACACTCCTAAAGTCTAATAGTTTATTATAATATATAATTATCTTATAATTATGAATAAAAAGTTCAATGGTACCCCATTAACCCTCTGACGATGGGACTTCAGTCACAGAGCTTCATTTAAGGAAGGAAAAAAAACTTCTTATGCACTGTCTCCATGACATAAAACATTTCTCATCCGATAAAAATACTTTGAACGTGCATATAAAATTATCTGACAGAAGAATGAAATGAAGAATGCTAGTTAAAAACCCTTTTTATTTTCTTTATTTATATACCTTTTTTCAAGACTTGCTTTTTTCCTGGGGTTCACTGAACCAGTGAACACGCCACCACTGATACAGTCAGACAGTTCTTAATGAGTGTTCAAAAATGTTCAAATGTTTGTAAAGCTTATGGGACTTGACTACGGGGTCATCAGTCCTTAATGAGTGTAATTCGGGTCTTGAGTCTTGCCCGAAATGCGAACCACTGGTTAAGCAAAGTATATTTTTCTGTACGAAATCTTGTAAAAATATGATAATGTGCTCCATTCCAAAAAATACATAAAAATAATTTTGTCTAACAGAAAGCTGTCCCAAAATAAAAAAGATTAAATTTGTTTCCTTTGAGATAACAGTTTCTTTATGGTTGATGAGGATGGGGGGTCCCAAGAATATTTGTATTTGGGAGGGGGTCGACAGAATATTTTCACTTGGAAGGGGTTCGCATATTCTGAAAGGTTGAAAAAAAACTGTGCTACACAAAACAAACACTATCAATGAATATAAACATACAGGATAATATCATAATACTTATTTATTGTAGATAATAAATAATCTGTAGTCATCCTCGTAAATGATAGTTTCCAACAACGGAATGTAGCATTGATCACAGATCTCAGTAGAAATATTAACGCCTTCGGCACTAACTTGCCTTTGGATTTGGGGGGGGGGGGGGGGGGACTCTCTGTTAACCTATACCTAACTATCAGAGAAAAGCTACAGATCACTTTTTAACCACAGAATCGTAATCTATAAGCTATATTCTGCTTATAAACAAACTATCATCTGTAACTCGGATATAACGTCATTGGTCAAAGCTGACAGGTTGTATTGCGAACTTCAATTGAGCCAAAAAGACATGTCCTTACACAGAATACACAGTTTTCAACATAAAAGGTAAATTTACTTTATTAGCAACTATTTTCATGTCAGTTCATTTGACTGTTTACTTACAAGTGACTGCTATCATTAAAACTTTTCATCATTATATCTACTCCATCTCTTTATAAAAGAAAATACTAACCTTTGAAGCTATTGGAGATGGTGGTGAATGTTTTAGATGTTTTCTCTGCAAACTGAAGTAATGAATTTTGATACAGAATCAAGGCGTGTGAAAACATGTTACATCGTGCTGCAGCTAAAAGATCAACTTTTTGAAGGCAATCCAGCTTTAACTTATCAAAACGGACCTTACTTCGACGCACTTGTGTCTGCACCTGTTTCACATATAATAAAGGAATAAAATAAAACAATAAACACAATACAGAACACTAGACAAGCTTGATTAAGGTGTAATCAAAAAATGAAAGTGAAGTCAAGTAATTGGTAAGGCAGAGAGATAAATTGTAATTCAGTCATTAAGGAGAATTTTGTAACTTTAACATTGCTCATTTAATATTTCAATCTTTTGTGTGTCATCCTCCATTTCAACACCATTATGGTCACAGAACATCTGGATATCTGGTTTCGAAATGTTTACAGATTTGACATAGGACCAAAATTCCTTAGAATTTCTGCCAAGTCAGTAAACTAAACATTGCTTTCAAACTTGTTAATCCTTATACTAATCCTTATACTAATTTTGGCATCATTTGATGTTTGCTTCTCTGCTAGACTTTGGCTAAGACAATATAATAAGGACAGTTTAAAACGCAAAGACGTACAAAAAACTGCGGTAGGCATATTTAAACACACACACACACACACACACACACACACACACACACACGCACACACATAAAACACTTAAGCTATCGGCCCTTGGTCTTCTTCAGAACAGATTTGGAGTGCAGGAGCCAGAAATGATGGTTGTGTGACTGTTCCTCTAATATCATTCAACTCAGATTCTACCTCATTACGGTGGTATAGGTCAGTAAATAAACTGTACACAAGAAACTCTTCAGTTAACAGTTATTCCTTTGCAGAGTTACTGCACACTAAAATGACATCAATAGTCAGTCCCTTCTCTTTCGTATCATGTTTCACTTCTGAAAACTTTCTCTGGACTTTCATAATCTTCATACTTAAAGTCAACTTTAAACACCAGTTATCTAATCTATGGCATCAGGAGTAAGTGAGTAGGCTCCACAATTTCTAAATCTATTCCAGAAGGAAGGCTTTATCGTCCTAACACTAAGACTAAAAGCAGACAGACAGTATATATGGAACAAACCACACCAATATTTTTCCTGATTCTGCCAGTTTCTAAGAGACAACCACCCCTTCCCATCCATTCAGATTTAGTTGTATTTCATGCCAAGCTAGGAAACTGTGTGAACTGATTTTTTGATGAAGAATCGATTAACAGCGATCATTCTTCCACATACTTTCAAATCTCCCCAAAAAGCTAACCCTCAGCCATATGGTTCACCACTTCCTTTGGTGGTTGAATGAAAGAAGATGATACATACAACCAATGGACCAGTGCTTGATGGAACAGTCTCCCCAATATAGTCTAATTCGTGAATCATGGAAGGTCGCACGTATTTAGCCACATATGGTGAATGTAGCATTGCCAGTTCAAAGCAAACAGCTGAGGTAAATACATATACTTGCTTTGCAGTTTAAGAAATCATGTATTCTGCAAAATGTCTCCCGCCTACTTATGTGGGATCTGATAGATATCAGGAACATCAGTGATGGACACAAACAAAATGTGGAAGAAAATGTACTAAACAACCAACTAAAATCATATTTAATGCTCTCAATGACTACAACATTCACCATACAGCACTAAGAACACTTCTGAACCCTCACTGGCTATCAGTGAATGCACAACATAGGTGCCCAAACTCTAAAATAATTACACCAACAGCAGCTGAGAACACCAAAAGTATTAGTTTCTCTTTCCACTAGTGTATTCATTTCACAAGCCTTTTGGAGTTATCAATTTTTTTGGTAAAGCTGCAGTGTCTGTTGATAATAAAATTCTTGTTTAACCTATACCTAACCGTCTGAAGGCTACACTACAGATCAATTTTTTAAATGAAAGGATGTTTCCAACACACTTACAGAGTGCTCTTTAACACACTATTGATAACTTCAAAACCTACAGTCCCGCGCAGCCTTCAGATTAGGTACACAGGTTACACAAGAACTTTTGTCTCGTAGTAGCACCTGAATATCCAGTTCAGAAGCACTCAGTATAAGTAATTGTGCTCGTAAAGGCTGCGAAAGTAATGCAATCACCACAACTAAAATCACTGATGAAAATAATTTTGACTACATAGTACAGCCAGTACGCTCAAGCTCCATTACAGAACATAAATATTATTGCATTTATTGCAACGCAATATGTTGACCTAAAAATCTTTACATCCACTACACCGATTTGTGTACAAACCATAAAGAGAAAGTAATTTGTTATTGGCAGCGCGAATGCGATTGCTGATTGGCTCCGGCGCCATTGCCAATGTCCAAACATGAAACACCACTCATGGACTCATAAACTGCACTTCAGCCAACATTTGTAGTGTGTGGGCAACAGACTCTTCAGTTTAGCCATTTTTTTCCTTCCATTGGATACATACTAAAACAAGTTTCATTCCCATTTAGAATACCTATAATTTTCTCTGGTATGCCTGATGCAATTATTATTTTTTTAATAGTTAGTTAATTTTTCAAACTAGGTCTTAACACATTTCTCAAAACAATTTCACGTTGCTTCAAGATTACTTCTGTCATGGAGTAGCTTCGGATAGGGTGCCTTTGTAAGAAAGATGAACAACACTAAATCCCCGGTCAATTGTGTCTGAATGGTGTATTCCTTCCATTATCAACAACAATGTTTTAAGTGTATTCAAGAGATCATTGATCTTCTGATAAAATTACACTTGCAGATGTATATTATCCACTGAACAATCTACATTCTTCATTTTCTAGCAGAATTGTTCAAGATCCCATCTTCCTTGGCTCCTCTGCTAGAGAACTATAGAGTCTATTTTGAAATGTTCCCCTAGGCACACAAAACTTCCAGTTTGCCTCTCTGATAGGAAAATTTTGTTCTCAAATGGCTTGCAGAGTTTTGGCAATGACATTTTCAGAATACAAGTGAATCTGTCTTCTATCACCTGGTATATTCCGTAATTTTTTTTTCTTCTTTTTTTTTAGGCCTATATTGTTAATCTGACAAATAAAAAAGGTGTTCTAAAATTTTGCAATCTACAGTCTACATAAAGTCAATGGCATATTAATCATACAGGTAGTGGCTGAACTGGCACATATTATACATAGGTCAGTCACATTTCATGGGCGACTACTGGCTATAGCAGCAATAACAGAAATATGTGCTTATTACTGACATGGCTTTGTTCCAACTGCAACAGCTTCTAAATATGAACATGAAGGAAGGTAGGAATACATTTCTATTTAGCAAGAGCAACAAGAAGACAGAACAAAAAGGACAAAATTATCTTCAGTGCTGACAATGTAGAGCACCAGCTGACAAAGTTCAAGAGAACTGTAAGCCAACAATAAATTGGTATAGTAAAATTGTGAGAAACAGGAAGATCCACCATGATTTGACAACTAAGTTAGAAAACTGCTACCGGCAAACATAGCCAAAGCTTTAGAAACTAGCAAAAATTAACTGATGCCGATTTTCTTTTGTGTGGAAGGGACGAGAGGCTATGTGTGACACATCCAATGAGTTGAAAATTAAAGTTATATCTACCAACCTAACAGAACAGTGACACAGAAAAGGCTGAAACAGTAAACATTATTTTCCAAAGATCTTTCACAAAGGTGGTGATGTAGTTCCTTCTCTAAATTGTTGTATGAATGGCAAAATGACAGACATTAAAAGAAATCAAAGAGGGATAGAAACACATCTGAAATTGCACAACAGAGGAAAGGCCTCTGCACTTGACAGGAAACCAATTCGATTCTACACAGATATGTGAAAGAAGTTGTCACACTTCTAGTAGCAGTGCCCAAAATGTCTCTAAAGGAGCCAAGCACTCCTAATTACTGGAAAAAAGTGCAGCCCATTGTCTTCAAGAAGGGTTTTTTAACAAATGCACAAAACTATAGGCCTATATATCTAACTCCAGTCTGTTTAATAATGATGTAATGTGTTTTATGCTTGTGTATTATGACATTTCTGTAAACTTAAAAATCTCCTTTGTAGGAATTAACAAAAGGTTCCAATTGGGTGAAAACCATTTCTCTCTATTCATACATGAGACCCAAAAAGCAATAAATAAAAGTTATTGCCATGTTCCTTAACTTACCGAGAGCATTAAATATGGCTTCACACTGTCGTTTGATGATCAAAAAAGAAACATACATATTACTAGACAAACTTTGTGATTGGTTTATAGAGTATATAGTATAGTGGACAGAACACAGGAAGTCATTATCAATGGAGAGAAGACTTCCACCATGAAAGTAATTTCTGGTACATAAGGAAGTGTTCCACTCCCATGAACCACAGACATTGCCGAGGTGGAGTGGCTTGCGTGCCTCAACGATACAGATAGCCGTACCGTAGGTGCAACCACAGCGGAGGGGTATCTGTGGAGAGGCCAGACAAACATGTGGTTCCTGAAGAGGGGCAGCAGCCTTTTCAGTAGTTACAGGGGCAACAGACTGGATGATTGACTGAGCTGGCCTTGTAACATCAGCTAATGTGGCTTTGCCACACAGCTACTGCGAACGGCTGAAAGCAAGGGGAAACTACAGCCATTACCTTTTCCGAGGACATGCAGCTCTACTGTATGAACATATGATGATGGCATCCTCTCGGGTAAAATATTCCGGAGGTAAAATAGTCCCCCATTCGGATCTCCGGGCAGGGACTACTCAGGAGGATGTGATCATCAGGAAAGATAATACTGGCATTCTACTTGTCGGAGCATGGAATGTTAGATCCCTTAATAGAGTAGGAAAATTAGAAAATTTAAAAAGGGAAATGGATAGGTTGAAGTTAGATATAGTGGAGATTAGTGAAGTTCGGTGGCAGGATGAACAGGATTTCTGGTCAGGTGAGTACAGGATTATAAATACAAAATCAATTGGGGGTATCACAGGAGTAGGATTGATAATGAATAAGAAAATGGGAATGCGGGTAAACTACTATGACCAGCACAGTGATCGCATTATCATTGTCAAGATAGATACAAAGCCAACACCGACAACAGTAGTACAGGTTTATATGCCAACTAGCTCTGCCGATGATGATGAAATCGAAGAAATATATGAGGAGCTAAAAGAAATTATTCAGATAATTAAGGGAGAGGAAAACTTAATTGTTATGGGAGACTGGAATTCGGTAGTACGACAAGGAAGGGAAGGGAAGGGAAGATAGTAGGTGAATATGGTCTGGGCAAAAGGAATGAAAGAGGAAGCCGCCTGGTAGAATTTTGCACGGAACGTAATTTAGTTATAACAAACACCTGGTTCAAGAATCACAAAAGAAGGTTGTATACGTGGAAGAGACCAGGAGACACCGGGAGCTACCAGATAGATTTTATAATGGTAAGACATAGATTTCGGAACCAGGTTGTACAGTGTAAGACATACCCAGGGGCAGATATAGACTCTGACCATAACTGGTTGGTTATGAACTGTAGGCTGAAACTGAAGAAACTACAAAAAGGTAGGAAAGTAAGGAGATGGGACCTGGATATATTTGAAGGAACCTGAGGTTCTTAAGAATTTCAGAGGGAGCTTAAGCAACAGTTGACAGAAACGGGGGGAAATAAAACAGTAGAGGAGGAATGGGTAAAATTGAGAGATGAAATAGTGAAGGCAGCAGAGGACAAAATAGGTAGGAAGGAAAGACCTACAAAAAATCCTTGGATATCACAGGAGATACTAAATTTAATCGATGAAAGGAGAAAATATAAAAATGCAGTAAATGAAACAGGCAAAATGGAGTACAGACGACAAAGAAATGAGATTGACAGGAAGTGCAAAATGGCTAAGCAGGAGTAGCTAGAAGACAAATGCAAGGATGTAGAAGAATGTATAAATAGGGGAAAAATAGATACAGCCTACAGGAAAATAAAAGAAACATTTGGAGATAAGAAAAACAGCTCTATGAATATCAAGGATTCTGATGGAAAACCAGTTCTCAGCAAAGAAGGGAAAGCTGAAAGGTGAAAAGAGTATATAGAGGGGCTCTACAAAGGAAATGAACTTCGAGACAATATTGTAGGAAGGGAAGAGGATGTAGATGAAGATGAAATAGGAGATACTGTACTGAGAGAAGAATTTGACAGAGCACTGAAAGACCTATGTTGAAACAAGGCCCCTGGAGTAGATGATATTCCCTCAGAGCTACTGAAGTCTCTGGGAGAACCAGCCATGACAAACCTGTTTCACCTGGTGTGTAAGATGTATGAGACAGGTGAAGTACCCTCAGACTTTAAGAAAAATGTTATAATCCCCATTCCAAAGACAGCAGGTGCAGATAGGTGTGAAAACTACAGAACCATCAGTTTAATAAGTCACGGTTGCAAAATATTAACACAAATTATATACAGAAGGATGGAGAAACTGGTAGAAACCGACCTCGGGGAAGATCAGTTTGGGTTCAGGAGAAATGTAGGAACTCGGGAGGCAATACTCACTTTACGGCTTATCCTAGAAGATAGATTAAGAAAAGGCAAACCTACATTTCTAGCTTTTGTAGATTTGGAGAAGGCTTTTGACAATGTTGATTGGAATAAACTCTTTCAAGTTCTGAAGCAAGCAGGAGTAAAATATAGGGAGCGGAAGATTATTTACAACTTGTACAAAAACCAGACAGCGGTTGTCAGAGTTGAAGGGCATAAAAGGGATGCAGTGGTTGGAAAGGGAGGAAGACAGGGTTGTAGCCTTTCTCCAATGTTATTCAATTTGTACATTGAACAAGCTATAAAGGAAAGCAAGGAGAAATTTGGTGAAGGAATTAAAGTTCAGGGGGAAGAATTAAAAACATTGCGTTTTGCCGACGACATAGTAATTCTGTCAGATACAGCAAAGGACCTGGAAGAACAAAGGAACGGAATGGACAGTGTTATGAAAGGTGCAGATAAGATTAACATTAACAAGAGCAAAACTAGGGTAATGGAGTGCAGTCTAAGAAAATCAGGTGATGCTGTAGGAATTAGGTAACGAAACAATAAATGAGGTAGACGAGATTTGTTACTTGGACAGTAAAATATGATGGTCGCAGTACAGAGGATATAAAATGCAGAATGGCAATGGGTAGAAAAGCGTTCTTGAAAAAGAGAAATTTGTTAACATCGAATATTGATTTAAGCCTAAGGAAGTCCTTTCTGAAGGCATTTTTTGTGGAGTGTTGCCTTGTATGGGAGTGAAACATGGACGATAAACAGTGCGGACAGGAAGAGAATAGAGGCTTTTGAAATGTGGTGCTACAGAAGAATGCTGAAGATTAGGTAGGTGGATCGCGTGACTAATGAGGAAGTACTGAACAGAATTGGGGAGAAAAGGAATTTCTGGCATACGTTGACTAAAAGGAGGGATTGCTTTGTAGGACACATTCTCAGACATCGAGGGATTGTGAATTTAGCATTAGAGGAAGTGTGTGGGGGTAAAAATCGCAGAGGAAGACCAAGAGATGGATACAGTAAGCAGATTCAGACAGATGTAGGTTGCCGTTCTTATGTGGAGATGAAGAGGCTTGCTCAGGATAGGGTATTGTGGAGAGCTGCATCAAACCAGTCTCCGGACTGAAGACCACAACAACAACAACAACAAGTAAGTGTTACAGGTCCATTACTTTCACAAGTTCATATACATATGACCTATCAAAGACATTTCATGAAGAATTTATACATGATGCTGTAGTAGACAGAGAAGTCTCAAAACTGGAAAATTGTAACAAAATGTAGGATTATCTGCAGCATATTAACGTCTGGAGCATAGAGTGGCAATTGACCCTCAGGATAAACCAATGTAATGTACTGAAAATACAGAGAAAGATAGTTCTGTTATTAGATAACTAAATTATAGCAGAAAAATTAGTGCAAGCAGTAAATTCCAGAAAATATCTGAAATTATGCATACAGAGCAATTTGATGTGGAATGAACACGTATAATTAATAGTGTGTAAGGCAGATGCCAGATAGATTCATTCCCCAATACTTTAATAATGCTCCTCAGTCAGGAATCCATACCAGATGGGATTGATGGAGGAGATAGGGAAGGTCCAAAGAACTGTGCCACACTTTTATATGGGTTTCTTTAGTAAATGCAAAAGCTTCAATGAGATTACCGACAAACTCCAGCGGCAGGTGCTGCAAGTGCAGCAGGTCATCTGAAGATGGGGACACCACCCGTTAGCTTTGACCCACGATGTCATCACTGCACAGTAGTTTTGAGGATGGCTTGAGTAGTTATGTGGGGACAGAGTTAAAGAAAACAGTTTGGTTACAAGCAGAATATAGATAAAGATTTTGTGAGTTAAAGTGTGATATTGAACCCAGCCAGAAATCTTGGTTGTGACAAACTGATCTGTAGTACAGCCCGAGGTTTAAGTTAGGTTGAAAGGCAACAGCCTGGTTGAGTTGACGAAGCCAACAAACGTGAAAGTCAAATAATGGTTGTTATAACAAAATTGACCAGTTTCGAAGTCTAATGTTTATGTCACTGACATATTGAAAAATGACGTCATGTGTCAAAGTTGACAGGTGGTATCCCGATCTTCAGTTATTCCAGTACAGCAGGCTACATCATGATAAGGACTACTGTCAATGTTCTGAGAGCATAAATGACTTGAACAGTCAACGTGTATCTCATGAAAAGATCACTCAGATAAAATCAGAAAGATATGAGCCCACATGGAGGTTTGCAGTTGTTTTCTGGCAAACTTTATGGCAGTGGAACAGCATAGGCAGGAAATGACAATGGTACACAAAGTACTCAACACTGCACACACTGATGTGGGTCGCAGAATATAGATGTCAATGTAGAATAATGTGTAAAATTCGCCTTAATGCTGAGTATGGTGTCCAAATCCAGATATCTGCCATCTCAGCTGAATACTGGTTTTCGTTCCTAATCTTACTCCAAAGTCAGTTACCCTAAAATACATTACTGTATTATAAAAACAAAAATATAGTATAGAAGTCAGTTTTAATATATGTAGGTATAATACTGTAATCTGAATATAGTAACCAAATTGTGAAGCTTGTACAAAAATGGTCTATAAAATGGTTGCCTGTGAGAGGACGGGCGAGTACTATAACAGTTCTGAGAGTGGAAAATAGTAAGAAGGACGGAAGATTTAGGATGTAGTCCTGCATGTAGTGGGGTCATTAGAGATGGATAAGGATGGGGAATGACATTGGCCATGCCCTTTGAAAGTAATCATCCCAGCATTTGCCTGGAGAGAAACCACAGAAAATCTAAATCTGGGTGGTCAGAGGCTGATTTAAACCATCATCCTCCTGAATGTGCACAAACCACTGTATCATCTTGATCGGTGGGAAATGCTAAGAAAGCTGTTCATTACATCCATATGTGACAAAATAGCTGATAACTTAGGGGAGCGGAATGTAGGCATACCTAGTCTATGATAAGGTAAAGTCACAAAAAAATAGCAGTTCACTGCCAGATACCAGCTTGCAAAGTGCAAAAAAATTAATAAATAAATAAAATAAAACCGAAAAAATAACCACTATGAAAAAATAAGTAAAATAATATAATAATGGAAAGTCCAGGTTGGAATTAATATATAGTGAGGACAGTTCACAACTCACCGCAAATACGTGGCGAAGAGCTGCGACAGGCACATACAAAAGACACACACATACAACACATTCAGCTATCGGCCATGGCCTTCTTCAGAAAATAGAACACTCACGCAATCACACAACACAGTCATACAACCATCACCTCCGACTGCCGCACTTTGAATCACGCTCTGCAGCGAATCGGGGACGGGCTGATTCGCTGCAGAGTGTGATTCAAAGGGCGACAGTCGGAGGTGATGGTTGTATGACTGTGTTGTGTGCCTGTGTGAGTGTTCTATTTTCTGAAGAAGGCCATGGCCGATAGCTGAATGTGTTGTATGTGTGTGTCTTTTGTATGTGCCTGTCGCAGCTCTTCGCCACGTCTTTGCGGTGAGTTGTAAACTGTCCTCACTATATATTAAGTAAAATAATATTTCTTTACAAAACTTCTATGGGCCATGATGAAGAAAGTGCTGCGGGATACAAGGTACCCTACATAATCTAGAACAGTTATATAAGGTTGGTTGGCTCATCTGAAAATGGGGATATCAACCGTCAGCTCCTAACAGCGGCATTGGTGCGTTTTCACATGTGGGCATCTTGGTAGGTGGCGTGAGTAATTATGTGGTGGCTGAGTTAAGGAAAACAGTGTTTTTAAAAGCAGAACATAGATTATAGATTAAAATTTTGTGTATAAAACGTTTTCTGTAGCTTTACTCTGATGGTGAGTTACAGGTTAAGAGAGTAGTTGTATGTGAGTGGCTTTTTTAAGTGCGCACTGAAGGCGCAAATTTCTGGGCTGAGGCCTGTGACCGATGGTACATTCTGTTGTAATTTACGAGAATAACCATAGATTTTTTAATGTCTACAACATGTCAGTATTAAGATATTATCCCATATATGGGTTTCCTGACATGTTGATGATGACATGGGTCAAAGCTGACAGGTGGCATCCCGGTCTTCAGTTATGCTGGTTGGTTATATGAGAAAGTATTAGGAAATTTTATATTACAGACACCAAAAGCTGCAGCCTGTTCACAATTAAGGAACTTCTTGTGTGAACTATTTTTGAATATCAATGAAGTAAGCAGCACATACAGTAGAATAAACACACGCATTTGCTCTGAGACAGGTAAGAGGTATGACATACAATATGAAAATGGCTGGCAATGTTGTATTTTCTACGGCACATATCGTTAAATGTTATATACCTTTCGGAAACGTTCCAACTGCTTGTATGTATCAGGATCTAATTCTTGCGATACATTTTTCATCCAGCTCAGAGATGCTCGGTATTCAGTCCGCGCCTTTTCCATTCCATTCACATTTTGCAGAGTATCTTCAATGGCTCTATGTCTAAAAGTCTCCACTTCCTATTCAAGAAATCCGGTTATTAAAATATATAAATATAAAACCTATAAACAATTTTGCACCTACCCTCCTATTAACATTACCTGATACAACCGTAACAGTGGAACCCTAAGGGTTAGCCGCTGTTGACCTGAGTACGAAAGAGATTTGCCAACTGCAGTCATCATTTTTCCAGCTCTAGTTTTATCGGTCTTTCCGGCTTCCTTTAGGAATCGCCCCATAGAGTTCTCTTCTTGGGCTAAAGCTGTGAACAATAAAAATTTATAGGAATTCACATCGGAACAGTAGGCTGATACTGCTCTAATGTTTATATTAACTTACTACACAGTCTTTCCTGATATCTGTCTATGATTCGTTGAAGAACAAGGCAGCTTTCTTGAATGGAGCGGAATAACTCTAGCTTTGCGTCCAACTCTGCATCTGACGCAACAATACAGTCATCTTCCTTTTTCCCCAGTTTTCGAAACACAGTTTCCTTTGTTACCCAGTATTGATGCTGCATTTTGGTCAGTGCAGATTTATTTGTATTTTCTGCTCCATGCTGCTCAACCCACCGATCATAAGCCGTGCCGCTACAACCACTATTCGTTCGGCTGCACAAAAACAAATGTTATTTATGAAGCTCGCTAATCGAAAGCTTTATAGTTCTTCTGTTCACATTTTGCTTGTATTTCTAGGTGGAGACGGCACTCCTATACTTACTAAGCATTCATTTTACTCGATAACTACATCCAAGTAAAAAATTTCTAACTCCGCTGGTGTAATCACAACAAATTGCGTGAACCCTTGAATGACATATCGCAGCGCGTAAGTTTCGGTATAGGAAGGTTTAATGCTAAAAGACATACATGTGCATAAACAAACACACTATAAACAACATTTCATGTCACTCTCTTCCACAACTGTCAACATTGCGCGTCGTGTCCATATTGAGTAAATGTGGCAGTAATACACAAAGATAATACTTACGTCGCAAGATCATACTTATACGGGTAAATGCAGCCGTCAATGGCCCCTACTATAATTATTTACATGCAAATCAATGTGCACAAATAATTTAAACTTAATTTGTTTTAGGTTTCCTATTGAAGATCGCGCTCATTCAATAAACTTGATATTTTAGATAGCAATCATTTTTTTTGATTCCTCAGCACTGAAACAATTCTAGAAGAAAATTTATTGTGTACTGATACATTAATATCTGAAATAATATACAAACATTTCGTATTTACGGACGTATTCGCCACTGGGGTGTAATGAAAGTCTCTGACTCTACCACAACTAGGCTATCATCTTTGAAAACTTCTATGTACGGCAGTGTGTCTGCTTGTTTGAATGACGTTTCATGTCCCGGGCTAGAGTCTGTGTAGTTCAGTAAATATACAGTATATAGTGAATTGTTTAACTACGTGCAGCAGACAACAATATACCGACAATACTTTTTCTCTAATTACAACGAGTCTCCACAAGGTCAGGTAAGTTGCAATAAATGTAACACATGTTTATGTGGGAACGAAACAGGTATGGAAATGATAGCTGTACGATTTTAACATGTATAGAGAGGTGCACAAGAGACTTAGATAATTAACTGTGTGATTGTTGATTCCATTAGTTGTTCGTTTCGCCTATGTTTCTGTTATTTTATGATGCAAATATCGAAAGCGAAAAATTGTGTTGCCAGAGCCACCTGTTACATGTATTCATTTTTGACGGTTGTTGGCTGGAATTCTAGGTAACAGAAGAAAAGCTAGAACATTCGAATGTCAGTTAACGATTGTTGCAGGTATAAATGTTGGCAGATTCTGCAAGACGACAAAATACAGTAATTTTGTTATTTGTTTGAGAGAATTTTGAATTTGGGTGATACCACATTCAAAATAGGCCTAATTCACGGGTTATTTGGAAAAACAGAAGATGCCGTCGATTAGATAGAAATAACTGAAAAATTTCTCAAGAATTGACTCTGTGTCAGTTTTAGCTGTGCGTTAACATGTTAATTATGTTGTTGGTTTGGTCACATGCTACGTTCGCAGTATTTTTATTTGCGTTTTTCCTTTTGCCATTTGAAATCTAGTTGTATAAAAAAATGAACAAGAAAATTATATAAAATATTTATGAAATCAGAAAATATGTAGCTATTATCAGTTAGCGAATTTTTAGGTTTACTCATCGTGGGGTAGTGGTGAGATACGCTCTATCCCTCCTTCTCCGAAAAACTTTGGACAGTTAGATTCACTTTCTTCAGCGACAGATTGGCTTGGAATTTCATGAAAGTTTTAAGAAAGCCAAAAAAATATAAATATTGAGTAGTGGAATTGTAGTAGATAGATTTGTCGTAAAACCTGAAAACTACTTCGTCATTCACATTTATACTATCATGAGATTTCGTCCCCTCCATACCCCAGCCATCGCTTGATATTCCGAGTCCGCTTTTGCAGCTATCTTTTCTTAAATACAAAGACGTGATGTTCGATAAGGTTTATTTCTTGCTGCCCCCCCCCCCCCCACTCCCCATCAGTTTGCTTGATAACCTAGGAGGCTTGAGAGATAAAAAAGAAAAGGCCATTCCACACTACCTCCTTTTTTTCCGTAAGAGTATTTGATGAATCTGTCAAACATTTTTCTCTGTATAGGCCTAATCTAGTAACATTTGTGGTTTTTATGAAGTTGTTTTCTATAAGTTTCTAGATATCGGCGTGTGTGTGTTTTACTCAAACTTGTGCTGTAGGTGAGTCACCGAGCTGCATACAGTTCGCAGTTTGAGTTCAAAACGGCATCATGGCCTTCTGAAGATAACACTCGACTATTTAGTTTGTCCATCAAATGTGGATGACAGATTGAACCTTTTTTTTTTATTTTTTTTTTTTTATTTTTTTTTTTTATTTTTTATTCCCCAGAGTCGCTTGCTTGCGCGTATAACCAGTAGCATTTAAAGCATTAGATGTTGACAAAGGATTTAACGAAAATGAATTTAGCTTTTCATCTAAGATTGCTCATCCCCCCCACCCCCAAAAAAAAAATAATAATAATAATAATATTGTTACGACGTCCTAAAGGCTTAATCCTTTCATTCAGTTTATAGTATTATTCGCGCGGAGAAAAGATATGTGTTCTTCAAACATATTTTAACGCGTTTCAAAAAAAAAAAAAAAAAATAAAAAAAAATAAAAAAAAAAATTCACTCTCCCAGTAGAAAAAACATAACTGCTATAGATTTCATTGTATGTCGCCCTCCCACTGAAATGGTGAAAGTTGTTCGCTTCGCTTTTTTGTTACCCAAACATGTTTCATGTTCTCTGTGCCATCAGTGGGTTAGTCTATTTATTTACATCTTGTATAGTCATGTAGGACCACTTTTACTAGTCAGTCATTGACAGCGTTGTCATAGTTTGTTTTGGAATAACCTTTCTTTTCCTGTTTCTGTAAGCCTCACACAAATTTCGCATACTTTTTGCTTTCACCGTCATTTTGTTTTGGTAAAAACCCACTTTGTACACTTTGTTACCCAATATTTTGACTGCAATCAAGGAAATAGCAAGAGCTGCGTGTCCAAGATTAGGAATTTTCATAGTTAACTTCGCATGAAATCTGTATTTCTTACATGCCTTATGCCTACTCGCGCCGAGGACACAACGGTTTTTCATTTGGTTCTCCCGAGGATCTTATTAATTGAAGAATTAGCGTCTAGCGCACATGCCTTGTCTACCTAGCTCCGTTAATGCTTTGTCAGTTTTATTTTCCTTACATTCTCGCATTTCCAATCTCAATTTTCTTTTTTTTTATTTTCTCTTCTATTTCCATAATTGTATGGGTTTGTTTATATTCTACAGTTCCATTACTTCCTACTTTCACCAATCTCTTCTCTGCTTTGTACTACCTTATCACTTGAGCTCGTGTTCATGACGCTGCTTCTCCTTTCTTCAGATTTATTCATTTTTTTCTAATAACAATATGTACATGCTTTGCAGGTCGTCTCCAGTTCTTCCTACTGTTTGCAGTTTTCTTAGGTATAGTCTTTGTAGCTTGTAAATTAAGAATTCACATCGACTCCGGATATTTTTTTGCGGTGTAACGTCTAGTTTCTAAGTATCTATCTTGGTATGTAATCCATACTGAACGTTCCGAAATATCCTTGATTTCTTCGGTTATACATTCTTCTTTCATTATTACGAAACAGTTTATGCAATTCGTGAACGGTACTCCGCGCCGATTTCTATCAAGCGGCTTCCCCTCTAAAAGTTTCCCAACAAACCTTCATTTTTCCCCTCACGATCAAATCCTATTATTCATTAAAATGTCGTCTTTCTTAATGTAGTTCTACTGAATGATTACTTATTCCCGACATTCGGTTGAAACGGCGACCAGCGTAGTAATGAAAAAACGTTTGTCATGGGAATCTTTTTTAAAAAAATGTACAAATATTTGTTAAGTTTAAGGGGCTTAACTGCGGGGTCTTCAGTCCCTAAACTTACAAACTACTTATGAACTACCTTATACTAAAGACGACACAAACATCCATGTCCGAGAGGGGATTCGAACTCCCGACCGTAGCGGCCGTGCAGACTGTGACAGTGCGGCCGGCTATGATCTTTTATGTTTTTATGTTTGTTTAAGTACAGTTCCATCTTCAGGCTATTGTATGAAGTAAATTCCAGTACATTAGTGAATAGTAAGACGAGAGAAATGCACAAAATATTTTTCTGTGACAGCGGATTTATGGTTACTTGTGTCAACTGTAGATAGGGTGATTCAGGAGGAGAACCACGTAATTTGTGAGGTACTTTATACATTTGAAAATAAACAGAAAACGTCCTATGAACTCGTCGATTTTCGTTCGTTACGGAACTGGAGTGGCTTGAACACTACACACATCCAAGAATGATCATGAAGAGACATTGAATATTACTTACTAAAATGCCGGGTACGCGTTGTGATGAACAGAATAATGATGGCACTTACGACTGAACCAATTATACAAGAGGTGTTCAACTAGATCGGCGGGCTTCAATAGAACAGCGTCGGTGATGAAAACGATAAGTGACTTTCCAGTCATCTTCGTAGCGTATATACCCCCCAACAACAGAAGTCAAATGAGGTTAGATACGGTGATCTGACAGGCCATTTAATGGACTCGCCATGATCAATCCACGTTTGAAGAAATGATTTATGCAGATACTGGGATACCTGCTTGGTACAGTTTATCGGTGAACGGTCATGGTGCAGGGTATACTTGCCGTCGTTGTGCTGCCACACTTCCCAGAATGTAGGTAGGTTTTTTATCAGGAAATGTGCTTATGCTGCGACTGTCATGCAGTTTGGCAGGAACACAGGCCCTACCATCAGGGCACCAGTCATACAGCACCAGACGTTCACTGAAAACGCAATTGGGAATCTTGTTTCTCTCGAGTCATGTGTTCTCTGTCATCCATGTACGCGAACTGCGGGTGTTCGTGACACAGTTCCGTGTAAATGTAGCCTCATTTGTAAATAAAGGATATTGTATTCCTCCGCTGTGTACAGCCAACCATTCACAACATTGATGTCTGCATACTGAGTTACATGGGCTGCACATGGGGTGGGTGCAAGTCTTCTGAATGTAACTTAAGACATTCTTTCGTTAGTGGAATATCGAGCTGACGGCAAAAGCACCATACACTAGCGGTGGGATTCCCTTGTACCAATGCAGTGATGTCTTCCCTTTCCTGAGCCGACTGGACGACTTCACCTTCTGATGTTATGTGCATACTGGGTAGTGCTGTGAATTCATGTAATGTTTGGAAAACACAAAGATCTGGCCGCGGTGGCCAAGTGGTCTGCTGCGCGCCAGTCACGTTCTGCGCGGCCACTACTGTCGGGTGTTAGAATCGCCCTCGGGCACGGATATTTGTGCCACCCTTAGTATTAGCTAGTTCATAAGTAGTTTGTAAGTTTAGGGACTGGATGACCCCTTAGTAAAGTCCCATAAGCTCTACAAACATTTCAACATTTTTGAAAACACAAGGAAATACTCTGGCACAACGGGTGCGTCGATCAGTGAAATGTTTCTGCTGCTGCATTACAGTACCGGCACACAAACATGTTTGCGTATTCTGCTTGGGTGAACGTATGCACGATGTTGGTATTCACGGACATAGCGGATCTTCTCACAATTAAACACACAAGCATGACACGCACATTGCTTCACAATTGCCAATTGATACACTTGCAGCTGTTGCCCCGTTGCGATGTATATGTGCTGTTATATGCTGGAGAACTCCCTTGACGCCTTCAGTATGGACGAGTCATGTCACACCATTACTCTGACCAACACAGCGCCTATACAGCATTTTGGTAAGTAATATTCGCACTTTTCATCTACATAAATAGTACTTTGCGAATCACATTTGAATTCATGACAGGGTTCATCGAACCGATGTTATGATATTCTCTACCGGTCCATTCTCTAACAGTGTTCGGGGGAAATGGGGCATCTAAATCTTTGCGTTTCCTATCTGATTTCTCTTACGAATTATAAAAAATATGGAAACGTAAGTCAGTCGGGCAGGCCGTTCTATCCTGCCAATGTCCTTTATTTTTGTTTTAAACGAAAGGAACTCATCCACAGATTTGTCACCAAATATCAGAATTCACTCAACTCTCGCCTGTCTTTATTTGTACTCAAACGCGATATTATTCTATTCTTGCAGTTAAATAAGGTAAGCAATTCGTTTTGGCCTTAGAACACTCAGCAGATCCAGATCTATAATTTGAGTGTTTAAACACCTACCAGTTGATTCGGAAGAAACTTATGAGTGCACATTAAACTTGCCTTTGGCTTAGCCCAACATTGTTATTCCAGCAACAAAATCTAATTTTCGAATTAAGGTACACAGTTCGTTTTGGTCTAACATCACTCAGCGGATCAAGATTTTTCATTTCATATTTTTAACACTCAAATAGGTTCATCTGAATTTATTTTTGAGTGCACATCCAACTTGACTTTTTTTTTCTTTCTGCGACATTTTTCTACACTTTGAAGTTGCAATCTGATTGGCTCTCATAAACATAGAGCTATAAATTAAAGCTAAAGCTCAACGAAGAAGAAATTTTTTTAGAAATGAACAACATTGTGACAGTATCACCACTATCATCGTCATATGTAAACTAAATTATCCTTGGGAATACTTCGCACTGTTAATGGTCAGTGACAAGGCGGAAATATCATCCGCTGAGTGTTCTTAGACCAAAGCGAACTCTGTATTTTAATTGGGACCATATATATGATTGCTGGAATGACAAAAATTGGACAAAACTAAATCTAGTTGAATGTTCACTCATAACTCGTTTCGAATCAACTGACGAGTTTAAACGCTCCAATGATAAATCTGGATCTGCTGTGTGTTCTAAGGCTAAAACCTAATTTGGTATACAATCTCGATCGGGACAGTTGCTTTTGTTAAATGATTTAAGTTCCTTTAATACTCCAGGCATATCTAGTTCATAATCATTCTTGAATATGTATCGCCTTCAACCCATACCAGTTCCGTAAAGACCATAAATCGGACACATGGTCATATCGGTTTATTTTCACTTGTAGAATATGGTTGCGAATTACGTGGCATTTCTCCTGAATCGCAGTGTATGTAGTCTCCTATCCTCGGCATGCAGTCGTGAAGCCCGCTTTCTGAGTGTTAAACGTAAAAAGTCGAATATTGAGCTATAAATGGATGTAACTTGCAGTAATAGCCGATATGTCGACCTTTGGCGCATGCAAATTCGTCGACGCGCCCTTGGCCCGGAAACAATGGGGCCTTAGGTCACTGGAGGATGATGATTTCGTGTGACCCTTACACCCCAGCTGGGATCGTGTTCGGTCTACCTGGTGCAAGTCTTCAGGTGATGTCACGTGGGCGACATGCGCGTCGACGATGAGGGCAACAAAATACCCGGTCACCGAGTGGAGAAAATCTCCAACCCGACCGGGAATCGAACCTGGTACCACTTCTGCAATGCACAAAGGTCACCTAATCCCGCAGCCGCGACGGAGCGCATGAAGGCGCAATGTTCCGATGCGCGAGGCCGTTCCCCGTCGGGGGTGCGAATCCCTCCTCGGGCATGGATGTTTGTGCTGTCTTTAGTATAAGGTAGTTCACAAGTAGTTTGTAAGCTTAGGGACTGATGACCCCGTAGTTAAGCCCCATAAGCTCTACAAACATTTGAATTTAATTCCCGCAAATTACGGGGATGGGGACGATCAGTTATCACGCCACGTTCAGTCACATCCCAGCTGGTAGACCGGGTTCGGATCTGGCAAGTTAACCTTGCTTACAACCACGGCTGGACGCCTGCTTCAGCAGGATGGCCAGCCTACAACGTCCGGTATCCGTAACGAGGGGCGACCGCCCAACCCTTCGACGTTTCATCATCGTTTCAAAATGTTCAAATGTTTGTAAACTTTTTGGACCATACTGCTAGGGTCATCAGTCCCTAGACTTACAAACTACTTAAACTGATACTACGGACAACACACACATTCATGGCTGAGGGAGAACTCGAACCTCCGACGGCGAGCAACCGTGCGTTCTGCAGCAACGCTCCTTGGAACTCTCGGCCACTCCGCCGCAGCGAACGTGACTTCAACTAGGTTTCGCCGCTTTTTGAATACATTGACGACGGCACTTCTCGAACAACCGACAAGTCGTGCAGTTTCCGAAATGCTCCTGCCGAGCCTCAGGCGCCTCACAATCGTATCTGGGTCAAACTCAAGTCTCATACGGCCAGCACGATCACTGACACTACTTCCACCGTGCACGCGTCTGACACTCATTCTTCGAGAGGTGTCGCTGTTGTCGACTGAACGGCATTATATCGACAACAGGTCATAATGTTATGGCTGATGAATGTTTATTGTGTTAAAGTTAATCTAAAATGTCGTATTTTAAAAAGTGGAATAGTAATAACACTTGATCAGGCTCAACAAAAAGTTCAACGCACCCGAAACACCAAAAATAAGCGCAAAATCTTTTACCTAAATGAAATGATTGTATGGCATTTTAGCCGGGAGACCCCGTGGGGGATTGTTCGGCCGCCTAGCGCAAGTGTTTTGTTTAATTGATGGCACTTCGGCGACTTGCCTGTTGATAACAACACAACACCCAGTCCCCTGCCGGGAATTACACAGACCATATGTAATAATTAGTGAGATTTCTCTTAGCGTAATGTGTGCTCGCAATTCATTGCGTTGTAACTGTCACCAGAAACGTAACAAGGCCTTTGTGCAGAATATAGGATGTGCTTTTTATGTAAACTGCAAATCGCAAATGGTCCGGTCGTGTCGATTTAACCGCTATTAACACTCGATGTAGCGGTGTACGTGACCGAGTAGGTCGGCGCCGTGGCAGATAGAGCTGGT
The DNA here is from genome assembly GCA_026315105.1 of Locusta migratoria. Classification (NCBI taxonomy): domain Eukaryota; kingdom Metazoa; phylum Arthropoda; class Insecta; order Orthoptera; family Acrididae; genus Locusta; species Locusta migratoria. The sequence continues at coordinate 298,942,079 of CM048746.1, forward strand.
CTGAAGGTCAGTGATTAACCGCGCTGCGGCAGCGTCTGCCGTGCCCCACTTGACCAGAGCGCTCAGTCCCTCATACGAACAGCGGACACCCGCCTCGACGGGACCAGGGAATGGTTCCACGCAGAAGTAGTCACAACGCGACCACCAATGTTCCTCGTAGTGATGCGACTATTCAGTGTTAATGATGGATCTTCCGGCACGCTGTACACTCCATCACGAAACGGAACTGTTTCCTTTCCGTTTCAAGCACGACTGAGGGAAGCAGGAGAGAATCCACTTGCCTTGCCTGTGATCGGGTTGGCAGTTATAAGAAGCGGAAACCATCCGAATTCTCTTGACGAGATGCAAACAGAATTAGCTGTCGTAAGAACAAAGAGAAATCTAAATAACTACAGCATTAACTGTCTGCTTCGGCGATAAACAACAATCAGAAATTATACTGAGAATGTGCTTTTAGATTTCGACAATAGTGCCGCATTAATGTGGCCCGCACTGAGACGCTTATTTTGTTTCAGTGAGGACTTTATCATTGGACTCGAATATGTTATAGTATTGATGTGTGGATCGAATTGGGCAATACAGGGCAGGCAATAAAAGGGAAACGAGACAGATGGGGAAACGTCGGTAAACTGTTCAATATTTCGAAAATAAACGCTACATTTGTTAACAGATTAATCCCACTGTGTGGCAAGACGGTCAATGTCCTCAAGGTTTTTATTTGCTTGCAGAACCATGAATGGTACCCAGTAATGTACTTCTTTGGAAGATGTAATTTCTTGAAACCACGTGCCGAAATAAAATCCTGGTTACGTCTATGTTGTCAGTCACAACCTATAAGAACGAACGTGTGGTTAAAGGAATCGGGTAGTGGAGAAAAGGATAAGGGTTCGCGCCCGGATGCGACCTATTATTCCTCCCTCCCCCCCCTCGTATTTATCGTTTATAACGGATTCTGGAACTAGCAATGACTTTTGTATTGTTACTCGTCACAAATGTTTGCCCCTTTTTTTTTCAGAATATGTTGCAATTTAGAGGGTGAGTAACGTTAATGCCCTTCGTTATCACAAATACTATTTGAGACAAGTTGGTGGGACAGCAGGCTTTGCGAACACGAAGGTCAGGTGCGGGTGTCGGTTATTTGAAAAGGTAAATTACGTAATGAAGTAAAAGCAGTGAACCTCCAGTCATTATAGGTAGCAGCCGTCTCTAGTTGCGGTCCATTGTTGGGCTGGGCAAACAGTACTCGCGTTAGAACATGCTCGAGTTTTGCCGATACAGCGGAGAACTCGTTACAGTATCGAACTGTTCAAACACTCAGATAAATGGCTCGCGCTGTGTATTTGCAAACGATATGTGGAAAATTTTGAAGTTACCGTGCTATCGCTTTGCTCAGAAGTAATTTCATAGGAAGTACATGTAAAAGAAAACAGACTTCACTATGAAGAACTGTTTATTTCGTTTAAAATAGTGCGTACGTGTCCTGTCTGATATCACTACAAGATATGATCCATTGATAAAATATCTGCTACTATAAGAGAACTACCGCATAAAATTACTGCAAAGCTAACAAACGAAAAAATGTAATTTCTTGAAGTATGTTACATCAATGTGAATCCTTCATGGGTAGAAATTAAGAGAGGTTGCAAACGATCATTCCATTCCCTGCTCATACAGTACAGTAGCAGATAAAAATGATACCGCATTTAATCGCCTTGAATACAAGATTAAAAGAAATAAAATAGGGAAAAAATCAGAAATGTAATACCCAATAACGGAAATAAGTCATATAAAAATAAACTGTAATTGCGACCACGGAATAAACGGTGCATGTGCTGCTGTGTATGTAGCACTAACAGGCGTATCTAGATCGCAACACCAGAATTTTAACTCGCGATTGCTATCGTTCACGTGCTGCCCATATTCGTTACTGATTTTGCTTACGACCTGCACCCTAGAAGCTACTACAGTCTCCATTTCTCAATTACTAATCCCCATAGTACAGGGTGTTTCACGAAAGAAGCCTGCCAGGCTTCCGCGGATCACGCGGTACGGCTCCCGACCGCCGCCATCGCTTCCGCCGGCCACGGCAGCGCCCGATTCTCGGACTCTATTGTACCGCGGGCGCATACACTGAGTTAAAGTCTAAAGAACATTGCCATCTGAGTAACCTAAGCTTACCTTTATTTACAGTAGATGTTCAGAATCATGTCCCTCTATGGAAAGAGTAGCCTGACATCTCTTAAACACACATGCGAACACTCAACGAATTTCGGCTGCCGAAATCTGGGAAATGACGAGTCGAATCCTGTCTTTCAACTCTTCGAGTGTATGGGGATTGCTTTATTTTTCTGATGAAGCATGGCTGATTTGTCAGGCTACGGAAATTCGCAGAACAATCGACGTTGGCGCTCATAAAATCCACATAGTTCCATTAATAACCTCATCATGACGTGAAAACTGGAGTGTGGTGTGCAATAAGTGCGAGGCGAATAATTGGGCCAATCTTTTTCCACGTGGCAATAAATTCTGACAGGTATGTGAACAATATCCTGCATCCATTTTTCAAGAACTTTGACCCAACGTAAAACTGTACGGTTATTTCATGCAGGACAATGCAAGACCACACATTGCTAATGCTTCTATGGCAGCAAAACGAAGTGTTTTTGATGATAGGATAGTTGACTGGCCGCCTCGTTCTCCAGATCTAAATCCCTGTGCCTATTATCTTTGGGGAATGTCAAAAGACTAGGTGTATGCTAGCAATCCTCATACATTCGAAGAGTTGGAAGATAGGATTCGACTAGTCATTTTCCAGATTTCGGCAGCCGAAATTCGTAGAGTATTCGCAAATGTGTTAAAGAGATGTCAGGCTGCTCTTTCCATAGAGGGACATTATTTTGAACATCTACTGTGACTACAGGTAAGCTTAGGTTACACAGATGGCAATGTTTTTTAGACTTTAACTCACAAGGAAAGTACTCGGGCTCGAACAAACACACAGACATAAAAATCGTACGAGAGATAATGTAAAGATCCGTTATTGCACTAGTGACACTCCCGCATCTGCAAAACTCTGCAGTCGTCAGTTAGAGGCCTCTGCGTGTGCCTTGCCACATTGCACTTTGACCTGTCGGTTCGCCAGTAGGGACGGTGCAATGTGCCTCCGAAGTTGCGTTTTGTGACATTTGTGAGGTGACGCTTCAGATGGAGCAGCGATTGGTAATCAATCCTGCTAGAGTATTGCGATTGGTTGAGATGAAGTTACGAAGAAGTATTCTTCGTGAAGATGGTATTAGTGTAGAAGATGAATCATTCGCATGCTTTCTCGTATCTGTTATGGTGCAGAAATATGAGCATAAGTTAGATACTGTTGTAACACTAACACATAATGATGATAATAGGGATGATAATAACGAAGAGCTCATTGCAAGCGGTAGTGCTATGGTAAGTGCGGGAAGAGGCGATGGAAGCAGTAGCAGTGAATACCAACAGTCTTCCGAGAAGAAGGTTAAAGTTGCAACTATCATCAGGGCTTTTGATGGCAATACCCTAGAGAACATGTACGACGATTATTACATAAGTTATAGTTCAGATATCTGCATTACGTATGGTGTCTACAATTACATCTACAGTGTTATCCAGAGCACGATTGCAAAGTTTTGCGTAAAAACGACACCCACCAGCATATTGAGGTGCACGTACAGATTCTGTAACCAAACGTTCATACAGATATGTTTGTTCGAGCCCAAGTACTTTCCTTGTCAGTGTATTCGCCCGCGACACAAGAGTCCGAGAATCGGTCTCTGCCTTGGCCGGCGGATACGACGGTGGCGGCCGGGAGCCGCACCGCGCGATCCGCGGACGCCTGGCAGGCGTCTTTCGTGAGACACCCTGATTGCAAGAACCAGATAATGACCAAAATTAAACTTCTGAGAAAAACTCTTTACGGTACTTTAATCGTCAAAACCAGTGAAAATTCTTGCATATGATGAAAGTATACCTTAATTTGTGCCACTTCATAAATTTTGAAGCTGATATCTCATGTAGAAGCACTAAATAAATTGAGTAGATCGGCATGGATATATCTGTTTCTTGCACTCATATATCTTAAAAAGCCGAGTTATTTTATTTGACACTACCAAATTTATTGAAAGTAACAATTTTAAAAGTCCTCTTATATAATATTATCATGAATATAAAAAAAATAGTATAATACGATTCTTCTATTTCAGTCGGAAAAGATGTCTCACTGTCTGTTCCCTGTAGTTCGTTCAACCTGTTGGATGTACGCTGCTTGTAGTACTCCATGTGGACAGGTGGTACATAGTTTTGTACTATATTCATGACATCATATTTCTTGGAATCAAAAGGCAAGGCACTGTCATATAATCTGGATGCATTAATGTTTGTCTGTATGTGCACTGATTTAAAAAGACAGAACTTACTGAAAAACAGACTGTTCTGTTCAGGAGTAACGGACAGCTCTCTTCCTTCATAAATAAATTCCCGATAACGACTTATTCTCAAGGAATCAGATGTATTTCTTATTACTCTTTTGAAATATGGTTATAGTGTTCGTTTAAAATCTAGTAGCATTTCCTGCTGAACTGAAAAATCTTTGAGGCGTAAGATACAATGTCATACCATTGTTCTGGTGCTTATACATATTGCTGCCTTCGTTTAACCTTTTCAATCTGAGCAAAAGCTCATTCGCAAGGCATGAATGAATGTCTACGCTCAGAAAAATGGTGATGTGTTTTGATAAATTTACCTGATGCACAGAGCGAGCTTAATAACTGGACCATCAAATTTTTTGCCCAGCACAGTTGTCAGAGAATAGGTGCAGGGTTTTGACTTCTTCGGTAATATAGTTGTCAATGTAATGCCAACCTGCCATCTTGCTGATGACTGACTGCGAGAACAAGATCTGGTTATTATCTGTTTCTTGCACTGGAAATGGATAGACTTACTTTTTATGCCATCTAGTGCCCAAAATAAGCACTAACTTCAAGAAGCTACAACTTTATCCTATAGATGGCATCAATGGCAACAACTATAGCTGAAAAAGTCATTTTCCCAAAAAGTGGTCATTATGTGGTTATTGCAATCAGGTCTTCAATTTTCGTTATAAATAGTTTACTGCGCAGCGCCGAATAGATTAGATCACAGCTATAAATTGCTAGGTAGCGACGTGATCGAATGTTCGATCATATCCCGAGATTTCCCGAACTGTGACGTAAATTGTTCGAACAGTTGGAGTAGTGTTCAAACCCTGCTCTATTGGCACGGTTCTGTCAGCTCGTCCAGTGTCCGCCGGCACTGCGAGTAACTGCGGTGGCCGAGCTGATTGGCGGCAGCGGCGGGAAGGCGGGCGCCGAGCCGCATAACGGCAGCGGGGCGCGCGCTTCAATTGGCGGCGATGATTGCGCCGAGAGGCAAGGCCGCACAACAGTCACCAGGGCCGCGGTCGCTGGGGCACACTCCACTGCCTCTTGAGGATGGGACCGTGAGCTCCAGCTGCCAGCGCTCAAGCAGCGTGTCGCAGCTCGCTGCTTGATTGTAGTCTTGTGTAGTTCGGAAGAGCGCTCCCACAGGCGAACTACGCGAACTAGTTCGCAGATACCTCGCCTCTTAGTTCGTCCGCTTCTTTTTCGAAGACTGACGGGGAACACCGAGAGGACGCGAGAGCGCGCAGAATCGCGTGATTCCCTTCTGCCAGTTACCGTCATTTCGAGCTGAGGTGCAGCTCAGCTGTAGTTTCATAGACATTGCCCAAAACTACGGGTTATAGCACACGCTTGGGCAACACTGATCATTATATAAAGAAGCTGTCATAACAAAAGAAATTGTTCTTTTAGTAACGGTAGCAAAAGCCTAAAAAAAATTAAAATAAACGGACGAACTAAAAAGAGCGACCTACTTCAGGGCCGAGGTACAAACTGAAATATGCGCCATCGGACGCAAACTAAAATATGCGCCATCGGTCGCGAATTAAAACATGTGTTACCGGTCGCGAACTATTATGCCAAACGTATCTCACTTCTTAGTTCGTTGGATTCTTTTCCCAAAACCGACGGGCAATAGCGAGAGGGCGCGCAGCAGAATTAAAAATCACGTGTTTGCCTTCTGCTGATGAGAGCCATATCGAGGTTAGCGTCTGCCTGCTAGATTAGATAGTTGAGTGCTACAAAATTTCTGCTTTGATGTCTTCTGCACTCTGCAATATCTGACTAATAACTCTAATCTTGAACTCAAGAAATTATCCACGAATTGTTTCTTTTGGTTTGCATGATATCGTTAGCGGCTCAAGCAGCAAGCGCATGAAGCAGCTAGGTGGGGGAACTTCTACCTCCACTTGCATGCGCAGACCACGCCGCTCAGCCGTCACTGGTAGCGGACGAACTAAAAGAACGTACTAGTTCGCGGGTTTGCCGCGAACTAAAGTGAGCGCTCCCGATCGCGAACATCTGTTGCAGTGTAGCAAAAATAAATAAGTAAATACAACAGCCATGATATATATGGCTATAACCTGTCACCACTGTTGTTCATACTATTCGAACAGTAGACTGGCAGGGTGAAATTAAAATAGGTGAAAACAAAATAAGCAGTCTCGCATATGTTGTAATGGCAGATTCGATTGAAAGGTTGCAAACTAATATTTCAGAGCTACATCAGATATGAAGATCAGCATCTCCAAAACGAAAGTAATATCTGTCGGAAAGAGATTTAAACAGATTGAGTGCCAAATAGCAGGAATAAAAGTTAGAACAGGTAGACAGTTTCAAGTACGGGGATGTATTTTCTCACAGGATGGCAACATAGCGAAAGAACTGGAATCGAGGTGCAGGAAAGCTAATGTTGTGAGTGCTCAGCCAAGATCTAATCTCTTCTGCAAGAAGGAAGTAAGTACCAAGACTAACCTAGTAGTGCACAGCTCTACCTTTCGACCAACTTTGTTGTATGGGAGTGAAAGTTGGGTGGATACAGGTTACCTTATTCATAAGGTAGAGGTTACAGATATAAAAGTAGCAAGAATGATTACAGGTACCAATAGATGGGAACAATGACAGGAAGGTGTCCATAATGAGGAAATCAAAGAAAAGCTGGGAATGAACACCATAGATGAAGCAGTTAGAGCGAACAGAGATGGTGGGGTCATGTTACAGGCATGGGAGAAGCAAGGTTACCTAAGAGACTCAAGAGCTCGGCAGCGGAGGGTAAGAGGAGTCGAGGTAGACCAAGAAGAAAGTACTTAGATTCGATGAAGAATGATTTTGAAGTAAAAGACCTAACATCAGGCGAGGCATCAATGTTAGCATTGAATAGGGGATCATGGAGGAATTTTATTAGAGGTACTATGCTCTAGACTGAACGCTGAAAGGCATAGTCAGTCTCTGATGATGATGACGATGACGCTAAGACATTTAAAATTACACAATATATTTAGCAATCAAACAGATACATTCAGGGATACAAAAGTGCATTCTTAAAACAAGTCGGACAAAATAGCCACCTATTATGTACGTTATCCATTCCACCTCTACACTGCACCATTCGTAATTAAGCACTGCGGTGTTTCAAACTAATCTTCGGATAATTGATTGCTTCATCTTCTTTTACAAAATTACTTTTAATTACAGTACTATATCAGCTATGAACATGAGCTTGCTATATTTTCCGTCCGGTCTCCTAAGAAGGACTGGTGAATATGGAAAACGCGGGAAAGTCTCCAAATTGAATCATCTACCTGGGTCATTTGAGCTATAAGAGGATGAGTATCGTTGTGAAGGAAGAGAACTTTACGAGACAGAAGTCCTGAACGTTTTCCTTCGACGGCAGTTGGCAGATTTATGAAGACATTACCAGCATTTCCAGAAACATTCTAGCGGAATACATCCGTTTCTGTTTGAATATAGAAGATGGTCTGTCCGGATCTTTGCAAAAGATGAGCAGACACGGGAGGTAGGCGAATTAGGATGTTGCCAATAGTAACGCAGTGTTCTTCCACGATATAGCTATTTTCAATAATGGCATAAGTGGGCTTTCGTATGCGCTAATAGTCATGCACTTCTTCGAGCAATTCCACAAACAGTACGCGCCAACAGTTGAATCATTGGAATTATCGATCAACCTTCTCCATAGACTAAATATACCTGATAATGGATATCGACAGCGAATAGTTGTTTCGCTGCGACAAAGCTAATGACAGAGCGCAGCTTAAAAGCGGGCACATTCCCTAGTGATAACTCCTTGCTAACTAGCAGCGTTCTGGCGAGATACTGCCAACTGCGTCGTAAAACAGCATCAACTTGTTAATGCATACCTGTTGAACTCGCCAGTCCTCACATGTCACAGGCGCAGTTCAATTTGCTGAGAAATGAACTAGGGAAACTTGGTGACTGGGCGACCAAATCAAGAATTGGGCTACGGGCTTCCAAAGGAACTGAAGATCGCGCATTCCATTATTTTCCTATGTCTCCTGAGAGGTTGAAATGTTGCCCAAGATCAGTGAATCAAAAATCTCAACGTCAGTTGTGCATCGCTGATACTTCAATCAAATGAAAGAAACGAAAAATAAAAATTTACAATTGAGAATTGTATTGATCGATTGCCTATAATTATATTGCCTTATTACTATGTACTGGTTTGGTCTCTTCATTCGAGTAATGGTGACATTTAAGTAATGCCTGTTTGATTCTGACTTTAGCCTATTTCTTTACATGTTGTGACCCTTGTTTTGATCTTTTTTCTTTTTTTACGAGGGCTGTCCATTTGCTGGCGATTTGAGATGAAAAACTGATAAGATGGAAAACTAAATTTTATTGCTTACATTTTGAAATTAAGCGCTTCAGCCATTTTCGGTATAATCGCTATTCAAATTAATGGCACTTCCGTGCCGTGGCACAAGTTTATCAATACCTTCCAAAAGTCAACACAGTTTCAGCCGACCAGTTGCCTAAAATGGTTTACATACATAAACCTGGTCGGCTGAAACTGTGTTGACTTTTGGATTGTGTTCCACCGTTGCTTGACTGCAGCCATGTTTAAAATTTATCAATACCGGCTCTGTAGAAATCTGCCATCTGCAGTTTCAACCGCCGGTTCACACCAGCATGCTGTTCGGCGTTATCAGTGCGTTGTGTATACTTAAAACCGTGTTTTAATTGCTGGGGTGAGTTGGTAGGGCCAAATCCGGGCTGTACGGTAGACTATCAAACAATTCCCATTCAAAACTTCTTAAGAGCGCTCTGGTACGATTGGACGTGTGTGGATGTGGAAAAAAGGCGATAGTTTCCCCTGTGCTTTTCTACCTCTTTTTTTAATGCCCGTCGTTACGTTGGCATTGTTTTACAATATTTAACTTGTTGTGTCTCGTACAAGAAAATTATCATTCTCCCAGTCCCAAAACAGAGTAACCACAGTAGCTGCGAAATAAATACTACATTTGATACCTATGCTCATTAACGGTGTGTTAAGGCTTCGTTACGGAGACAACTTCGGAGTACAAAACATCTTAGTGTTTTCATCAAAAGTACGGAAAAACTGTCGGCTTGACCTTTCTCCGTAGGCCACAACTTGCTATTCTCTGATTACAAAACGAAGTGTGAACAATATTTCATTACTATAACTGTTTTCTTTGAAAATGCCTCTCAAATTCTCACACTTAATTTGGGCTATAGATGGTAGCGTTAAGTTTTAACATTCAGAAAGCAATCTTTTTTGTATATACACTGAAGGTGATGAAAACAATTTGCTGACGGGCACTGATGGGCATAATTTTCTCCCTGTACACTATGGACGGGCACGTATCGGAAGACGGAAAACAATATTTCTGAAACAGTAGCTTGTATCGCCAGGAAAGAGGCTGAGAATACATCGCGAACGTGTTAATGTGTAACCTCGTGGCAGCGGCTCAGATTTAGAGGTCAAGCTAATGACGCCTTAAAAAGCGGACGCGACAATCTAGTCCCGAGAGAGACTGTAAAAAGGAAACGTACGTCAGCTTATCGCCCTAGTAACTACCATGTTTCGAAATGCAGGGAAGTGAGCCTACATTTGTAAGAATCTCGCCTAGCCTTCAAGAAAAGGCTTGTTTTTGGCTAGTACTTATTGCAATCTTCCGTTTCCTTGCATTATGACAGTAACCTCCTTATGAGAACTACTAATAAAATATTCATAACTCTGCTTGTTAACAAAAGTCGATGCTTCTGAAACGGAGACTTTTAACTTAATTTTATTCATTACATGAACCTGTATTTAAAATTTGCCATATTGTTACCAACCGTATTTGATCTTGACAGACCCAGAGATTTAAATATTTGTAAAGATACATAGAAGCACCTGATGGTGAACCCTCATACTCGAAGTGCAACGTGCACAAATAAATCACGATTTTTGTGAAGGCGAGTCGTTTTATTCAACTGAGACTTTGCAACTGTGTGTGACGCCTTGCCTCCATAGGGATGATAATCTGTTTTTACTTGCTAAGTAAATGTGGGCTGTAATTTTTGTAAACCAAATGTAGATTGCTTCAGATTCTGTGCTCTGTGTTCATTTAATATTTCTATGAACTCCAATGTCAGACGTTAAGCAGACGTGCATCGCTGAGATGTTTAGTTTTGAAATTCTGAGACCTTTTTTTCAGTAAGTCTCAGGCGGCTTACTCCAGATCACTCATACAGAATTTTACCGGCTATAGTTATTCCCTCTATAAAATAATAACGGTAAATTGTACACTCTTCATATAAACCATTAGCCGATCTCAAACACTGCGTTTATGATAACCTTTCATTTTCGCGTATTAGAAATTGGTGGTGATATAACACTTTCGGCCACAAGGTAAAATATCTTTAAAATGATCCACCTCGTTTCACGTCATTCTTTATATTTGCCTGCTGTCTTAGTGTAATTCGTTTTCGCACTTGTTTTCCCGTTTACAAATTATTTCCAGTGCCAGTGACATTTATTGCAAGACAGTACAACGTCTTACTCTTACTGACACTATAGATTTTGTGTGTGTGTGTGGTTGGGGGGGGGGGGGGAGAGACTGTTTCCACGAAGTAAACGAAGCAACCTAGAACAACACTGCTCAACCGAAGCGTATGATGTAAGGGTCATAAAACCTCGTTAGACGTAATTTGTTCCACCTAAATATATTGCTTTAATTAATATATGCCTAAATTGAACTTTGATATGAATTCATCGATAACTATTGAAATACGTTCGAAAATCTAAAATATAGTGTTGCCCAAAGACGTACAGTCTTTTTTTACCATGCAGGCCATAACTCGTTCACACCTTTGCGTTGGTATAGAGCGATAGCTTTAGATGTGTTGTTTATCATTGTTAGTATGTCCCCAGAGACAGAAACCGCAAGGAGTCATCTCTGATGACTGTGGTGGCCACGCTGTCCACCTCTTCCAATCCAGCCTCTACCAAATGATTCACTCTCGTAAATTGCGTGCTTATGGAATATCGCCGCAATTGTGGGTTTGTATTCTCGATTTCCTATCAGAAAGGACACAGTTCGTAGTAATTGACGGTAAGTCATCGAGTAAAACAGAAGTGATATCTGGTGTTCCCCAGGGAAGCGTTATAGGTCCCCTACTCTTTTTTGTGTTTATAAACAATTTAGGAGACAATCTGAATAGCTAGACTGTTCGCGGATGATGCTGTCGTTTATCGGTTAGTGAAGTCAACAGAGGATCAAAAGCAACTGCAAAGCGATTTAGACAAAATTTCTACATAGTGCGAAAATTGGCAATTGACACTAAATAATGAAAAGTATGAAGTAATACACATGGCCACTAAAAGAAATCCGCTGAACTTCAATTATACGATAAATCAGTCAAACCTTAAGGTCGTAAACTCTAGCAAATACCTAGGAGTTACAATTACGAACAACTTAGACTGGAGAGAACATACAGAAAATATTGTGGAAAATGCGAATCAAAGGTTACGTTTCATTGGCAGAACGCTTCGAAGATGCAACAGCTCCACCAAAGAGACTATCTACATCACACATGTGCGTCCTCTCCTGGAGTACTGTTTGCCAGTGTGGGACACCATGTGGGACTGGCGGAAGACATTGTGAAGGTTCAGAGAAGGGCAGCGCATTTTATCACCTTACAGGGGAGAAAGCGTCACGGAAGTGTTGCACGATTTGAGGTGGAAATCATTAAAAGAACGACGTTATTCGTTGCGGTGAGATCGAGTTGCGAAATTTCAATCACCGACTTTTACTTCTGAATGTGAAAATATGGTACCCACCTACATATGGAGACATGACCATCCCAATAAAATAAATTAGATCGAAAACGGATCGATTTAGGTGTTCTCTCTTCCCGCGCGCTATTAGAGAATGGAACGGTAGAGAAAGGTTATGAAAATGGTTAATGAACCCTCTGCCAGGCACTTGAATGTGATTTGTAGATGTAGATGTATTGTCGAACCTTAAATCTATAATTTGGTGGTGCACCATCTTGCTGAAACTAACCTGATGTTAAGATACCGAGGAGACGATTGTCAACAACAAAATTCTGCAATGTATCTAGGATAGTCTTCCGTTAGAGTTTGAACCACAAAAGGATATGGACAAAGTACACAGAACTTTAAAAATCTCGCACGAGATGTTATCTTCGGCAGAGGATCGAGTGTGCTTCCTTAATTCACGAGTTCTCCAAATGACTACTGTACTGCTTCACGTTACCGTTGACATGAAATGTGGACTCATCCGACATGGTAAACACAAGTTAGGGTTTGTGTGCGCCATTAGTAGCCGAGGAATTTTATCAGTATGAGATACAGCACGAATCATTTGAATCTAATTCGGGCTCAGTCTCAAATCGAGGTGGAGAATTCTTAAGATATTTGTCCGCGCGGCTTTGATTGCCAGTCTGGTACTCATCCTTTCTAATCTCGTACGTAATTATTTTGACAATTCAAGATTTCTTCGATTCTAAAACTTCTTGGTCGTTCACTGTTTCTGTAACAGTGACTGCTCACAGACCTGTAAGCACAAATTACCCGTTTAGTCGACGGATAGTTAAACGGATTGGAGGGTTCTTGGCCGAATTGTTTTCTTACTATTGAAGGTGACCAAATACTTATATCAAAGCTACTACGTTCCCCCTTCCAAAGTAAGTCGCGTGGTTATCTTTTGTCTATAACAAAACCTTGTACCATATGAGAAACAACACGTCATTGGCAACCCTGCATAGCGTCCACCCGCTTCGTATCATGTTGGTCCACCTTTTGACGTCCTCTGTTGGCTACGAATTGGATACACTTCGCTGACCCTTGGAGACAATCTCCGAGTGAGACCCTACATCACATCCGATGTTCAAATGTTTGTAAAGCTAAGGAACCAAACTGCTGACCTTATTAGTCCCAAGAATTGCGAAATACTTAATACACACACCCATACCCGATGGAGGACTCGGGCCTCCGACGGGAGCGGCCGCTCAATCCGTGTCAAGGCGTCGCAGATCGCGCGGCCATTTCACACAGTCACTGACGATGTGCCGTACCGAGAGTCGAATCCAGGACTTTTGCCTTTGCCGGCAAACGATCTACCGACTGAGCTACCAGAACATGCTTCACGGTCTCACAGCTTTACTTCAGTTATTGTGAAGAGTGTAAATATTATTCTCGAAACTTCTCTTAAGCCGTGTCTAAGCCAAGTCTCTGCAGTATCCTTCTTTAGTCCTGCAAGGTTTCCAGGAGAACTGCTGTATCGTTTGCAGTGTAGGAGGTGAAGTAGTTATTATTATTATTATTATTATTGGCTTTAGGAACATATCCATACAGCCACTTAAAACAGGAGATGCTACGTTACAGTTTGTTATTAACATTCGAAGCATGTGTTATAAAGTTACATATCCTTAACAAGGACAATTCCAACAAGACGATTTTCAAATACACAATATACTGATGCGAATGGACATGACTTAAATTGAAAAACAAGTTGTACAGAGGCGAGTTACTGGCGAAGGTAAGTTTATGAGTACGGGCCTTGAGGCCTGGTCGGATAACTCAGTTCTTAGAGCATTTACCCGCGAAAGGCAAAGGAACTACGTTCAATCCCAGTCCGGCACGCAGTTCTATTCAGCCAGCAAGCTTGTGTAAAGGAACATCGAAGCAACTCTGAAGCAATGGTCTGCAGCTATCAATACCAACGTAATGGGTCGCATTTGGGATGGAATACGCCGCGCTGGAGAAGCCGAGCGGTCTAAGGCGCCTCGCTGCGGAGCGCGCGGTTGCTCGCCGTCGGAGGTTCGAGTCCTCCCTGCGGCATGGGTGTGTGTGTTTGTCCTTAGATTAGTTTACCTTAGTTTAAGTAGTTTGTAAGCTACGGACTGATGACCACACAGTTTGGTCCGACAGATTTACAAACATTTGAACATTTGGGGCAGGCCGCGGTGGCCGGGGTGACTAAGGCGCTCCAGTCACGGTCTGCACGGCCACTACGGTCGGGGGTTCGAATCCCCCCTCGGGCATGGATATTTGTGCCGTCCTAGTTCGTAAGTAGTTTGTAAGTTTAGGGACTGATGATCCCGTAGTTAAGTCCCATAGACTATACAAGCATTTGAACATTTGGGATGAATTACAACGTCGACTTAGGTCCAGAGTTAAGCGTCAAGCCACACTGCCTTCTCTTTTTTCGGCTCTTGATGAAGAATGAACTGCAATTCTTCCACAGACATTCAGGTATTTCATTGAAAATGTCACCAGTGAAGTTCAAGCTGTCATAAAAACCAGGGCACATGACACACCATATTAACATACAGCAATATACTTTTTGAACAAGTACCCTGCTAGATGGCGCAGTCGTAAGACGCTTGACTCGAGAGGACGGTCCATTCAGATTTACGTTTTCGACGATTTTCCTAAATCACTCCAAGAAAATGCCGGGTTGATTCCTTTGAAAGGACACGGCCTAATTTCTTCCCCATCGTTATCAAAAAATCCCAGTCTGAGACCCAACTATAATGAGCACTCTGTTGAACGGACTCTGTTGACAATCCCCCTTCGTTACCTTTTGAACAGATTGTTTATATATTACGGGTGTGTTGATTTTTGTGACTACAGAATGAATTAATGTCAACAATACAGGAAGGTCTTACCATCCATCAGTGGCGTATCCAGGATCGTGGTCTGGGGGGGGGGGGTAGGGCTGAGGTCAATCACCGGGCTAAGGATCCCGGTCTGGGGGAAGCTGTGGTCGCTGAACTAAGGCTCATGGCCTAGGAGGGGGGGGGGGTGAGGTCAAGGTAAGTCACCGGGCTGAGTGATTTACATTTCTAAGTGAGAGGGGGGTCGGGGGAGAGGCTGCAGCACGCTGCAGCCCAGCAGCCCCCCCCCCTCCCCCCTGGATACCCCACTGCCATCCATCATGAATAGAGAAGGAAAGAGGGTGTGATGGTAGTACCCGTAGTGGCATGACATGGTTGAAGAGTTGCAGAACCAGTGGATTACGTCGGCTGAGCCACCAGGTGTCGCGAAAAGCCAACTACAAGTGGCAGTAGCCGCAGTCTCTGGAGCTGGGTGCTGTAATTAATAACGAAACGGACGGCCGACCGCGACTTCCAGGAAGGCGACTCTGGTGGATAAGATAGCGCGCCCATGCCTTGACCTGCTGCGTGGCCGGCCACGAAATCACTGCCATTCTGCTCTCACGTGTACAGGGTTAATTATAAGGGGCAAACTAAGGGGGAAACACCAGCAAAGTGTTTATGATTTCCAGTATAATGCCATCACTATCAGACTGTGAGACAAGACGTTGAGTGCCTTCATGGAAAAATGTCAGCGGTTGCCTACGAAAATAATTGTACCCAGGGGTACAGCTCTTCGTCTTAGGCACACGGATATCTTGTTTCAGCATTCCAAAAAACATGGAAACTGTATAACGATAAACGGAACTGTGTGGAGGATTTCTAAGGGATCCCCACCGAAAGCATTAGTAACGTCGGCAACATGAATTCCGAAAGCAACGATCATTTGAAATCCAGCGCACCCAGTTTTTCAAACGCAGGATTATCAAACACACTTTCTTCATACTAAGAGTTAGATTTTTTAAAATTGTAGTTACGTTTACAAGACTGCTTCGTAATTTAAACGTTAAAATAAACGTTAGCGTCCGCACCGAAAATGTAAATTAAAATTGGTGCCGGAGGAACTGGAAAACTATATGGACTGTAGGAAATGATTCGGATCCATTCAGACAGAAATAACTGACGACTACTGCTGTTGAATCACTTATTCATAAATGAAGACATTACCTTATGACTCGACAAGGCGTGCGGGCCACGCGCACAGCTACGGCCGCTGGCCGATCGGCTTCATTCAGAACTCGCGACTGCAGACATCCCTTTCAGTGGAGGGGATACCGTTAAAGGCGTTTCACACGTTCGATTTTGTGCTAAAAACTGACTACGTGAAGTGCGTGCGCCTTTCCTGACTGCATGTAAACCAGCAGCCAACCCCCTTCGCGAGTGAGTCTATGACGTCAATGATCTATATACTGTGCCGAGTGTGGAGTTCTACATTTTCGAATGCGCTGCAGAATGCGCATGCGCAGAAGCAAGTAACAATAGTGGTGTCTGCTAATGTCGGAAGTTAACCTATTCTGGTCGAGCGCATATTACAGAAATGCATTTCCATCAAATTTAACTTTATTCTGCTGTTTGCTTTGTGTTTTTATCAAAAAATGTTCAAATGTTTGTATAGCTTATGGGACTTAACTACGGGGTCATCAGTCCCTAAACTTACAAACTACTTAAGAACTAACTACTACTAAGGACGGCACAAATATCCATGCCCGAGGGGGGATTCGCACCCCTGACCGTAGTGGCCGTGCAGACCGTGACTGGAACGCCTCAGTCCCCTCGGCCACCGCGGCCGGTGTGTTTTTATCACACCGAAAAAGTTGCGCGAAGTGCCTAATATTGTTTTTCTACTAGTTGACTCCTACAAAAAGAGGCGAAATATGTGCAAGCAGAAAAAAAATTTCTTTTTGGAGGAAACAGCCTGCACTATGTATATATAAAAGCGTAAATATATAAACGTGTTTTATCGAAAATTATATCAACAGGAGAGTCAGAACTATTAGATAAGAAAATTATTTTCGACGTTATTTGACCGTTAGCAAGAAAACAAAATATAAAAACTAAACTAAATAGTCTCTTTTTACTGAATTTTCGATATTGTTTCATGTATTTACAGTATAAATTTCCTTTAGCAAACAAACGTGTAAGTTTCCAATAGTTTGAATGACACTTTTCCTATTATTTAGGTTCTCAGTTGTGTACAAAATTTGCTACACGGCATTTGACGAGAACATCAAGTATGAGATACCCTTTCGTCATTATTAAACTCGATTATCCTTTCCTGCTCCTACGTAAAAAGTGCCTTCATAACCTCACTTCTTCATTCAGTTGCGAAACTACACAGCAGACAGCTCTACAGTTTTGGTGTTTACGTCTAAACGAAAAAGACTACTCGAGACAGGCGAGATGCAGTACACACACTAGAGTAGTCAACTGAGACAAAGTTCGTCGTGTAAATGGGGCTTTGGGCAGGCGCACATTGTGACGCAGCTGATGCAGGGCAGGGCAGCAAAGCGAAGGAAACACTGCGACACAGTGACTGCGCATATTGCGAGACAGTTTCTAGACATTGTCGCATAGTCGTTGATTGTTGAACCAGTGCACAGTGTTTCCTTGTACAGTTATGGGTGCACTCATGAACCTTAGTTCAGAGTCTGAATCTGATGAGGAAATGGACATGCTGATATTATTATATAACGCTTCTTAACGCGAGAAATCAGACTGGGAAAGCTGTAACATGAAAAGATAAGCACCCATGGCGAATTCGCTGATGAACTGTTCACGAACTACTGCCGTTTAGATCAGAGTCAGTCCCACGAGGTTTACGAACTGATGAGAAAATCTATACTTTCCGAAGAACGTAATGGCAAATTATAGTCTGTGTCATGGTGAGCAAATGGTTTTATCACAGCTGTACAAAACTTCAAAGCTTATGTAATCTCAGTGCCCTCGGCTTTCCCAGACCTTATTAGTATTTTCTGTAGCCTTATACTTATTACGTAAACTTAATACTGTTAATACTGTACGTGATAATGACAGAACATCTATAGCGCATTCCATGCATTTTCCTTAAATAAATTTTTCACACAGGTATTAGCCACAGTAGAGGGTTAGAAAAGTATTGCCTGAAACTACAGAATGGGCGATGGAATTGTCAGATACTGTTAATGCAGTCTCACATGCGAAGTGGAACACCATGCAACCACTATATTTACCACAACCCACAGCACAGACACGGAAAACTATCGGAGAATGTTTCGAACAGAATTGACAGTTTCCACACTGTATCAGAGCTCTCGACGAAAAGCATTTGTGGTTAAGAAGCCAACAACCAGTGGTTCATCATTCTAAAACTACTGACTTACATATTCTGCAGTGCTAATGGCTACCCTCGATGCGCAAACAAGTTAATCACTATTGATGTGGAGGTCAATCGGCAGGTTTAGCCATGAGAATATTTTTTCTACATCTACCTCTACAACCATACTCCGCAAGCCACCCGACGGTGTGTGACGGAGGGTACCTTGAGTACCACTATAGATTTTCCCTCACATGGGTGTATGTGCTGTCCTTGAGGTTAGTTTATCTTAGTTTACGCAGTTCGTAAGCTAGGGACGGATAACCAAGCAGTTGAGTTCCATAGATTTACAAACATTTGAACCACAGGTACCAGACAGGTCAGGAGAAGACAGCGCTCTCCAGCTACTCGGTGGAATGTAGCGACCGAAAAATAAACGAAAAGGAAATACCATGTGAAATATTTTGACATAATCTAGATTCTTACACGTCTTTATCTGCTTTTATTGGTAGTCAGAGTTGTAACAGGAAGATCGTCTTATACTCATCTAAATTTTACGCGCGCGCGCGGACACACACACACACACACACACACACACACACACACACAGAGAGAGAGAGAGAGAGAGAGAGAGAGAGAGAGAGAGAGAGAGAGAGAGAGAGAGAGAGATGTGAGGTACCTGGTTGGGTCACGCGCCAATGTATTGGCGGGCGCCGCTATAGTGTTCCGCCAGCGAAGCGTGCGGCCTCCAGCCATTGACTGGCCGAGTAACAACAATGTGGGACTCCCCGATAAAAGGCACCTGGCGCCAGCAAACGGTCCGCAGTGGCGCGTGTCGGTGTGGAGGAATTGCCGGCGGTCGGCTGCCACAGTCCTCTGTGTGACGCTCGCTACAAAGCAGCGCGGAATTTTATATCACACAGGCAAATCTATACCAAACGTTCTTCACGGCGAGCCGAATAACTGTCGAAATCACGAGTGCGCACCTTATCGTTCAGTTTTCACAGAGCTCAATCTGAATAACGGGTCCCTCAACAATATAATTTTACAGGTACGTAGAGAGGGATATTAAGAAATTCCGAATACGCCGAGTTGAAGGGATGTCATAATTACGAATATACGTACGGATTATATGTGTATGTTGCTTGTAAAGTGTCTCGCGAAGCCATTTAGTTGGGTAAAAACAATGAATTTTAACGTAATGCTGAATAATGTAGTTTTACTGCATGAACAGTAAGTTAAGCTTCTTATTTTTCATCATTTTGCAGGGACTGCTAGTCAAAGGCGTGTTTGTCTAATCTGTTTGATTTCTTATTTTTAGACGTTATTTCACAAAACACTTAGCTGTTCTTTTATTTATTTATTTCAAAATGTTGCTATGAAATGCTTTGAAGAAAGATTGAAATCATACGATGAGCGACACTGCACTATATGGTTCGTGGGTTGAATCCTCTCATATTTTTCACTCACAATATGGCTTGTAACAATAAGCGTTTCATCTGATCTGCGATTTCTCGTTCATGGACTGGCGCTAGCATAGGCGTACCCAGGATATAATTTCGGGGGGGGGGGGGGGGGGGGGGTTCAGTGAGTGGACATTTTAATAACGTGTTTTCTTAATAGAATTGCAAACTGTTTATATTCCTTCCAAAGGGAGTCACTATGGTATAGAAACAAAATTTGTGAACTCCTTAAGAATTTACATATTCTTCAAATTAGGAACAGGGTAAATGATATGACGAAGATACGCTAATGCGGAACGAAACAAGGACGGGAATCAGAAAGTGCGTGCGTGATGTTTTCAATGGCTGCTGAAGCATTATCAGAGAAACACTCTAATTCAAAATTTTTGAAAGCTGTCGATGGCAAAAAATGTACAGGTGCTCCTTTACTATATAGGAACCTTGATTCATTTACATAGGAACATCGATAAATATAGCTGACATTGTAATACACCACTGTTATAGTAATTACTAATAGTGGGTCGAAAAATAGCTGAAACCTGTAAAGCACAGAAAGCTCTAGGGCCTGACACAGTCATTGAATCTCCATCATACACGATTTTACAATAATTTGTCGTGGCTACGTTGAGCAAAGAATTGTTGCTAGTGATTGGAAAACAGGCAAGTCACATTCATCTACAAGGAGGAGACAAATTAGTTTCTTTCACGGTGCCCTTAATTAACTGCTTTTTCAGTAGTAATCATCATAACTATTAATCCGTCTGTGAACAAGACGGTCAATTTCTACATCTACAAACCTCTGCAGTTAGCTACAGGACCATAATTTTTTACCAAGGTGTGCACCTCTTCGTCCGAAACACGATAGCCACAAATGTCTTCCTTCAGGGTTAAAGAAATGGGAATAGCACGGGGAGAAATCGGGATTGTATGGAGCCCGTGTAACGTCTTCCCAGACCTGTCAAAATGTAAGTGGACTTCATCCTGATACAATATTATGCGATTTTTTGTTAGCTTGTCAACATTTCGGGAGGGGGTGTTGTTGTGGTTTTCAGTCCGTATACTGGTTTGATGCAGCTGTCCACGCTACCCTGTCTTTTGGAAGCATCTTCATCTGAGAATACAAACGGCAACCCACATCCTTTTGAATCTGCTTACTATATTTGTCCCTCGGTCTCCCTCTATGATTTTTACCCCACACACTTCCTTCTAATGTTAAGCTGACGATTCCTTGATGTCTTGGAATGTATCCCACCAGCTACTATCCTCTTAGTGAGGATATGCCAGAAACTCCTTTTCTCCCCAATATCGTTGAGCACCACCTCATTACTTACGTGATCTACCCATGGGGAGGTTTGTAATGATTCTCCCTCGGTGTTGTCGTCAAGGTTTAAGTATCGCTATTGAAATTTAACAAGCTGGGTAATATTGCAATGAATAATTTTGAAGAGAACTATGCTGAGTAAAATATGAAAGATTCTGGCATCAGTATTTAGCGGTAGTAGTGGTTAGCATAAAAACAACACCAGAAAGTATCATTAAAAAAAAAGTGGCGGAATCCGCTGTTTACCTGCCGGAAGAAATCAGGTTGTACTGCAGTCATATCATTATAGTCGAACCTGTATGGAATAATTTTTTTTTTTTTTTTAACTGATGCTTGGTTACTTAAGCTTCGCATGCTAAAGTTTCATGACCCTGCTTGATTCCAGTTACAACTAGTGATGAAAATTACAAAATTATCGGACTTCATTGAACGAAAAGAAGAATTACTGCAGGCTTAGAAATAAAGTTAATACAAATTGCGCATAAGTGAAGGTCGCATCTGGAATGTTCTTAGGCAATCGCGAAGTGATTCGTAACAATGGCCAAGCATCATTTATTTTATACGTCTTGCTGGAAACAAAGATTACAAAAATGGGTGAAATTGGGGAAAGGCATTTTGAATGAAATAAATATTTCAAATGAACTGAAGTATTTATTATAATTAACAAATTATAAGTTCACAGTTACAAAGCCAATGCGGAGAGAGACCACATAAGATACGTCCGATTTATTCAACAGTAAGAAGACGAAAGACGACGAGCCGCGGTGGAGTAGCCGAGCGGTCTAAAGCTGGGGAGTGCGCGGTTGCTCGCCGTGGAGGTTCGAGTCCTCCCTGGGGCATGGGTGTGTGTGTTGTCCTTAGGTCCTAGGTTTAAGTAGTTTGTAAGCTACGGACTGATGACCACGCAGTTTGGTCCGATAGATTTACAAACATTTGAACATTTTTGAAAGACGACGAGCGATTCCGTTTTCCCTCCATCCCGGTCAAAAAATTGAAAATATCTTTTAAAACAAAATAGAGATAGACTGGCAGAGAGAATGGGTGCTAGCGAAAAGCATCGCAGATATGATTTTAATTTAAAAAAAAAAAAAATGTTAAATGTAAAGCTATAGGTTGAACCCCAGAAACCCCCGCTGACTACGCCCATGGATGCCAGTGTTTCGTGTAACAGGCCACGACGTTTATTTATTATTTAGGTAGTACATCCCAAGCCGCCGTTATGAAACACAGTGTTGCCTGCACTTTACAAGCCTAGAAACCTGTTTGTCATACATCAGGGACAAATTACCTCGCCGGCCGCGGTGGCCGAGGGGACTGCGGCGCGCCAGTCACGGTCTGCAAGGCCACTACGGTCGGGGGCTCGAATCCCCTCTCGGGCATGGATATGTGTGCCGTCCTTAGGATTAGCTAGTCCATAAGTAGTTTGTAAGTTTAGGGACTGATGACCCCGTAGTTAAGCCCCATAAGCTATACAAACATTTGAACAAGTTACTTCACCAAGGCAATGTTTTCCCGATCACAGTGAAAACAGTTCTGTCCTTATCTGTTACATTTCTAGTGTTCAATGTTTTTGAAGCGCACTCCACGGTTACTTGCAGCGGGGTATGGTGGTACATCGCACTGTGGCCTTTTATTCTGAGGCACGCGTAAGCACAGATCGAAGTCCTCTGCGTGACGGTACCTCGGCCGTTGTTTACGTTTAGCGAGCAAGACGGGCTGGTCGCAGATAAGTGGACTGCGCCTGGCGATACCTCCCGGGCTGGCCTACTTCTCCTCGTAAACAAACAGCCGGCGGGGACGAGTCGATAACTCGCGAGTCAACAGGCTGCAATGTGTCTCCATTCGGATGCAAATCTGCACAAAGGAGCTGCTGGCGTGGGGAGGGGAGCCTTGTGCCGCCAACACTCCCACGGTATTCCTTAGCGTTTGAATACACCGAGCTAGGTGACACGGAGGTAACAACTAGGGCGACTAACTCTCCCGTATTGTACGTATTCTCCTGTAATGTAGCCCCTCTTTTTTTTTTTTTTCCTCGTAATTCTCCGGTCTCCATTATTGACCGTCTGTCTCATATATTTCGTCAGTGAGCGCTGTTAACGATACACTAGAGTCCCGAAAACTCGGTCTAATTCGGACCGAAGGTTGGCCGAGTTTGTGAAAATTCCGGGTTATCGGGAACGGTGTTAAAAAAGAATAGGTAGTATTTTTTTGTTATAAAATACTTTCTAATTTTACTTTAAAATACAATACAAATGATGGACAACAGTAACAAAAAATAAATTTAAGAAAATTCTAAGAAATGATATTCTTACTTACGAGTACTTGCTCTAATTTACATTTAGAAAACTACTTTAAGAAAGTATGCAGCCTTGAACAATGAAAAGTATAAACAATAGTGATTTACTTCATAAAAGATATTCCACTAAAATTCCCATCACGCCTAAGCTGAATTTTAAAAGGTACTGTGAAAAGATGCACTCCCATAATTTTGATCACGACGGTTTTTTAATGGGGACATACTGCACACTCAAAGGATTTTTAAATACAGAGTAGGTGGCAGAAGAAAATATGTCTAGACTCATTTATAGCATAGCCTGTAAACGTTACACGCTACGATTTCAATTCTACCTTACATTCTGCCAGCGCGGAATAATTCCAAAGGGTACAGTACGAGTTACCCGGATTCAAAAAAATGTTTGTTAAGCTTATGGGACTTAACTAAGAGGTTATCAGTCCCTGAACTTACAAACTACTTATCAACTACCTTATACTAAGGACGGCACAAATGTCCATGCCCGAGGGGGGATTCGAACCGCCGACCGTAGTGGCCGTGCAGACCGTGATGGAGCGCCTTAGCCCCCTCGGCCACAGCGGCCGGCTTACCCGGATTGCCTGGTTACTGAGTGCCGAGTTTTCGGGACTCTACTGTACTTGGAATTCTCACAACAATGTATCTCGAAAACGTTTTTATAATAGTCGATTACTGTTTGCGTTTCTATGGTCTTTGGAATGCATGGGACGGCAAAGAAAATGTTTGTTTTTTGGTCAATACTGCCAACTTAAAGATACGCTCATGTCGTACCAATCAGCAGTTAACGTTTTTAACACCTCAAACGGTACGGTGCGGGTCGGATCCGACCCAGCCGTTTAATTTTTCCCCTACACTGCTCTACTCGCTCCGTTGAGATAGTCGAGCCTAGGGACTGATAATCACAGTAATTGAGTCCCATAGATTTAAAAACATTTTAACATTTTTGTATTCAATAATACTCACTGTGAACGTATATCCACACAAAACTCGTCGAAGAGGCAGCAAGTCGGATGCGATCCGATCGTACCATGTATTTCGTCTCCAACCACCGTACGCCTGATGGTGACACCATAACAACACACGGAAGTAATCCCTCGCGAAAGCGTTTTCTAGAGACAGTGGTGTTTAAACAGAAGTGTTTAAGTTTTTTCTCATCTGACTCACGGAACACATTTCGCAACGTTTCGCAAGATCCTGTAGTAATAAGTTTTTTACATATGTTTGGCATATTTTTCTAGAATTTACTCCACAAATGAGACTTATTAATGACGTTGTACTTAAAAAAAAGTTCTCTCATATTATAGAGCTACCCCAAAATATTATACATCAGTAAAACTAAGCAAAGTTTTTCTGATTATATACCCCTAATGTCATGCATTCCAGGGTAATACCTGTAGTTGTATAGTTGAAATTTACGGGGACTAAATTCCCTTACAATAGTCAGGTTTTTCTCATCTCCGTTAAACCCGCGATCAAAAGTTGGTCACCCTAGTCTCATTGGAGTCTTATTCAAGAAGCTTTTAGAAAGTATCCTGCAGTCACAATGAACCAGGTGACTGATGAATTGCCGCGCAGAATGGCCTCTTGGTCTAAGGCGTCATGCTACGGACTGGGTGGGTCTGCATGGCCACTACGGTCGGGGTTCGAATCCCCCCTCGGGCATGGATATTTGTGCCGTCCTAGTTCGTAAGTAGTTCATAAGTAGTTTGTAAGTTTAGGGACTGATGACCCCGTAGTTAAGTCCCATAGACTATACAAACATTTTTGAAACGGACTGGGTGGCCGTTCCTGCCGGAGGTTCGAGTCCGTCGGGCATGGGCGTGTGATTGTCCAGGGTGTAAGTTAGTTTGTAAGTCTAGAGACAAATGACGAATAGGTTTACAAGCATTTGGACTAATGGATTGAATGGTGAATTCGTGTTATAAAAGGAAAAAGGCACGTTGGGAATAATAGGCATATTGCACTTCCTCGCAGATTAAAATTGTGTGCCGGAACCGGGATTCGAACCTGGGACCTTTACCTTTCGCGGACAAGCGCTCTACCGACTGAGCTATCCCGACACGACTCACGATGCCGCCTCACAACTTTACTTCCGCCAGTACCTTGCCTCCCACTTTCCCAACTTCACAGAAGCTCTCCTGCGAAACATGCACGACTAGCACTCCTGGAAGAAAGGATATGGTGGAGACATGGCTTAGCTACATCCTAAGGGATGTTTCCAGAATGAAACTCTTCAGCAATAGGCATATTGTTTATTGAAGTGGCTTGGGTGTCTCTGTCTCTGACAGAGTTGTTTTTCTTTTTTACACTCTCTTGGATTCGCTCAATGTACATGTTTCTGATCAGTGAACATCTACAAATCACTCTCAAAGGAGTTTGTGGCATTGTCAGTGATCATTGAATAACTCCGGAGAAAACTGAAATTTTGTGCCAGAGTGGAATTCTAACTACAGGTATCCTGCTTACTTAGCAATTGGCACACAATTAATAGCCATATTACCTGTCGTAGAGACGATTTTTTTGTATGTTTCAGCCTGTGTAAATGAGTACCACCCAAGCCTGAGCCGTACACCGTCGATTTTTTTCTGCTTACTAATGACATAGCTCAACAGAAGACGACTTGACGCTTCATTGAAATACATTTCAAACAAACGAGGACAACTAGAACGAACTAATTCGTAGTATTCACAGTTGCTAGGCAGCTTGAAGTACGTATATTTTCATCCAGTTACTTGCATGTATCTTGTAGCGGAATGATATACCGTCTTGGCTAAGCAGCCTTCTTATTTAGAACATCAATAAGGCCTCGTGCGGCACTCTATATACTAGAAAGCGTGCGAAGTAACACCGGTTGACGGCAAGATTTAAAAAAAAAAAAAAAAAAAAAAAAAAAAAAAAAAAAAAAAAAAAAAAAACCACCTACGCTATTCTGGTAACATGACTTGTCTATGAAGTGGCAAAGGAAACGAAAATATTATTTTTTAATTTTTAAACAAACTCTTTTATTTCACCGCTGAATCTTGCCGAAGTATTTGAAGACATGTGACTCCTCAACCACGCTGAACTGCACAACGACAAGAGAAACGGTTTGTTTGTCAAAGGAGTGCCTCGTTTCGCTGGCGTCAGAACTAACGTTTCTACACAGCGTCTTCTTTTTCCATGCAAACAGTAGTTCTTCTGCACGTGCTGCCCAAACAGCTCGCTCTAGCTACACTCCGAAAGTGCACGGTCATCGCGTCGAATATATTTCTGACTTACTCCAAGGAGATGCCACGAGGTTCTGATAACGGATTAACTTCGAACTTTGTATACTTTCAGTAGTCCATTAGAGTAACACGATTTCTACAGTATTAAGACGTACGCCGCGGTGGAGTGGCCGAGCGCTCTAAGGCGCCCTACTGCGAAACGCGCGGTTGCTCGCTGTCGGAGGCTCGAGTCCTCCCTCGGGCATGGGTATGTGTGTTGTCCTTACCATAAGGTAGTTTAAGTATTTGTAAGCCTAGGGACTGGTAACCGCAACAATTAAGTACCTCAGATTTACACTTTTGAACATTTTATAAAGACGTACTACGTGTTAATTTCAAGAAAATCGCAAGAGAAATTTTAGAGTTCCGTAGCTGGTGGATCTTTGGACCTGATTCTGCACAGTATTTCTTTTATTTAACCTATTTTACCATTGGTCATGTCATTTCACATAGATTACATTTTGAAGGTAATATAACGAAAAATATGCATTTGCAGCAACTTTTATTGAATTCCAATGTTATTTATTTCATAATTTTTATTACTTTATCAAGTATTTCATCTGTAAGTCTGCGTGGCCGCTCCCGCCGGAGATAAGAGTCCTCTCTCGGCCATGGGTGTGGATGTGTTGGCCTTAGGATAGGTGTAAGTTGAAGTGGTTTGTAAGTCTAGGGACAGATGAGCATGGTAGGTTTAGGAACATTTGAACCTCTTCGACCATCGACAAATAAACGAGTAAACGCACTTATTTTGTACCAAAATTGAGTTAATTCTCGTTTCAAATGTTCAAATGTTTGTATAGTCTATGGGACTTAACTGCGGGGTCATCAGTCCCTAAACTTACAAACTACTTAGGAACTACTTACGAACTAGGACGGCACAAATATCCATGCCCGAGGGGGGATTCGAACCCCCGACCGCAGTGGCCGTGCAAACCGTGACTGGAGCGCCTTAGTCCCCTCGGCCACCGCAGCCGGCAATTCTCGTTTCTTCGACCACTGTGGGTGATGAAAGTCATGAAGATTCAGAGCTGGACGCATTTACAAAATGTTAAATGTATTTGCAATACATAAGCAAAAAAAACTTTATATGTTTAAAGCTCTATATTTTATTGGTAATTCAAGATTTTCTCGAAATTTTACGAAGTACTACGCCAAAACACTTGCTTTAGTGATACGAACGTCGTGGTCTCCCTTTGTATGGTTAACATGGGTATCGAATATAGAATCTCGGAAACACATTTTCGCTGTCTATGACCTTGATTGATTCTTGCAACACGATCAGTTGTTGGTTTCAGAGTTGTACCGATCTCGTCAACACAGGGAAATTACCTTAACATTTGCTTTTACAAAATGGTAAGAAAATCGTTGAAGATATATATAGGTGCTTTTTTATATATTATTTTATATATTATATAGCAGTTTTCAAAAAAGCACCTATCTAGGATATATGGCTGTTGCCAAACAGAGCTATTTTAGTAATTTCGAAAATTACATTAAAATAAATTAAAAAAACTATTGGCTCGCTATTTCTGCAGGATAATCTATGAAAACAGCTGCTGTGTTCTCAAACCACAATGTACTAAATAGCTGTATTCGTATTCCAAATAAGATGCTTCTAGTCGAGCATTCCATACATTCGGTACGAAGATGCTCGTTGATGATTGGTGCACTTAAAAGACGTGCATTAAACTTGTGTATGAATCATCTGATGATAAAAAAACCGAAAGGTGACCGCCAATGTGATTGTAACTGGTGTACAGTCTCCCATATTAACAATTCTCGGACTAATTTGCTTGGCGCCGGTCGGGAATGGCCGTTTGCTCTAAGGCGCCTTGCTGCTTATTGCGCGGCTGCTCCCAGTCGTCGGTTCGAGTCTTCTCTCGGGCATGGATGCAATCCCGGCGGTTCATATTTTTTAAGAGTGGGTAGGTGTCCAAATGATGCCCCCCTCTAATCCTCCCCCCCCCCCTGTTGTCAGTAATCTCTATACATAAAAATACGTACACATACCTGACAAAGAGTGTCATTTTATAACAACTGATACTAATTAAGAAAATGTTAATGTTTTATTAGAAAGCTAAGTTGCTGTACTATCTATCACATGTCAGAAAATCAAGTCTTTAACACGTTCGGGACGATTGACTGGTGATTTATTTTCACTTGAGTTTCACTTCTTTTGTGGGGTAAATTGAATCTTACGTGCCCAACAGTACGATATATAACAAGAAAACAATTATATATCACGGTATCAGTATAATTTTGACGTCACGCCACAGTGGCAACCGTAGGCTGCTAAGATAGTGGTTTCGTGGTAGGCAAACCCGCATAACAAACAATAAGCAACGAATCTCCAACTATGTCGCAAATTGTTGTTTTCCTATTTGAAATCATATTTTAACAGTATATTTTATATTCTGATCTATTTTGTAACGTTACTAATTTTTATTTTTTATTTTCATGGAATCCTTCCCGTTCAAATTTAGACAAGTGAGTTTAAGAAAGTTGGGGACAAGTAATAATCCATGTAATGAATCTATTTATTATACAGGAAAATAGTTACGTATAAAAACAACTGTAAATACATGAAGAAAATCCGCTAATTGAATGAAAATCACTTCCACTTACGTATATACATCTGTATTCAAAACAACCCTACATTTCAAAACTTCAGTGAATACACATGAGACTGAAAACGTATTGACTATAGATACATAATTTATCTAAATGTACAAGAACAAACGAACAGAATTATACTAAACGACATACAAGTCCAGGACGTAGCCAGAGGCGTTTCGACCCCCTCCCCAATTTCGTCAAAAAGCCCAGGCCCATGGTACTTCTGAAAAAAAGATAAAAAAAATCTTCGCTATGTCCCTGGGAAATGGGTCTTATGAGATAATTTACCTTTTAGAATGAAAAGTATCCAAATGGTGGAGTAATGAAGATGAGTAGTCGAAGAGCTGGACAAAATCAGTTGATACTTTAACTCAATGACGAACCAGCCTCAATGACAGCAAACTGTTCACTGAGGGCCTGGCTAGAGTGTTCCTTTTAACCTGCAAGCCGGACCGAGCCTATGAGCCTTGGTCACGTGAGAGTTCATTGAGGCCACACAGGCGTGCGCCGTCCGGGAGGCAAGGTGGCCCTCACATCCCAGTGGCGTGAACCGTCACGAACGTGTTAATCCGTATGCTTTCTTCAAAATAGAGTGAGATGCGTTATGAAACCAAAAACTCACGCAGAATGAAAGTTAGGCATTTTTTATTTTCACAAGTAATGGAAAACTTGTAAGGAAAACATAAGTTGATAAAACGAAGTGGGTTGGTCTCATATGCCGTCAACGGTTTTTACAGCGTGAAAACCCCCTTTCTCCTAGCCCGGCCCGACCGGGAGTTGCCATCATCGCGCTGCTCAGTGTAAATAAATATTCCTTGAAATCAAGAGAGGGTACTTTACCCACTCTCAATTTTTTGAGATTGAATTTGCGTGTACGAGGTGTTCAAAATTGTAATTCGACGTTATGGATAAATAAGATTCAGTATCACTTCACGAGTTTAGTTTTCTGAAGCTTTCTACGTACTTAAAAAGGAAGAAATTGATAAAGCCAGATTTCATTCACTTCTTTAAACTTTATTCAGAGTCGCACTCACTTTCACCAGTTGGCATTCGACCATTTTGTGGCAATAGTGTGGCTTCGCATATACACAGTGATCGTTAACCCTCGAGTGGTCGCATCAGTTTTTGTAACATTAGTGGTTGCGTGTTTGACTCTCTCAACCTACCATCATTTTCATTAAAGGTGTGAAAAGTTCTGCCAAATTATAAGTTTATATTGATTTTTTAATTAATGGAAATACAAATTTTAATATCTGACCATTATTTCTAGCGATACAGTTCCAAACCTAATTAAAGAATCCTACTTTGTCTCTCTCGCGTCTTTGTGTTCTTTTCAACTTGTCGTCAAATCTCACGCTTCTGAGGAGAAATAAGAACCGTCTGTACGGCATGCAACCTCTAAGGATCATCATATCAGTGCCATATTTACTCCAAAGTTCTTCAACATTTATTTCCACCCTTCAAGCCAATCAGTATAACAATCCCATTGAGAGCATATATCTCTTCCCTAGAAGTTTCCTTCCTACCTCTCTCTAGGATAGAGGTTCTGTGGTATTAAGGTTCTGATATGCAAATAGGTGTATTCCACAAATGAATCAACTATATGTGCACTAACAATCTTAATGAATTCTGTAAGCCGGCCGCGGTGGCCGAGGAGACTGAGGCGCTCCAGTCACGGTCTGCACGGCCACTACGGTCGGGGGTTCGAATCCCCCCTCGGGCATGGATATTTGTGCCGTCCTTGGTCTTAGCTAGTTGATAAGTAGTTTGTAAGTTTAGGGACTGATAACCCCGTAGTTAAGTCCCATAGACTATACAAACATTTGAACATTTTTTGAATGCTGTAATACCATGGTAATACCCTTAGCACACCTCTTTGGTTCAGGCAGATTTTTTTTATTATATTCTTTGAGGGCGTTGTCGCCGTTTCGGCTCATAGACTTTCCTTAGATCACTTATTTTTGCTGTCCTTATGCACAAAATACCCACACGTAAAATCAAAATTATCATCACCATCTTCATCTTCATGACGTTGAATTTCTTCTTCAATATGTGTACGTCATCCTCCCTCTAAAGGAACTACTAGGCCTATTATCTGTCGTAACCTTGAAGTAGCAGCACATGTGTTGTTAGAAGAAATGGATGAAAATACGAAATGGAAAATGGCGTCTCTGCCCAACATTACTTGGCGACCGTAGAGACATCTATCGGTTGGTATGGGTAACTAGGGTCCGACGCACTACTGTCCCTACACGCTTGTCTTGAAACAGGTGTCTCGCATACGGCGGAAAATCCAAACCATTCAGGCAAAGATGGTGTTGCCTAGACTTGCTTGACCCGCCATGGCTGGTGCGGCCAACTATAGGAGACGTTTGGCGGCCGCTCGATACGGCGTCTGTGTTGGGGTTGACCCCTGGCTGTGCGGGTGACAAAGAGGGCCTGGCCAACTAGTGGCGGCCATTGTCTGCGACTGTCACCCGCCGACAAAGCGGCCATTCTCTGCCCGCCGGCTGCATTGTCCGCTGCCGTTTACCGCACCCAGCTGCTGACGTATCCAATACGCGATCCATACATCACCCTGCACTGCACACTCAACTTCTCTCCGTTCTTGCGCGGTTTTATATTGCACTCCTTACTTCTCAGTCGGTAGAAAATCGACAGCTTTCTTCAGAAAGTTTGAAGGATCAGAACTAAGCAGCTCCCTTAGACTGTCCGCGGATGATACTGTCGTTTATCGGTTAGTGAAGTCAACAGAGGATCAAAAGCAACTGCAAAGCGATTTAGACAAAATTTCGGCGTGGTGCGAAAATTGGCAATTGACACTAAATAAAGAAAAGTGTGAAGTAATACACATGACCACTAAAAGAAATCCGCTGAACTTCAATCACGCGATAAATCAAACCTTAAGGTCGTAGATTCTACCAAATACCTAGGAGTTAAAATTACGAACAACTTTGACTGGAGAGAACACATAGAAAATATTGTGGGGAAGGCGAACCAAAGGTTAAGTTTCATCGGCAGAACGCTTCGAAGATGCACCAGCTCCACCAATGAGACTGGCTACATCACACTTGTGCGTCCTCTCCTGGAGTACTGTTGCCCCTTGTGGGACCCTCACCAGATGGGACTGACGGAAGACATTGAGAAGGTTCAGAGAAGGGCAGCTCGTTTTATTCTATCACGTTAAGGGGAGGGGGAACCGTCACGGAAATGTTGCAAGAATTGGGGTGGAAATCATTAAAAGAAAGACGTTATTCATTGTGGCATGATCTGTTTGCGAAGTTTCAATCACCGACTTTTAGTTCTGAATGTGAAAATATTTTGCTAGCACCCACCTACTTAAGAAGACACGACCATCCCAATAAAATAAGAGAAATCAGATCGAAAACGGAACGATTTAGGTGTTCTTTCATCCCGCGCGCTAATAGAGAATGGAACGGTAGAGAAAAGTTATGAAAGTGGTTAATGAACCCTCTGCCAGGCACTTGAATGTGATTTGCAGAGTATCTATGTAGATGTAGATGTAGATGTAACGAATATACCACACCCCCCTGTATAATACTTGTGATGAGTATGAAGGAAATATATGTACTCTACTTCGCACAGAGGCAGTAACCAGCCTTTCTTGACGCGCTCCGCTCCCAAATGAGACTCGAATATACCCTATTACACATTCTGACATCAAATCTGAAGCACCCAGGAGAGGGAGGACGAAAAATGAAATTTGAAAGGTGGATATAAGATTAACATTAACAAGAGCAAAACTGGGGTAATGCAGTGCAGTCTTAGAAAATCAGGTGATGCTTAAGGAATTAGATTAGGTAACGGAACAATAAATGAGGTAGACGAGATTTGTTACTTGGGCAGTAAAATAACAAATGATGGTCGCAGTACAGAGGATGTAAAATGCAGAATGGCAATGGGTAGAAAAGCGTTCTTGAAAAATAGAAATTTGTTAACATCGAATATTGATTTAAGCCTAAGGAAGTCCTTTCTGAAGACATTTTTGTGGAGTGTTGTCTTGTATGGGAGTGAAACATGGACGATAAACAGAGCGGACAGGAAGAGGATTGAGGCTTTTGAAGGGTGGTGCTACAGAAGAATGCTGAAGATTAGGTGGGTGGATCGCGTAACTAATGAGGAGGTGTTGAACAGAATTGGAGAGAAAAGAAATTTCTGGCATACCTTGACTAAAAGAAGGGATAGATTGGTAGGACACATTCTTAGACATCAAGGAATTGTGAATTTAGCATTGGAGGGAAGTGTGTGGGGTAAAAATCGCAGAGGAAGACCAAGAGATGGATACAGTAAGCAGATTCAGACAGATGTAGGTTGCCGTTCTTATGTGGAGATGAAAAGGCTTGCTCAGGATAGGGTATTGTGGAGAGCTGCATCAAACCAGTCTCCGGACTGAAGACCACAACAACAATTACGAACAACTTAAATTGGAAAAAACACACAGAAAATAGTGTAGGGAAGGCGAAACAAAGGCTACGTTTCACTGGCAGAAAACAAGATGCAACAGTTCTTCTAAAGAAACTGCGTACACTATACTTGTGGGTCCTGTTTTGGAGTATTTCTGCGCATTGTGGAATCCACACCAGGTGGGAGTGACGGACGATTTAGAAAAAGTTCAGAGAAGCGCAGCTCTCCGTTCGACAGGCCTCGACAGGCCCACTGGGTACTGACCGGCCGCCGTGTCATCCTCCGCCCGAAGGCGTCAACGGATGCGGTGTGGAGGGGGACGTGGTTAGCGCCCCGCACTCCCGGCCGTTATGTCAGTCTTCGTGACAGGAGCCGCTACTTCTCCGACAAGTAGCTCCTCAGTTGGCCTCACAAGGGCTGAGTGCACCCTGTTTGCCAACAGCTCTCGGCGGACCCGGACGGTAGCCAATCCAAATGTTAGCCCAAGCGCGACAGTGCTTAACGGCCCTGCTTCAGTTGATACACCGGTTCCCTTTAGATCACCGAGAAGTGCAGCTAGTTTTGTATTATCGCAATAAAAAGTCGTATGGCATGAAAGGCTTGGAGACTCCGAAAGACAGGTTCAGCCGCCGAATTGGAAAGGTTTTCCCTGTCCCTCGCGCCCGCAGTTACCTTTTGCTTCGCGAAGTGTGAGAAAATGTTCAAATGTTTGTTAAGCTTATGGGACTTCACTACGGGGTCATCAGTCCCTAAACTTACAAACTACTTATCAACTACCTTATACTAAGGACGACACAAATATCCATGCCCGAGGATGGGATTCGAACCCCCGACCGTAGTGGCCGTGCAGACCGTGACTGGAGCGCCTCAGTCTCCTCGCCTACCGCGGCCGGCGAAGTGTGAGAATTGTGTGTGAAGTGTTCCGGGACTGTAATGGATGCGTGTGTAGTGTAGTGTCGTTTTGGAGAGGATGGGAGAAGGAAGAGGTAGAAACCAGGTACCGGTACATACCCTACTCCTCTCGGAAAACACTAAGGGGGCCGCCGAGCTAAACGTCCCCATCTGATGGACGGATCAGTAGCAAATGTCCCATGCCCTCACTTCAAGAGCCACTGCGGAGAGGTTTGGAATTTAATCCAGGACATTGGTCAAAGACTGGTGATCAGGGACATTGCACTACCACCCCTCCTATCCCTATGCCGTAAGGTAAAGGGAAAATTGCCAACAGCGTGTGATGTACCCGGACGTTTACCGATCTGAGTACTGGCGACGACTTGACGGTACGTAACTTCGGTGATCTGGCGGGAACCGGTGTATCCACTGCAACACGGCCGTTGATATAAGAGCGAGAGTTCGTGGAAATCATTAAAAGAATGGTGTTACTCGTTGCGGCGAGATCTTTTCGTGAAATTTATTTCACCAACTATCTCTTCCGAAAACGAACATATTTTTTAGCACCCACTTACATAGGGAGACACGATCATCATAATAAGAGGAACGATATCGTAAAAACGGAAAGATTTAGGTCTTCCATTTCCGTGAGCTATTAGAGAATGGAACGGTAAAGAACTATCATAAAAGTGGTTCGATGAACCTTCTGCCATGCACTTGAGTATTTATGTAGATGCAGAAACATTGTGTATTATTGGAGTATTAAATACTCAAATTTACGTTAAACACTGCAGCTCATCTACTAGTAGCAAGTTTAATCCCTTCTGGCCTGGATGCATGCGCTGGAAATTTCATTAAGTCCTTATCCTCTCCAGAGGCAAGCATGCCCACAATTGGTACTTAATATCTGGATGCCGGCTGTGTATGAAGTTCACGTCGAATTAGTCTCGGATAGGCACAGAAGAGCCAAAGAAACTGGTACACCTGCCTAATTCGTGTAGGCCCCCGCAGGCACGCGAAACGCCGAAACAGGACGAGGCATGGACTCGACTAATGTTTCTAGCTCCAGCCCCAAAATGGTGACTTCGTAAGGAAAGTTGGTGTCAGGACCTCTCTTCTACACGCTTGTGTTCGATAAGTTGAATTTAGGCAGAGCGGGATGTGTGCCTTGATGGCGTAATCGGTTAAGACGACCGCAGGTCCGAAGCGGGAAATCCGCATTCGAATCCCGTTCTAGCTTACATTTGCAACTTCGCCATTGAATTTATTTCATTGCTCCGCAACAATCGAGATGTTCCAATATTTCAGACTAATATATTGTCCGGTGTGCTTTAGTTTGCCCGTTTGTCTTAAATCTTTCCCCCTCTTACTATTCATAATGCTAGAATGGCTTCTAGAGTTACCTTAATGAACAAGTATCCCTGTCTTCTGCAGGCTGCTTCACATTTTCTGTTGTTCAAAATGTTTGTTGCGCTTAGTGCGCCTCGGTTGCACAGTGGTAGAGTGCCAGACTACAAATCGAAAGGTCGCGGGTTCGATCCCCGCCAGGTCCTAGGATTTATATCTGTCAGTTTCCACTTCTTTCACCTCTGGCAGTATTGCTAATGTGAAAAATACCGAGTAGCACCGTGGTTTGGAAGCCACGTTAAACTGCAGGTCCCCCTATAACTGGCTGGGTAAGTCAGTTCGAAGGTCGGAGGAAGGCAACGGCATACCACCTCCAAACAGGACCATGCCTAGTAAAGCAGTGTGGTGTTCAAACCAATCTTCGGATTGTTGACTGCTTTACCTTAAGGGACTTAACTGAGTCTCTACTCTAATTTCTTCTCTCTTTTCACATCTAAGGCAACTGCAGTCGGCCACTATGGTCGGGGTTAGAATCCCCGCTCGGGCATGGATATTTGTGCCGTCCTAGTACGTAAGTAGCTCATAAGTAGTTTGTAAGTTTAGGGACTGGTGACCCCGTAGTTAAGTCCCATAGACTATACAAACATTTGATTTGCAACTGCAGTGGTAGAATGTCACAGACCACAGTTTTTTTTTTTTTATGACTGAAGCATCGAATCGTGCGGTTCAGAACGGTCAAAGATGATCTTTATTAGTACGTTCGTTACCAGTCTATGAACATGTGTTTGCACTGATTAAAAATGGTGACTTCAGAATAAGGAATAATAAGGATAATGCAATGAAACGGGTTAAGCACAGCCTAGTAGACTGTTTTCAGCATCATTCTCTTACACTGCAGCGAAGTGTGATTATTAAACTTCTTGCCGGACGGGACTAACGCATAACCTAGCCACATTTTCACATTATCCTTTGTACCAGGAGTGTTGGTTCAAAATGTTCAAATGTTCGTTAAGCTTAAGGGACTTAACTGCGGGGTCGACCGTCCCTAAACTTACAAACTAGACACAAACATCCATGTCCGAGGGGGGGGGGGGGGGGATTCGAACCCCCCGACGGCGGACAGCCGCGCCTGCCGCAACAAGGCGCTCCAGTACGCGCGGCTAATCCGCCGCTGCATTTCTGTTGTATTACTCGATTTAGATACTAGTGCTTACGAAATTTGTTGTACAAATGGCGGGAAAAGGAAACAACAATGATAACCGCAGTCGCGATGACGAAACAGGCGTGTCGAGCATTTAGACTGGCCCTGGATGCGAGCAAAGGCCTTATCGGAGGTTAGCGGCGACGTCGCGTTGCATAACTAGGCTATAACTCGGCTGTCGACACTGTCGACGC
The DNA here is from genome assembly GCA_026315105.1 of Locusta migratoria. Lineage (NCBI taxonomy): Eukaryota > Metazoa > Arthropoda > Insecta > Orthoptera > Acrididae > Locusta > Locusta migratoria. The sequence continues at coordinate 298,979,498 of CM048746.1, forward strand.
GTGACGGCCGAGTACCCTTTTACCTCCGGCTTCTTGCCGTCGGCAGTCGTATTTCAGACGCTCTTGTTTGCAAAGCGGAAAAAGTCGCCGGTTGGGCGACGGCGGTGGGAGTGGGGAGCTATAGCGTTCTCGCGGCGCAGAGAGCGACATACGGTTCAGTTTAGCGATGCCGGAGGTAGGGCGCGTTCGGCGATCTGTCCGCCCACCGCGATTGGAGCGGTTCAGTAGGATCTCGCGGAGGTTTCTTTTCGGACGCGGCGTGGTAGCTGTGACTGTGCGCTATAGCGACCGCGGCGCGCAGCTGTGCGACGCGGAAGCAGCAGTGAATGGACGCAGTGCGTGAGTGCGTGGCGCGCGGTTCAAGGAGAAGGCGCAGGCGCAAGCGCGCCCTACATCCCACATGGAGCGGCGGCGGGCGCGCGCCAGGACTCGCAGTGAGTGCTCACCTGCTGCCGCTAATAGCCAGCTGCAAGCTAGACGCCTGCAGATGCCTATTGAAATGAAATCTCTTTGCGAATTGGAAACATCTGCACTGGCGACTGTCATAAAAAAAATCGCACTAGCGTGTTCAACGGCCCACTTTAGATTTGTAGTTTTATAAGATTTTGCAAACATTTTGGACCAAAATAATAATCTGGAATTGTGGAACCTGCGACTGTGATGATTAAACAAATCAGAAAATAACAGCAACCAGTCACCTTTTTTACATATTTATTACCACAACCGGTTTCGAACTAATATTCACAGAATATATGACATCAACTGCGATTGGGCAAAGCTGAAAATGTGTACCCGGGTCTCCTGTTTTCTAGGCAGTTGCGCTGACCACTACACCACTCAGGACACAGTGATCACCGCACCTGCAAGGACTACCTAAGCCCGCCTCCCGTCAGATACACATTTGGGTACACATTTTCAGCTTTGCCCAATCGCAGTTGATGTCATATATTATGTGAATATTAAAGAATAACAACTGCAGGATCAGAAGTGACGTCTGTTCTTTCCGAACAGACGCCACATGTATATACGGTTTCGAACTGCCTGGCAGTTCATCATCAGGCTGTATACATGTTTTATGTTGTTTACAGCATTGTGGAACTCGTTTGGCTGTGGTGAGATAGAAAAAAAAATGTGTGAGCTTTGTCTTTGGCATTAAATTTCACTATTTACAAGTTTAAATTGTATTCCAACAGCTGCTTACAGTTGTTTGGCATTGCTGTTTGATTATAGGTGGTTCTTCAAGCGTGTTTGAAGAACCACCTATCATCAAACAGCAATGGCAAACAACTGTAAGTAGCTGTTTGGAATACAATTTAAACTTGTAAATAGTGAAATTTAATGCCAAAGACAAAGCTCACACATATTTTTTTTCTATCTCACCACAGCCAAACGAGTTCCACAATGTTGTAAACAACATATATACATACATACATATATATACATATACAACATGTATACCGCCTGATGATGAACTGCCAGGCAGTTCGAAACCGGTTGTGGTAATAAATATGTAAGAAAGGTGACTGATTGCTGTTATTTTCTGATTTATAAAAAACTAAATAACAAGATTGTCTGAAACCCATCATCATCATCATCATCATTAGAGACTGATTATGCCTTTCAGCGTTCAGTCTGGACCATAGTACCTCTAATAAAATTCCTCAATGATCCCCTATTCAATGCTAACATTGATGCCTCGTCTGATGTTATGCCTTTTACATCAAAATCATTCTGCACCGAACCTAAATACTTTCTTCTTGGTCTACGTCGACTCTTCTTACCCTCCGCTGCCGAGCTCATGAGTCTCTTAGGTAACCTTGCTTCTCCCATGCGTGTAATATGACCCCACCATCTCAGTCTGTTCGCTCTAACTACTTCATCTATGGTGTTCATTCCCAGCTTTTCTTTGATTTCCTCATTATGGACACCCCCCTGCCATTGTTCCCATCTATTAGTTTCTGCAATCATTCTTGCTACTTTCATATATGTAACCTCTACCTTATGAATAAGGTAACCTGTATCCACCCAACTTTCACTCCCATACAACAAAATTGGTCGAAAGATAGAGCGGTGTACTGATAACTTAGTCTTGGTACTTACCTCCTTCTTGCAGAAGAGAGTAGATCTTGGCTAGGGGGACCTACAGCTTAACGTGTGTTCCGAATCACGGTGCTACTCGGTATTTTTCACATGCGCAGTACTGCCAGAGGTGAAAGAAGTGGAAAGTGACAGATAAAAATCCTGTCGGCATTGAAATCGCGAATTTTTAATTCGGCGCAAAGTTCCTATTGATTCGGAAATGCGCAAGTGACTCCCGTTAATAAGAAAGGTAAAGGAACTGACTCACATAATTACAGGCCAATATCGTTGACATCAGTTTCCTGTAGAATTTTGGAGCATATTCTCAGCTCGAATATAGTAAATTTCCTTGAGACGGAAAAACTTCTTTCTGTGAATTAGCACGGGTTTAGGGAACATCGTGTGAAACTGTTTGCTCTCTTCTCACATGGCATCTTACGAGCCATGGATGAATGGCAACAGGCGGATTGTTTTTCTCTACTTCAAAAAAAGGCGTTTGACGCGATGCCACACTGCAGACTGCTAACGAAAATATGAGCTTATGGAATAGGTTCACTGATTCGTGACTGGCTGGAAGACTTCCCAAGTAATAGAACGCAGTACGTTGTTCTCGACGGCGAGTGTTCATCAGAATCGAGTGTATCGTTAGGCATGCGCCAGGGGAGTGTGATAGGACCGCTATTATTTTCTATCTATATAAATGATCTGATGGACAGAGTAACTTGTAATTTGCGGCTGTTTGCTGATGATGCTGTGGTGTATGGGAGGGTGTCGTCTTTGACTGTAATAGCATACAGGATGACTTAAAAGGAAAGTACTTAGGTTCGAACAATACACCAAAATCGTATAATAGATAATGTAAAGGTCCCTTATTGCACTAGTGATACTCTCGCATCTGCAAAACTCTGCAGTCGCCCATTAGAGGCCTCTGCGTGTGCCATGCCGCATTGCACTTTGACCTGACGGTACGCCAGTAGTGACGGTGCAGTGTGCCCCTGAAGTTGCGCTTTGTGACGTTATTTTTTTTAGTGAAGCATCAGATGGGTCGGCGATTGGTAATCAATCCTGCTAATGTATTGCAATTGGTTGAGATGAAATTAAGAAGAGCCCTTCTTCGTGAATACGGTCTTGGTGTAGAAGGAGAATGATTCACATGTTTTCTGGTATCTATTATAGTGCAGAAATATGAGCATAGATTAGAAACACTATAACAGATAATAGGTAACATGCGAATGATTCATCTTCTACACCAATACCATCTACACGATGAAGGTTTCTTCGTAACTTCACCTCAACCATTCACCCTTTATTAGCAGGATTGATTACCAATCGCCGACCCATCCGACACTTCACCACACCAATAACGTCACAAAACGCAACTTCAGAGGCACACTGCACCGTCACTACTGGCGTACCGGCAGGTCAAAGTGCAATGCGGCACGGCACACGCAGAGGCCTCTAATAGGCGACTGCAGAGTTTTGCAGATACGGGAGTATCTCTAGTGCAAATCATACGATTTTGGTGTATTTCTGTTTGTTCGAGCATAAGTACTTTCCTTGTTAGACAAAATTTCTAGTTGGTACGACTACAGAATTAGTAGTGAACTTTTTGATGCAGTCGTGTCGTTCAAATATCTAGGCGTAACATTGCAGAGCGATATGAAATGGAACGAACATGTAAGGACAGTTGTGAGTAAAGCGTACAGCCGACTTCGGTTTATTGGGAGAATTTTGGGAAGGTGTACTTCATCTGTAAAGAAGACCGCGTATTAAATGCGTGTATGACCACATCTTTAGTATTGCTGAAGTGTTTGGGACCCGCAGCAGATCTGTTTAAAGGAAGACATAGCAGTTCAGAGGTGAGCAGCTAGGTTCGTTACTGGTAGGTTCGACCATTGCGCGAGTATCACAGAAATGCTCTGGGAACTCAGATTGGAAATCGCTGGAGGAAAGACGACGTTCTTTTCGAGAGATTCTATTGAGGAAATTTAGCGGGCCGGAATTTGAAGCTGAGTGTAGTACGATCTTCCTGCGGCCTGTTTACATTTTGCGTAAAGATCACAAAGAGAAGAGAAATTAGGGCTCGTACAGAGGCGTATAAACATTCCTCCCCCCCCCTCCCCCCGTTCTTTTTTAAAGTGGAATAAGAAAGGAAATGCCTAGTAGTACTACAGTGTACACTCCGCCACGCACTTTACGATGGATTGCGGAGTATGTATGTAGATGAAATAAATTCCATGCCAAAGTTAAAAATTTGTGCGGGATTCGAACCCGGATTTCTCGCTTCGGACCGGCGGTCGCAGTAACCAATTTGCTTATCCAGACACGCTTCTGGTCCCGCCCATAACTACGATGGTAGTGTCTCCTGCCCATTACTTCCTCTCGCTCACAGATTTAACTGTAATTCCGCAAGGGATCGGGCGTATTTGTGCATCCCCACAGAAATTTTCAGTTACCTGTTAGGGGCATCCAGACGCTATTGAATTTCTTTCAGTGCTCTGTGACAGTCCCACTGTTTCAGTATTTCGAATGCATGAATTTACGACTGTTTGTGTCAATCAGTGGTGTCTATTCTTTCGGACATGTCTCAAAAAACGGACAATACACTCATAAAATCTTATTATTGGTTTTGGGTTACATCTTTGGTCATACCAATGCCCTAAAATCAAGTGCAGTGCAGTGCAGTGCAGCGCAGCACAGCACTTGGGTGTGGGTTAATGTGTTTTGAGTCATTGGTTGAGCGGACATTCAACACTTGCTTTTAAGGCATTAATTTGATGATGGGTGTAATTCGAAACTAGTAAGGCAAGAATAGAAATATTTTAAATCAACATAAAAGTGAATAAAGTTGGAAATCTTACTTTTACACAATAAAAATACCCAGATAGTGACTGATTTTGTCCATAGTTGAGAAGTTGTCGCAATTGTAATAGGCACGTAGTTTTTAACTAGAACATTTTTACTAGGTGTATAGTTTTTTACTGTTTGCACAATTTTTTAATTACTTGGTGCATATTTTTTTATTTAACTGCGTTCCTAGGTTTTTATTTAACATGTTGCGCAGCTTTTAAGTGTGTGTGTGGATTTCCTATTTAACTGCGTGCCTAGGTTTTTTACTTAACTGGGTGCGTTTCTTTTCCTTAGTTACCTTCAACACCGACATGCCATTAACTCAAGCAGTGTGCATGCGAGAATGGGTTAGTACACAAAAACATTTGCGATGTTTCGTCAACCTTGGCAATTATTTTTGCAATTTGCTCACTAGCAATCTCTTTGTGTTCACGAATTAAATGACTGGTTAATTTTTATATTTAACGGTTTGAATGCAAGAATTACGTAATCAGTAAATTTAGCCCAGGAAAAGTGAATGTTTGCAGTAATACTAGTTATCCTCGGCGTTTCACTGTCCCCGTTAATATACACCGATAAAACAAATATAGTAGTGCGCTAATGTTGGACCACTCAAATGGGTATATAAAATTCTGCTTTAAAAATCATTTTTAACAGGAGAAAAACCTTTACACTCTATGAACTCTGGGCGTTATATAAAAGACTTGGAAAGTTGCATGTGTTGCCTGACCCCGTGTGTGACCTTCCCCCCTAATAAATAAAATACTTTAAGCCGTCTATTTGTAATATTTACTAGGCTACAAGAATCGGGACATCAGTATGTCATCTTCAGCCTTTTTGGCCAATGTAAAGTGTCATAATGATGTGCCGAGACTGGTATCTTAATACTGTATTCAAAACAGGCCGCTGAAAATTTAACAGCAGACGACCCTAACCAACCTGCACAAAGATGGTCATACACATGCTCTGTAATACTTCCTCGGCATACTGCTGAAATTTTGTGCAGTTAATAACGAAATGTTGAGTTTTATCTGCTAATGATTCATAAATCCTGTTACAAATCTTGTCTGATAATCGGTAAGATCGGACTTCGTTTCACAGAAAGTCAAACAAATACAGCATCAACCTGGACGCTCTGACGAACTGTTTGGCGAGGTCTGTCTTTTCTCAAACGAATTTGTTTGGTGCTATCTTTGTTACCTTGGGTAAATATAAATTAGTGCGGACGTGTAGTACCAACATTCATGTAACGTTCAAAGGCGGTTTTCATGGTATGCCGCTTGACTGTCATTACGATCGAGTACTCGGGCATAAGTATACGAAACGACATGGAATTGAAAGATAACCGTGAACGACCTACTCTCCTGTCCGTCACTGTACAAGCTGTATGTGTAAATAGTGGATCTATTGTTATTTTGACAGTGAATAGTGAACCTGTGTATCCGTTATCTACGGCTCAAATTTTTGATTGCTTTGCCACAGTTAAGGGAAGTAACCTTGCGCGAAAAGCTAAAACTGGAAACGTAGTTGATTTATAATGCTTTACCTGTTCGAAAGTTATTAATGCCATTCATCTGTGACACTACACATTCGGCTGCTATCTTTATCTGAAGGTCGGCGTACCACCCGCACTGTGCCTTAGTTGTCTGTACAGCCAGTACTAGCAGAGTCTAACATACGAGTCGCCACACTCCCGGTGACTTTCTGCAGCTTCGCATCTCCAGCGTCGCCAAGCGTTAAAACAAAGTTGAATCATCACTTGAACGGAAAAATTTCACTTAGTCAATCTTTCCTTGACCTATTAAAAAGTTGATTAACTCTATCGAAACGAAAGTTTCCACGACGTTTTTCATTCAGCTTTTGTTGATCAAGTAAACTCGTTCAACTAAACTTGTGTGAACGCGCCTTTAACAACAGAAGCGGACCAACAGCGCTCCTGGTGACCAAATGAGCAACCACACAAAACTATAGACGACAGAAAGAGCTCAGCTCCCTTTTTCATCTTCGAAGAGTTCTTTTCTTTTTCTTTTTTTCTTAAGTTTTCTACATCTACATGGGATACTCTGCAAATCACATTTAAATGCCTGGCAGAGGGTTCATCGAACCACCGTTATGCTATTTATCTCCCATTCCATTTTCGAATAGCGCCCGGGAAGAAAGAACACCTGAATCTCTCTGTTCGAACTCTGATTTCTCGTATTTTATTCTGATGATCATTTCTACCTATGTAGGTGGGAGTCAACAATATATTTTCGCATTCGGAGGAGAATATTGATCATTGGGTTTTCAAAAATTAGACTACGCCGCAGCGATAAGCGCCGTTGTTGTAATGATTCCCATCACTGATCCTGTATCATTTCCGTATCGCTGTCTCCCCTGTATCGTGACAATACGAAACGAGCTGCCCTTCTTTGGACTCTTTCGATGTCCTCCGTCAAACCCACCTGATAAGGATCCCGCACTGGGCAGCAATACTCCAAAAATGGACTGACAAGCGTAGTGTATGCAGTTTCTTTTGTATTTCTGTTGCACGTTTAAGGATTATGCCAATGAAACGCAGTCTCTGGTTCGCCTTTTCCACGACATTATCTACGTATTCTTTCCAATTTAAATACGAAGTAATAGTCGCCGGCCGCGGTGGACGAGGGGACTGAGGCGATTCAGTCACGGTCTGCACAGCCACTGCACATCCCGCCTCGGGCATGAATATTTGTGCCGTCCTTAGTCTTAGTTAGTACATAAGTAGTTTGTAAGTTTAGGGACTGATGGCCCCGTAGTTAAGTCCCATAAGCTATAAAAACATTTGAACGTTTTTTGAAGTAATAGCAATTCCTAGGTATTTTGTGGAGTTTACGGCCTTCACTTTTGATTATCTTGTAAACAAAGTTTAAAGGATTTCTTTTCGTGCTCATGTGGACGACTTTACACTTCTCATTATTTAGAGTCAATTGCCAATTTTTACACCATTGTGATATGTTATTCAGATCGTTCTGTAGTTGGTTTTGATCTGTAGATGACTTTACGTGTCAGTAAATGACGGTGTCAACTGGAAACAACCTAAGAGAGCTACATAGATTTTCCCCTAAATTGTTTATGTGAATATGGAACAGCAGAGGACCAATAACAGTACCCTGTGGAACGCCCGATATCACCTCTGTTTTAGTCGATGCCTTAGCATCGATTACTACAAACTGTGTCCTCTCTGACAGAAAATGGAATCGGCCTGTGTATTAAACCTGCTTTAGTTGCGGGTAGTAGCTGTTCTTCTCCATATTGTCGCTGGTGGCAGCAGACAGGACAGGCTGCGGTTGTGCCGCAGGATGCAGGGCTGGGGAGCAGGAGCAGGTGTGGCTGGGGCGCGTAATCTGGTTAGGCCCCCGGCTGGCCCGCTCTCAGATGCGCTCGCCCTGGCGGCGGCGCCCTCTCAGCCGACACCGCCGCGCCGCGCCGTCGCAAACTCGATCACTTCACCCAGCCACGGGCGCTCTCCTTTCCGGCGGTGCCGGCAGCCGCGCCAAAGGCACAGCACGCGTCTCTTCCGTCTCAAAAGGAAGTTGCCACCAGTCGCAGGGGGTACATTTATTAACTACCGGTTTCAGGCTATAATTGCCCTTCTTCAGGTATCTCTATAGGGAGCAGTTACAGAATAACATGTAAGTGTAAATATTGCAGAAAAAAATCTGAGTACAAGCACAGAATTAAAAGGGCAAGAGATGATGATCATGTCTCCCTCGGTAGGTGATTGTAATAAGATACCGGGTGATCAAAAAGTCAGTATAAATTTGAAAACTTAATAAATCATGGAATAATGTACATAGAGAGGTAAAAATTGACACACATGCTTGCAATGACATGGGGTTTTATTAAAAAAAATACAATAAATGTCAGATAGATGGCGCTTCATCTGATCAGAAAAGCAATAATCAGCATAACAAATTAAGACAAAGCAAAGTTGATTATCTTTACAGGAAATGCTCAACATGTTCACCATCATTCCTCAAAAATAGCTGTAGCCGAGGAATAATGTTGTGAACAGCACTGTAAAACATGTCCGGAGTTATGGTGAGGCATTGGTGTCGGATGTTGTCTTTCACCATCCCTAGAGATGTCGCCGGCCGCGGTGGCCGAGGGGACTGAGGCGCTCCAGTCACGGTCTGCACGGCCACTACGGTCGGGGGTTCGAATCCCCCCTCGGGCATGGATATTTATGCCGTCCTTAGGATTAGCTAGTTCATAAGTAGTTTGTAAGTTTAGGGACTGATGACCCCGTAGTTAAGTCCCATAAGCTTTACAAACATTTGAACATTTTTTTTTTTTTAGAGATGTCGGTCGACCACGATACACTTTTTTTTTTTTTTTTTTTTTTTTTTTTTTTTTTTTTTTTTTTTTTTTTAATTCTTTATTATGGCTTTTGGTGACAGTGACCATACAGCCAGCGGTTATTACATTGACAACATTACAATAGAATCGAGATTCTTACAATATACAGCACAATATTAATAAGTATGTTACATCATATAGCCTTAGAATTAAAGTAGAAAAATAACATGTAAAGACATTAAACAATACATATTTAACAGTACGACAGATATTTGTAATACAATAAAAGTGCAGAAAGCATAGGACCAAATGAGAAGTGCAAAGACAAATAAAAGTCAAAATATAATATAAAATCACTTATGCAGTTTCCCGCTCTGCATGTTCAAGGTAAACACACTAGCTCTAAAATTAGAGCTGTATGCCAGTGACTTTGAGGTAGTCCTTCAGTAAAGTGTACTTAAGCTTGTCGAATCCATGAAGGAGGACAGTGACACTTGTGGGGAGGGGGTAACCCCTCGCGACCAGCGTTCGGTAGAATACACTTTGTGCGGCCGTGTACTTGGTGCATGCCAGTATGATGTGGTTGAGATCCGCCACTGCCGGTACATCTTTGTCGCAATGCCGAGAAGCGATGATTTTCAAACGGTGTAGGTGGGCAGGGTAACATCCATGCCCCAGTCTCATCCGAATGATAGACGTTGCATGACGTCTACTAAGCGTCATCGATGAAAACCACGGTCGTGAGGAGACATTTGGTTGTATAGCTGCCAGGTGTCCTCCCTTAAACACATGAGAGAGGTGCCATTCGTGGTCCCAAGTGCGATAGGCAGCTTTCCGAATCGTCGTTCGTAAGTCTGTATATGGAATCGGCGTGGGGCGTTGTTGTCCTTCCGTAATACTTCTCTTGGCAAGGCGGTCGATACACTTGCGACTTCAGGTAACCGCAAAGCCAATAATCGCACGGTCTGAGGTCTGGGGACCTGGGAGGCCAAGCATGGCGAAAGTGGCGGCTCAGCACACGATCATCACCAAACAACGCGCCCAAGGGGTCTTTCACGCGTTTAGCAATGCTTTTTTTTTCTTTGTTCTAATAAAACCGCAATTCATTCCAAGCATGTTGGTCAATTTTTACCCCTCTATCTACATTATTCCGTGATTTATCAAGTTTTCAAATTTATACTTACTTTGTGATCATCCGTATGTTCGCATTCGGAAGAGAAAGTTGGCCAATGAACGAATAACGCCTTTCTATTAATGATTTCCACCCCAACTCTTGCATCATTTCCGTGACTCTCTCCCCTATATCGAGATAATACAAAACGAGCTGCCCTTCTCTGAACTTCGGCCGGCCGCGGTGGTGGGCAAGGGGACTGAGGCGCTCCAGTCACGGTCTGCACGGCCACTACGGTCGGGGGTTCGAATCCCCCCTCGGGCATCGATATTTGTGCCGTCCTTAGGATTAACTGGTTCATAAGTAGTTTGTAAGTTTAGGGACTGATGACCCCGTAGTTAAGTCCCATAAGCTATACAAACATTTTTTTTTTTTTTTTCTCTGAACTTCCTCCGAATCGTCTGTTTGTCGCACCTGGTGAGGATCCCACAATGCGCAGCAGTACTCCAAAATAGGACGCACAAGCGTCTTGTAGGCAATTTCTTTAGTAGAACAGATTTTTCATTATTCGTTCCATGGTGGCACTTGTGTTTGAGATTATAGTAGTTTATACGGTAGTATACGACTCTGTTCGGCGGTTAGTATACCGATTTATGACGCTGTTTGGCAGGTAGTATGCGGGTTCTGCATGCTTAAAATTCCATTTTGTTCTAAGAGCAATGTGTTATATGACCCTTACATCTTATTACTTTATTTCCCTTTCTCTTTTTATGCCCACTACATGGTTTCATCCAAATATGCACATATTAACAGCTTAGTTTCATGTTCTAGCGTAATCTCTGCACTTTATGTTCAGTGTTATCACACCACGGCTCGAGTGAACATATAGAGCACAATTAATGTAACTAACTACAGTTTTTCTTTGGTGTGAACATAATTATTTTTATAGTACCTTATATCACAATACAGCAGTATAGTATATTAGTATTTCAAATTTTTACACTTTTCAAGAACGGTTTATATAAATGAGATCGAAAACGGAAAGATTTAGGTGTTCCCTTTTCCCGAGAGCTATTAGAGAATGTAACTGTAGAGAAATATTATAACAGCGGTTCGATGAACCATCTGCCACGCACTTGATGTGACTTGCCGAGTATTTATGTAGATTAAATACTTCGGTATTAAGAACTAGCGTAGATGTAGTAAGGCTAATAGTGAGGTAATAGACTTAAATAAGGTGTCTGTCATAGCATACCAAAGTGGTTAACTAGGAGGCAGCTTAAAAAGTTCTATAAATACGTAGCTAGCAGCAATTAATAATGAAATCTGATGGAAAGACAAATCTGTGTTCAAATAAGTAAAGGAGCTTTCTGGAAGTAGGTGGTGTAGAAGGGCAATGGGTATTAAGTAAATTGTACCATTTTACATTTAATTAAGTCTCTATAACAATGACAGTGACGTATAGTATAGCATAGCATAGTTCAGTTCTAAACCATGTTCAAATAACCAAACTTTATATAGTGGGGGAGGGGGCAGATAACTATAAAATCAGAACACCAATATTATAACCCAACATGTAATGACTAATGGGGGAGGTAGAGGGTAGTTGTTGGGAGTAGGACAGGAAGAAATAGTTTTATTATCTGGGCACATTGGATGGCACTTTTTACTAATTTAGGTGTTATTTTTAACCGATATTGTTACTTTTTTGACAACAATAGTGTTACTTTTGCTAAAGTCAGGTTATTTTGTTTGCAGATCCATTATTTTAGTTACGTACCAGCTACAGCTCTTCATTTTCCGTATAATTTATTTTTCCAGTTTGGGTGCTGCTTTTTTCAGTTTAAGTGATTTCTGCTGATACGGTGCTGGTATTTACAAAATAAGTTGCTAGTTTGATTTTCTTTTTGTCGAATTCCGTGTAATTTTTTCTGTCGTTTCAGTGTCATTTCTGCCAGGTTGTCGCCAATTTCTTTGTTACTATTTGGCAATTTCGGTATTTTTCTGCCAAATTTTAGGCTATTGATACCCAATTTCGTTTTTCTAAGTTTTCATTTCATTCGAGTCCCGGTTCCGGCACACAATTTTAATCTGCCAGGAAGTTTCATATCAGTGCACACTCCGCTGCAGAGTGAAAGTTTCATTCTAGTTCATAAGTAGTTTGTAAGTTTAGGGACTGATGACCCCGCAGTTAAATCCCATAAGCTTAACAAACACTTGAACATCTTTTGGACACAACACACTTTTCAGCAATATTAAAAGCCAAGATGACGATAATTTAGTTTTCCTCAACTGAGAATCATCAGGACATTCTTTGCAGAGACCACTACCGTTAGAGAAATACCGAAATACTTACAAAAGTTTCATATACTGATCTGACAAACTACTTACCGATGCTTACTCTACAGAGAGAAAACCTCGCGCTGTGTTATCTGTTAGCTGTAGAGCTTGATTCTTCCAAGCTCAGCGGCGCGGTGAAAGTCCATCGATTGTCCTTGCTTGTCTCTATCACTACCTGGAAAAGATGACCTACAGTTGACGTGGAAATCGGACCATGTGTCGTTCCTGGAGACTCCACACATCGCCGAAAGGTGAAGGCAGTGTAAAGGCGTACTGGGTTATTCGGGAACCTTTATGTGTGTGCATGCATACATTTTACGCCCAGACCAGTAGGCACCACGGCCCTCGGTGTCAACCATATGTAATGCGAAGGTAACTGGAAATATCAATAATCAACTTTGTTCAAAAGAAAATCTAATTTTCAAAGTATCTGAGAACTTAGAATACAAAGATGCAGAATGGTTCTCTTTAAAAGGCTTTCCAATCGCCTACCTCAATCTTCATTTCACCTCCTAATTTTTCTCTCCTGTTACGGTATGATGTGCTGCTTACATAAAACGATTTTAGTTATTAGTAAAGTTGTGACAGTTTATGTTTCACTTCACGTCCCCTTTTATATATAAATATTTTACGCTCAAGTTTTAGGCTGACCTTGCAGTATAAATGAAGGAATTAAGATACCTACGCCGCCACGTGGCACCATGGAATAATTTCCAGGTCAAGGCAGCCGGTATAGGCGTGAAGTGCCTATTATACAGAGACAGCGCGTCGTAACGTTTTATTGGCTAAACCCTAGTTCAGTGACTGCAAAACCTTGCGGTGATCCTAACATCGTTGTCATATGTCGAATACTCAATTTAAAGTACACTTACACGTGACACCGGGAGTTCGTGCATATATTACGTAAATATTGAAACTCTGAATCTCTAAATCTTGGTAACAGATTATTTCGAAAACAGTGTTAATGTTCTCAGATAGTATCTTATTCCGCTGCAGAGTAAAAATATTCTGGAAACATTCCTTGAGCTGTGACTAAGCCATGTCTCCACAGTATTCTTTTCCTTAGAAGTGTTAGTCCTTTAAGGTTCACAGGAGAACTGTGAAGTTGGGAAATTAGGAGGCAAGGTACTGACGGAAATAAAGTTGTGAGGATGGGCCGTGAGCTTGCCAGGGTAGCTCAGTCTGTAGAGCGTTTGCCCGCGAAAGGCAAAGGCCTGGGATCCGAATCCCGGTCCTCCATGTAGTGTTAATGTGGCAAGGACTTTCATATCAGTACTCACTCTGCTTCACAGTGAAAATATCATTCTGGATATTAGTTTATATTTATCATTTACCAGAGATTAAATAAGGATTAGATTTTATCCCAAGAATGTACTTTCAGGTCTTCGTTTGGAACTAGCGAACTCTCTTCTTTTACTTGTAAGCATTGATATCAACAGAATTCGCGTGCACAGCATACGTACAAATTCTCAGTTTCTGTCGTCTGGAAGAGATGCTGTGCGTAAAACTAGTTTGTAATACAAATGTACAGTATATTCTTCGCAGACCAGAGGTAATCTGTCCACTGAGGAAAGTAGTGCCTGATACTCTTAAATTCCGTGATTTCAATGTCAGAAAACTATAAATCTCAATTATTGGAACACCATTTCGTTCACACTATTTGAAGCATCACTCGAAGGTGAGTCCATTGATTCTGTAATCTAATTTTTCGTTACTTTTATACGAATCATTTCACAAAACATTTGAAAGTTATCTTTCTTCATATTTTTTCTACATTTTCAAATTATGTTCAGAAAGCGTAAAATACGAGTTTCGCATTCGGAGGAGAAATTTAGTGCTCGAAATTTCCTTAGTAAACCTGCTCGCTAGAAAACACGCCGTTGTTGTAAAGATTCCCACCCCAACTTGTGTGTTATTTTCGTCACACAAATTCTGTAAAAAAATAAAAAGAGAGAGAGAGAGAGAGAGAGAGAGGTTTAGAAACTGAAAAGAAATAAGTCATGAATGGCATTAAAATGAAAAATTAGAAAAACCTAAATTGGGTGAAAATGGCGCAAAATGTGGCAGCAAAATACCGAAATTGCCAAAAAGTAACAAAGAAATTAGCGAAAACCTGACAGAAATGACAGAGAAATCACAAAAAATTACGCGGAATTCGGCAAAACGAAACCGAATTCGTAGAAACTAGCAACGTATTTCCTAAAAACCAACACCTTATCGGTAAGTTTATTTGAAAAGCAATCGGTACGCCATTTACCTAGTTAGGTTAGCTGTTGGTGATAAATTTCAATTTTCTCACATACTGTTTAAGAATAACTTAATTTCGTAATTTTTTTTCAAGAAATTAATTTATTTTAGACCTCGTGCGTCTCAGCATGTTACCCATTTGTTCATTTCCCACTCTTGTTTGGCTATGAAAATTCGGAAAAATATCTATTTAGTAATTTTGTCCTGTTCACTACGCCTCGCTCTAACGTGACAAACAACTTTGAGGAGAGTTGCACTCTCCATCAGGGGTTTCATTCGTCAGCTTGTGGGTCACAGAAATGGACGATGAATAACAGAACGAGCGATCGCAAGATGGACGTAAGTCACGGAGATCCTTAATCCGAAGTTCATCGTGTCCACGTTCAGAAGAGTCGGGAGAGTTAATACTTTCTCAAACATTAGAAATTAGAAATAATTTTGGCCTGTATAGGATACCGACAGCTTTTCTTCCCACGCGACTTCAGCTAATCAGGAAGGAGAGGGATGTCAGATAAGTACTGTTGCGTTAAGTGCTCTCCACTATACACAATGCGCTAGTTGTAGACGTAAGACAAGAAACTTCAATGTCCTACAGCATCTTACTCGCGTAATCTTTGTTCTGTGTGTCGTAATACTTTAACTAATTGCGCTTTTTTCCACCTCATATGAGTTGGAGAAACAGCCCTACATTTTCATAAACTATCGAGGTGAACTGCTTTCCAATTACGCTCTGGTTCGCCAGAGTGCCAAACCCACCGTTTTCAATTTGGATAAATGTCCGCGTCACTTACCTGTCTCGTTAAACCGGGACACTGCCGGCACTTTACGACAGCGGTTTTCCCTTTTTCCTCCTCTTTTCTTGTCAGAAGAGTGTTTTTGAACGTTTTACATTAGCATAATGTGACAACAAAAGTACGCCGCCATCTGTAAATGGAATTGGCCATCGAACCAGTTATGTATAAGTAAATAACCTGCGCATAATGATCTAGTGGTTACCTCTCGTTTTTCGGCATTGAATTATGCTGTTCAACAGCCATAATGGATGAAAAATGAAGTTACTTCACAACCAGTTTGGCAGTCACTACGCCATAAATAATTGTCCCATTCACTTGTGATGTGGTTTACAGCTGTCTCGCGGAAGCCACCTCCTCATCTATAGAATCCTTCACTCGCCTAAATTAGCGCATGAAATCTTAATATGATGAGAAAAAATTATGTTTGCTGGGTTCTGGTGATTGCGTTTACAATGCTCTATTCAAATCAGGTGCAATTGCGTTTATTGTAGTTATCAGTAAATATTTCACTAATCAGTCAGTCTAATGGTACCGCTGCTGGCAACTATTTCTAACGTTTCTGTAATTTCATCTCAATTAACCACCTTCCTCGTGTATTTGCACCCAACGAGGCGGCTTATTGGTTAGCACATTGGATTCGCATTCGGGTGGACGACGGTTCAAATGCACATTCTACCATCCACTTTTGTTCCAAGGTTTTCTTAGATCGCTTAAGGCAAATGCCGAGGTGATTCCTTTGACTGGGCACGACTGATTTCCTTTCTTTTTTTTTAAATTAATCGGAGCTTGGGTCCATCTTTGAGATGACATATTTGTCAATGGGACGTGAAACCCTAAACCTTGCTTTTTGAGCTATAGTTGGTTACTGAGAGTAAACAGTGAGAATAAAGCAGCAACACATTCAAAACAAATAAATGTAGTTAACCTAAAATGGTAGATACGGTATGATACATGTGTAGCTAAAATAGTATATGTTAAAATATTCTCGAAATACTAAGTGAACTGGCGCAGAATTAAGCCATTGGACTGCGAGAAAGGTATTAATTTTAAACTTTCGTAGGTGATCCTAATGTACATTTTCGTCGTTTCTGTAAATAATTTCATCAAAATATTGCGGTGCTCTCATCAACCCCACTGTCAATTTTTTTCTGATCCTTTTCCATTCCGAATTAATCTCGCGTCTGTGATAATTTCACACTCAAGTAAACGAAACACCCAAGACGTTTTTCTTGGTGTATTGTGTGTTTACAGTTCAACGTGCAGCTCAAAATGTGGTCATTTTTGATAGACTAGCCTATAGCTCAATTACGTAATTGAGGTGTCGAAAATTTATACGACACCCCTACTCGGTGCGCGCAAGCGTTCATGGGTCGTGACACCCATAGATACGAAGCTTGCCTGTTAAAGAATTACGTCCTTCTGTAATTATATTGTACTGTTGTCTTTCTTTTCCTATCACGCAGGAATGAAGTGTCACGCCGATTTTGTAAAGCGTAGAACCTCACACAATCACCGTTCGATTAAATCAGTTGTAATCCGCCTTTAATACGACGGCGTACCAGATAACTTGGGCATTTTTATGGAGAGCACTTTACCCTTGTACATTAACGAAGTCTAAGCATGTCTGAAAACATTACGAGTGTTAGATATTTAACAAGTGAGACCTTAAAGTTCTAAAACAGATATTCACTGATAAGCGCGAAGAAGGGGTGGAGAGAGAGATAGGAGAGAGAGGGAGAGAGGGGAGAGAGAGAAAAAAAAGAAGGCGGCTCTCCTTACTGCTGTACAAATAAAGGGCGTACCAAAATGAGTATCGCCGTTTTAAAGCTTTGTGGAATTTGTTACGGTAACCGTACCATTAGAAATTATACATCAGATGAATTCAACAGTTTGCCATACAAGTGTTCAGTGTGAGCACCCTTCGTCACACGGCACACATGGAGTCGATAGCCGAGTTCGTCCTCAGCCTTGCTCAGTGCGTCTGGAGTAACTGCAGCTACTGCAGCTTCAGTCCTGTGTCGTAGATCGTTTATATCAGTTGGCAGCGGAGGCACATACACCCGATCCTTTACAAACCCACAAAGGTATACATTGAAAGGCGTCAAATCCGGTGAACGTGGAGGCCATGCAAAAGAAGCTCCGTCAACCGGCCCCTTGCGGCCGATGCAGCGATCAGGATCAACGTTGTTTAATCAATTGTTTAATCAAATTGAGGAAAGGGCCATTGTAGTAGCACATCAAGGTAAGAAACACCAGTTAGTGTTGCTTCAGCGTAAAAGAAAGGCCCACACACTTTTCGCTTGTATATTATTAGAGCCGAAAGCCACAAAAGGGACGCAGAGGTTAGGGAGTAAGACAGGGTTGTAGCTTTTCCTCAATGTTGTTCAATCTGTACATTGAGCAAGCTGTGAAGGAATGCAAGGAGAAATTTCAAGAGGGAATTAAAGTCCAGGGAGAGGGAATGAAAATTCTGCGTTTTGCTCTGTCTCTGACAGAATTATTCTCATCAGCAAAAGACCTGGACGAGCAATTAAACGGAAAGGACAGCGTCTTGAAAGGAAGTTATAAGATTAACATTAACAGGAGAAAACAAAGATAAAAATGTAATGTCAAAAAATGAGGCGATGCTGAAGGAATTAGATTAGGTAATGAGACAATCAAAGTAGTAGATGAGTTTTGTTATTTGGGTAGCAAGCTTCAGATGGCCGAAGTAAAGAAGTATAAAATTCAGAATAACTATGGGAAGAAAAGCATTCATGAGGAATTCATTCAATATTAGTTTAAATGTTAGGAAATCCTTTCTGAAAGCATTTGTCTGGAGTGTAGCATTGTATGGGAGTGAAACGTGGTCAATAATGAGCTAAGAGAAAAAGAAGATAGAAGCTTTCGAAATGTGATGCTACAGACGAATGATGATTAGATGGGTGGATAATGTAACTAATGAGGAGGTGCTCAACAGAATTGAGGAGAAAAGGAGTTTTTGGCATATCGTGACTAAGAGAATGGATAGGTTGGTGGGACACATTCTCAGACATAAAGGAATCGTCAACTTAGCATGAAGGAAGTGTCTGGGGTAAAAATCGTAGAGGTATACCGAGGGACGAATACAGAAAGTAAATTCAAAAGGATGTAGGTTGCCGAACGTACTCTCAGATGAAGAGACTTACACAGGACAGAGTAGCGTAGAGAGCTGCATCAATCCGCTCTGTGGACTGAAAACGACAACGACAACAACAACAACAACAACAACACGGAACAAGAAAAAATCTCTTTGCATCTTGCAACTGTACCACGTCAGGAGTTCAGGAGTATTTGTTTACCCTCAGACACGCACGATATGAGTGTTCACAAGTTCACGTAGGTGAAATGTCGATTCATCACTGAAGACGACCCTTTGCAGATAATCATTATATAAATACGCTAACACAAATATTGTGGTACAGATTACTAATTTATTCGTACAAGAAGGCCAATGAAAGTTACATAATTCGAAAGATCGTTTGTCGTAGATTTCACGAATATAAATATTGTGTGTGCATTTAGCTCTTAAAAGTGGTAAAAGGAAGTGTAAATTTTCCTATTTACAGCTTGGATCAAGTTCTACATTCTCCAACAATCAGCTCACTGATTGGCTATTCGCTCGACCAAAGACGCTGTAATGCAGCGCATCTGCAGTATTAAAATAACGTATTAAAATAATATCGAAACATGGAGTGCTCCCAACTGACTTTCTTGTGCCGTTCAAATGCTTCATTTTCGCAGTGATTAAGAGTGGTTAGAGGAAATGGATGTTTTCATGTGATTGCCGATATAAATGATGATGCGCCGGGAGAGGCATGTAGCGGTGCACAGGTGGAACTACGAAGTCGACATGTCAGCTCTAGAATTCTGAATATCGCAGTATCGAAATAACATTATTTCTTGGCGTTGTATAAATATACGAACACCGAAATTGTAGTTCCATTTCAAATATTAGGCTAATGAAAGTTATATAATTCGAAAATGGCATGAGAAGTATATACTTCCGTTTTTATTTGTTGTTATTGTGTCAAACATTTACTTAAACACGTAAGATACCGTTTCATGCCTCCCAGTGCCGGTTAAATTTTAGCAAATATCCCAGCGGCCTCCTATGATAATGTTGGCAACAGATGCTGAATATTGAGAATCCTGTGAGTCTTAATTTTAGCCAATCGCTTGACAACGCTGATGTTTTTTCGTGGAATCTTCGCTTTACGAGGGCAATTATATTTACTGAGCGGACAAGGGTACATACAAGAACCTGTCAACCATAAAGCAGGAACAGCATTATTTGTTTACTTCATGGTCTGTACGATACATTAATCGAGTCATTCTATGTGGTTCGAACAAATGGGCAAAGATTTTCATTCGGTTTTTGATGTTGCCAACATAATCACACGAGGCCGTCGACATGATACGTAAAATTTTACCCCCAGCGACCATTGTAAACACAATTGGTCGATTTTCGACCACAGGCAATACTAGTTATCATTAATATTGAGCAACATATCGCTTGAAAAGTCGGCACGTGCACCATTGTAGGACAGACTGAGTTGCTCGTTCATTTGGTGTATAACTTGTAACGGTAAGGTCACCGTATAAGCTTTAAAATCCCGATGTTGAGTTTGGTGTGCCCCACAGATAAAAGGAAAATGGCCGTGCGACAGGTCGCCGCTGCCTGCTGGAAGCGTATCCAGGCAGTTAGCGGCGGTGAAAGCGCTCCCGGCAAAAACAGGCCGCAAGGCACGTGCGCGCGCCACGCCTCCTCCAGTCCCTGTCGCCCGCATCACGCCGGTTACTTGTAGTGGGCCAACCGACGAATTAACCCTTTCATTCACACTTCATCAATTTTGCTTTGAAAAAATTAAAATTCGGTGATTTCTGTATTAATGCAATGCATTAATTATACAAACATATTCTTCAAAATTCTTCACGAAAGACCTTGTGAAAAATAACTACACTCACTAACGGCGTTGCTGTCGCGGGATAATTTGAACCTTTGGCCGGCCGCCATTATAGTGGTCTACATCTACATCGGATACTCTGCAAATCACATTTAAGTGCCTG
The DNA here is from genome assembly GCA_026315105.1 of Locusta migratoria. Classification (NCBI taxonomy): domain Eukaryota; kingdom Metazoa; phylum Arthropoda; class Insecta; order Orthoptera; family Acrididae; genus Locusta; species Locusta migratoria. Next base: position 299,000,327 of record CM048746.1, read on the forward strand.
GCAGAGGGTTCATCGAACCACCATTATACTTTTTATCTCCCATTCCATTCTCGAATAGCGCGTGGGAAGAAAGAACACCTGAATCTCTCTGTTCGAGCTCTGATTTCTCCTATTTTATCCTGATGATCATTTCTACCTATGTAAGTGGGAGTCAAAAATATATTTTCGCATTCGGAGGAGAATGTTGGCGATTGGAGTTTCGCAAGTAGCCCACGCCGCAGCGATAAAGCCGTTATTGTAATGATTCCCATCCCAGATCCTGTATCATTTCCGTAACGCTGTCTTACCTGTATCGTGACAATACGAAACGAGCTGCCCTTCTCTGGACTCTTTCGATGTCCTCAGTTAAACCCAACTGATAAGGATCCCACACTGGGCTGCAATACTCCAAAAATGGACGGACAAGCGTAGTGTATGCTGTTTCTTTTGTAGTTGTTGCATCTTTTAAGGGTTCTGCCAATAAAACGCAGTCTGGTTCGCCTTTCCCACGACATTATCTACGTGTTCTTTCCAATTTAAGTCTGAAGTAGTAGCAGTTTCTAGGTATTTTGTAGAGTTTACGGATTTCACCTTTGATTGATTTATCTCGTAAAAAAAGTTTAACGGATTTATTTTCGTACTCCCGTGGACGATTTCACACAGCGTCAGATAAATAGCAGCGTTGTTAGGAGATCAATCGGGTATTGTATAGCTACTGCGGTATATATACCCAATTCATAGTCACATCTGTACTGCTTGACTATTGCAGTGTACAAAAAGCACGATGGTCAAGAGCTGCTCAGCGTTTAACTGCGTAAATCTGTTTAAGAAAGGAATAAAAAGAACGAATACTCTCTTCCAATTTATATTTCTCAGGAATACAAGTAGCTCTATTACTTGTATTCGGAGATAGTTATTCTTGCTTAAGAGGCTGTCAGTCAAGACAATACCGGATTTTGAATGAAATAAATAACAATACTGGTAGCACTTAGAAACGAGCTACTCTAGGCTGTAATGGCGGACAGGAAGTTCAAAAAGTTTCATTTTATGATGTGTAAGAAGACCTCACTGCAGTTAGAACTTTTGTTTATGAAATTAATATTAGCAACTTGTAACGAAGAATTTAAAGGTCACCTGCTTTACATATATGTATAACAACTGAAACGGGTTTCCAGAGCTTTGTATAGTTCCATTTATGAATGACACATAGCCACACTGGAGGCACTTGTGAAGTTGAAACCTATGACGATAGTTGCCGACTTTTGAGCATTTCACACTACTGTAAGGTATTTGGCTTACAGTATTAAAAATGCTAATATATGTGATAGATGCCCTAATGCTAATGTTAGGTGCATTTAGTTAAGAAAAAGTTGTGGCATATTTCGTGTTCGTAAAAGAATTTGGCAGTGGCTAGTTGCTATATTCACAAGCCATGAAGCTATTTTACAGTCATTTATCTGATAGGGTATTTCATTTTACAGTCTATTTTTAACATTAGTTGTTTCAGGCAGCTCTTTTTTCATTTTCTCATGGTATAAAATATCTAAATATTGGAGAATACAGCCGGCACTCAAACAAAAACGTAAAGTTTCTGAAACTCTTACGAAATTAATATTTGTACAAAAGTTTCACCATCGTAGAGTATACTGAGAAAGTACCAAGAAACCGTGTCTGACGATAAATTCCGTTCATATGCTGCACTTAGAACGCTAAAAAACTGAATGTTATAATTCGGTTTAGTTAGGAAGAAGAAAAGCTGTTTGCCGATTTCTACACCATATGTGTAATAAATTTACACACAACCGATAGTTATTGTGTATTCAATGAGTTTGAAGCTGTTTTGTAGTTATATTTACATGAGACATAGTTTTCGCGCCTTAATTCGGATCAATGCACACGCTAATGAAAAGTCTTACGCACAGTTAAAGTACGCGCGGAAGTTTACCACCATAATGGCCGCCGAAGCGCTCTTCAATTTGTCCGCTGTTCGCTGTCGGCCGCTTACGAAATTGTGGGGCCTTGTTTTGAAACTCTGAGTGGTTAATGCCTCTGAATTTGGTATATGCGCCACCAAGCGGCAAAATGTCGTTCTAGAAGCATCTTGTTCCTCAACAAAAGTGCTACTTTTTTATGGGACTTAACTACGGGGTTATCAGTCCCTAAACTTACAAACTACTTATCAACTAGCTTATCCTAAGGACGGCACAAATATCCATGCCCGAGGGGGGATTCGAACCCCCGACCGTAGTGGCCGTGCAGACTGTGACTGAAGCGCCTCAGTCCCCTCGGCCACCGCGGCCGGCAGTGCTACTTTGATTGATACACACAATACTGTGTAAAGTAGCTTTTAATACGATATTGTCTAGGAACAACATAGGGAATGAAAGGGTTAAGTAACAAGGGCGAGGAAGATCTCTCTCACGGAGTGCGTCCATCTGCCGTCAGACACCAAGTATTGGCGCCTTAAAAAACGTAGGCGCGTGTTGCGTTAGGCTGTTAAAACTACCGCTCCACATGCAAGAGACCGTTGGAAATGTCAAAGACAGATCTTCTATGCAACATTTGAATGTAACATTTATATTGCCCTACCGCTCTTCATAATTCACAGAAATCCATCTGTATTTGTACAGAGAAGTTAATACCTATAGTTCTAAGCAACCCTTCAAAGATTGTTACAAGCTACATCCGCCGTATTGGATACATTTGGACCTTACTCTTCTGTTAAATCTATTGCCTCAGCACATTTAATTACTGTCATAGCAGTGGCGTACGGGAAGGGAGGGGAAAGCGAGACAGGAGGTCTATCATGTCTCTGCTGCCATTTGCAGAGGCGCGCCGAATGGTCCCCATGGCAAAAAGTTTTTCGGAAATTTTTAACTAGGATTTTATCTTAAAGCCTAACTTTAGCCTGCAGTACAAACTTGGTTTGGTAGATATTTTAAATGTCCATATGTTTGTATAGCTTAAGGGACTTAACTACGGTGTCATCAGTCCCTAAACCTACAAACTACTTATGAACAAGCTTATACTAAAGAGGGCACAAACATCCATGCCCCAGGGGGCCTTCGAAACTCCGACCGCAGCGGCCGTGCAAACCGTGACTGGCACGCCGCAGATCGCTCGGCCACTGCAGATATTTTACTACTCATTTGTATTACATTCTTGTAATTTGATTCTATACAATCGTGTTATATTAATACATCGTTACAGTGCAGTAGTTCTGTAACAAATATGTATGAAAATCGCGGTTTCTGAAGGTCTTGTTGTTAGATTCGTTTTTGAGTTATGATCATAAGGTGAAGAGTTCTTGGTTTCCTTATGATCAGCGCCTATTTGTATAGCCATTACATCTGTCTAAATGTAGTAATGTTACAGCAATGATGCAAAGTCTGAATAACGAATCGGAGCTGGCGCGTAGACAAATTATGTGCAGATTGGTGAGTTCCTTTTGCAAAAGATATGTTATGCTAAAATTGATGCTCAGCTAATGGGACAATTTTCATGGGAACCATTCGTGTTATAGCTGCGAAGAAATTTTTATTTTTCTTTCCTGGGAATATTGTAAAACGCTACACTACTGTACTGCCGGCCGCGCTGGCCGAGGGGACTGCGGCGCGCCAGTCACGGTCTGCACGGCCACTACGGTCGGGGGTTCGAATCCACCCTCGGGCATGGATATTTGTGCCGTCCTTAGTATTAGCTAGTTTATAAGTAGTTTGTAAGTTTAGGGACTGATGACCCCGTAGTTAAGTCCCATAAGCTCTTCAAACATTTGAACTACTGTACTTTAAAATTGCAAAAATCGGTTCAAACTTTGCTCTAAGGTAGAGAAATTGATATAGTCAAATCTATTTTTTGTATCCTTCAAAGCTTACCCGTTGTTGCGATGCAGACACAGTGCTTTAAAGTCGAAGTGAATTTAACTTGGGCTGAGTCGGTTTGGATGTCATTTAACTGTCGTCTCGTTGGTTATAGGTTAACTGCAAAAAGCTTTTTATTAAAGACGGTAAAACGATCATAAAGATGGCGTTTATTTAATTTTACTTGAAGAAATTTTGAAACGCCTAATTTGCAACCGCTGTCTACTGCTGATAGCCTCCGTCACAGCACGAGCAAAGGTATTTACGTTCTGCGCTTGTCATGACAGATTCACGCTTTTTTACATGTTAGTATTTTTTGTGGTCCACTGCTTGCTCGTCGCTGTCTACATTTGACCTAAAGAGTGACAGAGAAAAACGGAAATATTTTCACGATGCAATAAAGCTAGAAGTGATGAAGGAAAGAAATTTAATTCATAGTAATTGAAATTTAACAATTTTGCCATTTACGAAACATTGAACTTTTTATAATTTTTTTGAAATCACGTCCTTTAGATAGTGTCCTCCTGTACGAATAGATTCGTAAAATCTGCTGTGGGGATTCCTCGTTGACCGCTGCATCATCTCAGCTGGGATGCTGTGAATTTCGCCCCGAATTCTCTGTTTTAATTCATCGAGGGTTTATCGTCGAGTCGAGGGAATGTTACGGGAACGTGAGATAACACGGTTACCGAACAATTCTCGCACACATGCCATTAATTGCCGTGCAGTGTGTGTTTAGGGTTACCAGATGTTCGTCTTCAGAAAAGAGGACATTTCTAGGTTCATAAAATAACCTACCTCTCTCTCTCTCTCTCTCTCTCTCTCTCTCTCTCTCTCTCTCTCTCTCTCTCTCATGTTGACAACTCAAGTAGTAGTGATGTCTCTACTGTATTAACAGAGTCTTGTTTGTAATACATTTTACGCTTCTTACGAAATTTGTTCATGTTACAAATTAAGAAGCATGAAATGTTGAGACCCGTAGAACGAATTACATGACTGCATAGCAGTAAAGCCCTAATATTTCATCACTTCACCACTTGTGTTCATCGTCTTAAGTGCTGGACATTTTTTCCACACTTATATCTTGCCGATCGCCCCTGTTTTCACCTGAAATTAGTTACGATGCATCATTTTACGGAAACCCAAGTACTGTTGACTATAAAATCGTCACGAACACAGTAACTGTAAAAATTATGTAAGCGTTCCTTGATATAGCTATGCTCCCATTTCGGATCAGACAGACATGACTATATACATGACTTGCATCTAGATTCTAGTGAATGAATGGAATATGTAAGGCCTAGGTGAAAAAATCAATGAATAAACTAAACTTTTAATTTACTGTACAAAGGCTCGCAATTAATTATTAAAAAATATTCAGTTTTTAGGACAAAAGCTTTAAATCGATGTTTTCAAAACACTGTTTATGTAGTTATTTCTCCTTCGTCCTAAACAGGCGAATGGTGAAACGGCAGTGGTGACTGGCATCTGATGTTATTTGTATGTAGTTCTGAACAAGGTTTTAACTTACGTATAACGAACATTGCACTAGCTTTTGATCTTAAAAGTCATGAGTATGGTTGACAGAAAACACACAGAGCTGCTGAGTCCCAGCACGAAGACTAAACGTCTTATTTTTGGGTGCGACAACACTACGGCCAGAGGAAGGGGGAGAGAGTTTCATACTATACTGTGTGTATTGCACTGTCTTGCGTTGTTGCAGACGTATGTTTGTAATTGGCCGCCCCGAAGCTCGTATTCCGCTACAATTGCCACGCCAGTTATTTGAACAATTGTTCCGAAGTAGCTTGACCTCAGAGCAGCGGCGGCACAGATACGAGAAAATTCAAAAATCACATTGTTTGAAGAAAGGTTAAATTCTCTAGAGTTAAGGCGCGTTCACACGAATCAAGTTTAATTGAACGAGTTTACTTGATCAACAAAAGCTGAAAGCGACTTGAATCAGTTTTCGTTCACACGTTCCTACTGAAATCGATCGAAATGGCTGAAATTAGCGGTGCACGAAGTCGTTTTTGGGTGCGTCAGTGGGTATTAAGAATTAACAGACTGGGAGCGTCGGAGGCTTTGTTAAAGGGCACTATCAGTAGGGGACATGGAAGAATATCGAAACCATTTGAGAATGTCGGAAGAAAAATATGTAACACCATTCAGGAATATATATGCTCTTTTATACCAGAACAGTCTGGACACATAAAATTCCTCCGTTTCCACTCTTTTTATTTGGATACTAATGAATATTCTTTTTTGTACATTTGATTGTTTTTGTTTTTCACGTTGTCAGTGGTTAAATCGCTTATGTCCATTTCTTTCACGATACCTCGCAAAGTATTTCCCCGCACATCTTTGCTTTTTTTTTTTTTTTTTTTTTTCGTAAATCTCCAACGACGATTCCAGAGGCATTCCCACTTACGGTACAGTTCTAAAAAATAAATAAATCATCACGCTTTCTCACCGCTTGGCACTCATTCTGTGAGATATTTGAAAATGCAATACTTTAACAGTACGGAAAACACCAGCACTATATCCGCAATGAAGTTTTAAAACAGCTAGTGGGTTTACACATGTAATTACGTGGTTCAACTCAAAGGTGAATCGTAACTTGTACGGAAAATTTTGACTCGATCAATCTTTTCTTGATCCACTAAAAAGTTGATCAACTCAATTGAAACGAAGGTTCACACGAGGTTTTTCATTCAGCATTTATTGATCAAGTAAACTCGTTCAACTAAACTTGACCCGTGTGAACGCGCCTTTAGTGATTGTGACAGTTCAGAGAGTTGTAGCAAAAAAGGACATTTCCCCATTATGTTAAAAACCCGGGCGGACTATTTTTAGAGTCCAAAAAAGAGGACTTGTCCGTGTAAAAGAGGACGTCTGGTAACCCTGTGTGTGTTGTCGCTCCGTCATGTTGAAACTAGGCCATGTGTGTCTGATGGTTTCGCTATCCAAGGCTTCGGTCACCTGCAGTGTATGTAACGTGTGGTAAGGCTAGAGCAGGGGGATGGGTAGAGTCGGCAGGTAGCTTGGACGGCGACTGCGACCGCCGGATGCTGAGGCGGGGTGTGTAGCGGGCGGAGGGGTGATCGATACCCGGCACAACCTAATGAATGCCGCGCTCTAATTGCACCTCGCAGACACCGCCTCTCTCTGGCCGCGACACCGTCTGCCAAACTCTCGCCCTAAGCGACACCCGTAAACGCCGGAGACCTCTCAACATACAGTATACATTTTGTACTTAAACAAATGAAGACCTGGGGGGGGGGGGGGGCGGGATAGCGATGAATGTCACATTTTAATGAAAACCAGATATTTGAATTGTAGAGTTTGATACGCTTTGTTACCTATGAGTAGGGTTACCATACGTCCTCCTTTTCCCGGACACGTCCTCTTTTTGTGACAAGAAAATGTGTCCGGCAGGAATTTAGAAAATTCGACGAAATTTCCTCATTTTTTGGGTTCCTTGAAAGAAAAATTTTGTGTCATTGGTGACAACGGGTTCGTTCGCACTGCAGTTCCAAACTATCACGCGCATACACAGAGTCAAATTGCCGTTCACATTTCGCATTCCGCATGGGTCTGACCAGTTGTAGGAGGCCGTGTTCTGACAGCTGCAAACAAAGAGATATAAAAATACTTATCTCTTTGGCTGCAAACGATTCGGTACTTCTCTGCGAAGGAATCCGGTTATCTATCCAGTATGATGTTATTTATAATAACATCTATAAATAGATGTTATTTATTTAGCCGCTAGTCGATTCGACTATGGTCATTAAATTTTTCCTTTTCATTTTGTGTCATACAGTTGGTACTGACAAACAGGCCACAGTAATTTTACTAGTAATTCGCGGGTGCTTATTACGCACAAAATGGATAAGAAATGAGTTAAGACTCTTCACTCAAAGTACTGTCATTGTTGCGAACTGAAATTGGTGTTGTTGAACCAAAAACACTCAATAAATCGGACAGTCTGTGTTTAGCGGTGAAGCAGAACCCTTGTTTGTTGCCAATACGGTCTCATAAAGTACTGTATGCAATTGCGCAGATTGCTTTGCTGAATATGGCGCTTTCTTCTGGGAATGAGCCAAGCGCAATTTTCCTTCATTTAAACCGTCTGACATTTGGCAAGCTCGTTGTCGCAGGATTAGAATGACTGAGCTAATAATGTGAGTTTTCCGCTCTGGTGTCTACATATAGACGGTCACGTTAGGGAGGATGGCGGACTGTCTCAACTCCAGGACGCATCAGTCCTTCGGGAAGTCCTTCGTCATTTGTGACTGCCTGAGCGGTTTGCGGGCCATCGACCGGTGTTTACAACGCAATCCTTTGGTTGTTGCCATGCACAAGTCCATATACGCCATCGAATAACGTGGGCAGTCAGTGGAATTCATTTGGACTCCAGGACACGTAGGGATAGAAGGGAATGAGTTGGCTGACAGGCTGGCCAAAGAGGCCACCCACAAACCTGTCGTCAATATAGGCTTTCCATCTGTTAATCTCCGGTCAATATTACGCTGTAGAGTTCTCGGTTTGTGGAGTACTGAATGGCGCACCCTATAGGTGCCCAACAAATTGAGATGTATCAAGGGGACAATCAACGTCTGGAGGTTCTCTATGCGGAACCCTCGCAGGAATTCTGTCGTCCGTCGTCCTTCTGTCGACTCCGTATTGGCCATACTTGGATGACACATGGTCACCTTCTCCGTCGTGAGGTCCCAACTCAGTATTGCAGTGGCTCCCATTTATCGGTAGCCCACATTTTATTGGATTGTCCAAACCTAGCCGGCAAGAGGCGACGTTTTAATCTCCCTTACGTCCTGGGCTTGGTTTTAGCAGACACTGCCTCCACGGCTGATTCGGTTTTAAGTTTTATTCATGCGAGTGGATTGTATGGTTCAATATAAGTTTTATTGAGTGTCGACTATCTGTGTTCTCCACTTACTTACTACTTTGAGGTAGGTGGTTTTAAAGGGTAACAGAGTGACCAGATGTAGTACATTTATGTCTGTGGTCACCCAGCCAAGACTCTCTGGTATCTTCTTTACACATTTTTCTTCTTTTACCAGTTTTTACTTTCTTTTATTTCTTGACGTGTTAAACTCTTTGCTTGGTGCATTTTAACACATTGTTTTATACGATATTGTGGTGATTTTTTACTGCGCTCTCTACGATTGGAACAAGGGACTGATAACCATAGTCGTTTAGTCCTTTTAACACTCGAACCATCAGTGACTTTGCACCACCTCCCTTCCCGTCTTCGCTGCCATAAGGCAGAAGGAGAATTGTCAATAGCGCATGGCTTACCCGGACTGTTACCCATCCCATCCGGTGCTTAAATTCGGTGATATGTCTGGAACATGTGTATCCACCGCGGCACGACCGTTGACATATCGATCGTACGAATGTGGTACTAATATTCTGGCTATCAATGTTTGGTAGTGCTGTACACTAGGCGGTTTTGAACATTACTCCCAAACTGAAAATGTATGACGAAAATCCACATTCACACATACAGTTACTTGTAGTTTGCACAGCCCTAAATATCGGAAGTATTTCGATAACAATAAAAAGTAAATAAATAAAACAACTTGCTTTCTTGTGATGCATTATCCTGCAAGGTGCGGACCAGAATGTATATCACACGAAATACTTTGAGATAGGAATAATCAGGACAGATGGCGCTATGTATCCCAGCAGGAGCACATCGTGCGTCGGAAGAGTAATCAGCGTCTGACATCTGCAATACCGGGACGAATGATACAAGCCACGTGTTAAATTCACGTTGTGTTTTCAAAGGCTAATTATAACTTGGTCTGCAACCGAATGGTAGTCGTTGAGTCTGTCGTGCAGCTGCAGCTACAAGCAATGAAATTTTCATTTCGGGTGAGCTAATGTGAAAGGAGGTGTGAAAATATTCTTTACTGTTCGTATTGTAGGCAGTACGTTCAACATTATACACAGTTTTCCAATTTCATTTGACGGGGGAGTGATAAGATAATACTGCGTGATTTGGGGGGACCTTACGTTTAGCATTGACGGTTGGTATCGAAAGAGAACAAAGAAATGCAGCTTGTTTTGCATCGTCGCAATTCAGGGGAGAGAGTGTCACGGAAGTAATACAGGAGTTAGAATGGGAATCATTGCAACAACTGCGTTTCTCTTTGCGGTTGATCTACGTAACAAATTTCGATCACCGACTTTTGTCGCCCGAATGGGAAAGTATATTGTTGACTGCTACCTACATAGAAATGAACATCAAAACAAAATCAGAGCACGAACGGAGAGATTTAGATGTTCCTTCTTCCTGCGAATATTCGAGAATGGAATTACAGATAAATAGTATGAAAGTGTTTGGATGACGCCTCTGCCAGAGTAACCATATAGGTAGAAACTGTGGTTTAAAAGTGACACAGTTTTTCCACAAAATCAAATGTTTGTATAGCTTATGGGACTTAACTACAGGGTTATCAGTCCCTAAACTTACAAACTACTTATGAACTAACTAATTATAAGGACGGCACAAATATCCTTGCCCGAGGGGGGATTCGAACCGCCGACCGTAGTGGCCGTGCAGACCGTGACTGGAGCGCCTCAGTCCCCTCGGCCCCCGCGGCCGGCACAGTTTTTCCACATATTACTTTGTTGACATCGTGATCCATACGTTTTATATGCGTAAAAGAACACTGCAGTATTGAAACGCTGTGTGAAATTCTGGTGTGGTATCGCGGAAATTCGTGACATTTGACACACCACGACCAACTGCGTAGTGCGCCTGCAGCGTAGCCGCTGTGGACAAGAGCCTTGGTGCAACATTTCGTACGTCTCTTACTTCAAAGTCGCCGCTGTGGCGTCGACACAAGTCCCCAGTCACAGCCACAACCAGAATGCACCCACAAAAGCAATGTGGCAACGACCCATTCAAATTACGCGACTAGGTAGGTCCAGAAAAGGTTTCCCAGCATCACCCAGGAGAGAGTATTACAGTTCTCTTACTATTCTTGTGACACTAACAAACGTCCGGCAGCAATACACCTGTAAATACATGCAGAAAAGTTCGGAGATTCCACCTCCAAACTCAAATATGTTCACCACTAGCTGCTCATACGCCGCATGCCGCTTGTCCCAACAACTTGCGCTATTGATTTCCCCAAAGACAGAATAGGATAACAGTTCAGTCAGCACTCAGTTAGTCGAAAGACAAACACAAACCCCACGAAGTTTTCGCGGCAACAAGTAGCGTTTATCTTAACTAAGACCTCCCAAGTTTGGTTTGTTCATTAAACGCTTTTCTGAATTCCTTAATAGCTGTGTGACCTTTTCGTACCGAGAACGTTGAGTAAATAGCAACAGTCGCCTATGAAATCGGAAACTGCTTAAACGGAAATCCACGCATACGCAGTGGAACGGAATTAATTTTCTTGTAGGCGTTCCGTGTTTTAAATGTATATTCGTTGGACAACAAGTTACACTTTAAACCCCTCCCTTCCCTTCCTTTTCCCTCGACCCCGTAACCACAGGGGTCGCCAGAATATATTTTCTTGCGCGGGCGGGGGGAAGGGAGAGTCGCGTATTTAAAAGTCCGTTTTGGGTGGCAAGCAGCTTAGTTGGTTCGCCAATATCAGCCCTGGTATTTTCTAATATGTGAGCGTAGAATATCAAAGTAATTATTTCTGATAGCAGACTCGTAGGGAATGTAGAAGTGGGAATATATCTCTAAGAAATATTTAAATGATGGTTCCCTGCAAGGAATACATAATATTTCTTCGCAAGATTCACTATTAGATGATGTCGATTGTCCTCGGAACAGGGTAAATAGAACCTGTTTATTTGAAGAAATACGGTGTTAATTCCTAATGTGTAAATTTGTAGATTGCTTCGCAAAAGGTCTTTCAGTATACTATTTCGTCGTACTACCCATTCGTTTATGACACATTTGGCAGAGGACTATTTTACTCTAAGTTATTAACGCACTGTCGATAGAAGTGTTGTGTTTTCAGCCTTCGTGACATCAAAGAAGCAACCGGTACCATAGTTAATTGTAATGCGTTCGAGAACAAGAAAGGACATCGTTCAAAACGACTCTCTTTTTATTCAGTTTGAATTTGTGCTTGTAGTCCAACGTGATTGATGATAGTATTAAAACACAATAATAAATTTATTCCCGTTCTTGCTCTGTAACGATAATCTAAGGGACTTACTGAACTGTATAATTAATCCGAAATAATATCAAAATATGTAAAATTATTCAGTACAGTGTAAAAATTGTATTATACTTTGAAACATGCAATTTAAAGTTTTGAAAGAAGGGTTTCTTTACTATAATTCGTGGACATTATACTTTTTCATGTAACTACATATAGAGGAATAGATTACATAATTAGTAGTCATACCATGTAAAGTTATAACACAAAGACTTTGTTCAGAAGGTTAATGCAAAAGTTTAATAAAACAAATTAGTTGTAAGAAGGGAGTCGCGGATGTGACTATGCTTTTGTATTACTTATAACGCTTTTAGCCCTTTGGGGCATCATCAGATCATATAAAAGATGTAGTAAACCATAATCAGTCAAAAGTCTGGCGAAACTTAATATGTTTAAAAATATATGAAAACTAGAGTCAGTCAGCCAGTCTGTTCTGTCTGACCGATTACCTTTGTATAAAGGTATTCATTGACAGATTTGTCGAAAAGTATTATAATTCACTTAACTGTCGGCTTCCTGTATTTGAATTAAACGAGATATCCTTCTGTCCTTCAGGTGAATATTTTAATAGGTTCGTTTTACGATAACTTCGGTTCTAATTAAGGTTTACAGTTTTACCTCTAAGTACGCATTTGCGCTTTTAAATATTTGCGTTGATTGATTCTGAAGAAAGCTATGAGTTCACATCCATCTTCCATTTTTGAAAAAAAATGTTCAAATGTTTGTAGAGCTAATGGGACTTAACAACGGGTCATCAGTCCCTAATCTTACAAACTACTTATGAACTAGCTTATACTAAAGACAGCACAGACATCATCAATGCCCGAGGGGGACTAGAACCCCCGACGGGGAGCGACCACGCGCATCGTAGCATAACGCCTCAATGCGCTCGGCCGCTCCGCCGCGGCTTCCATTTTTTCCCATTTTTTTTGTGACTCCAGTAACCTTACGAAGTATTCGCTCGGGTCATCTAGTTAAAATCTAAAATTATATGAAGAACTCTGTCCTAATAATTTTAATTCGCAAGAGCTTTGAGTGATGGCGGTTACCACGTCTTTTTATATGATCTGATGGTGTTCCAAAAAGGCGAAACGCGGTAAAATAATAAAAACAACCGTGATTGCATTATTTCAATAAATTCATAACCGACCGTTACACCAGGCGTCAGCATAGAATGGAACCACTTTTAAAACAAATGATTTACTGTTTAGTTTTCATCTAATGAGCTTCAAGAAATGTTCGTTATGAAACTCATGCAAAGCTAACGTTCAGCAACGTTTTCAAATAAGGCCGCAAATTTTTGTGATACTGAAATTAACAAGTTGATTGTTACTTATAAAAGCCTTAATATTGGTGCATAAACAAAAGTCCACGCTGTAGACGAGACGAGCGGTTCGGCACTGACCTGGATGGCTCTCCCGGCCCTTGTCGGCGTTTTAGGCCTTGGATCCGCTATTTCTACTCCTGTAGCTGTGGAATTGCCATCACGAGACTGATTGCAGTCCTTTCCAGTCCTCACAAAGAGGAAAAATACCGGAAATAAAGACGCCTCCACAGGATAAGCAACCACATATGCTGTCCACGACCTATAGAGACGAATTTAAAATTAATGAAAATTATGTAATAAAACCTAGAGTAAGCCAATAACAAACCCATTTGGATACTCAAATCTGAGTTTGTTTAGTACAAAATTTGCCCCTAAAATAGGCCTCTTACTTTCTCATTCTCAGATTTTTTTTCTGTTGAATCAAGAAGTTGTAAGAATGTAGTCTCATTAAACTTGCAAGTTGTCGAGACTATTGGCAACATGAGTTGCCAGATACAGTGAAATTGTGAAAAAGTCTGCTAGATTCATCGATGCCCTCAAAAATCTTTAATTGCTGTTGCTGTCCTATCCATAACACTGATGCTTTCTGATTTTTTTCCCCTGTCTTTCTGCCATTTCCTTAGTAATTGGTGGAAAATATGTGGTCTTGATTTTTTTCTGTCGGAAATGTCATTTTTCTGTTTTTCTGGGAAATTTCGGTCGAGATTGTTACAACGTTCTCTCTCTCTCTCTCTCTCTCTCTCTCTCTCTCTCTCTCTCTCTCTCTCTGATAAATTGAGCTGCGGTCATCGGCGTACTTCGTAACATACGAGTAACTGTCTCTCCCCCTTTTTATATTATTCAGTGATACATAAAGAACATCATGTAACAACCAATAAATCAGCTTCAGGTCAAGGACTAAAATTATGAGATAGCTAATCTGCTATCTGTGACATTTTTATATACATATTTTGTACAACATGTTTCGGCGAATGATTCTCATTTTAAAGTGAGTTATCCGTGTGCTGTGCCATTTATCCGTGGTGTGAGAGATCTTAATTTTTCTATTATTCTTGCTCTATATATACGCGCTATTCTTAATTAATGGTCGATATTATACAGAATTGGCGAAATTCGGCTAGAAGTTGTTACTGTTTACTTATGGTCCACTTACTTTTGTACACAGTACACGATGAAAATACAGATCATAAATAAGCAACTACGCATTTGTTTTTGCATGAAGTCAATGTGGATAACATATTTCAACAGAGTACGTATTTTATATTCCATAGGGTCCACAGCGTAGTAAAGGTCAGCAAGTGACATAATAACAATAATTAACCAAATCGCTGTTGTGTAATATTGTTTACTTGAACACTGCGGTCCAGTTTCGGCTTAAACTGCCATCATCAAGTGACGTGTATGTTTAGTTGACTGACATACATAAAACAACCAAGTCGTCTGTATATTAACTGTCAAAATTTGTTAGTAATTTTAATCCTGATTCAAAGTCGTGGCTACAGCTGCCAAAATTCCAAATCAGGATTAAAATTACTAACAAATTTTGACAATATACAGACGACTTGGATGTCCTATGTATGTCAGACCATGTAGGCATTCATGTCACTTTCTTCTGTAAAGAGGGCATTTATCTGAATATCCAGCGTGAACCAGAATTCCATCGACAATCATTCAGAGGTTGTCCATGGATATTTTTAGAGTATTTTGATGTGAGAAACCCACGGACGCCGGCAGCTCGTTACAGAGTAATAATAAAATTGTGATTTATTTCGGTTTCTTAGGGCTGTCACCCTTGTTACTGCGAAAATACCTGCACAGCGGCGAAGAAGCACGCAGTATGCAATAACAACCCTTACAACAACGAGCAACATAGAATAACAATCCCCTGACAAAGGTAGTTTTTGTTATGTCGTCGTTATCGCTTTTCCATTGAAATCGGTGAGACCACACATTATGTACAGTAACACCGTAAAATTTGGACAGTTGAGCACTAGTTTCAGTGCATCGCTGAGAGGAAGCTAATGGGGACAAGCTCTGTAACGACACGTTGGAGACGTGGATCACGATCACCAAAATAGCTCGAAGGTAACCTCCAACAAATTTGTCAACGCAGTTCGGGATCACCGTACACATTTCCGATGATACCAATTTCTTTGATACTATTTTCATTTACGTGTACTGAGGAAGTTCATTAATTTTCCAGTTTTTCATACCTTATTTACTTTTTATTTGTAGTATGAATTAGTTTTATTATGAAGTTCTCCGTTTTATGTTCTATTTGGGCGATGGACTTCTTTTATTTTTGATCTGCGATTCCAGATTTTTGCCGTGTGTGTGTGTGTGTGTGTGTGTGTGTGTGTGTGTGTGTGTGTGTTGCGTGATGTTTAATAGGAATATGTGTGACTTTCTGCTGAAGAGTTCTACAAGAAAACGTAAGTAAAAGTTATTTCCGAATATCACATTCGTGTAGGTTTAATAGAAAGAACAGAGCACTGCATTACTGTACACATCAGAAACAAATTGTACGGCACACAGATAACGCAATTGAAACCGTGAAAGCCGGCCGCGGTGGCCGAGGGGATTGTGGCGCTTCAGTCACGGTCTGCACGGCCACTACGATCGGGAGTTCGAATCCCCCCACGGGCATGGATATTTGTGCCGTCCTAGTTCGTAAGTAGTCCATAAGTAGTTTGTAAGTTTAGGGACTGATGACCCCGTAGTTAAGTTCCATAAGCTTTACAAACATTTGAACATTTTTTGAAAACGTGAAAAATGTTCGAAACGCATCTTACGAATAAAACAGGGCTAGTCAAAAAGGCTTGACAACTTTGAAAAGCTGTAGATATTTACTGGGGTAATTTACGGAATCGATAGTGGTGTCATTTTGTGGGAAACAAGTTTCACGTAACAGTGTAAAGCGTCGTTTTGGCTCGATTTGACTGCCATTTGTCTTCGGAAAAAATTTCACCAATAATCATTTTCTTCCGACACTCTGGCGCAAATTGTGCAGCTGCAGAGTACATTCTTTTTTCCAGGGCGGCTAAATTGTTTGGCAGAGGAACATATACACGGTCTTTAATAAACCGCAGAGAAAGAAATCCAGTGGTGTCAAGTACGCAGAGAGAGTTGGCCATGCGTCTGGCTCTTCAAGGACAATCCACAGACCTAGGCGGCGATTATCAAGGAAACTAGCAAGCCGGCCGCGGTGGCCGAGGAGACTAAGGCGCTCCAGTCACGGTCTGCACGGCCGTTACGGTCGGGGGTTCGAATCCCCCCTCGGGCATGGATATTTGTGCCGTCCTAGTTCGTAAGTAGTTCGTAAATAGTTCATAAGTAGTTTGTAAGTTTAGGGACTGATGACCCGTAGTTAAGTCCCATAAACTCTACAAATAAACAACGAAACTAGCAACTTCCGCGAGGAAATGGCTTAGTGCAGTAGTGAACTACCCATCTCGGTCATCATCATTGATATCTGGAACAGTTGTTAACATAGTTCGTTTCATGAACCGCAACAGGCAACGAGCACGTTCCGCACCAGCGAAAGGAGCCATTTAACTTGTGTATTACGCTGGCGCTCCTAGTGGTGGAATTGAATGATGCAGTATGTGAATCAAACTTGATGTGGTTTGACTCCAAAATAACACATATAACAGCTCTGAAAGTTTTTTTTTTTTTCCATATCATTCCTGAGTTGTAAAGTCCTTTGTAAATCAGCCTATATATGAAAGTAAAATCATACTGCTAATAGAAAAACGATTTCATTAAAAAGTCTTTTCTAATTCGGATACTGTCACTAATCGTTTCTAACGGATCAGAGCAGTTTAACTTCACATCGCGTTAAAGGATGGTTCTTTGGCGTCAAATTCGTAAATGTATTCTCGCCTTCCTTTGTTAATCCGCTGCTTAGAGATAGTCGCTACACCGAGACCGGTTATCAAATGCACATTACTTCTGCATCTCTTGGATGCAGTTTAATGGGTACTTCGACGATGTTCAGACCGATATTTTGTAAGGAAAAAATATCGACAATGTGAGAAGTTTTATAATTCAAAACAGCAGTCACTCGCAAATATGTTTTACATAAGGTTTATTTCAGTCAAACATTGAGACCAGTTTTGATTCTTACAAAGCCATTTTACTATGGTTGTAGTTGCTTTCCTGCTGGGGTCAGGTTGGCTGCCGTGCTGTGTAGTTTCATGCGAGGAAATAATGCTGCGTTTTTTGTGGATTTTCAAAATTGCACGTTTTTGTACATGCACCGTGAGATTGCCGTTAAATTTACCGAGAAGCACTTTACACCATGCCACTCTAAGATTAATAGCAGCTTAACATTTACTGTAGTAGATGTTGATCTAGTGCTGCCACTGATACTGGAATTGTATGGTTTTAACTGTTTCTCAGTAGATTGAACAGGACTCACGCGGTGCTTATGAAAAAATGCGTGATTTTAAAAACTCACAGCAAAAAACACGAAATTGCACAGCACGGCAGCGTCAGCGAATAATAACAATCGCAAAATGAGGTCCCAGGAAGAAATTATGTACAACCATCTGAATATAGATTTGTAAAAATCGGTTTGACTGGGGTAAACATTTTGTAAACCGTACTTTTGGCTGGTTACAGTTTTTAAAAATACAAACCGTTGCTATGTAGAAGATTATCAGTGCTTAAAATGTCGATTAAAACTTAACAGAATTTTCGAATCTTCATGTTGAAAAATGTCCAAATGTTCGTAAAGCTAGGGCACTAAACTGCTGAGATCATCGGTCTCGAGACTTAACTGCTTCAGCTAACTTAATTTGAAGGAGAGGCCCCGAAATAAAATTTGTTGCTGCGGCAGGGATTTGAACCCGGAACCTTCTGCTTATGAGGCAAGCACTATAACTACTAAGTCACAATTACCTACGGGATATGGTAATTGCACGGACTGTTTTAAACAATGTCTCCCTCCACATTCCAAACTTCAATTTTGTTAATGGACAGCCTCTGCAACATCGATACATATTTATATAGGCGAACTTGAGGCATAATTGAGGTTCGTGTTGTGGACGGAGGCGTGCTTTAAAACAGTCCATGAAATCACCGTAACCATTAGTTCGTCGTGGGCTATTGATTATATTGCTTGCCTATTATGCAGGAGGAAACAAATGTTAATGCTGTGTCTTTCCTTCACTTTAATATCTTTTGATGTATATTGAGACAAAATATGCCTCTGGACATTCATTTATTATTTGATATTGATAATTTAATCTAGCTAACTTTAACCCAGATACGGTTGACGTTCTTTCAGGACAAGACGAGAACTTACTTTTTCAATCTTGTATTTAATAATTCATGTACAGTGTCGTATTTTATTTCTTTGAGTAGCCTGCTCACATTGCAGATCAATTTTAGCTTGTATTGTTGATTGCCAAGTGGTTGGATACGGCTTCAAAGTTGAAGTTCACACAGAAGATAGTGGAGATTCCTCGTTGTTGGTTTTGTATTTCATGGACATTCTTTAATTTTTGTGACGTTTATACGTATACATGTCATTTTAAATGATATTTTAATAATAATGATTAAAATTAAAAACCATTCATTTTGACGTGCTTCCTGAAAGAAGGGCAGTATGGCAAAACTAATGGCGTGATTGTGAAAGAAATCACTTATAATGACCATGTGCAGTAATAATTGGGTAATTAATAGCTTCTGAAAAAAATTCTGCTCTATTTGGGTTAAGGAGAAAAAACTACACACACACACACACACACACACACACACACACACACACACACACACACACACACACACACGCCCGAGGGTGGACTTGAACCTCCGACGCCGGACGGGAAAATCCGCGTTGTTTGAGGCATCACGCCACGGACTGCGCGGCCGCTTCCGTCGGAGGTTCGTGTCTTCCTTAGAGTATGGTAGGGTGTATTGTCCTTAGCTAGTTTAACCCTTTAATGCCTGACTTTTTATCTGTAGCTATGAAAACTACCACGCTTAATGTATAGTGCGGCTATACTGAGAAAAATGTTAGAAAAAAAATTCCTTAAAATTATTATGCACTACTAGCAAGAAAAAGTTCATAGCTGGTCAGCTATGTAGTGCTTCCATGATGTACCCGATGCAGTAAAAGTCACTAATATGCCTCTCGTCTTTCCAGAAAGTAAATCATACTGCAACAGTAGTATGCGATTGACTACTTTCACATGGCAGAGGAGGAATACTAAAGTAAACGAACACACATGATAGGAGTATCTCAATGCAGCTAACTGTAGAAATGATTCAGTAGCTCTCTACAATTTATAATATCTAAGTTGAGCGCATATGTAATACTATGTACATAATTATTCTTTGTGTTTTGGCCTCCTTTTCCGCAGTTGCAATTATACAATTTGTATAGGTTATGGGACCGTCTTATGCAACTGTAAATTTGTCTATTTTAGACCAGAATCTTTTCGCTTTATTCTAAAGCATCTTCAGTGGTCAACTGTACAAGAAATGGTTTGTATTACATTATTGTTTGATTTTTTTCTAAATTCGATCGGTAACAGTTCTCATGGAATAGGGTTGTTTTGATTCTGAATAAAAGGCAAGAAAACCACTATCCCACCACCATAAAAACCGACATGAAAATAGATTTAGCAATAAGAAACACCTCCTGACCCTCCAAGAGAATTTCCAAAATCAAAAAGCATTAATAGAAAAGAAACATATTAAATGACCAAGTAAACATCAGCAACGAAACATTATTTAAACTAATAAAACACATAGTAGACAGAGACAAACCTCCCCCACCCTCAAAACCACCACATAAAACATCAACAACAAATCCCTACCCACACATATACACCTGCAGAAAATCAGAAGCTCTCTCTCTCTCTCTCTCTCTCTGTGTGTGTGTGTGTGTGTGTGTGTGTGTGTGTGTGTGTGAGAGAGAGAGAGAGAGAGAGAGAGAGAGAGAGGGGGGGGGGGGAGAAAGTCGGTAGTTGAAGTAAAATCATGTGTATAAACACACACACACACACACACACAATACAGTCGGAACATCACACACAAAGTTGCTAGCAGACGCCTGTTTTGACAGATACGAAACAAAAACATATCTTACAGCGCGAACCAAAGAACTCGAAAGCAAATAACACGCACACAGACAATAAACAAATTCAAATCAAATGACAGTAATGGCTGTTTTTCAAAAACTTTTGTAAGAAGTGTAACTCTAAAAAGTGTAAATATAAGCAGTGACAGCAAGTGGCAAATTGCTACAAATCACACATGAAGAGGAAAACATAAAAATTCGTGAGTAATATTAGTAGTCCATTTTAGTCAAAATCAAAACAATCCAGTTGCATGAGAACTGTTACCGATTGAATTTAGTAAAAAAATTCAAACAAATAATGTAATAAAAACCAAAACTTGTACAGCTGACCACTGAAGATGCTTTAGAATAAAGAGAAAGGCGTCTAGTCTAAAGTAGATTAATTTACAGTTGCACAAGACGGCTCCATAACCTATACAAATTGTAACACTATGTTTTCAAGCAGCTACAAATGAATTTGTGGTAACTTGTTGATCAGTTTGAGAGATAATGGAAAAAATAAGGTATGTAGCTGATCAGCTACACCATGCACATGCATTAACGGGTTAAGTAGTTTCTAAGTCTAGTGACAGATGACATAAGCATTTTTTTTTTCCTTTTAGGATTACAAACATTTAATACTTTTTTGCACCTCCGAGGTGAGTGGCCGCGCATCTGTGACATGGTTCCTCTGACCGCGTGGCTTCAAGTTGAAAATTAAAAGATTTTTGTATGTCTTAATCTACGTTTTAAGCATTGGTAATGGTCACGCAGTGACCGAAATCTAAATCTGCCTCAATTTAAAAAAAAAAAAAAAAAAAAGAGAAAAGAAAAAAAATGGCGACGGCTGATGTAGAAGATTAACACTGTCATTTCGACAAGGAATCATTGCTGTTTTGGGCACTGTGTAGTGAATATAGAGTTGTTAGCCGGGTAGTGTATTGGCCTGCACCTCGGTAGCACCAAAGGGGCTGTAGTGGCGGCGAGTGTGTGTGTAATGTGACCTGTGCCGTGTGTTCTCGCTTTTTCAGATGTGCGATGTGTGTGTGTTGCAGCGTGGAACGCTTTGCGATTCCACGTTGGCGGCGGTGGTAAATCTTTGGGAGCTGTGGCGGCGGCGGCTGCGAGATAGCGCGTTGTTTGCGGCTAGGGCGCCGTGGCTCAGTTGTAGTGTGAGGTGAGCGCGCCGCTGCCGCTGCCGCAGCCGCAGCCGCCCATGGGCGCGCCATGGACCCAGGTAACCGGCGCTCTGTCTCTGTCTGCTCGCTAGGCGGGCCGTCTGCCTCTCTCTGTCTGTCGCTCTCACTCTCTGCCTCTGCTCTGCTCTACTCTACTCAGAAAACTCCCTTCGAATCGGGCTGCACTCGACAGCAGAACACACCGCACGGCCCTTGACCTTTAGCGCACCGACTGTTTACGACTGTAGCCAGCACTGTAGCGACGGCCGGTAGAGGCGGCGAGGAAGGTATCTGTAGCAGGGGCCTGCTCAGCATTGTAGTGGCACCCGGCACTAGTGCCGTATTGCGTAATGCCCGGCCACCGATTGTGCATGCAGCGTGTAATTACATGTGAAAGTGGTCTAATATATTTGGGTCGCCACTGCCTTTCAGTGGAGGCTGTTTCTTTTTTCCAGGGTTTTCCGATATGATTACTGCTGTTGGGAAATCTTAACGTCAAAATTCTTGTGGAAGGTGATGAGCACCAAATGATCCTCGGCTTGGAATATGGTACAACTAAACGGTGTTTTGGAGAGCTAATTCACTTGATATCGCGTTAGCAGACGGATATATTGCACGACTTCTGAGGCAAATACAGTCCATGTAAGTCCTAAGAGTGGACTGAGAAGGAAAAAATAAAAATGACAGAAAAAATACAAAGTGTGGAAATAAGGTTTATTTCTTTAATACATGACTTTTTATTCGAAGCTATGAAAACTACCACGATTAATGTATAGTGTATATATATTGAGAAAAATATTGAAAAAAAATTCCTTAAAATTATTATGCACTAATAGCAACAAAGTTCATAGCTGGCCAGCTGTATAGTGCTTCCATGATGTATCCGATGCACTAAATGTCACTATTTTGCCTCTCATCTTCCCAGAAAGTAACTCATAATGCAACAGTAGTATGTGATTGACTGCTTTTACATGGCAAAGGAGGAATGCTAAACTAAACAAACGCACATGTTATATGAGTAACTCAATGCAGCAAACTGTCGAACTGATTCAGTAGTGCTCTGCAATTTATAATTTCTAGGACGAGCTGCTTGCTTGTTTAACATTATGAATAGAAGCAGCTACAAATAAATTTATGGTAAAATGTTGATCAGTTTGATACATAATGGGAAAAATAAGGTATGTAGCTGATGAGCTACACTTTGCATTAAAGGGTTAATGAGAATTAGCTGTAAGGTATCGACATTGGAAGAGTTGCAAGATACAAGAACAAATACGACAAGAACAAATACGACATTCGATGAAGTTTCGGGATTGCAGCCGTATGACGTCGACCTCCTGGAATGATATTTCGGCTGCCAAACTTCAGCCATCTTGAGATGAGTGTAAGCCACTTACTCTCCTGTAGATGGCTGGACGATTGGCATCCGAAATATCATTCTAGGAGGTCGACGTCATCCTGCTACAATCTCGAAACTTCATAGAATATTCATTAATCCGGGAAAACGTCAAGAATCACACTAATATGACAGATTACAACAACGAACAACTTTAATTCGAAAGAATACACAGAAAATATCGTAGGGAAGGCGAACCAAAAGTTGTGAGAACATTTAGAAAGTGCAACAGTTCTACTAAAGAATAGAAGTTGCAACAGTTGTAGTAAAGAAACTTCGTTCACTATACTTGTCCTGTTTTTGCGCATTGTGGGATCATCAGCAGCTGGGACTGTCGGAGGATACAGATAAAAGTTCAGAGAAGGGCAGCTAGTTTTGTTATTGTGGTACTGGAGTGTCACGGAAATAATGCACTAGTTGGGTTGGGAATCATTACAAGAAAGGCGTCATTTGCGAAATTTATTTCACCAACTTTCTCTTAATAGGGAGTCATAATTATCACAATAAAATAAATCACATCGTGAACGGAAAGATTTAGGTGTTCCTTTATGCCGCGCTTTATTAGAGAATGGGACGGTAGAGAAATATTATGAAATTGTTTCGATGACGCTTCTGCCAGGCACTTAAATGTCATTTGCAGAGTGAATATGTAGAATATCTAAACGAATAGAATCAATTTTTCAAAATATGACTGGATAGAGTCTCATAAAGTGAGGTCCGGAGAAAACGCACAGAAGTTGTGGCAATCTCCTAGCTTTCGGAACCAGTGGCTCCTTCAACCAAAAGATTTCAAAGAAGAATGAAGGAAAAAGTACTACGTTATCGTCCCTTCCGGTAAGTATCCCCTGACCCGGGGCTCTCGGTAATTTTTCCGAATTTCTCCGAATTTCCTGAACCTTGCACAGCCCTTTTCTTTCCTCTTCCGTTTCCTTCAATACCTCTGCCTGAAGGAGGAGCCACTGCCATAACCTCTACGTATGCTTTAGTTTTCCGCCATTTCGTGAAGGATTTTTTTTTATCGTTGCAATTATATTAGAAAATCAGAAAAATTATTCAATTTCAAAATACCATATCTTTTACATGACTGAAGATGGAAACTTAGTCTTGATTCTAACACAACACCTACTATTTTCAAAAGAACCATCCGATACTATAAGGGTATGCTTTGTATGCGTGCATTTAGAATGTTGGAGTACTTTCGGCAGTTCCGTTAAGTACGAAAATTTTCATTTACCTTTTATAAATTTTTAGTTTGTTCTACCGAATGAGCGTTAGACATCCAGACTACACTCAAACTCTTCCCATACTTCTTCAATCATGCCTACAGTTACTGCCGTTATTATGCAACGTCCCAAAGGTTCACTTACAATTACTGAAAGTGGGGGTACGCAGACGGAAACTTTCATAACACTCCACGCGCGCAGGCAATTTCGGGGCCCAGATATGTGAAGAGAGATCCGTATACGTCGTCCGGACGTGCCGCAGTTCCATTTCCATCCCCTCGCCTCCACACAGTTGTTACTGAATTGCACCTGCTGAAACGGTGAACGCAAAACGCCTTTTGTTGCCGAGTAATTGCCACCCCAACTCGGCGCTCATTGTTTACAGAAAGAGTGCGCGAGGGAGTCAGTCAGCTGCACCACGAGGACCACAACCGCCAGTCACCTGAACAGGAATTTGTACCTGGTAAACTTTTAGTTGCGGTGCTTCGGTTAAAATACATCCCAAGCTTCTATCTTCATTCGTGATGTTTTAGTTTTGTGATAACGAATAAATCTTTTTGAAACGCCCTTTTATATATAGGGTGGTCCATTGATAGTGACAGGGTCAAATATCTCACGAAATAAGCATCAAACGAAAAAACTACAAAGGACAAAACTTTTCTAGCTTGAAGGGGGAAAACAGATGGCGGTATGATTGGCCCGCTAGATGGCGCTGCCATAGGTCAAACGGATATCAACTGAATTTTTTTAATTAGGTACCCCCGTTTTTTATTACATATTCGTCTAGTACGTAAATAAATATGAATGTTTTATTTGGAACACTTTTTTCGCTTTGTGATAGATGGCGATGTAAGTCACAAACGTAAAAGTACGTGGTATCGCGTAACATTTCGCCAGTGCGGGCGGTATATATTGATCGTTATCCTGGAAGACGTCGTCGGATAGTTACGTTATTATGAAACGGGAAGTGTTTAGCCACAAGTGAAACGTCAACCACGACCTGCAACAAATGATGATGCCCAAGTAAGTGTTTTAGCTGCAGTTTCGGCTAATCCGCACGTCAGTAGCAGACAAATTGAATCTGGAATCTGAAAAAGGTGGTGTTGAGAATTCTACACAAACATAAATTTCACCCGTACCATCTAAAATTGTGAGCAATATGTTTGTGAATATTTCAGCGCCATCTATAACAAATCGACAAAAGTGTTCCAAATAAAACATTCATATTTATGTACGTACTAGACGAATATGTAATAAAAATAGGGGTACCTATTTAAGAAATGCAGTTGATATCCGTTTGACCTATGGCAGCGCCATCGAGCGGGCCAACCATAGCGTCATCTTTTTTGCCCCTTCAAGCTAGAAAAGTTTTGTTCTTTGTAGTTTTTTGTTTTGATGCTTATTTCGTGAGATATTTGGCCCGGTCACTATCAATGGACTACCTTGTAGAGAGGATAAAAAGAAAATCAACTCGAGGCTGCTGTGGTGCGAACAAGTTAGTATGAGGAGAAACGACCTGCAAATTGTGAACTGGGAGAAAGAAGGGGCTGAGACCGAGAGGGACGAGGAATGTAGAAAGTACAGCAAGTAGCTGAGGAACGGGGACGGCATTGTTTTACAATATGAGAACAGGAAACGGGTAATACTCTGAAACGTCATTATAAAATACTGTAGAATTCTGCATCAATAGAAAGAAATGGATGCCTACCAGTGCAACCACTTGCTGTTTACTTGAATGAAGTGTCCGTGCTAGAGTGCTATTTATTCAGAAGTCGCCCGGGAACTGAAGTTAGTCAAAAGGATTATAGCTTGACGTGTCGGTTACTGCCCTTCCAGGAGAGACAGAGAGAGGGATTAAGAATGTATACTCAAATTTCGAAGAAATGACTTATAGCAACAAATGAACTGATGTACAAACAACCGGTCCTTCGTGAAAGTATTCAGTTTAGAGTAGCATCCAATACGTTCAAATTTAGAGTAGTTGGATGAGGCGCATTTTAAATTTTCACCGCAGAGAGCAACACAACAGGGACTTGATTTCAGAGTTACGAATGGAGGGTAATTGTAATACAAATCTAAGCTCTCTGAAGTAACTGCAACACCTAAATTAGGATGACAGGTGAAACTTTTGAAAATATTACGTAATAAGAATAAAAAGCAAATATGTTTCCAAGATGTCAGTCGAAGCGCCTGGATAAATGTATGAAAAAAATAGTTCAAATGTTTTAAGTCGTAAACTTGGAATGTGTGAGAATTGAATTGATGTAACAATATTGCACAGCGCTATAAGTTTTATAATGTAGTCTTCGTTCGCCTTTGATTTGTACATATCATTGTACCAACCAGAGTTTAAAAAAGGCAAACATGAGATTATATTTGACCTGGGATCAACAGCAATAAAAGCAACTACGAAACGGTCGCCTTAGGATGTTCATCCCTTTTAGTAGCTGTACTATTAATACATCGTGATTTAGATTATATAAATGGGGAGACAATTACTAATCGAGAAGTGGAAAATTTATAGTTGGAAGAGGCCGATAATCTTTGTAGTTTGGTCCCTTTAAAAATTAAACCAATCCAATGTGGTTGAAAACATGCTATTGGAACTTACAAGACGTTAATGTTCCCGAACGTATAGCGCTGTTTAGGAAGCACGCACTTTAGAATGACAATTTGAACCTAAAGGTAAAGCTAATACACCAAAATCCAATTTGAAATTTGCTACCTTAGACGTCAGTGATAATGTAACTGAAGACACCTGCGCCGCGGTGGAGTAGCCGAGCGGTCTAAAGCGTCTCGCTGCGGAGCGCGCGGTTGCTCGCCGTGGAGGTTCGAGGCCTCCCTGGGGCATGGGTGTGTGTGTGTGTGTGTGTGTGTGTGTGTGTGTGTTGTCGTCCTTAGGTTAGTTTACCTAGGTTTAAGTAGTTTCTAAGAACGGACTGATGGCCACACAGTTTCGTCCGATAGATTTACAAACATTTGAACATTTTTGAAGACACCTGCAGTTACGAAAGTCAATCACTTAGGCAAAATTATTTTATGGAATCTAAGTTAAAAAAATCGAACAAAAAATATAAATAACTTTCATGTTAAATATCAGGATAGAGATACTGCCATGCAGTAACGGACGGAGTTAACAGACGAAGCACGGAAGGAATGAAGAAAGGAAGTAAGATTAAGTCTAACGCTCCATGAACAGCGTGGTCATTAGAGGCGAAGAGTCAACAGACTATATCTAGAGATATCGAGAGAAAAATGAAATAAAATTGAGGATATGCCACAGAAAAAATAGTACTTGCTGTGAGGAACAAAATCCGTCATATGTACTAACAAATGATGAAGCCACCAGTGCAGCGGGAAAATGAGGGAACTTCAAAGTAATGAATGGATTATAGATGTCTGTGTGTGTACTTCGATATTAAGATTTAATTATATGAGCTTATCTAATCAGTTAAGAAATGTATCTCCTTGCAATAAGGAAAACACACACATCTCACAATGAGCACTGGATTGTATCTCGATGGAAGTTAAAAAATAGACAAGGAAAATTCGGTAAAAGACATTGTTACGAAAAAAATACAACAATGTGATTTGCCGTCTTGGATCTCGAACAACCTGCGTTTTTCAGTTCCATCTGATAGTAATGTAGCTCTCATACTCGGCAGGGTGTGCATATCGCGCAGTTCGGTGTGGTTGCATAAGAGAGAGAACGAACGCTCGTGCCGATCTTAAGCTTGTCACACATCCTGTTACGTGCGTGAGTCTGAATGCTTTGCTTGCGAGCAAACAGCTTGAAGGACATCTCGTAAAGCTGTCTTCGAATACTCATTAAAAATAAAAATGATGGCTTCTCTTTCAGACCGAAGATGTCGGACCTTCGCAGTATAAAACAATGAACAGTGAATGAATTGAATACAATTTTGTAAATATGTATAAATATAAAAACAGGCGTGTGACAACATTGCATTTCTTGTATGTTTATCATTGTTTGTGACAGCTTGTCAGGAAATTGGAATTAATAGTAACCGAGAATACTTTAGACGGAAGACCCGTTAGAACAGAATTCGACGCACCTCTGTATCACAGTAACAACTGCAGATATCAACAGCGAACTGAAGGTTAATGTAAAGCTCATAGTCAAATCTACAAGAAAAGTACGAAGAATTACCTATCCAAATTAGAGTGATAGGTCACTTCTAGGCCCACGAGAAGCAAATCCCTACTTTAGAAGACTATTTGTAGGAGAATACACGCTGCGCACTTTAATATGGAAATGGTCAAGTATTTTTTTGTAGACAACTTAATAGCCAGATGCAACCGTGTCACGTATTGTTAAATCCTTATGTATCACACAGGAACCTAGATGCGTAAAAGTAAACATCTTGTTTAAATTTGTACTGTCAACACTGTGGCCGTACGGAATAAAAACAAAATTGTGTCCTGTGGCCAATGTCTGTCACCACTGAAAATGTCTTCTACAAAAAGGTCCCGCAATTCAGACCAACACAGTCAACAAGTACACCTTTAGGAAACAAACAGATCGTCTTTTAAGTTTCTTATGACACATTTTAGTATCATTACCTGCTTCGACTTACTACCCAGGGCATCAGATAGGGTATTTAGGATTTTAAAAAAAAACTCAAAGTAGTAGGAAATGTTTACTTCTTAATATATTATGATCGCCTTTTCTCTGCCCACTTAAACAGATCACCTAACGACGAATTAGTAATAAGTCGAACTGCGCACTGATGCCATTTGTGACCGTAGGTTGGAATAAATCGTAATAAATGTATACTACAGCTGCGACAGTTCAGGTAAAAGATAATTTTCCCATCCGGTGAAACATCAGTCATATAAGGTAATTGTTAGATAGAGTGAAGAGAAAGCTAGTGAGGGAAACAAGAGAAAGGAGAAGATTGTTGCAATTAAATCTTGTGTGATATATCGCATACGAAGTTTCACTATCTCTGCAAGTACTAGGCGCGCAAATCAACAATCGATGCGGTGGATGCTGCGAGCGACCGCTAAGGCATTTCTCATTTACGATAGCTCTCGTAAGCCACCGCGCCGAGTGTCAACTTAATTTGCGCGACTAGTAAAACTTTAACCATCTTCAAACTAGATCATCCCCGAACAGCAACTGTAGTATAAGCGGAATGGGGTTGGCGGAAGGGCGAGGGATGCATGGCTAGCTTCAGGAACTGTAAAAGTCCTATGTCTTCTTTCCTTCTGAATACGCTGTTGCCCTTTCAGCTGTGAATTTGATACATTCGATATCGTAATAGTACATATCAAAATCATGTTCAGTGTGCGATAAAGGTTCGTGTTACAAATCATCTTATATGATATGTCACACTAGACGATGAAAGTGTAATGTAGAAATATCATGATTCTTCGTCTGAAATTGTTGATACACTACATTAACTTTGTGTGAAATTATTGATAGCCTACATAATACTTTCACTTTGTGCTGTGACGTACCATGTTAAGTGGTATTAGCATGACAATCCATGTATAATAAAATAAGGAACTTGATGTTCTTAACATGTAATAAACATGCAAAGTAATTTCGAAAGGGCTGTAATGGAACACTCGAAAATTTATACAGAACCAAAATTGCTGTCATATTTCCAGAAAGAAATATAGTAAATGAAATTGCGTAAGTGTTATAATTTTGACAAATGTGTACGGTTGGGAGTCCTAATAGCAATAAAATCATACAGATAATTTAATTCAATAAGAATAAAAACCATCTAGATGGCTAAAATGGTATTAAGGCGTTTCGAGATTTGCCACCATCAGATATGAGAACTTCTGAACTTACAAAGTAAAGTTCGGCGTCAATAATAAAATTTCTACCTAGTAGGGGTGTGAACTTTAGCTTGCAATTTCAGAGGTTTTGTTCTCTGATGAAGTCAGGTGTCAAAACGTCGCCATAAATTAATACAATTTTAGTGATGTAGACGGTTTTTTATTCTTATTGAAGAAAATGAAGATTGCGAACTCGTACAGGAATTACGCTTCCTTTATACAGAAGATAATTTAATGAGGATCGTTGTACCTCGTAAGAGTGGTGAACATTAGGCAGAGTTCATTTTTTCAGTAATTTACAAGGCGTTGTCAAGGGTTTCCTCGTTCCTCCGTTTAAAATCGTTCTAGATATAACCAAAACTGCAAGCACAGTATAGCGGCAGGGTTGTGAATAACGTCCACTCCTCAGTGCTTAGCAGCGATTGTCACAAGCGAGAATAATCTGCCCCAAGTGTACTCGTCGGAAGCCCCCGAGATTTGAAAGCATCTGCCCTGCGCTATAAAACACCGGCCGGCGTAAACAAAGGTCAAGGGTCGGCGCTGGGCCTGTAGGTAGCGCTTCGTCTGTTTCCGCGGCCCGCGGCATGCAGCGTCTGTCTTCTCTCTCTGTCTGTCCTGTCTGTCTTTTCCTCTGTCGCTCTCGCCTCAGTAGGGGCGCCGTCCGTGGTGCGGCCGGCGGTCTTTGGCAGGGGTTGTCGGCCGAGCTTGTGGAGTGGCCGCTAGGCGGCAGGCGTGTAGCGCCTCTCACTTGCTTCCTAGACGCATGGTATCTCTAGTCTCGTGTTGTTCTCGTCACTGTGCTGCCGATTTCCAATAGACGCTCATCAGTAGACGTAGCATTCAAGCTTGAGCAGTGTATGCCAGCGAGAACGTGGATGAAAAGCACGAGCATGAGTAGGGTGTATATAATACTCTTTGTGTAGCGCCGTTGGGCTTTGTATACGTACAAAACTTGATTGCTTAATGAATACTATGTACATCATTTGTTTCAGCCGTAGTGTCCTCAGAGAACTGTGTCTTTGTTTTGGGATGATGTCCTTAATATTATGAATCCCGAGACGAATACACAAATAAATTAAAAAACACAATTTTGTGTGTGTTCTACAAGTTTATTTTTGCTTACTTAACCGGTTTTCGGCTTATTAGGCCATCTTCAGAGTATTTACTGCTGTGTCAGAGGTTACATTGTTTAGATACAGTATGGGAAGAGACTGTATCTAAACAATGTAACCTCTTTGACACAGCAGTAAATACTCTGAAGATGGCCTAATAAGCCGAAAACCGGTTAAGTAAGCAAAAATAAACTTGTAGAACACACACAAAATTGTTTTTTAATTTATTTGATTATGTTCTACCAAGAAGCGACGGAAGAATCAGTCAAAATGAATACACAAATAGTAAAACTGGTACTGTAGGAAAACACAACTTATACAAGGCAAAGACATTAAAGAGAAAGGTGAAGCATTGAATTAAAATTTGTGATGCGGCCGGAAATCGAACCCGGGCCTCCATGCTTAATTGATTGAATGCTTCACCTTTAACGTCTGACATGTTTGAGACAAAAAACAGTCTCAGAGTTTGTAAATTTCTATTTATAATATTTATACTGGGTGTTCGGAAAATCCCGTTCCATACGTCGATGACTTTGAGGTGAGTACATAAGAGGCGTATCCGGAAAGTAAGTACTATTTGTTTAAAAAAATATAGGAAAAATTTATAACAACAAAGACCAGATCTTAAACCACTTTTTCACACAGTTTTCACCGTTGCTCTGGGCAGGGCCGTATTTAGGCAGGTGCAATATGTGCAGCTGCACAGGGCGGCAACATTTGTTGTTGTTGTTGTTATAATTAAGTTTGAATACCAGATGCCGGCGGGGGCCGTAAAAAATAAATTACTGCACAGGGGCGTCGCATACCCTAAATATCGCTCTGGTTGTGGCACTTGTCGCAGCGGTTGATCAACTTATCTAGTCCTGCGTCATAGAATGGTGCCGCCACTCATGAGAACCAATCCAGCTTGTTGAATTTCTCCCCAGATGCAAAACCATCAATGCAGCCAAATACTGTCAGAGTTTGAAAAATCTTCGATGTGGGTGCATAACAAATGGAGAGGGGAGCTCAGCAGAGGAATTGTTCTGCTTCACGATAATTCTCGGCCATACGCTGCGGGTGACACACGAACTATCCCCCCTCGGGCATGGATATTTGTGCCATCCTAGTTCGTAAGTAGTTCATAAGTAGTTTGTAAGTTTAGGGACTGATGACCCCGTAGTTAAGTCCCATAGACTATACAAACATTTGAAACACACGAACTCTTATTCAGCATTTTGGATGGCAGCAGTTCGACCACTCTCAGCCATGACCTGGCGCCATTGGACTATCACTTGTTTTTACACTCAGAGCGGTAGGTTTCCAAAGTGAAACTCGGTGTGCAGCAATGGCTCTCGCACTAGATAACTTATCGACCGATACAAGCGCCTCAACAACAATGCAAGCTGTGTGGAAAATAATTCAAGATAAGCTCTTTCTTGTGACAAAATTTAAAAAAAAAAAAAAAAAAAAAAAAAAAAAAAAAAAAAAAAAACGGTACTTAATTTTCCGATACGCCTCGTATTTTGATAAGGAACCATTGCCAGAAATATTATCCAGTTATGATACAAGCACTTCTTTATATGTGACGCTCTGAAACAAATCTCTACCGCAAGATCTTCGCTTTCCGTATTTTGAGAGGAGAAAGTGCCGACCAGTCCAACAATAAAAAGTCTTCTCTAAAATGCATCCTTAAAAGCTGTGAGCTCGTCTTCGATATTAACACATCTACTTATCGTGGCTCTTAAAGTATGAATATTCGAATATTTCCTAGGACCCGTCTACATCGAATGAAACGGCATTACGATTGATATATATCGAACGTTCGACTCTAGCTTCGCTACCATTGACGATTTAGATTTTTTGAACCGGAGATTAAGGGCGCTACGCGCCCTTACGTACTAAATAAGAAAACTTCTTGTTTAACCTATACCTATCACACAAAAAAGTAATGTGTAGCGCAACCTTAAGAAGGTTAGATATAGGTCAAACAAGAAGGGTTGGGTTTCTATTCTGCACCTGAGAGCGCGTAGCGCCCGAATCCCCGATTCAGAAATACTGAATTAATTTACAGTTGCTCGTTGGATATATACCATTCTTGAAAATTACCGATATTTCTTCGGTATTTGAAATGGCAACCACATATTGAGTCGAAAAAGTACAAGGAAATGTCACAAATTCAACGCAATCAAGATATAAATCAACCGCTTCTCGTTTGTCACATCGAATGTGGAGCAAGAATCGAACGTTCCAGATATATAATCGATCGCAATGCCGTTTCTTTCGAAGTACATGGGTCCCAGGAAATTACCGAATTTTCTTCTCCAAATTACTACATTTTCTTGTTTTGTCCATACTACCTCCTTCCAAATATGGAAGCAAAGACACTGTTGTAAGAAAGATTTGTTTCATAGCGTAGAATATAAAGAAGTGTCCATAGCGACACTGGAGGATATTTCGGGACATAGGTTCCTTATCAAAATACGTACTCACACTCCTCCAAGTGCCTTCTAAGCTTGGTATGAGATTTTCTAAACACCCTCCATGTAATTACTTTCAAATCGTCAACGAAGAGTGTTATAAACTGTTAAAAATAGTGTTTTATGTTACACTGTGAAGGACAGGAAAAATGAAAATTTACACGATTCTTTCCATTCTTTGATAAAAGGTAAAAGTAAAAATATCAAACTTATTTTCCTATGTCGAAACATACTTAACACGCATCGTTAAATAAAAACTCAGGAATTTTTCTGGTAGTACCTGTCCTTACTAAAATAATTTGCGTCCGATCGTATTTGAAATACAAAAAATGGTTAGTTTATTACCAGTATTGACACCACTCTCTTCGCTGTTCGATCGCATTGCTACTTTAAGTAAATGCATTCGCGATTTGTTTTTATTGGTATACGTACGGGTTTGCTTTAAAGATACGGCAAACCATAACCTCATCGGTTTTTCTGGGTAGTATTCTATATTTTAACGATTTTCAGACAAATTTCCTAACTAATTCCCTAATGCTCATTACAATACTGGTTATTAACAAAATTTTCTACATATTCCCTTAATACCTCTGGGTAGTATTCTATATTTTAACGATTTTCAGACAAATTTCCTAACTAATTCCCTAATGCTCATTACAATACTGGTTATTAACAAAATTTTCTACATATTCCCTTAACCTTTACATACTATTAGTTTCTCCATCACTGGGTGCTTTTGCTGTTGGAACTGTGGTTCAGTTTATGGAAGTCCAGCTACAGTTGCATTTATTGGAACTTCAAGTCCGGACGACTGGTTTCGGCCTCTGTAAGGCCATTTTCAAGTGACAGAACCAGCATACAATGTGTAGCAATAGGTTTACAAGAAAATTTATATGGTATAAGACAAATATGTAAAAGTACTGCACAACAGCAGAAGAGAACTTACATTACGCCGTAGAGGGAGCAAAGCCAAGTTTTAAAAACAAGAAATGCTTGGAAATAACTTTCGACGCCTAATGGCGACTTGAGGGGAAAAAATGGGCGTGTCAGACATGAAATTCCGATACAATAATACATTTTTATCGGCATGCTCCGATGTGTTCTGATATAAAGATTACATCATTCCAACATATACAATACTAAAAATTAATTGGTAATTTGGTAGAACCCTTGTACATCGAAGAAACGGCATTGCCATCGATATATATAGAATGTTTGATGTAGTGTTTCTGAACCGGAGATTCGGGTGCTATGCGCCCTCACGTACTAAAAGAAAATTCTTGTTTAACCTGTACCGAACCTCCTTAAGGCTACGCTACAGATCACTTTAAGTCAAAGTTAGGTCAGGTATAGGTTAAACAAGAAGTTTTTTTAGTACGTGAGGGCGCGTAGCACTGAATGTGGTGCAAAGAGGATGGCTGTGGTAGATGTTGCACTTCAGTAATTAATGTTCTTTGCTTTGAGGCATTGTGAATGTACAGAGAGTATGTAACGGATTAAAATTATATTGTACACATTATATTGAATCTTGCTAGTATTTAGTTACATTCTTATGAAACAAGTGAGATACATAATGTAGCTAGATAGTAGCAAAATTCAATATAATGCGTTAAATATAATTTTAATCCGTTACATACTCTTTATATATTCACAATGCCTCAAAGCAAAGAACATTAATTACTGTAGTGCAACATCTACCACAGCCATCCTCTTTGCACCACATTCAGTGTTTATATTTTGTAAATGTGTAACGCTAAGTGTAGCAAAAATGCTCTCATGTGTTAAAAACGTCAGTGCCCAATGCACAACTTCGTTACACGTACACCTACAATAAGAACACAGTAAGTACATAAAATTACAATACGTTTAATTCCGGTTTTTTCTGTTCTCGCTTACTAAAGTTCAGTTATGTAACCAGAACCAACATGACAGCATAACCTACACTTAGCGGAAGATAAATGTTCTTGTAAAGTACCCACTGAAGATGTGCCTACAGTGGCTCGAAAACTAGTTCTGGATTAAATAAAAAAAACATCCAAAAAGGCAGCTGGTTGCAATTCTTTTAACGAAAATAAACCGTCAATTTACGCTACAGTTGCAGTTCGTGTCGAACATGGATATCTTGAAATAGCATAATGTTTCTGGAATACGGACGACATTGACCTGGTCAAGCTGTACAGGTCTCTGGACATAAACATTTTCTTAAGTTTCTCTGCTCTGTAGTGTATTGACATGTTTTACTGTCTAACAACCCAGTCTGTGCAATCAACACAGGAGTTTCCCCCTGGACTCCAAAGGCGCCAGATGTCAACCGCTGCAAGCGTCTAAATCCTCTTCTTGTG
The DNA here is from genome assembly GCA_026315105.1 of Locusta migratoria. NCBI lineage: Eukaryota > Metazoa > Arthropoda > Insecta > Orthoptera > Acrididae > Locusta > Locusta migratoria. The sequence goes on from CM048746.1 coordinate 299,036,302, forward strand.
TACTTGGTCGATCTGCTGCAACACCTCGCGAAGAAGTGATATCAGCGCACATTCTGCTGCAGAGTGAAAGTTTCATTCTGGAAACATCCCGTAGGCTGTGGCTAGCCATGTCTGCACCATATTCTTTCCTCCAGGAGTGCTAGTTCTGCAAGATTCGCAGGAGAACTTCTGTGAAGCTTGGAAAGTAGGAGGCGAGTTACTGCCAGAAGTTGAGGACGGACCGTGAAGCGTGCCGGGATAGCTCAGTCGGTAGAAACCTTGAGTGTGAAAGGCAAAGTCCCAGGTTCGTATCCTGGTTCCGGTACACAGTTTTAATGTGCAAGGAACTTTCATTTGGTAGAAACTTTAGAGACTTATTGACTGCAAAAAAATGCAGAAAGGTCATATGAACACGAGATCGAAAATCCTGCATTAAAGGAGGTAGGACTATCACACATTTAGCACATACGTTGATAAGTATGAAACGATTTGGTATTCTTGCTGTAAAAATTATAATTTGTGAAATGTACTTATTAAATTACTTGAATTCTTCGCCACTTGCTTCAGGGCATCTCCTTACTTCCAGACATATCTCGTATACTATGGGAAACACTAGTATTTCACACTTAAAAGGAGGCCTTACGGTCTCGAAATTTCGGTTCGGGATGAGACTAGGCAGTTTAGTAATGTACTTTAATGGAGTCCACCCAGGTTGTAAAGCGCAGTAGTCAGTCTATGGTTGGCACACAGAATTTCGTTGACGTTGCTAACGTGTTGTCGATAGACATCGAAGGACGCCCTGAACGATGGTGATCAACTTCCATCCTGCCATTCTTAAATCTCGTGAACCATTCGTAACTGCGGGTACGGGTGAAGCACTCATTACCGTAGGCTTTCTGCATCGTTTGGTGTGTCCATGTAAAGGTTTTTTTATAGTTTCACGCAAAATTTAATGTTGGCGCGTTGCACAGCACTAACAATAACTGATATAAATAATTAAACTTCCGACAGTTACACATTCAGTACAGGTGTGTGCTGGGATGCCAACCGCATTTCGCTCCAACGCACCAATCGCATGAAATTACACATTTCAAACACAGAAATCGTCGTTGCAATAGTATTTCAAAAAATGTTTGTAAATCTATCGGACCAAACTGCGTGGTCACCAGTCCGTAGCCTACAAACTACTTAAACCTAGGTAAACTAACCTAAGGACAACACACACACCCATGCCCCAGGGAGGACTGGAACCTCCACGGCGAGCAACCGCGCGCTCCGCAGCGAGACGCTGTAGACCGCTCGGCTACTGCACCGCGGCCAATAGTATTTATTCGAGAATATCGACAATGAGACGAAACAAATCAGATGCTGTAACCAACTACAAACAAGAAGTTATTAAAATTCATATTTGAAGTGAAATACACAATCAGGAGATACTAAAGGTAATTCTTCTCTCAACTCCAACGAAGGTTTTGGTACCCATGTTCATATGAACTTTTTGTACTATTTTGAATACAATCCTAAAATATTTGAGGGACTTTTAAACACATTGTATCATCTCCACATATTAGGTCACAATCGCACGCAACTAAATGAACTATTGCTCGTCCACAAAAACCGCCACTACCTAGACAGAGTTAGTTTCCGAGACGGCAGTTAGCACAACTTGTTAGTTGTTTAATATTCGTCTACAAAACTTTTACTGTGGATTGTTTAAGTCCTAGACGCAGGAGAAAACAAGACCCTCTGGGCTTTGAATTAAAAACATCAGGTACTCGTGACGACAGCGTTATCCAGAGGCCGTTTCATTGCCGTCCGTGTATGTTAAACGTTAGAATTTCTCGTCATGTGCTTGGTTGGTTAAAACGGTACATAAATGGAACATTTTGTGCTAAATCTCCATTTTCGCTAAATCCTTTAGATTCACCCAACTAAATACTTTCTTCATATTATGTTTTACAATTCAAAAATTGCAGATTCTACGTTGTTTCCTATGAACAAGATTACGTTGTATTAGTTAATAAATGATCTTCATAGCGTGCAAAACAGATTTAGAGTTTGACTAGATTTAGTTTACATTTCATACTATAATAGTCATTACAGCAAAAAGGTTAATGTTTTTAACGTTTATTAATGACGGAGTGGGGAACTAGATTTGTTTCGACGGGAAACCTTTTTCGAAAGTATTGGTACTGATGAGACCTAACTTGAGCAGTTTCTTGAGGTCTTTCCGGTGCCGGCCGCGGTGGCCGAGGGGACTGAGGCGCTTTAGTCACGGTCTGCACGGCCACTACGGTCGGGGTTTCGAATCCCCCCTCGGGCATGGATATTTGTGCCGTCCTAGTTCGTAAGTAGTTCATAAGTAGTTAGTAAGTTTAGGGACTGATGACCCCGCAGTTAAGTCCCATAAGCTTAACAAACATTTGAACATTTGAATCTTTCCGGTGGCGAAGTATGTTAATCGAGGTAATAAAGGTGAGCTCCGGAGTGATGAAAATAGCTTTCCACATTACAGGTGATTGTCTTCAAGGACAGTTTTGCATCGTAGGTAACTTTTCTCGCCCATGCAGGCGATGGCAGGTGCTGGTTAACAGAAAAATTACGTAAAAGATTCTACGTCCACAAACTAAAATTAAAGTTGACATGTGCTTGTGTAGAAATTCACAACTAATCACACTGTGCGGCAGAATGACGAGGCAGAAAACACGGGAGGAGGAAAAAGGCACTGAGAGAATAATATTTTTGCGTCATTTCTTTGCGACAGACATCGCTATTGAACCTAGCAGTAATAACATTGAATAATCCCCCCTTATCTCTCTCTCTCTCTTTCTTCTTCTTCTTCCTCCTCGTCCCTTCCCTATCCCTCGCCTTCATGGAACTTCCGATTCTTTGTTATCCTACTTCTAAAGTTTCAGGGGAAAGTGTCTCTTTTCACCAGTAAAGCTAACTTTACCAAGTTTTTGACATAACATTCACCGACGATATTCAAAACTTAGTTTCTTTTTAGTTATCTTCACGCCATGTCAGAGTTGCCATTGACAAGCGTTGCAACCGTCTGACGTTTCCTTATGTCTGTTAGTAGCTATACAATTCAGAAGCACAGAAAGAAGCGTCATGTTCTACAAAGAGAATAAGAGTAATGGGAAGTAATAGTTCTTAAAGTCCAGTCTCATTAACTAAAAACAAGATTATAAACAACTTTTTCAACGTCTTTCAAGTGGCTGCGTGTTCGTACTATCTATGTAGATCTGAATTACACGAATTAATGTATTATTCGTACCTGTACAGATTTTGTTGCCAAATTGTACAAACTGACATATAGAAAGTAATAGCCAGAAGGCGAAGGACGTGTTGCATAGGTAGTGTGAATATGAAGTTCCGTGTCTAGCCTACCGCTTGCTGTCATGGTTTCCTTATTTCTGATTGTCGTGTCGGCTCCCTTCCATCACTGTTTTCTTTTGGACACGTTCCCTATACAATTATCCAGAAATTCTTGTGTGTCTGAATCTCAAGAGAGACAAGCACATTATTCTAGTACTAGCGCACTACTCAGTTGTCGTCGAGAACAACTTCGCATATTTTTTATTTAGGGATCACCGATTCTTCCTTATTATCCTGCACTAAATTCCCGTACTAAACGATTTGATTACGCAAAACTGAGTGTTTTAATTACTCTGTGAAATTCAATGAGTATCGTATGTGGTTTAAGTGATTCACCTTTCCAGTCTGAAAATGTTTGTGTCGTTGACTCTTGACTTCCCATTAATTCAGCTTACCACACACACACACACACACACACACACACACACACACACACACACACACACACATACACACACAAATCGTCGTTATTATATAACTGTTTGATATTTCTTTAATATGCAAATACTGTTGTCTGAAGTCATTACGCCAAGTCCGCCATGAAAGGGACTTTGGCGCGAGCTCTGGCTTCTCGTGATTAGCATCGGTTGGCGAATGCGTTGTTAGCCTTGGGACTTCGCGTGTGAACTGGCTTTGGCCTGTTTTTGGTTATGTAAAAACTACAACTGACATGAAGTGAGACATTAGTAATCTCCAACATGGAGATCCATTCCGTTGTAGATTCTAGAATGTGTCGCCACTGAGATGGTTTTGCAATTCATCAGTAGATATGTACGGAAAAAGATAAATTAATTAAAATAAAAAATTAAATAAATAAAATAAAAATAAACAATCTGACTGTTTTATTGATTTCTGAATTTAGTACTGGAACGGCATTCCATCCAAACATTCATGGTGAAAGTTTTTAAGATCCAGAAAAGCTATACCGTATATGGTCCCTTTTTTTCTGAAATGGTAATCTCTTCACTCGATAACTGGTTCCGCAGCTACATGTTATTGTTTGTAAATACTTTCATCTGAGAGGACGGCACATGAAATTACAATCTCGTCTCCAAATTTACGATTTCCGTAGTCTCTTAAATCTTTGGATGGTTACTTTGAAGAGAGAGAGAGATTGAGAGAGAGAGAGAGAGAGAGATATGATGATGATGATCTAGTTTGAGACCTCAGGGTTGTACCAGAGCATAGGCAGTTGTGACCGATAATAACGTTGCAAAATCAGATATAGCGCGGATCATCACTCTACCACTTAGTATCAGATGTGCCGTCCAAGCAAAATACTGTGAAGATTGTTGTTGTTGTTTGTTAAGCTTATGGGACTTAACTACGGGGTCATCAGTCCCTAAACTTACAAACTACTTATCAACTACCTTATACTAAGGACGGCACAAATATTCATGCCCGAGGGGGGATTCGAACCCCCGACCGTAGTGGCCGTGCGGACCGTGACTGGAGCGCCTCAGTCCCCTCGGCCACCGCGGCCGGCTTCTGTGAAGAGTACAGCGAGAGAAGACTTCGGGAATAAATAAATTTGTAAGTTCAGCAAATCATATATTAATTGTAAGGACTTTTTCTTAATTCGCGGAATTAAAGTTTTACGATGAATGACACTTCTTTAAATGACAGTAAAGGATGTTATTTAACTGTTCATTAAAGTGAGAGGTAATAAGAGAATGCAATCGTAGAGATTTGTCTTAACCTACTAGCGATGCGTTCACATAAAAGAAATTCAGGTTTCGGTTTTACTAAATGGAGTGCGACATATTTTGAAGTGCTTGCAGAGTATTAATGCAAAGTGCTAATAATAGCCGTGGTCTGAAGAAACTGCTTGATATCCAGCGAATCACACTTCCTGTAGTGTAAAGAAACACATTTCCACTCCTCTAAAATCGCGCTGACTAAATGTATTTAGAAAAAAATCATCCTTGTTCCAACAGATGTACAATACTTTTATTTATTGACCCTCTACCTGTTTCGGCACTGTCTGCGATTAACAGGAAATGTAAGATATTGCACATCAATTATGACAATAATTCATTTTTGCCAAATAAGGCAACATCAGACTTTAAAATAGAATTGTGATTATTCATTGGAATATGACCTTCATTGTACATCAGCTGTTGAAAAGTAGTGCCCATTGTATGAAATTCATGTACAGTTAACATCATTTGTATGTGCTCAGTCTGACTGATTAGATGTGTTGTAAATAATACCGCTGAGGACTGAGCGTATTCTACAGTCCCATGTATTTTTTATCTACGTTAAATCGTGTTTACAAAGCATTGATGTCCATGTTCTTGCTAATCTTGCCTTTGATTAATTTTATATTTCCTGCGGACCGTACAAAGGCCAAGTGGGGTTGTTATGAGTTCATTTTCCCTGCATTTAAGGATTTTCTCAGAATATAGTACGGGTCATGTGTTGACCTGATGTGTCTAACAGCTGCTGACCGTTGGCTATCAGTGTTTGTTCTCAGGACCCCCGTGTCAGCACTGATAGTGCTAGCCCGACATTCAAGACGACATGGTAGTGCTTCTCATGCTTCCTCCTCACTACCTGCAGTTCCTCAGTGCTCAGGTGACCTCTTACGTGGGTAACGGCCTTGTGTCCTAAAATTTGTAAAGGCAACTAGCTGAAATTTGTATGACAATACGACTCGTAGCTCATGAAACGGGAGAACAAAATAAAGTTAATGGAAAACCGCCCAATCATGCACCAGGTTTTAATTTAGTATTTCTTTGTTCAAATGTTTAAGCTTAAGGAACTTAACTACGGGGTCATCAGTTCCTAAACTTACAAACTACTTATGAACTACCTACAACTAAGGACGACACAAATATCGAACCCCCGACCGTAGTAGCCGTGCAGACCGTGACTGAAGCGCCTCAGTCTCCTCGGCCACCACGGCCGGCTGTATTTCTTTACTACTAACTGTATTCCCAAAAGATATTACATACAACACTCATACAAATGAAAATATTCCTGCAAAATTATACAATTGCGCAAAATATAATTCACAAATGATTATTGCGATGGTCAGAAACCTGTCACATCGTGCACCGCGTTACAATACATTTCCTATACACTACTGAGACACACCTTTACTGTAGCCAGCTTAAGGAAATCCCTGAAAGCTGACAGTACTGATGACAACTTTGAAGTGCACACGACTCTTTGCGAAAGCAATAGCCTTCTGTAGAGTTGAAGGAAGGAAGAGAATGAAACTGTGTATATCCAAGTACCCATTACTTACAACAGATCTTAGACTGCAGTTTCCAGTGAGACTTGAATTTTATATTAAGACTGATAACTCACAGGGTACTCTATTAAATACTACAGAGTAGATTTGACATCTTCGTTTCTCACACGGACAACTTTGCCGCTTTCTCGAGGTTGGGCTCAGCATATAATTTTGTTCTCTCTTAGAATAGAGCGAGCTAAATTTGCATGGCAGAATTTTTGGTGAGGAACGTGTAACGATAACTAAGACAGATGGCTCATCTCATTTGTTACAGTTGAACAGGAACATTTTTGTCTGTTTATTTTGTAAAGAGGCGATCCAATATTATCATAGGTTCCTCAACGGATAAAGCGAAGATCGCTAGTATGTAATTTTATTCGACGACCGGGTTCGGTGATCTCTGCCATCATCTTCTGGTCTAAACATGTTTTACACAGATGACAGGTGTGTGTGTGGGGGGGGGGGGGGTTTAACTGATGACCGTAGCTGTTTGGTCCAATAGTATTTTCAAACATTTGGACTTTCGAATTCAAACCTGATAAATTGATTGCCTAAACACTTAATTTGAACGTCAGACACTCTTCATCCTGTTCAGAGGGAAATGGAAAATGGCTTATTGATTTAAGCATACCACAGCATTTCCAAATTAAAAATGCGATTCTTTGGAAAAATAATTTGTGAACAAGTGTTATTAGTTGGACTCTTGTAAAATTTAGACATTGTGCGGCACAGTCCTGCGCTATTACCTAAACTATCTAGAATGGCCATTGTAGAAAGTGGCTCAATGCATTAGAAACTAGACAATCAAATGCGCGTCCTTCACCTCTGTTCCATAATCCACAATCAAAATTTCCCTAATTTTGTCATTATTACTTGGTATCGTCAAACCCTATCCGCGTCTGCTTGTTACTGTTCTACTCCAACTATTTCAATGACAGCGGAACGAAAAATAACGAACAGTGATTTCCTGAGGTTCTGGAAGCGAAATATAGTTGCAGCAAGTATGAAACATCGTTACGAAACAAATAACGAAGAGGCAACACGTATGAGACGTTACAGATAAGTTTTGTTGGCTATTCTTGGTGAGACTATCAGGTGATAACCAAAGCGATTTCTAATCGAATGCAGCTCTATAAATGTGGGTGCATTTTAATGGACACTTACACCACCCATGCGGTGCTGTGTTTCTGTGTGGAAACGGGTCTGTTGGGTTCTAGTTTGGTTTCAAGGGAATAAATTGCCTGAAATCAAGGGTCGGAAGAGAATATTAATGTGGTGAAGAGTCATTAAGTGTTGGATTTGCGTGGCTGTAAAATAACGCCTAGTGCGCAGTTAGTGGATGACAGGAATGCGCGGCACTGGTACGGGCGGCAGTGCTGTTGGATTCCAGAGAGGCGGTCGATGAGGTATGCCACTGGCTATTACCCACTGGCAGCTCTGCGCTTCAGGGAATGAGCGGGAGGCACCATTTGTCGCGGCTTGCCATCTGTTCCCTCTCAGCAAATACGTCATAGCCGTGTGGAACCAACACCACCTAGAGAGAAGACCGCGGCGCTCTCGTGTGACGTCAGGCAGAGTAGGTTGCGGGCGCATAGCTGGCTGGGTAGCCGCTGGGGCACGGCCCACTAGGCCGAAGCAGCGAGCCAGTCAGTTATGAGCGCGCAACCTACTCTGCCTGACGTCACACGAGAGCGCCGCGGCCTTCTCTCTAGGTGGTGGTGGTGGTGGTGGTGGTGGTGCAACACCTATTTCCTACACTCAAAAATGTTACATCGCCACGGTTCTAACCGTTCATGATCCTTTAAATAAAATTGGAAGAGACTTACAAAAATCATGTCGCTTATTTTTATTGTTCACGAAAACAGATATTGACAAGTTGTAAGACAATAAATTTGTTTTCCTGATTGGAGCAGACGGTAGTACTCCTAATACCCGTCCTCTTGCACTGATGCATGTCTGTATTCTTAGTGGAATACTGTACACTAGATCGCCATGGCACTGTTGGTCCATATAGTACCACTCCTCAGTGGCGATTCGGCGAAGGTAGCTGATTGGTTGGTGGGTCGTGTCGTGCAAAAACAAGCCATGTCAATGTATCCCAGGGGTTTTCGATGGGGTTAATGTCTGCAGAAGATGCTGGCCATTATAATTTCGCGGGGTCGTCATCATGAAGCAACGCATTCACAGGATGTGCACCATGATCGCGAGAATTGTCTACATAAGACGAATACCTCACTGAAATGCTGCCGTTATTGTACTATACGGAGGAGGGTCTCAACCCTGTACCGTATAGCCGCTTGAGTGTATTCAACGACCAGTGGCACCACATAATGTCACCTCAAAACATCAGCGAAGCACCAAGTTGCTACACTCGCTGGACGTTCGGGTTGACCAGGCTGCGTCCAAAAACGTTTTCGACGATTGTCTGGTTGGAGGCAGTTGAGTCTCGTTTGTGACTAGCACTTGATGCCAATGCTGACGAATCCATTCAGCATGCTGTTGGGCCCATCTGTAGTGCGTCCCGTGGTAATGTTTGTAATTAAAACAGCGAATACCCACAAGTATGTTACAAAATGTTAATTTAAACCGTGACGAAATTTGTATTTTGTTACAAATCCATCTTCAGATGTTTCACATACTTGACGACTGGAACCTCGTTTTATGTCTTTATTCTCAGCTTTATTGTGCCCTGCTATGAAACTATAACAGACATGACATGAGGCTCCATCTGGAAAGCTTGTGAACCATCTGACGGTGGATTTGTAAAAATAAATAAATAAATAAATAAATCCGAAAATAGTCATGGTTTAAACAAACATTTTATACCATACGTGTGGCTAGTCATTGTTTTAATTACAAACATAATACCACAGCCACGGTTCTCACAATGGCAGTTTTGACAAAATAGCGCCTCATGCCGTGTAGGTGTCAAAGCTGGACCTCGACGTGAACGTTGCCAGTGAAGTTGTATGTGATGCAGCCTATTACGTACAGTTTGAGTAGAAACACGACGTCCTGTGCCTGCACGAAAATGATTGTTCAGCATGCTGGCGTTCCTCTTGGAGTTCCTCCTAGCTGAAATTTGTAGCAGTCATCAGCTGTTGTGGTAGCCTTTGGGCGGCCAGAGCGAGCGAAGTCATCGACAGCCCTCCACGCTCAAACAACATGGCTTTGGTTCACTCCGAGACGTATGGAAAGTTCGCTTGATGATTTCCTCCTGACACAAAGTAACAAAGTGGATAAGATCAAACTTTGGAAATGAGCTTCTAGGCATTACTCATTCATTCCAGTGTCCAGATCAAATTTTGTTTTTCCAGTAGTTAACAACCGCCACGGCTTTGTCATTGGCTTGTAGCAGGTCACTGAATCTGCAGGGCTCCGGCAATAGTCGGCACATTAGCAGATGTGCCTCGTCCTCAACCTCTCCGCATTCACAAAGAGCATCGTCATCGTTAGTCAGTAGGCCCCACCTGCGCAGATTAGCTTTACATCTGGGTACACCGGCCCTAAGTTTGTTCAGTGTTCTCCAGACACGGTCATATTTCTTTGTCAAAAATTTACTTATACATTATAAAAAATTTTATACTTTAATAGGGAACTTTGACATCTGCGACAAAATTAATTGAACTTTATGAAGCAGAGGAAGCTCTGTATAATCCCCGACGGCCTGAATATAAGAACAGATTAACGAGACTCGAAAGTTAAGAGAATGGCGGAGGAATTCAACAGAGAAATTCGGCCTGGCTGTAGAGCCGAGGATATTAAGAATGTTAATGGCCTTATGTTTTGCATCAACCACAAAATTAATAGAAATATATGAATCAGATTTTTATAAGCTCTGCACCCTTCTCAATCTAATAATAATCGATGCTGTTCCTGCTCTGATGTTGACAGGTTCTTGTATGCGCTCTTGTCAGGCTTGTAAGTTAACCCTTCTCGTATAGCGAACATTTCGTTGCCAACGCCGCCGCGTCGTAAGTAAATTGTAACCCCAGTAGCAAGAAATTACTGTTTCATTGTAAACATGTCTTCTGCCGATATTGTCTTTTCGCGCGCGTACACTGCTTTTTAATGTTCGGAGCCACTTTACTGAGAGAAAACATACACTGTATCATCCATTCTCCAGTATTTTATATATGACTTTGCACGTAGTAGCAATGACAGCGCATAACATGTTTACTGTCCGTCATCTTGAAATATGTTCAAAAATATGACTGTGTAATACTCCTTTTTAGCGTCACGACAGAGATTAACATAAAAAATTCAAACCTTTGACGATATTTTTATGTCAAAGATTTGATAAAAAATTTGACCGTGTAACACCGGCCTAAAGAAGGTTATTTCCAGGTTCCATTTCCTCTTTTGGCGTTATAAGCAGTGCGGTTTGTTCGTTCTTCCATTTACACACAGTTATCTTCCTGCTAACCGTCAAGGTTCTTGGTTCTTGTAATGAAGCTGTTTCTAGACTTAAACCTCCGAGCCTGAGCGACTTGCTCATTCAGTGGGTGTCGATAATATTAATCTTTTTTGTTCTCTGCTTGATAGGCATGGCAGAACTATAGTCGACACAAGCAGTGTACTTCCTTCGTGGTGTTATCAGTTATGAGTCGGCTGTTTTACCCACTGGGTCGCATTGGCAGTGCTCATGCGTGGTTGTTTACATCTTGTGTGGGTTGAGTGACTTGTATGGACAGTCTAAGGATGTGTGTTCTTGATGCAGTATACACATTCTACGTGAGTGTTCAGGAGACCTTGCAACCAAGGTGACGCAACACTTTTTTGATGAGTATTACGTAGAATACGACCTTGAGGAACATTGGATTTAGGAGAAATGTAGGAACACGCGAGGAAATACTCACATTATGACTTATCTTAGAAGATACTTTAAGGAAAGGGAAACCTACGTTTTTAGCATTTGTGGATGACGAGAAAGCATTTGACAATGTTGACTGGAATACAATCTTTCAAATTCTGAAGGTATCAGGGGTAAAATATTGGGAGCGAAGAGGTATATTCAACCTATACAAGAACCAGACAGCAGTTATTAAGAGTCGAAGGGCAAGAAAGGGACGCAAGACAGGGTTGTAGCCTATCCCCAATGTTGTTCAATCTGTACTTTGAGCAAGCAGTGAAGGAATACAAGGGGAAATTTGGAGAGGGAATTAAAGTCCAGGGAGGGAGAATAAAAACCTTGCCGTTTGCTGACACAGTAAATTTGTCAGAGAGAAAGGACCTGGAAGAGGAATTAAGTGGAATGGAGAAGGTCTTGAAAGGAAGGTATAAGATGAACATTACCAAGAGTAAAACGAGGGTAATGGAATGTGTCAGAAAATCAGGCGATGCTGAAGGCATTGGGTTAGGTAATGAAGAGAGAGAGGGAAAAAAAAGTAGTAAACTTTTGTTACTTGTGCAGCAAGATAATTTCTGATGGCCGAAGTAAAGAAGAAATAAAATGCAGAATGGCTATGAAAAGAAAAGCCTTTCTGAAGAAGCGAAATTTAACATCCGATATTAGTTTAAATGTTAGGAAGTCTTTTCAGAAAGCGTTTATGTAGAGTGTAGCATTGTATGGGAGTGAACGTAGACGATAAGGAGTTCAGACAAAAATATTAGATGAGTAGATCAAGAAACTAAGGGGAGAGGAAAGGCAATTTTACCCCTTTTCTACCAGTGCTATTTTACTCTTTGAATAGGTACTTTTCAAAGGAACTATGTGATAAAACACGGAATTTTTACTGCATATATATAACATATATGTCTCAATTTATTTGTAAAATGAACATAATAACTCTAATGGTTTTGAAGAAAATCTTTTTATTCTTTCACCAGTAAAATTTAACTTTTTTAGTATATTAATTATTATAAAACAGTTGTTTTGTGATTCTCAATTTACTTGTAATGATTACCATCTTCAGGACGAAGAGACCAAATTTCATCTTTCTAATCCCATCAAATAATGGTACATGTAAGTAAAAAATGTAGTTTTGTGAAAAATCAATTTAAACTTTAATATTGCAATTCTAGTACAGTTATTGATGAGAATTACTTACCACTAATATTTTCCTGCACCATATTGAGCATCATCTGAATCATACTGGTCTTCTTTCCTTCTCTTGGTTCCTCTTCTTTTCTGTCTAGCTTCTTTTGTGCATTTTAAATTAGCTATATCGGATTTGGGGATTCTCTCTTTATCTATTTGCACCAAGGATTTTGCAGTATTTCCACTAGATTGTATGCCCAATAATTCCAGAGGAATTTTAATTTAGGCGAGAATTTCTTTATTCGCGGCATTTTTATGAAAACACGCGGGATCAACGACAATACAAATCAAGACGTACTTCACTCACAACAAACTTGACCAAGTTCAACCAATAACGTTCGAAAAGAATAACAAACACGATCGGAACAAAAAGTATCGATGCTGGCCGCGGTGGCCGAGGGGACTGAGGCGCTCCAGTCACGGTCCGCACTGCCACTACGGTTGGGGTTCGAATCCCCCCTCGGCATGGATATTTGTGCCGTCCTTAGTCTTAGCTAGATCATAAGTAGTTTGTAAGCTTAGGGACTGATGACCCCGTAGTTAAGTCCCATAGACTTTACAAACATTTACATTTACAATAGGAGCATGAAATAATATACGAGGAGTAAAAGAATGCTGTGTGCATTTTCTCCCCGTGGCGCAAAAGGGAAGGCGTGGGAAGGCGTCAGAAAAACCGTTATAACTCACGAAAAAATTGTCGGATTTATATAAAACAAATACTGTTTCACGCAGGAAATACCAGGCATTTCAAATACGCTAAAATCTAAAAGCCGAATTTTTGAGCCCAGTTGCCTTCCGTCTCCCCTTAAGAGGTGCTCAACAGACTTGGGGAGAAAAGAAGTTTCTGGCATATCCTGACTAAGAGAAGGGATAGATTGGTGGGACACATTCTGAGAGACATCAAGGAATCGTCAACTTAGCATTAGAAGGAAGTGCGTGGGGTAAAAATCGTAGAGGGAGACCGAGGGATGATTACAGTATGCAGATTGAGGCTATAGGTTGCCGAACGTATTCTGAGACGAGGAGGCTTGCACAGGACAGGGTAGTGTGGAGAACTGTATCAAACCAGTCTGCGGACTGAAGACGACAACAAGACATGTAGGCCTATATGGCGTGAACCAGAGTAGTACGCGAGTAGTGGTGGCAGCGGTGTCAGTGGTAGGGAGGAGCCACACCTGGCTGGGCCATCCGCCGCGTCAGCAGGCGATCAATGCGCTATCAAGCGCGCGCACGCCGCAGAGCCACCCAGCCACAACAGCTGCCCGCGCCGCCTCCAGCGCTATTCATTTCTCCCGCAACTGGCCCACGCCTTTACTAGCCTTCTGTACTATGCACGACTTGCCGAAAACAGCACCGCGTTACAACCTTAAGGCGCCCAACTTCTTCCAAAGTCAATGCGGCACATTTCGAGGATGTGGAGGAGGAGGACCAAGTTCACGTGACTCACTGTGCCAGTTATTCTGAAACTGGGAAAGAAATTTAGGCGAGCAGAGTAGGCCTACTCATTTACTTTTAAAGTAACATACGAGGCGCGTCCAGAAAGTAAGTTCCGTTTGGTAATATAATGAGATTGTACACAGATACAGAAGAAATTTTTATTGCGCAAAATTCTACAACTCTTTAAACTACTTTTCCACATAACTTCCGAAATTTTGTTGGCACTTGTCATAGCGTGCCACAAGTTTTTGCAAGCATCCTTCACAGAAGGTTGCCGCCTGTGTATTCAACCAAGTGATAACTCTTTATCATCATTGAAGTGTTGACCATCAAGGACAGATTTTTAGGTGTAAGAAGAGATGAAAGTCGCTAGGAGAGAGGTCCGAGCTGTATGGAGGGTGATCAAACAGGTCCCATTGAAATTTCCGTAACAATTGTTTGGTCACATTCGGTGTATGAGGTCAGGCATTATCGTGGAAAAAAAAAAATCTTTTGACAGCAATCCTCTTCTTACACCTAAAATCTGTCCTTGGTGGACAACATTTCAACGATGATGACGAGCTGAAAGAACATGTTACCACATGGTTGAAGACACAGGCGGCAACATTCTATGAAAAAGCCACACAAAACCTTGTGCCATGCTATTACAATTCCTTACAAAATTTCGGAAGCTATGTAGAAAAGTAGTTTAACCGTTGTAGATTTTTGTACAATCAATATTTTTTCTGTATCTGTAAAAAATAAATAAATAAATAAATGTTCAAATGTTTGTAAAGCTTATGGGACTCAACTACGGGGTCATCACTCCCTAAACTTACAAACTACTTACGAACTAGGACGGCACAAATATCCATGCCCGAGGGGGACCCCCGACCGTGGTGGCCGTGCAGACCGTGACTGAAGCGCCTCAGTCTCCTCGGCCACCGCGGCCGGCGTATCTGTACCCGTTCGTTTTGTATAACCAAACGGAACTTACTTTCTGGACGCGCCTCGTATCTAGCGTGAGTTAAATTTCATTTTCTCATGTTACGGTTTTCCGATAATCTTCATTGTCAGCTCTACTTTTGTTGCAGCTATTACAGCATCGTGCTCCACACATTTTGATAAGTAGCTTACTCCGCCCAAAGAATTATGTTTTGTAATAACCCCGAATTAAATTTGATTAAAACTAGGTTTAAAAACCTATGGAACTATAGTGTTATAGCAGTTCTTTCCATGAAGTGCAGACTATAATTGTTCCTTACTACATGGAATGCTGACTCATTTTCGTTGTTCAATTTTCAGAATTCCACTACCTTTTTTATTCCCAAAGGAAGTAAGGTGAATGGCGATATTGTATTTGCATGTCAGATTTTAAATACGGTTATACAGACTGTGATAATATTACATCATGTTTGCCACCTTGAGCACCGAAAAATATTTTGTTAATTATTGAAACGTTCTTCAGAAGTCACAGAAAAATGCCAAAAACAGATTTTTTTTAATACGTCATCCTATCACCAAATGCAGTACCAGCTTAAAACTAAAACAACTTCCACTGCTATAGAATTTTTCATTATGAAATAGTCTGATGTTGTATATCTTTTTTTTTCTTTTGTATTTAATGTAAGAAGACTGTCATTTATTGGTAAATGATGTATTGTGAAGTTGACTTGCAAGCAGTGTAACATAGCGTGCCGTACACAATTAGTTTCCGCCTTTACTCTTGGAAAAAAAAATAAATTACTGGAATGCGGGAATGCGGAACACTTTTGCCATTTTGCGGGACATTCTCAGTAATTATCCCAATGCGGGACGAGTCCAAATGCGGGACTTAGCCGCAGAATCCGGGACAGTTGGCCACCTTATACAACGTCCTCCCCAATGGCATGTCTTATACTCGAAAGCTATCTTCTGGACAGTAAAAATCAAACACTATACCACTTACAACAGATTTTTGACATATAATTAGTTTTAGAACTTTTGTTATGAAATGTTGGATCTACTACTTAAGTCATTTTAACAGGTTTGTTAGTCTTAGCTGCCGGTAGGTGTTGTAATCACACAAATGAAAATTTGTGCATGGGTCGGAATTCGAACCCGGGACCTCTTGCTTACTAGACAGTTGCGTTCAGACACTGCGTCATGCCAGGCAGACGGTCTTAAAACACTTGCACGGACTACTGAACCACGTGCTCCGCCCCCTGTTGGCACAGTGTTTTAACACAACTGCCGAGTATGCAGGATGTCCCGGTTTCGATCCCCGCCGGGCACAAATTCTCATATGTGCACATTGTACGATTACAGCACCTACCATCAGCTCATACGAAAATGAACCACAGTTAATATCTATACTACGAACACTTACAGAATCACATACCGACGTATGCCCGGAACATCACACGCCGCAATTTTTAATCGAATAATCGTGTCGAAATTACGGCAAGTTTCTTTGTTAGTTGATAAATAATATAACGCCGTAGTGTGAGGTACAATGGGCCGGTGCATTGCTGAAGAAGACTGTATGTATATCAACATTCTAGCAACCCCAGGTAACGTTAAAAGTATGAATTTTACTATTTCCACCCACTCTCTCCCAAAATTTGAGGCAAAGCACCCAGATCCTTAATATCCCTCCATTATACTGTCCACGTAAGACCTTTGACACAAGAGATTTACGAGTAATAGTAAAACTGTATCGAAACCAAAGTGCGACTGTAAGCGTTTAGTCGGAACAAACGACTGAATGCCCACTATCAGCCAGCCAGCTAAAGGCAATATCAGCACTAAGAAATGGTGCGCCAAGTGTCAGTGTGAACAATTCCGTGTGCGGGGGAGGCAGGGAGCGAAAAGTACTTTGTCCCCCCAGCTTAACGCGGTGCCTCTGCAAATATCACACACACTCCACGCACCTCCTATCACATGTTCCGTACTATATCAGGTAATGTACGTATCTTCTATTGGATGCCACACGCCAAGGCACATGTGAAGTCTTGACTCACCTGACATTGTTGTGGCGTGTGAAACATCTGCCTTGTAACGTATCATGTGACACGTGCCATATCATAGTAACATGGTTAATGAATTGTCATTCCGTTACACATAGTATATCGCTTGTCATGTCATTGGGCACACTGTCATGATATTCATTGCGTTAACTATTGTGATACACTATGCCCTACGGTAATTCGCTGTAATGGGCAATTAGGTGTATCTCGTAAAAAAGCGCAAGGTTTTTTTATTGAAGTGTTTTGAAGCTGCCAGATAAGATAGTTCTCATCCTTTCCATTTTGTGTCTGGACGGTACATCTTCGCTTTTTGTTGTGCTAGGATAGCATTTTTGACCCTTGTTGAATTTATGGCAGTTAGTATGTGCTTTAAAGAGCACTTTTAAGACGGCATGACGAGGTTGCATTATTTTTAACTGTACGTGATATGCAAGAATTTGAAATGTTGACACAGCTACTTAGCATGCGGTCTCGGATCAAAGTTCCAATGACTTGGTAATTAAAAAGCTCACTGTAGACGATATTCAGCAAGTAGCGTCGTTATCTCCCGGTATTAAAGACCCTACGTGTAGTACTCTGAAACTGATGACAAAGGCTACTTGTGGCTCTGAAATTTTTCTTCTCTCTCTCTCTCTCTCTCTCTCTCTCTCTCTCTCTCTCTCTCTCTCTCTCTCTCTCTCTCTCTCTCTCTCTCTCTTCTAGAAAGGTGTTCGTAGTTTTCCCAGATGTTTTTATGCTGCTGATTTTTGTGAGGATTTAACTATTGTATCCCCCCTTCCCCCTCACTGTCCCCATATAGAGTTTTCCTTCGCAGAAGCTATAAGCAGAGACTTCCTAACGTCTCCCTTTCGATGTTACAGTATTTCCGGGTACTAGGGTGCGTGCATTTCTGAAATACGTTTCAAATATTTGAAACGTCTTATCAATGATAGACGCAGTGCAGGAAAGTTTAGCCGAATGGGCAAAACTGAAAATGTGTACCCAGCCGGGACTCGAACCCGGATCTCCTACTTTCTCGGCAGTTCCGCTGACCACTACACCACTGGGGACACAGTGATCACCACACCTGCAAGGTCTACCTAAGCACGCCTCCCGCCAGGTACAAATTCCCAGCTTTACCCTGTCCACAGTAGTCGCAGTTGAAACTACGTAATGGTGTAGTGGTCAGCGCCGAGTTAGAGTCCCGTGTACATATTTTCAGCTTTGCCCATTCGCAGTTGTCATATATTCTGTGAATATGAAAGAGTAACAACTGGAGGCTCAGAAGTGACATCTATTCTTTCGGAACAGATGCCACATGCATATAAATGTTTTGTAAATCTAAGGGATTTAACTACGTTGGTCATCAGTCCCTAGGCTTTACAACCTACTTAAACTAACTTATGCTAAGGACAAAACCACCCACCCATGCCCGAGGGAGGACTCGGGAACTTTCGACGGCGAAAGGCCGCGCGCACCGCAGCATGGCGCCTTAGTGCGCACGGCTATTGTGCTGCGGCAGGCTGATATCATAGCGAAATTATAGAAATCTGCTTGGTTTCTTTATACAGCTCCATATTCAACTCCGTTAGCGGCTTATTCTCGCGACTTCTAACTATTTTGTAATCCACCAACAAAAACTTAAGTTTCTCATCCTCTGCTTGAATGTAGAATTTTAACGTTACTTCTCAATATATATCCAGCTCACTATAGTCTGGTAACAGTGACTTGATTGTTGCCAGCTACCGCGTTGGAGCTAGTTTCATGCAGTCGGAGCGCTAAACACCTGAGCCGTTGGGCGTTGCTGACTGCGTGCACGCGCACAACGCTAACCAAACAGCGGTACAGTCATCGCTCACTTTAACTGTGGACAGAAAATCTGCCATCCCTTCAGCACCCGCCGCGGCTGTTTCCAACACTGCTCCGCGTTGCGCATAAACAGCACTCGTGAAGTGACCAGCCATGTTTGTGTGTAGCCTGTAGGCGAGCGGTAGCCGGCACCCTCTGTGGCAACACTGTAGCACCAAGTGACACTCAACTATCGAGTAATTTCAGCTGGACTACAGTAACGCTGTAGCAGACTATGCGTATACAGGACGAGCAGGGAACCCCCGAAAAAGATGATCCCCAAAATAAATAAATAAATATAAATATGAGAAAAATGCATAGTTAAGCTATCAATCTTCATTTAATTCTCTTATCATTTTGATTATGTATTTATTTCCAAAGTATTTTAATCGTATGAGAAGCTTTAAAGTGGTGCATATAACACGCAGACGTTTCATAGCGTTGGCCAGGCACTGCTGAGGTCTTCTGAACGTGCTGAGTCAGCCTGTGAGCCATCCTTCTGTGGGGGGGGGGGGGGGGGGGGGACGTAGCTGCTAACACACGTTTACGCTGGTCCGGGCACCAGCTCCTATGGAACGCGGACTCTGGCGGTTGAGCACGAATTGCTCCGAACGCAATACAGTGTAGCTAGATCCCTCCTCACCTTGCGCATGCGCAAAGCCTCTCTGAAGCTAACATCCGCTCTTCAGTTGTAAGATCATTGAAGATTTATCGAAAATCCGTCATATTTGGTGAAATTTCTTGTAATTGTCAACTAATGACGAATTATAAAACTTCATAAGTAGGGTAACCACAGTCGAGATTCCATAATTTGTTTAAAGAACCGGTCCGCTGCGACTGTTAAATTCCTTTATTGAAGGACACACACGACCGGTTTCGCAACTCAAAGTTGCGTCCTCAGGCGTTATATTAAATAATTTCAAATAACTGGTGAAGCTCATTCCCTATCATTTGATCTCGGGCTTCTAATATTTATATGTGGCGATATTTGAAGCCATCCCCGTATCTTCTTTGAAGATGATCTGAGGAGGCACTTGCTGTTTACGGTTTCCGCCTGGCCACACACGAATCAGCTGTAATAATGCTAGTTTTAGACTGTGAGAATGGCCGCATAGATAAAGATTACACGTTGTAGTGCTGTTAGAGGGTTCGCGTCCGTGTGGAAGTGTACACACACACACACACACACACACACACACACACACACACACTCACTCACTCACTCACTCACTCACTCAAAAACTCCCATTAGTTCTTCCCCCTTCATGCCAGATTGATTCCTTTGAAAGGGCACGCCGATTTCCTTCCACATCCTTACCCAAAAACTCCGAGCGCAAGCTCCGTCTCTAATGGCCACGCTGTTGATGGGACGTTAAATTCTAAGCTTCCTTCCTCCCTCCACATACCACATTCCCAAATTTTAAATGCCTAAAGTAATAATCTTAAATAAAACTTCGTTAATCAACTATAAACGAAAGAGTCCTGATGATACAGAAATATTTATTTTTGTACCTAGCCTAGGTCAGTTCTGCAATAAATAGTCAACTTGTAGAAAGTAATGTAATAAAATATTTTAATGAATGTATAATTCTCAAAACCAAAGATCTGTTCCAATGGAAACTTTCTGCAGTATCTTCGGTGAAGATCTTTCTCTATAGCGTTGTCGACCTTTTAGTGTGACTATTCATTGTTTGCAACAGAGGCGTTATTATGGATGTTACGAATTGTAACTAGCTACTTTCAAGTAAATATTTTGTAAATACCTAATTCTCTCTACATTTTGAACTTATTATTTTTGTTTGTCACTGATACATAACTCCCATACAACTTGAAGTGTAGAGTAAAACCTTTTTACAGTATTGGGGTGAATTGCAAAGCAATTTGAAACCGATAACGGACAAATAAAAAGAACCTACTTAAAAAGATAGTGGTTGCTGTGATTTCGAGAAACCTCGTTGTTCCCGCTCTTTTAGTTTGTAACAGATTTTGTAATCAGGAATGACTTTTGTATTGTTACGTGTCAAATATTTAACACCGTTTATTTCCGAATATGTCGCGATTTCAAGGCTCAATGCCGTCAAAAATACGACGCATGCCCGAATGAAAGGGTGCGAAACGTATTAACAGCTAAACCGGTTGAAATTTGAATGAGTCGTTTTAGGATAAAGTAGTAAGACATCTAGGGACGCGAAGCGTGGCGTCCTCACCTCCCCCTAAAAATTTGAAGGCTGTGCCCTCAGCAGCAAGGTGACACTCAGCGTCTTTATCGACGTCCGAGTCCAAAATTCACTGAATTTCTCGAACGCAGAATAATCATTGTAGTGTACTGTGAAACACTCCATAACCTACGCAAGTCCATCAATAGCAAACGGCCTGGGACGCTCATGGAGGGAGTGATTCTGCTCCACGATAACGCGCGGCCACACGTCTCCAGGGTCACGCTAAGTGCACTGGTCAAGTTGAAGTGGGAGCAGCTTGAGCATCCGCCGTACAGATACATACACACTCCGCAATCGACACGAAGGTGAGTAGCGGAGGGCACTCCGTACCACTACTAGTTACTTATTTTCCTGTTCCACTCCCATATAGAGGAAGGGACAAACGAATGCTTGTATGCATCCGTACGAGCCCTAATCTCTCTGCTCTCATCTTTGTAGTCTTTGCGCGAAATGTAGATCCGCGGCAGTAGAATCGTTCTGCTGTCCGCCTCAATTTCCGGCCCTCTAAATTTCTGCAACAGTGCTTCTCAAACAACGCAGCTTCCCTGCCGGCCACCCCCAGTTGTATTGTTTCTCCTACTCACCTGCATCACCTTATATTAACATTTATAGCTAGGTGTCACACCTCACACCACGTCATCCTGCTTCCTACTACAGTCATTCAATGAGGACACCTCCTGTACACCACAGCATCATCAGCAAACAGCCGCAGATTGCAAGTCACTCTGTCCGTGCGATCGTTTATATAGTTAGAAAATGATAGCGGTCCCCTGACGATACCCTACGTCTGTGATGAACACTCGCCATCGAGGACAACGTACTGGGTTCTATTACTTAAGTAGTCTTCGAGCGGTTCACATACTTGAGTGTCTATTTCATAAGCTCGTAACTTCGTTATAGCCCGGACGTACCGCCCTGTGACTTCCAACTGTTTGGTCCGCTAAAAAAACATTTCACAGGGAAGCGCTTAAACTCGGACGACGAACTGAAGGACACAGTGGACTGGCTCTTGTCACAGCAGCAGGACTTCTAGTAACAGGGAATCCTTCGGCTCGTTAAACAGTGGGGTAGTTGATGTAATGCATCTGGTGATTACTTTTTGAATAACGACATCAATTATCCCCAGTGGCGTTTCGTATCTTTTGATATGAACTAGATGTGTGCATAACAGTTCGCGATCGGGAGCGCTCTGCCGCGAACTAGTTCGTTCTTTTAGTTCGTCGGCTCCCAGTGACGGCTGAGCGGCGTGGTCTGAGAATGCAGATGGAGGGAGAAGTTCTCCCACCTAGCTGCTTCATGCTCTTCCTGCTTTAGCCGCTAACGATATCACGCAAACCAAAAGAAACAGTTTGTGGATAATTTCTCGCGTTTAAGTTTAGAGTTATCTCTATATCTTGGGATTATGGAATTTATTAGTCAGATGTTTCAGAGTGCAGAATACTTCAAAGCAGAAATTTTGTAGGACTAAACTATGTAATCTAGCAGGCAGTCGCAAACCTCGAAATGGCTCTCATCAGCAGAAGGCAAACACGTGATTTTTAATTCTGCTGCGCGCCCTCTCGCTATTGCCCGTCGGTTTTCGGAAAAGAATTCAACGAACTAAGAAGCGAGATAGGTTTGGAATAGTTCGCGATCGGTAACGCATGTTTTAGTTCGCGATCGGTAACGCATGTTTTAGTTCGCGACCGGTAGCTCTCCTTTTAGTTCGCTGCTCTGCCGCGAAGTAGGTCGCTCTTTTTAGTTCGTCCGCTCTTTTTGGCTTTTATTACCGCTACTAAAACAGCTCTTTGTTTTGTTACGACAGCTTTTTTTAAATAATGATCAGTATTGCCCAAGCGTGTGCTATTACACGTATTTTTGGGCAATTAGACATCAAATACTTAAGCAAATAAACCAGTTATTTACACGAGTGGGTGGTACAATGATATTAAACTACTGTGCATACAGAGTACTCGTAGTATTTTATTTTTAAAATGGATATATTTATTTACTTAATAGGTCATTGAAGGAACATTACCTACAAATCACGCGATACTGCGCGCTCTCGCGTCCTCTCGCTGTTCGCTGTCAGTCTTCGTAAAAGGAGCGGACGAACTGAGGGGTGAAGGATCTGCGAACTAGTTCGCGTAGTTCGCCTGTGGGAGCGCTCTTCCGAACTAGTTCGTTCGCGAACTACACAAGACTACTCCAATTACTCCCAGTGTCGTTTCGTATCTTTTGATATGAACACCTCTCGTATTTATCTGTATGAGAAAATGTTCAAATGTTTGTTAAGCTTAAGGGACTTAACTACGGGATCATCAGTCCCTAAACTTACAAACTACTTATGAACTACCTACAACTAAGGACGGCACAAATATCCATGCCCGAGGGGGATTCGAACCCCCGACCGTAGTGGCCGTGCAGACCGTGACTGAAGCGCCTCAGTCCCCTCGGCCACCGCGGCCGGCTGAGGAAATGTGGGGGAGAAAAGACTGCGCACGCATGAGGTGAGGTTCGGACGCCGGTTATGTGGACGGGTGAATTGCGTGCTGCAGTGACGCCTGCCGGCAGCGTGACGAGATGTGCCCGCTGGCGCGGCCTCGCGGCGGCCCGTCACGCTCCAGATCGGCCGTCTCTGGCAGGCGACTCTCGGACAGCCAGTCTTCCCTTGCGCCACGCTGAGTCGTAACCGGGCCACGGAGACAGTAGGCGGCCTTGACCGCTGCGCTGCGCTGCCGCTGCCGCCCATTAGCCGGGGAAAACCGACCGCCGCCGGATGAGCCACCTGCCCGCCTCTCTGCCTACTATTTTCTCCTCTCTGTGAGGGTTTCTGGAAGCACCTTACGGAAATTTTCTTGTACCGCTGCCAATCCATCAAAGTGTCGCAATGCTTCAAGACCCAATGTACATAAACGATCTATCTTGTAGCGTCAACAGTACTGTTAAATTGGTCGCCCTTGATACTGCCTGTCGACAGGAAAGTACGTCGTTGTACGGCCGTAAGGAAATACAATACTGGCCATTAAAATTGCCACACCAAGAAGAAATGCAGATGATAAACGGGTATTCATTGGACAAATATACTGTACTAGAACTAACATGTGATTACATTTTCACGCTATTTGGGTGCGTAGATCCTGAGAAATCGGTACACAGAACAACCACCTCTGGCCGTAATAATGGCCTTCATATGCCTGGGCATTGAGTCAAACAGAGCTTGGATGGCGTGTACAGATACAGATGCCCACGCAACTTCAGCACGATACCCCAATTCATCAAGAGTAGTGACTGGCGTATTGTGACGAGCTAGTTGCTTGGCCGCCATTGACCATACGTTTTCAGTTGGTGAGAGATCTTGAGAATGTGCTGGTCAGGACAGCAGTCGAACATGTTCCGTGTCCAGAAAGTACCATACAAGGCCTGCAACATCCGGTCGTGCATTATCCTGCTGAAATATAGGGTTTCGCAGGGATCGAATGAAGGGTAGAGCCACGGGCCGTAACGGCCACTATTCAAAGTGCCGTCGATGCGAACAAGAAGTGACAGACGTGTAACCAATGGCACTCCATACCATCGGATGATAAGCCAGTATGGCGATGACAAATACATGGTTCCAATGTGTGTCCACCGCGATGTCGCCAAACACGGATGCGACCATCATGATGCTGTAAACAGAACCGGAATTCCTCCGAAAAAAATGACGTTTTGCCATTTGTGCACTCAGGTTCGTCGTTGCGTACAGCGTCAAGGGTAATCGCAACCATGGTCTCAGAGCTGATAGTCTATGCTGCTGCAAACGTTGTCGAACTGTTGTGCACATGGTTGTTGTCTTGTAAACGTCCCCATCTGCTGAGTCAGGGATCGACACGTGGCTGCACGATCCGTTACAGCCATGTGGATAAGACTCCTGTCACCTCGACTGCTAGTGATAAGAGGCCGTTGGGATTCCGCACGGCGTTCCATATTGCCCTCCTGAACCCACCTATTTCATATTCTGCTAAGTCATTGGATCGCGCCCAACGCGAGCAGCAATGTCGCGATGTGATAAACCGCAATCGCGATAGGCTACAATCCGACCTATATCAAAGTCGGAAACGTGATGGTACGCATTTCTCCTCCTTAGATGAGGCATCACAACGACGTTTCAGCAGGCAACGCCGGTCAACTGCTGTTTTTGTATGAGAAATCGGTTGGAAACTTCACTCATGTCAGCACGTTGAAGGAGTCGCCAACGTCGCCAATCTTGTGTGGATTCTCTGAAAAACTATTTGCATATCACAGCATCTTCTTCCTGTCGGTTAAATTTCGCGTCTGTAGCACATCATCTTTGTGGTGTAGCAGTTGTAATGGCCAGGAGTGTACTTATTAAATCATGTTCTTTTATCTATCGATTGGTCTCTGAAAACACAATTCAGACTTTAAGCTTATTCTTCAATACTGTATTGTAAAACAATCTGATGTATTCAATTGATAAGGAATATTACACAAGGAAATCCGTAATTTTAACATTAAATAAATTTCACTTAGTCATACGTTTTTGTATTACTGAGCTCTTAGTTGTTTTATGGTGCGAGTAGTACCTCTAGGGTGATGGCGACCGCCCGAAGTGACACAGGTTCAAAAACACTGGTCTACCGTGAGGTACCCTCCGCGATGCTTTGTATGTAGACCACTGCGGTCGGGGGTTCGAATCCCCCTCGGGCATGGATATTTGTGCCGTCCTAGTTCGTAAGTGGTTCATAAGTAGTTTGTAAGTTTAGGGACTTACGACCCCGTAGTGAAGTCCCATAAGATTTACAAACATTTGAAACATTTTGTACGTAGACAGTGAAGTTTCTCTTGTTTTGAAGATGACGTGTGGAAAATTTTATCGTAGTGGAACCCGTTATCTTTTGCTCTCCAACCAAGAACTTTGCCGCTAGCCCAGTCATCAAGTTAAATAATAGCTCACTTACTGGGTATTTGATGAACTTAGATTGTAAAATTTAATTTACAGTAAAAAATATTGAGGGTATTAAGACAGAAACTATTGTCTTTTAAGCTGGACCAAATCACACCGTGCAAGATTTCATAAAAATCAGTTCAGTAGTTTGAGTTGATCGAGAACAAACAAACATTGACACGGGATTTATACTGGTTCTCGATTATTATTATTATTATTATTATTTCTTTCTCTTTTGCAAAAATATTGTGGGTGGCACTACAAAATAGATTGGGAAGCAACCATTGGTCTATAACAGTGTTCTTCAACCTGTGGGTCGCAGACCCCAGGAGGGTAGCATTGTCTTGCTCGGGGAGTAACCCTCACAGGAGGAAGTACTTGCACCATAAAATAACCAAGGTTTCAGGAACACACAAACGTGTGCCTAATTGAAATTTAATGTTAAAATTATGGAGTTCCTTCTGCAATATTATTAAATAGATCATAAGTATGGCGGTGCGCTCTATAAATGCGAGAGCCCCTCAGACCACAGTGGAAGTTGCCGGAAGACCCTGGAACATGTCTCCCGCAGTTGGAGACGAAACGTCGAGAGGAAGTTTTACAGCTGGACCACGGCCTATAAGCCCGGAAGTTTTACCTGAAGACAACGCCGCCCATGAACGTTTACATTGTATGATACCAGAAGTAAATACAGTAAGTTAATGATGAATAACCACAAAACCTGACACAGTTTTCAGGAAGCAAGGTTAGATAAAAAGAATATGATACAATAAGTAATCCTGAAAAATCGGAAAAATAGACTTCGTTGCAGTCTGTACAGTCACTGTAAAAGTCTATACAGTGGGACCTTTGTTAATGAGCTTGTCTGAAATGTGAAACACCGGTTAAGCAAAAAATATTTGTCTGTTGGAAATCTTGTAAAAATAGGATGTGTTCCATTCCGTAAAATAGACAAATCGAACTTCATCGAACCATTTAGAAGAAAGTTGCAGCAAAAGATTAATTTGTTTCCTTCGAGAAGACATAGGTTTGTTACGTATCGTGAAAAAGGGGGTTCACTAGAATATATTTTTATTTATTTGTGAGGGGGCGCCAGAATATTTTTACTTGGAAGGGCGTCGCATATTCGAAAAGGATGAAAAACACTGGTCTGTGACAAAGAATAGAAAGAATTCGTCGTTAGTTTGCGATCACAATATTAATGGTAATCCTTAGTCCGTCACGTGGTTTAACTCTTTGTGTTAGACTTTAACGTGATTCTAGGATTGAAATTAAAATTCAGTTACCACGCACGTTTTACAACGATGTGGATTATCAGTGTTTAACGGTGTAAACAATGCAAATGCCCATAAACGCGCACACTGTAGGCCGTATTTAAGCCAAATCAAGGCACATCGCATTTGTAATCAACGTGTCTCCCTGTGCGTGGACTACATAATGCAATGTACGAGCATTCATTTGTAGTAGACATGTAGCATATGGAAATTCGCGACCATTCGGGGGAGGTGCACACGCCTAGCGGGAAAGTTATCGCGACCGCTCGTGAAAACTCGGAAATCGGAGTTCTAATTACGGTACGGAAGAAAATTTCGTAGCACCGATAAGTTGTACCGATGTTGCTCATCCATATTAGAAAATGCGAATACATTTTATTCACGATTCAAAAGTTTAAACCATAACGACATGGATTGTGTGAATTAATGGGATACAAAAGTGTTGTGTGTGTTAAGTCTCTTCATCTTTCATATTATATCTCCAGTCTACTTTTATTATAGGCGGGATCTAAACGTTTTAAATCGAAGGTTGTACAATATAGAATCGGTATGCCAACCAGGCAAAATAGCCATGAACACTGGGACAATCATCTCACCGAAGTATTAGATAGAAGATACCGGGTGATTAAAATTAAGGAGCAGCTATTCACAGAGTTCAATTTTGGGCTATAATTATCGTCGGCGGCAAAACTTGGTAGATATTCCAATGCGGAACGAATGTAAACTAGGTGGAAAATTGTTCCAATTTTTGTCACCAGGAACGAATTTGACGCTGTGAATGGAAGAAAAACGTATATAATGGACAAGAAACGGTATGTGGGCAGATAAAAGATCCAAGAAAAGAATGGCGTAAAAATTTTGTTCAGTATGCGCACCAGAGATGTCGCCAAGATGCTGTAAATGTCTACAGCTGCTCACGACATTTCTGGTGTAATTTGATCAACGCGTCCCTGTGTGCTGGCCCCCAGTTCAGGTAGAGACAGAACCTGTTCTTGGTAGACACTTTCTTTTAGATATTCCCAGAGCCGAAAGTAATATGGAGATGTGATCCTTCAGTCCTTGCAGCTGGAAAAACACCGGAGATAACTCCTTCGTAGAAGGTTGCAATAAGCAGATCTTTCACTGGTCGAGAGACGTGAAGTGTTGTCCCAACTAGCACGAAAGCAGTGGTTTTCACACGCTTGCGCTGTTCCAAAGCACGTATCACTTACTGTATATGGAGGGCTTGGTAATATGCAGACACCACCGTACACTTTACAGGCTTTCTAAATGTGTTCTTCTCACAACAGAAACTCCCCGCCGAGGTGGAATAGCCCTGTGCACTAAGGCGTTATGCTGCGGCGGATGCGGACGTTCGTCGTCGGAGTTTAGAGTCCCTGTGTGTGTGTGTGTGTGTGTGTGTGTGTGTGTGTGTGTGTGGTTCTTAGGATAAGTTACTTTAAGTAGTTTGTAAGTTTAGGGACCGATGACCGATGCAATTAGGTCTTATAACTTCACAAACATTTGAACTTTTGAGAAACTCCCCCCCCCCTTCAGATTTAGTGATAAGATGACGAATCGGATAGTCCACAGAAAACTCAAGACAGATAAAGCACGAATATAGGAAGAAATAGTATGGAATGGTGGGAAAGAAGCAAAATAGAAAGTTGCCGGCCTAAATAGAAAGTTACCGGTCTAAGTGCTAAATCTCTCTCTCTCTCTCTCTCTCTCTCTCTCTCTCTCACACACACACACACACACACACACACACACACACACACCAGGCGTACAAGTTAGGTACTCCGATAAGTGGTATCATATGACGCACTTACTGCCACAAACGTCGGGTACAATCACACTTGTTTTCCAGTGCAGTATTTGCCTTAAAACGTTTGCAGCTCCCATTCAATAGCCTTTCGAATGATGCTAAAGCAGTTGTGCGGCACGGAAGTTAAACCACATCTTTGCAATGCTCCGATGCGCGAGGCCGTTCCCGTCGGCGGTTCGAATCCTCCCTCGGGCATGGATGTTTGTGTTGTCTTTAGTATAAGTTCATAAGTAGTTTGTAAGTTTATTGACTGATGACCGGGCAGTTAAGTCTCTTAAGCATTTGAACACATGTACTACTACAGGTACTACTACTGGTGCTGCTTATCCGTTAATGGATGATGGCGACCACACGATGTATCTTTGTTCTGAGAACCGCAGTATGCAACAGCTGGTCTACACTTCTTATTCCTGTCCACTGCTTTATATTGTCAATTTAGGATATTATTCTTAGCCCTAATCTTCTTTTTTCATCAGTCTTCCCTTCTATTATTAACTGCAGGAGTATATATTTTGAGTTCCATAATATGTCCTAGGTATGCAGTTTTACTTCTTTTTAAGACTGTCAACATTTCTTGCTGTTTGTTCATTCGTTTCCAATACTTCGATGGTGGTTACTCTTGCAGTTCACGGTACTTTCAGCATCCTGCACCGAGCGAGGTGGCGTAGTGGTAACACACTGGACTCGCCTTCGGAAGGACGGTGGTTCAAATCCACCTCCGGGCATCCAGATTTGGGTTTTCCGTGATTTTCCTAAATCACTCCAGGCAAATGCCGGGATGGTTCCTTTGAAAGGGCACG
The DNA here is from genome assembly GCA_026315105.1 of Locusta migratoria. Taxonomy (NCBI): domain Eukaryota; kingdom Metazoa; phylum Arthropoda; class Insecta; order Orthoptera; family Acrididae; genus Locusta; species Locusta migratoria. Next base: position 299,066,218 of record CM048746.1, read on the forward strand.
GCCGATTTCCTTCCACATCCTTACCCAAACATTCCGAGCTTAAGCTCCGTCTTTAATGACGACGCTGCTGACGGGACGTTAAACTCCAAGCTTTCTCCCTTTCTTCCTTCAGCATTCTGCGATAAATCCACATTTCAAAGGCCTCAAACTTCTTGGTAGTTGTTGTATATAGTGTCCATTCTTCAGAGCGATATAGAAGCACGGACCAGATGCATTTTACAAATCAAATGCTTAAGTTTTAGGTCTAGACATGTGCTTGTAAGAATTTTCTTACGTTTTATTAAGGCTTTACGAGCGTTCTCTATGCGACATTTTATCTCCATGTCTGTTCGCCAGGCTGCACAAAGCCAGGTTCCAAGATATTTAAACTTGTTTACTCTTTGTATTACAGATCCTTCAAATAGTACATTTGCAGTTGAGAAGGTGTCGGACTCACGTCTGACAATCATAACATTAGTCTTTTGACATTAATATTCAGCCTTGCAGTGCTGCTGTAATCACTATGAGAAGGAGTTGCTGAATATTATCTAAATTATCAGCTATCAATACAATGTCACCAGCATAGCGAATGTTGTTGTTATAGATTCCATTAACTTTTACGTCTTTTTCTATTGCATCAGTTGCCTCCTGAAAAATATTCTGAGTACAACATAAATAACAGAGATGATAGTATGCATCCTCGTCAGACTCCTTTACATATACTGATGAACTCAGTGACCTCATTATCAAATTTAATATGTACTGTCTGATTTCAATATAAATTCTCTATACAGAGGATATATTTATTCTACATAAATTCTTTTGAGAATTTCCATGAATTTATGTTCTACTATCGAATGCTTTTTCATAGTCAGTAACACAAAGGTCTGCATTTACATCCTGATTATAGCAGTTTTGTACTGGAAGTTGTAGTGCAACTATTCCTCCTCTTGTGCCTAAACCTTTTCTAAATCCAAACTGTGTCTCACTAATGAATTTCTCACGTTTTTTGTATAGCCTCTGATGGATGACGCAGAAATATTTTCTAGCAGTGGCTCATAAACTGAGCCTGTGATATTCACATCTTCTCGCATTCCTATTCTTTGGCAACGGAATGAATAGCCATTCGGCAGAGTAATGACTTGTCATACATTTTGCTAGAGCTTGTGGAGTACTTAGATACCTTCTTCATCGAGAATTATGAGTTTTACTCCAATTTCATCTGGTCCTGTGGCTTTATTGGTTTTTGATGACTTTTTCGATTTCCTCTTTCATAATTAGAGGTCCTGTAAAATTGTTGCTAGTAATCTCAACATTTGGGCTATCATCACAGACACAATATTTACTACAGCGAAGAGACACGCCAAAGATCTGTTCAAGTCATGACCACATAACCACGACGACATAGCTGTTGTCGCTTGCTCTGTATTGCACATCATGCCCTCTGATAGCTCGATGTTTCAATTTTTATTCTTTTTTTTCACAGCTCCATAAAATTTATCCTCTTTTCGTGTTTGATCCATGTTCCGTCTTTGTTGGGCTACCCACTGGTCCAGCTTACCACTAAATCTGAGGGGAGATGCGACTGAGGATTGTAAGAACGCACTGAGAGTAAAGTTGTTTGTGATTCTACACCACAGTCACCTACCGGTATTGCATTTGCTCTTCGTACACAATACGCGGCTTAACAGTACCCCAATTTCGAAATGTTATTCACTGCCCCTCTCCCCCTCACTCGTAACATAAAATGTGCCTTGTCACTCTGTAGAATATTGCATAAACACGCTCATTAACTTCCATCCATTGTGTCAACGGAAGGGCAAATTTAGAACGTTGACTGCGGATCATGTTACAGTCGCTCCTGCGTTTGGACTTTGAGAACTAGTTTTAAATAGCACAAAACTTTCGTTATTGTTGGTCATGGGATGAACAAGTCCCAAGCACTAGCCACTGTATTTTTTCTTTGTCGAACGTTTTCTGTTGACTGTGCAATTTCTCCCAGTGTGTTTAAAACGTTAGATTTACTTCCCGTTTAATTAAACCATTTGACATTGGGCCTCTCCTCAGACTTTCCGTCGGCGATACTCCGTCGATGTAATACTAAAATTGATGCCATTCGCATTATAGTTCCACTAACTGCTAAGATCTCGTATCCATCGCCATATTGTTCACTCTTGTTATAATTGTCAAGTGACAGTGCATATCATACCCTTCAGCCCGTTCATATAAACTTTCAGAACTTTGAAACACAAAAGAAGTGATGGATGTGTTACAAAATGAACGACCGTTACTCTAATCTAGAAATTTGTCCATAGAATAAACGCAGAAATAAATGGTGAACAAGATGAGTGCAGCCTTCAGTCTGCAAAGCTTTTCCAACTGCAGTACCACCATTATATCACGAGAAAAATAGTAAAAACTTTTGTTTGATACTGCGGTTTCGTTTTTGAAATGTAGGAAACTGAGAAAAATAACGAAAATCACTTAGTTTTCATTCCCCAGAACGTACGAACTAGGTATAAACCATGGAGGTTAGAATACAGGGAGACGCCCTTACGCTGAAAAAGTGAAACCAGCCTCCGCCATATTGCTAAGTTTTGAAAAACTGTTCGTATTGTTGAGCTATTGTTTTATGTCACTTAAAACAAGAATGAAACGTCCAACGGATTTGCAGTGATGTACAGAATGTTAACAGTGCAAATTAGCCATTAAAATTAAGTTTTCAAATGTATTTTTTACTATGTATTCAAGAAAGTATATCGTTTGAAAGTACGTACTTTGCATTGACTGTCAGTTCAGTGAATTAACAGTAAGAAGGTCGGTTTAAAGCATGGTTTTAACGGAGAAATAGCGTTCCAGAACTGACCAAGATAGCGGACAGGCTTCAACTGACGTATGTGCTCGGCATAGATAATGCAAAAATGTTTGTATAGCTTATGGGACTTAACTACGGGGTCATCAGTCCCTAAACTTACAAACTACTTATTAACTACCTTATACTAAGGACGGCACAAATATCCATGCCCAAGGGGGGATTCGAACCCCCGACCGTAGGGGCCGTGCATACCGTTACTGGATCGCCTCAGTCCCCTCGGCCGCCGCGGTCGGCCATAGATAATGGCGTCGCCCTTTAATCTAACCTCCTTGATACAGACACAACGAACAATCAAACACGGACCCATACAAAAACTCAGGAATATATCGCGGTTACATGTATTGCATATCCAGAAAAGTATATGGGACGCACGGGTGTACCGTTTGATATAGCCTAACATAATATTAACGGCAACTGCATACTTAAGAAACAACCATTCTAAAAAAGGAAAAGGCAAAATATAGAAATACTACAAATGGAAAGTAAAAGTAAAGTTTTAAATGCACTTGAAAAAATATATGTATAAATGGCCATTGGGCAGTTACCAAAGAGTACATTTGGGAGACTGTGCCAAAAACGTTGCGGAGTATTAGCAAACGACGATTATTTGAAACGAGTAGGGCAGTACGTTTTTCTCATAGTATTTATTTAATATTCGATTATATCTTTATATTTTCATTGACAGCCTTAACTTTAATGTAAAAAAAAGTATTAGCTCACGGTAACGTTGTATTCTTGAGTAATGTCGTTGTCAACTCCAGCGGTTAGTTACGTTGTTCATATTACGTTAGACTCGACAAAACTCATCAATGCCGATTTATATATATATTCTGCACTTTGGTTCATGGGTGGTTTAGATAAAAGAAAAAAAGAATAGAAAAAATCCCACAGGAACAGCTGATAAGTCGAAAACAAAATCTAAAATTCAACGCCTAGTATCCCCTTGGAAGGCAACCCGCGGGACACAACAATTTGGCAGCTGCAACTCTACATATACTTCTACACCTACATACATACTTCGCAATCCTCCGTAAGATGCTTGGCGGAGGGTACACTGTAGTACTACTAGTAGGCATTTCCTTTCCTATTCCACTCCCAAGTAGAACAAGGGGAGGGGGGGGGGGAAGAATACCTATATGCCTCCGTACGAGCCCTAATTTCTCTTATCTTGTCTTTGTGATCACTACGCGAAATGTAAGTAGCCGGCAGCAAGATCGTACTACACTCAGCTTCAGATTCTGGCCCTCTAAATTTCTTCAAGAGAAATTCACGAAAAGAACGTCGTCTTTCCTCCACCGATCCCCAATTGAGTTGCCGGAGCATTTCCGTGACACTCGCGCATTGGTCGAACCTACCGGTAACAAATCTAGCTGCTCGCCTCTAAACCGCCTCTGTCTTCCTTCAAACCGATCTGCTGCGGGTCCCAAACACTTGAGCAATACTCAAGACGTGGTCGTAAAAGCGTTTTATACGCGGTCTCCTTTACCGGTGAAGTACATCTACCCAAAATTCTCTCAATAAACCGAAGTCAGCTGTCTGCCTTACTCACAACTGTCCTTACATGCTCGTTCCATGTCATATTGGTCAGCGATGTTATGCCTAGATATTTGAACGACGCGACAGCGTCAAGAAACTCATTACTAATGCTGTATTCGAACATTGTTCTATTACTGAGGAAGTCTTCCAGCCAGTCACAAAGCTGTGAACCTATTCCATAAGCCCGTATCTTCGTTAGCAGTCGAGAAAAGCACAATCCGTCTGTTCCTCTTCATCCATGGCTCGCAAGATGTCATGTGAGAAAATGGCAAGCTGAGTTTCACATGAACGATGTTTCCTAAACCCGTGCTGACTCACAGAAAGAAGCTTTTCCGTCGCAAGGAAATTTACTATATTCGAGCTGAGAATGCTCCAAAATTCTACAGGAAACTGATGTCAATGATATTGACCTGTAATTGTGTGGCTCAGTTCTCTTTCCTTTCTTATAAACGGGAGTCACCTTGCAATAAACTTCCAAAGTTTCGGTGATCATCACGATAGTTGACAGATGTATGAACTGGAGAGAGAGAGAGAGAGAGAGAGAGAGAGAGAGAGAGAGAGAGAGAGAGAGGACTGGACTGCGAGAGTATGGAATAAATAAATACGCAGAAAGCTCTGTTTACTGCTACAATGCAGGAACTCGGCATGTTGAGCGTAGCCCCCTCAGTCTGTGGTAAGCCGACACTATTCGTCCTGCGGCTACGCGACACGATGTCCACATGACAGGCTGCCAATTACACAGCGGTCGTATATTGATTTTATAGAGCAGCCGCTGCAGCCGTTCCTCTGCCGTAGAGGGTTTGCCGCTTCCCATCCAGCACCGGCAAAGTTGTTTTCTGTTACGCAGTTTGTGATTAAAAGTTTTTAATCTAACGTAAAAGTTTAACACGATCTGTGGAAATCACCAGTAACAGGCGTTTTACTATAGGCGATTGATGTCTTAACCTGCGAGAACTCGCGCCTTTAAAAGTTGCGCTATCGATCGCGGGTATAGCATTTTTTTACAGTCAAAGAACAGTTTGAAATGTACTTAATATGTCTAAATAAGTAGTTCTACTTGTGTTTACAAGAAAACACAAATATTTGACTATTTAAAATTGGTAAAATTCTCACGCGCGAGTCGTCGCGGGTTAAACACTTTCAAGTAACAACGGTGATCTACTATAGTTTGCACATACCTGACATTTCAACTCGGTGGTACAGGTTTCTAATATTATTCACCATTTTCGTATTTTTCGCTAAGTTCCAAACTGCCTGCTGCTCATCCTTACCCGTCAGGAATCTTCGACCCTTAGTGTTTAAGTGACTGACGGGTTGATAATAGTAAAGGGAGCAAGGGCGTAGATAATTCGTTGTTGTAGCAGAGCGGTTTGCCTTCTTAGGGGAGGATCAGTTCCCATTCATTCAAGCATTATCCAAAATATTTTCAGGTAAGCGTTGATCCGTTTTAACGTTTAAAACTGGGACACAGGTTGCGACTAAAAAGAAAAATCTCCAGGCATGTGACGGGGGGGGGGGGGGAGAATATTAGACTCCTCCCTGCCCTCCCGTCTGTTACTTACGCCTCTAAAAGGGGGATATTAAGATTATATGGCAGATGCTGGTGTCTCCCATCTGAGTAGGTGATACAGCAGCTACAACGCTAACCAATTTTGGTGAATAATGAAATGCCAAGATCGCGGCATTTCATCTTTATTTATAACAGAAGAACGGTTTCGATGTACACAGACATCGTATTCTGGTCTCTAAGGGTGAACATAAAGTGTATGGTTACAAAGGAAACAACAAAGGAACATGCCACGTAACTGCATGCATAGGTAATAATATGTCAACAGTTTTTTCTCACATACCTGCATTAAATTATAACATTATTACAGAAATGCATATTGTAGCCAGTTGGATAGTACTAGTGGGTAATAATATAATTTGGTGCAGATATGTGAGAGAAAAACTGTTGACATATGATTACCTAAAGTAAAAGCAGTCAACAATCCGAAGATTGGTTTGAACACCACAGTGCTTTACTAGGCATGGTCCTGTTTGGAGGTGGTATGCCGTTGCCTTCCTCCGACCTTCGAACTGACTTACCCAGCTAGTTATAGGGGGACCTACAGTTTAACGTGGGTTCTGAACCACGGTGCTACTCGGTATATTTCACATGAGCAATACTGCCAGAGGTGAAAGAAGTGGAAAGTGACAGATAAAAATCCTAGGACCTGGCGGGGATCGAACCCGTGACCTTTGGATTTGTAGTCTGGCACTCTACCACTGTGCAACCGAGGCGCACACAAAGGTAAAGCAGTCAACAATCCGAAGATTGGTTTGCACACCACAGTGCTTTACTAGGCATGGTCCTGTTTGGAGGTGGTATGCCGTTGCCTTCCTCCGACCTTCGAACTGACTTACCCAGCCAGTTATAGGGGGACCTACAGTTTAACGTGGGTTCCGAACCACGGATGATTACCTAGCATGCAGTTATGTGGCATGTTCCTTTGTTGGTTCTATTGTAACCATATATTTTAGAAACCAGAATATCTCTCTGTACATCGAAACCGTTCGCCTGTTATAAATAAAGATGAAATACCGCGATCTTGGCATTTTATTATTCACCAAAATAGATTTATAAGATCGCTCCCTGCCATGAGCAAATTATAAACGTTAACCAAATCAGTGACGTGATCTCGTGCGAGAAACACAAAATAACCAATGAGGAGCAGGAAAAGAAACTTGCGCTTTGCCTGTTCTGTTTCTTGTGGGGCAACATTAGCTGCCTGCTGAAAAGACATATGATCGAATCGATCTTCACACACAAAAGTTCGGCAGTAACGTAAGAGATTAAAAGGATTATCGTCTACGCTGCCCCGAGAAATCTTTTCAGGAGCTTGCATCAAATTTGCCTATACTCGGCGTCAGCTACGAAGGCGGGCTACTTATAATCCATTCTGCGCATCCCCCTCCATTACCGCAATGACAGCCAATAATGTTCACTCTGTAGGCGCGTGGCTGGCCGCGAGTTCGCAGTGTTTTTCCCGCAGGCGCAACTGTTGGCGCTCGGCCGTAGCTCCTCCCCTCCTCGCTTGCCCTATCGCTCCGCCTCTATGCGCGGAAGCTCCATATTACATGACGCCAGGTATAACCCTTTGACGCGACTCGCATTAACGGCTGCTAGAACTGTGTAATTAACGAAGCCATCAAAATGAAATCATCGTTAATACTCTTACAAGAAAGAGCAGCCTGTAGCTGAGCGCGGCAGGGAATCCAGCGATTGCGAAATTGGAGCAGGTACATCGAACAGTCAACGCATGGCGATACGGTGACGGGAGTTTGATGAGCATCACGCTGTTGCGCTTACTAAACTAGTCTTTGATGAATATGTTGTTCTTCTTTAAATCTCTTCCTCTTCGCCCATTAATCCTTACTTGTTAAGCTGCAGTCCGCAGAATAATATGTAACCATCGGTCGTCCTCTAGATGTTAGTAAAAAAAAAAAAAAAAAAAAAAAAAAAACATAAAAAAAAATTAAAAAAAAATTAAAAAAAAGTTCTCGGCCCCAAAAGGAGAAAAATTTGTTTTTAAATCTGCGAAAAAATGTCAGCAGTTTAACAGTTACTTTTACAACACAAAAACATGGAACAGTAAAACACAGGTCCAAAAAAGTGCACGTTTTTCGAAGTCATTTTTTGATATTTACGATTAAAGCTATCTATGTTTATAGATAAATTTTATTAAATAAAATATTATAACGTGTTACAGAGAAAATAGTCCAAAACCATTGCTCTAGGTCGATTCCCCGAAAAGATCTGTCCAATTTACGAAAAGGCCCTTAAAGAAACTCGAAAAATACTGTTTGTTTTTTTAAATTCTTCGAACAAGTACTTTCTGACTTACTCGGTGTTACACTTAGTGCAAATAGGTTTCGAAACGTGAATGTTGAAGAGTTATAAAGAATTCAGTTTTTAAAGATTTTTTTAAGTGTTTTCTTATATATCTCGATACGTAACAAAGCAATCGATACGTAACAAAATCAGTCGATAGATAAACTTTTTTTTCAAATTTAACATTAGGCCGTTACAGAATGCTTAAACTAATAATGATGTTAGATGTCTCCCGTTCAGAAACTTTCAGGATTATAAATGATGTATGAAATTTTTTTCGAGTTTGGTACCATGTTACATCGGTTCAGTAAAAAATCTAGTATTCATAGTTGAAGTGTTGGTAGTGAAGCTTGTGTGGATAGATGCAAATGCCCCGCCGGCCGCGGTGGCGGAGCGTTCTGCGGCGCGCCAATCACGGTATGCACGACCACTACGCCCCCCCCCCCCCCCGGGCATGGGACATGTATATTTGTGCCGTCCTTAGTATTAGCTAGTTCATAAGTAGTTTGTAAGTTTAGGGACTGATGACCCCGTAGTTAAGTCCCATAAGCTCTACAAACATTTGAACCTTTTTTGCAAATGCCCGGGAGCGCGGTTGCTGCGGCTATCGGTGTCAAGTGTGTCCCAGTTGAGAGAGCAGAGCAGAGCACAAGGTCCCGGCTGTTGCGCTTCCCGTGACCCCTGGCCGTAGGCGGACGTGCGCCGGCTGCGAGAGGCGGCGCTGCGGCCTGCCGTGTCGATCTGCGCCTGCGCACAACGCGCCACGGGGGTCACGGCCGCGTGCGCCCAGCCGGCGCGGCACACACACAAGATTCCAGAGTTCCAGACACATCCTACCAATATCGTCATCCGCTCCTACACTTACAAATTACTTCACCTAACTTAGGCCGTGTTTATAGCCCGCCGTTGGTCCGCGGCGGGGAAATCGCGGCGCTTTGGCAGTGCCCTGTTTATAGACGCGGCTGCGGCGGCGGCCCCTCCGCTCGTTCGCTGCGGCGTCGAAATACCAGCGGCTGCACTTCCAGACCGCTTACACGGCGGCTAATAGGGCTGCTCGGTAGGGATGGGCTATGAGCGCTCTCGAGAAACGCGCGACGTTAAGACAAAGTTTCGAGAAATTCTCGAGTACTCTCGAAGTTATCGACAGTGCTGCGCTCTCTTGATACTGAGCGCAACTACTCCACAAGGTACGACTGCGACAGAGCAGTCGTAATCGTTGTCTTCCGTACGTGTGAGGAAGGAGCTATATTATTATTATTATTATTAGTAGTAGTAGTAGAAGAAGAAGAAGAAGAAGAAGAAGAAGAAGAAGGTTTCACAGAAGACAAAAATCGTTGGATTATTATTAAAACACGTATCTTACACGAAAAAAGAACTTCTTCATACGTACCAAAAACAAATATGCATTGCACATGTATTTATAGTTAAATAAGAGATTAATCCTACAACATGTTATGCCCAATAGCTCGTTACATATATTTATTAATCGTAGAAAAAAGAATTGGCAGAGTTTACAGTATTAGCCAGCTTTGCGTACCTAAGTTTCCGTCCTTATTTCATCTTAAAGTTCTGCTACTCTCTCAACACAACCACTACAATTTACAACTACAATACTGACTGTTGGTGGTGGTGGTGTGTGTGTGTGTGTGTGTGTGTGTGTGTGTGTGTGTGTGTGTGTGTTGTCCGGAGGTTAGTTTACCTTAGTTTAAGCAGTTTGTAAGTTATGGACTGATGACCCCGCAGTTTGGTCCTGTAGATTTACAAACATTAGAAAATTTGAACTGACTGTTGGTTGCTAAGTCAGTCTGTTCAAAAGTTTGTATAGTGTTAAATTTGATGCATCTTGCATGTTATTGCTGCCAAATTAAAAATTACAGTTTTCCGATATTAACGGACTGTTTCAGGCACTATGCAACGAATTTCCTTTTAATGTAGTTTGAATATATAATGTACACAATAGCCGGGTATTTTGTCTGACTTGTATTAATATAAGAATACACCTTTGTATCCGTGAACGTATGTTTGGTTGCTACATGTATTGTGTAACTTTAAACCTCTTAGCACGTCTGTTGTATTTTGTGCTACACTGCGGAGCTTTGCAATAGACGTCTCCATCCTCCGTAAAGTACTGCCAGCTCCATGACTTTGGTTTTCCTGTATCCAATGCTCATATGTAAATGATAATCACAGCGAGATGTAAATAACCGCAGTGCGGCATCTCGTGACGTGCTGCCCCAGTCAACCGCCGCACAGCGGCACGCGCCGCTTCTCGCGAGCTTCTCGAGAACTGCTCGAGCGCCGACAGCGCGAGAAATTCTCGGTGCGCTCGAGTCGCCGCGCCTCACAATCCCATCCTACTGCTCGGTGCGCCATGTGTCTGGCCGATAGGTGGGAACAGGCTGCTCGAAGACCACTGCGGCTGAAACACCTGTTATTTTAGTGACGAGCGGAGACTCCACAAAGTCACAGCGGTTGCTCCGCCGCGGAGGCAACGCTGTCTATAAACGCAGCCTTACGCTGAGAACATACACATCAATGCCCGAGGGAGGATTCGAACCTCCGGCGGGAGCGGTCGCGCAATCCCTGACGTGGCATCTGAGACTAAGGCGGCCAATTTTTTCAAAAATCAATGTGGCATATTTTGAAGATATGGAGGAGGACTAAGATAATGTGGATCATAGAGCCAGTTATTGTGAACTAGGAAAGAAATTTAAACTAACATATCAAACATGAGTGACATTTTATTTAAAATGTTTGTAAATCTATCGGACCAAACTGCGTGGTCATCAGTACGTAGCTTACAAACTGCTTAAACCTAGGTAAACTAACCTAAGGACAACACACACACACCCATGCCCCAGGGAGGACTCAAACCTCCACGGCGAACAACCGCGCGCTCCGCAGCAAGACGCTTTAGACCGCTCGGCTACTCCACCGCGGCTTCATTTTATTCTTTATTTATAGTTCATAAGTATTTTCTCGTGCTGCTGTTTTGAATATTAGTCTAACCATTTTTACATAGTTTTTCTTAATTACATTTTTCCAATCACCTGTTTTCTCTGTACTACTTTTATTTGTTCCAGCTGTTAGAGCATCGTGCTCCAAACATTTTGATAAACAGCTTACTCTGCCCAAAGAATTATGTTTTGCAATTACCTCGAATGGAATTTGATAAAAACTACTTTTTAAAACCATTTGAACTACTCTCTATAGTAGTTCTTTCGATGAAGCGCAGAGTTTGCGCCTTAATACACGTATTTTCAGAATTTCACCACCTTTTAATTCCTGAAGGAAGTAAGATGAATGCTGATATTGTATTTGCATGTCATATTTTAAATACGTTTATACAGACTCTCATAATATTACATCATGTTTGCCACCTTGAGCACCGAAAAATATTCCATAACACTTATTAACACGCAGTTAAGAAGTCACAAAAAATATGCCAAAACCAGAATTTTTAAATACGTCATCCTATCACCAAATTCAGTACCAGCTTGAAACAAGTTTCCACTGCTAGCGAATTTGCCATTTTTAAATAGTCAGATGACATGTGAAGGTTTTTTTGTTGTATTTATTGTAAAAAGACCGTCATTTATACTTAGACTAGCTGAACTCCCGCTGCTTCGCATGCGTAGGCTGGTTGGTCTGCACTAGTTGTTTCTTTTTAATCCTGATGAAGAATCCATATCCTAAGTTTCGTAGTTATAGCTCGAAATTTGAGTTAACAGCAACATATTTTTGAAAATCAATTTTTGCGTCACCTATTTTACCCTCTTATTTGTCGAATTTCACAAATTCCGAAACACGTCTTTTAAATTCGAAACCTGAATTAAAATCCGAAATTTTGTAGTTCTAGCTTCAAAATTGCCTAAATAGCTACGTATTTTCAAAAAATGTTTCATCCCCTATTTCACCCGCTTATGGACGGAATATCGAAAAATCGCTTCTTAAATGACGCCTGCAGAGTAAGTCAACACCCTCCACAAATTTAAAGTTTCTATCTTCAGTTGTTTGGGCTGGGCGATGATGAGTCAGTCAGTCAGTCAGTCGGGACACTTCATTTTATATATAGAGATGATGCATGTGAAATTCACTTGCAAGCAGTATGACATAGTGTGTCGTACACAAATAGTTTCGGCTTGTGCTCTTAGACCAACAATTTTAAAATTACAGGAATGCGGGACGCTTTTGCCATTTTGCGGGACGTTTTCAGTAATCATACCAATGCGGGACAAGAAGTCCAAATGCGGGACTGCCCGAAAATCCGGGACGGTTGGCCGCCTTATCTAAGACCGACGTGCCACTCCCGCGCGGAGACTTATGAGCGGCAAGCAGGCGCTTCATTTCAGCAACAGGCCGTGAGTTTCTGACGTAATAGCGCCGAATAACACGCTGCCGATTGTTTCCCCTGCTTGTAAAACATTAGTCGTGTCAGGTATTGCTAATGAGAATTTGAATGTAGACCAGTGCGTTGCGAGGGCGCCACCTACGCCACACACAGGCTTGCTCTCTTTTTTTCACAAATTGCAGATTTAGGAAACTTTAAGCCCGTATTTGGAGGGTCTTACATAGAGGTTGCACGGAAAACAGGGACGAATATGCAAGCCCTATACAACATACAAAATTTACTGAAAATGTATTTTGTCATAAAAACTAAATTCTGTTATATTTTTTCTAATACAGTATATCCTAAAAATGAACACCCAAGCCTACGTGGCAACGAACAATGCGATGATGTATTAGAACGCCCTGTGGCAGCCAAGCTCAGAAATGTTTCTTTTTTTATATGGTTTCCCGCCTGCTCTTGCACAAATAGCGAAAGTTTACTTACCATCACTTTCTATTCTAAGAATACAACGACGCTGTTCCCGAAACGAAAGCACTCATATTAGTTCGCGTATTCGTCTTCTCCATTTCTCTGATTCGTAGCCGGCCGCGGTGGCCGAGGGGACTGAGGCGCTTCAGTCACGGTCAGCACGGCCACTACGGTCGGGGGTTCGAATCCCCCCTCGGGCATGGATATTTGTGCCGTCCTAGTTCGTAAGTAGTTTGTAAGTTTAGGGACTAATGACCCCGTAGTTAAGTCCCATAAGACTTACAAACATTTGAAATTTGAAAAATCTGATTCGTATTCTCTCATGATTGCCTGTTACATGCCTATTCAGTGTTGTACGTTGTCAGAAACACATTCATAATTGGGGTAACAAACCCAATAAACGATAGCTGCATTATTACTCTGTATCGAGCGAAAAGGGGACACTCAGTCATTATACAAGGTACTCTGAAAACTGTCCCTGAACAATGTCTGTCATTTCGTCCGTGGTTTTCCAGTTCACCTTGTATAATATGTTCAAAAATGTTCAAATGTCTGTAAATCTATCGGACCAAACTGCGTGGTCATCAGTCCGTAGCTTACAAACTACTTAAACTAGGGTAAAGTAACCTATGGACAACACACCCATGCCCTAGGGAGGACTTGAACCTCCGACGGCGAGCAACCGCGCGCTCCGCAGCGAGGCGCCTTAGACCGCTCGGCTACTCCACCGCGGCGTATAATATTTAAATGATGACTAATGACTATTGTACGGCTGTTGCATCCAATGTGTAACACTAAAGAACTAACTGAGTGTAGTATATCTAAACAATTGTGGATTGAATGCAGACATGCGTGATAATATCTTAATATAATTATTATAAAGTTAGTTCAGTGAAACAATGAAGAAACGCAAAACTATTAAGCGGCTACTCCCGCTATAGACAAAATGGTCCCTCCAAATTGAGTCTCTACTCGCAGCGGTGTTATTGTGATCCCCAGTTTCATTACGTACAAGATCGAATTTCTTCTGCTTCTACTGATTACCGGCAGTTAGTAACCCGGGAGCTTTCACGTGTTGTATCAGTGTGCCCTTTAGTGGTATCAGCTATGTTAGAGTGAAATATGGCTTAATTTCCTTTCTCCTCCGTATGTTTCACAGTGTAGCCGCAGCAGTTTCGTAGTTGCTGATTCGGGTGCACTGGTGACCCCGTCCGGACGGCGCCGATTCCATTCTTCGCTTTTTCCCTTCCCCTCCCACACGCACTCAAATTTGATTACCTGGGAAGATAAATATATCGGTTTGTTATTGCCAGGCTATCGCGAGCTTATCTCCGGATAAACTAGACAGTGAACTCAATAGAAATTACGCGGCCGTCTTTATGCCTGTATTAGCTGTTCAGTTACCATGCGGCATGTAGTAAAGTCGCTACTCCTGCAGGTAGACACTGAATCGGCACAAGAAATGTTGTCCGGTAAACAACCTACATTTGCATAGTACTCCGCAAGCTGCCGTATGATGCATAGATTTTCTATCGCCAAATGCGAGGAAAAGCGAGGCGCTGTTAATTCTGTAGTAGCTAGATGGAAAGTCAGTATTGTCACTGTCAAGGGTACTCAAATTTGAAAAATAATGGAAACGAGGTATTAGGTGTCTCTTTGATATGCGGTGAGGAAAGGCAAAGTAAGTTTTCTTTCTTTCCTTCTTTCTTCGTTTCGGCCATCTAAGGACCACGCACCAATTTCAATGTTTCCTCCTTTGTTCGTCTTTCTCATTCCTCCAGTATTCTTTCATCTTTTCACTATGCATCCTTTTTCTCTCCTCAGACCACTTTACTCCTGTCTTCTTCTTCCTCCTGCCTTCAAATCCTTCCATTTTCTTCTTAAAAGTTTCTCTTTCTGTTGCATCTTTTTCACTTATATTGTTTCTTTCCAAATCTTTCCTAACTTCTTGAATCCATGCTGTTGTTGACTTCTTGTCCCAGAGATATTTAAAAATCTGTTTGGTTAACCTGTTGCTGTTCATTCGGTATAAATGTCCAAAAATAGCAGTCGCGTCTTCCGTTGTGTTTCGGTTATGTTTTCTATGTTGCAATAAACTTCTGCATTACTTCTTAGATTCCATACCTCTGTATTTCTTAGTGAACCAAGTATTTTTCGAATGATTTTTCTTTCTAGGACTTAAAGTTTATGTAATTTGTAATTGAGTAATAAACATTCACTTGTATAAAACATTCTGGCTTTACTACTGTTGTAGTGCTGTATTTTCAGATTTTTAGACAGAGACTTTTGTTGTAAATGTTCCTTGTTATACCATATGCTCTCTCCATTTTATGTACTCTTTCTTCTACAGCAAATTTTTCTAAGCCATTTTCCTGAATCATTTCTCCCAAATATTTAAATTTATTTACCCTCTTTATCGGCCCAATATCTGTTAGTAGGATTTCTGGAGCATTTTTTATGTTTGTCATAAATTTTGTTTTCTCTACAGAAATTCTTAAAACTGCTTTGTTGGCTGTTTCTTCTACGAGATTGATTTGGATTGCTGAATTTGTTAGGTTTTCAGAAAGAATGGCAAAATCATCCGCAAATGCAAAGAAACTTTATTATTTTGTTTCTCACCTTACTGTACAAATAGTGTGCGATTGTTGGTAAGCTTCTAATTGTACAAGGTCGTCTGAAATGTTGGTGAATGGTCTCAGGAAATATAGGAAACAAGAGTTACAAACTAAATGCCTTTACTGGACTTCAAAGTAAACGCCACTGGCTACAATACACTTCTGGCTCCGGTTGTACGGCTGTTGGAAACTGTCAGCAAATGCTTCTTGTGGAGTCGCTCGAAGCACTGCGGTCACGCGTTCTTGGATCTCCTCAACAGTTGCGAAGCGTAAGCCTTTCAGGGCTAATTTAAGGCGGGGAACCAGAAGTCTGCGGGCGCCAAATCTGGAGACTGAGGATGTGGACGCACAGTGACCTCGCGTCTAGCGAGAAAGCTGAGCACGCGGATCACAGCGTTTGACGGGCATTGTCGTACAAGAAATTAAACTGTCCACTGCGGCACGGCTCTGGCCGAACTCACCGGATGCGTTGCAAAACTCCCTGGTAAACTTTTTGACTTTGTCCAGCATAATTATGGAACAGGGGCTTCAGCTGTATATCTTGTAATGAAAATACTACCATCAGCTGTGTTCAATACATTTGTTTAGCAACCAGTTTCGACGTTCAATGCTGTCATCTTCACTAAAACTGTAATGTGTATTTAATTATTTTGTCACCTAGGCTCAACCACATACATCGTGTATAAAACACTAAAGTATGACGCGTTTCAAGGGACAAGCCCTCATCATCAGATAAAATATACAAGAATCTTAAAACCCGAGATAATAAAAATCTAAAACGTAATAGATTTTTATTATCTCGGGTTTTAAGATTCCTGTATATTTTATCTGATGATGCGCGCTTGACCCTTGAAACGCGTCATACTTTAGCGTTTTTTACACGATCTATGTGGTTGAGCCTACTTAACAAAATAATTAAATATACAACCGCGACCTCACATCCATTATGGATATAATTAAGTGCAATGTGTATGACAGGCCTTGTTGTTCCTTGTTGCTGTGAGATTGGACGAATGTGCGATACCAGTTATATTGACTTGGATCCAGCAATTTGCAGGTTTCTTATTTTAAGGGCCTGAAGATGACGGCATTGACTGTCGAAACTGGTTGCTAAATACATGTATTGAACACAGCTGATTGTAGTATTTTCATTCCAATCCCTCGGAAACTTCCGCGTTGACAGTATGATCTATTTGACACTTTCGCGCCATGTTGCAATGACACGTGTCTCACACTGACCCTGCTGGGTCGCAGCGTGTACCACCGCTTCACTGCAGTGCTTTTCACGATAGGGGGTCGCTTGTTGACATATCCCTCAATGTGTATTCGTGGGCACCTCATCCTTGCCAGCGCGGTTTGTAAACTATGGGACCAAATTGTTCAAATGTTTGTATAGTCTATGGGACTTAACTACAGGGTCATCAGTCCCTAAACTTACAAACTATTTATGAACTACTTACGAACTAGGACGGCACAAATATCCATGCCCGAGGGGGATTCGAACCCCCGACCGTAGTGGCCGTGCAGACCGTGACTGGAGCGCCTTAGTCCCCTCGGCCACCGCGGCCGGCAAACTATGGGACCGTTCACCGAACTTCGCACCTTATATTTTGATGGGAATTTTACAAGATACGCATAAGAGGTTCGCTGACTGACCTACGAACGACGCTTTCACAATTTAAACTGTATTCTACCATCTCTTATAACGTAATCTCTATGGCGTATACTAAATGAACCTGTAACAAAAAGCTCTTGTCTTGTTTGGATCTTCCCTTATGTCGGTCTGGCTTGGTAAGAGACCCAGACTCAAAAGCAAAAATAGTCTTTTTTGTATAGATTACTTTCTGAGGCTGCTTTTAATGCTCAGTCTCGGACCAGCCTCTCTTGTGATTTGTGTTATGTAGTCCTTCGATTTATGTTTAGGAAGTGAGCTGCCAATCTTTGCAAGTAGCGTTGATCCTCTGTAAGTCTTCCTAGAGTTTACTACAGTGTAACTTCTCTGTATATGTAAAAGCGTGAGCTTCCCACGTTTTTCTGTAGGCCATTTATGTAAATTATAAACGGACGACTTTGTGTGCTGACAAAATCATTAGCGTTCGCTTAAAACACTTTGGAGGTGGGATGCGTTCGATTCTGTCTGACGATTTTGTTAAAATGATACACTGTTAACCACATTATACCCGACACAATGCGCAAAGTAGGCCTATTTTATGTTGCCTCTACGAACACACCTTGTTTACTCCAATACAACGCCCGCATTCGCGGACGATTTCATCATCGCGTTGCGTAACAACTGCGAAACTCGCATACTCGTGCACAGAGCCGTATTTAATGACGGGCCGTTATACAACGTGCCTTTAATTCCAGCCTGTTAGAAGAACACGTCGTTCTTTTATTTCGCTGCCGCCGGTTTAAATTATCCACCTTTGTAGTACAAAATGAGACATTAACCGACGTTGTCCCGGCACAAGCCTCAGGAGTACTCTACAACACGAGGGTCCGCGTCGTGAAAAGAGCGTTTAGCACGCGCTATGCAATCAGGACTGCCTCTGTTTGGCGTCGGCCTCTTCAAAAGGCGAGAGGGAAGTGGTGAGCTTGTCTCTCCTTTCACATGAGACTTCTCAAGTATTCGTTAGTCAAGCATACGTCGGTGAGTTGGATTACCAGCTACCGACTAAGCCTTACTTACTGTAAAAAAAAAAAAAAAAAAAAAAAAAAAAAAAAAAAAAAAAAAAACCCTCCTTCATATCTGTAAGCAGTGTGAAAGGCACACCGTCGTGCAGTGGTCTCATATGCTCGGACATACTGTTCACGCCTTACGTATCATTATATTGGTTACGCGTAAACATGATGGTTGAAGGTAGGACAACACGCTGAATCACGGAATCCACATAATTACCAATATACGCGCCCCAATTTGGGACGTGAACGGAGTGTCATTGTCATACAATTAGTATTGCAAGCTTTATAGACACGTATAAATAGACATGACATTTACATCGTCGATTCTGCGTAGATTATAATGGTTTTCAGGTTTATGAACGAGACTATTACTCTAAAAAAGTTAAATGGGGAAATTTTTGCTGGTTGAAGTTTCCGCCCGCGTTTGCGGAAGGGCCATGTATGGCCTTTTTCTCCCACGCCAACCCTGTAACACTATGGCGGAATATTTCTATCTTTCCAGAATGAAACTTTCACTCTGCAGCCGACTGTGCGCTGATATGAAACTTCTGGCAGATTAAAATTGTGTGCCGGAACCGGGATTTGAACTTAGGACTTTGGACATGTCTCCACCATAGCCTTTCTTCTAGGAGTGTTGGTTCTGCAAGGTTCGCAGGAGAACTTCTGTGAATTTTGGATAGTAGGAGGCGAGTTAGTGGCAGAAGTGAAGTTGTGAGGACTGACCGTGAAGCATGCCGGGTTAGCTCAGTCGCTAGAGCGTTTGATCGCGAAGGACAAAGGTCCCAGGTCGAATCCCGGTTCCGGCACACAATTTTAATCTACCAGGAAGTTTCATCTCTCACTTTTTTCTCTTTCCCTTTGCGACACACCAAAGAACGTTCGAAACTTTTGCAACACCTGTGTGTGAAAATTTTTCCCTAGATGCAAAAAAGTAAACAATTAAAATCCAAATACTACATTTTATTATGGAAACCGCAAATTGGTTCTTCTCTAAGAAACGATTAGGCGAGAATGTTTCTGGTTATGAAGACTTTTATCTTTGGGTTTTTTAAAGGCATTAAAATCTCGAGGCACACCAGACGTGTTTTCGCAATACAATGTGCCGCCTCAGGGCGGCTGAGAAACGCTGTGTTAGGCTGCTTTTATCACAACAGGCGCAGCAACCAAGGGGTTTGCTGCGCGTATAGAAATGTGTGGACTACCATTTGGAAGTGCAGTTATATTAAACGTGATTAAACAAATAACATGATCTCATCACAATATTAATTACAGCCCATGTTATGGTAATGTTAAGTTTATCTGACTTATATTCAATATAAAGTCTTGTAACAGCAATTTTCGTCTGATTATCTTTAAGTAATTTTTAATTTAATAATCACAAACAGTAAGACGAAAGATGCTGGAAACGTACGGTAGTGGTCTAACACATATATTTCGTTTCAGTAGGAGAACTGAGCGATGCAAGTCTTCGTGACATCGCCGTTATGATCATTTAAAGTGTGGAAATTTCTAGCGAAATATGTGCATTCCTTTGGCCCAAGTCACTTGGGGTCGTTGACGCGCTGCGTGGCCTTTCGACAATCCTGGTACGCCGGCCGCGGTGGCCGAGGAGACTGAGGCGCTCCAGTCACGGTCTGCACGGCCACTACGGTCGGGGGTTCGAATCCCCCCTCGGGCATGGATATTTGTGCCGTCCTTCAGTTGTAAGTAGTTCATAATTAGTTTGTAAGTTTAGGGACTGATGACCCCGTAGTTAAGTCCTATAGACTCTACAAACATTTGAACATTTGAATCCTGGTACCCAGAGCAATGCGATTAACAATATCATGACAAACCGAAGTTTAAATTGCCCGAATATTTCGAAGCGTTTGTTAGATGCTCCCTTCCCCCTCCTCTACCACCACCACCACCACCTCCTCCTCCTCCTCCTCCTCCTCCTCCTCGCACGGAAGCATAAAGACTTTCTCAAAAATAACCAAAATTATAACGGGCTTTTTGACCGACAAACTTGGTGGATAATCTTTCATTACATTCAGTATTAAGTGGTGTTATCCCTCCATACTTTATGCAGTTGAACTGAACGGCTAATAATTTGCATATCGAAGCACGTAGCAGCAATCTTAAAGCCCACTTGACCTTCGTAGCCTTCGCGTTGCAAGTATAATGACCGCAGTGTAACCAAAGCAGTGTTTTTCAAACAGTGGGGCGTCGCAAAGTCATGTTCGGGGGTCACTAGCACTGGAGGAAGTAGTTGCACCAAAAAAAAAAAAAAAAGCAACCTTAATACTACGTATTCCGTAATGTAAAAACATGTGCTTAAGAAGTCGATATTAAAATTGCCCGATTCTTTGTTGATCATAAATTATCAATTCAACAGAACAAAGATTGTTTTATAATACCGGGTCATCAAAAAGTCAGTATAAATTTGAAAATTTAATAAATTACGGAATAATGTAGATAGAGAGGAAAAAATTGATACACATGCTTGTAATGGCATGGGGTTTTATTAGAACAAAAAGAAAGTTCCGTCAGATGTCGCTGGACAGCAAAACGTCAGTGACGGCTACCGTGACGGGTGAGAGGTACGCCGATATGTTACAGAATCGTATCATCGCCAGCCTGTCTGATAACATCTGCTGGAACGTACGATTTTTATACAGGCTGGTGCTCCACCCCATATTTCTAGACGCGTGAAAGTTCTCTTGCGCGCGTCGTTTAGTGATGATCGTGTGCTCAGCCGCCACTTTCGTCATGCTTGGCCTCCCAGGTCCGTGCGATTACTAGCTTTGGGGTTACCTGAATTCGCAAGTGTATCGTGATCGACCGACATCTCAAGGGATGCTGAAAGACAACATCCGACGCCAATGCCTCACTATAACTCCGGACATGATTTACGGTGCAGTCCACGACATTATTCCTCGACTACAGCTATTGTTGAGGAATGATGGTGAACACGTTGAACATTTCCTGTAAATAACATAGTCTTTGCTTTGTCATAATTATTGCTTTTCTGATCAGATGAAGCGCCATCTGTCAGACATGTTTTGAACTTTTTTTTCTATTAAAACCCCATGTCATTCCAAGCTTGTGTGTCAATTTTTACCTCTCTGTCTACATTATTCCGTGATTTATTAAGTTTTCAAATTTATACTAAGTTTTTGATCACCCGGTACATGCACCGTGTCACAAACGAATAAACGAAAGGCCTGAAAACTGTTTTAAAGTACCAGGCGATAGCTAAATTTCCAAGCTACAATTTTGAGATGTTCGATTCTTTACAAATTGACTATACAGTGGCACGTTGGTCAACGACATAATACGCTTCTGAGCTATACCTGTAATGCGAAACCTCTTTATGCAACGTATATTATCTGTCTGAATTTATGAAGTAGTAGCATGTATTGCATTCAGAAAAACTAAATTTTATCCTATAACATATAATACAGTTTTTACGAGAAAATTGAATCAACAGAGGAAAATAAAATGCGTTGCCTTTGAAATTAGACACATTGTGTTATTCTTCCGGGAGGAGGTGATGAGTCACCAAAATATTTTTAGTTAGAAGGGGGCCGCGTATTCAGAAGGGTTGCAAAACATTGAAATAGAGCAATTCGCTCAGTTTACTTCTATCAACTACACATTTAGCTTCTTCCATTGCGCAGTAATAAAACTCGTTCTGCGTACCGCACATATGAGTTACATCTTCAGGCGCCGGTCGCAATACCTAGGATGCACGATTCGTCACCTCAAAAAATTTTTTCTTAAATCACAACGTTATCAGCTGTTAAAATGATTAACTTCGACGAACAAGAGGCGTTTAGCAGTGCGTAACTCAAACTGGAAGTTGTTGCTGTGGTCTTCAGTCCGGGGACTGTTTTGATGTAGCTCTCCATCCTGCTCTATCCTGAAGAAGCCGCATCATCTTTTCATGAGAACGGCAATGGACAGCCATTTGAATCTGGTTACTGCATTCATCTCTTGGTCTCCCTTTGCGATTTTTACCCCCATACACTTCCCTCCAATGCACCACATTTCAAAATCATCTATTCTCTTCCTGTGTGAACTATTTATCATCCATATTTCACTAACGGTACAAGGCAACACTCCACAAAATTGCCTTCAAGAAAGATTTCCTTACACTTACAAACTGAAGTTCATTATCGATATTGCTGTTGGTTTTCATATTTAGTCGTGTGATGGCGCTGTGTGCTTGCTGGCTCGGTGTCTCGAGGTTTCAAATGTCGTTGCACATTGCTCCCTCTCTGCAGTATCGCCTTGGGAATGGCAGGGTGGTCTCCTGCCGAAATATCGCCCGACGCCGACTTTCATATCTGGCGACATACCCGTAAGCTTTTTGAATACGCCATACGCAGGGAGAAATTAAGGAATCAGTTTCGTCATGGTTGATTCTTCTAAAGCTCTTGATCATTCTGGAGACATTCCGTTTGCATCAACAGTTTTGCCTGGACTCTGATCTTTGTTTTTATCATCAAATTTTTGACCGATGTAAAATGTTTTCATAAGCTGTACATTCATCTACAGTTAACTAAGCATTCAAAGTTGTTGTTCACATAGTCTATTAAGATTCCCAACCCAAACCAAGTGCTTCCTTTTTCAAGCTTTATGCATTCGACTGCTGAAGGGCGTTTCTAATATTTAGAATAATTTTATATTTGTTTTCATTACGCTACTTTATTTCACCATCCGACTTTGACATTCACGTAGCTTTTTCTATATTTTCAGTTGACATACTGTACATCGTCTATCCGATGAGAATGGAAGATGAGCAACAAAAATTGTGTACTCTTTTAACATTCCGACAGGCTATTTCTTTACTCATTCTCAGTAACAAAGGACTTTCTGACACAGCACTCGACGCGCGGGTCTGGAGAAGCGAGATTAGCTCTTTGAAGCTGGAAGATTTTGGCGCTTTATGTTTGCTGCTGCCGTCGAAGAAGTGTGGTGTTGAGCTGTGCGTAGTCCGCATATCGTTAGTAATGAGAAGCGTACACAAAGGAGCGGGGAATGCGTAAGCAGCGCTCCACTCCAGCACAAACGTCTGCGCCTGTGTAGCCCAAACACCGAAAGATACGTCACGAGCGCAGACAAACGATTAAAAGCTTGTAAAAGGATCCAAATTTGATGTTTGATACTATGTATTCGCTGGGTTGCATCTGAGTATAAAATCGAGGTGAGAAAAACCTGTTTGTATCGACTTTTAACTCCATCATGCATGTAAGTCTGTTAGCTATTTTATTCCAAAATATGTGCATTCTCGATCAGTTAACGGATTGTCGTAGAGATTATACGCTTCTGTTTCGGAACCAAATGGCTACGCTAGCTTCATAGAAATGGAAGAAACAATGTAATTTGTGTGTGTTTTACGAGTAATGAGCACTGAAAATGTATAAAAGGCGAGACTACTCTGTTAAACGTGTCCTGAAGCACGTTAGCGTCTCGAATATTGCGATAAGCAACATAAATGCAATTATCTATTGTGTGAAACATTTTCCGTTGGGTTAACTGATTTTTTTATGGGGCAAGGGATGTGTGTGTCAAAGAAGTACTTCGGTTTTTGTTACTTTCATCAGAAATCAAAATAATCGAAAATACATTTAACGCTTAGCAGACAGAAATTGACAAGTCCTTCATGAAAAAGAGAAACAGGACTGCAAGAATTCTTAAGTGGACCTTACCCCAGAGCGCTGCAAATTTAAATATTGCTTCCAGATATGTAGAACACAAAATTTTGTTTGGTTTGAAAAAGAGAATACTTAAAAATAAACATAAGGACACTAGCTCAGGCAGCCACTAAGCTGCCGATGTGTGTCAGTAGTCGTGCTCAGTAAAAGTTCTACACTAGTACACTTCACCAAATTGTGTACCAAAACGTCTTTCCCTGTGCTAACTTGATTACAGGAAATGGCTAGGTATCGCTGACTGTGTCGCAGAGGGGAAAAAAAAAAAAAAAAAAAAAAAAAAAAAAAAAAAAACAACCCACCGAAGTGGAGCGCACGGCCGTACCACCCTTTCCTCGAAGCAGTAGACTGCACTTTCCGAACCCCGTTATCTCCGTTGTGGATACAGCTAGGAGCCTGAATTTTCGGTTACGATCAGTATCTACTATAACTAGCTATATTCCCAAATTAGACTATTTTACACCTTATAGTTTACGAAATATTAGCAGTCGAAAATAGCTAATTCTGTCACTCACTGACCAACCGATCATCAACATTCTAAGGTACTTCTAGCACACACACACAAACTTCAGATTTTGTATTTAGATAGCGTTTAGCCTGTAATGGAAGTAAAACTTCAAACATCTGTAAATATTCCGTTCACGAACACATTTTCACTTGATGGAACAGTATTTGCTAACTTGCCACTATAAGGATTGTATTCGTAATGGTCTTATGGTAGAGCGATGGGCTCACGTAAAGATCGCGGGTTTAATTCCTGGTGCGTATTTTTTCTCTTCATTTTAATATAGCCGACAGAAATGACATGTGGTACCTGATTAGAGAATGAAGAATAACTGGTAAGATATAGCTTAAATTGCTGTAAATGGAAACAGTACCAATGACACCTACATTCTAGCTTGATTTCAGTTATAAATGAGAAAACTGTTGCTGGTAATTTCGAAAATTCCGTCACATGACGCGGGGCTAAAACGTTAGACCGGGAGCAAAAAGGTTAGATGGTGGTTTCAAATCATAACACGGCAGGAAATAGGAAGACGTCATTGTACGCGAACATGAAAATTGAAGTACCGATTTTCTACGATAATTTTATCAGGAGCCCAATGAAACTTATATAATTCGAAAGATGGTTTGCTATAGATGTGCACAATACAATAATCATGAGTATATATAGCCATGAACAGTGGTAAAACAAAATAGATGTTTTGACGATTTAATTTCTCCATCTCTAATAAAATGCGAACATAAAAAACTGAAGTGCTTCCAACTACTGCCCTAGGGGTGATCGATATTAGAAAAACGTCAATGGCAAAATCAGTGTTAATATCAGTTCAAAGAGATCAATGTACGATAAACATCGAAAGGAAGACATCGACGTCCGAGAATATTATGTTTTCGGTGCTAAAACAATACTCGGAGAACCAATGACACACGATACTAGGGTGGCACTACCGAATACATATTGGTCTCCCGGTTACTTTAAACACGGTATCGACAATTATTTGTGTACGGATACAGCAGTCCTAAGAAACAGGGAGAAACTGATATAAATACGCCACATTTAGAGTTTTGGCGTGAAGGCTAAATTTTACTTACGGCGTTGGCGTAGTGCGCAAATGTTGGCACGGAATGTTAGATTTATTAAAGATACATACAAGAACCTGTGAACTACAGAGCAGGAACAGAATTATTTACTATGTCTCTCATTCTACGTGACTGGTTTTCAGAAGTCTCATTCGTCGTCGCTGCCAACTTCAGCACACTATGCTGCCACTGCCGTAAGTAAAATTCTATCGTGTACTAGACAAAGATGTAGTATACAAAACAGAACATACATTTATGTTCACCTATCTCGATTTTGGCTTGGCATCTTAGGCTATCACACACACACACACACACACACACACACACACACACACACACATACATTAACTACAAGTCTAAGGTGGTCTAAGAGTTGTATGCCTGTGGATAGGTCTTGGCGTCATATTAAAGATCCTTTATTAAAGAATATTGGACGAATGTGTCGAGATTAGTGCAATATTAGTGTTAGTGTGAGCGCTACCATGTTGAGTCTTTATCAAAGAAGAAAATTAGTTCAATATCGGTGTCAGTGCGAGCGCCAACGCGCTGTCAATAGAATACTGAAAATTGTTGAATCAAAGAGAAAGAGAAAAAGAGAGAGAGGGGGGGGGGAGTGGGAGTGGGCTTTAAGAAAACCCGTTGCTGGTGTACGACAAATGATACCAGAGAAGGAAACGAGGATTATCTCCTAAAAGAAATAAACCTTCGTGAAATAGTTCTTAAGTTGCAGCTCAGAAAAATGTGGTAAATGAAATACGGAACTAATGCAGCGTGCACTTACCGCAAATTCAATAAATAATTATGCCAAGCGTGGTGGTTTGCCACGCAGAGGGCCCGGGTTCGATTCCCGGGGCTGGTCACAGATTTTCTCCACTCTGGGACTGACTGTTGCGCGTCTGTTCTGATGAAAATATGATGACGACACAAGTCACTAAAATACTTGCACCAGGCAGGCCGAACACAGTCCCAGATGGGGAATAACGGCCAAAAATGCCACACGAAATCATGATGTCTGGAAGCACTTCCAGGTGGAGCCCACAATGATGAAAATTAAAGAAATTCTTCTTTTATTAAATAGTTACTATTAAAGCTCTCAGATTTGATTGTTTCTCAAGAAAGATATTACTTATATTCTGTAAGTCTCATAACTTTTAATAGTAACCACTGATTCTAGGAGAAATACCATACCGCACAATTGTGTGCACTATAATGCACTAAAATAATTTTTAATTACTAATTGTCGTATGAAAAATTGATATTCATTAAATACAAGGCAAAATAATAGCTACTACTTTCACTTATACAGGAAAAAGATACTTATCCGCAACTTCAGTCACTAACTTGATATTTGTATAGCGATCCACCAAACGTTGCAGTACATGATGAAAAGGATTGAACAATAACAATATAGTCGACTTTCCAGGCGTTCCAAATACTGTTACATCAAACCAAACGAAACCACATCGAACCAAAGACACAGGAAAAGTGTTTTATGAAAATCCATGGCTGATGTACAAAAAATTTTGCAGACAAGGAATACCTACAAAATGAAATTATATCCCATCAAAAACATAAAATGTACAAAAATGCAAGTTTCACGACGAATTCCTTCCACCTTAAAAAGTCGTGAGATCTCGTGGGAAACCAAGTCGGTTATTTTAGTTAGTGTTTATGGAACCAACCTTGTCATAATTTTTTATCTAATTATCTACCAACATCTGTAGTGACTATATCAAAATTATGCATATTTATTTCTATAATAAATATAATGACTTGGGAATCGCATGGGGACATAAACTAGTATTTAAAATACTTTATGCAAATGTGAGGTATTTCATTCCTACGTGATTACTTTTGGTTACACAGTAGAATATAAATTATTTTTATATGTTGTGTAATTGTCTGATCATTATATTGTATTCTGTGCGATTGCGAAGTCATTATATGTATTATAGAAGTAAAGATGTATAATATTAATATAGTCGCTATAAATGTAGGTTGATTCCTAATTAGATAACGAATATGTGGGTCTGTGAACACTAACTAAAAGACCGACTTTGTTTCCCATGGCAACATAAACTAATATTTAAAATACTCTATGCACATGAGTGTACTTCATTATTCTGTGATTACGTTTGGTTGCATAATGTCATTATGCAATTGCCAGTTCATTACATTTATTCTTATGTAATTATGTTATGGTGTGATTGTCAAGTCATTGTATTTATTACACAAGAAATAAAGATGTATAATATTGATATAGTCACTACAGATGTTGGTAGATTACTAATTATATAAACAATTATGACGTGTTAAATAGTTGGTTCCATGAACACTAAGTAAAATAACCGACTTGGTTTCCCACGAGATCTCACGACTTTTTATGGTGGAAGGAATTCGTCGCGAGACTTGCATTTTTTTGTACATCTTTTGTGTTTGATGGGATTTAATTTCCTAGTGAAACTATAACATGATCTCCCTACAGTCGTGTAAGCTTACGGAAGTGACCGCATGGTAAGATAATAAATCGCCCCAGCTGGTGGAAGCGGTTATGTTCCAGTGTTCGTCTCAGGCATCCAGTACTGCGGTTTTAGAAATAGGTCAGCCAAATTTAGAGACAGTGTAAAGAACGTTTGTCATCGTTATATAGAGTAAATTCAGGCTACCTGCAGTACATAGAGACTGTGTGCGCTCCTGACTCTCCAACAACATTACAGTCTGCATTTCGGCCACTTGTTCGTCTTTCGAAACAATAAAAATGATTTCTTTCTCCAGGACTCAGCACAATCCATTCCATTTGCTAGATTCCTATCTGCCTACGACGACTTCAGGACGCTTGGGACCGTTCGTGACAGAAACTCTCCCCACTCACAGAATGACTTCAGCGGGTCGCCGTCGGCGATTGGAACTGGTTTGAGGAGCACCGTCTCGACTACTTCCTGGGCATCATGCCAAGGGGTTTCCCAGCGCGTTAAATGCACAGAGTGAAGAAACGCGGTATTGAATATCACCCAGCAACAGATGATTCCACAGGAGGAGAAAAACGTGTAGTTTCGAAAACTCTGACTTCATTTAGATTATTGCTGCTGTTTTAATTCCCAATAAAACGAGTTTTTTCAACTTGAATAAGCTAATTAAATCACTCCCTGATTCTCTTGAATGTGATACCATATACGCCGGCATATATGCAGCACTTAACTCATTTAAGCCGTGTTTGCAACTACTACCTTGTCCAATCTCATTAATGTGAAGCTGGAATAACACATTTTGCGATGCGGATCGCTGAAAGACGCGAAGGAAGTGTGTCACGTAGGGCTGCAAGGTGCGACAGGAAATCTAAGCCACGCAGATTCCAGAGCCGTGGGCAGCTGCGCGAAATGCGCAAGCAGCCAGATGGGACTGCTTCCACGTTCTCGATACTGGGTTTATATCTGAGGAGTTCGGTGGGAGGGGATTACAGTAACCTCATAGTGGTGCTCTTCCAACGTCGCACGTACACTGCAAGTTCCGGAAATGCTGCCACGCATGGCCGTAGCCAGTATATGATTTCTAGAGAAATTTTCAGTGAATCAATATTGTAATGTTCACTACTAACAGAACTGCAAACAGCACTAATACTGTTTCATTTCATTACAAGGGACTGTATTCCAGAGAGATACCAGGGTATAGAAACAAAATTAGTGAACTTCTTATGAGTCACTGAAATCGGAACAAAGCAAATCATATGATGAAGGTAGGCAAAAGCAGGTCGAAACAAGGATAGTGATCAGAAAGGAAGTGCGTGAAACTTTTAGTAATTCCTCGAGCTATGTCAGAGAAGCACACCCAAACTCAAATCACTGGGTTCGTTCAAAGAGCTGCAACCACGCATGCGCAGTACGGACATTCGTGTTCAAAGAGAAATCCTGCAGCTTGCTGCGGCCTACCGGCTGTTCAAGGAAGCTCCCCGCTGCAGCGTCCTGCAGCTTTCTGGCTGCATCAGCTGCAGGGAAAATTTCCTCCTGCAGCCTGACTGACGTCATCGGTACCGCGCATGCGCGGTAGTGCCTGCTTTGCTGCTGCAGGAAGCTGCAGCCCTGCAGCTCTTTGAACGAACCGTTTGATTTTTGTTGATGCTGTCAATGACGAAAAATAACTGTGCGATACTCTTGACTAGGCAGGAACCTTATTCGCTAACATAGAAACATCAAGGAATGTTGCTGACTGATATTGGAACAGCGACAGAAAGAAGATGCTGTGATTTGCAAATGATTAGCTTTCCAGAGCATTCACTCAACGTTGGCGTCGGTGGCGACACCTACAACGTGATGACATGAGGAAAGTTTCCAACAGATTTCTCATAAAGGAACAGCAGTTCACCGGCGTTGCCCGGCGAAACGTTGTTGTGATGCCTCGTGTAAGGAGGAGAAATGTGTACCATCACGTTTCCGACTTTGATAAAGGTCGGATTATAGCCTATCGCGATTGCAGTTTATCGTATCGTGACATTGTTATCGGTACAAAAGAATTGAAAGTTAAGGTCGTTTTTCAACTGCATTAAACTACTAATATTGTGCGAGCCACGTTTTTGTACGTAAAAGTCTTAAATTTTGAGTGAGGTATTTAAATTATGTTTAGAGATATAATAAATTATTACACGTACATGTGAAAGTACCTGGAAGAGCAGTTGAATGGAATGGAACGTGTGTCGAAGAGAGCGTATAAAATGAACATTAACAAGAACAAAACAAGGGTAATGGAATGCAGTCTTAGAAAATATGGTGATGCTGATGGAATTAGAATGGGTATCGAAACAGTGGAGGTGGTAGATGAGTTTTGTTTCGTGGGCAGTAAAATAACATGCGATGATCGCAGTACAGAAGGTATGAAATGCAGAATGGCAATGGGAAGAAAAGCGTTTCTGAAAAAGATAAACTTACTTACATGCAATTTTAAGTGTAAGAAATACTTTTCTCAAGGCATTTGTATAGTGTTGCCTTGTACAGGAGTGAAAGACGATAAACAGATCAGGAAGAGGGTAGAGGCTTTTGAAATATGATGCTACAGAAGAATGCTGAAAATTATGTGGGTAGATCATGTAACTAATGAGGAGGTACTGAACAGAATTGACGTGGAAAGGAATTTCTGGCATACCTTCACTAAAAGAAGGGATCGATTGATATGAGACATTCTTAGTCATCAAGGAATTGTGAATTTAGCATTAAAGGGAAGTGTGTGGTGTAAAGTTCGCAGAGGGAGACCAAGAGATGAATACAGTAAGCAGATTCAAATGATGTAAGTTGACGTTCTTATGAGGAGATGAAGAGGCTTACTCAGGATAGAGTAGGGTATTAGGCTAGCCGCCAATTAAGTCGCGCACGGCAATCCAGCGCAGCTCGGCGCGCGTTTCTGTGAATAACATATTGTAATGGAAGCGTGCACATTGGGACGCAGCACGACGCTGACGCCACCTGCGTCTGCGCCAGGCTGCGTGGCATTGTGCTGAGGCAGATTCCTGCGCCAGAGCAGCGCTCGCACCGTGGTAAAGGCGTTGAGGTGGAGGGTAGGGGGACGGGAGCAAGCCGTCTGCCTTACGCTCCCTTCGACAATTAACTTGCACAGAGTTTTCTCATTCAGTAATGTTGCTATTTTCGCACACTTAAGCTCTCGATATATTGTTATTGGTACTTTTTCCAATTACTTATATCTCTATAGTTCCGCTGTTTTCTTCTTCATATCCATGTACATATACTCCGGAATCCACCATAAAGTGCGTGACGATGGATGCTTTGTACCACTACTAGGCATTTCCTTTCCTATTCCATTCCCAAATAAAACGAGCGAAAAAAGAATGTATATATGCCTCTGTACGAGCCCTAATTTCTCTTGTCTTTGTGATCTTTATGCGAAATGTAAGTAAGTACAGCATGATCGCTCTACACTCGGCTTCAAATTCCAGTCCTGTAAATTTCCTCGAAAGAATTTCTTGAAAAAGAACGTTTTCTTTTCTCCAGCGATCCCCATTTGAGTTGCTGTAGCATTTCCGTGACACTCGCACATTAGTCAAACCTACCAGTAATGAACCTAGCTGCTCGCCTCTGAACTGTTTCTATGTCTTCCTTTAAACTGATATGCTGCGGGCCCCAACCATTTGAGCAATACTCAACACGAGGACGTATAACAGTTTTATACACAGTCTCCTTTACAGATGAAGTACATACATCTTCCCAAAATTCTCCCAATAAACCAAAGTCAGCTGTCAGTCTTATCCACAACTGTCCTTACATGTTCGTTCCATTTCATATCGCTCTGCAATGTTACTTCTAGATATTTTAATTACATGACTCTATCAAGAAGCTCACTACTAATGTTGTATTGGAACATTATGGGATTGTTTTTCCTACTCATGTGCATCATCTTACATTTTTCTACATTATCATTCTTCACAGCAACTAGAAATTTTGTCTACGTCATATTGTAAGTTATTACGGTCAATTAAAGATGACACCCTCAAAATGTTCAAATGTTTGTAGAGTTTAAGGGACTTAACTTCGGGGTCATCAGTCCCTAAACTTACAAAATACTTACGAACTAGCTTATACTAAAGACGACACAAAGATGTATGCCGGAGGAGGGATTCGAACCCCCGACGGCGGACGGCCGCGCGCACTGCAACACGGCGCTCCAGTACGCGCGGCTAATCCGCCGCGGCACGACACCCTCCCATACACCATAGCATCATCAGCAAACAGCCGCGAATTAGAAGTTACTCTGTCTATCAGATCATTTATATAGATAGAAAATAACAGCACCCCTGGGGCACACCTGACGATACACTCGTCTCTGATGAACACTCGCCGTCGATAACAACGTACTGCATTGTATTACTTACGAAGTCTTCCAGCCAGTCACAAATCTGTGAATCTATTCCATAAGCTCTTCATTAGCAGTCTGCAGTGTGGCACCGCGTCAAATGCTTTTTTGAAATCGCTATAGTCCTGTTGCGAACAGTTAAATGTGTATTAAAGAAAATATTTTTCGAATGACATTAACTCTTGTTCTCAGATGGCCTGTCAGATTCCTGACAGGCATTATTCTCAGTTACAGTTTACTGCTCATCGTCTTGTGTAGTAGACTACTTTACACAATGATAGATGAAAAGTTAATAGAGGTTGTGGAGGAGCATAGGGCACAGTATGATACAAAACATTGGGAGTATATAAAACTTAAGTCCCGGATATGGACAGATATTGCACATGATTTGAGTTTCAAACTGTCCACACAATTTGAATCGCAATATACGAGGCGCGTCCAGAAAGTAAGTTCCGTTTCAATTCATCTCCGCTGCAGCGCTGAGATTGCAGTTCCGCACTTGCGCTGTACACGATGTGTATCAAGGAGAAGAACGTGCACTATTTGGAGATGGCTGTCAGTTACGTACGCTTTGTTGTGCTTATTTGAAATGTCGGCGTTGATCGAAAATCCCGCCACATGTGAAATCAGGTCGGTGATTCGATTTCTGAATGCGAGGAAAGTGAAACCAAGTGAAATTTATCGGCAAATTTGCGATGTTTACGGACCAAATGCGATGAGCGATTCGATGGTGCGAAGATGGGTGCGACAGATCAATGGCGGGCGTAGTGATGTGCACGATGAAGAATGAAGTGGGCGTCTACCTTTGGTTACAGAAAAACTGGTTCACGCTATTGATGACAAGATCCAGGAAAACAGTAGGTTTACAATTAGTGCTCTCGCTATGGACTTCCCCTAAATTTCACGAAAGAAACTGTTTCCAACTGGTTGAAGACACAGACGGCAGATTTCTGTGAAGAAGGTATAGAAAACCTGGTGCCACGCTATGACAAATGCCCGCAAAATTTCGGCAGTTATGTGGAAAAGTAGTTTGAGAGTTGTAGAATTTTGTGCAATAAAAATTTCTTCTGTATCTGTGTACAATTTCATTTTATTACCAAATGGAACTTACTTTCTGGACGCGCCTCGTATTTCTTTATTCTCATTATTCATTAATGAGAAAAGGAACGGTTCGCGCTCAGCATCAGTTCGGAATATGATTCGCAAGGTTACTGTAACAATTACTGTTTTATCTACGAATCACACACAGACCCTCAATCTTGCGAGTCGTAGGTGAGTAACCAGCGCCCGGTATGCGCGCGCCACTCCGCCTGGATGGCTCTCAGACGCGTCGCAGTTAGCGCCGGTCCGGCGCAGCGCGTGTGGAAGGCGTGTGTCGCGTCACTAAGCGAGTGTTGTACGCGTCTCTGTTTGCCTACCCTTAGGCCAGTAACGCACTAGGCAGCCAATGAAACAATGGTGGTATGCGGCAGGCCGCTACAGTCACTGGGCAGCCAGAAATTTGCTGCTGCGGCAGCCACCAAAACGCGGCCGACTGCACGGCAGTGGCAGCCAGCTGCCTGCGTACAGCCAGTTTCGAACAGCGTGCCTCGCAGTGAACGTCTGTGGCTGCCAGAAATCTCCGCGCACTTGACAAAGCAGCCAGACCTTGTCTCCAAGTTATCGTGACTTTCGACACAGAGAAATTCGCATATGAGTATCAGTACTCGTAATGGAATTTTTTATATTTTCCAGAAGTTTATCAAAATATTCACTGACATCCTTGTACTGTTTAAAAAACGATCTGGGTAATCTGGGTAGTGTAGAAGATCCTTGAAGTAATTTTAAAGTAAACCCTTCGTCTGCGGCTCCACAAGCAGAGTATGAATGCAGTACCTCTTTTTTGCTTTTCGTTTCTTTTGAGGCAAAAGGTGGACAATTATCACATGTTCCACGTCCATGTCGCTCGGCCGATTGGGTACAACGGGCCGTCAGCTGGCTGCCAACGCTGGCTGCCCCCAACTGGCTGCTCAATATTTTGGCTGTCGCAGCCTGGCTGCCTAGTGCGTTACCGGCCATATGTTCCTTTCATATGGCATGGGCTAAATGAGTGTAATTGGCAATGGGAACGCATATGCGGGGGCTTCTGTGACACTAAACAGGGTAACGTGTTATACGCGGAAGTGCGCGCGCATGCCAGGTGAGAGAGGCAGCGGCAGCACGCCGCTTCACAGGCGCTTGCGTCGCGCCCCAATAAGCGGCGTGAAAAGCTCGCGCGTGGCTGCGAGGCGAGGCGCACTCTTTGCCCGGCGGACTGCGGCTGATGCGCGTGCCTGCCTGGCCAGCCGCGCGTGCTCAGCCGACACCGGCACGTGCCCGTGAACGCGCTCCATCCATCCGTATTGCCATCTCCGAGTAACAGAAAAATGCAGCTGATTCCTCTGAAGAAAGACACGAGAAACGGAACAAGCATTTCCTTCTCCAGTCCGACTCTGTACTCCAATTAGAGGTCTGCATTTAGCGGTCATGCTTGCTCGATCACGTAGTTCCGTCACAGTCCGGTAGATAATGGAACCGTCGGCAGCGCGCGGCCACACAGAGCTGCTGTGTGGGCCGCAGCCGCAGCTCGCCGGTGGAGGCCGCCGGCGCTGCTCCGTCCACCAGCACCACGGCGCTACAAACGAGGACAGCTGGCCGCGGAAGCATTCATGATCGGACAAGCAAACACCGAGCGCGGCGCGATCGATCGAGTACAAGCAAGCAAATTCGCCAATATGCAGACCTCTAACTCCAATGACTTACTTATCGACAAGACTTGACAATGTTTTTTTTTTTTTCTTTTTTCTTTTTTCTTCCCCTTTCGGAGGTTTGAGTCCTCCCACGGGCGTTATGAATGTTTGCTGTTCCTAGCCTAAACAAGTAGTTCGAAAGTCTATCGACTGATGGCCATTACAGCTTGGTTCCATAGTTTAACAAACATTTTAACATTTGACTTTTCCTTCCTTCGTTCAATCTCATCCAATACACTATTCGCCTTTTATACGGGGGTTAAATAGTGGCAAAAATCCTGTGGAGACACTGTGTAATGGAATCTACTACTATCGCCGATAGGATACGTTCTTGACATAACCTACCTTACAACCGACGTGTCGCCCACAGCTTGAATAATGCTCACCGGTGTGGGATCCGTACCAGGTGGGGTTGATAGAGGAAGTAGAAAAGATCCAACGGAGAGCAGCGCGCTTCGTTTCAGGTTCATTTGTTAATCGAGAAAGCGTTACGGAGATGATCGATAAACTCCAGTGGAAGACTTCAAAGAGAGACGCTCTGACGCTCGGTACGGGCTTTTGTCAAAGTTTCGAAAACATACCTTTACCGAGGAGTCTAGCAGTATATTGCTCCCTCCTACGTATATCTCGCGAAGAGATCGTTAGGACAAAATCAGAGAGAATGGAGATCACACAGAGACATACCGACAATCTTTTATTCCGCGAACAATACCTAACTGGAATAGGAGGCAGAACCGATAGTGGTACTCAAGGTACCTTCCGCCACACACCATCGGGTGGCTTGCGGAGTATGGATGTATGTAGATACACAATCAGGGAAACAGTCACTTCTGAGCGAGCGGTCTAACATAACGGAGTCACTGTCTCCAAAACAGGACCCAAAACTGAATCGCCAATCCAACGAATAGCGTGATACTCTTCGCCGCGAAAGTCGAAAGTGCGTCAGAGCCCCAGTATGATGGAAGTTATGGTGATTCTCGTGCACGGCTGTGATGGTGTCATCCTAACTCATTACGTTCCTTCACGGTAGTCAGTTAATGCACATTATTACTTTCGTTTTTGGAACATCACCAACCAACTTGGCGAAAGAAGCGGCAACACTTACTGCTCAATCCACCCATCATTTTGCACGACGCTACACGGGCGCAAACAGACACAGCTGTTCGGTCGATGGGACTGGGAAGTACTGTACCATCCACCATACTCCCCGGACTTAAGACGTTGTGACTTTGATTTGATTCCGACGATGAAGGAACCACTTCGTGGCATTCGCTTCAGAACTGTTCTAGAGATTCGACAGGCAGTAGACCGCTTCATTCGCACCATCAGCAGAACACGCTCTCCTAACGATATACTATGACTTCCACATCGTTGGCAACGAGTTCTACACAACGCTGGTGACTACTTTGAAGGACTGTAACAGGTGCAAACATGTAACGGTTTTGTATTGGTTGTGTATAAATAGTTGCCACTATTTAATTTCCAACCGTCGTACATTGGCAGATGTAAAAATTAGTACCCCCTCTTAGAGTATTCCAAATCCTCTAGATTTGTTGTTGATACCCTGTATGTGGAGTACATGAAAGGATTACATTTAAAGATCAATAGCTTAAGTAGTACTGAGGTACCAGGTGTCCATCCATGCTTAAACACAGGCGCCTAAATTATTGTTTAGTTTACTTGCTTGTTGGGAATAAAAGAACAACTTCAGAGGAATAATATACAGCGTGTAATAAAAATAACATGAAGTTAGAGGGGCTGAGAGAATGCTATAAATTCCGAGCGACCAGCACCAGCTATGTTGCTTTTATGTATCCTACATTGATCTAAAATAAAAGTGTTACCTTTCTAAACTAAAAACTAGAAACTACGGAGTTAACATATATAACAATCCAATGTTTGTATAGCTTATGGGACTTAATTACGGGGTCATCAGTCCCTAAACTTACAAACTACTTATGAACTAGCTACGACTAAGGACGGCACAAATATCCAAGCCCGAGGGGGGGATTCGAACCCCCGACCGTAGTGGCCGTGCAGACCGTGACTGAATGGCCACAATCCCCTCGGCCACCGCGGCCGGCCCGTATATAACAGAAAGCATCCGCAGGACAACTATGCGCGATGATATTCAGATTACATAATGCCATTCTAAGGTATACGTGTACATACAACAATCAACTAGTTACTGTACGCTACTTGGCGAGTGGGGGAGGGGTAGTTAGTAATAATTTTAGCGATACTGATTCATAGTTCGTTGACTATGGGGAGAGAGAGAGAGAGAGAGAGAGAGAATGCGTGTGTGCATCATTCAATTTTATTTGCTTTCTTTGTATTTACGTCCCATACACAATTAAGGCAAAAAGACTTGTACAGGCATCTTCGAATATCGATTCTCAAACTTTCCTTAACAAGTCTTCGAGAGAAGCAAATTTGCACTCAGTTGCTATCCCACACATTGATATGCTGCGTACTAATCCCGCACTATCGTAGTAGCACGCATTTCAATTCGCCGAAATTCAAATGCCATGCGAACTTAAAGCGTATAGAGCTCCTTGCGGCACACCGGTCCACCGACGTAACAAAGAGTAAACCTGTTCTAGCGACCATTAATTAACTTCGCCAAAAATGGCGTGGACGGTGTGTAATAGCGACTGTTCTATTACGCTTAAATTTCGCCGTACGCCCACATCACGTCACCGTTTTCTTAAAACAGGGATTAATGCAATTTACTCGGAAAGAGTATGAACGCGGAATGAATCACAGCTATATATAGAATGTAGGGACTGAGGACGCAAGACGTCTGGCCGTCAATGTCGTGCAATCACGTCACTGCGGCTATTTGTCAGCCAAGAAGCCTACTACTCTAGCCCAGGCAAAGGAGGAAAATTAGGGGAAAAATTCGTGTAGTCGCAAATTTTTGTGCCCTGGTAGGGGCGAGTGTCATTAACAACATACTGAAAACCCTCCACTTTTAGTGTGTGAGAGCCTTGGCGTACAGGGGGGTAATAATGGGTTCATTACGTTTGTGTTGAATAACTCGAAAACCATGGCTGCTAGCGAAAATGATTTCTAGTACAAAATTATATTCAATGTACTACAAAAATACTCTATTTATTTTTCTCTAGGATTAATAGTTTTCATGTTAAAAGAAGGGAAGACACTCATTTTTAAGAATAGGGTTTCAATGGTTTCATGCCCATTGAACTGTGGAATAACATATGCATATCTTGGATTAGAACATATTAGAAATCAATAATTGTACCGTCATCATCTTGTAGATCGAATAACTGTGGACCAGTCTAACACGTACTACGACACATTCCACCAATCACTGAACAAGCAATGCATGTTTTTAGGCGTCTATATCGTCCACCCAAATCTGGTAGAAAATCGTCAAAATACACTGCTCAAAACATTTAGGCGATCATGTGAGATACCATACACAGCACACACATGGTAACGTGTTTTATTCGGGTGTGTGTGATACATAACGATATTTTGCTGTCTCAACTGTTTACTTGAGGTTTATATGTGTGTGTGTGTGTGTGTGTGTGTGTGTGTGTGTGTGTGTGTTCATCTAGGACGGCCAGTAAAGTTGCGCACCTGTGTGGCATGGATAGTATGAGGCTATGAATCAGTTCTTCATTCTTCCACTAGTGCAATATCCAGCACTGCAACCACTGTAGAATGTGATGATCAGGCTGCAATGCGTCTGCAAAGTGCATCCCAGACATGCCCTCTCGGGTTGAAGTCCGGCGAACAAGCTGGACACTCCATTCGTTCAGTTCTCTCAGCTTCAGCCATGTTGTCCACCAGTGCACCTCTGTGGGGACGAGCGTTATATACTACCAGAAGGAACCCATCTCCTGGGGCACAACAAAAGGTCGAAGGATCTTGTCTCTGTACTTCTGAGCAGCCAAAGCGACATTCTGAACATGGTAGAGGTCCGCTCGTCCGCTAATATTGACTCCTGCCCACACCATTTCTTCGCCACCGTGTCGTGGTGATGTTTCCTGCACATAAGAAAGATTGATCAGACTCCTGCGTCCTCTCCAGATGGACAATTATCCGACTGAGCACACAATCTCTACTCATCTGTGATCAGACCCCGGCTCCATTCGTTACGACTTCAATCCTGATGTCTCTCCTCCCAGTTTCTGCAGGCTGAGCGCTGTCGTGGTTTTAATGGGACACACACAGGCCTCCGTTCGTAGAGGCCACATTTCCCAAGGCGATTTCTGACTGTGTTGATACTGCGCGTCCTGTTGCTACCTGGAGGATGCGTTGCACCTAATTTACATATGGCCTCCAGTCTCGACTGGCTGTTAACGGAGATAACGGTCATCTCTTGAACGGTCATCTCTTGGTAATGTTACCGGTGGACGACTTTGACCTTGTCTTCTTTTAACGTCTCCTTACGTCTGAAATCGCGTCCAAGACCTGGAAATTGCACTCCGAACACTCCAATAGCTGCAGCCACCTCCCTCTGTGTCTGTTCCTCTTGCAATCTTGCTATGGCTCTCCGTGCTATAGCTTCGGGCAAGTTACGTTGTAAAACTTCCTGGCAGATTAAAATTGTGTAAGGAACCGGGACTCGAACCTGAGACCTTTGCCTTTCGTGGGCAAGGGCTCTACCGACTGAGCTATCCCGACACGACTCACGATGCCGCCTCACAACTTCACTTCCGCCAGTACCTCGCCTCCTACTTTACATACTTCACAAAAGCTCTCCTGCGAACCTTGCAAGACTAGTACTCCTGGAAGAAAGGATATGGAGACATGGCTTAGCCACAGCCGAAGGGATGTTACCAGAATGAAACTTTCACTTTGCAGCGGAGTGTGCGATGATATGAAACTTCCTGGCAGATTAAAATTTTGTAGTGTGCCAGGAAGTTTCATATCAGCGCACACTCCGCTGCAGAGTGAAAGTTTCATTCATGTTACGTTGTAGTTGCATTGCACTATTTGAACCCAAATGTTCGTGCAATTCGTTTGGTAAACAGAACGCCAGATGCCTCTGCAGCAACTCTATTACCACTGTCTCGGTTGCCGCAATGTTGTTGACTCCACTCCATAGTACCGACAGAAAGACGTCGAACCATTTTAATTCTGCGACGGAGCGGCCGAGCGCATTGAGGCGGTATGCTACGATACGCGAGGCCGTTCCCCGTCGGGGGTTCGAATCCCCCCCTCGGGCATTGATGTTTGTGCAGTCCTTAGTTGTAGGTAGTTCATAAGTAGTTTGTAAGTTTAGGGTCCGATGACCCCGCAGTTAAGTCCCTTAAGATTTA
Organism: Locusta migratoria; assembly: GCA_026315105.1. Taxonomy (NCBI): domain Eukaryota; kingdom Metazoa; phylum Arthropoda; class Insecta; order Orthoptera; family Acrididae; genus Locusta; species Locusta migratoria. The sequence continues at coordinate 299,106,795 of CM048746.1, forward strand.
CAAACATTTGAACATTTCAGCTGGTGCCCTAATTTGACCACTGTATATTCAGAACAGTCGAGCAACAGAAGTAGGTCACGATGGAAGAACATTGATTTGTAAAAAGCAAGGGTATAGTTAGTGTTTCGCGGGTAGAGTCATCAGAAAGGCTCCATGTTTGTGGACCGCTGGCCTGGTGTATCGGCTGAGCTGAGGGCCGGGAGCTGTTGCACGGCTGCGCCCTTGCAACACTTGGGCCGTTCAGATTACGGCGGCGGCTGCGGCGGCGGCGGTCTGCCTTGACCCTGGTTACCGCAAGGTCAGCCGCAGTCGCACCAGCCGCCGCTAGTTCCGCAGCCTCGTGCTGCCGGCTGCGGCGCCACGCTTCCTAGTACTCGCAGCTGCGACGACGCTGCTATTTTTAACAGTTAGCCAGAGTGCTGCCGTGTTCCTGTACTTCCCAGCAGGTTGACCAACTTAGCGTTTTTTGTCGCCAAGCGTTTCTAAAGAAGCGAAACTTTTTAACATTCAACATTAAATGTTAGGAAGTCCAAAATTTTAAACATGGCTGCAATTCAGCAACGGTGGAACAACAATCCAAGAGTCAACACAGTTTCAGGCAACCAGTTGCATAAAATAGTTTACATCTATAAACCTTTACCCAGGTTTCGGGAAAATTAATTTTGCCTTCTTCAGAAGGATACAATAAAGCTCACATTAAAAAAGTTGTTAAAATGTGGCTGACTCCATGTCAGTAGATTAAAATTTTAAAATTTAAAACAAAGTCACATTATAAAATTTTGGAGCATGTCCACACACAGGTCAAGTGAGCACTGAGTACTGGCAAAGGCGACGGCCACTACGGTCGGGGGTTCGAATCCCCCCCCTGGGCATGGATATTTGTGCCGTCCTTAGTAGTAGCTAGTTCATAAGTAGTTAGTAAGTTTAAGGACTGATGACCCCGTAGTTAAGTCCCATAAGCTCTACAAACATTTGAACATTTTTTCCACATTTGAAAATACTCTAGTCTCTTATCTTCCTGTCCACACTGTTTATCGTCCATGTTTCACTTTCGTACAAGGCAACACCCCACACAAATGTTTTCTTACGCTTAAATTAATATTCTATGTTAACAAATTTCTCTTTTTCAAAGACGGTTTTTTCCATTGCAATTCTGCATATTATATCCGTTATACTGCGACCATCGCATGTTATTTTACTGCCCAAGTAACAAAACTCATCTACCACCTTTATTGTTTCGTTACCTAATCTAATTCCTTCAGCATCCCCTGGTTTTCTAAGACTGCACTCCATTACCCTTGTTTTGATCTTGTGGATGTTCATCTTCTATGCTCCTTTCAATACAATGTCCATCCCCTTCAACTGCTCTTCCAGGTCCTTTGCTGTCTCTGAGAAAATTAAAATGACATCGGCAGAACGCAGTGATTTTATTTCTACACCCTGAACATTAATTCCTTCTCCAAACTTTTCCTTGCTTTCCTTTATAGTTTACTCAGTGTACAAGTTGCATGACGTTGGAAAAAGTCTACAGCCCTGTCTTACTCCCTTCCCAAGCTCTGCATCCCTTTCAAGCCCTTGAACTCTGAAAACCGCTGTCTGCTTTTTGTACAAGTTGTAAATAACCCTCCGTTCCCTATATTTTACTCCCGTTGATCTCAGAATTTGAAGAATCTATTTCAGTCAACAGTGTCAAAAGCTTTTTCCAACTCTACAAAAGCTAGAAATGTTATGATTGCCTTTCGTTACTCTATCTACTAAGATAAGCCATAAAGTGAAGATTGCCTCCCGTGTTCCTACATTGTTCCTGAATCCAAACTGATCTTCCCTGAGTCGCCTTCTACCAGCACTTCCATCCTTCTGTAAATAATTCGTGTTAAAATAGGAAGAGGAAAATCGTGTAGAAGTTGATAAAGCCGAAACAAGAGAAACTATTCAAGCACACGATCATATTTTGTGTGTACAACCGCTGTTGGGTGTTTCGCACCACTACGCGCATATGGTGCTTTATTTTTAACGTCTCTTGACGTCTGTCCATTGGAAAAGCACCTGCATTTTTGACGGTGTGTGACGTCACTGACGTTTACGTGACTTTGCCCACTGCGTGATCGAGCCTAAGTACCCCCACCCTGTAATTTATTAAATGTCTGAAATCTAGCGAATTTCTAGTGATTTTTCATTTTCAAACTAGCGAAAATTTAAGCTCTGATGTTGGTCACCCTGCTTCCGAAACAGTTCCGCATTGTCGCCTAGCATTGCGGCCGTTGCGATTCGACGCCCCCCTGTGATGGAATAAGATTGGTGGAAGAAATCTTCGGATGTAAAGTAGCGATATCGGTTATGGCTGAAACAACTGGTTTTCTGTTATATCGGTATTATATCTTCAATTTTACCTTACTGTAAAAATCGCTCAAGACTGTTTTTTTATTACTAGTTTTCATTGTGATCTAAATGCCTTTTTCAAAGTTTTGAGATAATGTTTTTTTCCATGGGAACAACGCCATATTAAAGAAAAAACTAGGCCTAGAATCGTTCTATGATGTGGGTATCTCGCTGCTTAACCTTAAATGTCTTGAATAGCCTACTAGTGGTTAAGGCATTGTGATACGTATTCTTTTTCAGACTTTCTTCGCCCATATGGCCTACCTCTCGTGGAATAGTTCACATGATCTTACACACTCGTTTCTCATCTTCAACGGTGTATTTACGGGTTTCAGTCTTCTTACCCCTCTCCTCAGTGTTTATGGGATTACCAGTCTTTTTTTTTTTTAGTTCTGCCAATAATTGCAATCTTCTTGGCACTAAAGAAAAACCTCTTAAAAAGTTGACTGGCAGATCTGAACGATTTTGCCTTCCCCATTAGCCTGTCGCCTACATTAATTAGGATTGTGTTGCACATGACGTTTCCTGTTTACTGGCTTAACAGTAATTACATAAGAGGTAGTTTTGTTGCTTGCAAAAATGAATGTTTTAAAAAACTTCAAACAGTGCTAGCTTTTGGGCATGTGAGATACTTTTGCATTTGTATTGACACTTATATTTCACATTTTGCTGTGGAGGTGCCTTGGCTGGAACCACAATATTCTTTTTAGTATGTCTGTACACTGTTCCTTAGTTTCTCCTGAAATTCTTCTTTCTCCCTTCGTTCGATGTTTAACACTTTCACTCATTATAAAACAGTAAAAAAGGTATATTAAAAAAATTTGACACACTCTAGTAACATCTTCAGGTAAACACAACCTCAAAACAAAACAAGAATGAAGCTAAGAATGCAACAATGTTATCATGCACACGACACTTAGATAATAATTCACAATTGCCTGCCGTGCTCATACAGCTCACGCATTCTGTTGGCGATTTGCTGTACTACTACAAACAGGTTTGGCGCTTAGATCAGAATATACCGCAAGTGGTTTGGTCCTTAAGACCACAATTTCGGTTATAACTCCGAAATGGAAAAAAAAATGGCACTTACTTCACAATTTACTTCAGGTGTTCATTAATATAGAGTCAAAAGTTAAGAAATTTAAGACTTCCTGTGACTTTTGCATTATATTTTTCTTAAAGAGAGTGAGGTAAGTTGTCTTTGCAGACAATACCAACCAATGCATTTTCCATCCCATATAAAGAAGTTCTGTATATATTACACATCCGTGTTTGCAGATATTTACCTTTGAAACACTTGGCTAAGGTCTGTCCTATAATTTTAGTTATCGGATTGAGAAAATTATATGACTTACTCTGACAGCTACAAGTTCTTTCTTGGTTTTCGAAAATAATGTAGATGGATTAGGCGATCTCGGTGGAAATGGGGGTGAGGCTGTTGTGGAAATCGGTGTCACAGTTTCCAGCAAATATGCCGAAGGTGAAGGTGACAGGGCGGGCGATGGCGAGAACCTAAGGCCACAAGGTTCTACTTCGTCACTTTTAGTCCAGGCAAATTAGGAAAATAGTGGGGGGAGGGGGGATTTAAAAAGTTTTGAAACTGCGAAAACACTCTTATGGGATGTAGAGGTAAAAACAGAGAAGTTCCCTTTCCTACCGAGGAAGCTTCCCTCCCTCTACCAGCTTTCAATGTATTTCCCTTTTTTCAAACTGTACGTTAATGAAGTTATCGCCGGCCGCGGTGGCCGAGGAGACTGAGGCGCTCCAGTCACGGTCTGCACGGCCACTACGGTCGGGGGTTCGAATCCCCTCTCGGGCATGGATATTTGTGTCGTCCTTAGTATAAGGTAGTTGATAAGTAGTTTGTAAGTTTAGGGACTGATGACCCCGTAGTTAAGTCCCATAAGCTTAACAAACATTTGAACATTTTTTGAATGTAGTTATCTCAGGCCTATGTGATAGAAATATTTCTGGGGAATTTCTACTCGGGAGGCATTCCATGACGCGGTGTAAGGATTTCATAACATGGTCCACCTAAAACGTTATTTTCTTCTGCAATCTCTCGGACAGTCTTTCTTTGATTGGCACTACCAAATTCGTTGACGTTCCTGATATGACGTCCTGAACGAAGGTGATTTTTTTTGTATCCCATCCTCGTCGCCACTTTTGTGTCCCGACTTCGTCGCCGCTTTTGTGTCCCAGCCTCGTCGTAGGTGTCGGTGGCCGAGTGGAATGAGCCCGACACAGGAACAAAAATAGCCCGCTGGTGCAGGTACGGAGGGGAGCAGCCAGAAACTATAAACACTAGAGTAAATTAGAAAGAGATATATATTGCACAGAATGTAACAATACTTAACTTTTACATAGTACTGCAGAATGTTGATACATCGTTGTTAGAGGCCTGCCTAGTGCCTGTACGATAGCGAAGTCTTCAATGGTGCCTATCTGATTACGAAGGTCCTAACTGGTTGCTATCTCCGTCCGAAGTGACCGGTGTCTTTTCGTGGTGGCCACGCGCGGGGTTGCAGCAGAGGGCGCTCGTGGCTGTCGTCGTGAGAACGCCGCGCCGTGCGTGCATGGCGGCGCGCGGCGAAAGTAAGTGGCGCGCACTTTGTACTTGTGCGACACCACAATTTTTAACTTCCGTTCGTGGCATGCAGTAAAATTTGAACAAGTGGAAGCAATTCTAAAGGATAGTTTTTAAAAAATCTCGTTGAACTCGGGCTCACGTTGAGCTCAACTCTCCGCGCGGGAAAGGCCGTATGGGCTGGAGCGCCACGTTAAGGGTCGCGAGGCCTCTCGCGTCACACGTACTCAGGAAAAACAGGACCGCGGGGGGATGGCCGAGCTCTCTAAGGCGTCTTGTATAGCGCGCGATTGCTCCCCGTCGGAGGTTAGAGTCCTCCCGTGGGGGGGGGGCGTGCGTGCGCGCTTGTTTGTTTGTTGACGTTAGGTTAGTTTAACTTAGTGTAAGTAGTTTCTAAGCGTAGAGACTGATAACGTCATTAGTTAAGTTCCACAGTTTTACAAACATTTCGAAAAACAGGCAAATATTTGAGGTTTCAAACTGCGAATATCAAGAATCCATAGCAAGGGCGAAGGTGAAATAAAGAAATTTGCCCACAGCAAGACGGTAACCCGCTTCCTTCTGGTCTACACTTTGTTTACGCAGGACAAAATGTTCAAATGTTTGTCAAGCTTATGGGACTTAACTACGGGGTCATCAGTCCCTAAACTTACAAACTACTTATGAACTACTTACGAACTAGGACGGCACAAATATCCATGCCCGAGGGGGGATTCGAACCCCCGACCGTAGTGGCCGTGCTGACCGTGACTGGAGCGCCTCAGTCACCTCGGCCACCGCGGCCGGCTACGCAGGACATTGTAGCTTTATTAAAAGTATCATTCATCATCGGATTTCCTGAGTTCTGTTACCGCTGTTGCGTTGTTATCTGGTACTGAACGATAAAGAAACCTTACAAGGCTGACGTGTTTCTGATAAATCTCCAGGTCTTCAAAATAAATACAGACGTAGACGCATTTGTTTGAGAATTGGAGAGTCTAAGATGAATTACGCGTGGTTGGTACAGGGGTTGAACTCAGTGACTCGGCTGTTCATTCCTTCATCGCTTCTTTACGTCTAATTGTAAGACCGAACGGAAATAAATAAGTTGAGACTGTAAGGTGTTTTTCTAGATTAAATACTAATTTATATTAACAGGTATACTTCCGGAAAATTACGCAGTGCCCTTTGGTAATAAAACACACAGAAGTAAAAAGTCTGCCAATAGCAAACGTTGAACTCTTACTCATCCTTTTCCCGAATGGAACCGAGCTCATCACCGGTGTTAAATTAAGATAAATCAGTTCGAAAAACCGAAAGACTCTGGTGTTTTTCCCGCGCGCTATTACAGATTGTAACGGTAGAGAAATATCATAAAAGCGGTTCGATGAAACCTCTTCCATGCCCTTCAGTGTGATTTACAGAGTATTGATGTAGATATCACCACCACATCAGTACCAACAGCAACATAATGAAATTTTCGCGTTAGACTGTCGCATTGTAATAGATTGTTGGGTGTACTACTTATATAATTTATTTTTGAAAACTCGTTACTATTGCTTGTTTATAATGCTGAGAAGAGCTTTGAACAGAGCGCAACGATTGTACTGTTAAAACTCTCGGCAGCACAACTGTATTACATATAAGACGTATACAACATTTTCAACGTGCGTCTAGTTAATTAAATGATAAAATGATTTGTGAGTAAAATTTAAAAGATTGACTCATTACGTGGTGTTACCGCTCTGAATGAAAGGCTTTAATTGCATCCACATTGTGTGGGAAGCGTCGTTCTATCGAAGGTGGTACATTTTTTTGACGTCACTTGATTATTGTCTACATGAACAATCATTAGCCGGCCGCGGTGGCCGAGGAGACTGAGGCACTCCAGTCACGGTCTGCACGGCCACTACGGTCGGGGGTTCGAATCCCCCCTCGGGCATGGATATTTGTGCCGTCTTTAGTATGAGGTAGTTGATAAGTAGTTTGTAAGTTTAGGGACTGATGACCCCGTAGTTAAGTCCCAAAAGCTTAACAAACATTTGATTTGAACAATCATTATTTCAGCTTTCTTGGTAACTGACTGGTCTTCTTTCTTCTACAGCGCCGCGAAGAATATGGTGTTAATACACGATTTTCATTATAACAACAACCGTGTTCACATGTGCTTCTGTCAGGCATTCGATCACACCTTGACTGATCTACTAAATCACTCAGGCTTCATATCAGTGCCCTGTCTGGATTGCTTTAGAGCACCGCATGGAACGTAACAATCAGCATACCTGACGAAACCAGTGGTCTCGTTCCGCGGAAATCAGGTCAACACAAAGGCAGTAGACTGTTTAGAGCCCGTTCTACACGGGAAGTGAAAGCTGACGAGATAACGCATAGTGCTCCGGTTCCTCCGGCAGCCTACCGTGTAGATGAACCTACTTGCATTAGAGGTACGCCAATTATGACTCGTATAGGAAATGTGGTGCATCTCTCTCTCTCTATATATATATATATATATATGTGTGTGTGTGTGTGTGTGTGTGTGTGTGTGTGTGTGTGTGTGTGTGTGTGTGTGTGTGTGTGTGGTGCTTCAAACATGCGCAGTCGACCTAGTGAGGGGACCCAAGCTGACGAAAGATGTAAAGTAGCGAATTTTTTATTTTTTACTTATTTATTTTTGTGTATTCTGAACATGTCTCCTGCTCAGTAAAAAATAGTTTGTCTCACAAATAGTTAACGACTGAAACATCGGTTTCTGTTTGGTGAGTTTTAAGATTTATCTGAGGTACAGTCTACGTATAAAGACTTTCGTAAAAACTTGTCTGCTTTGAGTGATAAGAATATTTGTTCATCGTGTACATAATTATGTCCCTCCTTTGAAGCAATGAGCCGATTCGAGCAGCTTCTGATTTCCTTTTTTGCTTCGTCTATTATTTGTCGTCATAGTTGCAGCTACAGTAATGAGCGCGAAGGCAACATTTACTCTCACTTACTGAACATTCTCATCTAAAAGTAATTAAAAATGGCTTTTATTATGAGAATGATCAGACATATGGCCGATTATCTATTCCGTAAACTGCATGGAAACAATTACCGTATTTATTCGGTTACTCGGCTATAATACCCACCTTTTTTCCTAATGTTTTTGCTCCTGAACCTGGGGAGGGTACTATAGGCGGAAATTTGTAACTTCAATAGTACATTTGGTTGGATAAGGATGGGTTATATTTGTTAATAATTTTATCAACTTTATATGAAATGCCAGTTTTGTTGAAACTATTACCTTATTCCATGTGTGAATTTCTAGCAAAAGTCTGCCTGTGTTATGCCTTTTTCACGTGACAGTTCATGCTAGCAGAAGCCACGTGCTATTACAAGTAAACACCTGAAATACTAAAACTTAAAATTCACGGGCTGCCGCACGGAGACCATTATTCGTTGCAAACTCAACGGCTCTAAATTTAAACGATGCCGTTAAGCTAATTCTCAGATTGCCAGTACCCATTTTAAAATGACGTTCGCAGTATAAATCTGAAATCAACATTACTTTCGGGAAAATGCAATCTTAGCGAAAGGAGAGTGCGGTTTAGGGTAGTCAGCTGTTGTTACGCTTATGTCATGAAAATACAATCGTTCCAGGAGCCAGCGGCAGACAGTGTTACCTACTTTCGCGTACATTAGTGCTGTCTATTTCACATACCAAATTTCCAAGATTCTTCAAATTTCGTGTTTTGACTTCAAATTTAAAAGGGGGGGGGGGGGGTAGAGGTACAATAGCCGAGTAAATACGGAATCACAGTGGTCGTCTAAAATACAAATAAATGTAGTTTTTGTTGCAAAAGTGCATAAAATAATTGAGTGAACATTTGTGGTCTTGTGTTAGTTTGTCCTCATTATTGCGGGGTAACAGCATGGCGTCGCTGTGGATTACGCAGCCTGAGCTCTGGAACTTCCTTACAATGACGACGATACTGTGGGAAATTCCTATGTTGACGGTGCAGCAGTACGCTCTGATGTGTTCGCGGCACAGGAAAGAATCGCACAGCTCTCGCCTAAACCAACATGTAGCGTAGAGTAGTACAAGATGAGATCAGAATACTACTTAACCTTTATTGCTGTCACTTCGTTTCGCCTTTGTTTCATCTGACATTTGACAAATTAAAATTTTCATAGTTACTATTCTTCAGGATAATGGGTCCTTTCTTCAGGATAATGGGTCCTTACGAGCTAAGTTAAAATTATGTGCATTCTTTTGCACTGATTTCTTAATCCATTTGAAAGAGCATCCGCAAATTAGGGGCGACAGCATCGATATTCTTTGGTGAAAGGGGTAGATGTTATTTCAGTAGTTTTACTCACAGTTTCTTCATTCGGATACAAATAACACATTATCATAGATATGTTATACAGCTTGCGGAAATTTCCAGTAACGTCTTGGAGTGGTAGGAATGACACACATAGAAAAGTCGTAATCTGAAGAATTTGCCAGGTGACGTAGCAAAAACTCCACCATTTAATTTGTAAAGGACATCGTACTTTAGTGACATGACAGCTAGACGGTAATAGTTAGTCCGATCACATAAACAATTTCATTGGTGTCCTTAATAGGTAACAAATACAGCTCGTGCACGCGCGCATAAGACGACGACGACGTCGACGACATCATCAGATTAAGCTTTCTTTTCGTATGTTTTCAGTTTGTCAGACAACAATGTAGCAAAATCCTATGCCTGTACAGTAGTGAAGCAAGAGTACTTAAGAGCTAATAACGACATATAAAAGTGTTTGACACATTTTTTTGCATGCATGCAGAAGCTGTAGGCATTGCATAACTGAATAAATACACTTTTGCATGCTGCTGTAGCTTACCACAAGTGATTTTTTTTAACATGTAGTGACAGGTACAATATTTTTCAGATCTTAAATTGCAAAGGTATTAGTTTCAACAAAGGTTTTAGTGTTTGGTGAGAGGTGCTTCAAATATACTAAGTTTTATTAATGTTAACGGAATTTTTGTAAAATATTCCGGTAGCGTAGACTTATCAGTTGAAAAAGTTTGAAGTATCTTATATAACTTTATATTTTGGTATTCATATATTGATGTATAATGTTTTATGTGAATGTAACATTTTTTTCTTTTTTGTGTACGTTTCCTCTACATGCAATCTACCTATAACATATTCACGGAATGTATGACATTAATTGCGAATGAGTAAAGTTGAAAAGTGTACCCAGTCGGGACTCGAATCTGGGTCTTCTGCTTTCTAGGCAGCTACGCTGACCTCTATATCATCGGGGACACAGCGATCACCACACCTGCATGGAATTACTCAAGTACGCCTCCCGTCAGATACAAATTTTACTTTACCGTGCCCACTAGAACTCAAACTCGTAGATATTGTAATTTAAACTAATTCCCATAAAAGGAAGAACCTAGGAGTGCCTTCGCATTGAAGAAAGGATTATTGCCCGTCACAGGCATTTCTATAAGTTATTTAACCTACCTGTAACAGATTAATGCGCTTCTAAACGAAGAGACTGTGTCAGAGGTGAAAGACACCTTCAGTTATTCATTATTTATTACCTCTGGTATCGTTACCTGGTACGATAAACGGAAGAGCTACGCGTTTCGTCGCAAATTTCTAAAGGCATTGCGATTGCTCTATTAAATTAGTTCCTCAGTCAGTACAAAACCCGGTAACTGTTGAGCGCCATACTGCAGAAAACCTCAGAATCGACATTCCAGTACGAATCAAGAAACTTAGTACTTCGTCTTAACTTAACCGTGAACATGAGCAGGACTGGGTCATTCCCGCTTACCATTTGTAAATGAAATAAGAGTGGAAAGACTTGTTCACGATGTACTCTCCGCTACAGGCCGTAGAAGTGAAGAAATATGTTACAAAACTGCAAAATACGCTAAAGTAGTAGGATAAAAGTATTGAAGAGTAACCCTTTGGATGTTCTTGCTGATGTCGACTGTGTAAAATAATCATACAAAAATCATGAGTATTGATGGTAGTCTCCATTCGTGAAGTATACATTAACGTTCTTGATGCATGTGATTAGATAAAAGCTTTTCCACTCCATTCAGGTTACACAATTAAGTTTGGCTCCAACACCGAAGTTCTGTCGAGCGAGTGTACAAGTCTTTGGTGACTGCGCATCGGCCATCGTATAATAACCCATGCTCATATCTTTAAACAAACTACTCCTCGTTATTGCATGTTCTTAGTGGGGCATATCGTAAGACACCGTCGCGGATTGATAGCACTTAAAGAACTCTGGAGCTAGCCGACTCCTTACTCAGCCGATGACATCTTAGCAGGAACTGTAGTTTTACATTTTATCCGACTGCGGCTTTCATAATTGTGTCTGAAGGTCTGGAATATCTTGTTGCCGACCTCCAGGCCTGGGTGTTTGGTCGCCTCCGTTTCCTCTTGCTTACGGCTAGTACGAGAGCATTTGACCTCACAAACGGCGTATCAATTGGCGCACATTCCTCCATCCCTGGAAAATTAGTTTAGCGCTCCTTTGAACTCAAAGACGCTTAAAAAATATGAATCTAGTGAGAGCCTAATGATACAAATCCCTTTATTGGGAGCTCCCTTTAATCAATAGAGCGGGTTGGCGCTGTAATAGATACCTTTTGAAAAAGACAAGTGGGACTCTTGTTGCTCAGTTCCCATTGGAGATAGTATCATGGGGTGATAAGTTTTTTGTTTAGGTCGGAGCAGCGGCAGATTTTATGGTAATTAGATAGGTATGTTAGACTAACGACGAACTGGAGCTGATAAACTGGCAAATTATACAAATCAGTTACTTCCTTTCGTAAAAGATGTCATTTGGTCTGACATTGCTGCGCAGCTAACGGCAGCAATTCTACGTGCACCGTTCGGCTTTTACGTGAACAAAAGAAAACAAACTTTACGAGGCAACTTCCGCTCATTTTCTTGTACAAATCTGTTCGAACGTTTCACAATGGGAGGTAATGGATAAATTCAAAACATTTTTATACAGTAATGATTATCCGTTGTCGATATATGTTTTAAACCTAAATTTGAATTTGGCGCATGCTGAGATGCGTTGGACGTCCAGACGAGGTGGATTACAAATGTTGATAGTATTGTTGTAAAAGAGACGTTGGGTGAGAGCGGCATTGTGGTATAGCGGCTAAAGTTTGCCGGCGCGGTGACTCGGCGCATTCGGTGAGAAGGCAGAAAGTTCTTTTTAATGAAAAAAAAAAAAAAAAAAAAATACTGAGCCAATAATAAAACCATCAGAACAGTACAAGCACGATACGACGACCGGAAGCAACATATCAACCAAAGGCGGGGGAAAAAGGGTTGGACTCTGAAGCGAAAGGTCCTGGGTTCCAGACCTACAACGTTTGTGCATTTTCATTTGTAGATAGCGTTCTGGCACCTTTTAGATGTATTGAGTTATAATGTTCCACATGTATGTTAGGGTATATATATATTTATATATATATATATATATATATATATATATATATATATATATACCCTATTGTGTAACCCTCCGGCCGTAGTTAGTTCATTCTATGCCCCTGTACGTGTGTGACAAGCGGTAAATAATGGGCCGCAGATTATAACCAGTGTCCTACGACATCGCAACGTGACATTTTCTGTCCCTTATTGTTTCATTGTTTGTTTGTTAATAGCAGTAAACTTAGAAGTACAATAAAAATAATCTCTTTTCTTGCAGAAGTTTCGGAAATTCTGTTACTCACAAGCCCTGGCGACTATGAAAGCTAAACACCTATTGTAGAACAAAAGTTGGAAATTTGTATGAAAATTCTCGTATCACAGAAAAAGGCGAATTTTCAGAGTCATATATGTAAAAGAGAAAAAAAAACAGTTTCTTGACACGTGGCAGCCTAAAAAACATTTAAATTAAAAAAAATAATTGATGCATGCTTCCTAAACGTCAATGGCATGTACTGCCATATTGCAGGAGATGAAATACCGTGCTTGGCGAGTTTATGCGAATGTTCCATGTTACGACGTTATGAATCGTCTCTTCATAAAAAATACATGTTGTTTCTTATTTAAATGTTTTTTAAAGCTGCTAGATAAGTCGAGAAGTTAGTTCTGCTCTTTTACATTACTAATTGGGGCCAGGGCACATTCGTCTTTTGTCGTGTTGTTACGGGAACATTTTCCATTCTGGTTCATTTATGGTTATTCTGTCTTACTGGTCTTCCGCAATGAGCGCGCGCGCTCGCGACAGACACACACACACACACACACACACACACACACACACACACACACACACACACACACACAGAGAGAGAGAGAGAGAGAGAGAGAGAGAGAGAGAGAGAGAGAGAGAGAGAGAGGGGGGGGGGGGGGTCATGTATGTCATATGATCCTTTTGTGTCGGCTGTTGCAGATGAAGGAAAAGGGTAGATGGGGTTGCATAGGTAAGCTGACAGGCAAAACTGGTATTTAAGTTCGTCTTTTGGAATTTCAACAGTTCGTCTCTTGTGAATATTATCTTTTTTAAATTGTCGGTTCATGTAACCGGCGATTGTGGCGTAGTTGTCGATGACAGGGTTCGGAAGAAGTCCATGTATTCTCTCTCCTTAATAAAGAGGTCCGGACAGATGAAATTTCCTCCGTTGTGGACGTTAACATGAGTGATGAGAGAGAAGGTCCAGCGGATCGGCCATCATGGAGGTATCACACTGTGCTGAATTTAAAGTGACCAGTAACGTCTCAATAATCTGGGTGTATAAGGACTGCAGCGTTCATGCATATTCGTCTGTTCTGCATTGCCCGTAATGGTTTGTTCGGCAAACAAATTTCCATCAGTCTGCAAGCGACAAGCAATTCATTATTTACCTGTTGTTTTGTACGTGGTACGTATGCGACGTACTAGGCTAGTGTGGGAGGGGAATCCAAACTTATTTTCTGTTAGTCTTCTAGTCACATTTCGTAGCAGCCATGTCGTAATTTGGGAAGAAAAGAATAGCGACAGGACGAGGCAGCTGAAGTTCAACATGGAGCTAGTATAGCGTTTAGTAGGAGGAGTGCACCGGCGGTTTCGACTTTGAACTCCTCGGCTTAAGACTTTTCGTAGAACTTTTGTATGCGGTATATTTGTAGAGGGATCTGAAGATGGCAGCTAGGCTGCTGAAACTAGTTGTGGAATAATAATAATAATAATAATAATAAACAAAAAATTGCAAAAAAACTATCTTTGGTGTCATTTCTCTATCAAAGCAGATTTCGCCCTGAAGATGTGCAAACTAACTTAATTACATGTTATTAACGAGCACAAGCAGATCGTAATTTGAAAAAGGGAATTATGGATGGAAAAATAAGAGCGAATAAAAAAGGTAATACTATCATGAAAAAGACGGAAGAAGGTATTGGAGCTTGAAAAACTCAATTTACTTAAATAAAGAATTTTTATTTAGAAATTAAAATAATTGCATACGACGGGGATCGAACGCACAATCTTTCGCACGGGAAACGTCTACCACACCGCAGGGAGCTAGCAACCATATTATTATGGAATTCTGAATGACGGTAGACACCAGAAACAACGGTGAATTGTAACCTTCGGTGATTACGGTTCCACGTAAACCATACGTAGCTCATCTAATGTAGGCTGATATGTGTGGTAAAATACTTATATATGTGTTATTAAATCACGGCTAGTACTAAAGGATCCAATAGCATTGGTGTAGTGAATCAGTATGTATTTCGTTGTGCACGTCGCGTTTCTTGTATGGTCATCATTCAGTGACGAAATTCGAAATAAAAACGGCAGACGTATAAATCGGGAACAAGACAAAATATCACGAAGCAGAGCCAGACAAGGTAAAAGAAGTGAACTGATCAGTTGTGCCAGTTCGGCAACGGTGAACGTTTCGGGCGTGACACTGAACGATCTGATTGCAGTGCGTGTAATGTCAACTAGTCTTGTGTAGTTCGCGAACGAACTAGTTCGGAATAGCGCTCCCACAGGCGAACTACGCGAACTTACTCTTACTCTTAGTCCGTTCGCTCCTTTTGCGAAGACTGACGGGAAACAGCGAGAGGACGCGAGAGCGCGCAGAATCATGTGATTCCCTGCTGCCATTTACCGCCATTTGGTAACGAGTCCGTTATTTATAAAAAAGTGTTTTTATTCAACAAAATAAACTCTTTTAGCATATTTTATATCAAATGATTCTTCAATGACATAAATAAATAAATGGTTTGTTTGCGTATTTGATGTCTAATTACTCAAAATTACGGGTAATAGCACACGCTTGGGCAACACTGATCGTTATAAAAAAAAAAGCTACCATAACAAAAGAATGAGCACTTACAGTAGTAGTAGCAGAAGTCAATAAGAGCTACCGAGTAACGATCTGTCTCGGTAATGGGAGCTGACGAACGAGAAAGAGCGACCTACTTCGCGACGGAGCTGAGAAACAAAAATGAGCGCTACCGGTCACGAACTAAAATATGCGCTACCAGTTGCGAACTATTTTGCCAAACGTATCACGCTCCTTAGTTCGTTGGAGGGCGCGCAGCAGACTTAATAATCTGCTGCTTCTTTTCTGCTGATGAGAGCCATTTCGAGGTGAGCGTCTGCGTCTGTCATCTTGAGCTACATAGCCCAGTGCTACAATACTTCTGTTTTAAAGTATTCTGCACTCTGCAGTATCTGATTAATAAATTCCATAATGCCAAGATATAAAGATAACTCAAAATATAAACTCGAGAAATTATCCCCAAACTGTTTTCTATGGTCTGTGTGATATCGTTAGTGTCTCACGGTACAAGCAGCTAGGTGGGGAACTTCTGCCTCCATCTACATGCGCAGACCACACTGCTCAGCCGGCACTGGGAGCGGACGAACTAAAAGAACGAACAAGTTCGCAACAGAGCTGCGAACTTAAGTGAGCGCTTCCGCCCGCGAACTGTTATCCTCAAGATTAGTGTCAACTAGCGAGTAATTTAGTCAGGCTACAGTCGCACTGTCCACGAAGACAGACTGAACAGCTCGTGGTGGGGAGCTCACCACGTGCTGCACCATACCGCATGAGTTAACGCCTTCGGGCCGAGGATGACACGGCGGCTGGCACCAGTGGGGCATGTGGGATGGTGTTTGGGAGTGTAGTTAATTTTAGTATTGTATTTATTGTGTGTACCATTGAATGCTTAGTGTTTGGGTGCATGTAGTGAGACGGTGCGGCTGTGTGTGTTGCAGAGGACAGCGGCCACTGGTTCCAGTGGCGGGTGCAGGAGCTGGTGCGCAGCCTGCAGCAGGCGGGCGGCAGGGACCGGGAGCGCGCCAGGGAGCGCGCCAGTGACAGCGAGCGAGCGCGGTCGCGCACGGCGCCGCTGTCGGCGCCCGCCGCGTCGCTGGCCGGCCGCCTGCGGCAGTTCGCGCAGCAGCAGCCGCCGCGCCTGCGCCGCCTCTTCAGCGCCGCCTCAGCCTCCTCCGCCCCCGCCTCGGCCTCCGCCCCCGCGTCTGCGCCCGCCTCGCCTCTCCGCCGACAGGAGCGCGTCGGCGCCGGCGACGCGCCGCCGCCCGATACGGCGCCGCCCGTTCTAGAGGTCAGTACCAGCACAGAGTAACATATACAGAGGAGCAGCCCCCCCCTAAACCACTGTCCTACGCTCCCCTCGTAGTTCCGTAAGATGCTAGCAGGTGAGTGCCTCTCGCACGTCAGACGGTAGCGTGATGGGGGGAGTGAGGGGAGAGCTCACGCCGCCTGCCACGAGGCCACGGCTGTGTCCGGCTTGCTGGCGTTTAAGGGGAAGTGGTTGTGGGGTCAGCCGCTACCCGCC
This sequence comes from Locusta migratoria, assembly GCA_026315105.1. Taxonomy (NCBI): domain Eukaryota; kingdom Metazoa; phylum Arthropoda; class Insecta; order Orthoptera; family Acrididae; genus Locusta; species Locusta migratoria. The sequence goes on from CM048746.1 coordinate 299,123,556, forward strand.
GCCTGCTCTGGCCAGTTTAAAGGACTGCTTCTGACCGCAGCGCCACCATGGGACATCTTACGGAACTGCTGGAAAACCTCTCCCCGCACTCCTGAGCGTAGGACCGGGCCCTTACGGAGGTTTCCCGTCTCTATATATTTGTCTGTATATATTTGCCTGTAGGACCAGTCAAAGGCCCATATAGGGGGAGAGTGGCCAACCGGCCAGTGGCCGCCATGTTTTTACCAGACTGCGAATGAGGAGGCAGAAATGCAGCCTCTCGACGATTGAAATAAGGCATGTCTGAAGCACATGTACGTGTTTAAAACAAATACCATTCATCCATATTTATGCAGGCCTAATAAATGTGTAAGTAAATATTGCGTTTTGCCGACGACATAGTAATTCTGTCAGAGACAACAAAGGACCTGGAAGACCAGTTGAACAAAATGGCCAGTGTGCTGAAAGGTGCATCAACGTTAAGAAGAGCAAAACTAGGGTAATGGAGTGCAGTCTAAGAATATCAGGTGATGCTGAAGGAATTAGATAAGGTAGCGAAACAATAAAGGTGGTAGATGAGTTTTTCAGCACGGCCACTACGGTCGGGGGTTCGAATCCCCCCTCGGGCATGGATATTTGTGCCGTCTTTAGTCTTAGCTAGTTCATAAGTAGTTTGTAAGCTTACGGACTGATAACCCCGTAGTTAAGTCCCATAAGTTGTACAAACATTTGTAGATGAGTTTTGTTACTTGGGTAGTAAAATAACAAATGATGGTCGCAGTATAGAGGATATAAATTCAGATTGGCAATGGGTAGAAAAGCTTTTTACCCGTTCCCTCATCTGTCACCCCCGCGCCCTCATCTGTCACCCCCGCGCCCTCATCTGTCACCCCCGCGCCCTCATCTGTCACCCCCGCGCCCTCATCTGTCACCCCCGCGCCCTCATCTGTCACCCCCGCGCCCTCATCTGTCACCCCCGCGCCCTCATCTGTCACCCCCGCGCCCTCATCTGTCACCCCCGCGCCCTCATCTGTCACCCCCGCGCCCTCATCTCCCCTCCCTCCGCACCCTTCTCTATCCCAGAACAGTGTAATAAATGAATGCTTGGAAATATATCTGGGTGCTGATCAGAGAGGGTGCTGTAACGAACAAGACAAATTTTACGAAGACAACATAGTTTTAAACCTCTCATTCCCAGTGTTGTTCGTCGACAATAACATATTAAAAGCCGATATATACATTATTTTGTGTATTAGTCCTTAAGGTTGTATTGGTGTTGATGGCCACTTCTGAGGCATTAATTCATCCATCTTGGAGGTTGTGTGACGTTGTCGTCTGTACGTGGCTGTGAGTATCAGTGTGATAGTGGTTCATGTTATTTTATTTTAGCAGTGAATTGTCTTGTCTTTGGTGCTGTAGCGAAGATTATGATAGCATTATTTATCTGAGAGTGTTAACTACCAACAAAATAACACCCCTCGATACAGACGCCTGTGTAGTGCATGAAATACATGGGAAAAAAGTTCGATCAGACGTTGTACTTAAGATTTTTGGCTATTTCATTGGTATTTGTGAATTAACTATCATTGTTCTAAATAAATGCATTTCCCTAAGATTAAGAAAATCGATAGCATTTCCCTAAAATGAATTTCCAACATTCAAAATTGTTTACATGTGTTTTTGAAACTACTTCGTCAGAAACAACTAAGAATTCTGTAACTTCTTGGCAGATTAATACTGTGTACCGGAATCGGGATTGGAACCTGGGACCTTTGCCTTTCTCGAGAAATCGGTCTACCGACTGAGCTATTCCGGCACAAATCAGTCTGTTAGACATTACAGAACTCCTGGAAGAAAGGATATGGTTGAGACATGGCTTAGCCACAACCTAGGAGATGTTTGCAGGAAGAAATTTTCACTCTGCTGAGCACTTCGGAGCACCCCCTAGGCTGTGGCTCAACCATGTCTCCACCATATCTTTTTTTTTTTTTTTTTTTTTTTTTTTTTTTTTTTTTTTTTTTTTCAGGAGTGGTATTTCCTGCAAGGTTAGCAAGAGAACTTTTGTTAAATTTGGAAAGTAGGAGGCGAGGTACTGGCAGAAGTAAAGTTGTGAGGACAGACCGAGAAGCCTACCGTGATAGCTCAGCCAGTACAGCGCTTGCCCACGGGAGGGAAAGATGCCAGTTTCTGGTACACAGTTTTAATCCGCTAGAAGTTTCAAATCAACGATCATTCCGCTGCAGAGTGAGAATATCATTCGGGAAACAAAAATCACAATTTTGTTCAAAAATGTTCAAATGTTTGTAAATCCTATGGGACTTAACTACGGGGTCATCAGTCCCTAAACTTACAAACTACTTATGAACTACTTACGAACTAGGACGGCACAAATATCCATGCCCGAGGGGGGATTCGAACCCCCGACCGTGGTGGCCGTGCAGACCGTGACTGAAGCGCCTTAGTCCCCTCGGCCACCGCGGCCGGCTCAATTTTGTTGCAGCCTGTGTTTTTCATAATACAGTAGGCCAAGAACAAGCTGCGACCAAAACCAAAATCATTTTACTGTATTTAAGATTGAGTAGGTCAATTATCCGTCCTCCGGAATGAGTTAAGATAGACTGGCGCTTGATGAATGTGTTCTGTTACACGCACTAGACACCTCTCTGCCTCAGACCTAGCGTAACAAGAAACCATTTCAACTAGACCTTCACTTTTTCGTCATTTTTGTTGATCTAAAATTATAAGATCGTTCATGTAATGCGTGAGATTGCGCCGGACTACGAATTTCAATGATTGTGCTTAACTGAGCAGTTCAAACCACCGGGAAAACAGTTTATTCCTGAGCTGGAGTACTACTTTAAGTACAGCAAAACAATGTACACAGTGTCTCCATATCTACATCTAGATTCTGCGAGTCACCTTGTGGACTGCATCGGCGGGCACTTAATGTAGCGTAAGAAATGCTGTCTCGGTGTTGAAGCAATGCAGATGTCCGTCAGATATGACTGTGCGGCGACTGCAGCTGCCGAGAATACAAGTAATAAAAGCCTCTCCCTGCGCGGGAGTTACATAATGCAGCGCACGAGCGCTCGTGGGTAACAGACGGCGTGCGGCATATGGAAATTGCATGTGCGTCGGAACGGGAGGCATGCGATCGCTAGCGAATGGCGGTAAATTCGTGTTGGAATTCCAGTCGAACGCAAATGTTCACATATCAGCAATAAATTGTGCAGTTGATGTCGATTCTTATTCTAAATGGCAAATATATTGCTTGCATTTGAGTTCCATTGTGTCAACAGCCTCCCCCCTCCCCCCCCCCCCTCTCTCTCTCTCTCTCTCTCTCTCTCTCTCTCACACACACACACACACACACACACACACACACACACACTGCTGAGCGAGATGCCGCAGTGGGAACGCGCTGGACTCGCACTTGGGTCTAGATTAGGTTAGCTGTTTGTTCCGTGGGTATGTATTGAAAGCTTGTGCATGTGGAAAATGTCAATTTTTTTTTTCAAGCTATAATAAAAATGCTCATACTATGAGCGCTTAATTTTGTTCTACTCAAAAATTCGTCATTGCAGTAGGCGGAGTGATTTCCATTAAGTAAATCTTTCTGGCTCCTCTTAAACTGATCTTAATTTATATCTAATTTTTTTATGGTTGCTGGTAAATTATTGAAAATGTGTGTTCCTGAGTAGTGGACCCCTTTTTGGACTATAGTGAGAGCTTTTAAGTCCTTGTGTAGATCTGTTTAGTTACTAGTATTGTATTGTTGTTTGTTGGAAAATAATACGTATTGCACGCTTTTGCACTCTGAAAACTTTTGCTTGCCTCAAAATACCATATGGCATTACGGAATGAAAGTAAGCAAAGTAGATAAGCTTTTTTATTTTTATGTCGCTTCGTCTGTTAACACTCGAATTAGCCGGCCGCAGTGGCCGAGCGGGCAGCGGCGCGCCAGTCACGGTCGGGGCTTCGAATCCTCCCTCTGGCTTGGATGTTGGTGCCGTCTTTACTATAAGGTAGTTCATAATTTTAGGGACTGATGACCCCGCAGTTAAGTCCCTTAAACTTAACAAACACTTGAACATTTTTAGACTCGAATGCAGATTTGTTAAGGCGTCTCTGCGGTTATGTGGTGTGCTCATCCCAACTGAATTTATAATTGTTGTACTCCCGTGAATTTCATACTTTTAACCTTTTCTATCTGCTCTTCTTCATACTCAAGTCTATGCTGGATTAGAACTTCTTACATGTTCTGAACTGCATGTAGTGAATCTTTTCAAAGTTTAATGTCAATTAGTTGGCTTTAAACCATTTGTTGAAATTAGCAGACCTTTCTAGAACTTTGCTAGACAAGCTATTTATTGCAGTACTTTTATCATATGTAAACGAAACGAGCTCTGCTTCTGAAAGTGTAACTGATGAAAGGTCATTAATCCACAAAAAAAAGGAAAAAATGAGAAATGACCCTAAGATGGATCCCTGTGGGACACCACGTGTGATTTCTTCCCATTATGATAACTGATGGCTTAATTCACTAGTCCCTTGCACTGATACCCTTTGTTTTCTGTAAGCGAGTTACGACTTCAACCATTTTGCAGCATTGCCCATTACACCACAGAATTCTAATATTTACTCAAAGGAATGTTGTTCTCCACACAATAAAATGCCGGCGGTTCAAACCCACCATACAACCAACCTGATGTAGCTTTCGTGTGATTTCCCTAAATCACCCAAGGTAAATAGCAAAAATGGTTCCTTTCAACGTGCATGGCAGATTTCCTTCCCCGTTGCTGACAAACGTCGTTATAGCGCGTGCCCTGTCGCTAATGACCACAGTGTCGTCGGGACGTTAAACTCTAATATTCCGTCGGAGGAGCATCACAGTGGTTATTTCTTTTACTAAACGAACTTGTGACGCAACGTGTTGCTCTTCTAGGGACTTAAAAATATTACGTCTATCAATTGGTTCTAATACTCATTTTTAGAATGAAAATGTAACAAACAATAGTATGCGGTGTACAGCAGTAGCATACGAATACAATGAATGTATTTAAACAGTAATATATGATCGGCGATTACCAGGGCAAACGCTTATCTTCATGTTGTCAGTGAATTGAAGTATAACATATTATATTAATACATAATGAAATTTAAATTATTAGTCTTTCGTTGGTAAATTTTTTTATATTATTATGAATATAGTCTTTTAGTGATTTCATTACTATTTGGTTCAAAAGTTAGTAATTGAAGGTAATTAATTACATGCGTGAATACCAACAATTTACTATTTCTGGATACTCAGAGCTGGTGGGTTGGCCAATTACAAAAGAAATCGTCACTAACAAATGAAAAGACTTCTTTCTTTAGAGAAAAACTTTAGAAAATTTAATGGACGAAACATTTACAAAATGAAACTCTTAAAAGATTGGCTTGCTCCCATCACTTCAGATACTTAAACAAGACTGACTAATTCCACTCTTATGTCTAAAACATTAGAAACCACCACTGATTTTTGTTCTCTAAGATTAATTTTATATATCTCATTTTATGAATTTTCTATAGTCTACCAACTGATAGTAAATATACCGTAAATTAATCAGTTAACTAATTACGATTTTCTTTTAAATTCAAGTAAAAAATTCCTCTTTCCTACTCTCCTTCTTACCCCTATATCTCCTGCCTCATGTATCATCACGATATCGACCGTCAACATTGGTCTGTAAGAAACATTACTTTGGATTTTAGTTCACCGAGCAGTTATGCAAAGAATATTTGCATAAGTATTGGGTCCCAACCCCACCGCAAATTGTAATGTGGCTCTCAGAGCGTAGATGTAGTTATGATCGGAGATTGACTCCACTGCCTGCTACTGATTGCAAAACGTGGGGGCAAAGTTCCCAGCTGCGATCGGCGCGCCTCTTGCCGCCTCTGATCAATTAAACCTGATTGGCTGTCTGCTGTGAGCGCAGCTGATTATTAACCAGGCAAACAGGAAATGAAGTCACACGCAAGGCACGTGCCGCCTTTGAAACCCGACGGCGCAGAAGACTGGTTGTATATGCGCCGAAGTCTTCGAGGCGGTAGTTACGTAAAAAAAATTTTTGCTTATCCACAGCTACATCTACATAGATACTCTGCAAATCACATTCAAGTGCCTGGCAGAAGGTTCATTAACCACTGTCATAACTTTACTCTACCGTTCCATTCTCTAATAGCGCGCGGGAAGAAAGAACACCTAAATCGTTCCGTTTTCGATCTGATTTCTCTTATTTTATTGGGATGGTTATGTCTCCCTAAGTAGGTGGCTGCTAGCAAAATATTTTCACATTCAGAAGTAAAAGTCTATGATTGTAACGTCGCAAACAGATCACGCCGCAATGAATAATGTCTTTCTTTTAATGATTTCCACCCCAATTCGTGCAACATTTCCGTGACGCTTCCCCCTCCACGTAACGTGATAGAACAAAACGAGCTGCCCTTCTCTGAACCTTCTCAAAGCCTTCCGTCAATCCCACCTGGTGAGGGTCCCACAAGGGGCAACAGTACTCCAGGAGAGGACGCACAAGTGTGATGTAGCCAGTCTCTTCGGTGGAGCTGTTGCATCTTCGAAGCGTTTTGCCAATGAAACGTAACCTATGGTTCGCCTTCGCCACAATATTTTCTACGTTTTCTCTCCAGTCAAAGTTGTTGGTAATTGTAACTCCTAGGTATTTGGTAGAATCTACGACCTTAAGGTTTGACTGATTTATCGCGTAATTGAAGATAAGCGGATTTCCTTTAGTGGTCATGTGTATTACTTCACACTTTTCTTGCCAATTCAAATGTTCAAATGTTTGTAGAACTTATGGGACTTAACTACGGGGTCATCAGTCCCGAAGCTTACAAACTACTTATGAACTACCTAAGACTAAGGACGGCACAAATATCCATGCCCGAGGGGGGATTCGAACCCCCGACCGCAGTGGCCGTGCAGATCGTGACTGGAGCGCCTCAATCCCCTCGGCCACCGCGGCCGGCTCTTGCCAATTGCAAATTTTCGCACCAAGCAGAAATTTTGTCTAAATCGCTTTGCAGTTGCTTTTGATCCTCTGTTGACTTCACTAACCGATAAACGACAGCATCATCCGCGAACAGTCTAAGGGAGCTATTCAGATTGTCTCCTAAATCATTTATAAACACGAGGAAGAGTAGGGGACCTATAACGCTAACGCTTCACTGTGGAACGCCAGATATCACTTCTGTTTTACTCGAGGACTTACCGTCAAATACAACGAACTGTGTTCTTTCTGATAGGAAATCGTGAATCCAATCGCACAATTGGGTAGATATTCCATAAGCACGCAATTTCATAAGAAGCCGCTTGTGGGGTACAGTGTCAAAAGCCTTTCTGAAATCCATCTGTTGCAGGTCTACACAAAATAGCGTTTTGGACTTGTATAGACAGAGTAAACAGCAAAGATATTTCTGCCTCTCACTTTAGAATCATTTTTGTGTCATGGGTTCATTTTTATGTTGCAACTTCTCAGTCGCAGGCACACTTCTGTTAATAACCTCCAATGTTTCATTCACCATGCCTCTAAAATTCTTCCAAACATTGGCCCAAAATTTCTTGCTTCGTCCTGTCATTGTTGAATGATCATATCCTTCTACGTACACATATGACTAGCATGCCGCTTCCCCAATTGAAGCATTCCCAAAAATATAATTACTAATAGACGGCGGGTGCGGGGGTTTCGCGGAATGGTTCTCACCGATTTGGCTCAAAAATGTTCAAATTTTTGTAGAGCTTATGGGACTTAACTACGGGTCATCAGTCTCTAAACTTACAAACTACTTATGAACTAGCTTATACTAAAAACGACACACACATCCATGCCCGAGGGGGGGGGGATTCGAACTCCCGCCGGGGAACGGCCTCGCGGATCGTAGCATAGCGCCTCAATGCGCTCGGCCGCTCCGCCGCGGCGATTTGGCGCAAGCTATGTGAAAGCAATCAGGTAAAGGAGCCTTTTAAATTACTAGAATATCTCGTCTGTGTGGGACGTAGAACAGGACGCTCGCGAAAGATTTCTAATTACATTGTAAATGCGTTGTAACTGAGTTTGTGCTGCGTAATAGCTCCTGATAGCTTACCGCAGCGCATAAGCTAAAATATAGAACATTTCTCGGCTAGTTATTTTAACTGTCACCAAATTTCTTGTTTCTTTTATATTATTCCTTGCAACATTAAACTTTGAATATGAAGATATCAGGCAAGTACGTAAAAACGTTTAACACTTTTATAAGGCATGTACGTTGCCTCGGCATCAACATAAGACAATCGGTCTGAGGATGATCTTAGCATAGGTCGTAACCGGTTACCTTATTATAAAATAAAGTGTAAAAACTTTTTTGCGAACTTGACTGATATTTTCATATTGAATCATACATAGGCTAGTTCGCTGCCTTCCTAATAGGTAACAAATATTTTCCAAACGCATTTAACTTTCTATTAAAAATTTTAATTTACTGAAACATTGGTTTCTGAAGTGCTACAATAACGGCGAGAATTATCGTCGGGAAAAGACATAATTAAAACTCATTCAGTCGTACGGAACCAATTCAGTGCACCGGTTTTCACCCCAGTGATCCGGAAAGCATGGTATGTATCGAAATTAACACAGAAATAACTGTCGTTTTAAAAACTTCAGTAAAATCGCCTTTCCACTGAAACATATTTCGTGAAATACGTTCTTACAAAACCAAACAAAAAAGGTAATTAAAATTTTAAAAAATAAATAAAAATAAAAGTTATTACATAAAATATGTAAGGTAAGTATGATACTTTCACTCTTCAGCGGAGTGTGTCCTGACATGAAACTTCCTGGCAGAGTCAAACTGTGTGTCGCAACCGGGATTCGGACCTGGGACCTTTGCCTTTCGCGGGCAAGCGCTCTACGAATGAGCTAACCTGGCATGCTTCACGCTCCGTCCTCACAGCCATAATTCGCCAGTACCTCACCTTCTACTTTCCAAACTTCACAGAAGTTCTCAGGAGGTTGCAGCAATCGAAGCCGGGCATCTAACTTATCGTTTTCTGTTTTTCTGTCACCCACTTCGTCGAAATATTTTAAGAATTCTAATACTTCACGTACGTGCTTCTTTTCACTGGGTTTGAGCCAAAACGGTAAGATCAATCCCGCGACCTACCCTTGCATATCAATATGTATGCCTTCTCCGTTGTTTTCCTGCGAGTGCTTAATCACCCATGTAATAATGAAAGGGGTGAACTCTGTAGACTGAAGAATATCGCTGGATACAGTTAGTACTCGAAGTCTAACATTTATTATGACGTACATAGCACGTTTGACAGCCACGTCACACAGGACTGCATGAGGCAAAGCCATAATCTGACAGTTTATGGTGTTCCAACCGAGAACATTGAAAACACGTAACTAATTAGTGTTGTATTTTGGATTGATAAATTCGTCTTAGCCGTGCCAGAGGTGCAACCACAGGGAACGGGTATCTGTGGAGAGGTGTGGTTCCTGAAGAGGTGCAGCAGCCTTCCCCAGTAGTTGCAGGGGCAACAGTCTGGGTGACTAATGAGCTGGCCTTGTAACATCAGCTAATGTGGCTTTGCCATACAGTTACTGCGAACGGCAGAAAGAAATGAGAAACTAGAGTATCTACTTTTCTCGAGGACATGTAGCTCTACAAAATAACAAAATTCGTCTTGCAATAAAAGCTAAATTAGTAGCCGAAAATTTGTTTCAATATAACAAGATAATACATTTCACTAACGTTGAAATGAGAGTAGGTCAGATCCGTACAGACAATTGGTAGCCTTAAAGTACAGCAATGATGAATAGTTATTCGTGTCTACAGGGAATATTCATGTTATCTTGGATTTGGCATTGTTCGTAGCATTATGTGGGCGGGCGGGGGGTACCCTGATGCCGCCACCACCTTCCTCCGGAATGTGTTATCCATGTGGAAAACATTTAAAAAATGTTTGAAAATTCCGATTATGAACATTATTTTCTACAGTGCAGTGACCTGGTGCCAGGCTTATAAAGCGAGTCGCGGAAATCAGTGTATGAAATACTGTACAATGTGTAGGCTACTACATTATATTCCTACTATGATTGTTGCCCATGTCTAAAGAGCATGGCCCCAGGCCGTCACCGCTAGTTCGCCACTTACAAATATACCTAACACAAAATGAATTGAAAACCATTTATTTTCCTTTTTTTCGTCACAGTTGCACTATTTGGAAGCTGGTAACTAGTTTCAGACTTGTTCGTCCATTTTCAAACCATGTGCCTTATTTCAACCATAACAATACTCTGCATGAAACAAATAACATAAAATTTGGTCAGTGTAGTTGACGTAAACCTTGAAGAGCGCATTTGGTGGCACGGGATACATGTGGACGTGCATTGTCCTGTCGGAAAAAGCAAATCGCCTTGTTGGTACATGAAGAGAATCAAGAAGGGTTGATTGACGGTTTCAATGTTCCTTGCACTGTTTAATGTTCCCTGGACGATCACCAGTGGAGAACCTCGAGGGCTAGGGCGTCTTCCGCTTACGCTCCAACCCGCCTCCAGTGGTGTCGCGATAGGCGCTTATGGATGGACGAATGGAGACGTGTCGTCTTCAGTGAGGAGACTCACTTTTGCCTCGGTGCCAATGACAGTCGTACACGAGTGTGGCGTCGTGCAGGGCAGCGCGAAAATCTGGTGTGTATACAACTAAGATACATGGGGCTGACGCCTGGCATCAGGGTGTGGGGAGCCATACTCTACAACGACCTTTCTCCCCTGATGATCGTCGAGGGAACACTGACCCGCTTGGTTTGCCGTGTGGTCTAACGCACCGCTTTCCGAGACGGGAAGGCGTACCGGCCCGGGTTCGAATCCGCCCGGCGGATTAACGAAGGGGGTCGGAATGCAGGCCAGCCTGGATGTGGTTTTTAGGCGGTTTTCCACATCCGCCTAGGTCAATACCGGGCTGGTACCCAAGTCCCGCCTCAGGTGTACGATTTGCAAACACTTCGTAACACTTCACGCTTTCACACATATATCACTATACGCAGACATTTGGGGTACACATTTCCTCCCGGGAGCATGGGCTGACGGCAGGAAGTGCATCCGGCCACCCCGTAAATTACTAGCATGCCAAATCCACATTAACAAGCCGACCCTACAATGTGTTGGGGAAAACGGCTCAAGAGAAAGAAAGAAAGAACGAAAGAAAGAAGAAGATCGTCGAAGGAACATTGAACAGTGAACCGTACATTGAAACCATCATTGAACCCGTGTTGCTACCGTTCTTGCACCAACAAGTCTGTATCCTCTTCCAACAGGACAAGGAACGTCTACGTGAACCCCGTACCATCCAGTGTGCTCTTCACGGCGTACGTCAACTTCCCTGGCTTGCTCATTTCTCAGATCTGTCCCCCATTGAGCGTGTTTGGGACCGGATGAAACGTATCTTGCGAGGTTTACACTACTGGCACGAAATCTGACCCACCTAAGGCACCAGGTAAAAACTGCATGGCAAGCCACTCCGCATGACTGCATTCGGTATCCCTACGATCGTCTCCATGAGGAAACAGGAGCTTCATAGCTGCAAAAGGTGTGTATACACGCTACTAGCATCGACATTGCGCTGGCTCTGGTGATTGTACTCACGTGTGTATGGCTCTAGCTGTGTGATCGTGTGTTGTGTTTACATCCTCGAGGATGTGTCAATAAAATTTGCCTCTACTGTGTCGAATTAATGGTGTTATTTTTTCATTTTAGAGGAGTGTAGTTCAAGGATCCTCTATTTTTTTTTAGTACTGTTTGTGAAATATATGAGGATCACTAACAGTAAAGTACCTAGAAGAAAGCGTCCGGGATGATCTGAACTGAAACGAACACGAAAAACAAGTTGGAAAATGAAACGCGACGCTGGGGTTAATTGAATGAATCGTAAGGAGATGTAATTCGTCCCATGAAAGAAGTGCCGTGCAAAGTACTTGTCTAACCGTTCTCAGGTTGCGCAGAGAGAGAGAGAGAGAGAGAGAGAGAGAGAGAGAGACGAGGGGGGTGCAAGGAAACGCGGCGTGTAAAACGAATGCTTAATAAGCAGGAGAACGTCACGGAAGTGCTGAACAAACTGCAGTGTCAGGTGCTACAAGTCAGGCGCTCATGCATCACGGACGGGTATCCTGTTGAAATTACGAAAGCATACATACCAAATAGGGCGGAGCAGAAAGTTTCTTGCTCGCAAATTGGTCTCGCGAAACGACCAGAAAATCAGAGAAATTAGAGCTATTACAGAAGAGAACCGGCAGTCGTCCTTCCGACACAGCATTTGTAAATGCAAATACTGCCACCAGAAGTGGCCTCCTTCACACGCCGTAATTTTGTCTGCGGCCTGTAGACGCAGAACTGACGGAAAACTTACCGTTCCTGTGAATGATGAATTGCTTCTAGATCTTCACCCTCCAACAGGTAGGTTGTTAAAAATATGTTTTGAAATTAACCGCTCAAAGCCATATGGTGTCTATCCGCAAACTGCATATAACACGAAAGCAGTTTAAAAAAATAGGCATACCCACAATAGCATCAAAATGAATTTACTGTTTGTAGTGCCGGCCGCGGTGGCCGAGGTGACTAAGGCGCTCCAGTCACGGTCAGCACGGCCACTACGGTCGAGGGTTCGAATCCCCCCTCGGGCATGGATATTTGTGCCGTCCTAGTTCGTAAGTAGTTTGTAAGTTTAGGGACTGATAACCCCGTAGTTAAGTCCCATAAGCTTAACAAACATTTGAACATTTGATTTGAACTGTTTGTAGTGTCGTATATAGTCATGCTACAAAAGACAGCTACAACACTATCGACGCCGACAGTATCAGCAGCGGGAACATTACACCGTTAGTAATACCAGTCACTGGATACCCACAAAAGGCCGCCTAATTTACAAGACGATCAAGTGTGCGCAATGCACTTGAATGAACTGCATTTAAACAGCGTCGCATTCTCCTGTCGACCCAGTTCATCGTGTCCGCCAGTTGGCCTGAGTCTGGCCAGAGGTTTACACAGAATATGTACACAAACAAGTTTCTGGAATATTAATGTAAATACAAATAAACAATCCCTGAGACGGATTTTCGTCTCTAATATGTCAAAGACATTAATGATAGATCTGATGCATTTAGTTAAAATTTGTGATGTGACCGGTAATGTTCTATGGAAAACAGAAGCTGAATTAAAGTTGGTGACGTGAAGGAAATCGTACTTAGGCTATTCCGAGGCGCCTTAATCGCTAGTGATACGGTGATCTAGCGGTAAGGCGTCCGGGTTAGATTCCCGGTCGCATCACAAATTTTAATTCAGTGCTTCTGATTTATCATTCTGGAATATTATTTCTCAATACATCTAGAACATACTGCAACTGTGTATTCAGATTAAAATGTTCAATCAGAATGGGTCTCGAACCCAGGACCATTTTCTTCAGAGCCAAACACTTTATCCGCTACACCACACGTTTGCTGTGTTTCAGCGCTTCATTTGTGACAATATTTTTGAAGCTGCTAGATTATTCCCGAAACCACTTCTCCTCTTTGAGATTTTTTTACTCTGACCACAACATATTCGCCTTCTGTTGTTGCCAATGATAGATTTTTTCATTCTAGTTCCCAACTTCTGTTCTACCATAGTTCATTAACTGTCACATAGTCAATAGTGGTTGTGAAGTATTTTTAAAAAATTACGCACGAAAAATAAATGTCGCCTTTATTATACTTTCTTAAAAAATTAGAGCTATTTATATAAAAACAACGAAGCGATAAGTAACTGACGAAATACTATAAAGTTGTAAGTCCACATTTCCTGGACCTCCAACGAGCCTGAACACGTTGTAGATTTACCTCGACTTTAAATTATATCTTCACGATGGATAATTATAATTCGGAAAAAATCGATGTATCTACCTTCGTTTGAACTAATTCGTACAAGATAAAAGAGTAGAACAGGCGCGCTTAAAAATCTTCAGTTTTTTTTCGCACTTAAAACCCTAAAGGTGCACTTAAATTGGTGCCATCAGTTGAGCATTAATTTCAGCGTAACTGATATCTTTTATGAAACGAATTAACGTATTTGCATAATGTTCCCCGTCACTAGTTGCAGTTCGTCGTCAAAGCTTCGCTTAAATAAAGATGTCTGTAGTGACAAATATGTCGTAATTTCCAAACAAAAGAGCACTGGTCCAAGATAAATCTAAAACTTTTACTCCGTATACCAATTTTAAATAGTAATCATCCACCGAGATCCACAAAAACGCTATTTTATCTTCGGCTTTTCGAAACTCATTTATTACAGCGCGGTATCGGGATGCTTTCGCTCCGATTGTGTATAGACTGTACGCCGTGTTAACACAGTTTAGTGTGGGTCTACGGATGATTTTTTGTCGCGTTTGTTTCGGTAAATAATTTTGATTCTTTTTCTGCCTGATTTTTATCTTCCGCTGCCTTTTTCTGGAGTCTAAAAATTAATGAGCAGCAAAAAAGCTAAGGAGCCGCGTAGAAAGGCCTCGTTGTCTAAGGTGATATGTTACGGAGTGGGCGGCCCTTGAGCATGGGTATGTGTGTTGTCCGTAGTGTAAATTAGTTGTGTATTTGTAAACCTAGGGATTGATGACCATAGCAGTTTGGTCCAAAAGGTTTACAAACACTAAAGCGATGGAGAACGTACTGTTATTATTTATTAATCTTCAGTCAGCTAGTCCAGCCCTCAGATCGACGAAACTGAAATAGAATGTTCCTAACCTCTATTAAACGCGGAGGGCTTGGGAACTACGGCGAAAATGTATTTCTCCAGTTATTAATAGAACTGTATATTCTTGCAACTAGGTACAAATTGTAACTATCAGAACAGGACTCGAAATCAGGTATGTCTTCTCTGCGAACTGCCAAGTAATTATCTTTACTGTTAGTATTATCCAGCAGCTTAAGTCAATGATGGTCGGCGTAAAAGTGGATAAGATTCTCACGACTTGCTATGCGGAATTTGGAAATGCCTACGGGGCGGCAAAGCGAAATAAGACACCGAAACGGAATCTCGCTTTTGTTGAGTGGCGCGGAGTGTATGCGATCGTGGCTTGAAGTAAACTGCAATTGCTGTCTACACGCAGCGGTTCGCCTCGATGCGAGAGAGTCGCTGACTGGCTGCTTATGGTGCTGCAGTAGCCCTCTTTTGTGGTACAGAAGTACTAACATCGCTGTACGTTGAATTCCTACATAATTGCTAATTGTTCTTATTACGGTACGTATTGAAACATTAGTAAATTTTTCAGATACTACCGAAATTTTTTCGGCTAGAAGTTTTTAACCCTTTAGTGACCAAATTATTTCCAGAAATTGTAGACTTTTTATGAATACCATATTGGGCAAAGAAGCCATACATAAAATCATAGTTTAAATCTTGATAGTGAGAGTTTAGCCTACGGGTATAAAAAATTATAGGGAACTATTGTTCCCACCAAACTTTGCAGTAACTGGACTTGATAATTTTAAAAATGTATATCCCTTATTTTTTAGTACAAAAACATGTTAAACCTTTGATTTACTTTTTTAATAGTTCATATTGTCCATTGAGTTCACTAATGTGACGTATTATGGAACTTAAGAAGCATGCTGCTACACACAAAGGTACACGACAGTTGCTACACTTTACTTTGTTTTTGGTGCTACATTGGCGGTACCTTCCGTTTGCAGTACCTTTCGGTGGCAAATGAGTTGCAACTTTCGCCAGACTAACTTCATCTGGAACTCCAGACACGCATCTATTTGGTGTCTGAAAATAACGGGCCTTCCTCTTCGCTTACGACTTGAGAAGCCTTGCCAAAATGCAATCTGAATGTTAGCTGGTCTTCTTCTGTAACTTCCACATAATTTAGACATTGACAACTGCCAAATATACAAGAAAGAAAATTAGTCTGTGCCACCACTTTCATGGACGACAACCTACAGCTGATTTTCGCAGCTGATCAAATCGATCCATCCCGGCCATTATTTTATTGTACTCTGCCACAGCCAATGGACAGAATACTTCACTTCTGCTTTCACCTTTGTTCAAAATCTGCAAAGTATTTGGTGAGTCAAAATCTTCATCAGTCAGCATCTGAATCTTCATCTTCTGGTAAAGTGTACAAAATTCTCAAAACCTATTCTGGCATGAATTCAGGCATTCTAAACAATAAGAAACAAACAATGCTAATTGCACAGCCATACAATCTGCACTTCATGCACGTTCGCTGGGAAACAGTTCCCGCTAACTTACCTTGTAATATTTATGTAATTTTCATTAATATCCGGCAAATGTACACGAATATTATCTCCCCCGTAAATATAAAAGTAGACAAATACAACACAACTCACTTCACATGCAAAAGGAAAAAACACTATACAAAAAACGCTGTTACATTCGAAACAGTGGCTTGTTTTCCCGCGAAAACTGCACTTCTGCATTAACTAACGGACAATGTAGAAATACAACCACTTTCGCGCGCATTGACAATCTATGTAGTTAGCATACTCTAACAGAGGTGGTAGCACAAGTTTAGGTGGTAACACTGAAGTTATAGCGAAAACAAATAAGTGGGAACTATATTTCCCACTGGTCGCTAAAGGGTTAAACGGGAACTCTACGTTTTCCTATTTTTACTCCCTATTCCTTTTCTATTAATCATATCGTCCCGAAATTTGGCACAGTTTCATACTCCTGCTTAATAGCTAAAGTGACGTAAAACTTCTTGGCAGATTAAAATGATGTGCCGGAACCGGAATTCGAACCTGGGAACTTTGCCTTTCGGGGGCAAGCGCGCTACCGTCTGAGCTATCCCGGCACCCTTCACTGTCCGTCGTCACAACTTCTGCCAGTACCCCACCTTCTACTTTCCAAACTTCACAGAATTTCTCCTGCGAACCTTGCAGAACTAGCACTCCTGGAAGAAAGGATATGGTGGAAACATGGCTTAGCCACAGCCTAAGGGATGAATCCAGAATGAAACTTTACTTTGGGAAGTAGGAGGCGAGGTACTGGCAGAAGTACACTTGTGAGGACGGACCGTGAAGCGTGTCGGGATAGCTCAGACGGTAAAGCGCTTGCCCGCGAAAGGCAAAGCTTCCACGTTCGAATCTCGCTTGCGGCACACAGTTGTAATCTGCAAGGAAGTTTCATATCATCGCACACTACGCTGCTGAGTGAAAGTTTCACACTGGAAAGTGGTGCAATTTTATCACTGTAGCTCAATTCTGAGGGGTACTAAATCTAAAATATTTTTATTATTTCGAAAAACAAAATTCGTTCTTTGTTGATAATTTGTGAAGTAGTGAAACATGACCATGAAGACACTCCTGCTACAATTTCGCATTAATCCAGACTTAATTATATCATTTCTTTTGTGGGGGTTGAAAGTTAGGCACAGTTGAGCAGTTCTTCGTACCTGCGGCTATGTTTTATGACTTCAACCTTGTGGATATGATGTTGCGTCCAGTGCTATGTAGTAGTTCCACATCCCGTGATATTCAGCAAGCAAGTGGAAATTAAGTAAAGGTTGTTGCCACACTATAGCCCCAGTTGTGTCCTTTACCGTCGCCGCGTGTAGTAGCCAGTGGGCTAAGGCGCCTAGCCATCGGAGGTTCGAGTCCTCCCAAGGGCGTGTGTGTGTGTGTGTGTGTGTGTGTGTGTGTGTGTGTGTGTGTGTGTGTGTTTGTCCTTTGGTTAGTTTACCGTAGTTTTAAGTAGTTTGTAAGCTACATACTGATGACCACGCAGTATGGTCCGATAGATTTACAAACATTTGAACATTTTGAATAAAACAAACACCAGCCGAAGATCGTGACACGTTAAGCAACTTTGAATGGCGACGAATGCCTCAATAATTTCGTATGAATAATATAATCAACACGCCGGTTAACTTGAATCTTTCTGAACCTTGATGGTAGCCACACACACACACACACACACACACACACACACACACACACACATTAATTATACTGGCAATTCCGTGTACTGTGTGTATACAGTATCAATGGTGTCACTAAAGTCTCGTCGCCATATTTTTATACTATAAACGTGTGAGCAGTTTGTGTGTAATTACAGAAAACATTCATAAAAATACAGATAAACTTACGTAACTACGTTATCTTTTCAGGTTTGACATAATGGTCAATTCGTAAGTTGTGTATGGCTGTGATTTTTCGTACAGAAAACGGAAGATACATACGGTAATGAGTAGCATTGATTAGCTGATTTTATTCATCTGTTGCCAACTTAATTAAACTTCGGCATTTCTTTCAGTAGTATGGTCATTATAAAAGAGCTATTTGTTGTAGATACACGTATCTTTAGATTTCGAAAGAAAATTCAAAATAATATATTCTTCTTTGAAAAATACACTAATTACTTGCATTAATTTGCTATTTTTATCTCCTACTAGCTTCAATGAACTTCGGTTTTTCTTTCAATAGTATGACCGTTACAAATGTGCTATTTGTTATGAATAACACGTATGTATATTCTTCTGAGTAGTTTTCCGGTAAGTCCAGTCTGCCTAAATCGTATGTAACATGTTTTTCTCATAACACGATTCTACAACATGTGTGATAAATTTAATTACTACGAAAGTACTAGGTCATATGCGAAGCACGTTTAAACCAAGTGGTAAAGCTTACAATGTCAATTTCGTGACAGATCCTAGTAGTGCAATCCAGAAGCTTTTTGACGTGAGATGAAGCAAAATGGCGGCATCAGCCTTCAGCCACAGAAGCAAGACTGGCAGGCTAGTAATACCGGGTGATCAAAAAGTCAGTATAAATTTGAAAACCTAGTAAATCACGGAATAATGTAGATAGAGATTGACACACATGCTTGGAATGACGTGGGGATTTATTAGAACAAAAAACACAAAGTTCAAAATATGTCCGCCAGATGGCGCGTGATTTTGGTTTTGTAACTGCTACAGTGACGGTTGAGAGGTACACCGATTTGTTACAGAATCGCATCATCCCCAACCTGGCTGATAAACACCTGCTGCAACGTAAGATTTTTATGCGGGATGGCGCTCCACCCCATATTGCTAGACGCGTGAAAGATCTCTTGCGCGCGTCGTTTGGTGATGATCGTGTGTTCAGCCGCCACTTTCGTCATGCTTGACCTCCCAGGTCCCCAGACCTCAGTCCGTGCGATTATTGGCTTTGGGGTTACCTGAAGTCGCAACTGTATCGTCATGGACCGACGTCTCTAGGGATGCTGAAAGAGTACATCCGACGGCAATGTCTCACCATAACTCCGGACATGCTTTACAGTACTGTCCACAACAGCTATTGTTGAGGAATGATGGTGGACATATGAGCATTTCCTGTAAAGATCATCATCTTTGCTTTGTCTTAATTTGTTATTCTAATTATTGCTTTTGTGAACAGATGAAGCGCCATCTGTCGGACATTTTTTGAACCTCTTTTCTTCTTCTTCTTTTGTTTCTAATAAAACCCCATGACATTCCAAGCATGTGTGTCAATTTTTACTCCTCTATCTACATTATTAAGTTTTCAAAATCATATTGACTTTTTGTTCAAATGTTTGTTAAGCTTAAGGGACTTAACTACGGATTCATCAGTCCCTAAACTTACAAACTACTTATGAACTACCTACAACTAAGGACGGCACAAATATCCATGCCGAGGGGGGATTCGAACCCCCGACCGTAGTGGCCGTGCAGACCGTGACTGAAGCGCCTCAGTCCCCTCGGCCACCGCGGCCGGCCTGACTTTTTGATCAGCCGGTATATGGGTGTGTCGGTAACGCTCGGACTGCAGGGCGTCAGAGGTAACGTATCGTGGCAGCGGCAGAGAGCGCGACCTCGCGAGGTGCTTTGATCGCCGGCGTGGCGCCCGCGACCGCTGTCGGCGTTTTTAATCACCGCCTGCCTGCCAGCCAGGGCCCCCGTCGCAATCAGAGGTGCGGCGCCGCTGCCAGCCGGTGCACTGCCAAGGGAATACACCTCTGCCGACGGAAGGTCCCAAACTAACGTACATCGCAAACTGTACTTGCTATTTGTACCTGCTATTCTACAAGAACTTCAACACATTTCTCCCATCTTGGAGCCATTTACAGTATGCCCTGTTCGTATAAGTTCGTTTGCCTATGCTGTTAATTTCACTTCCGCATCTGTCGTAAAGCGTTGGCGTGACACACATTTTTCGCGGGACCTAACAAATGCAAGTTCGACATTGTCTGTACTGTATGGTGGATGCTGGATCACCTCACCAACAGGAATAGCAACGTCGGGGTTAGCATTACATTTGACGTCATCAAGGGTTGATGTGGCGTTTGCTTATTTACATAAACGATTTAGGGGAAAATCTAAGTAGCTCTCCTAGGCGTTTCTGGATGACGCCGTCATTTACAGACTAGTAAAATCATCTGAAGATCTAAACCAACTGCAGAACGATCTGAATAAGACATCACTATGGTGTAAAAATTGGCAGTTGACTCTAAATAATGAGAAGTGTGAAGTAGTCTACATGATTACAAAAAGAAATCTGTTAAACTTCGTTTACAAGATAAAACAATCGAATGTGAAGACCGTAACTCAAAAATATACCTAGGAATTACTATTAATTCAAACTTAAACTGGAAAGAACACATAGATAATGTTGTGGGAAAGGCGAACGAGAGACTGCGTTTTATTGCCAGAACCCTTAAAACATGCAACAGAACTACAAAAGAAACTGCATACACTACGCTTGTTCGTACTTTCTTGGAGTATTGCCGCCCAGTGTGGGATCCTTATCAGGTGGGTTTGACGGAAGACATCGAAAGAGTCCAAAGAAGGGCAGCTCGTTTCGTATTGTCACGATACAGGGGAGACAGCGTTACGGAAATGATACGGGATCTGGGATGGTTATCATTACAACAACGGCGCTTATCGCTGCGGCGTGGGCTACTTGCGAAACTCAAATCGCCAACATTCTCCCACTTACATAGGTAGAAATGATCATCAGAATAAAATACGAGAAATCAGAGCTCGAACGGAGAGATTCAGGTGTTCTTTCTTCCCGCGCGCTATTCGAGAATGGAATGGGAGATAAATAGAATAAAGGTGGTTCTATGAACCCTCTGCCAGGCACTTGAATGTGATTTGCAGACTATCCCATGTAGATTTAGATAAGTATGTGGAAGAGTAATTCTCGATAATACCGAATACAACGGTTCAGAATGTATTCCTGTACAAGCCTAATTATGACCGCGGCCGGAGCGTTTCTCCTGTAAGTTCACCTTGTCGATGTTCTGCATAATTGTTCTAAAAAGATTGAATTGCTGTAGCTGAGGTGTTATCCTCACCTCAAACGTCATCGACAAGATTTGATCGTGTCTAAGCTGAGCGATGATCTGGCTTGATTTACTGGGTCAGTGGAAATACTTTGTACCCCACTACGTGGGCGTTAGGCCCTCGTAGATTCACAGGTAGTGAAACAGTCACGGATAACGGAGATCTCTGATACGTGCTGTACCACTTATGTGACGGATGGTGCTAAAATGATAAAAAGGGACAAGCGCTGATTCGTATGGAGAGGACTTCGAATCACATTTTGATACTGTAAAGTCCTCTGGCATTAGAGGTTGGAGCAACCGATGTTAGCTGCGGTTGTAGTTAGCTGCTACTTGTAATATGATGCTCATATATTATTCTGAGAATAGCGTTATAATGAAGTTAGTGGGACCAGTCACTGAAGGAAAGAATGTAAAATTCAACCGAACTAGGAACTCTACAAATGCTGTGAAGAATTACTTGCGTTAACTAGGAAGAGATGTCTAGCCTTGTATCGGCATATGTACTGGATGCACCCCATCACGTTTACCAGCCAGCTTCTTGCTTACTAGCAAAAGATGAACAAGTCCCATAGTCAGTGCAAATGATAAAAGATTTGCCGGAACTCGGAAATACAGATAGAAGATCGAACAATTTTCAAGTGAGTGCTTAAGCAAGTGAGGTTGCAAAACAAATCACTAAGAAAGAAGAGAAATGATAGAAACTAAATATTCAGCCAGAGTATGCGTAACTTACTGCGTAAACATAAAAAAATCACCTCGAAACACAATAAAATGGTCTGTTCGAGAGGAGGAGATGGAGATGGAGGAGGAGGAGGAGGAGGAGGAGGAGGAGGAGCGAAGATGTGTGTTTGAGTCAAGTGATATGTGTGCGTGTGTTTGTGATCGAATTTGGTGAAATTTTACGTAAACGTAGCTGAGTATTGTGTTTCACCCGTAGGCCTGTTGCCGCTTTGCAGTTTGTCAGCATCCCGAGTATCACACCCATGTGTGTGTCACCGCTACCGACTTTCAAGGAAAGTATGCAAGCCGCAGTGCTCAAGCGTTACGCAGGAACTCAAATTAGACAGGCGGCGCCCATCCGCTGGTTCGGCCTCGAACTCTCGGCGGCTTCGTGGTTGCGCGACTTTGTATTTAAGTCTGTTCTGTTGTTCCAACATCTTTTCCACACTGTAAGGTTTTTAAAGTAAACGCCTTTTGCTACTGCGAATGAAGGGTTTTATTTTTATATTTTTAAGTCACCCATACGCGTTTCGCCTTTCTCTCAAGGCATCATCAGTGGGTGTCCTGAAATATTTACATCTTTCTAGTAGGTTTCAGAAATTACTGCAACCAGTCGCATTTTGTTTCTTCTTAATGAAGATTTATTTAGACCATACCATATGAAGATGAGCTCTAGGCAGCTTGAAACCGGTAATGGTCTAAATAAATCTTCATTAAGAAGAAACAAAATGCGACTGGTTGCAGTAATTTCTGAAACCTATTTCAATAAACAGTCGCAGGTTCCAACACAATGGATAAAAGTTACATGTTTCTGTTTACACATAAAGGTTAGGTCTCTTACATATCTACAAAACATTTCATTTCTGATTTAAAACAGTTCGTTGTTTGGTATAAAATGGTGTACTTACAGCACTTGCTACTCCACTTCAGTCTCTTTCTGGCAACCAGGTCGAAATGTTACACTGTTTTCTGAAACACATTGCAGTTCTCTGGTTCCACTGTCACCTGCTGCCATACTGTGTCTACTGCTGTTTGTTTTGTAGTGTTGCCAATCTTAGCTTATTAGAAATTCAACTGTTTCGTTGAAAGTGTGTTGAAGGTATCTTTGTGTGTGTGTGTGTGTGTGTGTGTGTGTGTGTGTGTGTGTGTGTGTGTGTGTGTGTGTGTTTCAATGAAACAGTTGAATTTCAAATAAGCTAAGGTTGGCAACACTACAAAACAAACAACAGTAGACACAGTATGGCAGCAGGTGACAGTAGAACAAGAGAACTGCAATGTGTTTTAGAAAACAGTGTAACATTTCGACCCGGTTGCCAGAAAGAGACTGAAGTGGAGTAGCAAGTGCTGTAAGTACACCATTTTATACCAAACAACGAACTGTTTTAAATCAGAAATGAAATGTTTTGTAGATATGTAAGAGACCTAACCTATATGTGTAAACAAACAGATGTAAATATTTCAGGACACCCACTGCTGATGCCTTGAGAGAAAGGCGAAACGCGTATGGGTGACTTAAAAATATAAAAATAAAACTCTTCATTCGCAGTAGCAAAAGGCGTTTACTTTAAAAACCTTACAGTGAAATACAATTCAGCTGATGCTCAAAATGGCCACTGCAGGCAACGTATCTTTTCCACAGATTGTAATGTTAAACTGCTACTAGGATTGGAATTGAAATTTCCGTTCGGCCGTCCAGATTTAGGGTTTCTAGTATTTTCACGAAGGATATTTCCAGGGTAGTTACAGGGGAACAGAGTATTCCTGTTTACATTTACAACCTTGTATGTGAAAATTTTTGTTCAAATGTCTGTAAATCTATCGGACCAAACTGCGTGGTCATCAGTCCGTAGCTTACAAACTGCTTAAACCTAGGTAAACTAACCTAAGGACACACACACACACACACACACACACACACACACACACACACGCCCCAGGGAGGACTCGAACCTCCGCAGCGAGACGCTTTAGACCGCTCGGCTACTCCGCCGCGGCTCCTTGCATGTGAATAGTACTCCGTGACTAGCGATCTTATCCTCGTCGTCGGGTTGTTAAATTTGTTACAGCTACGGCCCTTACCTCGAAAGCCGCTTCAGGATCTCGGATGATTGCATATAGTGTATTTTTTCATATTCCTTGCCATTGCCGGTTGTTTTGACAACATTTTGGGACGGACCACTAGGCTCTAACAACTCATCTTATTGATTTTTCTGGCAGATTAAAAATTTTGAGCTGGAACGGAGTCGAACACAGAGTCGTACCTTTCGCAGGCAACGCTTTTACTTCCTGAGCTTTCCAAGTACGGTTTACGACCCGCCCTCAAAGCTTACTTCAAGTACCTGCAGATGAATTTTTAAGTTTCGACATTAGGATGTCGAAAATTAAAAGTTCTTCATACCTTCTGCCACTAATACTCCTGGTCCGGCCGCAGTTGCCGAGCGGTCTGCGGCGCGCCAGTCACAGTCTGCACGGCCGCTTTTGTCGGGGGTTCGAATCCCCCCTCGGGCATGGATATTTGTGCCGTCCTTAGTAGTAGCTAGTTCATAAGTAGTTTGTAAGTTTAGGGACTGACGATCCCGCAGTTAAGTCCCTTAAGCTTAACGAACATTTTGAACCAACACTCCTGGTAGAAAGGATAATGCGAAAATGTGGCTAGGTTATGCGTTAGTCCCGATCCGGCAAGAAGTTTAATAATCACTCTTCGCTGCAATGTAAGAGAATGACCCTAAAACAGTCTACTAGGCTGTGCTTAACCCGTTTCATCGCATTATCCTTATTATTCCTTATTCTGAAGTCACCATTTTTAATCAGTGCAAACACATGTTCATAGACTGATAACGAACGTACTAATAAAGATCAACTTTGACCGTTCTGAACCGCACGATTCGATGCTTCAGTCATAAAAAACACTGTGGTCTGTGACATTTTACCACAAGTGATATTTTGATGGTCAGGAAGTAAGAAGATATCAAAAGCATAGGAGGTAAAAATGTTCAAATGTTTGTAGAGCTTAAGGGACTTAACTGTGGGGTCATCAGTCCCTAAACTTACACACTACTTATGAACTAGCTATTACTAAGGACGGCACTAATATCCATGCCCGAGGGGGGAAATCGAACCCCCGAGCCGGCCGCGGTGGCCTAGGAGACTGCGGCGCGCCAGTCAGGGTCTGCACGGACACTACGGTCTGGGGTTCGAATCCCCCCTCGGACATGGATATTTGTGCCGTCCTTAGTCTTAGCTAGTTCATAAGTAGTGTGTAACCTTAGGGACTGATGACCCCGTAGTTAAGTCCCATAAGTTCTACAAACATTTGAACATTTGATTTGCGAACTCCCGACCGTAGTGCCGATGCAGACTGTGATTGGCGCGCCGCAGACCGGCGCCACCGCGGCGGGCATAGGAGGGAAATGAAACTTAATTCAATAACGTCAGTGCATCATTACATTTCGAATCAACTGTGTCAGAAATCATTTGCTTAAAGTAATTACAGTAACATAATCAGACATCCTACACACCTGAAAGTGCTTAATCATCCCTCAAAGTGCAGTTGCGGGATTTCGATAATATGGAAGAGGTACATTATCCTTATTTCATCGTCAAACTTCTGTAATTTATAATGATTGTTCTGGAACAAAGTATAAAACTTTGTCGCAATACGGTTGGCGGAAGGCAGCTTATGCTTTTCACGTACTCCTATTGTCATTTGTAAATGTAAGAACTGTGACTTTCAAAGTCGCACTGCTTGAATGCTAAAGTTAAATGTAAAAGTGTGGCTTCACTGAGGTACGCACATTGTCTTCTACTCTTTCAACCACTTCGGGTGTGTAGGATCTGTGTGTTTCGCGCTGTTTTTAAGTAGAGGGTTTTTGGTACTGTGTGAGAAAAAATTTAATGAGACACTGACGTTAATAAACAAAGTATAATTTCCCTTTTGTGTTACGCTTATCCTGTTAATTTGTTTCCCTCCGTTAAAATGCCACTTATCAGAATGCAAAGTTTTGCACGGTATTGACACAGATCACTGTTTACCATACACTGCACTGTTGTGGTCGAAAACGTTGCGTGCGAAAATTAGATTTTTCAGGGACCCACATCTCAGGTTCTATCCATCACAGAGGTAAAGAGTACAGTGTTTTGGATAGTTAATGGCCTACAAATCATTTGCACACTTATACAGCCATCCTAAAGTGGAAGGTCATAATTTAGAATTACACATTTCCTCAGCCTAGGCAAATTGAGCAAACTTGTTGGTTTTGATATATTACGTGTGGTCAGTGACGTTTGTTCATGGGCTGTTCCTGAGAAAACCATGTAAACAGATGTTTTCGGCTACCAAAACTACGAATTGCAGGAATGGCTAGTACTATGCTTTCGAGATTTGCAATGAATAGGCCGCGGTGGAGTAGCCGAGCGGTCTAAAGCGTCTCGCTGCGCAGCGCGCGGTTGCACGCCGTGGAGGTTCGAGTCCTCCCTGGGGCATGGGTGTGTGTGTTTGTCCTTAGGTTAGTTTACCTAGGTTTAAGTAGTTTGTAAGCTACGGACTGATGACCACGCAGTGTGGTTCGATAGATTTACAAACATTTTTTTGTAATGAATAGAAATGTTTACCATATGTTCTTAAGTTGATATTCTTGACACTGAGATTTTAAAAAAGCTACTAGACGAAAATATTTAATTTTTGCACGTCTTACAGTCTGTTTTCTTTGCTCCATGAAGAATTGATTTTATTTTCGTTATTCTTTACGCTTGCTTAGCAGCATCAAATTCAGTAAAGTATTGTAAACATTTTGCAGAGGCAAAAACTAATTGCTTACATTTGCGCACGATTGATTTTAGCTCGTACATAGCAGTGTATGAAATTCAGATTAGACAGTGAAATTTTAATAAAAATTGAGAGCACAGTATCTCCTGCTTTTATTGAGATTTGGTTTCATATTCGACGGACTAATCCGCCTTGTGTGCCCACCTGTGTCAAAACAGACTAGGCGGCCGTTGCAAAATGATAACTTTTTTTCTAAAGAAAACATATCTATGAAAAAAAGTAATTTTGGAGCTTGTACAGTCTGATGTCTTGTCTAAATAAATAACTGAAACTTTTTTTATTATTATTATTCGTCATACCCTATATATAAAGTGTCCAACCAAAGAAAGTGTCAAATTTTGAATAAAACAAGACAATTGTGTAATATTCTAAAATCTTTTTTATTACTAGACAATTCGGTTTTCGGCTGTTACGCCATCATTAGGTACTGATTAAAAGATATAAACATACAGCTCTGAAAATTTTAAAGTCAAAGATCTTAAGCTATTGTATACTGAGTAATCCCAGTCCATTTTTAACGAATGTGTTATGGGTTTAGATTTTGACGTTTAAAATTTTCATACCTGTGTGTTTATTTCTTTGTAGTCATTAGCGGATGATGGCGTAACAATCGGAAACCGGTTCGTCGAGTTCTAAAAATATTTTAGAATATTAAACAATTGTCTTGTGTTTCGTTCAAAATGTATCAAATATTCTACCGATAACCGACGAAATAGTCAAAATGTCAAATCTTGACAAACCTATAGAATTTTTCTTATTTAAGCAGCGCAATCGGCTGTAGTAAGTAAAATAAGGGGAACAACTAAAAAAATATTCCTTTCGGAGAAAATATATGCTTGTTTAAAAGTTGGGTAACTAGCTGTCTGTCTTCACTCTGCCTTCGTCACCAAAAATGTTAGTACCCGAACAAATTCTCGTTTGTTTGTGTCGAAAGAACAGCAGAATGTTAAGTTTGAAGAGAGGAGAGAGAGTAGGAGTAGGAGAGAAAGAAAGAGCAGATGTGTTGGGAGAGAGAATGGCAGAAAAAAATCAAGATAGTAGCATTGGGGGCAAAAGAACCACTGGAGAGGCCATATACTTTGTCCTATTCCCCCCCCCCCCCCCCCCCAATTCCTTTTATTCAGGTGTTAAAGTTTCTCAGTGTAGGGGTTATAAGCCCGAGCAAACCATCCACAAGGTCAGGTGTAAAGAGGAGACTGTGAGAATGATAGGGTAGTGGCAATGTGAGAAAAACAATGCGACAAAGAGAATGACAGAAATATTGAGAGTAGCAAAGGAGAAGACAGTGGTATGGTATCGAGAAAGGGTTGAAGACAGTTCCAGTGCAAAATAGCCATATGTAGCCAGTGGCAGTAAGAGGGAAATTTCTTGTATGAAAGCTTCAGTACGAAGGCAGACTAGGTAAAAAAAATTCTGCATGTTGTGTGTTAAGAGCGTGAATATTTTCGCATGACAAAATTTTTAGTGAGGAAGGCAGAATGAGGAATTAAGACAGCTGGTTGCCTTTTTTTTCTGAGTCTGTTAAACAGCAATGTATGTACTTTTTGTGCAGCGGAGAAGTTTTCAGCTATGATTTTTTTTTTTTTTTTTTTTTTTTTTTTTTTAAATGATGGAGTATTATTCTAATCATGCTACCCGCAATCGGCTCCAGTAACATTCTTGTTGCTAATGTGTGTAAAGTAAACATTGCATTGCTGTGTGGGAAACAAATATCCCGTAAAGACGACGACCTGAGTGGCGTTTCCTTCCTTGGTAGAAGTGCTGGTGTTCAAAGGCTCTTCTGTTATTCCCAGCAGCAAGTATATTCGCATTTCTTTTGGAGACGTTATAGAACTCGGCGAGAAGCCGCCAAGTTTCTAAACGCTATCTTCCGACAGACTCCCTTATTGGTTTCCGATAGTCGGAGTGCTTGTGCCAAGTTGAGGGCGACAGAGTGGAGGCGGCGTTCCAGCAATATCGCCAGCCAGCTCTCAGCACGTCTTTGTGTTTCTAATGGCGCTCTGGGCCCAGATTGTAATCATTCTTCTCGAACGCCACAGTGAAGGTAAGCTGATTACCTTTGTGTCTGCCCAAGCAACATCTATGGCTGTCTTCAGGGCTTTGTGAGCTCGATGTAAAAAAAAAAAAAAAAAAAAAAAAAAAAACAACCCAGGGAAAATTGTGCCTTCGCTATGTAAATCGCGGGCTTTGTTGTATGAAAACGCTTATCACCTTTTCTCTCAGCAGTTTCACTCACGTGCTGATCTGATCTGATCTGCTCTTCCTGAACTGCAAATGTTTCGGACTCCGTTCATTTATCTCGGCAGGTGTCTCGTCGCTTAATCGATAGCTTCATTAAATAAAAACGAAATAAAGTAACAGCGGGAAAGCTACAGAACAAATAGCAAGTCGCTGTAATAAAAATTTGCCTGTATTTCAGATACAGTATACTTAAACACCTTGAAAGTACACGAGATTACATGCAGTACAGTGTGTGTGTGTGTGTGTGTGTGTGTGTGTGAGAGAGAGAGAGAGAGAGAGAGAGAGAGAGAGAGAGAGAGAGAGAGAGAGAGAGAGAGAGAGAGAGCGGAGATTGGTTCAACGAGTAATTAACTTTTTAAAGGTACTTTGTAATTTAGTAACTTAACGCGCATAAGAATTGCTTTCTGTGCAATACATACTTTTTACAGGCATCACAAACGAAAATATGTCATATTCGTAATTTTTATCAACGGCAGAAGACCTAATTTTGATTTTGAAACATGTAGACTGTAAAAATATCGTATTTACTTTTTAGATAGAAACTATTGTTCAGCTTCAATTAACAAATGACTCTAACTATTTTGATTATGTATTATTGGACATGGTCTTATTTTGTGCTAAGCCTATGTCCCACTACCCCCATTGTGTATTATCATTTTGTAATTCTTGTGTAAATTGTGCCACGCAGATAATCTCAGAATGCTCTGCTAAAGGGCGAAACGCGTTATTAAAGAATAAGAAGACACTCTGCAACCAAGACGGCTTTTATTGAAGAAATATAACCCTCAATGTGTATGCCCGGGCACCTGATCCTGGCCAGCACGGTTTGTAAAATATGGGATTCACCGGACTTTTCAGACGCACCTTGTTCGATGTGCAGTGTCCATGCAATCATACACCCATCTCTCAGATCTTCCGGGCGCTGATAACCTCGTTGTTGAGCTCCCTAAAACACCAATCATCATCATCATCATCTCAGATCTCCATGCACCCTGATTAGAGTCTCGGTACGACACAAATTTTAATGTCACCATTAAATCAGACAGATCTTGCTGATATTCGCAATTGTGAATATATTTTTTGTAATTAATTTGAGAGCTGTAGTCGTCTGTTAAGGAGACCACTTGGGTATCGGATTTTGAATTTTTTATATTTGTGGTACGCGAAGTTTAGAACTCAAATAACGATAAGCCAAAACCATACGACGCAACTCTAAAAAAATCTCGAGAAAATCAACTTCGAAGTTTTGTTATTACACGTAAGTACTAATAAGTTAATCAGTTGCAACATGGCTTAGTATAGCTCAGGTAGCCGGGCGCTATGGTTCAGCACACCCGGTCACTATACTGAAAGCCCTTCTGAAAAAAGAAAAGAAGGATGTAAGGGGACAGCGCCCCCTTACGGCAGAAAAAAAAAGTTCAATCTATCGGACCAAACTGCGTGGTCATCAGTCCGTACCTTACAAACTACTTAAATCTAGGTAAACTAACCTAAGGACACACACACACACACACACACACACACACACACACACACACACACACACACACACACACACATATGCCTCAGGGAGGACTCGAACCTCCACGGCGAGCAACCGCGCGCTCCGCAGCGAGACGCTTTAGACCGCTCGGCTACTCCACCGCGGCCTTATGGCAGAACCATTCACTTTCGATAGTGCGAATGCAGTATGTCGACTGTTCAGGCGCCGAGCGCGCCGCTTGAATTTGAGGAGAGTGTGGTTTGGTGGTTGGCATACTACCGACTGGAGCGTATGTCCCCAATTGTCGTGGAGGACCCACCAGTACAGATTTATACAGTGGAAGGTTCATTCAAGGTGCAACAGTATGTCATTAGTAAGACGACCGTGTCAACCGCGTAAGTGTCATGTGTTTACTTACTTCGATTACGTAGACAAAGCATCAAGATTCAGTATAATGGCGACCAGTGACTTCAATGTTTGTAACAGAGCAGTAACCGCAAATAGAACTGTAAGACAAAAGCCCTGAACAGCTCACATTTATGCAACTTCAAACAATATATAACAATTCTATCAGTGCAAATTGTGTTATTTACTCAACAATCTTGAACTGTGAACTGTATGTGCAATTATTGTGTAGCCTCAGTCATAATCTACTCGGTAAAAACAGCTTCCTCATCATAACCGATAGCTGTATCCTGTAGGCACGGTCAGCATTGATTCTGGATTACCTATGACGGTAACCATATTGCGTACCGGAGAAAAAGGCGGGAGTGTTTCGAGAAGGAGGAGGAGGAGGAGAAAAGGTGGTTGCATTCTCGGCTTACAATAATAGCCAGAGGTTCGAATCCTGCTCTAACGTTTTTTGTTCCGCTGTCTTCGAATACTTAAATAATTTTTCATCTCATGGTAGTTTTTACGAAAAATGCACGTGTTTTTGTTTATTCAAAATGTTGAAATGTTTGTAGAGGTTATGGGACTTAACTGCGGGGTCATCATTCCCTAAACTTACAAAATACATATGAACTACCTTATACTAAAGACGGCACAAACATCCATGCCCGAGGGGGGATTTGAACCCCCGACGGGGAACGGGCTCTCGCGTCGTAGCATAGCGCCTCAATGCGCTCGGCCGCTCCGCCGCGGATTTGTTTTTTCGTAATTTTCTACATTTCATAAAAGGTTGTTAATAATGGTTTCAATTAAAAAACATAAGTTACATTTTTATTGGACCTATTAATTGACGACGGTAGTCTTTTATTGTTTAGATTCTGAAGAGTTACGACGCTGGTTTTTTTGGAAAGTCATCTCCATAGGTGACACGTTGTTCAGTTCGTCAACATACACACAAACAAAATTGACTCAACACGTGGAATTAGAATGACAAAATGTTTTATATAAATGAATTCGAAAACAACGAAAAAAATGTTTGTCACAGCAGGATTCGAACCACCAATTGTATGGTTGAGACCAGAACGCTACCACCTGAGCTGCACCGACAGAAGTTAAAACTGTTTTAATTACAGGCACTTATATGAAGTTGCAAATCTTTGAAGTCGATTTTTGAGAGTTGCGTCGAATAGCTTTGGCTGATTGTTATGAGTTCTGAACTTCACGTACCATAAATATAATTTCCGAAATCCGATACCCATGTGGTCTCCTTGTCAGTGTCGGTTCCTTCAAACATGCATGCATGTCTGAAGGACATTTGTAGGGTTATATGGTTAAACACGAACACTGCACATTGTATTGAACGAGCCACAGCAAGGCATGGGAGAAGTTTAGCCGGCCGCGGTGGCCGAGGAGACTGAGGCGCTTCAGTCACGGTCTGCACGGCCAATACGGTCGGGGGTTCGAATCCTCCCTCGGGCATGGATATTTGTGCCGTCCTAGTTCGTAAGTAGTTCATAAGTAGTTTGTAAGCTTAGGGACTGATGACCCCGTAGTTAAGTCCCATAAGATTTACAAACATTTGAACATTTTGGAGAAGTTTAGTAAAAGTCTTTCCCTGTGCGGGACTTATAGTAAGAACTTCACGAGCACTGGAGGGTAGCAGGCAATGTGTGGCTTATTGAAGGTTGGCTCGGTCTGAGAGGCATGCGCTGACAGTATAATGGTTAACGCGACCGATCGAGAAAAGCGGGAAATTCGGGCTCGAATCCCGGTCCAGCACAAACGTTGGTATGTCGCCATTAAACCATGGAGCTGATAATATTCGCAATTGCTAATACACTTATTGTAACTATATACATAAGTGTTTCGGAAGACACGAGATATGGAACTAAAATAGTGGCAACTGTTTATTCACAACCGACACAAAAGTGGTTTTCACGTGTTACTATCCTTCAAAGTAGTCACCAGCGTTATGTAGAAACCGATGTGGAAGGCATAGTATACCGTTAGCAGAGCCTGTTCTGTTGATGGTGCAAATGAAGCGGTCTACTGCCTGTAGAATCTCTGGAACAGTTCTAAAGCGAATGCCACGAAGTGGTTCCTTCATCTTCAGAATCAAATCAAAGTCACAAGGACTTAAAGTTTGCGAAAGAAGCGGCAATACTTTGCGCAACCCACCCATCATTTGCTCGACAATACGCGGACGCATACAGCGCAAAATGTGGCTGCTCTGTTCGGTCGATGGGACTGGGAAGTACTGTACCATCTACCATACTCCCCTGACTTAAGAGTTTTGATTTGGTTCGAAGATGAAGGAACCACTTCGTGGCATTCGCTTCAGAACTGTTCCAGAGATTCGACAGGCAGTAGACCGCTTCATTTGCACCATCAACAGAACAGGCTCTGCTAACGGTATACTACGCCTTCCACATCGCTGGCAACGGGTTGTGCACAACGCTGGTGACTGCTTTGAAGGACAGTAACAGGTGCAAACATGTAGCGCTTTTGTATCGGTTGTGAATAAATAGTTGGCATTATTTAAGCTGCGAGCCTCTTACATATTGCACGAGCCGCTACGCTGTCTCTCACTTCCGTAATGTCAGAGGTGCTTTTAGCTGGTGTACGCCAGTCCGCTATAGGCCTGTCAGAGGTGCCACGCCCACTGTCTCCAGGAGCAGCTTCGCAGAGGCACCTGTTGCTCGCACTTGGCGGCCGCTGTTGTTGAACAGTTGACTCGCCCCTATTGATCGCTACAGCCGGCGGCGCTCATGCGCCCTGCCTGGCTCACTTAATGAAGCTGGCACGCTCATCATCTCAGTCTATTCCCCGTGCCTCTGGACAGGTCTGGTGTTCCCTTGGGAGGCCTCCTATCGCGCATTTTGCTTATACCACTTCTTTTCGTCTCCATTTTAACCTGTCTGTTAGAACCGCTCAGAATAACCGTTTTTGGCTCACTTTAGGTTACGGCAGTAACACTAAAAGTGGGCCTTTGCGATCGTCTTTTGACAGCTCGAAATTTACAAGAAAATAGCGGCTTAACCATTCATCTGACACGAAAATTGAATAACCGCATTTGTAGAGGACAAAATTATCTACAACTTTGCTCTCTTATGTTTTTTTCAATCTCGTAGCATTTCAAAGATATTTGCAAAAATAACGGCGAATTTGGGATGTCTGTCTGTCTGTCTGTCTGTCTGTTCGTAACGTGTTCCCTGTTTTTAAGACGAACCGTTCAACCAAGCAGCAGCAAAATTTACAGACATAATTGTAGGTCGCCAGAGACCAGAACCTCCATTTTTCAAATTTTTCGGACAAAAACTACGGTAGTAATACCAAAAAAGCCGTTTGTAATATAATTGTAATTGCAAACGAACCGTTCATCTCACACGAAAATTGAATAACCTAATTGGTAGAGGGGAAAATTCTCTACAACTTAGCTCCCTTATGTTTAGGTTTTTTTTCATATCTCGTATCGTTAGACATATTTGCAAAAATAACGGACATATGACAACATCCATTGAATTAACGAAAAGCAGCCGTTCGGAGATGTCACGTGACATTCCTCGCGTATTTGATGATTTTCTTATTGTTACTTACACGTTGTCATTTCAAAGCAACGACACACTGAGGAATTAACAAAAACACATCGTTCTTCGTACGATAAATGATAATCTAATGTGTACAAATACCATATTAGCATCAATTAACAACGGCCATCAATAGTAGGAGATTAAAGAACTCCTGTTTTAATTTATAGGCGTAGCGTAGTGGGTAAGGTGATGGATTATGACGCGAAAGGTCGGTGGTTTAGAACCCGCCACTACCAAATATTTTGTTTCTTAAAAGGGTTTCAGACACTCTTATTAATTAATTAATTAATTAGATATTATTTTGGTCCAAAATGTTTGCAAAAACTTATAAAACTACAAATCTAAAGTGGGCCTTAAAACACGTCACTGCGAATTTTTAAGAACCAATTTTCGGTATTTTATTGCTGTTGTTTAGAGCTATGGACGCAAGTCTTCGAACAATGATTGAAAAATCGTAATGAACGTAAAGTAGTAGCTGATCTGGATCGGCTGCGCGGAATGGCCGCGTGGTCTTAAGGCATCATGGCACGGAGATTAGTCCTCCGTCTGGTTCAAATATTTGTAAATGTATGTGACTGAACTGCTTGGTTATTAGTCCCTAGCTTACAAATTACCGGGTGATCAAAAAGTCAGTATAAATTTGAAAACTTAATAAATCACGGAATAATGTAGATAGAGGGGTAAAAATTGACACACATGCTTGGAATGTCATGGGGTTTTATTAGAAAGAAAAGAAGAAGAAGAAGAAGAAGAAGAAGAAGAAGAAGAAGAAGTAGAAGAAGAAAAGGTTCAAAAAATGTCCGACTGATGGCGCTTCATCTGATCAGAAAAGCAATAATTAGCAATAACAAATTAATACAAACCAAAGATGATGTTCTTTACAGGATATGCTCAATATGTTTAACATCATTCCTCAACAATAGCTGTTGTGAACAGTACTGCAAAGCATGTCTGGAGTTACGGTGATGCATTGGCGTCGGATGTTGTCTTTCAGCACCCCTAGAGATGTCGGTCCATGACGATACAGTTGCGACTTCAGGTAACCCCAAAGCCAATAATCGCAAGGACTGAGGTCCGGGGGCCTGGGAGGCCAAGCATGACGAAAGTGGCAGCTGAGCACACGATCGTCACCAAACGAAGCGCGCAAGAGATCTTTCTCGCGTCTTGCAATATGGAGCGCCATCCTCCCTAAAAATCTTACGTTCCAGCAGGTGTTTATCAGGCAGGTTAAGGATGATGCGATTCTGTAACAAATCGGCGTACCTCTCACCCGTCACTGTAGCAGTTACAAAACCAAAATCACGCGCCATCTGTCGCACATATTTTGAACTTTGTGTTTTTTTTTTTTTTTTTTTCCTAATAAAACCCCATGTCATTACAAGCACATTTGTCAATTTTTACCTCTCTATCTACATTATTCCGTGATTTATTAAGTTTCCAAATTTATACTGACTTTTTGATCACCCGGTACTTAAACTAACATAAGGACAACACATATACACATGCCCGAGGGGGACTAGAATCCCCGACGGCGAAAGGCCGCGTGCACCGCAGCACGACGCCACAGTGCGCACGGCTTCTCCGCCGCGCCCTCCCTCGTGTGTGTGTGTGTGTGTGTGTGTGTGTGTGTGTGTGTGTCCTTAATGTGAGTTAAAGTAGTTTGTAAATCTAGTGACTGATGACGAGAGCAATTTAGTCAAATAGGTTTACAAACGTTTGATATCGATAGATCTGTGGTTGATAATATGGAAGGACTCGGCCTCACTACCTCAAGTTAGAGGAGTTGGAGGATTGAGCGGCGATGGCGGGAGCTGAAGCTTAAATGTTGACGAGTTTACTGAAGCGAAATTTGTGGATTGCGTGAGACACGAAATTTCTGGTTCAGTTATTATACCAAGTAATATAATTGTGTATCAAATATTTACGTAATACCAAATCTAGACGATGTCCTATTGCCATCTCACGTACAAGCTACATTTGCAAGGTATCTCACCGACACGGAAATATTACTTAGATACCTCTGACAAAAGTGCGGTGAATAGTTCTATAACATTAACGTATATGAACTATGGACTTAAAGCCACTTTGCTGTAGTTCGAAATAGTAACTTTCCGTAACTGTGCATCGTTGAGCTCTGCGATACATCTCCTGTAAACTTTGCACGAAGTCTTCCTTTGGATGGTGTCCAAAAGGCTGTTGACGTTCCGTTGGATGTCAGCAATATCGTCAAATCTCTTTCCTTTCAAAATGTTCAAATGTTTGTATAGCTTATGGGACTTAACTACGAGGTTATCAGTTCCTAAACTTAAAAACTACTTATGAACTAAGACTAAGACTAAGGACGGCACAAATATCCATGCCCGAGGGGGGATTCGAACCCCCGACCGTAGTGGCCGTGCAGACCGTGACTGGAGCGCCTCAGTCCCCTCGGCCACCGCGGCCGGCTCTTTCCTTTTAAACCTTGTTTGACTCGAGGAAATAGGAAGACGCCTGGAGGATTGACATCAGCGGGTGTGGTGAATGTTGGAAATTGCAAGACATCGCTGTTCTACTCACAGCCAAAATCGTTAAATAGATGCTGGTAAAAACAATGGAGTGGTGCAACTTGAACGTCCATCATACTAGACGTATCTCAACGCTCCAGACTTCTTCCTCTTCCCTCGACTCAAACTCGCTTTGAAAGGGAAGAGATTTGACGGTATTCCTGACATCAAACGAAACGTGACGAGGCTTTTGAACGCCATCCCAAAGTAAGAGTTATTGTAAAGTTTAAAGGGCATGTATTGCAGAGCTCAGCGGCGCATAGTTTCGGTAGTTGAATATTTCGAAGGACATTAAGGTAACTGTAGTTCGTAGTTCATCTACGTTAATGTTACAAGAATTTTTCGCCGAATTTTATCAGAGATTGTATTGTCTCTATGCGTCAGCCTTCATAGCAGATTGTCGGATTCTAAATTCAAGATATCAGAATACGAGTTAGTCAATCCACTTTTTTAATTTTCATTTTTTTGGTTTGTTCATATAGCATAAGTGAGGCTATGAGAAGAAATATTTGGAACTTTCTTCTTACAAGCTACTCTCCATCTTCTGTTTTGCTGTACACGCTATAACATTCTCTGCTTCTTGGAAAAAGTATACTGGGATCCTAGGTAAAACAATAGTCAAGAAATCTGTTTCGTTATGTCTTATTTGCGAGAGTAAGATCTTTTAAAATTCCTAATGTTGCTTATACAAGATAATTCTAGTTTGCATATTACAAATGAAAAATAGTAAATAATACATCGTAACGTGTTCAGATACGTTGGTTTCGAGAATTTCGTTAGTTGCAACTCATTTCTATGATTCATATATATCTGTTCATGCTATACAGATTTGCACAATATCATGAAACGAGCCTGTAGAGGACAACAATAAATTCATAAGGCTTGCGACATTAGTTGTTATTCCCGTCGCAATTCGATTCGCGTATGGTAACGCAGGAGGAAAGACGATTTGGCGAGACTACTTTCTTCCGTCCAATATATACGGCACAAAGAAAAATAGTACCTTGCTCTTATTGGAACGCGAGATTTCCATAGGAAACGTCTTCGTGATAGTTTATAAACTTCTTGTAGCGTCAAACAGCCTCTCTGACCACTGACCAAGAAGGGACACCTTGGGTGATGGATAAAGCAACATTTCTTGAAAGTCTCGCCGAGGTGTGCCCATAGTGTAACATGACCATCGCGTTGGCGCAGGCATAATCAGAATTCCTTATTTAAAACCACGTTTGAGCTCGCTGATGTCAACATCGCAACAGGATGTAGTGCGACCACTAGTGGGACGCAGTGTTACAGTCGCCCGTCGGTTTGCATTGCGCAATGACTGCGTAAAATACACCAGGCGCTGCCACAACAGATCGTCTTTGGCAATGTGGATAGTGTTATGCATCACCAAACGTCAAAATGTCATGAGTGACATAAGAGTCCAAAGTTTCCATTCCCATAAAAATGTATTTATTATTGAATTTTCGCAATATTTTGTACAGGAGGAGGATTGCTACTGTATCACTTAGCAGTGGAACCTCAACGTAATTAAACTGTAAACAACACTAAAAACTAAAGAAAATAGTCGTTGGTCTACTTATGCTTAATTGCCACTGATGAGCTTTTGTTGGGCATTAGTAGACTAAATGACTTAGAAGTTCTTTGGTCTCATTATGTGTAACTGAACAATTTATTAGACTTACCGAAACAATTGCTAAACCACATGTCTATCATGATCTGAAGAACTTGAAGACTTAATTGGAAACATAGTTTAAATAAACAGCAAATTATAATTTTGATGTCGTCTTCCATGTTAACAGCACTCTGAGAAGACTAGTACAGTTGTCTTGCCTTTTTCTCAATCAGCGATAAAAGGAACGTCAAGTCTTCAAATTTTTCTTGACAATCCGATTTTCTTCCTCGGAGTTAATTGTTCAAGGTACATAAGTGGATTAGGTGGTAGTCTTCCTATTGTTTCCTTTTTCTGAACGCTTGTTACAGCTGCAGTTTCTTGGCCATTCTGCATTCTCTCTCTTCATGAAAATTCTCAGATGTTTGTCTTTCCTTAGTCCAATATCTCTCTTATTCAGCAAATTTATATTGATTTTTGTGTGTGTCAACATTGATGTTTATTTATTTTTCTAGCATTTCAGTTGTAATGAATTCCTTCTTTTTGACCATGAGAACAACGAAAGCATTGTTTTTCCGTGTTACTGTTGTCTTGCATTTATAGTATCAGCAGTGTACAGCCTTTTTGTATCTTCGGTACAAAGTCACTGTCAATAGGCAAAAAGATGTGCCTGAGAGAACATAGCGAAAAGTAATTTTTTGTATGTGGGCTAATTTTATAACGCAGTTTTAAGTCCCAGCTCTATTTTTATTTTAGAGATTTCTGATCAGAGAATAAGTGTCTTCGGAGTAACATTTTCTCATATGTTTCTTGTGGCAAGTACAAGCATATCATCCTTTTTCATTTTGTACCTGCAACATTGTCTTTTTAACGAGTTATTGATAATTCAATTAACACCGAAATGCTGATTTACGTGGTAGACGTTACTTAAAGCTTATAAATACAGCAATAGGCCTATTTCGGCTCTGTGGCCGTCATCAGGCTATCTGTGGATAAAGATTTCAGGTTAAAATAAGTAAAATATATCTACTAAAATATTTGTACATTTTTTCGTGACATATTAGTCCATACTTACGTTCATATTGCATTGTGGAGGTATAATTTCATTCCGATATCTGCGTATAACTGCAGTCTACATATTCTTTTGATTGTATTTATATTACTTCTTACTTTTTAGGGTATTAATATATATTGCTATTCTAACTACATGTTACATAAATGTGCGACACGAGTTATGTTGTTGTTTCTAACACAGCAAAATGACGATTATTATAACAGCCTGAAGATGGCTTGGTCCATTGAATCTGGTTGCCAATATGTAATAAAATGAGAATACAGCTGGCAGTGTTATTCGTTACTATACAGGGTGTCCCACTCAACTGTTTCACCCCAGATATCGCTGAAAGTACAAAAGATATTGAAAAACGACTTTCACGGTCAGCAACGTACCGTAGGGGCTTATGAAAGTAGGTACTATGATACACTCTAAAACGTAAAAAAATATTTTCAGCACGAACTTTTTTTAATGGGTACCCATATTGTTTTTTAGGCAATAGATAGGATGAAAAATCACAAAAAGAATGGTGTTGGTTGCATCGCGATGCGTCAGTTACATCTGGAGAAACTGCGAAGCGAAGGTGACGTTTGAAATACATGCGCGGTGCTAGCGCATGTCCGAGGCTCAAGCGAGACTCACGGTTGAGTCTCTGACACCCGCTAGCAGCGCGTCTCGTGTATTTCAAACGTCAACTTCGCTTCGCAGTTTCTCCGGATGTAATTGACGCATCGCGATGCAACCAACGCCATTCTTTTTGTGATTTTTCATCCTGTCTATTGCCTAAAAAACAATATGGGTACCAATTAAAAAAAGTTCGTGCTGAAAATATTTTTTTACGTTTTAGAGTGTATCATAGTACCTACTTTCATAAGCCCCTACGGTACGTTGCTGACCGTGAAAGTCGTTTTTCAATATCTCTTGCCGTTTCAGCGATATCTTGGCTGAAACAGTTGAGTGGGACACCATGTATATGACGCCCCATCGTCCATACACAAGACGCACAAAATCAACCGATTAGAAATTACGTTCTGTTGTTTTTTTTTTGCGGGCGTCCTAGAAGCGCGGGGCCTTTTACACATGCCTAAGGCCGTCCCTGGTAGGCGGGTACCTACTCGGGTAGTTTTTGCTCATGTCGCTGGGGTGACCTAGAGGCCGCGTCACGAATTTTCTTCAATTGTTTGTATAGCTTATGGGACTTAACTACGGGGGCATCAGTCCCTAAACTTACAAACTACTTATGAATTAGCTAATCCTAAGGGCGGCACAAATATCCATGCCCGAGGGGTGATTCGAACCCCCGACCGTAGTGGCCATGCAGAATTTTCTTATGTCGATATTGTGTGATTGTAACCTGAACGAGCAGTTGCGAATCAAAGGCGGCAGATGAAATGAATGTAGTGGTGTGCGCGGTGTGCAGTGGAGTGACGATGGGTGTGGTTTGCAGCGGCCAGCCACGGCAGCGCCTGTGGTGGGCGGGGAGCCGGTAGCGGAGCGCGCCGGCCCGGAGGCCAGCCTCCCCGGCGAGGCGCTGGCCACGCCGCCGCCGCGCAGCGATGCGCCGCAGCAGCAGCAGCCGGCGGTGCCCGTCATCCAGGCCGAGCAGTGCGATGGCGATGGCGCGGCCATGGACGTGACGGAGCAGGAGCCCGAGTCGGCGTCGGCCTCGATGGACGGCGAGGTGCCGAGCATCGTGCTGGAGCCGGCGAGCGCGCCCACCGCCAGCCAGGACGGCGACTCGCCGTCGCGCGCGCCGCCCAGGGGGCCCTCCGACGAGGAGGCCGAGGCGGACGCCGAGGGCGAGGGCGGCGGGGGCGCGGAAGGCAGGGAGCAGGGGCAGGCGCGCGAGCGGCCGGCCGCGCCCAGGCTCAGCCTGACTCTGCAGCCCGAGGCGGAGGCCAACGCCGCCGCGCACCGCAAGTCGCCCGTCACCGTCCAGGAGTGGGTCGACTCGCTGCCCGCCCCGCACCCGCCCGCCAGGTCAGTACCGCACACTGTCTAACTAATGAGATATGTAGGTTCTCAAGTACTGTCATCGGCAGAATCAACTGAAATAGTTAGACGGTTTTCTGTGGATTACACGAAATGCAGAAACGGTTGCTGTTGACTTACGTTTACGCTACCAGACGTATTACACAAGCAGTTGCGGCC
Organism: Locusta migratoria; assembly: GCA_026315105.1. Classification (NCBI taxonomy): domain Eukaryota; kingdom Metazoa; phylum Arthropoda; class Insecta; order Orthoptera; family Acrididae; genus Locusta; species Locusta migratoria. The sequence continues at coordinate 299,165,524 of CM048746.1, forward strand.
AGATAGAATACTGCACACGAAATGATGCGTCCTATCCACGAAGGTTCGCAAATCGATTCCGTATTTCTTGATTTCCAGAAGGCTTTTGACACCGTACCTCACAAACGGTTTTTATTTAAATTGCGTGGTTATGGTATATCGCCTTAAATCTGAACATGAATAGGCGATTTCCTGTCAGAGAGGACACAGTTCGTAGTAATCGATGGCAAGGCATCGACTAAAACAAAGATGATATCGGGCGTTCCACAGGGTAGTGTTATTGGTCCTCTGATGTTCCTTATTTACATAAACGATTTAAGGGAAAGTAGCACTCTTAGGTTGTCTGCAGATGACGCCGTCATTTACCGTCTAGTAAAATCACCTGAAGATCAAAACCAACTGCAGAACGATCTGAATAACATATCACTATGGTGTAGAAATTGGCAATTCACTCTAAATAATGAGAAATGTGAAGTCGTCCACATGAGTACGAAAAGAAATCCGTTAAACTTTGTTTACAAGATAAATCAATCAAAAGTGAAGGTTGTAAATTCCACAAAATATCTAGGAATTACTATTATTTCACACTTCAACTGGAAAGAACACGCAGATAATGTCGTGGGAAAGGCGAACCAGAGACTGCGTTTCATTGGCACAACCCTTAAAAGATGCAACAGAACTACAAAAGAAACTGCATACACTACGCTTGTCCGTCCATTTTTGGAGTATTGCTGCCCAGTGTGCTATCCTTATCAGGTGGGTTTGACGGAGGACATCGAAAGACTCCAGAGAAGGGCAGCTCGTTTCGTATTTTCACGATACAGGGGAGACAGCTTTACGGAAATGATACAGGACCTGGGATGGGAATCATTACAACAATGGCACTTATCGCTGCGGCGTGGGCTACTTACGAAACTCCAATGACCAACATTCTCCTCACATAGCGAAAAAATATTGTTGACTCCCAGTTACATAGGTAGAAATGACCATCAGAATAAAATACGACAAATCAGAGCTCTAACGGAGAGATTTAGGTGTTCTTTTTTCCCGCGCGCTATTCGAGAATGGAATGGGAGATAAATATTATAATGATGGTTCGGTGAACACTCTGCCACGCACCAAAATATGATTTGCAGAGTATCCCATGTACTGCGCAGGTAGTGCAAAGCAACGAAGTCACTTACCCAACAGGGACGTACCCAAAAGGGACAGCCATGGCAATGTTGAAAGTGAGACACACAGAAAGGGAGGTGGCTGCACCTATTGGAATGTCCCAAAGTGTAATCGCCCGATTCTGGACGCGATTTCAAACAACGCAACCGTTAAAAGAAGGCAACGTCAAGGTCGTCATTCAGAGATGACCGTTATCTCTGATTAACAGCCCGTCGAAACACAAGGCTGAATGCAACTCAGCTGCAACGTACAGTCCAGTCAGCAACAGGACGCGCAATACCAACGCAATGAGTCTGAAATCGCCTTCGGGAATGAGACCTCTACGCACGCAATTAACAAATTGAAGATATTGGTAATTTTGTCTCCTTTCTAGTTACTTTCATTATAATATCTATTTGTTCGTATTTATCATCAAGCCAAGATTAGCCTAACATACACATTTTATCAGGTCTTCTCTATGCAGTTCTAATATTACGAATTTGTTCTGTGCCTTTCTTGCACGCAGAATAAATTAATCCATCACCAACTCACGAACTCAGAAGTAGGAAAACTTTAATGCGTGTCTCCGCGTCAGTGGCCCCACAGCTTTGCTTCGGAGGGTTGATAGCGGAGTACTAATTTTTGCGATATTTTAAGATTCCCACAATTAAATTGTCATTAGAAGTTAATTAATTTTAGGACATTAATAACGACATACTCTCAAAACTTTGGGAAAGTTATAGTTTACAAACAATATACTCGGCGTCTGCAGTCACCATTATCATAAAATTTCAAATAGTTAATTGTAACAACGTAAAAGCTATTACACAGCCGGTCTGCGAAGTGCCAGCCACGGTCTGCACGGCCGCAGTGGTCGGGGGTTCGAATCTCCCCCTCGGGTATGGATGTTTGTGCCGTCTTTAGTTTTAGCTAGTTCATAAGTAGTTTGTAAGTTTAGGGACTGATGACCATCCGTAAGTCCCATAAGCTCTACAAACATTTGAACATTTATATTACACAGTTATTATTATCCAGAGGTTGTGGTCCAATATTTCTTGTCGGCATTTACTCTTGTTCCACATGTGTAAAATATCACCAATCATAGATGGTGTGTGATATTTGGCAGGTTACTGAATATTTGGGTTTTCAAGTGATTATGGTAAATTACTTTTAATGCATTCATCATTAACGGTGTATTTTTACTCTGTACAAATTTTAATGTCACCTTATACCTGCAAATCCATATGTTACCTCCTGGTACGTGGAAAGTTTCTTGGGAAGTTTACCATATACGAATTAGTATTCCTGTAGGGAAAAAACAACCGTTTAAAAAAAAATTATAATGCAATCAGTCTCGGAATTCAGAAATGTTGAAATGATTGTAAATCTGTGGGTCTTAACTTCGTTAGTCATCAGTTCCTTGGCTTACAAACTACTACTTAAACTCAAAATGTCCACGGCTGTGCTGCCGGTCTATAGTGCCCGTTGGACACTATAGACCGGCAGTACACCCGTGGACATTTTGATTATCAAATACGCCGGGAGAAACTGAAGAATCACATACTACTTAAACTAACCTAAGGCAAAAAAAAAAGGAAAAAGAAAAAGACCACACATACACAGGAAGGAGAACTCTAACTTCCGACGGTGAGGAACTGTATGTCTGGGAATTAGTCATGGCAATTTCATGCCCCACCAAGTGGTATATTCAGGACATCATTCCACATTTTTCATGTGTAGGAACTTGTATGACTGGTGTCCGAGAGAATCTTCTAAGCGTGTTACCAGCCTAGTAAACAGGAGGTCGCGGGTTTGAATCCCGGCTCAAAATATGTCTCTGGACATTGATTTATTATTTGATATTTATAGTGTAAGTTGAAGTAGTTTGTAAGCCTAGGGACTGATGACCATAGGTGTTTGGTCCAAAGGTTATTGAACATTTGAACATTGAAACTAACTTCCTGGTTGCACCTTGTGCAATTGATGTCCATTGTAGGCGATGAACTATAGTAATTTAGTAAATAAATTATTTAAGCCTTCTTCGTCAATATTGTGGGATGAATTGAATGAACGCAAATTCGTTGACGTACTAACAATACACCTGGGATCTTTATTGAATCTACACAACGCTATTTGCTTATAAGGAAGTGGCACAGTATAATTATGTGATCTGGTTTGATGAGGATACTGTACTGCCATTCATCAAAAATGTTCAAATGTGTGTAGAGCTTAAGGGACTTCACTGTGAGGGCATCAGTCCCTAAACTTACAAACTACTTGTGAACTAGCTAATACTAGGGACGGCACATATATCCATGCCCGAGGGGGGATTCGAATCCCCCGACTGTAGTGGACGTGCAGAACGTGACTGGGGCGCCGCAGACCGCTCGGCCACCGCGGCAGGCTGCCATTCATCGTCTGACCCTTACGACGGAGATTACACCGGAGAGAGAGAGAGAGAGAGAGAGAGAGAGAGAGAGAGAGAGAGAGAGAGAGAGTGTGTAAATGCCGTATTTTTCTGATCAGTCGGCAACATATTTGTCGATCGTAGTGAATGATTTTGTTGTCATTGGCTATACGCTATGCAAAAGCTTTGGAAAGCACTCGGCATAACTAGCAGCATTACGAACTTCCAAAGCATGTCCGAACTGTTGCGGCCGCATGTGGTTGACTGCTGTTACTTACCGCTCTGAATTGTATACGGTTCGTTCTGTATATTAATCTAGTATTTTACCCCCTGTTCAATGAGGTTTTCGTAACTTGAAAAGACGTTAGAATCAAAAGTTAGCAGAATTACTGTTGACATCGTCATGTTTGGCTTCCTACAACTCACCGTGGCGGGAAAAATTATCCGTGTCTTCATTTAAATCTTCCGAGCTCATAAGCCGTGGTCGATTTGTTAAACTTTTCCCTAACGTTTCATCTTCGGCTGCGGGAGACATCTTCAGAGGTAGAGTGGCGAACTGCGGTGAGAACTTGAAGAAGCGCCATATACATAGGCGATGCAGAGGACACCGCAAGACATCATGTGACGTCAGCTACGACACTATCTCTGGTATTGCCAACATTCTTAGCAGAGACGAATCGATTGTCATTCCGCTGGTGTAAAGCAGAAGTCCAAATTCTGTCTAATTTAACAGCTTCCTCTTTCCTGTTAAAATTATTACAATGTTTATAGATCTCGATTGTTTCTCTATATATGCGCGCATGATATTGCGAAGTTTTTGAGATGACACTAGTATCATTAAATTTAATTGCGTGGTTGCCTTCTTGGTATACATGTTCCGCTACGGCCGATTTCTCCGTGTGCCCCAAGCGGCAATTCCTTTTATGTTCGACCAGACGAGTGTTGACGCTTCTTTTTGTAGTTCCGATGTAGACTGAACCACAGCTGCAGGGAGTTTTATATACACCTGGTGTATTCAACGGATGTCGTACATCTTTTGCAGATCTTAAATATTCTTTTGTCTTCCTCGTAGGTGTGAAGATGGTTTTTTACCCCACACTTGCCCAGCACTTTTGCAATACGGTCTGTAACCTTATTTATGAACAGTCTGAGGCGCTCCAGTTACGGTCTGCACGGCCACTACGGTCGGGGGTTCGAATCCCCCCTCGGGCATGAATATTTGTGCCGTCTTTAGTATAATCACAGACAAATATATACAGACGGGAAACCTTCGTAAGGGCTCCGGTCCTACGCTCAGGGGTGCGGGGAGGGAGGGTTTCCAGCAGTTCCGTAAGATGTCCCATGATGGCGCTGCGGTCAGAAGCAGCTCTTTAAAATGGCCAGAGCAGGCGGCAGGTAGCGGCTGTCCCCACCACCACCTCCCCTCAAACGCCAGCAAGCCGGACACAGCCGCGGCCTCGTGGCAGGCGGCACGAGCTCTCCCCTCAGCCTCCCCTCCACGCTACCCTCTGACGTGCGAGAGGCACTCTAAGCCAGGGAACGGCCTGACACCTGCTAGCATCTTACGGAACTACGAGGGGAGCGTAGGACAGAGGTTTAGGGGGGAGGGCTGCTCCTCTGTATATGTTACTCTGTGGTATAAGGTAGTTGTTCGTAAGTTTAGGGATTGATGACCCCGTAGTTAAGTCCCATAAGCTATACGAACATTTGAAACATTATGAACGAAAGAAAAAATTTCCCCTTGTGCGGTTGTTGTTCCTTGTTGACATTGACTTTCTCCCTGGGACGAAGGGCTCTATTTCTTTGGTAGAATAGCCGTTCTTGTGGAAGGTGGATCGTAAATGCTAAAATCTCATCTTTTAAATAAGTAGGTTCACAAATTTTATGCGCCTTGTCAACCAAAGTTTTAACCACACCTCTTTTTTTGTTTGGAATGGTGGTTAGTCTTTATGCAGGTAACGATCAGTATGAGTGGCCTTCGTGTAGGCCTTGTGGCCCAACGTCCCGTCCACGTGCTTCATTACAGAAGTTTTAAATGAAGTTGACGCCGGCCGTGAGAGCTTACATTGTATGATCAATTAGCCGTGTGTTGATATTCATGTCGGGTTTCCAGCCGGATCGTCGAGTCATCTTGACACAATATTTCAGCGGACCAACTGGCCTCCATCTTCAGGTGCTGAGTCTCGTAGGAAACTGAAGTCTAGCCGTGCCCGGCGGCCTTATATACGCCGCGAACTACTAACTGCGCGTGCGCCAGAGAGTCGTGGCTGCGTCCTCTGCTGCAAGCAGCCGGTGCAGCGTCTCAGTGGAGAAAACTGGCAGGAACGGTGTATCGCATACATGCGCTAGTTGTCACAGGTGGAGAAAAGAGCACGCTGTTTTTTAAAAATTAGACAAAACTGGATTCCACATGTTGCTAAGAGGGAACCCCTTATCTCTATTTATTAAATCGTCCGCCAACCTAATCTCAATAGATTCCTTTAAAACGCATTCCCAGTAGCGAGACGCAGAAGCAAGTACACGTGTTTCATCATACTTCATTGTGTGTCCTTCGGTTAAACAATGCTCCGCCACTGCAGACCTGTCAGGCTGTAACAAACGTGTATGTCTGTGGTGCTCGGTGCATCGATCATTGACGGTGCGAATCGTTTGTCCTATATATGCTTTCCCACAGTGGCAAGGAATCTTATAAACACCAGGTTTTCTCAGCCCCAAATCGTCTTTAACTGAGCCAAGAAGAGCCCTAGTCTTGGCAGGTGGTCGAAACACACTTTTTATATTAAACTTTTTTAAAATCCTTCCAATTTTTGAAGACACATTTCCGACGTACGGAAGGAAGGCAACTGATGTTCATTGGTCCTCTTCTGGTTCTGGCGACGGTCCAATCTGCATGGCATGACGGATCTGTCTCTCTGTGTACCCGTTCTTGTTAAACACCAACTTCAGATGTTCTAGTTCCTGTGTTAAGGTATCTACATCCGATATGGCATAAGCTCTTCGAACTAAAGTTTTCAGGACGCCTGTGCGTTGGTTCGGTGGGTGGCAACTCATTGCATGTAGATATCGGTCTGTGTGCTAAGGTTTTCTGTACATTAATACATCCAAAAATGGAAGCTTCCCATCTCTCTCCATTTCTATCGTAAATTTGATGTTGGGGTGGAGGCAATTAAAATGATCCAGGAACCGATTAAGAGCATCCACTTATCTCCAGAAACAGGTAGGTTTCAGACGAGCTGTCCTCAGTGCCCTGTCTTCAAAGTCCTCCATAAATAAATTGGCGACTATGGGGGATAAAGGACTTCCCATAGCCACTCCGTCATTTTGCTCAAAGTACTGGTCATTAAATAAAAAATATGTAGAGGTCAGCACATGGCGACAAAGCTTAGTTATTTCTGCGTCCAGTTTGTCACCAATTAATTCCAAAGACTCTTCAAGAGGGACCCGTTTAATATAAAAAGTGTGTTTCGACCACCTGCCAAGTATACCTTGCCACTGTGGGAAAGCATATATAGGACAAACTATTCGCACCGTCAATGATCGATGCTACGAGCACCACAGACATAAACGTTTGTTACAACCTGACAGGTCTGCAGTAGCGGAGCATTGTTTAACCGAAGGACACAGAATGAAGTATGACGAAACACGTGTACTTGGTTCTGCGTCTCGCTCCTGGGAATGCGTTTTAAAGGAATCTATTGAGATTAGGTTGGCGGACGATTTAATAAATAGAGATAAGGGGTTCCCTCTTAGCAACATGTGGAATCCAGTTTTGTCTAATTTTTAAAAAGACAGCGTGCTCTTTTCTCCACCTGTGACAACTAGCGCATGTATGCGATACATCGTTCCTGTCAGTTTTCTCCACTGAGGACCTGCACCGGCTGCTTGCAGCAGAGGACGCAGCCACGACTCTCTGGTGCACGCGCCGTTAGTACTTCGCGGCGTATATAAGGCCGCCGGGCACGGCAAGACTTCAGTTTCCTACGAGACTCAGCACCTGAAGATGGCGGCCAGGTGGTCCGCTGAAATATTGTGTCAAGATGACTCGACGATCCGGCTGGAAACCCGACATGAATATCAACAATTTATACGCCGGCAAACTCTACGTAATCACAATTAGCCGTGTGTTGAATCGGCCGTCTGTGGAGGCGGCGTGATGGCTCGGTTGGCGCGTAGCCGGCGAGCCGGCATTGATGTAGGCTGTCGCCAGGGCACCCGGAAGCGCATAATTACGGCGTGGACCCGGCCCCGGCCTAATGAGCGGAGCGCCGTTGCGTGTGCTGCGCCGGCAGATCCACGCGAGGACCAGCTCTGCGCAGTCGCGCCGCGGCAGCCCGCGTGCTCGGATGAGCGCCGCCGATGGCAGGTAGGGCGCGTTATAACGCTAACGTCAAACATTCCTACATGGTTTTAATCAACAATTGCTGCGTGATACTGTGTGCTGTTGCAGCTGTTGTAAATACAGATTTTAACTGGCTTTTTAAGTCTCAGCTGGTCGTAGGTGCTATAATCACATGACAAGGACCGATAAAAATTTGTGCCGGCGCGGCAGTTCGAACCCTGCATCTCCTGCTTACTAGGCAATTGCGTCAAACCTCCACGCCATCCCAGGTACAGTGTGTTAGCTGTTAGATGGCAGAGCTCTCCCTAGCCCTGAATCGGCACAAGCCGGTAGACGTCGGGCGGCTTCGGCTTCATTTCGAAGCTGCAGCCAACGTTACTGACTTCAGACCGGTAACGCACTAGGCAGCAAGGCTGCGGCAGCCAAACCATTGAGTAGCCAGTTGGTAGCAGCCAGCGTTGGCAGCCAGCTGACGGACAGTTGTACGCAATCGGCCGAGCGACATAGACGTTGAAAGATGCGATAATCGTTTGGCATTCTGGCAAATAAATGGAGAATTTTTCATCGCCCAATGGATTTTTGGGAAGAATTTGCAACTGCCAAAATAAAAACATGCTGTGTTTTACACAGCTATGTGCGAGAAAGAGATGGCTACAAAATTGAAGACACACTGTATGTCCCTCAAGAACTGTAAGTTTCCCCAGGTCCTGCAACAACCGTTCATCAGCATCGAGATTTATTTCTCTTCGTCTTTGAATTTCATGAATAAATTTCTCTGTGTCGAAGGTCGTGACAACTTGGAAACAAGGTGTGGCTGCTTGGTCAAGTGCGCGGAGATAGCCGGCAGCCACACGCGTTCACTGCGAGGCTCGCTGTTAGCACTGGCTGCCCGCAGCCAGCTGGCTGCCACTGCCGTGCAGTCGGCCGCGTTTTGATGGCTGCCGCAGCCACCAATCCCTGGCTGCCCAGTGCCTGTAGCGGCCTGCCGGATACCACCATTGTTTCATTGGCTGCCGCAGCCTGGCTGCCTAGTGCGTTACCGGCCTGAAAGTGCTGTGGGAGGCAACAATATCAGTGTTCCGAGTGTTCCGTTTTGTGTAACACGTAACTTAAGTGAGTGATTTCTGTAGTATGTATCGTTAACAGCCATTCTCGTGAGTATGATGCTTTCTTTCACTTACGACCAACATTTAAAGCGATGTGCACTACCTGTAGTTTTGCGGAAGCATGCCGCGTAGTTTGTGGTGTCAGCACTGCAGGACGTAGGCGTGGCTTGTCTCCCCCGCTCGCCTCTCTCCCCGCCGCTGCCGTGGTATGAGTCGGGGCTTTCTTCCTCTGCTTCCCGCACCCCCCTCGCAACTCTGCCATCTAACAGCTTACACACTGTACACGGGAATTACACACCTGCAAGGCCGTTCGGGAGTGGCCACGTGGTCTGATGCATCATGGTACGGACTGGGCGGTCGCTCCCGCCGGAGGTTAGAGTCCACAGATGTTCAAATGTTTCTAAACCTATTGGACCAAATCGCTAGGGTCATCAGTCTCTAGACTTGCAAACTACTTGAACTCACTCGCAATAGAGATTGTGATTTGCACTATGTACTTTAACACCGTCATTTGCCTACATTGTTACTATGTGATGTTTGCATAACCGCGATTTTGTGTCTCGTTTCCGCCGCTTGTCCTGGGTGTCGGTGGCCGAGTAGAGAGAGATCGACACAGGGAATTAGGATGCATGCGTATGCGGGTACAGAGTCTGAGGTGACCAGCCAGTGGGACAGCAGAAACTAGAAACACTAAGCTAGATTAGAACAAGTTGTATATTTCGTAGAAATAGGATATACTTAACTTTTACAAAGTTCATGACTGCCATCTAAGTGTAGTGCTGAGACATAGGTTAACTACGTAGAGGCCTGCCTACTGATGAGACCCAAGTCTTAAATGGTGCCTATCTGATTCCCAAGTGACCGATGCAGTTCAGTGGTGGCCACGAGCGGAGTTGCAGCAGGGGCGCTCGTGGCTGACGTCGTAGGAGCGCCGCACTGTGCGTGCATGGCGGCGCGCGGCGAAAGTACGTGGCGCGCACTTCAGACTTGTGCGACACCACACGCGATAAATATTATTGTGTAGAATTTAGTCATATTTCAGACGTGAAAATGTTATGTCTAATTTAATCCAATTATCTCGCAGTTTTACACTGTTTCTGTCGGGAAAAAAATATTACGTGAGATTTCCCGAGGTCCCCTCTCCCCTACGTGAGATTTCCTGAGACCCCTCCCCCTACGTGAGATTTGGTAAGATTCGGGTGGACCACCTCCCCTAAAAGCCCTACGTAATTAATTATTGCCCCGCTTTCTCTCTCGTCGCGGGCGCGATTTTCTTTCAGTCAGCTTGCGACTTCCAACAGGAAGCTACAAACGGTGTTGATTATTTCGTCCAATAATTACCCGTATAATGGACAGTTGTTGCGATGAGTGGGACGCTGTGATGTTTTACTGGTCCTGGTATGCTACGGCGGATTAGCCGCGTGTACTGCAACGCCGTGTTGCGGCGCGTGCGGCCGTCCGCCGTCGGGGGTTCAATTCCGCCGGCCGCGGTGGCCGAGTTGACTAAGGCGCTCCAGTCACGGTCAGCACGGCCACTACGGTCGGGGGTTCGAATCCCCCCTCGGGCATGGATATTTGTGCCGTCCTTAGTTGTAGGTAGTTCATAAGTAGTTTTTAAGTTTAGGGACTGATGACCCCGTAGTTAAGTCCCATAAGCTTTACAAACATTTGAACATTTTGATCCACTCATCGAACTTTCCCGTGCACTGCAGTTCGCAAGAGATGAGCGTCGCTCGTGACGACTTCGAGGTCATTACTATACAGGAGCAAATCGACCCTTCGGCGGCCTCCCATATACTTACGTGGGGCCGCGGTGGAGTAGCCGAGCGGTCTAAGGCGCTTCACTGCGGAGCGCGCGGTTGCTCGCCGTCGGATGTTCGAGTCCTCTCTGGGACTTGTGTGTGTGTGTGTGTGTGTGTGTGTGTGTGTTGTCCTTAGGTTAGTTTACCTTTAAGTAGTTTGTAAACTACGGACTGACGACTACGCAGTTTAGTCCTATTAAGAAAAAAGAGAGAAAAAAAAAAAAAAAAAAAAAAAAAAAAAAAAAAAAAAAAAAAAAACCTTACTTGGGCTGTCGCATGGGGATGGAACCTCGTCCAGGACGAGTCGAAGCTGCGACGAGTACGAATCGACCCCTGTACGGACTGCCACACACACACACACACAGACACACACACACACACTCACACACACACATTCACACACACACACACACACACACACACACACACACACACATTCACACACACACACTTGCGTGCGGCACTACTCGAACCTCCGACGGGTATGGTTCCCCAGTCCGTAGCACGGCGCCTTAGACCACGCGGCCACGTTGTTAGTCCTGTCTCAGGCACAGACGTGTGTGTGTTGTCCTTAATGTAAGTTAAAGTAGTGCATTAGTCTAGGGACTGATAAAAATAGCAGTTTGGTCCAGTAGATTTAGAAAAATCTGAACGCCTGCAAGGTCTACCCAAGCACGTGACCCGTCTGATCCAAACTTCCATACGTCCTCTTACTTAGACCATTGTACTCCGTGGCTCGCAGCGGGCCCTGCTCTCCCGCCAGGAGTTCGATCCTCTTGAAACCGGCATGTGACCGAAAGAACACATGTCGCAATTCTCAGTTGTTATCCACCTTGGCAAGGTGGGCCTGCTGCGAGCCATGAAGTACAATGGTGGAAGTAGGAGGACGTGCGAGAGTTCTGGTCAGACGTGTATCGTGCTTGGGGTGTGTCAAGTCAACCTCGTGTGCCTGGGGTGGCGCAGGGGCTTAGCGCAACGGCCTAGTAAACAGGAGGCCCTGAGTTCGAATCCCGTGCGCGGGACCAATTTTAAGTGTCCATGTTGTATCTACGAGCAGCCGAGACTCAAACCCCAGTTAAAATCTATATTTGTAGGTTTTTTCTCTTCCTCAGTCATCAGTCTGCCGTCGGCTTTCATGCGGCCCGCCACGAAATCCTCTTTTGCGACAACGTCTTCTTTTCTTGTCGTCCCCTAGAGTATTTTTTTATCTTTTACAGATACCCCCCCCCCTGTTAGTCCCTGATGTCTCCACATATCTCCTGTCATCCTGCCCCTCCTTGTCAGTGTTTTCCATATGATCCTTCCTTCGTCGATCCTATGGAGAACTACCACTTTCGGTATCTCAACAGTCTACCAGAATTTCAGCATTCTTCGTATCCGCACATCTCATTCGCTTGCATTACCTTCTCTTCCATTTTTGCTGCTGATTCTGTTTCACTTGCATACAGAGAGTTCCAAATCTACATATGCAGTGATTTCTTCCTAACCTCAAGATCAATGTTTGATGCCAGTAGACTCCTCTTGCCTGTAAATACCATACTTTCCTCCTCCTCCTCCTCCTCCTCCTCCTCTTCTTCTTCTTCTTCTTCTTCTTCTTCTTCTTATAATTATAATTATAATTATTATTATTCAGCATTTTTGCCGCTTTCTGGGAGGGTCTGCTGTTTAGACCCATTGTCGCTACTTTTTACGGTCTTGTGCCTGGTTAGAGTCGAGAAGTCAGATCATGAGTTCTTCATGCAGAGTGTAAAAGCCATCGTAAAGCTAGTATCTCCTACTGACTATTTTGCACTTACTTTGAATCTAAAACCAGCCCTTGTTCGTGTTGTTTCGCTTGCTCTAAGCATTTGCCCGTCCAACATACGCGGATTTTACTCATCTTGTCTAGTACTCCGTATAGCCTAAGGAAATTGGCATTACTTGTGATATGGTCGTGCAGTGTTAATCAAGATGTTCATCTGAACATGTTTGTTGACATAATAGGGAGTTTTCGCTCTATTCTTTTGTTGAAGGCCAGTGCCACTGGACGATTACTGATGACTATACTTAAGCCTGTTGGGGGACTTTCCTGTCACAGAGTACACCAGCCGCGTAACACCATTTGAGCCAAGCGCTGCTCAGGCGATTGGAAATTTCTGCACTGATATTTCCATCAGTAGAATTAGTCAAGCCCCGGTATTTCAAAGTCAGGTTAACGCCATTGATACTGATAGTAGCAGGGTTCTTATATCCTCTCCTATTTTAGTCTGTTTTTTGTCTTCCTACCTATACCAATTGCGGGTAGCACTAATTATTAATTTCATTTACATCGCGATAAGCATTTTTATGTTAGATGTCTTCTTGTTTCCATTTATACTGTTTCTCTTTACTATTATCTTTGGTTTCGCCTTGGTCCGCTACTGCGTCATATCCTTTAAAAACTGTAACTGACGAAACCAACGTTTCCACCACGGTTTAAGGAGCCACTTGGGGTGTAGCCAGCAACAGATCATTGTAATGGTGGCGAAGCTGAGGGTTATTCAGTAACAGATTTCAGATTTATTTACGTACAGTATAACGCTGTATCATGTCCAGAAATCTTTCATACTGTCACCACACCACCCTGCGAAATTACAATTATACTGTATATCAACTCTTTCATTCTCGAAGAATTGGAAAACTTCGAATAATTGCGAGTAGGACTCACCCACCGACGGTTTCGCACAAACTTGATTATGCATATAGATGATTAATCTTTCCTGGGCATCGACGATATCGTGGATTTTTCTGTAGTAATATCGATTATGGGTACAAATGTCATATGCCTTGCTTTGGCTTTAAATAAGATAGGCAGTTTCCGTGTTCATCATTGTAACAAGACATTTACATACACTACTGGCCTTTACAATTGCTACACCAAGAAGAAATACAGATGATAAACGGGTATTCATTGGACAAATATATTATACTTGAACTGACACGTGATTGCATTTTCACGCAATTTGGGTGCATAGATTCTGAGAAACCAGTACCCAGAACAACCACCTCTGGCCGTAATAACGGCCTTGATACGCCTGGACATTGAGTCAAACACAGCTTGGATGGCGTGTAAAGGTAAAGATGCCCGTGCAGCTTCAACACGATACGACAGTTCAGCAAGAGTAGTGACTGGCGTATTGTGTGTTCACCGTGATGTCGCCAAACTCTGATGCGACCATCATGATGCTGTAAACAGAATCTGGATTCATCCGAAAAAACGCGTTTTGTCATTCGTGCACCCAGGTTCATTGTTGCGATCTTGTCTGTGATGCAGCGTCAAGGGTAACCGCAGCCATTGTCTCAGAGCTCATAGGCCATGCTGCTGCAAATTTCGTCGAACTGTAGGTGCAGATGGTTGTTGTCTTGCAAACGTCTCCGTCTCGTGACTCAGGGATCGAGACGTGGCTGCACGATCCGTTACAGCCATGCGGATAAGATGCCTGTCATCTCGACTGCTAGTGATACGGGACTGTTGGGATCCAGCACGGTGTTCCGTATTGCCCTCCTGAAGCCACCGATTCCACATTCTGCTAACAGTCACTCGATCGCGACCAACGTGATCAGCAATGTCGCGATACGAAAAACCGCAATCGCGATAGCCTGCAATCCGACCTTTATCTAAGTCTGAAACGTGATGGTACGCATTTCTCCTCCTTACACATCACAACAACGTTTCACGAGGGAACGCCGGTTAACTACTGTTTGTGTATGAGAAATCAGTTGGAAACTTCCCTCATGTCAGCACGTCGTAGGTGTCGCCAAGTTTGTGTGAATGCTCTGAAAAGCTAGTCATTTGCATATCATAGCATCTTCTTCCTGTCGGATAAATTTCGCGTCTGTAGCATGTCATCATCTCGGTGTAGCAATTTTAATGGCCAGGAGTGTAGATTCAGACTGTAGTTTTCATTTAGATTTAAATGTTATGTGAGAGTTTCGTACATCCTTGATCCAAGAATCCATAGCAGTGTATGTAACAGAACACACAAGAAGACAGTCTTTCATTAGTACAAAGTGAGTGATTTTTTTTAATCCTTTCGGCCACTTTGTTTATGTTTATTAAGCTAAAATCTTTGTCTGATATCCTAGTAGAACCAGTTTGTGGTAACTTTTTTCGTATGGTGGAAAATAAAAATTGGACTATCAGAATCCAAGTTATGGATCGTTAAATACAGAGGACACGGGGACTGAAAGATAGCATGTTTCATAAATTTCAGATTTTTTTTGATGTCTAGTTTTTATCTCTAATATTACTCTTAGACCAGTGTTTGAATGTATGGAGTGCGTAAATAAAATTATTTTAAAATATTTGTGAATAATTATGATAATAAACTCTTCATCATTTAATCGATTTGCAGCTTTTTTCTTCCGTGATTACAGTAGAAAACTTTTGGGTGTGACACTATTTTTACACCCGTACTAGCCGCGGTGGAGTATCCGAGCGGTCTAAAGCGTCTCGCTGCGGAGCGCGAGGTTGCTCGCCGTGGAGGTTCGAGTCCTCCCTGGGGCATGGGTGTGTGTGTTTGGCCTTAGGTTAGTTTACCTAGGTTTAAGTAGTTTGTAAGCTACGGACTGATGACCACGCAGTTTGGTCCGATAGATTTACAAACATTTGAACATCCAAACTAGTTTCGGCATCTCTGTGCTATCATAAGTGGGTTTTCCCCTGATATTATGTTATGCTTCTCGTTCTCTGCAGTAAGAGTACAGCATAAGCCGAAACTGTGTAGATTAATACATGCGTGGGTTTTTAATAAATTGTTTCTGTATTGATTTTGTAACCTGAATGTGATATGTGTACTTCGGAACATTGTTTACAAGAGACAACTACGAATTAATAAATCATTCTCATAGGACTCGCGTCCTTTGTACTAAGTCATTAGGGAAGGCTGTGAATGTAATTAGACTGGTTGGGGAACGACAGTGCAGTAAGAAGAAAATTAGGTACCTGGGAGCCGTGTTCATAAGTGGCAGTCTCCCACGAGGCCTTGGACAGCGGCGCTGATTGTGGCGGGTTACGTAAAGCCCGCGGCGGCATAGCAAGAGCACGCGGTGGGCCAACACCACCTAGAAGACAACTTGCCAGGCCTGGCGCACCTGGATATAGATAAGCATGGGCATCAGCCATTTTCGATCCTTCGCTTCGCGTGCGGGGTAGAATAGGGCAAGTCAGTACGATTGCGGGCTGTGCAACTTTGAATTCTTCTAATCGTTCAGAATATGGTTTTAGAGTTTATTCGTTTCTAGTGGATTCTGAATGCCGCAAAATTCAGTTAATAAACTGTCGTCGTGACAAATGGATGCTAAGAAGGTCTACAAAACAGATGTACTGTACAGATTTTACACAAAATATCTAAAGGACGACACTCACTATTGTGAAAGTTGTTACGAACTGACAGTTGCAACGACACTAGCGCTCCTTGTGGTGGGCAAGGCGGAGTACGAGTAATATTTGCTTATAATTAATTTTCTACGTAACTAACTAAAGAGTTTCTATAATTTTTACGTTCCAAGCATTAATAAAATACCGGGAAACATAAATAATCGGGAAATAAATGTAAAAAGAGCCGAATTTCGCTGATTTAGAGACATAAACAACAACTTATTCATGAAGAAGTACTTACGAATATGTGTATACTTGCAGCTAATTCCGCTAGACACGGTCCGCACGGCCACTACGGTCGGGGGTTCGAATCCTCCCCTCGGGCATGGATATTTGTGCCGTCCTTAGTTGTAAGTAGTTCATAAGTAGTTTGTAAGTTTAGGGACTGATGACCCCGTAGTTAAGTCCCATAGACTCTACAAACATTTCAACATTTTGAATTCCGCTAGACGTAAGTAGAATATAAACATAAGAGACACTAAATTCCTGTGCGGTCTGTTCTTACATGGAAGGCATTTTCTTTGACGTGTAACAAGTCGGTATGAAGTCTAATGATTCGTACATTTTTACACTTCCCTCGTCTTTCGTTTTAACGCATATATTTTCGAGTGTAATTACTTTCGCTTACAAAACGAATGTCTTGAAGATTTTTGCCATTTGTGATTCAGATGTAGTAACAATTGTGGATTGGTTTCTGCTTTGATGGGGAACGGATTTTTTGCTTTCGATGTTTGATTGTGATATTTGTAAGGATTTTCCTTCAGCTACAGCTGTCGTGACGTATTTCAGCCAAAGCCATTTTTTTGTTTTTACTAGAAAATGAAAATCTTCATTAAAAAGCAGTAAATTTCAACAAAATCTTAAACTGTCCTGTAACGTGCGGTTTCGTATCTTCCAATGTTTCTAAGGAAACCTAAAAAAGATAATTGTGGAGTTATTTTGTAGTTTTTGCCGATTTGTATGACACTAATTACCTTCCCTGTTGTAAAAATTATGTTAAAATCAATTTATACAACACGGCTTACACTCATTCGATGTCGTATTCAGAAGTGTACCTTGATAGCCTCTTGGAGCGCTGCAGTCGTGGCGTACAACAAAAATCATTGGGAGTGTCTTGACTGTATATGTTAGACTGCAAGGTTAGACTGTGGTAAACGTTTACTAAATAATATCTATGGCATATATACCAACCATTGGTCTCTATACTCTCTGGATGTTGAACTTCAGTTTCCCTAGCGTGCTAGCCATAGATATTCATATTTAGTTTCTTGCCAAATTCAAACATGGCTGCTAAGAAGCATTTAAAGAAAAAGAGAAAACAATATGTTTCGATTCCGTTCCCATATCAGCCTACAACATCGAATATTGAATTAAATTCCAAGTCAAGAGGTAAGCAAGCAATTCTTTGTCACGTAATAACTGATGGAAACTCGTTTGCCAAATTTAAACATGGCGGACAATGCGAAATCGTGTGCAAAACATTTGAATATGCAGGCACGCTGCAATTCAATGATCAGACACCAGAGTTATACATCCAGTTTGTATAGAGATCACTGATACCAACCCTGACATCCAAAGACGTAATAATGTAAACGTTATGCATCTGTGCCTCAACTGTCAAAATACGAAAGTATGTCAAATTTCAAGGTATTACTAAAAAAATCGTTAATACAATTATTCTGTAGGAACAGAGTTGACAGTTGTCTACCAGATGCTGTATGTATGTCACTAACACCTTGAAGTAAGTAATATTTTAATTTGTAATTATACCTTCTTATATTCCTTAAGACGTAAATAATAAGCAATGTATCAACATCTGCAGTCGCACTTGAAAATATGCTGAAACAAGCTTGTTGTGCAAATTCGTAAAACACAAGAAGGAAAAAAAATTATTGCAGCTACCTGGAATAATCTATATCTATAAATGAGAATGTCTGTTCGGTGTACGCTTATCACGTCTGAACGACAAGATACAGAGTCTTAAATATTTGTACAGTTAATAATTTATGCCTGAGGGAGGTTTTAGGCGCGGTTTTATAGCGATCTGATAGATATTTAGTAATTTGAAGAATATAACGCGAAATGCGGAACAATAATTACTCTTCGAAAATTATATTTACTGTTTGTAAACGGTTTTATTGGTTGCATTGTTGCTTGAGGGTTGATAATGATAAAAGGGTGGAGTGTATTGGGATGGAACGTTATCGGTGCATATAAAATTCTACGAGCGCGCGCGCGCGCGCGCGCGCGCGTGTGTGTGTGTGTGTGTGTTAATATTTCGCTCTGCAGCGAAAACTACAGAACGCAAACGAATGGTCTGTGTGTAATTGTTGTCCGAAGTCTCCCATTGTACACCATAGCAGTTCCATACCGATAGCTATAACGGGGTAGAAGATATGGTGGTTGAAATTCGTCAGATTATTATAAAAAAATCGGACTGACTCTATAGCAAGGAGGTTACATACAGCGAAACGTGATGCCACAGACCATATCTTTGGTCTATGCGTGCTAAAATGTCTTGAGCTCTTTCTCTGTAAGGATAAGCATACGAATAAGGACATTTAAGAATAAATAAATTACAAATATGTCGTTTACCAGAATGCCCTAAAATGAAATTAAAATGAATTTAGAAATTACTCTCACCACACGTGTTGAGATATTGCAACACACGGTATAAAGAATAATTTATATATTATTTATTGTCAATCATTCAGCACTCCACATAATTTTATTTTTTATTTGAATTTTGATTAAAAATATTTGTTTCTAAAGAAGGTAAAACCAGTCTCACAGCACACTACTGAAAGTTAGCTTATCTATCATAATCAACCAACACGCGAGCGGAGCCGCAGGTTTCGGCTAGTTTAATATAAAATATTGGAGTGTAATTCCTCAGTTGGTAAAAATAATGTAAATGAAGTTTTATATGAATCCAAAACGTTTGACATTCCAGAATGCTATAAAATAAAAATTCATTGGGCATTTCTTTTAGTTAGGTACTGTGGCCCTAAAAATCATTTTTAGTCCATCCACAAAGCGTTATGCTACAAAAAAGTGGACGCAATGTTTAGAAATTTGTAATTTGAAGAGCATATAACATTAAAAATAAGATTTGTTTGTTCTTAAACACCAGTATTGCAATGAGAAATTAAAATATGTCGCTCTTATAATTTTTTTTTTGCTGCATCCTAGTTTATCATGGTTAAATATTTCATCTAGTTCATTAAAAAAGTATTTTATACAAATTCTGAAAAATACTCAGTAAAAAAAGTAGCGACTGCAAACAGTGTGTCCCTGCATGTCAGCGCAGCTTTGGCAGTGCATCTGAGATCCCATAAAACTGAGCTGTCGAGTGCGAAAAAGTTGCTCTCAATACACACTCAGGTGGGCAATACCAGAAAACATATTTGACGATTTTGAAACCACATTAAAATAATTTATTAAGATGAGAGAAAATGTTAATTCATTTTTTAGATGTGTTTACAAATGAAGCAAGCGATGCTCCAAAGAGAGAGGAAAAAAAAATCCTCCGCCTTTGAGAAGCTCACCCTATCACCGCTTAGAACAAAAATGGCGGCTGAAGCTACTAGTACAGAAGTAGTTGATGCGCATGCCCGTCTATATCCAGGTGCCCTAGTCGCGAATACGTCACACCTAAAGGCCGCGAACTGAAGCTGACTTGCCGGCCGATACGAGGCGGTGGGCGTGCCACAGTGGCCAGCCAGTCAGCTGGCGGCCGCCGCATCTCGGTGTGACGTAGGTACGCCCAGTTGTGAGGCTTGTCTTCTTGGCGGTGTAGGTTTGACTGCAGATGATATCTGCCGGCGGCCCTAACAACAACAACAACAACGCGGAAGTAGCGCACTGGACTCGCATTCGGGAGGACGGCGGTACAAACCCACCTCCAGTCGTCCAGGTTTAGGTTTTCCGTGGTTTCCCAGGATGGCTCCAGGCAGATTCGGGGATGGTTTCTTTCGAAGCGCAACAACCACCTGCACCAAATCATCTTCCCCGTCCCTTCTACATTATTCAATATATAAGTTATCTGTGATTGGTATTATCACAACTGTCGTCATTCCACTATTATAGAGGATAATAATGAAAGGGCTGAAGTACAGTTTGTGTACGCGACTGGCGCTTGACTTGTAGCCGTTGGCAACGGCATGATGAATAACGGGAGGTGAAGGCAGCCAATTTGGGTCGTGTACGGGCGGCCACCTCGCAGAATTGTTGTTTTTATTTCATGACTTCAGATGTTCATTGTAAAGAACACATTAGAGAGAGTGAGAAAAACACATCCACTTTTTACCAGCACTTACAATCGGAAAATCATTCAGTAGGCACAATAGAAAATGCACTCGAAATTTTACTTATAATACAGAGGGGTGCTACAGAAGAATGTTGGAGATTAGGTGGGTAGATCACATAACTAATGAAGAGGTACTGAACAGAATTGGCGAGAAAAGGAGTTTTTGGCATACCCTAACTAAAAGAAGGGATCGCTTGGTAGGACACATTCTTGGACATCGAGGAATCGTAAATTTAGCATTGGAGGGAAGTGTGTGGGGTAAAAATCGCAGAGGGAGGCCAAGAGACGCGTATAGTAAGCAGATTCAAATAGATGTGGGTTGTCGTTCTTATGAGGAGATGAAAAGGCTTGCTCAGGATAGAGTAGGGTGGAGAGCGGCATCAAACCAGTCTCCGGACTGAAGACCATAACAACAACAATACAGAGGGTATATGAAATCAATATTCTGGATGAAACTGAAGTATGTACCCACGCAACTAGCTGTGCAAATAATTTATTAAACGATAAAATCGATTTTAAACATTAAAAATACATCGATAATTTTATTGATAATTTAACGTTTGACAAAGAATAATAATGATTAGACATCGTACTATAATGCTAAAGTCAACCAAAGACTAAATAAGGAAAACCATGTCAAATGTAAATGTATCATCTACAGTGTCCTAAAATTTCTAGAAAAATCTTTAACCAAATTCCCCATATAATAACATACATAGAAGTAATAAATTATGCCATATCTGTTAATTTCTATAAACATATAGCATTCTGCGTCATTGACAGATAACTGACTAAAATTAAGGCCTCTAAGTACTATACGTACTTAAACTGGAAAGAAGACGTAGATAATGTGGGAAAGGCGAACCAGAGACTGCGTTTTATTGGCAGAACCCTTAAAAGATGCAACGAATTACTAAAGAGACTACATACAGCACGCTTGTCCGTCCGATTTTGGAGTATTGCTGCCCAGTGTTGGGTCCTTATCAGGTGGGTTTGACATAAGACATCGAAAGAGTCCGAAGAAGGGCAGCTCGTTTCGTATTGTCACGATACAGGGGAGACAGCGTTACGGAAATGATACAGGATCTGGGATGGGAATCATTACAACAACGGCACTTATTACTGCGGCGTGGGCTACTTATGAAACTCCAATCGCCAACATTCTCCTCCGAATGCAAAAATATATTGTTGACTCCTACTTACATAGGTAGAAATGTTCATCAGAATAAAATACGAGAAATCAGAGCTCGAACGGAGAGATTCAGGTGTTCTTTCTTCCCGCGCGCTATTTGAGAATGGAATGGGAGATATATGTATAGTATAATAGTATAATGGTGGTTTGATTAACCCTCTGCCAGGCACTTAAATGTGATTTGCAGAATATCCCATGTAGATGTACTGCACTACGTAATTGAAATTCGTAAATTTTATTTATGTCAATTTATTTATCTAGTACTCGAATACATCCTGAGAACAGAAAATGTTTGCAGTAAGACACCTGGAGATGGCACTTAGGCCGAAAGAGATCTCGTGAATAAATAAATAAATAATAAATTACGGTGTTTTGGACCAATCTTTTACAATTATGTCAATCTACGACGTCTGTAACACTGTTGGCCCAAGATACAACAAATAAATTTCGAGATAAGTAGTTGGGCCGCCAATCCTATTGGGCACTGTCTGTTATTGACTGGTTGATTAAGGGAATTGATTGCAATCATAAAGTGATTATACAACAAAATGTGTGACAACAGAGGGTTGTCTCACATAACTTCTGCAAAACACTTTACCAGAAAAAGAAGAGAGATAATATTGATTTTAATATACAATACAATAAATAATTTAGAAATGCAACAAACCGGGTGGTTATTTGAACAATGAACTGAGAGGAAGCCAACTGTAACTAAGACTATGATTGCCTGCACCCAAGGTAATGATTACTAAATTGTATTACTCGGAAAAAAAATTGGTAAATCTTTCGTCAAACTATGCTTAAAATCAGAAAATTACTCAAAAGCAAAATTTGGATTTTCAAAACCATGGCAACATTGAGGTGCGGACCACCCAATAAAGAAAAAGGTACATTGCACCACAAAAATAAAATGAAAATTAATTTAAAAATGATTAATGGATTTAACTTTCTTTTTAGAATAGGTTTTCAGTTAATAAAAATGATATTTTTGAGTTACTTCAAAAAAATAACTTTACCGCCTAATGTTGTTGCACAGATTACTACTAAACTACACTTACCGTAACGAAAATTTCCAAACAAAATGAAGAAAGTAGCACTTGTTAATTTACTCAGTGGCTGACACTCACCTGCACTTTAAAATAAAACGGTGAGGTCCTATCTAGGTAAAAATGATTTTTGAAATTAGTTTTTAAACGAAAATTGAAAAGAATTGTTTACACAAGTCGCTGGGTAATGGTCCAAAGAATTTGATAACTGTTGGCTAAATAGAACTATGTTAAGAGTTGTATTTGCTGAAACGACACCTTGGTTGCTGACGACAATGATGCAGTAGCTCCATGTGAAATTTTAGAGCATCGTTGGATGAGTAGAGATTAATTGCGCGACAGAATGTTGATGTAAACGAAACTCTTCTACATCTGTCCACGCTAATTATGCTGTGTGTGTGTGTGTGTGTGTGTGTGTGTGTGTGTGTGTCCTTTTTCTACTAGACACGACGCTCGTGCGTCCAAACTGTTCAGAATCCAGCAATCAACAAGGACTGCCGCACTCTCTCTCGGCGTCCCAACACACAAGCTGAAGACGACGCTACATCACATAAATAACACTCTTTAACAAAGACAATATTTATACCTAAATTTTCGTAACATTCCTTATCGGCAATTACTTAGTAAAATTACATTATTTACATAAGTCATTTTACAAAAGGTAATACACATCCACATAAAACAGTTTCGGCTTTCAAAATAAAGTAGAATATTTACAACCCAGAATATTGAAATAATGGAAAGAGAGAGAGAAAAAATTACGTAGCACATCTGTATCTGCTACAAACGGACCACTGTCGAACACTGTATCTACTTTTGGCAGTAGAGTCTATGGTACGACGAAACACTCCACATGCAATTGAAACACTGCTTTGAGCAATACCAAACTCTGTTCTACAGCCGCCGTTGTAGTTTCTGGAGGATTCTCCCCCTTGTGAAGTAATCCAAATGGTTTCTCCCCTGTATCGTAACCGATGAAAATCACCATAGTGTACAACACTTCCTCGCTTACACACACATTGTCTTTCAACCGTTCGTTAAAGTATCTCGTGCTGTGGGACCAGCTTTATTTGATGCTACATCACGCTATTTAACTTCCATCTACCTCAGAGGTGGGCAATGAGCGAGCCGCGCTCTCGGAGCCGCCTGCCTGAGCGGGAGCAGAGCCGCGAGCAGCTGGCGTCCATCACATAGTTCCTGCTGGAAAGACTAGATGGCGTTATGCGCAGCCAACGCGCTAACGTACCGCAGAAATGCACCTAACTGAGTGCGTTATAAAATAACTTATAAAGATAATAGTGCAAACTCTTTACAGATTCCACTGCTAGGGGTATTTCCTGAAAAAATGCTATTATGTTCATAAGTAAGTAACTTATAAACACAATACTGGAAACTCTTCTCTAAAATGTCCAGCGCGAGCAGTCGAGCCGGCAAATATCTTATAAAGATAAGAGCGAACTACGTGCGCCAGCAAGCATGCAGACCTCTATCGGCAACTAGGATAACTACCGGCCGAGCGCGAACGCTGCTCTTTTTCCGGCCTGAGCCGGAGCGCTGCTCATTGAGACGATTTGTGCCCACCTCTGGTTATCTCTACACGCCCGAAAAACGTCTGGCAACACGCTCTCGCACTTCGTTTCCAACATTAGTTAATGTTTCACTGATCAGAGTGTAAACTATTTCATTAATGTTCTCATAACACTCCCTCCATTCGTGCATGCATGTCTGTTAGACATTTTCATTGTTTACATCGTTAAACGTGGACATTCCACATCGGCCTTGTGAAATACAGCTCACTCTATCTTCTTACCGGAGATTCAGAAGGTAGTTCAGTGTATTATGCGGCCGCCCAACCTGACGTCAGGGAAGCGTTAGATGAATTTTCCGCACTGTAACCTAAAACCAAAATAGGAGCATGTACTAGTGCCAGACAACGAATTCTAACACTAACCGTCACTGATGTACAACTTTGTAGTTCTTTACGCTCGCTAGGAGAATTGTAATATCAGGTCAGCGTTAGCGTTCATGCAGATATTCATTTACATGTAGGTGGTATGACGAAAAAAGAAAAATCACCAATTTCAAGACATGATTTTTAATTCGTCTTCAGACTACAACAGCCCAACGGAAAAAGTCCGCGAGCATCCCTTTTCGGGTCCGCGCTACATGTGCTCTTTATTCATATACAAAATAGCTCCCACTAAAATGTAATTAAACATACTTACAAATATTGCGTAAATCTAAAGTGAACATACATGCAAAATCTGCTTGTGATTAAGAATATCCTCTTGTATCCAGTTTAACATTTTTCGGAAGATGTGGCACATTAACACAAACGAGCTGCTATTTATTGAGTATCGATTATGTTATCACAAATTCAAGTACTTGAATATCGATCCTGTAAAATAGTTGAATATCGATCATGTAACATTATAGTATCCAAAGATAGAGGGTAAGATTCCCTGTTAAATCTAAGACTTTGAGTTGCACCGTTCTTCGGAATCCACGTTACACTGCAGGTAATCCGTTAACTTGTTGCCTAAGTCAGCTCAGAGTTCGAAGGAAGGCACACCACATACAACCTGGACCATGCCTAGTAAAGCATTATGGTGGTCAAACCAATTTCATCTTCTTGGCTACTTTACCTTTTTACCGAAAAACTAGTTACTGTGTTAAAAATTCCTTATGAAGTAAACGGAGAAAAATCTTAAGACGTAAGTGCAGCGTCAAAGATATCGTTAAAACCGTTACTGTTTACCATGTATGTAAATGATATAATGAATAAAGTCCATGACACTGTTCGCTTAGTATACTTTTATATACAGGTGTTACAAAATTGTAAAGACACATCAGGATTTGATCGGTGTTTTGTTGTGGGTATTGGAAACTGTCCGAAGACATCAACAAACGTATTGTTCACAAAATAGGCTTAGGCATCCACTGTTATTCCATTATACAGGCGCAAATCTTCGGAAAAACTGACGTAAAATGACTGGTAGTAAGTGTGCGAAACGAGCTGAAGGGGCATTCACCGCTGCACGTTTGACTGGCAAACACCTGCCAACTCTGGTATGAAAGGAGACACCTCCACCTCCACGACGCCCTCGCCTTTTGAAGAGACTGGCGCCAGACAGTGGGGGCTCTGGCGGCTTTGCAAGTACTAGACGCTCTCTTTTGCAGGCTAAGCTCCTCGTGCTTTAGAGTCTCTTGAGGGTCGTTACGGGACCGTCAACGTGGCTCCCGTAATACCTGACTGCCGGCCGCGGTGGCCGAGCGCTCTGCGGCGCGCCAGTCAGTCGGCACGGCCACTACGATCGGGGTTTCGAATCCGCCCTCGGGCATGGATATTTGTGCCGTCCCTAGTATTAGCTAGTTCATAAGTACTTTGTAAGTTTAGGGACTGATGACCCCGTAGTTAAGTCCCATAAGCCCTACAAACATTTGAACATTTGAATGCCTGACTATCGTACTACAGATTTGGATAATTTAAACCGGTGGCGATGAATAAGACGGCGTGATCTTTTAACAGGCTGGCGTTAATGGCACGTTGTTAAGCTCCCCATCACTAAAAGCAAAGCTGTACACAAAATGTTTGTATAGCTTATGGGACTTAACTACGGGGTTATCAGTACCTAAACATACAAACCACTTATGAACTAGCTAAGACTAAGGACGACACAAATATTCATGCCCGACGGGGGATTCGAACCCCCGACCGTAGTGGCCGTGCAGACCGTGACTGGAGCGCCTCAGTCCCCTCGGCCACCGCGGCCGACCAAGCTATACACGAATCTGCTTCTGAATATGACACAGTTACTACGCAAGGACGGTGATATTGTCCTTGAATGTGGACGTGCTATAATAGGGTAACTAAGGTATATTGGTCGAGGCAAATAAATTATAAAACATACTTGGCGGATTATTAGACGCTTTTCAGTTGTAAAAGTAACTTCTAGCGTACCCCACTAACAACCGCTTTAACACAAGCCGCCCGCTTTAAAGATGTATATACAGTTCGTATGACAGTAGCTAGAACTGACACAGGCGGAAGTGTACTAGGGAAGAGGGATGGCAAATTGTGCAAACTGTGTTGAGAAACGTTCTCGAATCGGCCCAATCCCGCCTAATGGGAGTGTTACACGAAGACTACTGTTCATAGTTGATATTCTGCTCTGCAAAACTTAGGATGAGATTAACTAACGCAACAGACATCTGGACGTTCCATAGCGTGAGTTCAGTTGGCAGTAACGCCGAATAGATGGCCCTGCAATAAGAGTCAGTTGAACGGGCGGGAAAAGACGTCAAGCAGTTACGATGTATTGTGGTTGTTCCACGTTATAATCTGATCCGGCGAAGCCATTTGCGTAACTTCAAACGGGGAAGAATCGTCCAGAAACTAGGACGACGGCGACTGTAGACGAGTTACGTCGTATTGCTCACATCATGGTTCCCTGTGCATGAGGGCTATAGGTAACTTCAACCCTACACTACGATTCGAAAGCCACTTCACTGTGTGTGTGTGTGTGTGTGTGAGAGAGAGAGAGAGAGAGAGAGAGAGAGAGAGAGAGAGAGAGAGAGAGAGAGAGAGAGAGAGACCGACCCTCTTGAGTTAGTCTCATATGGTTCGCGGGAAAACAGTCTGACGAATGCTCTCGGACCTTTGACAGTAGGCCATACCGTGATACAGAACGCCTCTCTTACAGCGTCTGCCACTGAGTTGGCCAGACACCTCCGATATGAACCTGAATCGAAGCCTGCTGCTCTCCTCTATCAGCCAAATCTGATACGGATCTTACACTGATGAGAGGAATATTCAAATATTGATCATAGTGTTTTGCTGTAACCCCCTACTTTTGTTGATGGATTACACTTCCAATGAACCTGTCTAGCATATGCCTCAGACTTGATTAATTTTATGTGATCGTTTCTAATGCCCACTAACAGATGCTTTATGGAAATAACTGCTTCCAGTAATTTTGTGCTCTTGCGTAGATATGAGGCTCGTTCTTTATTTGCAATAAGTTACATTTGTTTATATTGCGTGTTACTTGGTACTGCCTCCAGCGAGGGCGGATACGCTGAAACCCTCCTGAATATCGCTACAGTTTTCCCGACTTAGGCTTCTAGATGTACTACGGTATCATCCGCAAAAAGCCTCATTGGCCGCTGTCATGAAGGCTTGGTATGGGAAATAGATATGATTAAAAGAACAGCAGTTTGTTTAGTTACAGGTTCATTTAGTAAGCACCGAAATATCACGGGGCTGCTAATAAGCTACAATAAAGGCGATCTTTGGCATGGTTTGGCATTCGAATTCCGATAGCGTGCGTTTTTGGAAGATGCAGATCATATGGACCGTGTTATGCATCACGAGGCCAAGCGCCGTTACTTTATATTTCTGATGTGAGCGCAATTAGTGCTGTTTAGTACTTATTTACAGTGAGATTTCACTACTAAGTGAAAGATCACTAACCCTTATTTGGTACAAAAAGTTGAGAAACATTGATAAATGAATATAGTTTAAGAACACGTAAAATTTAGGTTCCATTATGTCAGTTATGACATATGGCGCTTGGACTAGTGATGCATAACACCGTCCATATAATACTTTCCCATGCGTATGTATTACGAATAAGTCATTTGAAATTCAGAAAGATTAGAAATCTTACAAAAGATTACCAAAATAATCCTGGTGGGGCACCACTCGTGATTGGAAGGCTTGGAAAGTTCACTTATTTCATTCTCGTTGTGAAAGGGTGTTAGTTTCTTAAAATATGAAGTCATTTTTATGAAGCACTCTCTTTGAAAATTACACAGTGTGTATTATAACTCCCCGATTATTATGGAAGCGATCTCTTTTCTTGTCTTTGGGTGCTTAATAATGCTGGTCTTCTTGATGATTTTGGCAAAGTGTGCTGACGAAAAAGTTGTGCTCATTTTCCTTCTTGAAGTCATTTTTGAAGTAATCGATATTTTTTCTACTTAAAAGTGGCCACAAACGTTATAACACAACACTGAATTGTTAGTAAATGTTTACTAAATGTAAATGTTTTACGGTATACATTTAAAAATGTACAATATATCTGACCAGAAACTCCATAAATCGAAATTACTGCAATTAAACACACATATAGTTCATAAGATTGATACTTACGTGAATACACAGTTACGAAGTTACGTTTCTTCAATCACGCATTGTTCCCTGAGGTACCACGAGTGGCAGGGACGATGCATAGTCGATACTTGATCACTCTTCGGTTATTCCTTAGCATCTATGCCGTTACTATCTCAGTTGTGGCTGTAATCTTCTAAGGAATCTGTTCAGATGTTGTCACGTTGGTACGGTATACCCTGTCGTTAACAGCTGCGCGTGAATGTCCGTGCGTTATGGAGCGTCATGTTGCGGTGCGCGCGCGGTCGCTTCCGCCGGAGGTTCGAGTCCTCCCTCGGGTATGAGTGTTTCTGTTGTCCTTAGCATAAGTTAAAAAAATGTTCAAATGTTTGTAGAACTTATGGGACTTAACTACGGGGTTATCAGTCCCTAAGCTTACAAACTACTTATGAACTAGCTAAGACTAAGGACGCCACAAATATCCATGCCCGAGGGGGGATTCGAATCCCCGACCGTAGTGGCCTTGCGAACCGTGAATGGAGCGCCTCAGTCCCCTCGGCCACCGCGGCCGGCCATAAGTTAAAGTAGCTTGTAAGTCTAGGGACCGATGACCACAGTAGGTCTGCAAACATTTGAACATTTGAATCTTTTAACATATAGCTAGAAGAAGAAATTCAGGGGAGAAATATTTGGCGATCGTGATGGCTATAGGACTGAACACAAATTCCAATCCATCTTTGTGAGAATTCGTCACTCTTTTTTATGAAATACCACATGTCAGTGTGTAGGTCCTCTATCCTACTGGAAGACCTATTTTCTGTTTCTCCTTCTGGAACATAGGGCCTTGACGGTATTCCTCCACACAGTAATGTTCCTGGCCATCGTCTTAACTTCACTCCAGGTATTGTCAACCTCGATCTTTGTCCTCCAGGTCGTCTTTGGTCGACCTCGCTTTCTGGTGCCTTGAGGGTTCCAGTCTAGCGCCACCCTCTCGACAGCTCCATCCGGCATCCTTACAGTGACCGAATCAGCGCCACTTCCTCTACTTGAGCTGGATATCAATCGGCTGCTAACTGGTCATGGTCCAAAGATCTTAATTTGAGATTACATCCGACTACCTCACAGTTGTTATCCGACGCAGACATCTATTTATGAATATCTGCAGCAGTTTGTTTTCTAACTTTCCACGTCTCACAGCCGTATAAAAGAATCGATTTAACATTGCCGTTGAAGAGGCAGAGCTTAGTTTTCCTGGAGATTTTTCAACACGGGGTAAAACTGGACAAATGCACCGTTTGCCTTCCAGACACGGCCTTGAACGTCTTCCTGTGTTCATTCATCCGTTGTAACT
Organism: Locusta migratoria; assembly: GCA_026315105.1. Lineage (NCBI taxonomy): Eukaryota > Metazoa > Arthropoda > Insecta > Orthoptera > Acrididae > Locusta > Locusta migratoria. Next base: position 299,195,717 of record CM048746.1, read on the forward strand.
ATACTTCCAAGGTAGAGAAAGAACTCAACTATCTCAATTTCTTTCCCATTTACAGTCAGGCTGGTCACATCAGAATTTATCTTCATCTCTTTGCTCTTGTTTGTGTTGAAACCTGCGCGTTCCTCTTCCTTCTGCAGTCTGTTTAGTTTGTCTTTTACATCCCGGTACCGCTGTGCCATAAGGAAAATATCGTCTGCAGAATAAAGATGTTTGGTTCTCTCTCTCTCTCTCTCTCTCTCTCTCTCTCTCTCTCTCTCTCGTCCCCGTGGCATTCTACTGGAAGAGCGGTTGTAGTTGTTGCCGTCTTATGTGAAGAAAGACCAAATATGGAGGAGTCTGGTGATGTAATTCAGTAGTTAACTTTTCAGACATGGTGCCCCTCGGATACTGTTTTAGTGCTTTGAAGACTACGCCATTTCTTGCATCGTCTCTAGTCACCGCACGTCGGTATACTAGTGGAATATTTGTCCTGGTATCCTCCTGAACGGTGGGTCGCTTCAGAGGTCCTAGTGACGTAAGAGCAGCAAGCACGCACGCTCTGGTTATATCGGAGAGGCCATCTCGTTGGCCAATGGCAATTAAGCTGTTGGCTATCCGGGCTGGCCGCTCTTATGCAAACCTCTGGAGTGCTGTAGCCGAAGGCAACCTACAGTCTGCGATTGGCGATAACCTTCCTTTGTCGATGCTGCTGGTGGTTAAACCTGTAGCATTACGAAGGATACAAAACAGAGGAACTGTAATACAGTATTGTATGGAAAATAAATAAATTACTAGTAATTTAAGGGTAGATGAGGTGCTATAATTAACATGCAGCAACAATAACAAGTCTGAGCATAGATACCAGTTGCTGATACATCATTCAGTGCTGTTGCAGTTCGTTGTTCAATCGTAATTGCTGGTTAATGGTAGAGTACGTCTCTCTTTTTATCCCCTGGCCAGTTTGCGATGGATGAGTCATCTGAAGTAGGGTTGCTGATAAAATAACCATATTATTCTTGAGAAATAATGATAATTATACTAGTATTGCATGTGGTCGAAAATCGACCAATTGTGTTTACATTGGTCACTGGGGGTAAAATTTTACGTATCATGTCGGCGGCCTCGCGTGATTATGTTGGCAACATCAAAAACACGATAGAAAATCTTTGCCCATTTGTTCGAACCACGTAGAATGACTCGATTAGTGTATCGTACAGACATGCTGTTCCTGCTTTATGGTTGACAGGTTCTTGTATGTACCCTCGTCCGCTCAGTAAAAATAATTGCCCTCGTAAAGCGAAGGTTCCATGAGAAAACATCAGCGTTGTCAAGCGATTGGCTAAAATGAAGACTCACAGGATTCTCAATATTCAGCATCTGTTGCCAACATTACCATAGGAGGCCGCTGGGATATTTGGTAAAACTTAACCGGCACTGGGAGGTATGAAACGGTATCTTTTACGTGTTAAGGAAAATGCCTGAGACAATAACAACAAATAAGAACGGAAGTATCTACTTCTCATGCCATTTTCGAATTATATAAACTTTCATTAGCCTAATATTTGAAATGGTACTACAATTTCGGTGTTCGTATATTTATACAACGCCAAGAAATAATGTTATTTCAATACTGCGAGATTCAGAATTCCAGAGCCGACAACATGTAGACTTCGTAGTTTCACCCGAGCACCGCTAGATGCCTCTCCCGGCTCATCATCCTTTATATCGGCATTCATATGAAAACGTCCGTTTCCTTTAACCTCTCTTATCACTGCGAAAATGAAGCATTTGAACGGCACAAGAAAGTGAGTTGGGAGCACTCCATGTTTCGATATTCACTTACTTTAATACAGCAGATGCGCTGCATTACAGCGTCTTTGGTCGAGGCGAATAGCCAATCAGTGAGCTGATTGTTGGAGAATGTAGATAGGAAAATTTCTACTTCCTTTTACCACTTTTAATGGCTAAATGCACACATAATATTTATATTCGTGAAATCTACGACAAACGATCTTTCGAATTATGTAACTTTCATTGGCCTTCTAGTACGAATAAATTAGTAACCTGTACCACAATTTTCGTGTTAGCGTATTTATATAATGATATTGCTTTTAATGATACATGGATTTATCGATATTAAAATGTCAATATCGAGTTATATTTCGTCGTGGAATTCATAATAAGGTTCTCGCATTGGTTTGATCTATATTTCTAAATTCTGTAAAAAATTTCCAGTCTTGAGAACTTTGTGTCCGTTTAAATTCTGCGTTCTGTTTTCTTTGCTTTTTACAAGAATGGTCTAACCTATTTTGTGTACCACTGCGGGTCAGAACCCTGTTTATGTTAATTTGTTTGGTACAAATCTTTCAGTTGTTGCGATATTATTTCTTTGAAAGAAAGCCACATCTGATTTAAACTAACATTGTTAGTTTCGAAAGTCTGGGGATTCTCTCAGAAAAGCATTAATGTAATTTTATGTGCTTTTTTGAATATATTTTTGTTTACTTTTGGTAGATTTTGGAAATCCGATATTCATTTTCGCTGCAACAACTTTGTGTTGAATAATCCCTGTGTCTATTTTTATACTCTTTATTAGCTCCGGATTATTTGTTGCTAAGAGGTCAAGTACATTTTCACAACCATTTACTATTCTAGTAGGTTCATAAACTAATTGCTCGAAATAATGTTCAGAGAATGCGTTCAGTACGATTTCGAACAATGTTTATGCTTTCCTGTTGACTAAGTTCGTGTTGACGTGTTTGTTGGATATATATGGGTATCCTATTTCTGCAACTAAACACGAGCAGAAGAGCATAACAGATTTCAAATCTAACAACTGTATCTTATTTCAATGAATCTTCGTTTAATTGGTAAAAAAATCTAATTTCAGTCACAGTGGTGTGGTTCTGACAATGAGTGTTACAAACAACATAAATTAACTCTCCACAAACTGAACACAAGATAGTTACGATCATTTGTAGCCGCGGTGGAGTAGCCGAGCGGCCTAAAGCGGCTCGCTGCGGAGCGCGCGGTTGCTCGCCGTCGGAGGTTAGAGTCCTCCCAGGTGTGTGTGTGTGTGTGTGTGTGTGTGTGTGTTGTGTGTGTGTGTGTGTGTGTGTGTGTGTTGTCCTTAGATTAGTTTACCTTAGTTTAAGTAGTTTGTGTGGTCATCAGTCCGTAGCTTACAGTTTGGTCCGATAGATTTACAAACATTTGAACATTTTTTGATCATTTGTACATAACTGCCAACGGCGACACTAATCTTGTGATAGAGCGGCTGGCGCAGGCTGCAAATTAATTTTCACTGCAAATTTCTACTTTTAATTATACTGCAGGCACTATCAGTCCTTGGATTTAATAATATATTTACGTGATCAGATAGAATTGATGAAGACGTAAAGTGCGTTTTATTTATATCATCATAGACCGATTATGCCTTTCAGCGTTTGGCCTTGTGCATAATCTCCCTAATAAAATTCCATCGTGATTCCCTATTCAGTGCTATTCAGATGCCTCGTCTGATGTTAAGCCTTTTCTTCAGATTCATTCTTGGCCGAATCTAAGTACTTTCTCCTTGGTCTACCTCGATCCTTCTACTGACGAACCGATGAGCCTCAGAAATGCTGTGTCTGCTTAAGAGAGACTTAGCGTAACGCTACGATTTTTTGCGAAGGGATAAAGATACTGTATAGTATAGCACTTGAATACAGCAGTGAGCCACGCAGATGTGGCCGCGTAGTTTAAGGCCTCATGATGTGGACTTAGCGGTTGCTCCCGCAGAATGTTCGAGTCCTCCATTGGGCATGGTGTGTGTGTGTGTGTGTGTGTGTGTGTGTGTGTGTGTGTGTTGTTTTTAGTGTAAGTTAAAGTAGTTTGTAAGTCTAGGGGCTGACGACCATAGCGGTTTGGTCCAATAGGTTTACAAACACTTGATATTTTCTGCAGCAGTTCACACTGACGACAATACCATCACAAATGTGCGAATCTATTCATGAAGCACTATAGCAGGAATATCGGAATAGATGTTTAGTATACTATATTGTAACTAGAAACTTGGAAAGTTGTGTTCCATCAACTACGAAATTCAGATCTGTCAAACAGATCAAGCACTTGATAACTTCCGACATCAGGGCTGTAAAAATTGTCCAAGAATATTGGAGAGCTATAAAAACTTGATTATTTTACATTGTCGTCTTCCTTCTCATCTTTGCCAAAATCAAATGTTTGTTAAGCATATGGGACTTAACTGCGGGGTCATCAGTCCCTGAACTTAGAAATGTTCAAATGTTTGTATAGCTTATGGGACTTGACTACGGGGTCATCAGTACCTAAACTTACAAACTAGTTATGAACTAGCTTATACTAAAGACGGCAGAAACATCCATGCCCGAGGGGTGATTCTAACCCGGACGGGGCGGGGAACGGCCTCGCGCATCGGAGCATAGCGTCTCAATGCTCTCGGCCACTCCGCCGCGGCCATCTATGGCAGCTTGTTGGACTGCAGCGTGTGTGATTTCAGAGGAGTAATCCATCTGCCCAGCAACACACGATTTTATTGTAACTTACTCCGAAAGTTGCTAATTATATAGCGACTTGGATGCTTTTGTAGCAAAAGTTGTTTAGTCCAACTCCATTTGATACCGATTCTCTGGTGTTTCTTCCCCTGCTACGATCTTGTAAGGTGTGTGATATCGGTAGCACTGGAATGGAAGCTGAAGGATTGTTGCGTGCCGGCCTCGGTGGCCGAGGGGACTGCGGCGCGCCAGTCACTGTCTGCACGGCCCCTATGGTCGGGGGTTCGAATCCCCTCTAGGGCATGGATATTTGTGCCGTCCTTAGTGTTAGCTAGCTCATAAGTAGTTTGTAAGTTTAGGGACTGATGACCCCGTAGTTAAGTCCCATAAGCTCTACAAACATTTGAACATTTGATGGTTGAGTACTGGAACGTCCGAAATGTGGGTGTTGTGAGAGGCACAGTTGCGACTTGGGCTGGTGCCCCAGTAGACGAAGTTGGAGGCATCGATCGCGGGCTGACAGCAGACGCCCTCGGTTATTTCTGTGCGTGGGCGGCCTCCATAGGCGCCACTCCCTCATACATGTGGGTCTAGCCGGGTGGCGCCGCGCTGCTCACCATCCCACACTTCCGCCTCGTATGGTACATCCCCTAGCTGTTTCGGTGGGTGCGGATTTTATCTGCTCTGCACATCTTCCTGACTGGTTTTCGCCGAGCCTTTGTAATTAACTTCAATATTACATATAAGCTTAAACCCGCGGCTCCGCTCGCGTGTTGGCTGATTATATTCCCTTATTCGTATGCTTATCCTTACAGAGAAAGAGCTGAAGACATTGTAGCACGCATAGACCAAAGATATGGTCTGTGGCATCACGTTTTTCTGTATGTAACCTCCTTGCTAGAGAGTCGCAAACGTCATCGCTGGACTTTAGTTCGAACTTTTTATAATATGACGACTTTCAACCACCATATCTTCCACCCCCATATAGCTATCGGAATGGAACTTCTATGGTGTACAACAGGAGACTTCGAACAACAATTACACACAGAGTATTCGTTTGCGTTCTGTAGTTTTCGCTGCAGAGCGAAATATGAACACACACACACACACACACACACACACACACAAGCGCGCGCGCGCGTAGAATTTTATATACACCGATAACTTTCCATTCCAATATACTCCACCATTTTATCATTATCAACCGTCAAGCAACAATGCAACAAATAATAGCATATTCAAAGAGTAATTATTGTTCCGCATTATATTCTTCAAATTACTAAATATCTACCAGATCGCTATAAAACCGTGCCTAACACCTTCCTCAGGTATAAATTAGTAACTGTACAAACATTTCTCTGCGTCTTGCCGTTCGGATGTGATACGCCTACACCGAACAGACCTTCACATTAATATATATAGATAAATAGCTATCCGATCGCCATAAAACCATGCCTAAAGCCTTCCCCGGGTAGACATTAGTAACTGTACAAAATTTTAGCTCTTTATGACTTGTGGTTCAGACGTGATAAACATACACCCAACAGATATTCACATTTATAGATATAGATGTACGATGCTAGTAAGTCATTCACTGCTACGGCCTTCCACAATCAAGGCTCACCGAAGCTTCATAGAATTGTGATGCTCACTTTAATGAGAGTCTTATTTACAGTGAAAAAACTCTTCACGTGATACCTTGCCGAACATAAAAAATACTGCGGAGCAAACAAAATTTGAAATCATGCATTATTTTTCTTTCAAACAGAAAATATTTCGCTTCTCAGGCGATCCACTATACCTGTTTTCTGAAAATGGAACTTCACCCAGGTGTATAGTTTTCGTTCAGTTAATGATTGCTACTGTTATATTTCCGGTGGAAGATTGCAAGTAAATATTAGCTGTTGAGGTTTTATATACTTCAATCCTGGGTATTTTATGGGTGTAGTTTGATATTTTATATTGTTCTTGTCCGGCAACTGAAATTCCAATCTGTTAATGTCAATACACGTATCTTGTTTTAATGGGCCGTGCAGTCTCATTTATGACCTTATGTGAAGGTACACACCTACGAGCACTATTGAAGTAACTTTCGAGCACTTCTTTAAACTTTCGTCATATACATATCAGTAATGAAAAATTATATACATAAGTACAACGCTTCTGCAGTTGATCATAGACGGCAAACGACTAGACTATTCGACTATCTCCTGAACAAAAGAACTGTATGTTACTATTTTGTTTCAGTGACATTCTTAAAGATGCAGTTACTCTGTCTGAATGTCGCTATCTTTTTATTATGTGTTTGAGAATAATTATAGAAATGGAACATATTAAATTTAGAAAAATAAATATGTTTTTAGACTTATAGATTGAAAAGAAAATTATCCCGCTCCCTTTCACATTCATCTATCCTATCCCTTGTATCGTCACACAATCTGAGCTTGAAGTCCGTCTCTAATGACCACGCTGTCGACGGGACGTGAAACCCTAAGCTACCTTCCTTAATCCGCGAGGACTCGCGCGTAAACATTTCACTCACATTAATTTTAAAACAATCGGCATTTTACCGATTTTAAATAGTCTAATAAGTATGTTTTCTTATAAAGGCAACTAGAAATACTTATTTAGACATATTAAGTACATTTCAAACTGTTCTTTGACTGTCAGGAAAATGCTATACACGCGATCGATCGCGTATCTTTTAAAGGCGCGAGTTCTCGCGGGTTAATCGCGCAGGCACTAAGCCACACTATGGACTTCATATTTTAACCAATTAAACTTCCCATGTTTCGTTAAAATGGAACAGTGGTATAGAAATACGATAAATTGTAACCTTATCGATATTGAGATAAATACTTCAGTAAATACCACTGCTGGCCGTGAACATTCGGCTTGGAATAAGATTTATCGGTGTGCCACCTTGTACTTCTTTTGGGAAAAGCCCACTTAGCGCAGACCTCATTTAGGGAGCTTACCTCATCAAGCAGTGTTTTGTTTTGTTTCCGAAGCACAATGGCTCCTTGTCGAGTCATTCCGTGCCCGCCTGTTGTGAAATGCTTTTTGTACCGCGCGGCCGCGTTCGCCGCGAGTGGTATACGCTGGATCTGGAAGTTGGTATTGGTTTGTTGGCGCGTATCGTGCGCAGTCAGAAATAATGTAGGAATGTGTGTCTCTTTCATTACGCGAAGTAAGCTCCAACTATCACACACACACACACACACACACACACACACAGAGAGAGAGAGAGAGAGAGAGAGAGAGAGAGAGAGAGAGAGAGAGAGAGAGAGAGAGAGAGAGATACGTGTCACTGAATAGAGCGAAGAAGAAGAAAAGCAACAACGCCGCACCTTGATGTCGGCATGCTATTCGTCATCCTTGGTCGAGACGAAAGTTTATCTGTCAAAATCAGATTGCGTAAACTACGAAAAACAAATGTAGGGAAAGGCAGGGCCGATAGTAGGCAGCACGATATGGCAGTTAAGCCCGTGATCTACGTTGTGTGGGTAGCGTCCTTGACTCCTCCCTCATCTTAAACGCCCTTGGTCTCGTGACTAAGTTTTGTTGTATACACTTTTGTCCTGAAGTGGGATGAGGAAATTCGCACGCCATCCGCGAATTCCGCCCCCCTTTTTTGTCCACCCTTTATAGCGGTGAGAGAAATGAGAGCGCTGAGAGTGGAATCGTCTTGTCGGTCGCCGCCCATGACAGGTGGAACCTCTTGGACAAGGACGGCGGCCTGTGCTTCAGTGCCTCGCAGCGGCAGCCTTTGCACCTTCCGCGGATTGATTTCCAGGAGGCCTGCCGCCGCCGATATCGGACTGCCACCAGTTCTGAGAACTGAACTTTCCTCGCTGCCCGTTCTCAGCGGCATACATTACACGTAGATTTTTCAGACAGTAGTTCTTCGTACGGACGCCGTAAAATGCTCAGAGGTGTGTGTGTGTGTGTGTGTGTGTGTGTGTGTGTGTGTGTGTGTGTTTTGCTATTAACGTGGGATGAATACTAGATGTCTCCCCTTGCGAAGGAACTGAGGGAAATTAACCTCGCCTTATGCCTTTAGTGACTTTCTCGTCTCGCGCTCACATCTACATCGGACATCTACATCTACATGGGATACTCTGCAAATCACATTTACGTGCCTGGCAGAGGGTTCATCGAACCACCATTATACCATTTATCTCCCATTCCATTCTCGTATAGCGCGTGGGAAGAACGAACACCTGAATCTCTCTGTTCGAGCTTTGATTTCTCGTATTTTATTCTGATGATCATTTCTACCGGTGTAAGTGGAAGGCAACAATTTTTTTTGCATTCGGAGGAGAATGTTGGCGATTGGAGTTTCACAAGTAGCCCACGCCGCAGCGATAAGCGCTGTTGTTGTAATGATTCCCATCCCAGATCCTGTATCATTTCCGTAACGCTGTCTCCCCCTGTATCGTGACAATACGAAACGAGCTGCCCTTCTTTGGACTCTTTCGATGGACCGTTAAACCCACCTGATAAGATCCTACACGGGCTGCAATACTACAAAAATGGACGGAGCCAATAAAACGCAGTCTCTGGTTCGCCTTTACCACGATATTATCTACGTGTTCTTTCCAATTTGAGTCTGAAGTAATAGTAATTCCTAGGTATTTTGTTGAGTTTACGGCTTTCACATTCGATTGATTTATCTTGAAAACGCACTTTAACTGATTTCTTTTCGTACTCTTATGGACGACTTCACACTTCTCATTATTTAGAGTCAATTGCCAATTTTTACACCATAGTGATATCTTATTCAGATCGATTTTCGAACCCTAGGCGATAGCACCCATCACTTCGTGTGAATAAAGAGCTAATTGTGTTTCGCATGAACGATATTTTCTAAATTCGTGTTGACCTTGGGCCAATAGATCGTGCTGTTCGAGATTATTCATAATATTTGAATACAGGATATGTTCCAAAACTCTGCTGCAAATTGACATCAATAAAATAGGCCAGTAGTTTAGTGGGTTACTCCTACTGCCTTTCTTGAATATAGGTGTGACCGGTGCAACTTTCCAATATTTTGGTACAGATCCTTGTATGAGAGAGCGGTTGTATATGACTGTTAAGTAAGGAGCTATCGCTTCAGCATAATCAGATAGAAATCTAATGGGTATACAATCCGGACCAGAAGACTTGTTCTTGTTAAGTGATTTTAGTTGCTGCACTACTCCGATGATATCTACTTATGCGTTACTCATTACGGCATCTGTTCGTAATTCGTAATCTGGAATATTGGTTTCGTCTTCTTTGGTGAATGAGTTACTAAAAGCTATGTTTAGTAACTCTGCTTTAGTAGCGCTGTCATCGGCAGGATCGCCATTGCTATCACGTAGTGAGGGTATTGTTTGTGTTTTGCCCCTAGTATATTTTGTTTGTTTGTTTGTTTGTTTGTATAGTCTATGGGACTTAACTACGGGGTCATCAGTCCCTAAACTTACAAACTACTTATGAACTACTTAAACTAGGACGGCACAAAATCCATGCCCGAGGGGGGATTCGAACCCCCGACCGTAGTGGCCGTGCAGACCGTGACTGGAGCGCCTCAGTCTCCTCGGCCACCGCGGCCGGCTAGTATATTTAACGTATGACCAAAATCTGTTTGGGTTTTCAGTCAAATTTCGAGAAAGAGTTTCGTTGTGATAAGTATTGTAGGCATCTCGCATTGAAATCCTCGCTAAATTTCGAGCTTCTGAGTACGATCGCCAATCCTGGGGATTTTGTGTCCGTTTAAATTTAGTATGCCTTTTCCTTTGCTTTTGCAATAGTATCATGACCTGTTTTGTGTACCAATGGGGATCGCCTCCTTCTTTTATTAATTTATTTGGTATGAAAGTGTCGATTGCTGTCGATACCACTTCTTGGAATTTGAGCCACAGCTGGTCTACACCTACGATTAGTGTTAGAAATGAGTGGAAGCTGGCTTTCAAGAAGCAATGTATTTTATTTCTGTCTGCTTTCCTGAACAAATATACTTTGCGTCTATTTTTGTTAACTTCGGGACTTTCGATATTCAATTTCGCTACGACAGCTCTGTATTCACTAATACCTGTATCCGATTTGATGCTCGTTGTGAGCTCAGGATTGTGGCTAAGAGATCAAGTGTGTTTTCACATCCATTTACAATTCTAGTTGGATCATGAACTAACTGTTCCAAGTAATTCTCGGAGAATTTCACTTTTCTAGTCGGTTAGGAACTAAATAATGGAGCGCCATATTATAGAGGAAAAACGTCTGAATAGCCTTTTTTTTTTGGGGGGGGGGGTCACGATTGATTTTACTGTACATTTAAACGTTGTTCTTCATATGTTCTTAATGCCATCAGCTCTATCTTCTCTTCTATCTTAGAATCCAGCAAATATCTACTTTTTGCATCTACCGTCTACTCGGCTGGCTATACATTCTGTCCACATCAGTTTAGGCGTGAGATGTGGATAAAAGGACGCGTGATGACCTTCACATAGTACGCCTCCTCCACCACAGTGACGTTTGGCAGGATTTTGATGAAAGTTGTTACATTAGATCAGCTTACCCCCCCCCCCCACATCAACTTCTGAACTCTCACATTTCCACATTTCCCATGCGCGTAACTTATTCTTTGAAAAGCCACCAAGCCGGCCGCGGTGGCCGAGGGGACAGAGGCGCTCTAGTCACGGTCTGCACGGCCACTACGGTCGGGGGTTCGAATCCCCCCTCGGGCATGGATATTTGTGCCGTCCTAGTTCGTAAGTAGTTTGTAAGTTTAGGGACTGATGACCCCATAGTTAAGTCCCATAAGCTTAACAAACATTTGAACAGCCACCAAGCCCGAGGGTGAAATCCCAGGATGCTGTTGCACTATTACAGCGGAAGGTTTAGGTACCTTTTAGTGAAGTTTCATATTTCTGCTTCCCAGTGAGATACAGTTACAGGGCTACGGTACTATACAAGTACGAAAAGTTTCTGTTGTTTGTCCTTAGTAGAAAGCCATACATGATTCTAATATACTGCAATTTTATTGCAATGTGGATCCCTTCGCCTTCTCGGGCAAATACAAGTCTGTGTTTGTTGTCTCCCATTGAACTTTTAGTGCTTAAGCCAAAGACGAGGCAAACGCGTGTGCGCCAGCAGCGAACTTCTATCGTATGGAAATACAGTTCACTTAATAGTTTCATCACCTTCAAAGGGGTTTCTTGTAAAATAAATAGCTCGTTTAGAGCTGCGAATAGAGTCCGATTTAAAGGAAGGTCGCTAGTGTGTTGGTGATTCCGGGAGGTATTAAAAATTTGTTAAATGCCGCACATATTTTTGCTTGACCACCCTTGGAACAAATATAATCTGTGTCACACTGGATAGGCAATATGTGGAGATGTTCATGTAAATATTATAAAAAATAGTTCACAAACTACAGTTTAATGCGTACGGGACTACTTTGTACTTTGTTTATCCTTTTCTTGTTCCTCGCGGTGACTACCAGGCAAGAGTGTCTGTAAACTTCTGATTCTCCTTATATGAGCCGCGTCCACAAGCTACTGTTATTTGTTCTTCATCTTGCCTTTATCCCGCATTGACACCGGGTCGGCGCTGTTACTACTGTTGTGGCATAGTTGGTGCGCAAAGTTTGGTCGTATGCCCATCACGCGGCCATCCCATAATTCCAGGAGGAAATTGTGTTCCCAGCTCTATGCGTGTAGTGTTATACACAGGCGCGCGCGCGCGCGCGCGCGTGTGTGTGTGTGTGTGTGTGTGTGTGTGTGTGTGTGTGTGTGTGGACGTTTTCTAAATGTTTGCGAATCGTGTAACTGAGACGGTTTGCGTACCGGCCCGGTATTCACATCGTAGAATGTGGAAAACCACGTAAAAACACATTCAGGCTGGTCGTCACACCGATCCACGCCATTAATCCGCCGGACGGAATGTAAATGGTGGTGGCACTCCTACCCGTCCTGGAGGCGGGCGCTTTAACGCGCTCGGCTATCCGCGTCCACACACTATAGGCTCTCTAATTTACGCGAATTGCTCCACTTGTGCCACGTACCTGAGCAGTCGTACTGACGTCCATCCAATCTTTGCGACGAGTGGTAGATGAATACGGTATTCAACATCAGTGCCAACGGTAGAGGAACTGCATAATAGCATTCTAGCTAGAGATATGTCACTGTACAAAAGACAATGCGGGCATTTTACTGTATGTGGGAGAAACTACATGACATCGTAATGTCTGCACTGAATGTGGTGCTCGTTAGTGCACTGTTGCTACAGGCATCAGCAGCTGCTCAGCTAAACACGCTTTATGTAAATGGTAAACTAAATATTCATTACCGACTGTTAGCTCATCGCTCAAAGCACTTACTTCCGGTTACTCTGCCATCTGTTTTATTCCGACGGGAAACGTTTGGTAAGCTCTTTGTATGGCCTTTATAGTGTTATTTCCTTTTCCCGCCTCGGTGGCATGACGTTTAGGTCGGTATTACACTATCAAATTATTGGATAAAGAATTGGACGAAAAATTGGATGAAATATTGGTCCTATTCATTGAAAAAGATATTGGATGAAAAGCTAAAGGGGGTATTACTCTGCCATCCAATATGTTGTCAAATCTACTTCAAAATGGCGGTGCTATGCTCAGCTGTTGCTAATATTACATTTGCGTTGTGTCTGTATGTAGAAGAGGGGAGGAGGAGGAAAAAAAGGAAACGTACTTGGATGAAACCGTGGGTGTCACGGCAGAGATAAATGTTAAATAAAATGTGTTACGGGAGCGGGAGGATTTTCTTTTTTATGTCGTTGGCAGTACAGATGGGCCGTAATTTACGGCTAATTATTTTTAGCTCTCCATTCTTCACAATTTGCAATAGAGTAGCAGAAAAGGCTGACGCAAACAGTGTCTACGAATAAGATTGTAAGTTGATAAAGTAAGTTTCATTAAATGACGTTTTAAATAGAAAATGTCAACACAAAGAGGAAAATATAAATCGTTTATGTTCAAAATGTTTGTGAAGCTGATGGGACTTAACTGCTGGGTCATCAGTCCCTAATCTTACAAACTACTTATGAACTACATTATACTAGATACAGCACTAACATCCATGCCCGAGGGGGGATTCGAACCCCCGACGGGGAACGGCCTCGAGTATCGGAGCAGGGCGCCTCAATGCGCTTGGCCACTCCTCCGCGGCAAATCGTTTGTGACGTTATTAACAATGTAAGGGGGGGACATAGCTGATAAAGAGGCTCTATTTATTTCCTTACAAAAATTGTCTGACGTATTTATATCTATAATTTTCGCTTGCAAACAGATGTCGATGTTTTTCATGTTGTTCCACTTCCCAGAACTTAGCACACCACCACGACCAAAATCATATATTATAACGTCTGCTTTGGCCGTAAATAAGATCTAGGGGTGTTACTTCTATTCTGATAGTATATTAAAACGTTTTACATCACGGGTTGTAACTCAACCTCACTTTCACCGTAGGGTATTGATCTAAGCGAATTGACGTGACGGACAGTATGAATTGGCTTTGTTGCCTATTATACAAAGCTCCATGAGATTTATGCATTCCTATCAATTTTGATGTTGCTGGAAAGTACTACAGCCGCGGTGGAGTGGCCAAGCGCATTGTGGCGCTATGCTCCGATGCGCGAGGCCGCTCTCCGTCGGGGGTTCGAATCCTCCCTCGGTTATGGATGTTTGTGTTGTCTTTAGTATAAGTTAGTTCATAAATAGTTAGTAAGTTTGACTGATGACCCGTAGTTAAGTCCCACGACACGAACTTGCCACTGGTAGCCATGTTTACGAATACAAACGCTATGTCAAACATCAACCTCCAAATAAAACAGCTGTAGTGGCAAGGAGACTGTACTACTACTAGTGCTCAGTGGCCACTTTTCACACTGCAGGAAACAGAAGATGAGCGATTTCTTTGATTAAATCTAAGCCGAGGTGTTAGATTTGATGAAATATTGGACGACATTCCCATTACACTACGTCCAATATTTCTTCGTCCAATTCTTTGTCGAATAATTTAATAGTGTAATACCGGCCTTAGGCTTTGTCGTATGTCTCATTTTGAAGAATGCTGCGACATATCCCATACATGGTACAATCTTGCTGTTCAGCGGTAACTTGCATCAGCGAGGGGAAGAATGGCTGGAGCTGATGGTCAGCAAGCTGTGGGCTGTTACACGTCGATTGCGTCTCCTCGTACAATCACAAACGACATTGCGTTCTTATAGGCCCACACGACTTTTTGTATCGTTAATCTGATCGATCCGGTTACAGTACTTATTCTACCGTAAATTCCTTAGCTCTGAAATATATCATAGTTACATTTAGAGGACTTTCAGCAATATCCATTAGTGTCAAAGTTAATAAAGAGAAATAAAACGATGTTATAGCCATTGATGCTGGGGAGCTGGCAGGTAACGGGGAGCCTTGTAGTGCGTCACTACTGGCTGGAGCAAGGTCTACTGCTCTTAAATAGATGAGGCTCCACCCCTTTGCCAGATCGCTCCATCTTTGATAGCCAATGAAAAGACTAAGTAGATAAATTTAGCCAATTAGCTAATTATAATTTTATATTTTTTGGCTAAATTCATCTATGTAGTCTTTCATTGGCTATCAAAGATGGGTGGAGCTGGCAAAGGAGCGGAGCCTCATCTATTTAAGAGCAGTAGACCTTGCTCCAGCCAGCAGTGACGCACTACAAGGCTCCCAGTTACCTGCCAGCTCCCCAACATCAATGGCTATAACATCGTTTTATTTCTCTTTATTAAGTTTGACACTAATGGATATTGCTGAAAGTCCTCTAAATGTAACTATGATATATTTCAGAGCTAAAATTCCTGATGATGGTCTAAAAGAAGACCGAAACTAGTCGAAAAAAATAAATTATTGCACTCTAGACGGTTCTCTATATATAATGTAGAGGTACTGAGCAGAATTGGGGAGATAAGGAATTTCTGGCATACCTTGACTAAAAGAAAGGATGAATTGGTAGGACACACAGGAATCGTGAATTTAGCATTGGAGGGAATTTGTGTGTGTGTGTCTGGGGAGGGGAGGGGCGGCGAAACCGCAGACGGAGACCGAGAGACGAATACAGTAAGCAGGTTCAAATGGCTGAGGAGATGATGAGGCTTGCTCAGGATAGAGTAGGGTGGAGAGCTGCATGAAATGAGACTCATGACATAGCAGTTTGGTCCAATAGGATTACAAACATTTGTTAGTGAAATTTTTTAAAGAGCTGGATGTCACGATGAAAATCAAATGTTTGTCTAGCTTATGGGACTTAACTACTGGGTCATCAGTCCCTAAACTTACAAACTACTTATGAACTAGCTAGTAGTAAGGACGGCACAAATATCCATGCCCGAGGGGGAATTCGAACCCCCGACCGTAGTGGGCGTGCAGACCGTGACTGGAGCGCCTCAGTCCCCTCGGCCACCGCGGCCGGCCATGTCACGATGATGGATAGTCTCGCGCACCACTGGATATTATCAACCGCGAGGACGCTGCCGTGCATCAGCGGGCAGCTGTTACATTTTGGAGCTGGTGTGCACGCATCCGGCTGTCGCCGACAGTGACAGTGACATTTTGAAAGCGGCTCGTTGCGCGAGTACACGAAGTGGGCGCACAATACCGGCCAACAGGCGCGCCGTTTGTTTGCCGCGGTTCGTGTGTGTGTACGGCGGCCCCGCCAAGGCCGCAACTGGAGGGGCAGGGAAGGGAAGGGAAGGGGATACGCGGTCGAGACGCCGCGCCGCGCGCCCATGTAGCAGCGGGATGCTCGCGCGCGTTGCCATCGTGGTCACGGCGGCGTAAGTACCTGCTACGCTCTTACGCCATTCTCTTACCTCCCCGCAACACGATTTCCGGTGTCTCGGGTTATTCGTTGCGGGTGGCCTATCTGACGGCTTACAACGGCGACAGACATTTCCTGTACGAGGTGCATTCAGCTGCTAAGGACTCCGATTTTTTTTTTAATAATTAACTACTCACCCGAAATCGGTGAAACTGGCGCTACTTCTCGACGTAATCGGCCTGCAGACGTACACATTTTTCACAACGCTGACGCCACGATTCCATGGCAGCGGCGAAGGCTTCTTTAGGAGTCTGTTTTGACCTCTGGAAGATCGCTGAGGCAATAGCAGCACGGCTGATGAATGTGCGTCCACGGAGAGTGTCTTTCATCGATGGAAAAAGCCAGAAGTCACTAGGAGCCCGGTCAGGTGAGTAGGGAGCATGAGGAATCACTTCAAAGTTATCACGAAGAAACTGTTGCGTAACGTTAGCTCTATGTGCGGGTGCGTTGTCTTGGCGAAACAGCACACGCGCAGCCCTTCCCGGACGTTTTTGTTGCAGTGCAGGAAGGAATTTGTTCTTCAAAACATTTTCGTAGGATGCAACTGTTACCGTAGAGCCCTTTGGAACTAAACGCCCACGCTGTCCCAGAACATGGACACTATCATTTATTCAGCACTGGCGGTTACCCGAAATTTTTTTTGGTGGCGGTGAATCTGTGTGCTTCCATTGAGCTGACTGGCGCTTTGTTTCTGGATTGAAAAGAAAAGAAAGTCCCATCCATGCTGTCATTGCGTGTCAACATTGCTTGGCTACATGCCACACGGACAGCCTTGTGGTCGTCCGTCAGCATTCGTGGCACCCACCTGGATGACACTTCTCGCATTTTCAGGTCATCATGCAGGATTGTGTGCACAGAACCCACAGAAATGCCAGCTCTGGAGGCGATCTGTTCAAGCGTCATTCGGCGATCCCCCAAAAAAACTCCCTCCACTTCCTCGATCATGTCGTCAGACCGGCTTGTGCGAGCCCGAGGTTGTTTCGGTTTGTTGTCACACGATGTTCTGCCTTCATTAAACTGTCGCACCCACGAACGCACTTTCGACACATCCATAGCTCCATCACCACATGTCTCCTTCAACTGTCGATCAATTTCAATTGGTATCACACCACGCCAATTCAGAAAACGAATGATTACACGCTGTTCAAGTAAGGAAAACGTCGCCATTTTAAGTATCTAAAACAGTTGTCATTCTCGCCGCTGGCGGTAAAATTCCATCTGCCGTACGGTGCTGCCATCTCTGGGACGTTTTGACAATGAACGCGGCCTCATTTTAAAATAATGCGCATGTTTCTATGTCTTTCCAGTCCGGAGAAAAAAATCGGAGGCCTTAGAGCTTGAATGCACCTCGTATTTCGCGTAATTATTGACGGAATTTAAAATGCTCTCGTAATCTACTCGTGAAGAGTACGCAACGCTTCTAACACGATAAGGCCAGCATTACAATTAGAAACTGTGTGTTTATCTTGAAGGTGACGGCACTCAAATATTCCAATTTTGGCTCATCCATTACTACAGGGTCTGTCAAAGAACCCTCCCGCATTTGACGTAGCCGGCATGCGAGTTGTCGTGAGGATATTGACGTGAGATGTGTTTTGTTTGAAAGCATTGTTGTTGCCATTTTCAGTGTCCGCTTTGGCGTGGCTTGGTGAACATCGCGCGTTTGTTGTGGAGGAATTTATTCGTAATGGTGGTTCTGTGATTAGTACTCAGCGAGCGGTTCGGAGACGTTTCGAACTTGGCCGACATGATCGTGTGCCTGATAGGAAAACTATGCAACTGTGGGTGTCAAACGGTTAAATTGTGCAACTCTTCTCGCCGGGCAGCAGTGGTTATGTTGGCACTATTGGTAATGACGGCGACTCAGATGACCATACATGTTTTTTCGTGACAACTTCAATAAAACCGAAGATTATTTTTTTTCTGAACGGACAAGGGTACATACAAGAACCTGTCAACCATAGAGCAGGTACAGAATTAATTTTGCTGCGAGTGAAACGAGCAGCAGTAACATATTATACTCTGTAGCTCGTGAAAAATATTAACGTAATTCTACACTTCATTGTTCCTCTGTTGCCAACATAAGCACTGGAGCCCAGCGAGAAGCGTCGTAAAGTTTTACCGTGTCAAACTTTAGAAATACAGATTCAGCACTGCAAAGAAAACCTACTGGCCTTTCTCAGACGGCAACAGCACCAGAAAAGTGGCACGTGCGTGTGTGTCTGTGCAACAATCGCCAATGCGTTCAGCACTTAACCCTCCGTCGGGCGCACCTTCAGATTAAACAAAATCAGGCGCACCCGGCCTGAGAGGCCACCCACGTATTTTGTGGACTAGCTCCGCCATGTTAAATCAAATTCAAAATGCTTGTTGGCTAGTCTTGAAGAGGATCTAAAGGAAGGAATTACAGCAAACTTAAAGCATAATAATGGATTTATTAAACACAATACATGTTAAACTAAAGTAACCAAAATTACCAATTTCCCACAAAGAGCATTACAAATTGGTCGAACAGACATCAATAAAAGTAATGAAGTTATTTTTAAAAGACATTAGGCAGTCTATTCTGACATGGAATCATCTTTTCTCGCCACATTTGCAGTCAAAAACCGATGCTAAAGCTCCCGAATCAACAGCTGAAACACAGGTATGGCACAGAACGTATACGTCGCTGAAGCAGATTGGTTGATGACAAGCTGAACATTCGTGATTCTTCATACTCCTAACTCTTGTTTCAGCCACGCATGGTCGACGTTTTAGCCATTTGGGAGGTAATGTGGGAGAACTTTCCCGTTCCTTGTGGGGTAAAAATTTTTTTCAGTCGAGTTTGCAGCCGAATCGACATTCCACATACATTCATAGCATACACAGGCTAAATAGTCCTGTTAGAAGTTGATGACACAAGGTTTTGCAATTGGTGGCGTCATTTGTAGCAATATCTTTTACACTGGATGTTGTGTAATAATGATGTGGCTCTTCACACTATGAATAGTAGAAGGTATCTACTTAGACTACTTTGTCGTCTTATCGTTTCCAAAATAAAAACTCCTCGCATATTTTCTTCTCTTCTTCATATTCCCGAGCTGTTCCCTAAACTTCCTGTTCAGTTGCTGAGTCCTCCTTGCCTTCTCCTACCTCATCCTGAGAGTGGGTGTCACTCTCATCGACTAAATCTTCGAGCGCGGCTGTATCTTCATCAGTTTCGTCCTCGAGGAGGCGCATTATTTCCACAAGATCATTGGCTTAGAGGCATAATATACTTTTCTGGACATTTCAGCAGAAAATATGGATATGATAACGTAGGAAAAGAAAGGAAAACTGAAATTAGAACTCGATCAGGCGCACTCAGTCTGAAGGGCCAGGGTCGTCAAAGTCTTCTTTTTTTTCCGAAGGTAACGGTGAAAATCACAGAGGACAGACTTAGTATGATTGAAACGAAGTAATAAAATAAAAATATTTTGAAAAATCTCACCTTAAAAACTATAACGTAATCGGGCGCAGACAGCCTGTGAGGCCCAAGGAGTTCCCCGTGATCCGCGTGGAAATCGATGGCAGCCTGCGGATCGGCACTGTGTGAGGTTCCCAAAGTTAAGCAAGTAAACGGAGAGGCGGGCCGTTGGGCCACCACTGTTAAGCACGGGAATCAAAAAAGTGTTTTGCTGGCCTGTGAGGCCGACTGCGCCCGACGGAGGGTTAAACATGCAGCTGCCCTTGGATTATCTGAAGGGGGTGGGAGAGAAGAATTCTTCATAGAGAACTACATATGCATCCCTTCGAAATCGTGGCTACACAGGAATTATGTGAAAGAGATTTCGAAACTCGCAGAGCTGCGTGGGAGGAAATTCTTCAAAACATTCCACCTAGCGCTTTATTTCTTCGGATGAGGCCCATTTCCACTTATCAGGAACTGTAAACAAACAGAATTTCCGCTATTGGGCTGCAGAAAACCTTCGTGAAATTCCTCGCGACCACTACACAGCCCTCACGCGACAGTTTGGCGCGCCGTTGCCGAATCTTTTGTGTGGGGACTGTATTTTTTCGAAGAAGATGGCCACACGGTAACGGTTAGTTAAAACCGTTATTGTCACATGCTAGAGACCTTCTTCCAACCTAGGCTAAACCAGTTAATTGCAGATCATGGAGATCAAGAAGTGTGGTTCCAACAAGATGGAGCAACATCGCACATCTCTCGGCGTTCTATGGAAATGTTGCGCGTGTTGTTTCCTGGTCATCTTGTCTCTTTGCGAGAAGACATCGCGTGGCCCTCTAGGTCGCCTTGATTTTTTTCTTTGGATACACCAACAGGCTCTAGTGTACAAACATTGTCCCACAACACTTCAAGCACTTAAAAGAGGCCATTACCCAAAAGTGGCATCCATTCCAAGAGAAATGACACTAAGATGTATGGAGAACTTTCGGGATAGACTTCGTCAGTGTATCAACAATGGAGGACGTCCATTTGCAGGTATAATGTTTAAAACCAAATAATTCAGAAATGGAAAAGTATTTATTTTTCATAAATAAAACTAATTTCTTCTATCATTTTTCTGTATCAACTTATTAAAATGAGGGAGGTTTTTTTTTTTGCCGGACCATGTATAACACTTACCGACCTCCAACGCGGTTCTTTAAAGCTACACGAAACACGGTTTGTTTCCAAATATGCGCACACTCGTTGTGAATGCATGATAGACGGGGCACTGTACAGCACATTGAGCTCAGGCGGTAGCTGAGGGAGCTAAGTTGTTGTTGATACGTAAACTGGCGCCGTTCTCTATACAACTGCAGCGTATAATCTTGTGGATAGTACAGGAAAAGTACGTACTTTGCCCAACAATGAGTTGTGTGTACTATGAGATGTAAGATTCCATGTAATTTCATATTGTTAAACGACCAGTTTGACAACGTGGAATGTGGGAGAAAGTACCAGCAGCTGAATCCAGATAATTTATTCAATTGCGCGACCAGTTTTGGTGTTATAATCCAGGGTGTAACGGAAGGGTTGTATCGGAACCGAATTCGGAAACTGAGTTTTTAGAACATAAAACTTTATATGTTGGCAGCCACAGTCGAAAGATTCTGTAATTTCTTAAAAGAACGGGTTCGCTGTTAAATTCCTTTATTGAAGGACACACATCACCGGTTTCGTAACTTAAAGTTGCATCCTCCGGTAGCCTATTATATGTGGCGATATTTGAAGCCATTATTATTATTATTATTATTATTATTATTATTATTACAGCTGATTCGAAGTGTGGCCAGGCAGAGACCTTGAACACCGAATATCGCCACATATATTAGAAGCCCGAAATCAAATAATAGAGAATGAACTTCACCAGTTCTTTGTAATGATTTAATATAACGCCTGAGGATGTAACTTTGTTGCGAAACCGGTTGTGTGTGTCCTTTAAGAAAGGAATTTAACAGTCGCAGCGGATCCGTTCTTTTTAAAAATTGAGTTGTTACATTTTGTTTATCGGAACCGAAATCGGAACTGGAGGCAGAAGAGAGCTATGTTAAACTGTTAAGGGTAGGTTTAATAAAATAAAATGACACTCGTTATTCATCAGTGATCTACTTATTATTAGTTCTAAAAGTGATACAGGTAGGTTTACACTGTGTACCTGGGAGTTGAAAATAAAAACAAAACTCTTAAACACTAATAATCAACCCAAATGTTGACTCCAAAAGAACAAAATTATATTTTATAAATAAAAGATTCGCAGCCTTTACTCCGTACAATCTTCTCCTCGACCAGTGACATCTGTGCATACACGCACTACGTGAGCGACGACGTTTTCGGGTTGACACTTGGTCCCGGAAGTTACACATGTGCAGCAGCACTGCACGTGTATGTATTTCTGGTATAAACCAGTGCAGTCTCACAAATAATGGGATTCCGGCGTTAGTCCTAGGTGTCATTACTGATGAAGCAATAGCCTGCAAATTTAATTTAGACTGTCTTGGACACGTAAACGGCTGTACACGCTGACTGCGGCCGCCGCCGCTGCCACTGTACATGAACCTCCGTTTAAAATTTATCGGAATCGAAGGAGCAAACTGAATCGGAAGTTCCGAACTTTCGGAATCAGATTCGAACTTCCGTAACATCCCTAGTTATAATCACACCATCTTTAGGTCCCCATTGTGCAGCTGTCAGCACTACATGTAGCCGCAAGTTTTTAAGTCCTTTCATGTCACAAATCCTACGATAACCGGGTTGTCGCCGGTTATCGTTGGATTTCTGACATGAAAGGACTTAAAAACTTACGGCTACGGGTGTTAACGCCCACCTCTTTTAAACGTTCTAGTACTGACAGTCGCACAACGGAGACCTGAAGATGGTGTGATTGTAACACCGAAACCGGTCGCTTAACTGAATAAATAATATTCGTACAGCTGCTGGTACTTTCTCCCGCCTTAAAATTTGTCAGCTGTAGTCCCAGCCCAGTGACTATGGAGAGAATTAAACTTAGTGTGATAAGTCGTCTACAGGGAAAGGATGTGCTAATGTTTCTCTTTCCAGGGTATAAATGGGCTTCGTCCAATGTTGCGTATTAACTTTTAGATACCTTTTGGGTTGACAAACATTGTTAAGGCAAGAAACATTTGCATTATCGCCACAGCGCAGTTGCTTTAGTTTACACATTCTGTTTAGTAAGGCAGGTGTTGCAAGTGTCTCATTTCAGTTTAAAACCCGGCGTTTCTCGGGTATTTATTTATTTGAGTTAGTACTTCTCGTATCCCTTCTCTCTCTCTCTCTCTCTCTCTCTCTCTCTCTCTCTCTCTCTGCTCTTCTGTGAAACATGTTATATTTATGGGAGAATATTTAAGAAATAAGGTTCTTGCATAATTTACAAAATTATAAGTGCAGTATAAAAACAAAGATAGTAATCAAAATACGAATGATGTGTAACATTCGTACATTCTTTTAATTTAAAACCGAACTATAATCATTATTTTTTATTACTTGCCCAAGATGTAAAACGAATAAATTATTTGGTGAGCCAGTCCCTGAGCAAGCGACATGAAGGTTTCCGTGTGACGAACATGGAGATGTGAAATTCACTTCGCACTATTTAATAGATTACCCTGTGATTTATCAATCGTAATAGAAAATTCAAGTGTCACTGGAAACTACAGTCTTTTGAAGTTAATAGGTAGATCTGTCGGAAAGAATGGGTACTCATTGGGTGTACAGTTTCATTCTCTCCTTCCCTTGTAGCTCTCTATAGGAGGTTATTGCTTTCGCCTGCGCTTCCCATTTCGAAGTTGGTTCAGATTTGTTAACAGCACTGTCATCTATCATTAATTTCCTTAAGCTGACTGGAATACACGATCTTAGTAGAAAACAGGTAAATGTGTTAAAACGTGTGCATGATAAGAAAGGTTTTTGCCCGTCGCAGTAAATATGATCTCATTTATTGTATTATAAGTTGTACAATTATATAATTTTGCAGCTGTATATTCATTTGTATAAGTGCTCCATGTCGGTAGTAAAGAAGTAATAGATTAAAACCTGAGGCTTGATGACCGGTGACCACTGTGTTATGATTCCACAGTCCAACAAACATTTAGAATAACTTACGGGGCCCATTACATACCATAAAAATGCGTCCTAGACCACAACATAATTTTTTGGCAGGCGGTATACTTAGGTTCATGTGATCTGCACCAAACAAAATGCCTGCCATCGACATACTGCAGTTGAAATCTCCAGTCGTGGGATTACATCAGGTTCCACCATTGTAGCAATGTCCATTTCTGTTGAATGGCGACAGATGCAAGCCGTTGTTTCCACTAACGTTACGCTGTGTTAACAGTGCCGCGGCGGAGCGGCCGAGAGCATTGAGGCGCTATGCTATGATGCTCGAGACCGTTCCCCGTCGGGGGTTGGAATACCCCCTCGGGCATGGATGTTTGTGCCGTCCTTAGTAGTAGCTAGTTCATAAGTAGTTTGTAAGTTTAGGGACTGATGACCCCGTAGTTAAGTCCCATAAGCTGTACAAACATTTTAACTTTTTTGTGTGTGTGTTAACAGTGGCACCCATGTGCCGGCTCCGACACCCTATGGAATCCAGGTTCGTATGCCATTGCTATCTGACATAGCAGCAGTTGAAATGCGAATAAAATGTTTTGAGGATCTCTAAAGCGTCTCTAGTTGTTCACTATCTGAGCGTAGATACTAGTCTTTCTTCGTCTGCTATTGTTTGTTGATAGCTCTTCTGCTTTTTCTTCTTGTGCCGTTGTCTCCCTTGCGCAGATCCAGCGCGGTTAACTGTGGATTTTTGGCACGGTTAATTTCACGTTAGTCTCGCTTATCCACATTCTTATTTCCTTTCGCCATTTTGCTTACTTCCTCATAAAAACGCATTTTCTGGATGTCAGGGTTCATCATGATTACAAATATCGTTGCTTCGATTGCAAAGTATTCGCATGCTTACTCTTTGTTCCCGAAAACAATTTTTACGAGTAAAAATCGTGTACTGCGTTCCATGTCTAGCTATCTCTAACTTCCAGAGTTCATTTCTCCAGTTTCCTAGCCCTTATGTGTCCCGTAATTAAGTTCAAAATTTTCTTGTACTTCCGTGCAATGAGAATGACGTATTGCTAACATAAAGCAGGGAAGAGACCCATTTGTTAAACGATGCAATACGGCGCCCTCTCCAGTTCCCACAAAAGTATCAGCGTACTGTAGTGAACAGCAGTGGACTTGGGAGTTCTATTCCATGCGCTCCAGGGTAAACTATGCTTGCAACACTAGTGAGGCGAGCTATACTGTCGCCGTTGGATGATCACTCCCCTTCCCACTAGGGACTGACTTGGTGTCTTGCTGCGTGTTTCCATCCAGAAAACTGCAATAACTGTCGATTAGACACAATCATTTCTTCAGCACATCAATCTGATATTGATTTTAGCCCTTGTCTTTCTTACAAGCTAAAACATTCAATTTAAGAAAACACAGTGAACAATGCTTCTTGTTCTCGTGTTGTCTGTGTTATTTTTATTCTAGAGAAGTAGTTCTTCGCGAAAACAAAACACAGGTACCGCATACAAAGTGTACCAAGATAACGATTGGTTCTCAGTGATTTTATTGACTTGACATCAGCTTTTCTGCCTCGTATCAAAGAATAGGGCTCACATAGTGTTTTAGAATACTGTTTCTGTGACTAAGATGGAGTAAGTATTTCAGTCAATGCGCGCTTTAAATTTTAGATTTTGCAGAGGACATCCTTCGTTCACTAAGTTTGTCCATTAGGATACCAGTATCACATTACTGTAACTACAGTTCTATGTATTTCCTGTCTCGAATTCCCGTTCAGATATGTGCCACCTCGTGTTTTGGTAACTGTAGTGCGGTTACTATAACTTATTAACCGACACCTAGCGGCCGCGGCGGAGCGGCCGAGCGCATTGAGGCGCTATGTTTCGACGCGCGAGCCGTTCCCCGTCGGGGGTTCGAATCCTCCCTCGGGCATGGATGTTTGTGTCGTCTTTAGTATAAGGTAATTCATAAGTAGTTTGTAAGTTCAGGAACTGATGACCCCGTAGTTAAGTCCCTTAAGCTTAACAAACATTTGAACAGTTTTGACAGCTAGCGTAAACAAACTGGACCGTAGATGGGCTGAGAGGCGAAGAGTACACTCAGTACAGTGGAGGAACAAGTTGAACCGCCCCTCCCGCTCTTCTTTCCAGAACCTTCCAGTTATAAACTTACGACCCGCACCTAAAACTCCCACATTAAAAAGTGTTTGCACCCCTGTCAGTATTCTTGCAGTAGAGCTTCCAGATCACATCTCAGGATCCAAATAAACGTTTTCACCGTTCACTTGCCTGACCTCTTCCAAAGATGCTCTCGTATTAAACAAGTTGGCCTAATTTTCTATTTAAAATAACGTGACGGAAAGAATAATTTGACCGTGTCGATTCGTGAGCATGCTGGGTTGCTTCATTTAGAACGGATGAGGGTTTTAATCAGCCCTCCATATTCAAAGCTGCTAATGCGTCGTCGGCGTATGAGAAATTTTATGTCTCTCTCTCTCTCTTCAGTATTTTTCCTATTCAGTCAACGTTACATCGTTGTCAAATGTTACCACTACAAGCGAACAACTTTTTAATAATTTCTAATCTGTTCGCCTAATTAACTATCTATTCCTATTATTAGTCATGTGTGCTTTATTTTCCTGACGTAATGATTAGTTTTTCAAATCTTTTTCTGTATCATCCATACAGGTAAACGAATGTGCTTCTTACATGGTAAGTTTTAAAATATTATAATGAAAATGCTGGAGATGTTTAAGACTGGAGCATTGCCCTTGTTTTAAGAATTATACCGTATGTAGAAGTTAATGAATTAATTCTATTGTTGAATAATTGGTTTTTAGAAATTAATCAGAATTGAAGCTTCTGTTCAAATCGTACAGTTAACTATTGCGTAAATGGTACAAACCTCCCTTAGCTGAAAGGGCGGCAAATCAGACAGCTCGCTGCTTTGAACCTGTGCGTTATCTGTGCATCGTCTTGTCAGACAGCAGTGTGTTATCGTCCACGTCGTTATCACGCCCATCGCAGTGCAAGCATGCGCGTCTTCCCACGCCACACACAGATAAATCACGCTGCCTCTGTGTGTCTTCCACTTCCTGGACTTCGATGTGTAATGTAAGTGTAACTTACAGTCTTCGCTATTGCCGCTCACATTTTATAGATACGGCAAAAGGAATATCACTCGAACCGATTGAAAGTGTCTTTTTCAAAATGCGCGGTCGCCCCACATCTAGGGTGAAAAATTGGATGGGTAGATCGGAATACTAGTCAGGAACGATCTGGACTATGGATGAAAAAATATTGTCCAAACTGAGTATCATTATACATTTACCCGCTGAAACCAGTTGAGTACAACCACTCTGTCTCAGACGAAAGGAAATCGCACAAGTACTTTTATAGATAACTAGCTGAAAACCGGGCGTTGATCGGGTATTTATTTATTCCTTCAATTTTTCGTGTGTATATTCATTTGTATAAGGGCTGTATGTAAAATCTCTTGGGAATACAATTAGTAGTAAAGAGGTAATACATAAAAATTGCTGCATGATGGAGCGGTTTCCCATGAACGTTATTGTTTGTGTTTAGAAGGTACACTCAACTATATGTGTGTATACTGTCTCTAAAATTTCCTGCGGCTACAACTTGTAGTGTAGAAATTATAAATTGTAACGTCATACCGAATGCCGTAGTTTACTCCATAAACAGCGGAAAAGTAGTAAGCGAGAAACATTTTTCCTTTCATCATTTTGCTATGGGTGTCAGCGAGAAAAAGTTTAATAAAGGTTTGAAATTATGTTTAAAGTTTGTTGCAAGTCGTTAAGTACTCTTATTCTCATATAGCGTATTTGTAAAGTCTCGCCGCATTATCTGGCAGTTTTTTGCTATTCCTATTGTTTACGACGTTGTTATACTCTCACTGAGGCATAAACTTTTTGCTATTGTGATGTTAGGCTATTTCAAAGACAACTGACTGAAAATCACTGACAATACGTACATTTAGGCATAATCGAATCGGAATGAAGTTTGAAAATCTACCGTTAATTGGATGTATATCCTTCACAAAGGATCTTATCAAAAGAAATTACTTACAACAAGCGAGCTAATAAAAATATGAAATAAAAAAATATTGTGTCTTTTCTAATATATGAAGTAGTGTGTCCGTATATTTGTACGTGTTGCATAAAAATCTACAGTTTTGTTCCAATCTTTATGAAATTTTGTACACGTAAGCTTCAATCCATGAGGACGGTTTCCTTAAGTGTAAGAATCACATACGATATATAGTTCACGAGATATGACGTTATAAACAATGAAATGTGTCTAAAACTGCTGCATTTAGCGACAATGCTGCTCAGTTTCTCCTAAATAACTGGACCGATTTCAACAAAATTTGGTACACATATTCCTTACGTGAGATAACAATTGCTGTAAGAGTACGAACCACATACGACTCATGATTCAGGAGATATAACGTCGTTGGCAAACATTAAGGCAAGAAACATTTGCATTATCGCCTCAGCGCAGTTGCTGAAATAAATGTTTCCCAACAAGTTTATGCCTCAGTGAGAGTATAACTACTGTTAAGATAGAGACTTGTAGAATTTTTTGAGAGAAGAAACGCTTAGGCAGAAGCTTAAACCCACCCAAGTTAGAAACATATGTCAGATGGTGAAAGTAGTTGTATAAAGTAGCAAAAGTTGCTCCGGAATGTTTCTGTAACATTGGGATTTCGAAGAAGATTCTTATAAGTTATGTTTTGGAATCACTGTCTACAGCTTGTCACGTATGCGACCGAGAACGTTGTCGTAAAACATTTCTCAGTACTTTTCTTCCCTTTTAATATTAGTCAACTTTTGTATACATCTTTCTTTTGCAGAAGTCGTGTGCCGAGCTGAAGGCAGTATTTCGTGACTGAGCGAAGTTGTAGAAATCTGGTTGAGACTGTCTTTGATATTTTCTTGAGATGAGCCATGGGTACGTGTACTGAAATTAAATGTCTTTCTTAAACTTTACGTAGGAATTATGAAGTACATAAATTGGCTACAAATACACAGTGTAATGATATTCGTATCTGGACGCAAATTACTGTGCAGTGGTTGATTTCCTTGTTGTGACCAAAGATAATCGTTAATTCTGTTTCCGAGATATATGAAAGACATATATTTCTCAACTCTAGTGATCTATCTGAATTCGTATGTGTAATTTATCCAATGTGACGACTTGTTTTCATGATTTATTGCGTTGCCTTACTCATATGCACTGCTCGTTTAATATACAAGCCAATGTTTACCGTATTGCGTCAACAGTGCTCTGGCCACTTGGCGAGTTGGTCCATGGATACAGTGCCGCCACGTCTGTTGGTCTGCGGTATTACTGTAACCCCCTCTCTATATTAGAGGCGGATTAGGCACCGGTAGTGCTGTCATTAGGTCTGACATAGGCTCATGACTGTCATTTGTATGCTACACCTCAAGGTAGGGGATTATGGAACACGTCTGTGCCAGTCAATATGACGCTTTCCATATGGCACTGAGTTTCCTATACTTTGTTATGGAATTCTGATGTTATCCCCAATGTGGAGTGGTCGTGAAGTAATGTAAGCGCAGAGTAAGGCCGGTATTGTGTGTAGTGGCACAAAGGAAATAAACCTTGTTCTTTTTCTGCAATAGTAAAGCCAAATTAAGTGCTCGGTGATTCATTGTTGATCTTGTCCTGAACGTTCGCGGTTGCCAACGTTCGGAAAGCCGTACAAAATGTATTTAGAGTCTTATAGCAGCCGCAAAAGTCATCTTGACATTCTACACTTGATTTTTGAAGATAGGTTTTTAAGAACGATAGTTAACTAGTCGAAAAGATATTTTAAACAGTTTGCGTCCATATGAGGGCACCAAGCAACAACTGAGTACTATATTCTTTGTTGACAGTGTCGTTCGAACAAGACGTATTTCTGAATTTTGAAATGTACTAGTACTAAAAAATACATACCTGAAACATTTATTTTTGCGTGAAATAATGCTTGCGGTCACTCCTCCAGTAAAGTCATTCATGAGACTACCAAAAGAAAAAATGTGCTTTTTATCAGTGCACACTGCTGCTCCCAAAAGCAGCTTACTGCCGCCAACTTGCAATAGCAGTAAAGCATGCCTAAGAAACGTGTCAGATTACACCGCGCAGCAGGAAAGGCTGCGAGGCAAGTGATTAATTACTCAAAGGACTAAAATTAATTGTCCCGTGGCGTTCCCTTTGTTCCTGACAGGCATTAGTGTTGATGGATAATCTACGTTGTGGCATTCTTGACATTACATGTGAAGTCACAAGAGACTACATGCTATTAAAGACATGCCCCGCTTTTTAGACAGTAAGTCCTGCTTTCCTTGACGGCTCAGTTCCTGTTTGTTGGGGAATTGTGACTGCCATTTACCGCGATGACTCAGTTTGCGTCTTTCACTTCTTCTCTCGGAACAGCGATACGAGTGAATGCCTTAGTAGGTTGCGGGTAGGAAGAAGACTGGCCGCAGCGGAGTAGCTGTGCGCGCTGTGGCGCCTTGTTGCGGTGCTCCTGCCCGGCCTCCGTCGGAGGTTCGAGTCCTCCCTCGGGTATGGGAGTGTTCTTAGGATAAAGTAGCTAGCAAGTTTAGGGACCGATGACCACTGAAGTTAGGTTCCATAACTACGAACATTTGAAGAAGAAAGCGGAAATTTTTTTACAACTGTGGCATGTATGGTAGGTAACATCTGGACTCTATTGGCCTCATATTTTGTGCGACCACCGCGATCTAAATATTCTGAACTTTTTGTTACTCCATTCCGATTCTTAAATATGTTCATTATAAACTTGCCTGATTCTCATTGGATGGCCTGCTCATCTCATTATTTGGAGTCGTTATAAACCCTAGCGTGGACGAGACTTTGAGGATTTTAAGTCACACTACCTTCTTTCACAAGCCACGGTGGAGTGACAGAGCGGTCTATGACTCTTTTGCTGCAGAGGTTTACAAACATTTTCTTTCACATTTCCAATGAAACGCGGTTTCGTATTACGTCTTTCCATAAGAATAGAAATGTAAATAATTATTCGTCTGGGAGGAGGGGTCAATTGTTCTTTGAGAGGGGGTCGAAAGAGGGGAGAACAGTACCGAATTTCATACAGGTCAATATATCTGCAGCTATTAGTTGGAACACTGATTGCATTTTGAGTGACCAAATAGAAGGGGAAAAACCCTTAGATATGGCTTTGCAAGGGGGGGGGGGTAGGTCTGGACCATTGTGCCGCAGTCTTCCTCCTCCTCCCCCTCCAACTCCCCCCTCCCCCTTCCCCTCTTGTGATATCCATGCCCCTGCACTAGAATATTCGCCAAGCCACACTGCTGACACCACAAGTAAGGTTGACACCGGGCTGTGCACCCTGCTATGTAGACTACCCTGCCATACGAAAGCTAACAGCTGTTTCGCATCGGCGGTTGTGGTTCAAATCAAATGTTTGTAGAGCTTATGGGACTTATCTACGGTGTCATCAGTCTCTAAACTTACAGACTACTTATGAACTAGCTAATTCTAAGGACGGCACAAATATCCATGCCCGAGAGGGGATTCGAACCCCCGACCGTAGTGGCCGTGCAGACTGTGACTGATGCGCCGCAGAACGCTCGGCCAACGCGGCCGGCGCGGTTGTGGTGGTTGCCTTCGAAGACGTCTGAGACATCAGACACGGATACGTATGCTGTGCACACGTCCGCATTGCGCTCATCCTTAAACGAACCTACTCACTGATGCTCACAAGGAAATTTCGCTGCTTCCTCGTGCACTGAGGATCGGAACCAATTAGTTGCGATCGGAGCCACTGAGCCGACTATTTACATTTTCTGGACTGATCGTATCGATGACTATGAAAGCAGTAAAAATACAGTTACATGTAAGGATGTATATGAAAGCCATCCTGAAATTCTACGTCGTAGTGCAGTAGCTACTTTCATCGCTGAACACCACGGCCCGCCAAACCATTTTCCAAGTCAGT
The DNA here is from genome assembly GCA_026315105.1 of Locusta migratoria. Taxonomy (NCBI): domain Eukaryota; kingdom Metazoa; phylum Arthropoda; class Insecta; order Orthoptera; family Acrididae; genus Locusta; species Locusta migratoria. The sequence goes on from CM048746.1 coordinate 299,227,645, forward strand.
GTTTTCCAGCCTTTTCGAATATGCGATCCGCTTGCAAGTACAAATATTCTGCCGAACCTCTTCCAGATAAAAATATTCTACCGCAGTTAAGTCCTTTAAGCTTAACAAACATTTGAACATTTCTCTCTCGAAAGTGAATATCATTTGATGCCTCAGGATGTGTCAAATCAAACCATTTTAGTCACATATACCGTTATCTGTTCCATACAACGCTACACGTCATATACATATCATTACAAATACTTTCTAACAGTTAAATTTAGTCGATGTGAAAGCATCTATATTTGCTACGACCAGTCCTACTTCGTTCCTTTCACTTGCGCTGTAGTTATATGGTTGTCTCCATATTGAAACTCGTTGGTTATTTTGCACCATTTGCTTAAAAAAGCCAATCTACTTTTCTGAGCTTTGGGTGATTTACTACTACTACTACTACTACTACTACTACACCATATAGTTACCTTTCTATTAATGCTGCCCGTGTTCATCATAACTACTTGTGAAGACAGCTGGTCTTCCAATTAATTCGCCGCATGTGACAGAATTGATTCATAAACGGGCAGCTGCAAACGAATTCAACTTGGTCTTTGCCTTACTTCAGAGTTTTGTGAACGAACAGGTTGGGTAGCATCATGGATAAGTAAAAACCAGTCTCACTCTTTTCTGAACTACCCATTCACGTTGTTCCACCCTTACAACCGCAGTATCATTCTGCGCTACATGCAGATACCAACTCACCCTGCGGGAATACGGTTTAATGTATTTGTCCGTTGGGCGTGCTTGCCTAAACCTGAATTACTTGTTGCTGATTTCAAAGTAGTTCAATATTCATGGCTCGAGCCCCCAGCACACTGGATGTGCATTTTAAACAATACTGTTCAGTAAACTCTACACCTACAGGGTCAAAGTGAGACAGTCGGAATTTTAAAGTCTGTTTGGTTAGGTTTTATGTCTAGGGACCAAATGTTTACTCCTCGCTTCAGCCTCCAAAATTTATAATTTACACACACAAAAGTTAACGCAAAAAAGGTTACGGCGTTTAAATAACTGAGTCACTCACTGGTGTTTGAAGTTCATAAATATAATTATTTATTTATTCAAATTGTTACACACGATAGTCATTAAAAACAAAAAACAAAACAAAAATCTCTAGTTCAGTGGAACTATTAAATGAAGACGCAAATACACTAAACACGCAAAAGTTTGTTTTAAAAATTGAAACGCCAAGTTTCAAATCAAAGTTCCTTATATTCACGGAAAAACAACAAAGTTCGCTCCTGCGTACCCGGATCACAGAAAATAACAAGTCCTGTGTGCTTCCAAACTGAGATGAACATCTGTAAAGTGTCGTTTCTCGATCACCAAACACCAAAATTTTCAAATTATCGGCTTGCGTCCGCTCTGACACAACGTGTGGACTCAGGATGCCAAAATGTTAAAAGTTTCCAGCACGAAAACTTGACGATCTCCCACGGAAAATCGCGGGGACAGAGCGCAGATCCGGCCAGCACGAAGCCTGATCGGATACTGCCGAAATAAAGATGGCGGCACACTATAGCCTTCTCCCAGACTGGACAGTTTTGTTAAATTGTTAAACGGGATTTGTTTTATACGCGTAATGTATCAATTTAATAGTAAAATTCACCAGATTCCCAGTGATGTTAATTGTTTTTGTACATTTCAAAAATTAATTAATTAATTAATTAATTAAAATTGAAAAGCTTTTGGGACTTAACTGCGAAGTCGCAAGTCCCTAAACTTATAAACTAACTTACACTAAAGACAACACAAACATCCATGCCCGACGGAGGATTCGAACCTCCGACGCGGGAGGCCGTGCGATCCGTAACGTGGCGCTCCAGACTGCTCGGATACTCCTGCGCGGCTTTGTATATTTCAAGTAGTTTTTAAACTACACTCCAGACAGCCGGCCGCGGTGGCCGAGGGGACTGAGGCGCTCCAGTCACGGTCTGCACGGCCACTACGGTCGGGGGTTCGAATCCCCCCTCGGGCATGGATATTTGTGCCGTCCCAGTTCATAAGTAGTTTGTAAGTTAAGGGACTACTGACCCGTAGTCAAAAAAAAAAAAAAAAAAAAAACCCACTCCAGACAAATGCTTTCAGAAAGGACTTCCTAACATTTAAATTAATATTGGATGTTAACAAGTTTAGTTTCTTTAGAATGCTTTTCTTCCCATTGCCATTCTGAATTTTATATCTTCTCTACTTCGGCCATCAGAAGTTATGTTGCTGCCCAAATAACAAAATTCATCCACTACTTTTATTGTCTCATTACCTAATCTGATTTCTTCAGCATCACCTGATTTTCTGACGTTACATTCTATTACCTTTGTTTTACTCTTGTTAATGTTCATCTTATACCTTCCTTTCAAGGCACTGTCCATTCAATACAATTGCTCTTCCAGATCCTTTGCAGTCTGACAAAATTACTATGTCATTCGCAAACCGCAAAGTTTTTATTTCTTCTCCCTGAAATTTGATTCCCTCTCCAAATTTCTCCTTCCATTCCTTCACTGCCTGCTCAGTGTACAGATTGAACAACATTGGGGAAAGGCTACAACCCTGTCTTACTCCCTTCCCAACCTCTGCGTCGCTTTCTTGCCCTTCGACTCTGTCTGGATTTTGTATAGGTTGACTTTAACTCTTCGCTTCCTATATTTTACCCCTGATACCTTCAGAATTTGAAGAGTGTATTCCAGTCGATATTGTCAAAAGCTTTCTCCAAATCTACAAACGCTAAAAACGTAGGTTTGCATTTACTTAGCCCATCATCTAAGATAAGTCGTAATGTGAGTATTGCCTCCCGTGTTCCGACATTAACCGCAAATCCAAACTGATTTTCCCCGAGGTCTGATTCCACAAGTTTTTCCATTCGTGTTAGTATTTTGCAACCTTGACTTATTAAGCTGATAGTTCTGTAATTTTCACACTTCTTTACACTTGCTTTCTTTGGATTTGGGATTACGATATTCTTCCCCTGTCTCATACATCTTGCATACCAGGTGGAACAGCTTTTTCATGACTGGCTCTCCTAGCGATATCAGCAGTTCAGAGGGAATATCACTCACTCAAGGGGCCTTGTTTCGACTCAAATCCTTCATCGCTCTGTCAAATTATTCTCTCAGTATCGCATATCCTTTCTCATCTTCCTCCACTTCCTCTTCCATTCCTAGAATACTACCTTGAAGTTTATTTCCGTTGTATAGGCCCTCTATATATTCCTTCCACATTTTATCTTTCCCCACTTTGGTTAGTACTGGTTTTCCCTCTGAGTTCTTGATATTCATACGGATTCTTTTCTTGTCTCCAAATATCTCTTATTTTCATGTAAGCGCCATCTATCTTTCCCCTATTTATATATTCTTCTAAAGTTCATTTGTCCTCTAGCCACTCCTGCTTAGCCAGTCTGCACTTCCTGTCAATCTCATTTTTCAGACGTTTGTACTCCCTTTTGCCTGCTTCACTTGCTCGATTTTTCTATTTTCGCCTCTCATCAATTACGTTCAGTATATCCTGTGTTATCCAGGGATTTCTATTAGGCCTTGTCCTTCTGCCTATATGATCCTCTGCGGCCTTAATTACCCTCTTTCTGAGCTACCCTTCTTCTACTGTATTACTTTCTCCCGTTGCAGCCAATCCACCTCTGGTTCCTTCAGTTTGTCTAGGTTGCATCTTCTTAATTTTCTACCTTTCTGCAGTCTCTTAAGTTTTATTCTACAATCCATAACCAATAAGTTACGGTCAGTATATATCTGCCCCTGGATTTGTCTTACTGTTTAAAACCTGGTTTCTAAACCTATTCCTTACCATTATAAAGTCAGTCTGGTACCTCCCAGTGTCTCCTGGCCTTTTCCACGTTCTTTCAGGATGATTACACCAAGTGTTGGAGATCATTAAATTGTGCTCTGTGCAAAATTCTACCTAGCGATCTCCTCTTTCATTCCTTTTTTCCAGTCCATATTCAACTACTACATTTCTTTCTCTTCCTTTTTCTACTTCAGAGTTCCAGTCCCCCACCACAAACAAGTTTTCGTCCCCCTTAACTTTCTGATGATTTCTTTTATCTCCTAATATTTTTCTTCGATATCCTCATCATCGGCAGAGCTAGTTGACATACAAACTTGCACTACTGTGGTTTGTGTTCGTTTTGTGTCTCTCTTTGCTACGATAATGCGTTCACTATGCTGTTCATAGTAATTTACCGGCATTCCTATTTTCGTATTAATTATGAGACCTAATCCTGCGTTACCACCAACTGATTTTGTGTTTCTGATCAGAAATCCTATTCATGCTGCTGCCCAACTTCACTAATCTCTATTATGTCCAACTTTAACCTATCCACTTCTCTTTTCAAATTTTCTAACTTATCGACGCGATTAAGGGTTAGAACATCCACGCTCCGACTCGTAGAATGCCTGTTTTATTTTTCTTGATGAGAAAATCCTTTTGAGTGGTCCCTGCCGGGTGATCCGAATGGGGGAATATTTTACCTCCGCAAAATTTTACCCAAGAAAACGCCATCATATATTCATATAGTAGAGCTACACGTCCTCGGGAGAAGTAACGAGTGTAGTTTCCCCCTTGCTTTCAGCCGTTCGCAGTAACTGCATGGCATAGCCATGTTAACTGATGTTACAAGGTCAGGTCAGTTGCCCCTGTAACTACTGAAAAGGCTGCTGCCCCTGTTCAAGAACCACACTTTTGTCTGGCCTCTCCAGAGACACCCTTCTGCTGTGGTTGCATCTACGATATAGGGACTGATGACCCCATAGTTAAGTCCCATAAGCTATACAAACATTTGAACATTTTTGCATCTACGATACGGCTATTTGTATCGTTGAGGCACGCAAGCCACCCCACCTCGGCAATGTGTGTGGTACATAAGGGTGGACCAGATATGGCTACCTGCCTATAAATATTGTCGTAAAGAACAGATATACCAAGCATCGTACCAACATGTTCCGGGTGCAAAAATACGTGCAATGGAGTGATACCTTTTCTGTGTACGTGCAGGAACTCTAAGCTAATGCCGAACTGGTTGTTCATGTTACCTGGAACCACGGAATAACCGGCTATTGCGTTACGCATGTTATTCGGAGTAATAAGAAATGTAGATCAGGGTTGTAGGACCAGAAGCTACAGGACGCTTGTGCGATCTTGGTGAGTGAATCACACCATTTTGTCTTGATGGCTGCCATTAGAGAAACCCATAGATTAGTTGTGGTCAAGGATCGCGCGTTTCGGAGGCAGAAGTTTCACGGTATTTCCGTGTTGCTCTCGATTTCCACCAGATAGACGGGAAGCGCGGAAACTTCCATGTGGGAGGATATAACCGATTAACTACCGTTTCCGTAGACACTCATTTGCATACGAAAATCTTCAGCGTGTGTGTGTGTGTGTGTGTGTGTGTGTGTGTGTGTGTGTGTGTGTGTGTGTGTGTCGCGCGCCCTTTCAGAGGGATGATAACTATACTTTTTTAATCTTGTAATGAGAATCTGCGAAATTACCAAGACCGCTTTTTTAAAATTGATTTATTGAAAGTTCTTTCGGCAAATCTATGTTGCCAACTTCAAGTCTTTTAATATTCAAATATCACATAGTAATATTTCGTCATGTTTACTTTCTGTCTTTGCTTGGGCACGGGTATGTCGAAAATAAAACACTTTTACGTCTATGATAACGTATGCTGCATTCATGTTGAAAGTACATCATTCACGCTCACTCGGGCTGCCCTGCTTACGCAGATTTCCATTAACCGCTTAACATAAAATCTCCAGTATACTCGTTTTTTAATTTCTGACGAAATAATAAAACGCCGAGTATACTCGGGCTTATCATTTCCTAGCGGCGCACATTTTAAAAGGCCGAATTTACTCGTTATATTTAGTGTTTTAGCAATTCCTTGATATTGTTGGTAGATGTCACTTTGGACTGTTACTCCGAAATTCATATTTCTGGCAAGAGATGTTTCTGAATCAGGCACACTAGCAGTCAGTGCTACAACGTGTTCTTGCCGTTTTCCTGTTACTTTCTCACGTTTTATGAAAATGGAGAGTGAAGATGAGTTTGATATTGAATTTAGTGGATCTGAGAGTTCTGAAGATAACTATGAAGACTGTTCGGAAAAAAAAGTGACAACCCAAACTGAATAAAGTATGGCCTATTGTGAGCTACCTGTCACCTAAATTTAGAAACAGCTGTGTTCCAGGAAGAAATGTCACCATAGATGAAAACCTGCTGCTGTATAAAGGGTGACTGGAATGGATCCAATATTTGCCGCTCAAGAGAGCTAGGTTTGGCATACAAACATTCATGTTATGTGAGTCAGTGAGTGGATATGTTTGGTCCCTAATTATTTACGTTGGCAAGGGCACTAAATTTGATGACGATTACAAGGATCTGCTAATGTCATCACAAATTGTAATGACACTAATGCAACCCTTGCTAAATATGGAATACTGCTGGACTCTAGATAATTATAGTTCTCCCCAGCTTGCTGACCTTCTGATATCAAAAAGAACAGATATGTATGGCACCGTGCGTAGAACAAGAAAAGAAATACCGCCTTCTTTCCGGAACAAGAAACTAAAAACAGGGAAGATTGTAGCATTCCAGTGTGGTAAACTAACTGCACTGAAATGGATCGATAAGAGACACGTCTGCATGCTGTCCACTATCCACGATGCAGAAATGCAAACACGGAAAGTAAGAAATAAACATGTTGTCACACCAGTGGCAGTATTTGCTTATAATGACACAATGGGAGGTGTGGATAAAGTTGATTAGCACATCACAAACAATCCATTGCCACACAAGAGGGGTAAGAAGTATTACAAGAAGATATTTTTTCATCTCTTAGAATTAGCAGAATGGAATGCGTTTGTCCTCTATAAAAAATCACGGAGGAAAGCACACTGCCTTTGACTTTCTCGTGGCTGTTGCTGAACAGCTCGTTGCCAAACATCAGGGGGAGGAATGTTCAGCCAGAGCAGCGGACCGTCCATCAGCAAAACCAACCCCAACGCAACTTGTTGGACGTCATTTCCCATCTGCGATTCCTCCGACCGAGAAGAAGCAGAATCCAACAAGAATATGTAGGATGTGCAGTAGTGTGCGTGATGCCAGCGGTAAGAAGGCACGGAGGGAATCAAGATATATGTGTAAAGACTGTGGTGTAGCTTTGTGTATTGATCCTTGCTTCAGGGTGTTTCACACAGCCACAAACATATAAACGATGGCTCCAAATTTTCATGGTTAGTGGTTTTGTTCACTGTTAGTGCTTTGATGCCCAGAATTCACTTTTTTATGTAATTTTAAGAAGAAAATAAAGGGTTAAACATTTCACGAGTATACTCGTGAGTTTAAACTATGGGATATTTGGAGATGAAAAAGTCCATTGTTAAGCACTTAAAAAATAATGTAATTGTAACTGTCATTATTGTACTTCACTGAATATGTCATTATAGCAATAAAAAATAGGTGAAAAAAAGAACCATAATACATATGTTAAGAGGTTAAAAGATGCTGGATGACACCCACGGCTTGAATGAAGTCGAGCACATACAACTTACTATTATAATCCACTGCTGTCCTTTGAATACTAACAAACAAAATGTCCAAGTTTCTGATAATTCATTACGTAAATTAGCATCATCTTGACGTGTCAATACGATAAAATCTTTACGGGTTTCTTGACTCGTTCAGCCTTCTTGATGCGGAAGGAAACATTTCTACAAATTAATCGTGTGTTCAGTAGATTATGAGCGACTGGTTTGTAAATGGATGAAACCGTTCGTAAAATATGGAGAAGTCTGACGATTTCGATTGAATTTATAACAGTAGTAGTAGTATTGTGAAAGCATGTCAGCATGCGAATGTAGAGAAAGACGTTGCTCAGTTCATAATTAGGTTGCCACAGTCCATACGAAAGTGGGAAGGAAGACGACGTCCATCGTAGTTCCGATGAAACCGTGTAGTGTATATTTAGAGAATTTTTATTCGAGGAAGACTGTGCTGAAGATTAGCAATCAGCATAATATCACTGTAAATATTTAGCTATGAACCTCGCTCAGTACACGAAAGCAGCGTAACCGAATGGTAAACACCGCGGTTCAGGAGACCACTCATGTCTCAAGCCTTGTTTGTCCGCTCACAGCGAGCTGAGAGTAGTCTTTTGGCGAAGACGCCACTTGGGACCCTGTTTCAAAGGGCAAATACTCGACGCCTTGAAGCAGGCCAGATACAGGCCCAAGTCTGACAAATGGAAACATCCCCCCCCCCCCATCGTAGCCCTCCCCCCCCCCATCTCAAATTTAGTAGTAAGCTGGCCCAGGGGGTAGCCCGACAAAAGCTGAAGACACATTAAATATGAAAATAGGAAGGAGGTGCACAGAACTGCGAAAAAGAAGAATTATAAACAGTGACCGGTCCACGCTAAAGAAGTGCAATAATAGGATAGTCTCAAACGCCGCTGCGTTATCGTTGTGTGTTCAGTTTTAGACTTCCAAAGCAAGGGATCCGTGTTCGAATCTCCAAAGTTTTCACTTTTTCACGAAAATATCAGTTGTCCTTTCGATCATTGACGTGTCTGTTCGTTGTAGGCAATTTCATGTCTAACGATGAAAATAAGTTTAGTTCGCAAAATTTTACAATTTATTACTTCAGCTAACCGATTTCGATCTCAGATTAGATCAACTTCAGACCTCTCGCTGTAGATGTTCAAGCGATGAGCTTGCGGCGACAGTGACAGGTCTGGAAATGATCTAATCTGAGATCGAAACCGGTTACCTGAAATAATAAATTGTCAAATTTTGCGAACTAGACTGTTATTTTCATCTTTAAAACATTATAAGTTCTCTATTTTTTTCAACTAAGGAAACTGTTTTCCAAACTGATTACACCACGACTGACATGGAATTAATGTCACTTTGTAACAGCGATATTTAAGGAAGGAATCTATAATTTGTCCTAAACAAGTGCTGCATGTTAAGAGTTTTGCGATCCGATTTGGAGGTTTTGACTTCTGCTTTCCTCTGTTGTAACATAATTCACAAACCGTTTATATGTTTTCATTTCTGTGATGTTTCTGTGGCATTATCCCTGTTCTCATTATTTATCACTTTTCCTAGCGACGGTAAAGTATATTGTTGGCGCATGACACATAATCAATGTGTAGTGTGACAATTGCTAAAACCACAGAGAGAGAACAGACTGACCACATAATCACGACCTTTCAGTTTTTCATCCTCACTCGATGTTATATGTATTTATTGTGTTCCGATCACTGCTTCGGTTTTTCTTCTTTTTTCTCAGTTCCGCGCACCTTTTTGCTGTTTCCACGCTTGATCTGCGTTACGCTTTTGATGGGATATCATTTGGTCCGTGTTACAATAAATCTAGGGACGGGGATTAGGAAGTTTCCCTTGTCAGTATCCTTGTATGTGTCATAAAGTCCTATTTAGAGACTTTGCCGATAGTTTAGAGATAAAGGTGACGATAGCTTACGATAGGGTCGAAAAAGAAATACCCCACCCTACAGCAGGAGCGATATCTATCCGTAACTCCGTCACAAAGTGGTATACACCCTAGCCAATTTGGCTTTTGATTATAATATGAGTTTCACGTATCGAGAAAAAATAGACATTGAAAAGCATTTTTCAGGAAACTATCAGCCAAAAACAATTTCTGATTCCTCTGTTATTTCATGTTTATCAGTACAATAGTATTTTTAAGCGTCAGTCATTTGTGCATTACCAGCTTTCATCTCAAAGTTTTACGAATTTGATAAAATTTACATGGTATGCAAAATAGCAAATCAAATATTTGTAGAGCTTATGGGACTTAACTACGAGGTCATCAGTTCTTAAACTTACAAACTACTTATGAACTACCTTATACTAAAGACGGCACAAACATCCATGCCCGAGGGGCGATTCGAACCCCCGACGGGGAACGGCCTCGCGCATCGTAGCATAGCGCCTCAGTGCGCTGGCCGCTCCGGCGCGGCCGTAAAACATCAGCCGGAACCATTTTTCACTCCATCCCAGTTTTATCTAAATTAGTAGTTACTGTGACGTGTTCATATGCTTTAATTTTTCCTTTGTCCCATGAGTCTGGTGTAATGGTTGTTGGGAGTAAACGAACTTTTCACTGATAGTCGACTGAAAATTATTCATGGTTGCAGATGACGAACTGTAAACGAAGACCTACAGGAGTAATGTAGAAAAACTAACTAGTCGAACATAAAAAGTAAAAAATTATATTTGAGTTGTTCAATTTTAAAGCTATTAAAAGTATCAACTGAAGATGCTACAACTGTAGAGAAACATTTATGGGCATATAAAAACAAAAACCAGTGTTTCGCTCAAGGCGGATCCTTATACTGAAGCAACTAAAATAAATGTATCAAATTATGAAAGATTAAGCGTGTCCAGTAATTTGAACTCCTTGGGAAAGCAATATACAAAGATCGTGTAAATAATGTTTCCCGAAATTGTGTAATGGATTAAAAAAAGCTTGCTTTCAGACCAGAAAAAGACATAAAAGATTTTTCACTGTATCTTGAACAATAATTATAAACATTGAAGTAGACTTCGCATTTAATAACAAAGAGGGGACGAAAAATTCCTCTACCAAGGCTCAAAGAACACTCACGAAATTCCAGAATGAAACTTTCACTCTGCAGCGGAGTGTGCGCTGATATGAAACAGAGGCGAGGTACTGGCGGAAGTAAAGTTGTGAGGCGGCATCATCGTGAGTCGTGTCGGGATAGCACAGTCGGTAGTGCGCTTGCCCGCGAAAGGCAAAGGTCCCAGGTTAGAGTCCCGGTTCCGGCACACAATTTTAATCTGCCAGGAAGTTTCACTCGCGAAATTATTAATTCGGTATCCTTGAATAACAAACAGGAACATTCGATGCTTTGGAGGAAATGTGCTTTTACAAGTAGTTGACAAGACGAGAATGATTATATCCATTGCCAAGAGTTAGCAGTTTTGAATGAGTCGACTGCCTTCGTGTGTTGCACTGCGAGGCTTTCTGACCCCGTTAACTTACCCCTTCCCCTGTAATTTTCGCTAATGGCACACTTAGCATATTTAAATCTCACCAGGAGAGCTAATTTCTCGCTCGTCTGCCTCTGTTTCTCAGAGGTGTACAAATTCTTCCAGTCTGCCTGCCCCTATCCACGCCGCTACCATTGAAGCAGCCTGCCCTGCCGGGACGGGAACTCTTGAATACTTGTTCACTGAAGCGCAGATGTTAACGTGGCCAAGTTGGGGTTCCCGCAAGCCTCACAAGTTTCTCGGGACCCCTTCACAGCCTGCTGCACCTGACAAGTGGTGGCGCTGACAATCCAACACGGCTACGTAATAGTGAGGTATATAAGGTACTATGAGATGCTGTGCGTTTTGCCACCATACGCCCTTCCTTTTATTCAAAGAAAACATCAGTGGTCTACAATGAAGGGTAATGCGCAATTTGGTTTCTTCGATAGAAAACCATTAACATAATACTGAATTTTTTACGCCATTTCGTGCCAGATTTTTCGGTAGAAGCCATCTCAATGTGTTTGAGGTGGCGCAGTGGTTAGTACACTCAAAATGTTCAAAAGTTTGTTATTCTATGCGACCAAACTACTTTTGTCATAAGTCCCCAGACTAACCCAAGGACAACACAAACATCCATGCCCGAGGGAGGATTCGAACCTTCGACGCGGCAGTACACTCGATTCGTATTCGAGAAGACGGCGAATCAGATTTCAAGTCCGCATCTCGATATCCAGATTGTGTTCTTCCGTGGTTTCCCTGGACAGCTCCAGGCAAATGCCTGGAGTGGTTTTTTTCAAAGTGCACGGCCGATTTCTCCTCCCCCCCTTTCCCAAAAAGGGAAAAAAAGAAAATGGTGTTTGTGCTCTTCCTTTATTGACCACCACGTTGTTGACGAGACGTTAAACCCAATTCTTCAGTCTTTTTTTTTTTTTCTTTTCTTGCAAAGGTTCGTTGTCACTTAAGTTTACAAAGAGAGAGAGAGAGAGAGAGAGAGAGAGAGAGAGAGAGAGAGAGAGAGAAACCGGCTGTTGCCGAATACTACCTAGACACAGGTTTCCCGATGGAATATAACAAAATGGAAATTTTGGCATCCTCTTCCAGCTATTGGGATTGTTATAAAGCTATTGAAATAAAACTAGCGGATAACCTTATGAGTAGGAATGGAGGGTTTTCCTTATATTCAATGGCGGATTCAAGAGGAGGGTCAAGGGGGACATTACCCCTAAAAAAATTTGTTTCCCTTTCTGAAACATTTTTACATACGAAGCGTCTACGAAAAACTACGGTAATATTTATTTGTTAATATAAAATAAGTTAATTTTTCTACATCACATTAACTACTTCAAATATCTTCAGGACATATTGTTCGCTAATGACAACGCATTTTTGAACGCTCCTTCTCCTTCCCGCATACACCGCCTGTACATGCAACACTTCTTCGGGAAGACGAAAGCCGTATTAGTTATCCATTTCTCGCTATCGTGTTTACATGTTAAACCTGAAGAGGATTAACTAGCCAACAAAATACGGCGACTGAAAAACAACTCCTTCAGTTCCTGTTTTAGGCAGCACAATCGGTATTTTTATTTACTTAAATACACAGATGCATACTCACTCTTGTATTTATACTTATCTTTTACTGTAGAAACTGTCGCTCTGTCCATATGAGCCGAAAATTCTTAACAAACAGACGCCGTCTGACAAGCCAAGAGCTTTTCTAAAGCTCTTGCGATTACTTGGGCACCAAAATCGAGTGTAGAATTTGTGACGTACTGTGGGTACTTCTTTTGTTTTATTATCGTAGGCAACGGTTATATGATGTGCAAGGCTTCCGTCGTCGTCGATGTATTGGTTTAGTAAGGCTCTCAGGAATTTCGGTTGGTAAGCCTGTCAGTTCTTAGTATATTCAATTACGGCTTTTTGTTTTTAACGTAAGTACAAACTGAACCATACCTTTTTTTCCCTTTAACCTAATAAAGTCTTTAGATAACCTTTAGAATGTTTGAGCATAAGAATTCTGTCTCTAAGGGCTTTTAGTTAAATTTCAAAGTCTTTTTTCAACTTTTATCTTATTTGTCCCGGTAGTTCATTTTATAGAAGTACGTCACATAAGAAGTTAATTACTAATTACTGATTTTTTTTTCTTTTACTGAATAATGTTTTCAATAAATTTATCCTCCACATTCCTATCTCAAACACAGTGAAGGATGTTATTTAAAAGTAATTTTCAAATATCATCGATTTGATGAAAAGCTACTATCTACGTAGGGTTTTCTAGAAACTTTTTTAAAACGCAATTCCTGTTATATTTTTCACTTTAAAAGCACACAGTTACAACATACACTGAACAAAGTCACGCGTTATTTGAGACACAGTTCTCAAAATATATTTCTTCACATCGATAGTTCATTATATCTCTGGTACAGTCAAAGTTCAGAATATACTCCCAAAGCCAAATTAAAGTTCCTTAATACACTCTATCCTTTCTCAATGAAATTCAGTTTTTTTTTCTTTTAAAGTCCCCTTGAATATTAACTATCTCGACGAGAGGTAGAATTTTTTTACGTTCCGTAGCCTAATCCCGAATTAAAGTCCATAGATAATGTAACTACGCAATCGCGTAACCTTTCCATCATTCATTATTAACTATCAAAGTCTTTAATTTCTGTAGGAATAATTTAAACGCGAATTAAAAAGTTCCGAAATATTTCCGTACATGATTCCAGATTATTTTGCAAGACAATAACGCGAGACGCTTAAAGAGAGATCCTTACACACCGTAAAACAATGACAAGAGTAATGCTGCTGTGGTTACTATTTATACTATATTTACAGTGATCTCTATACAAACTGGATGTATAGCTCTGGTATATGAGCATAGAAATGCAGAGTGCCTGCTCATTCATATGTTTTGCACACGATTTCGCATTGTCCGCCATGTTTAAATTTGGCAGACGAGTTTCTATCAGTTATTACATGACAAAGAATTGCTTGCTTACCTATTAAATTGGAATTTAATTCAATATTCGATGTTTTATGCTGATAAGGGAGCGGAATCAAAACATTCTTTCTTCTCTTTTTCTTTAAATGCTTCTTAGCAGCCATGTTTAAATTTGGCAAGAAACTAAATATCAATATGTGTGGCTGGCACGCTAAGACAACTGAAGTTCAACATCCAGATAGTATAGAGATCAATGTATATTTACGACAAATGATAACTGTGATTGCAGTGTTTTGACTCGGTTACTCAACGACTTTAACTATTCTGACTTTACAAAGATATAACAGATTTCTTGAAAATTTGGAAAAAATACGTAAATTCTGCCTCTTACAAAAGTTAATAAAAATTAAAATGTACTGAAATGGATATTCCAATGCGATGACTGCGATGAAGTGTTACAAATTGGGAAACCGTCTTGCCGGCCGCGGTGGCCGAGGGGACTGAGGCGCTCCAGTGACGGTCTGCACGGCCACTACGGTCGAGGGTTCGAATCCCCCCTCGGGCATGGATATTTGTGCCATCCTTAGTCTTAGCTAGTTCATAGGTAGTTTGTAAGTTTAGGGACTGATGACCCCGCAGTTAAGTCCCATAAGCTATACAAACAGTTGAACATTTGGAAACCGTTTTACTGAAGCGGATTTCCATTATAGATTTGAGAGTGCTCCTGCCTTGTTTCCTTAGCGCCTCTTTCTGCTGCCCTCGCTTTTTTCAGTTACCTGTTTATCACGTTCCGCCCTCACTGTTGATGGTCAGGCTGTTTTGGAGGTGAGAGCTGAATAGAGATAAGGAAGCCACTTGGCAACCGGTGTGGCACCGCCAGAGCCGTTGACGGCGAGCAGAAAGGCGGAATAGTGGAGCGGCCGCTTCTTGCGGCTGTCAGCTGCTCCGGTCGCGCAGACAGGTGACAAAGGCTGCCGCCCTCGCTGTTGTACACCAAAGCCTCCAGGCCTTCTATTGCCCTGAGCAGTTCAAGTGACGCCGCCACACCTAACATCGACAGCACGCAACATCTTCTCGTTGTGCTGTGCATATATGTTGTAACTTTAACACATTAAACATTGCAGTCTCCCCTCTTTGGACGCGCAGGTGAAATGACGATTCTGTACTAAACTTAAAAGAAAGTTAACGGATAGTTAAATATCTTAGAGGTAGACATCTAGTGTCTGTTACAACCGCCTACGTGATGGATTATTAAACATGCATGCTCGTATACATACACAAACAAAAAAGTGTTTCGCATCACTTACCAAACAGACCTGTAAGAGCAGTTGAATGGAATGGAGAGAGTGTT
This sequence comes from Locusta migratoria, assembly GCA_026315105.1. Taxonomy (NCBI): domain Eukaryota; kingdom Metazoa; phylum Arthropoda; class Insecta; order Orthoptera; family Acrididae; genus Locusta; species Locusta migratoria. Next base: position 299,243,003 of record CM048746.1, read on the forward strand.
GAAGAGAGGTTATAAAATTAACATTAACAAGAGCAAAACAAAGATAATGGAATGCAGTTAGAAAATGAGGAATCGTAAATTTAGCATTGGAGAGAAATGAATGAGGTAGAAATCGCAGAGGGAGACCAAGAGATGCATATTGTAAGCAGATTCAAATGGATGTGGGTTGCCATTCTTATGAGGAGATGAAAAGGCTTGTTCAGGATAGAGTACGGTGGAGAGCTGCATCAAACCAGTCTCCGGACTGAAGACCATAACAACCAAACAGAAGTTATGTAAAACTCTACGGGATGGTCGGAAATTCCTGTTACAACCATCTAGGACATGTAGAGGGTGGTGAGTACATAAAAATTTGAATAGGTACCCATGTCCGGAAACGTATCGTTTCTGTTCCACGACGGCTTGAATTCAGATGATTATTTCATGCCGGCCGCGGTGGCCGCGGGGACTGAGGCGCTCCGGTCACGGTCTGCACGGCCACTACGGTCGGGGGTTCGAATCCCCCTTCGGGCATGCATTTTGTGCCGTCCTTAGCCTTAGCTAGTTCATAAGTAGTTTGTATGCTTAGGGACTGATGACCCCGTAGTTAAGTCCCATAAGCGCTACAAACATTTGAACTTTTTTATTTCATACAGTCCTACATGAGGAATTTAATTAAGCGTGACCTTGTACAATTCTTGCAATCAATTAAAAAAATACTGAGTCGTTCCGTTATTACTTACTCATTTTTATTACAATTTACATTAGTCGACGACGACGACGACGACGACGACAACAACAACAACAACAACAACAACAACGCAACATCTACGGCACCAGCTGCGACCACCAACGTCGTCACACACATTGTACCTCCGAAGCAGGTTCTGGTACACTCTCTTCACCCCACCTGGTGTGTGTATTTAACATTTTGTGGTTACGATCGTACTTGAAACTGCAAATACATATATCATCTTGTGCAATCACTTTAGTCAAATAAAATGTCATGAACTTCACTTCCTGCCAGGCCTCTAGTCATTTTTGCTGTACGCGATGTCTGAGAGAATTACGAAGCTACATTGCGCACCAAGTAAAATTGTGGTCAGAGGTTCAAGTTCAAATGTTGAAATGTTTGTGCAGTTTAAGGGACTTAACTGCGGGGTCATCAGTCCCTAAACTTACAAACTACTTATGAACTAGTTTATACTAAAGACGGCACAAACATCCATGCATCTTCTCATTGTACTGTGCATATATATTGTAACTTTAACACATTAAACATAGGTGTCTCCCCTCTTTGGGCGCGCAGGTGAAATGGCGATTCTGTACTAAACTTTAAGAAAGTTAAAGGATGGTTAACTATCTTAGAGGTAGACATCTAGTGTATGCTCCAACCGCCTACGTGATGGATTATTAAACATGCATGCTCGTATACATACACAAACAAAAACGATTTTCGCACCACTTACCAAACAGACCGGGAAGAGCAGTAGAATGGAGTGGATGGTGTTTTTATTTATTCATTCGTGTCAGAAGCATCATGTGTACAGAAGTTTATAAAGGTATAACATACAGAGATTACTTACATACATGTAAACTACGAACTATATATATACAAAAAAGACAGAAATATTATATACATTTGGCCCAAAAGCGGGCTACGTCTACTGCATTTGGGGTTGCCAACATCAGGTCCTCTAAGGATCAGTGTGAAGGACATTCAGGGCAGTTATACATGTGCTGGGTCGTCTGCACGTCTCCACAGTCTCAGAGGGTAGAAACAGTAGAATATCCCCACTTCATGAGATTCTCTCTTGACCGTGCAGTGTTGGTGCGTAGCCTGTTCAGTGACTTCCAAACCGTCCAGTGCTCATTGTGGCCTGGTGCGAATTCTTCCTTCGGTTCCACCCCGTGCCTTTCTCTCGATCTCTTCCATCTGTCCACTCTAGATCCGGGTTGGTCACTGAGGTTGTCGGTTGCTCTGAGAAAGCTCCGTCTGGATTTCAGGCGTCTGGTGGCTGGCTGAATGTTGTGTGACGAAACAATGAAGGTGGTAGATGAGTTTTGTTACTTAGGTAGTAAAATAACATATGACGGTCGCAGTACAGAGGATATAAACTGAAGAATGGCATTGGGAAGAAAATAAATTTTGAAAAGAAGAAATTTGCTTACATCTAATATTAATTCAAGTGTAAGGAAGTCTTTTCTGAAGGCATGTGTGTGGAGTGTACGGGAGTGAAACATGGACGATAAACAGTGCGGACAGGAAGAAAATAGAGGCTTTTGAAATGTGGTGTTACAGAAAAATGTTGAAGATTAGATGGGTAGATCGCATAACTAATGAAGAGGTACTGAACAGAATTGGTGAGAAAAGGAATTTTTGGCATACCCTGACTAAAAGAAGGGATCGCTTGTAGGACACATTCTTAGACATCGAGGAATTGTAAATTTAGCACTGGAGGGAAGTGTGTGGGGTAAAAATCGCAGAGGGAGACAAAGAGACGCGTATAGTAAGCAGATTCATATGGATGTGGGTTGCCGTTCTTATGAGATGAAAACGCTTGCTCAGGATAGAATACGGTGGAATCTGCAATAAACAAGTCTCCGGACTGAAGATCATAACAACAACCAAACAGAAGTTATATAAAACTCTACAGGTTGGTCGGAAATTCCCGTTACGACCATCTAGGACTTGTAGAGGGTGGTGAGTACATAAAAATTTGAATAGGTACCCATGTCTGGAAACGTATCGTTTCCGTTCCACGACGGTTTCAATTCAGATGATTATTTCATACACTCGTACTTGACGGATGTAATTACAATTGTCGCAGTCAATTTAAGAAGAATACTGAGTCGTTCCGTTATTAGTTACGCATTTTTATTAAAATTTACACTTTATAGTTTACATTAGTCGACGACAACGAGAAGAAGGACGCAACATCTACGGCACCATCCGCAACGTACTGATGCATTGCAACAGCGGCGATCAACATCGTCGTCACACACATTGTACTCCCGAAGCAGGTTCTGGTACACTCTCTTCACCCCACCTGGTATGTGTATTTAACATTTTGTTTTTACGATCGTACTTGAAAATGCAAATACATATATCATATTGTGCAATCACTGCAGACAAATAAAATGTCATAAACTTCACTTCCTGCCAGGCCTCTCTAGTCATTTTCGCTGTACGCGATATCTGAGAGAAATACGAAGCTACATTGCGTACCAAGTAAAATTGTGGTCAGAGGTTCAAGTTCAAATGTTCAAATGTTTGTTAAGCTTAAGGGACGTAACTGCGGGTCATCAGTCCCTAAACTTACAAACTACTTATGAACTAGCTTATGCTAAAGACGGCACAAACATCCATGCCCGAGCGGGAATTCGATCCCCGACGGGGAACGGCCTCGCGCATCGTAGCATAGCGCGTCAATGCGCTCGGCCGCTCCGCCGCGGCGAGGTTAAAGTACTGTGATCACAAATGTACCGTTTACACGTCTGATCGGTACGCATGACCTTTCTGGAGAAGCAAACAGAAGAGACAGGGACTTAGGAAATAACAGTCTAATTCAATCAGCAGTAGGAAGCTCAAGATGAGCACAAATGGAAGAACGTACAAGACGAGAATATCTACATTATACTCTCCGCAATCCACTGAAAGGCGCGTGGGGGAGGGTACTGAGTGCCATTACCAGTTACTTGCTTTCCTGTTTCATTCCCAAACAGAACGAGGGCAAAACGAATGCTTGTATACATTCGTACGAGCTCTAATCTCTCTGACCCTGTCTTTGTCGTCTTTACGCGAAATGTAAATGGCGACAGTATACTCATTCTGCTGCCCGCTTCAAATTCCGGCCCTCTAAATTTTCTCAACAGTGATTCTCGAAATGAACGTCGTCTTACCTCCAGCGACTTCCATTTGAGTTCCTGAAGTATCTCAGTAATTGATCAAATCTACCAGTTAACTAACCTAGGCACCCTCCTCTGAACTGCCTTTTTTCCTTCTTTTTAACCGATCTGGTGGGGATCCCAAATAATTGAGCAGTACTCACGGCGGGGGCAGCACAAGCGTTTTATATGCGGTCTCCTTTACAGACTAAACTTATCTCAGAATTCTCCTTATTAACCGAAGTTGAACTTCCGCCTTCAAATGTTCAAATGTTTGTATAGCAGTGGCGGCGCTAGACAAGAACTGGGCGTCGGCGAACTCGTCTTTGCGAGGACCCTTTCATTTTTCCAATAAGGAGGAAAATGTTAAATGAAATGAGCTGAATTATACACCAATAATCATTATACTATAATTTCATTAGTATAATATACAAGTATTATTGGAATCAAAAAAATACAATAAACAATCACAAAGTATAGATACATTTCGGCTTTTCGCCTCACATAATTTTTTTAAAGATCACATCTTAATTGATACTAGCCGCTATTTCGGCTTCAATTGATATTACTGACAACGCAGATAGTCTTTCTTGGCTCATTGTGCTTCTCAAATAAGTCTGAATCATTTTTAACTTTGTGAAGCTTCTCTCGGCCGAAGCTGTACTGACTGGAACTGTGAGCATGATTCTGATTGTTATATAAACGTTAGGATATACTTCTTCTAAATTGTTTTCTAAAATGTACTGAAGAAGTTGTTTTGCAAGTATTTAATTAAAATTACATCACTGCTGTACTCATACAGAAATAAATACGGACAACTAAATAGCTGCCAGCCGGGAATGGCCGAGCGCACTAAGGCGTCATACCACGGTGAGCGAGATCGCTCTCGTCGGGAGTCGAATCTCACCCCTGAGTACGGATGTTCATTCTTGGGTTAAGCTAGTTTTTTCTTTATTGTTTATTGTTTATTATTTAACATGCCCCATTACATAGCAATATTACATGTGGGTTAAGCTAGTGTAAGTTAGATGTAGGTCGTCGCAACATGACCTAGCAGTTGAAAAGCGCCGATAAACAACAAATATAAAAAAAAAATTAACAATGTTTTGCCAGGCCGCACAGGCGCGAGGCCGTCGGCGGTTGCCGACGTCGCCGACGCCTAGCGCCGCCACTGTTGTATAGCTTATGGGACTTAACTACGGGGTCATCAGTCCCTAAACTTACAAACTACTTATGAACTAGCTAATACTAACGACGGCGCAAATATCCATGCCCGAGGGGGATTCGAACCCCCGACCGTAGTGGCTGTGCAGGCCGTGACTGGAACGCCTCAGTCCCCTCGACCACCGCGGCCGGCCTATATATTCGTATGAGCTTTCTATTTCATATCGGTGAGCAGCGTTACTTGTAGATATGTGCCGCGACTGTCTTTAAGACGTAACAGGGCGCAGTAAGAGAATGGTGTCGGCAGTGGCGGCGTGTTGACAAGCCGACGGCGGGGCCTCGTGGAGCAGCTGTGAGTGTCGGGGCCAATCTGCTGAGGTGGAGAGCGCTCGAGGAGCAAAGCGGATCAATGCGCCCGCTGCCGGAAGCCCTCACAGGCCGCTGCCCGCTTCGCCGCCTCTGGCCTCCTACTGCAGCCGCCCAGCGGCAAAAGCACGCACCAAGGACCTTATAAAAAAAATCGCACTGACGTGTTTTACGGCCCACTTTAGATTTGTAGTTTTATAAGTTTTTGCAAACATTTTTGACCAAAATAATAATCTAAATAATAAAAAATTAATTACTAATACTGTCTGAAACCTTTGTAGGAAAAAAGAAATTTAGGCACTGGCGGGTTCCGAACCACTGACCTTCAGCGTCACAGTCCTACACATTGCCCACTACGCTACAGCTAACAGTTAGGAATTGCGTTCTTTAATCTCATTGATGGCAGTTACTAACTGATGCTAATATGGCATTTGTAGGCACTAGATTATCATTTATCGTACGAAGAAGAACGTCTTTTTGTTAACTCTTCAGTGCGCCATTGCTTTGAAATGAGAACGTGTAAGCTACAATGAGAAAATCATCACATACGCAGCGCAAGATGGCGTATGCCAGAGACAGTTCTGGGCGAGGAATGTCACGTGACATCTGCGAACGGCTGGTTTTCGTTAATTTAATGCAGGGTGTCAAAACTCCGTTACTTTTTGCAAACATCTCTCAAACTATACGAGATATGAAAAAAAAAACAAAAGGGAACAAAGTTGTAGAGAATTTTCTCCTCTACAAATTCGTTTATTCAATTTTCGCGTCAGACGAACGGTTTATTTTCAATTAAAATTACATTACAAATGGCACTTTTTTATTTTTTTATTACTAACGTATTTCTTGTTCGAAGTATATCAAAAAGCGAGGATCTGGTCTGCAAAATTTGGTGCCGATCGGTTGAATGGTTCGACCTAAAAAGTGGGAACACGTTATAGCCAGACAGACATCGTCAAATCGCCGTTATTTTTGCAAATATCTCTGCAACGATGCAATATATGAAAAAAAAAAAACATAATAGAGCGAAGTTATAGAGAATTTTCCCCTCTACCAATTATGTTATTCAATTTTCGTGTCAGATGAACGGTTCGTTTGCAATTACAAATATATTAGAAACGGCTTTTTTGGTATTACTACCGTATTTTTTGTCCGAATAATTTGAAAAAGGCAGGTTCTAGTCTCTGGCTGCCCACAATTATGTGTGCAAAATTTGGTGCTGATCGGATGAAAGGTTCGTGTTAAAAACAGGGAACTCGTTACGAACAGACAGACAGACATACATCCCAAAATCGCCGTTATTTTTGCAAATATCTCTGAAACGATACGAAATAGGGAAAAAAAAAAAAACACAAGAGAGCAAAGTTGTAGAGAATTTTCTCCTCTACAAATCCGGTTTATTCACTTTCGTGTCAGATGCACGGTTAAGCCGTTATTTTCATTTAAATTTCGAGCTGTCAAAAAACGATCGCAAAGGCCAACTTTTAGTGTTACTGCCGTAACCTAAAGTGGGCTAATAACTAGACTCCGTAACGGCGCTGCTGTCGCGGGATTGTTTGAACCTTCGGCCGGCCGCCATGGTAGTGGCAGGTGTCAGGTAAATAGGAGTGTCTTTAGCAGATAAATCGTGTATTAAATAGCTACTGCAGGATAAATACACAATTGATAGTCATGTCTGTGCTGTTTGACTGTTGCAGTGTACATGAAGCACGATGGTGAAGAGCTGCTCAGCGTCTAAATGCATAAACCAATGCCGGCCGCGGTGGCCGAGCGCTCTGCAGCGCGCCAGTCACGGTCCGCACGGCCACTACGGTCGGGGGTTCGATTCCCCCCTCGGGCATGGATATTTGTGCCGTCCTTAGTCTTAGCTAGTTCATAAGTAGTTTGTAAGTTTAGGGACTGATGACTCCGTAGTTAAGTCCCATAAACTCTACAAACATTTGAACATAAATCAATTTAAGAAAGGAATAAAAAGAACGAAAATTGTCTTACCATTTATATTTCCCAGGGATACATGTAGCCCTACTACTTGTGTTAAGAGATTGTTACTCTTGCTTAATAGACTTGTTAGTCAAGGCAATATAGGATTCTGTTTATGTTCTAGGAGGCGATCCAATTATGATATTGCAGAAAGATATAAAAAAGCCAAGATCGCTGATCATCAATTTTTATTTAAGACGACCTTTTTCGCTGAACTATGTCAGCATCGTCTGGTCCAATAAAATCATTTTACAAGACTATAATCTTGTGCTGTTTATTAAATGATTTGCTAGAATTGATATGCATTATGTTGTGCTTGCTCGCCGTTCTGTTTACATTTTGACTGGAGGTAACGCGAAACCAAGCTCCGTTCCGCTACCGAATCCGTTTTAATTTTCCTGGCACAGTTTTAGGAGACTCCTGCGTAGTATACGAATACATCTTAGTGAAACTTCACATAATTGGTAAATTTACACTCCTGGCCATTAAAATTACTACACCACAAAGATTATGTGCTACGGACGCGAAATTTGACCGACAGGAAGAAGATGCTGTGATACGCAAATGATTAGCTTTTCGGAGCAGACACACAAGGTTGGCACCGGTGGCGACTCCTACAACGTGCTGACATGAGGAAAGTTTCCAACCGATTTCTCATACACAAACAGCATTTGATTGGCGTTGCCTGGTGAAACTTTGTTGTGATGCCTCGTATAATGAAGAGAAATGCGTACCATCACTTCCGACTATGATGGTCGGATTGTAGCCTATCGCGATTGCGGTTTAGATATCGCGACATTGCTGCTCACGTTGGTCGTGATCCAATAACTGTTACAAGAATATGGAATCGGTGGGTTAAGGAGGGCAATACAGAACGCCATGCTGGATCCCAACGGCCTCGTATCACTAGCAGTCGAGATGACAGGCATCTCATCCGCGTGGCTGTAACGGATCGTGCAGCCACGTCTCGATCCCTGAGTCAACAGATGGGGACGTTTGCAACAGAACAACTATCTACACGAACAGTTCGACGTCGTTTGCAGCAGCAGGGACTATCAGCTCGGAGACCATGGCTGGGTTACCCTTCACACTGAATCATAGGCAGGAGCGCCTGCGATGGTGTACGCAATGACGAAACTGGGCGCACAAATAGCAAAACGTAATTTTTTCGGATGAATACAGGTTCTATCTACAGCATCATGATGGTCGCATCCGAGTTTGGCGACATCGCGGTGAACGAACATTGGAAGCGTGTATTCGTCATCGCCATATGGCATACCATTCGGCGTGATGGTATGGGGTGCCATTGGTTACACGTCTGTCACGTATTGTTCGCATCGACGGCGCTTTGAACAGTGGCCGTTACATTTCAGATGTGTGACGACCCGTGGCTCTACCCTCTATTCGATCCCCGCGAAACCCCACATTTCAGCAGGATAATGCACGACCGCATGTTGCAAGTCCTGTACGGACCTTTCTGGATACGGAAAAAGTTCGACAGCTGCTCTGGCCAGCACATTCTCCAGATCTCTCACAATTGAAAACGTATGGTCAATTGTGGCCAAGCAACTGACTCGTCACAATACGCCAGTCACTACTCTTGCTGAACTGTCGTATCATGTTGAAGCTGCATGGGCATCTGTACCTGTACACTCCATCTAAGCTCTGTTTGACTCAATGCCCAGGCGTATCAAGGCCGTTATTACGGCCAGATGTGGTTGTTCTGGGTACTGATTTCTCAGGATCTATGCACCCAAATTGCGTGAAAATGTAATCACATGTCAGTTCTAGTATAATATATTTGTCCAATGAATACCCGTTTATCATCTGCATTTCTTCTTGGTGTAGCAATTTTAATGGCCAGTAGTGTAGGTTTGAAAATAAAACGTCTAATAGTGGTATAAACAGTGAAGTGACAAATATTTATAGAGTCTGTATAAGTAACTACATATTATTATGTACGCCCGTTTAGATTCCTTACTTTGTCATACGCTGCAAGTTCGATTGTGTTATGTCTACGTCTGACGGCGTAAGTACATTCCGCAGAAAGAGGAAGCAAACAAGCAATAATGTTTGGCTGGATGAACAGTAGACTCGGAATTTCGTTGTAAACGTGTTTCTAAAAATATATCCATATGGTGTAGGACTAGCCGAGAGAACTTTTTAAAATCACCCTTGAGGTGAAAATACTTTTAATATATGCTATTAAATGACGTGAAAGACTGTGTAGATGTTTTCATATATTTGCGTGTTTCGAAAGACACTCATTATTCGATCCAACTGAACTGAGCTGCGAAGCCTTTTTCTCCGACTTTCCTAGAACTTCAGTTATTTCCCACCCTTTTACTGCCTGGGGAACAGTCTAACAAGCCTTTCTCCGTCGCTTCAGTACAGCTCCCTCCATTTCATATGCTTAAACTCTCCTAACTGCTGTCTGGTTACTGCATAAACTAGGTCTTTCATTCCCTGTTTCGTATCCTACTTGGCTTCAGAATTCCAAAGAATGTATTCCAGTCAATGATTTCAACAGCTCTTTTCCTAAATTTACAAATGCTATACTTTTGCCCGTCTCTTAAGGTGTAAGCTCAGTGTTGCCTCTCCTGTTCTTATTTTTCTCTTGTAGTCACTCTTTGTTAGTGTTTTGCATCCGTTACATACGGCATTAACATTTCAAAGGTACTTCCGGCGGTGCCTGTCTTCTGTGCTGAACCACTTTCTGTTTGAATATCACCTCGCGGTGTAAGATTACTTGCCACAGATTGCACGGCCGCCCCCCGTCGGAGGTCCGTGTGTGTGTGTGTGCGTGTGTGTGTGTGTGTGTGTGTGTGTGTGTGTTTAGCCTATATTAAGTAGTTTGTAAGTAGAGGGACCGATGAGATGAGCAGTTTGGTCCCTTAGCTTTGCAAACATTTGCATTTCTTCTTTTTTTCTAAATATCTGAGTGTAATAAGAGGTAACAAACTGAAATAATGAAGTTCCTCGATAAGTAGCCGTAGAGTTACTTATACCAAGCCACTCGATACACATTTCCAAGGCTACCCCCCATTCGGTCAGTTCACTGTTCATCTTTTATGCGTCGTCCAGAATTGACCGCCGTTCTTTTCGGGGAATTTCCGTACAGATCAGAATCGTGCTACAACTAACGTAGACTGCTTAGAAGCTTTGTACAGTGGGAGAGGAAAATGGAAACCCGTTTCGTAGCGGAACGGAGTGTGGTTTTGCGTTACTTCCAGGCATACTGTCAACAGAAGGGCGCGCTGGCACTCGGTTACTGCGCTGCTCGAAACTACACTGCAGCAGGAAAGTCTTACATTCATCTGCCGTAAGAGACGCCATTAGTGGTTTCGACGAGACTAATCTCTATCTATATAGAAATTGAAAGGACACTCATTCATACACCTCACTCACTCACTCATTCACTGACTAAACACGAAATCTCGAAAACTACTTAACCTATGAAGCTGAAATTTGCCAGGAATGTAGTTTATAGGTAGTAGAGGTCAGCTTAAAAAGGATTTTGCGTTAGGGCTGATAGTTCAGGAGATATGACGTAATAAACGATGAAAACTTCCCCGTCTTGCGGCACGTGATACTGTGACTTTATCAGTCCACTATTTGAGATGGAGAGCACTTAGTGACTTGCAACAAACTTTAAACATAATTTCAAACCTTTAGGAAACTTTTTTCTCGCTGACAACCAAAGTAAAATGATGAAAAGAAAAAAGTGTCTCGCTTACTACTTTTCCGCTGTTCACGAGTAAAACTACGACATTCGGTATAATGTTGAAATTTATAATTTCTACGCTACAAATTGCAGCCACAGGAAATTTTAGACAGTATACACACCTACAGCTCAATGAAACTTCGAAATTGTATCCCGGTACGACACGTAGTTCATGAGATATGAGGACGTAAACAGTAACGTTCATCGAAAACTGCCCCATCACTCACTAAGTTTTAATCTATTACTTCTTTACTGCTAATTATATTCGCCACTAATTTTTCATACGTAAAGCCATTATACAAATGAATATATACCTGAAAAATTATAAAATTCTACAACATATAAATAAGTAAATATGAGATATATACTGCGATGTGTAAAAACTATTCACCTCAGGAATAATGTTTTATTACATTTCTTATTTACTGCTAAGACACTCCTGTATTCCAGTGAGCTAAAGGAAATTCCTGAAAGATGACAGTCCTGTTGAAAACTTTGAGCAATATATATATAGAGAGCTACAAGGAAAGGAAGAGAATGAAACAGGCCGGCCGCAGTGGCCGAGCGGTCTGCGGCGCACCGGTCAGTCTGCACGGTCGCTACGGTCGGGGGTTCGAATCCTCCCTCGGGCATTGATGTTTGTGTCGTCTTTAGTATTAGGTAGTTCATAAGTAGTCTGTAAGTTTAGGGACTGATGGCCCCGCAGTTAAGTCCCTTAAGCGTAACAAACATTTGAACTTTTTTTTTTAATGAAACAGAGTACATCCGACGAATACCTATTATTTCCGACAGATCTGGCTTTTAACTTTAAGAGACTGCAATTTGCAGTGGGACTTGCATTTTCTATTATGATTAATAATTCACAGGCAATCTATTCGATACTGTGGAGTGTATTTGAAATCTCCATGTTTCTCACACAGACAGTTTTATATCGCTGGCGCAGGGATGGGCTCTCCACAGAAAATATTCATATTATATCGAGGACAAGTCACAAGAAATATTGTATATAGTCAGGAAGGAAGGAAGGAAGGAAGGAATATTAGCGTTTTAAGCTCAAATGTTCAAATGTTTGTAAGGCTTATGGGACTTAACTACGGGGTCATCAGTCCCTAAACTTACAAACTACTTATGAACTGTATTTTTACTGTAAGGTTTTAAAACCTTACAGTAAAAATACAATTCAGCTGCTGCTCAAAATGGCCACTGCAAGCAACGTACTTATGAACTACTTACGAACTAGGACGGCACAAATATCCATGCCCGAGGGGGAATTCGAACCCCTGACCGTAATGGCCGTGGAGACCGTGACTGAAGCGCCTCAGTCCCCTCGGCCACCGCGGCCGGCAGCGTTTTAAGCCCCGTCGACAACGTGGTCATTAGAGGCGGAGCACAGCCCTTTTATGTGCCTGGAGAGATTTAGGGAAATCGCGGAAAACGTAAATCTGGATGTCCGGAGACTGGTCTGAACCGCCGTCCCCCCGAATGCGAGTCCAGTGCGTTGCCACTGCGTCATATCGCTCGGTGTTGTTTATAGTAAAGTTGCGAATTAAATGAATGTGACATATCATTTGCATTTTTATTTCTATTTTTCTTTGTTTGGCTAATGTTCTTGAAATTTTGTACATTATGCAAGATAGCCGTATTTCTTATATATTCTCTGGTAAATGTCATTTTTTTAGAAAAAAGGAGATGAACAGGGAGAGAAGGGATAGGAGAAGTACTAACTCAAAGCAGGAATGAATAAATGAATACCCGGACAACGCCGGGTTTTCAGCTAGTTATTCTATATTCACAACAGCTACCAATCTAAACCGCCGCCCCCCCCCTTCCCCCTCTCCATCCCCTTCCGTGTTCTCCACGCCGAGGCCAGACCAGATCAGAAAATAGCATGTTCGAATGTTGGTGAATGTTTTAGCAAAAACGGACGTTTCTCTGACCAGAAAGTCCCACGGCTAAATCTTAGCTCCCTGCTGTAACACAAGGCCGCCTTCCAATAAAACCCGCGGGGGTCGGAATCAGCGTACGCTCGACTTGAAATTTGCAATCGTTGATTATTTATTACTGCCACTGTGAAGTCGCGATCCTATACCGACCTTACGATAATATTTGTATTCAAACACTCCGTCGATGCCCTTGCGGATGGTAAAGTACCTATCAATTTCGTCGATAAAATACTCATTTATTTTATGAAAAGAATACTTAACATTTATTCTAATTCACTGTACACATTAATCCACAGGCAATTAATGCAACTGACAATAAGAGAGACACTCCACGACTGAGCTGCTAAGACTCACCTGACTAAGTCACCCCCTTCAATTTCGGCAGATGAACTTTTAATGTTTTCATGACAATATAGTTACTTCGTATTGTTGCTTATAATTACACAATGAACGTAGTTACAGAAATGCAAACATACAAATTACATACCTTTATGAAAATACAGCATCAACAGATAATAAATTCGTTTGGAAATAAAATCATACGAAAATCGTAATTAAATATTGTCTTCGTATTGTAGATGGTTGACGTGGACAATTAGCATCTTATGAATTGAATTAATTACTATTCATTATGGAAACGATACAAAAAGGTTACAGAATTATTCCTGATGTAGTTTGCATTTGCATCTTCTGCTAATTTCGTTAGAGATAAACAATTTACACGTTTTTAATCATTGCCTTACAGTAACCTGCAAAGGAACGGTTGGTTAGAACGCTACATTTGTTTCGGCCGATCTGTCTTTGTGCCGAAGAAGTTGCTTCTCTAAGCGTCTTACAGAAGTTTATTAGCTTGTGGACATTCGCCTTTGGAACTGGCTATAACGTTCCACGTCGTGGACCGGAATGACACGTTCGCTTGCTTCCCCTCTTCAGCGATGACGGCAGACGTAATAATTTCTCGCATTCATTTCTTAGAAAAAACAGTGCGTATGAATATGTTGGAAATATACGAAGAAGTGTATCCTAACCGTAAGTGTAGAGTTGTTTTGTTATAGCTATCAAAGGAAGAGATCAAATTAGATTCATTGATTTATAATGTATAGAGTGCCACATGTTTTAAGCAAATTTGAGATAGAAGTGGTGAAGTTAAAGAGCATCTGAATAGCAATATTATAAACTAAAACAGAACTATCCAAAATTTTCTTCATGGCAACACCCTTTCAATACATTTCACGGGATGCCCTTTCACTAATATTAATCAGAGAGTTTATACTGTAACAAATGAAATTTTTAAGAAATATAAAAAATAAAATTTATTTTCCAAGTACAGTTTATCTCCTGTGTCACAGATACAAAAGCTTCATTACTGTTATGACTTAAACACGCTGATCACTCATTTAATATAAAGAATAGAATACTTTATATTATCACATTTCATTGTTTTATATTTTGAATTAACTAGTCCCGCAACTCTTTTTGCTGTTACTTGACACCCCATTTGGAAAGCTTTACCGTCAAAGATAACATGTCACCGACCGTGACCAAAATATTACAAATAGCATGCAAGAAAGACGAATCAGGCGATCACACTGTGTGTCAAAGGATGACACACTGATATATGTGAACCATCGGGTCAATACAGTATGGTTACAAAACACTGACGCGAATAATTAACACAAGGTTAGAGGTTTCTTTCCGTTCTAAACACACATGGAGCGCGGAAAGAATAATTGCTTACGTACCTGCATGTGTTGCCTAATTAGTCGATTCTTGTCTCCACTGTGTCTACATAATAGATCGTCCTACGCGACGATCTGACGCGTTTTGCTATACCGCTCGAATCGATGAGTGGTCTGACGCGAAGCAGTTACTGCGTTCTACGTGCTTAGCCAAGACGCGTGATACTGAGGATTCCGCACTTAATACTGCTCCTTGAAACTAGGTAAGTAGGCTTTACGGAATAATTTGCGTCTGTATTCAGAAGTCTAAATGTTCAAATGTTTGTAAATCTATCGGACCAAACTGCGTGTGGTCATCAGTCCTTAGCTTATAAACTACTTAAACTACTAAACTAACCTAAGGACAACACACATACTCATGCCCCAGGGAGGACTCGAACCTCCGACGGCGAGCAACCGCGCGCTCCGCAACGAGACGCCTTAAACCGCTCGGCTACTCCACCGCGGCTTCAGAAAACTGTCAGTTCAGATTTTACAACTTTTCAGTGGTGCTTTCACAAGGATGTCACATGGCTATCAGTTTTTTGTAATTATTTTGTATTTATGGTATTTAAAATTACAAGTAAAACGGAAATCGGGCAATGCCATTCGATTCAGCTCTCAAATTCTCGAGAAAATAGACTTAGCGATTTTTCCAGGGCCTTTCGTTACCTATAGCTGTCAGAAATTGTGTTAGATTAGTACTTGTTCCTTAGATCATGAATACGACACTTCGTAATGATTTTGGAACGTGTCAGGTTAATGAAAGGTGTCTTTACAAATTATTACTTTGTACTAAATATTACATGAAACAATTTTATTTTTATATTTATTTATTTATTTTGCTGATTTATATCTAAAAATTTATCTATAGTGTAGAAGGAGTTGCCATTTTGAAATTCTTTTAATTTATTTTTAAATGCTAGTTTTCTATCTGTCAGGCTTTTGATGCTGTTTGGTAGGTGACCAAAGGCTTTTGTGGCAGCATAATTCACCCCTTTCTGTGCCAAAACTATATTTAACCTTGAATAGTGAAAATCATTCTTTCTCCTAGTGTTGTAGTCATGTACACTGCTATTGCTTTTGAATTCTGTGGGATTGGTAATAACAAATTTCATAAGTGAATGATCCCTAGCTCTTTAAATGTCTGCAGGACGATCTTGGATAGGCTCCAGCAATTATTCTAATTACACGCTTTTGTGCAATTATTGCTTTTTTTACTCAATGATGAATTACCCCAGAAAATGATGCCATACGAAAGCAAAGAATGAAAATAGGCATAGTAAACTAATTTACTGAGGTATCACCAATGTGTGACAATTATTTGTAAATGTCATAAAAGTTGTTTGCCTATATAAGAAGAGAAATTATTGATTCGTTTGTTAATTTCGTAATTTGAATACTTTCAGTTTTTCAACGTTGGACATATAAGATGCATTTTTCGATATTTATTTATCTCCATCATGTTTGTAGATACTTAACTATGATTTACACATGAAAAAGAGTGAATGTTTTTCTTTCTTTCTTTTCTTTAGTGTATCACGAGGTCAATATGTGTTCGTTAAAACTGGAGTGTTCCTGAGTCAATATAGTGTTCACAAGTAAAGTGTCTGTGTTTTTATTGTTGATGGCAAACTTTTTGTCTAAACCAGTTGTTTACGTAAAACCAACACCATCATTCTCAATTACAGTAGCAACGGCGAAATTGCCGACGGTCAGCTTGCTCATTCGCTAGTGCGTTGTCAGTTCAGTAGCCATAGTAGGATCTATTTTGGAACTTCCTCTGTTTTGTGTTCTAATACCTACACCATTGAAATATAAAAGTAATCAAAGTACGGTAATCACCACATATCTTATAATTTTTATGAAAAAATCACGTCTTTTTGTTTGTTCTTAAATTTTTTCGAGGTTATTATAGGATGTTGTTAGTAATGATTATTTACGTTTAAATAATCACAAACAACAATATTCAGACAATATTGAAAAATGAGATACTCTTTATTTGGACTATGTTTATTGTTATAGGCCTCACAGATGGGAGTATCAACAAATGTGAGGGTAACAAAAGCGTGGTAAAAACATGGAAAACAAATTTTTACGGCTTAATGGACATCGTACAAGTGCCGCAGCCATAGAGCCATTTTTTTCGATGTATCAATCGGGGAGCAAACGTAATTCACTTTCATAAAGCTATTTTTTTATCACAAACTTGAGAAACGAACCACTCGGATCATTCCACGTAAGACTGGAGACAACAGCCGGTGATGAACAATTGACTGAAATTTTATGTGATCTCTCTCACTAATTTCGCGCCTTTTGTTCGATCAGGTTGGCGTAGTTATGCAGACACTTATTTTTGTATTTATTTTTTTATTTGATGGCAATGTGGCTATTTAAGCCCATTCAGTCTATTTATTTCCATAGTCTAATGAATGACTTTACTAGAGGAGAGAGCGCATACCCATCACTTCTCGGGTGTTTCAGGAATTTCTTTCTTTGAGTAATACATTAAAAAATCGCGTTCCTGAACTATCATTTTTAGGTGCGACATTGTCAGCAAAGAAAACAATTCTGTTATTGGTTCGATCTCACCTTTAGATTTACAAACGTTTTGGTGTCATTGATCACTATTGTTAACAACCTAGACTTAAAATGTCAGATTGTCAAATGGACAGCTGCGTCAGATATTAAACTGCAAATATATTGTGAATACCTTCCAGAATGTTATAGGGAGCGGGCCCGAACTCGATTCGTAGATCACGGTCGAGGGGTTGTGAGAGAAGTATTGGAAAACGTGAGCTAATATTAATCCTTTGAGTGTAAAATAGAGGAAACGAAAAGTTGTATATAGCTTTTACAAAAACCAGACAGCATTTATAAGAGTTGAAAGGCATGAAAGGGACGCAGTGGTTGGGAAGAGAGTTCAGTCTGTAGATTGAGCAAGCTGCGAAGGGATGCAAGGAGAAATTTCGAGAGGGTATTAAAGTTCAAGACGAAGGAATAAAAACTTTGCGGTTTGACGATGACATTGTAATTCTGACAGGGAAAGCGAAGAATCTGGAAGAGCACATTAAATGCAAAGTGATTATGGGAAGAAAAGCATTTCTGAAGAAGCGAAATTTGTTTAAATGTTTGTAAAGCTATGGGGACCAAACTGCAGTGGGTCATTAGTCCCTAGACTTACAGACTACTTTAACTTACGCTAAGGACAACTCAAATACCCATGGCTAAAATAGGATTCGATCCTCCGACGGGGAGCAGACGCGCACTCCGCAGCAAGGCGCCTTAGAGCGCACGGCCATTCCGGCGCTGTGCGGAATTTGTTGGCATCCAGCATTTAAATGTTAGGAAGTCCTTTTTGAAAGCATTTGTATGGAGTGTAACACTGTACGGGAGTGAAACGTGGCTGCTAAGGAGTTCAGACAGAAAGATAATAGAAGCTTTTGAAATGTGATTGTACAGGCGAATGCTGAAGATTGGGTGGGTAGTTCGTGTAGACCTAACTACTGAGGTGGTGGTGAATAGAATTGAGAAGAAAAAAAGTTTCTTTCATATCTTTACTAAGAGTAGGGATGAAATGGTGGGACACATTCTGCGACATCAAATAATCGTCAATATAGCATTGCAGGGAAGTGTGTTGGAGTAAAAATCGCAAAGGGAGACAGACGTATACAGTAAGCAGGTTCATAAGAATATAGGTTGCCAATTTTTATTCGGAGAGAACAGGGTAGCGTGGAGAGCTGCATCAAACCAGTCTCAGCACTGAAGACCGCAAGATTAACGTCATGTAAAGCAAGACAATGGGAATAGTCGAATTAAATAGGATGATGCTTTAATATCCATGTAACATATTTTGTTTACAAGAACAGTGTAAGAACTGTTTTTCATGTGGGCGCGATTCTGTACAATGAAGGGGGCACGAACTTGCAAGATATCAAAAATACCATTTATAACATTAATGGTGAAATAACATCCCAATATTTATTTCGGTCGATGTGTCGTACCAAAACAATCACACTATAGGAGACAGAATAGCAAACATGGAGACATTGCAATATATATATTATATATACGTAACCATATGCATCTGAAGAGGAGAATAAATTCTTGAAACACGTAATGCTGAGTAAAACAAAAGTAGCTGTTTTCTTTATTTACATTGAGAATGGCACAACTTTCAAAAACATCGTGCATGATCCACAAAATTAAGGAAGGGATCGGTTGAAAGGACAGGTACTGTGGCGGCACGGTGTGCTCCTCCCCCCCTCCTACAACCCACTCTGCCACACACCATAATAAATCAACATTCTCGAAACGAAATATTTGAGCGCTTACAGAAAGGAAAATAAGAATGCTTCCTTCTTCGGGAGTAGATAGAAAGCCATCTCGTCCTGTAGGAAGCACCATTTTCGTTCCTTCCACTGAATTTACAGACGGAAAGAGTGCAATAAAAACAAACATTTTTGCTAGGGTGTACATAATAAGCGTGTTGCTAAAAACGCGTGTCAGCACGAGACGTGGAAATAAGAAATAAAAGGATAAAATAACTATAAAAAGTGAGTTGGATACTATTCTCCTACAGTTCATGATATGCGACGGAATGTATAATTAAAACTTTGAGAAAATAGAAACCACCCAGGTACCCACTCTTGGCAGGGGATATTGCAAATTTAAAACGCAACTGCCATGCTACGTTAGCAGCAGATTTTTCTGGGAAAGGTTTTGGTTTAACACCATACCCTGCTAGAGAGATGTCGTGGTCGAACAGTCAGTTATCCCGGTCGACGCTCTTGAAAGAACACATGCCACATTTAGCGGCCGAAAGCCTACTGGTAGCCGTGTAAAAGTGCCGCCGACAGGAAATTGGCAAATTGTGCCCGATACCTTTGATGAGAGCCTGTCTTGCGGATAGTTCATAGATATGCCATGAACTACCCCATTTGAGAGCTGGCGCTCAATAATTGCATACATCGTTTGTTCCACTAACCAGATGTTGGAATTGTACCGGTACTTCGTCCTTGGCTTGGGTCTTAAATGGTAAACCATTCCACTGTCACATCCTGGAGGTGGTTCAATTGATAAGAGCCAACATTCCCAGGCAAGCGCCCACATAAAGGATACCCGTAGACATTCAAACCGCTGTCTTCTGGTGTCTGGGACGTGACACTATGGGACCACATCCTGGAGGTGGTTCAATTGATAAGAGCCAACATTCCCAGGCAAGCGCCCACATAAAGGATACCCGTAGACATTCAAACCGCTGTCTTCTGGTGTCTGGGACGTGACACTATGGGACCATTACCAGATATGACAAGGTGTATATGTACGCGTGTGTGTTGGGGGACGGAAGGAGGGGGAAAGAGGGAGGGTAATTACCTAAGGAGGCGACCAATGCTTCACTATCGTAAGCAGGTTGATGTGAATGTAAGTTGAAGTATTTATGTAGATTAAATACTTGTTCCATAGATCATGAATACGACACTTTGTAATGATGTGGAACGTGTCAGGTTAATGAAGAGAGACAAAGTTTTTAATTTTTTTAAATATAGATTTAATTATTTACACCTAAAAACTCGTCCATTGAGTAGAAGGACTTGTCATTCAGAAATTCTTTTAATTTATTTTTAAATGCTAGTTGGCTGTCAGGCTTCTAATGCTGCTTGGTAGGTGGCCAAACACTTTTGTGGCAGCATAATTTACCCCTTTCCGTGCCAAACTCAGATTTAACCGTACATAGTGAAGATCACCCTGGTGTTATAGCTGTGCACACTGCTATTACTTTTGAACTGAATTGGATTATTAACAACAAATTTCATAAGTGAATATATATATATATATATATATATATATATATATATATATATATATATATATATATACTGCGAAGTTTCTGTGAGGATACCTAAACCCTTAAATAGATGTCTGCAGGATGATCGTGGGTGAGCTCCAGTAATTATTCTGATTGCACGCTTATGTGCAATGAATACTTTTTTACTCAATGAATTACCCCAGAATATGATGCCATACGAAAGCTGTGAATGAAAATAGGCGTAGTAAGCTAATTTACTGAGATTCTTATCGCCAAAATTAGCAATAACCCTATCAGCATTCGTAGCTGAACTTAAACGGTTCAGCAAATCGTCTATGTGTTGCTTCCAGTTTAATCTCTCATCAATGCACACACCCCTAAATTTTCACAATCCTACCTTAGTTACTGACTTCTGTTCAATGTCTGTATTTATTACCGAAGTTGTGCCACTTACTGTGCAGAACTCTATATACTGTGTTTTATCACAATTTAATGAGAGTCCGTTTGCAAAGAATCACTTAATAATTTTGTAAAAACATTATTTACGATTACATCACTTAGTTCTGTTTTTTTTTTTGGGGGGGGGGGGGGCATGGTTACTATATTTATATCAGCAAAAAGAACTAACTTTGCATTTTCATCAATGTAGACTGGCAAGTCATTAATTTATATTAAGAACAGTAAAGGACCCAGACCAAACCCTGTGGCACCCCATCCTTGATAGTCCCCCAATTTGAGGAATCAGCTGATCCCATTCATTCTCGTGTTCGGTCGGTCAGCATTTCCAAAATATAGCAACTAGAATAGCTTTGTCTTTTCCTTCGTGAACATCTTGAGCTGTACATGTGTCGTCCAGGACACAAGTAGGTGGCTTGCATCTTCAGCAGCCCCACAATCGCTAAAGGTGTCTGCGCTTTCTGGAAGGATTCCCCATTTCTTCAGGTTGCGCTTGCATCGGGGGACGCCCATTACATGAACCACTTATTTCAAATTTCTGCATTCTTCCAGATAAGTATGAATTAAACCATTTGTGCTGCACTGCTTATCTAGAACAATTCCATTATTTACACAGTCAAAGGCCTTTGAAAGATCACAAAAAATACCAATGGGCGATGTCCGGTTATCTAGAGCATTTAATATTTGATCAGTGAAGGCATATATAGCATTTTCTGTTGAAAAGCCTTTCTGAAAAACCAAATTGACATTTGGTTAGTACTTTGTTTTTACAAATATGGTAGGCTACTCTTGAATACTTATTTCTTAATAATTTTCGATGTAGCTGTCAGAAGAGAGATTGGGCGGTAGTTGTTAACGTCTGATGTATCCCCTTTTTTATGCAATGGTTTGATAAAAACATATTTCAGTCTATCAGGGAAAACACCTTGCTTCAAAGAGCTATTACATAAGTGACTGAGAATCCTGCTTATCTATGAAGAAAAAGCTTTAAGTACTTGGCTGGAAATGCCATAAATTCCTTAAGAGCTAATAATAATCGATGCTATTCCTGCTCTGTTGTTGACAGGTTCTTGTATGCCCTTTTGTCCGTCCAGTAAGTTAATCCTTCTCGTATAGCGAACATTTACGTTGCTTACATGAGCACGTTACGCCGCCGCGCCGTAAGTAAAATTTAACCCTAGTATCAAGTAATTGATGTCACTGTAAATCTGTTTCCCGCCGATAGTGTATTTTCACGTGCGTATACTAACTTTTAACGTGTGGAGCCACTTTACTGAGTAAATGCCGATGCGTTGTATGATCCATTTTTCGAGTAATTTATATTTTACGTGGCGTTTTCCGCTTGTAGCTCCCGCAACACGAAATGATTTCCACAGTTTCCCCCCAAGTAAGTACCTCTTTCTTCTTCAAAACGCAGTTTTCGTAGTAGCAATGACAGCGCATGACAACATGCATTTACTGTCCGCCATCTTGAAATACGATCAAATTTATGATGAGTCACGTCAAAGATTTACATCAAAAAATATTACGAACTTTTGATGATATTTTTATATCAAAGATTTGATCAAAAATTTGACCGTGTAATACCGGCCTAAGCTAGGGTTAAAGCACACACTAATTAGATTATCCCGGTAACTGCATCAAATGGTGCTTTAATCAGCGTACAGACATTGGTACCAACGAAGGCGCCAACATTGGCCAATATTTTTGAGACAGCGTCCACACATTGGTGCCAGTATTCAGTTGAATTCGTCGAGAGCTAACGAAAACATATCTGACACATAAATCGCAGCCAATGCATTAACAGTTTTGAGTGTGAATAATTAAAGTTTGTCATTGTAAGTCAAAGTGGAAAACATAAGTAAAAGATTATGGGCTGTTGTATCACTTCCTACCGGACATTAATTACGGTTAGAAATCATTAATTTTTTAAAATATGCTACAAGTAAACGATAAACATTATAAAACTTAGCCCTGCTACTTTAAATGATTGAAAATAAAAAAAAATAAAAAGATGTTTTAGAGGGATGCTATTCTTTTGGTATTACGCTTAGATTTCTTTCTATGTTGTTGTGGTCTTCAGTCCGCAGACTGGTTTGATGCAGCTCTCCACGCTAACCTGTCCTTTGCAAGGAGACAGTATTAGAAGCCTACACTTCCCTTTTTAAATAACCATGTAATTGATATCACTAGTAGTGCTTGAAGTTTGCAAAACGATATTTGACAGGAAATATTAAGTACTGTACTGTTAATTTTAAAAATTAAATTCAGTAATGGAGTGTGTCGAAAGTCTAGAAAGTTTTTAATTTCACAGTTCGTGCCTAAGTTTTGCTGTGGCATTTCGTTTTTTGGTGTTTCTTTCACAAATGAATCACTTTCTGATACAGTTCTAATATTTACAAAGAGATTTCGAAACTTTAAAACGGCGACGGAAGAACAAACGAAGAAAGAAACAGTTTCGAGATGAGCAGACGACAAAGACAGAATGAAACGTTGGCGCCAATGTGTGGAAGACGTACCCATATTGGCCCAACGTCCTTTGATGTTTGGTCGAAATACCGACAAGCATCGGAGCCGTACCAACGTTGGCGCCAATGTTGGTTCCAACGCTATTTCACAGATCCACACATTGGACGAACACTGTTGGCGCCAACGTTGTGTCCAATGTGTGGATCCGGCCTTAAACTGAAGACAACTGCTGCTCTGCAAGCCCACAATGTGCACGGAGTTAACTGCAGTGCGGAATACTTGGGGAGTGTATGCGCCGCGTTTGACTGTCGTGGACGCAGCTGCGTGGAACGGGTCGTGTTTTTGGTAAGGAGAGACGGGCCGGTGCCGGAGCATGGCATGGCGCACATGGCGGGCGAGCGGCCGTGGCGCGTGTTGTGGAGGCGGCTGCGAGACCGCGCCAAGTCCTGCCTGCGGCGTTTCCGCATGAGGTGCGCTTCTCTGCCCTTTGCTTTATTGGATTTGCTTCTTCTTGGTGCCGCCCTTTCGCAAGGAAGACCCGTAGGACGCGCGGCTTCCCTCTGCCACACCGGGCGGGCAATTCGCTGCTGTTTTCAAGTGACATGTACTCGCCTCCCGGCCTCCTCTGTAGAGCGTGTCGCACGAGCAACTTCAGGTTGGATATTTAATTCGTTACGTAACGGTATCTGGGTAGTTTAAATCCACTTGTTTTTGTACTGCACGACCGTGCCGATCAACAATGGGGAATGAAATTCAGTTTGCATTGCGATAATGTAGCGACCTAGCCGTACTGATACGTCATTTGAAGCAAACCGGGAGGAGGACACGAGATATCATTAATTGCTTCTGAAAATTACAATCGAGAGTTTTTTCATTCTACTTATGCCGTTGGATCACAGTCCACTGGTTGCCTTGATTAAACGGTATTTTTTTTCCTGCGCTATTAAATAAACTGTGGGTGAAGTGGAACATACACGATCATACATATACTCGCCTAAAAGAAACTTGAATAAAGACTCAGTAGCCATCCGAAACAAATGATAAATAGTGCAGTAACATGATAAATTTTGCTTTACACACTTAGTCCAAATCGTTAGTTAGGTTTATCGAGTGAGAAAAAGAATGTAGTGTTTACAACACAGATACACTACGTTTTGAAAATAGTTAACTGTTTTACTCATTACCCAGCTTAACATAATGGTATATTGTTGGTTAGGGCTGCCTTTCCACGAAGAAGCAACTGAAAACAATCTGTATGAGACTGCCATTTAAATATAGACTAAGGGAGTAAAAAATTCATTTAGGTGACTAAAGTTGCAGCTACACTTCTTGAGATGGTAAATATGCACAGGTATTTGGCATCACACAGCAAAAGTGATGCAGTATGCATTTTTTTTACTCCCTCTCTAAACCCATTTGGTTTCTTTTCAATGTCATCTTCAAAATTTATTATTATTATTGTGTTGTAGCGCATGTTGAGAATGTTGGGGGCGATCTACTATAATTATTGACATACTAGATTTTCTGCCAAGATTGCTTCTTGAATTATTATTATTATTATTATTATTATTATGAGTAATTACGATGATCAAAGCGAATCATTATTCTATCTCATAATTTTTATAAAATTGATGTCATGTAATACAGGAATACAATAGTTTTGTCATGTATTTTAATTTCTATAACAAAACTGTTGTATTACTGTTCTGCATGCCAAGTATTTTGTAAAATCATAATTCTGCAGTCAGATGATGATGCCATGTGGGCGTCGAAACAAGTCATATTAATAAAAGAAGAGGTCTTGGCGTAAACTCAGTTGTGTTAATAATATTATTGTCTTTATTTTAGGCTGTAATGAGAAATGCCTGAAGCAAAGTTTTCTGCATTTTTGTGGGATAGAAAAAAAAGTCCACAAATAGTGACTTACAGTATAATAAAGTATTACATATATTCCAATTAAAATAAAGGTAGAATTTATTTTTTTATTTTTGCTTCTTTCAGGAATGAAGAAGACTCAGAAGAGCTGCCTATAGAAGACGGTGAAGAGGCGTTAGATTTAGGTCTGGGAGCTGAAGGTTGGTATCATAATATTGAAAAAGTTGATTAATTTATATCACAAGTTATTTGAATGTCAACGAAGTAATGTATTAAATTTGATTATTCATTTTATATAACAAAAAAATACCATAAAACTGAATCTAATAAGTTATTCATTTGCAGCTGGCCTACTCTACAACGGGTGTCCTCCAGTTACGATTGTAAGGTATGTATTCTTTCTCTTTGCTTTATTTTTAAATGTACTGTAATTGAGTGAGATACTGTTACAAAAGCAAAAACTCAACTGATAAAGTTAGTCAACTTTTTTCAACTCGGAAACCAAAGGCTGTTTCATATGATACTTTATGAAAAATATTATACCACAAATAAAATTTTTTACGATATTGCATTTCTGCAGTTCATGAGAAGTCACTTGCACAGTCCGACAGAATTAATGCAAGTAACTGAAGATTGTGTCATGAAACCCGTGTCAATAAATCATTAAATTCTCTAACAATGTCAACAAATACTTGAGAACTGCTTCATGATACAGATACCATCACAGCCTTTAACAGTTTCTTGCTACATAAATTTACGGTTGGTGCTTCTTGTAGTTAAGTCATGGTAAATAGCTTAATGTGTCAATTCCAGCAACTTCTAAATCAAATTGACAGATTAAAAAATTTAAATTGAACAGTATTGGTGGTTATGAGTGATTCATTACCTTAATGAACGTTTTATCACTTGTTATAATGTAAATTTGTGTCTGATGTGGGGTAGCTGTCCTTGGAAGTCTCCAGACCTATACTCTGACCATCACCCCTCTAGTTATTATATGTATTAAAAATGGAATTTTAAACAATGGTAATACCTTAAAGGATTCAACAATATTTTGGAAAGGATAGGTTGCTACTTTCCACAAAGATGCTCGATGAGCTGCAGGAAGGCGCACACAGTAGAATAATCAAAAAAATATAAAGCTTTCGGCTATTGAGCATTCACCTGCAACAGAGAATGCACATACACACACTCACACAAACCCAACCACCATCGCTGGCTATTCCAACTTTTTCTCTTAATTTAATGATCAAAGTTTAACTATACATTTTTGTGTAAATGAAAATTGGATCGTCTTTAGTTTAAAATATTGTAATATGTTCATTGTCATTATCTTCATGGATTATCCAACTCTTGTGTGCTTGAGATTATGTCCACATTTAGTGTATCTCATTGTGAAAGGGGAAGAAAAGTACTTAGTTTTTGTCACCTAATTTAAAGTTTTTGTGTGTTATTTGTCTTTAATGTCATAAAAATTTCCTTGGGTTCTGTAAATTTATGTAATATGAAAATGTTCAATCCATGCTATTGAAATTCAGATTTGTGTGTTAATCTTCTTAGTATTGACTGCTATACTTACTTACTTTCTTTTATACACTACTGAATAATTTCTCCACAGTACAATCACATTATAATAAACTAACAGAGCTCTGTAGTGATATAAATATTAAATTTTATATTAGTTTTAATTTTCCTTTCTTTCTTACTGTCTTACATTTTAAAACAGCAAACATTTTCTTCAGATGTTCATAAAAAAAACCCTCATGTAACTCCTATTTATTTATACTGTCAGGGTGAGTGGTGTTTTCTGTCACAATTGAGGTACATTGTGTTTTTGTTATTAGTTATAATGGTTTGCCAGACAACATTATTTGTTCAATTTTATACAACAGACATATTGGCATAAAATTATATTGAAATTCTTTTCTTTCAAGCTGATAAACCATTTAACATTTCAGTCCCAGCCAGCCATGCCTTAGCCCAACTGCCTTTGGAGCAGTCTCTGAAGTCAGGTTAGGCCGGCAGAAAGAGATAAGTCCAGGCCTTGTTAGAGAATCTTCGGTGCAATCAGATGTGACGTCACATGGTAGCCATGGCTCAAGTGTAGACTCATTCTTGGAATCCCGCAAGCCTGATCCTGAAGAAGTGCTACTTAATCTTGGATTTGGAGGACCTCCCATAGCAGAGAATGAAGTGTCTCGCATTCCACGTCGCTTCCTTCAGCCTTCAAAAGTAATGAAAATTAAAATTTAAGTTCTTTATTGTAATCTAATAATATCTACTACTAACACGTGAATGTTATAACACAGTAAAATTTATCAGTTTATTCCAAGTTTCATAAAAGTTTGCTAAATTTTTGGGAAAAGTCTAGAAAGGGCCACATGTGTTCATACCATAATGTGAGTTGATAATGCGTACTGTGTGTAGTGATAAGGTAGTGTGGCAGAAAAGTTAATTCGTGTAGCTAGCAAGAAAGCTGTTTGTGTCAAATATTGCATTTTGAAATAACATGCTTTACCGGAGTTGGTTTTTCTGTTTCACAATCTCTGGCTTCACCAACTCGTCAAACTGTTGTCTCGTTGCCTAACCTAGATCTCTGGCTTCACTACAGATGAGCCTGTTACAAGAACCAGTTTTCAGATTTTCATATTCTCCATCTACCATTTGACTGCCATAGAAACAGTGGTTGCCAACATTTGCATTGTGAACAAGAGCAGGGTGGCCCATTCTAGTCTTCACTCAGATTTTTCTTACAGGAAACAAATGTTAAATACATGTTTAATAATACTTAATATTTTGATTAGATAAAAAATTATGTGTTTGCTTGTAAATGAACCAACTTATTTTCAAATAATGAACTTAAGTTTGCAATGAATTAAATATTTACCATTGAAATGAACAAATATTACATAGCTTTGTATCCTTTTCTCTCTAAGTGAAGGATGTCTAGTTAGGTTGGAAATGGTTTATTCAGTTATATGAGAACACGCACCGTTATTTCTAAGACACTCTTCTCAGGAATACATGATCTGAAAAGATATATTATTGTTGGTTCACAGGTAAAAGGCGTTGCAATTGATGACTTCTTGCGCTATCAACAGGATTTGATAGAAAATTTTGAGACAGGTTTCTGTGGATATAGAGGGCTAACTGGTAAGTTGCTATATTTACAAACAATTTTAATGTCACTAAGAAGTACCTGTAGTACTAACACTTTATAAATATGTACATTGTAAAAGTGTTTCACTTCAGGCCCTAAAAATAATATGGAAAGGGTGAATTGCAACTCCCTCTTCACATTGAGTTGCACTCTCTACCCTTTCCATGCTATTGTTGATATTATAACATGGAATTAGCCATTGTTTGTTCAATTCAGACTGTCATTTCTCTGTCACCACATTGCTTGCTGCTACTAACAAAAATTCTTTGGCTTTTCTCCTCGCATTACTAATTCAAAATAAAAATAACTTGTATGTAATTTTAGTTGGGTCAAAGTTCCTGAATGTAGAAATAATAGTTCCCTTAACTCTGTAGTTCTGCATGGTTGCTTGAATTAACATGGTGTTGTGCTGTGTGACAGGTGTGGTGGTGGGCTATTTGCTCTGTTTTGCAGGCTCTCCTGTGCCAGGTGCTTCCTCAACACACATTGTCTCGTCGGCTTCATCCCCAGTGAGGACGTTTGCCCCCCTGTCCCCTATTTTTAGTGAAAACTTGGTGAACATTCCTCCTCGCTTTGTGCCTCTTCGGCACCAAGTCCCCCGCAAGCATCTGTGTGTCCCTGGTGGGACAGGTGCTGGGGGCAGCCACCCGTCGCTGGGGCGCTCTCTCAGCTCACGGCGCCAGCACCTCTCGGCTCCTCGCTCGAACCACGATAGACGTGCCAGTGAGCCACATCCTACAAAAGTGTGATCAGTCACTATGAAATGGAATTACCATTTCCTCCTTTTTGCTTTGCATCTGTTGAGAATATTGTTGAATGTTTACTACAAATAATTACAAATTATTGTAATTGCATTACAATTTGGGATTTGCTGTTGTTAAATATAATATTTATTGATGTTGACTCCATTTCTTAATGGGAGATGTAATTACAATGGCACAAGATGGCTGTGATGTGTTTCGTAACATGTTATGTTTGTATGTAATATCCTTGACAAATTGTTTCTTTCTGTGACAAATATTGAAACACATGTGCATGATTATTGCTTTACATTTTTGTGTGTTAACAGCTTTACTGCATAAGAGACGTATCAAATGCTTCAAAATAACTTTCAAACAAGCTAGTACTGTGATACTGAAAACTTTTGCTTTTACTCTGTGCGAGCAATACATTGTGCTTTGTGGTGGACTGATTTTTAAACTTCTTACATTTGTGTGGAGCTGTGAATGACACTAGTATTAAACAAGTCTTGAATGAGGTTGCTATCAAAATCTATGTATACTGTAATCGTTAATATTTATAATACTATGTTTTTGGTATACTTCATTAAAGATAGTAATCTTTTTAAGTGTCTGCTATTGTATAACCTCTAAATGTTCAGTTTTAAGCCTGATAACTCACTATCACGTGAGCTTGTAATATCCGCTGCCTTTTCCTTTATACTTACTGCTATTGCAAATGTTTTGTTGGTGTCCCAGGTGAGTCTGTGCCTTACAACATATAATATACCCCCATGTTATTGACTGTAATGAATCCTAACATGAAACATACATGGAAGAATTAAGGCTTCAATGGTGCTAGGAAATAAATCTGAATGTAAGTGTTGGGAGAGTGTCTAAGGTTCACTTGTTGTTTAGAAAGATTTTCAGAATTATAAATAATTAACTTATTTGTGTTAGTGATCAAATTTGTGAGAGTTGGAGGCTGGGGAGGGGGTGTATTTCACATTTTTTACTGTGGTATATAGTGCTATGTTCTTTTCCAAATTACTTTATAAGTTATTGAATACACTGTAGTATCTTCAGCTGCAGAACAAAGTTGGAAAACATTTAGTGGATAATAGTTTCATGAATGTTGAAGTAACAAAAAAAAACCTAACTGCATGTGACATACGTTCCCATTTTGACAGTGGGTATAATTTTTCTATCCGCAATATTTTGAATGAAATGGAACACTAGGTAAATTTAATCAAACTGGCGTTGACTAAGGCTAGCTGGGGAGGAATTTAGTAAATGTAATCTCTATAGTAACCTCTAA
Source organism: Locusta migratoria (assembly GCA_026315105.1). Taxonomy (NCBI): domain Eukaryota; kingdom Metazoa; phylum Arthropoda; class Insecta; order Orthoptera; family Acrididae; genus Locusta; species Locusta migratoria. Next base: position 299,273,568 of record CM048746.1, read on the forward strand.
ATAATTTATAAGGTGGGCCTTAATAAATTTTCATTGCTCTTGGTGTAAACTTCACAAATAAAATGTGAAATATTTCAGATTGTGCCAGATTTCCTTTGCTTGGCGTGTGTTCCAATGATAAGTATAATTAGAATTGGGAAATTTTTCAACTTCCTTTCATTTAAATTACTAGCTCAAAATCTGGAATTGCCCGGGTACTTGGTTATTTCTGCTTCCCTTTTCTGTTTCCATTTTCTCTCTTTCCTCTCTGTGTCCATCTCCTCATCCTTTCCCTCCCTCTCTCATTTTTTTCATCTCATCTCCCCTCTCTCTACCCACCTCCATTTCCACCTTTCCCTTTCTCTGCCAATAACTAGGGAACAAACTTCTAGGGTCATAAGTCATTAACTTTTAGTAAGGCGCGCGCACACACACACACACACACACACACACACACACACACACACACACCACTGACTAAGAAAGGTATGATGCAGACGCAGTCCAGAAATTAACGGTGAAATGCACTGGAGCCACCATCATGCTCAGTCACATAACTACGAGGGTTGGAACTAAAAAAGTGGCAACACAGCAGTGGAGATGTGCACACTGTTGACATACCTACCTTACCTCCAAGCAAATGGACTCGCCTGTTCCATGTCACCAGCATGCACACAATTTAGGGAAACAGTCACTTGTGAGTGAGCAGTCTCAAATAATGGTGTCATTATGTTTTCAAATGTGCCAGAGGTCATACAGCATGACAGTGTCATCAACATCTTGAAGAGACATGCAGGAAATCGGCATTGCTGTACAGAACAGTGGCTTGTTGGGTAAAAGCCTTCAACAAAGACCGACAAACTGTGACAGACGTGCATCAGGCAGGTTGTCCTGGCGTGTCTGAAGAAGGGCATACTGTTGCTGCATTATTGGACAGTGATAGACACCAGACAATTTGAGAGCTTGCCCACTAAACTGGATTAGCACATATGTCTGTATGTCACATCCCAAAGGAATGCCAGGTCATGCACTCAGATGCACTTGGAGCACTATGAATGCGAAGGAAACACTTTCTTGCACCTTTCTTTTGTAACACTGGATGAGACGTGGGCCACATTTTACAAGCCAATATGAAATGCCAATCCAATGAATGACGTCATTATGGGTTGCCACAAAAGTTGAAAGTGCGTCAGAGCCCCAGTGTGGAGAAAGTTATGGTGATTATCGTGTAGATCTGTGATGGTGTTTCCCTAACACATTACATTCTTCCATGGCAGAGTGTCAATGCACAGTATTACTGTTCTTTTTTGGAGCATCACCTGCGACCAGTTTTGCAAAAGAGCAGAAATTCTTTCTGTGCAACACACCCACTAATTTGTACGATAATGCACAGGCGCATACAGCGCAAGCTGCGACTGCTCTTTTCGGTGGATGGAACTGGGAAGTACTGTACCATCCACCATATTCCCCAGACTTGAGTCCTTGTGGCTGATTTGATTTCAAAGATGGACTATTTCGTGGCTTGCTTCAGAACTGTTCTAGAGATTGGACAGGCAATAGGCCGCTCCATTCGCACCATCATCAGAACAGGCTCTGCTAACGGTATACTATGCCTTTTGCATCCCTGGCAATGGGTTCTACACAATTGGTAACTACTTTGAAGGATAGTAACAGGTGTAAACATGTATCACTTTTGTACTGGTTGTGAATAAATAGTTACCACTATTTAAGTTCCAACCATCATAGTTTGTAGATTTTGGAAAGCCTGCTATTCAGTTCTTTCCTTTTGCCCTAGCTTGTGTCAAACGGGCTGGACCTCTTCTTCCTCTGCAGTCAAAAAGTTCTATTTACTCCTGCTATTAAAAGAGAAATCGCACAATTTTATAATAGTGGGAATTCCAGCTTGGAATTAATTGTGTAGTTATAAGGACAGTTTACAACTCACTGCAAAGATGGGGCAACGAGCTGTGACAGGCACATACAAAAGACGCACACATTGTCTTTTGTATGTGCCTGTCGCAGCACATCGCCACGTCTTTGCGGAGAGTTGTAAACTGTCCTTATAACTACATTATTACACAATTTTTTAATTCATAAAAACACGGTATTTCTAAGACAAAAAAATCATCAAATATTTCTTATTTGAAAATTCTCAGCTTCTTCCTTTGTCATTCTTGTGTATGGCTGTTGCTGCTCCTCTGTGCCTTTCATGGATTTTTAATGATGTGATGACAAAAAGTATCTTGTGAATTTAGGTGCAGCACACTCACTCACTCACTCACTCTTACTTAACTGTTTCTTTAAAAACACATTTCCTCAACCTTAGGGATGTAGTGGAAAATGTTGTCTAGCCAAATGGCATGCAAAAATTCCAATGACTAGGTGCATTTCCACGGCCAACTCATTTTCATAATCTTCGTAATCATGTCTTCCCCGCCAGTCTGTTCCTGGTGTGTGTGTGTGTGTGTGTGTGTGTGTGTGTGTGTGTGTGTGTGTGTTATCAGGGCCTGGTGCCTGAATAGTGGAAGAGGCACACTACCACATATTGCTAACTTGAAAGATACATTATTATAATAGTAATAATGCTAATGACTGTAAATCATTAAAAAAGAATGGGATCTGAAAGATTTTGAAAGGTACAGCTACCTGCTGGAGGTAAGGGTCAGTACCAAAATGATTATCTGACAATATAAGCAAATCTATGAAATAAGAACCACAGTAATAATTTTAATGAGCCAATACTGCTGTCATAAATTTGTTATACCAATAATAATTGGTATATTCCATTCAATGGCATGTTAGGTCTTGTGTACAGTATGCAGCTGTGTTGTTGTGACATCCACTCTTGGTGTCCCAAAACTTCTTTGACTGACTGGGAGGAAAGATAAAAACACAAGCATCAATGTTAGCTTGAATTACATTGCATCAATGTGAATAATTCCTTTGAGTAGCTTTTAGGTACTTATTTTCTGTATGTAAATTGAGACATGCTCTACAGACTTTATTAAGCTGTTAAAATTATTCCTTAAATATTTCCGCCAAAAGCAAATTTATGGTGTAAAATTACAGTAAAGAAGAATTAATCAGGGTGAGGCAAGAGGCTGGATACATCCTAATAAAAGCCAAACAGTGTGAGGAATCATGGTGTCTGGAGTGGAATGTTTGTTGGTGGGGATAGGACAGCCTTTTAATATCAGCTATGGTGTCAGTAGTGGCTTCTTCAAAATCTGCTATCATGGATTTGGGTTAAGTTTTTCAAATGGGGGTATACATTTATGTGGTACATTGTTTTGAATGGTCTCTTTGTCAGAATGAACTTGTGAAATTTGTTTTGAGATATCTTTATCTTTGAATAGTTATAACCTATTAACATTTATGACAATCTGCATTACCACATATGCCAAATGCAACCTCCATTGTATTGGACACATAGTTTGAGTCATTTTTCCAATACTGCTGCTCATTGCAGGGTCTGAGGAGGCAACAGATGCACAGGACTCCTCAATATGCTGGCAAAAATGAGCTACATTTTCCCCCTTAGTAAAAAAAAAAAACTTTATACAGATAAGTTATGAGGTTTAACATCAGGAAACCATGGTTACAATTCAATAGGATAACTCTTGTCCAACCAATGACTGCAAAACTTTTCATCCATAAACTGTCTTGACTTCAGTAGCATGGTATTCCAAGTTGGCATATTTTTAAAAGTAGTTTGGGAAGTCACCCTGTGGATTCAGTAGTATTGGAAAAAAACATACCCAAGCACCAGATGAAGATACCTTTTCCTATTCAAGGTTTCATCAAACACCAGCCCCAAGATTCATGTTCCAAATCTCAGACAAAACCATCAATTTTGACCCCACACAACTTTCCAGGGCTCCACCCACCAAGGGTTTGCATCTGACCAATAATAATAATTATGTCCTTGGAGTCTTTCACGTCATTCTTCCATTAAATTTTCTCAGTTTACAAGCTGCGTCATGTTGGATGAAATCCTCGAGATTTCGATGGCAAGCTCCGCTATCGCCATCAGGAGAAAAATCACTGACTGCTGGTGTTGGCAAGGCGTCCTGCTTATATAGCTGCAGCGCTGTGTCTGAAAGTTTTTAGAGGGCCAGAGAGTACTGGCGCGGGAAGACAGAGCAGGCCGATGGGCCATGGTACCGCATGATGTGACGTGGAGCATACCACCGGCGCCACATTTGAACCTGGTACTCTCACTTTCCTATTAGCGCAAGACTTCTGTTTCAGCTCTACGTCCAAGGCCTGTCCCCCCCCTCCCCCCCACCCTCACCCTGCTGAGTGTATACCCCTGGCCTCTGTTGAAATTGTTGCCATTTTATTTTAGCCACCTCTTTTATAACAGAATCCCAGTAATATGATTATTGAGCCAGATTTTTCGTGTTTTCAACGGAGACCAGGGGTATACAATCGGGGAATGGGCCCTGGTCGTAGAGCAGAAACAGAGGTCTCACACTAATAGGGAAGCGAGACTGCTAGGTTCAGATATGATGCTGGCAGTAAGCTCCACATGACGTCACACGGTACCGCGACCCATCGGCCTGTGCTCTCCGGCCCTCCAGAAACATCCAGACGCAGCACTGCGGCTATATAAGCAGGATGCCTTAACACCGGCAGTCAGTGATTTTACTCCTGATGACAATGGCGGAGCTTGCCATTGAAAGCTCGAGGATTTTATCTGACATGACATGTCTTGTAAACTGTGAATATTTTATGGAACAATAATTCTGTTCGTTTACTTGTTCTTCCACATAAAAATTAGCTTCATTGCTGAACAATGCCCGTTGAATGAAGTTTGGATTCCTGTTACACTGATACAGAGCCCATTCTGCAAACTGGACTCACCAACAAGTCATCCTCAGAAATAATGTTGTTGCAACTGTAACTCGTGTGGCTGTCATTGATTTGTGAGCAACACATGCAGGATTGTACATGGATTAACACTGGATATTGCTGATAACTGGTGCTTACTACAATGCGGGCTTAACTCCAGCATTGCCACAATTGCTATTGCAATCTTCTTGTTGGTGGCTGTTACTGGGTGTACAATGTGTGGCTTGTCCACAAAGGAATCTGTTGCACGAAATTGGCAAGAACTTGGATACTGTTATAAGAGATATAAAATTTCACTCAAGATGCCAAGCATAAAATTTAGTAGCAATCCCTCTGGTATTTTGTCCATAACACATGAAGTGCTGTGCAAGTGCCATTGTGGATCTCCTACAATAATAAACTTAATTGTACACCTCCTTTCAATTTCCCAACTTAAACTTGTCATACATACACAAATAAAGATATCTCAAAACTGATTTCACAAGTGTGGTCCTGCAAAAGAGGCCATTCAAATTGATGTGCCACATAACAGACCCATTTGATAAATGTAATCTCAATCCAAATTGGTGGATTTTGAGAGCGCCACTGTTGCCATAGCTGCTATAAGTTGTACCCCTACCGACAGACATCCCATACCAGATGCCACTATGACTTGTCACACCATTCAAATTTCATAGGGATGGTTCCAGACTTTCATGTTGCCTCACCCTGAATTTTGAAAGTTGTAATTGAAGAGGGGAAGGGGGGGGTTACATTTACAGAGCATTCACTGAAAATTACATGTAAGGAAACTGGTAGGTGTATATGAATGTTGCATGCTTGTTTTGTACTCTAGCTTGTAAAATGAGTAATCCAAATGCTGGATGGGAAAGGTGTTTAGATTGGGGATGGTTGGAAAGAGTGAACTCCATTGATGTGTAGTAATTTTACAGTTTTATTAAATATTTAATGTGCTTAGTAGCGCCTCTAAAATATGTGCACATAGTTATGGAAGAACATCTTCCTTGGCACATAATTGTGCTTACATGCCATTACATTCTTTCTCTCTTGTGGATGTAATACTTTTGCTAAAATGAAACATTTGTTAGAAAACAAAATTGTTACATTGTGACTGCTTTCTCATTTCTTGTAATTTATTCTCATTTTTGTGATGGTTGATAAGGCTCGTAAGTAATTTTAAATTACATTTCATATTTATTTCCAGGCTAAGTTATTAAAAGAAGTAAAAGATGCTAGAGGTACCTTCTGAACAAATAACTATTAATATAAATGATTTTTAGAAACTCTGAAGAATGTTTTCTTTTTTTCTCCACATATTTCAAATTCCTCTGGTTGAAATTACAGATAATAATATGCTTTCCAGTTTTCCATTTGATTAAATGAATTGTTATGTAATTGTTAAGTCTTCTGATGGGTGCTGATGATCAGGTTACACTGATTGACATACTTTTATGTGACCATTCAGCTTGTCAATTTCCTCAGTAAATTTCAAAATTCTTATTTCTTTTACAATTACAACATATAATGTTCTAATTAAATAAAGAAAATTGTAAATACTAGCTTTTGTATTGCACATAAAATTACAAGAAGATATTTCCCTGAAGTCATATACTTATTTTACATGTTCTTTGTAAAAGATCAAATAAAGTGAAACATGTTGCATTATAATTATAGCCATGGAGTGTGTGTGTCCCATCATTTAAAGAACCTACATTTATTTTTATATGTATATTCCTTGGTCTTCTAACTTTCCTTTTTCTTTTAATATAAAAAAAATGAAATACTCTGTAAGATGTACCTGACAAAGACTAAGACAAAGATTTCCTGATTTTGTGAGCAGGTTCTCTTAAATTAGAGTATGTTGCCAATGTAAGCATTATAAATCGTCTATGTATTTGAAGGTTTGTGCTTTGTAAAGGTTTAAAAATGATGAGAATTTTTATACATCCTACTGAATATACCTTTTACACCCGAAAGATATCCGTACGCCATATTTGAAATAATGAGTAGTTACTTTATGGACTTAAACTTCACCTCCTTCACATTAAAGTAAGTTAATACATGAGAAAGCTCTCTCCATACAATATGATAGAATGACCCGTAGGGTGACAGAAGTACCAAAATTTGGGAGATGGGCAGAAAAATTTTGAATATTTTCGTGGGAAGATTAAGTCAAATTCTTGTACATATTTGAAGTGGCATTTACAATGCCCAGAGAGAAACTGGTTTCCAACTACTTGTAATTAAAGTTTCTCTGTCTTACTGGTAATTGAGTATAAAGGTTGTTGCCACTGTCTTTGGAAACAAAATGCCATTTTCCATTCTCCCTCCCCTGTTTTTGGGTTCTAAACACCAAACAATGGAAAATAAATGCTTTCTGTAGCCCTTTTATTTAAGTCTTTGCTGGACATCTCCTTTCTTTCTTGTGTGATCCATTCTGTAATATATCTTGGGGGGTCTCTCTTTTGTCATTAATTTCACCTCTTTATTCCGCTGTAATATTTTTGTTTTATATCATTGATAACTGGTTCTTTCTTTATTTTCATCCATTCTTATATCTAAAAAAAAATAGATGAAGTCTACTTACCAGGCGAAGGAGCACAGGTAGTGATAGTAACAAAAAAAAAAAAAAAAAAACACACACACACACACACACACACACACACACACACACACACACACACACACGCACGCACGCACGCACGCACACGCGCGCGCGCACACACAAACGCAAGCTTTCGCAACTCAGTTGCTTCTTCAGGCAGAAATTAAGGAGAGGGAAAAGGAAATGATTAGGGTTTTAAGGGAGGGGGTAAGGAGCCATTCCAATCCTGGGAGAGGAAAGACTTACCTTTGGGGAAGAAAAGGAAGGTGAACAAATACACACATACCCACACATTTGGTGTGTGTTTGTTCACCTTCTGTTTCTTCCCCCAAGGTAAGTCTTTCCTCTTCATTTGCTTGCTAGGAGTAATGAAATCATAAATATTCACTAGCTTCCTTAAAGATTGTCACATTTTAACAAGCATCTATGGTTACCTTGAAGTAACATGCATTTGAATAAACCTAACAGAACACTAGATATTTGATAAACACAGCAATGGAATAGCAGATTAAAAAATGCAGTTTGCAATTATATAATGTAAACATTAACATATCACTAATAATTTAATAAAAAGAATCAAATGGAAAGCCAAATAATAATTTCAATGTTATGGCACCTGACTTATGTTTACAATATTTATGAATCCATTTTGCATTTCTCATGCTCGTACTCTTGCTCCTGTATTGTAACAATTTTTTTTTATCCTTCCAAGCTGATTATGCTAGTTCGAAAGTATATACTCAGCCCACCTAGAATTGCTTGGGAAGCATCTAATATGAACCATTAACTCAATTGAAGAATGTAAAATCATTCCTTTGTGTAATAATGAGAGTATTATAGTGGTGTGGTTTCTTATCTCTTACAGTTTAGCTGATTTATAAGTGTATGTATGCGCACACACCCTACAACATTCCGTATTGTTTTCTCCTTGTGGGACACTAAACTGTTTTTATACACACTCTGTAGTTAAGCTGCAACTAACGGCATGACACTGAGGCATTATTCCTAGAAGAATAATAAGAATGTGAAAAAGGTCATATTACCATACTAGTAGGTGTAAAAGCTGTCTCTGAAACACAGTTTTACCAAATTGCCTTATCAGAAAATCTGATTAAGTGAAATTTCCAGTGGTCATGATGTGTTATTTGTTTGCATTGTTATGCATCTCACAAGTGTGTGTGTGTGGGGGGGGGGGGGATGCAGTTGACAGGGTATCTGTTCAACAGGCAATGGCAGTATCAATTACGCAGTAACAAGTGAGACATTACACGAGACATCCACAGTACTACTTAGCAATGTAACCATAGCTTTGTAAGAGTTATTTAATGAGATGATAAAATTCCATAGTTATTTTTATTCAAAGCACGGCATATAGATTTTCAATGAAACATTAGGTAGACATGAGTTACAGTTTTCCTCAAACACAGAAATATGAATGATTTGCTCATTGTGCCACAGTAATAATAATAATAATAATAATAATAATAATAATAATAATAATAATAAACGAATCTGCCCTGTGTAGGCTTGAACTCTATACCATAAACAGTTTATGAAGATCATTAGTTAATAGAAAATGAACTTTCACGACACACAACCTGCGTGTAGCGAAACAACCCTTAAATTAGTACATCTCTACAATATATATAATAGCTAGGTTGGCCCAGAAATAGCTGTAGAGTACTATGTAATGTGTAATTGACTAATGATAACAAATGATTGTCAGCAATCCACACAGAAAAGGTTGTCACTACTTTCTGTATCCAGGGCTTTAGATTCTACAGCAGACCACCTCATTCATCGTCCTATCAGTCAATGAATTTTCTCTGTTTGTCTGTAGCACCACATCTCAGATGCTTATATTCTCCTCTGTCCCAGTTTTCACACAGTCCATGTTTCAATGCCATGCAGAGCTATGCTGCAAATGTACATCCTCGAAGATTTCTTCCACACCCGAAGGCCAATGTTTGCCTGCAGTAGACACCTCTTGGCCATGAATGCCCCCTTAGCATAAGCCAGTCTACTTTTTATCTCATCCTTGGTTTCATCCATCATAGGTTATATTGCTTCCAAAGTAGCTAATTCCTTAATGTTCTCGAGGTCGTGATTGCCAATTTTGATAATTTTCTTGTTATTTTCTTATCTGTTAATTTTCATTACTTCTGCTCTTTGGGGTTTCCCTCTATTCATATTCTGTACTCATTAGACTATTTACTCGCATTCAACAGATCCGATTATTCTTCAATTCCACTGAGAATAGCAGTGTCATCAGCAAATCTTACCATTGAAGCCTTTACATCTGAATTTTAATACCACTTTTGAAGCATCCTCTCCTCTTCCTCCTCCTCCTCATTATTATTATTATTATTGTTGTTGTTGTTGTTCACTACTTTGATTTATATATTGAACAGTTGGGGTGGAAGGCAGACTCACCGTTTTACACCATTTTTAATCGGAACACTTTTATTCCCTCTTGGTTCATGTAGATATTATGACACTCTTCTTTCTCTTATGCTAATTTTTTTCTCATGATTTAGAACATCTTGCACCAATTTACACTGTTGACTGCTTTTTTCGAAATCGATAACTCCTATGAATGTGCCATCATTTTTGTGTAATCCTTCTGCCATTTTCATGCACCATGTCATGACTGTCTCACTTGTGCCTTTATCTTTTCTAAAAGTCAAACCAATTGCCATCTAACAAATCCTCAATTTTATTTTCCTTTTGTCTGTTCTTTATCCTTACCAGTAGTTGGCTGCATGAACTGTTTAGCTGACTGTGCAGTAATTCTCATACTTATCTGTCCTTGTTATCTACAGAATTATGGAGATGAGACTTTTCTGAAAGTCTGATAGTACCTCAGCGGTCTCATAATTCCTACTCACCAACTTGAATAATCATTTTCCTAATGACATTATAAATTTCAGTGGCGTACTATCAATAACTTTGTCATACAGGTGATTCAGAAATTTTACCTATGTTTTTCAGATCTTCCTTTGATAATTTTCCGGATATTCCAGGTCAGAAAAATTGAGGCCTTTTTTCATATCCGTAAATAAATTCTCTCTAGGGGCACCTGCCTCCATTGGTGTCTGACTGAGGGCACAACTTCAAATAGGTTTTATGATGTCTTAATTCTCTTCTAAATAGAAAACCTTCCATAACTTACTCCTTTATTATTTTCAGAATTAATTCTTTATACAATTTTTAAGTTCCTCAATTATATGCTAATCTTTCTTTCCACAATTGGCTTTGTGGTACACTATAGCATGCAGGTGTACCTGCTCTAAATCCAGTTTGTTCTTCCAATTTCATGTTTTCATTTTCTTGTTGTATTAATGTTGTTAATATGTTGCCATAAATTCAATACTATTAAATGCGGAAAAAGCACACTTTCTGACAGTTTGCTGGAAACAATTGGAGGAATTCCTGAATTTTATGTATATAAAAGATTCACTACTAAAGGATGGAACTTCGGCTTATTAATAGCATAACCACATTTTCGAACATTCAGTTAGGAAAGATGTGGTGTAGTACTAGTCATAACAATGAACGAGTAATTTAAAGGGATACCTTTTTGAACTTCACCATTGAATCTAATTCAGTGCCCTGAAACAGCTGCTGTTTAAATATTTCTATTTCATGATTTTACAGCTGTTAATCAATGTTGTCTGTTTTTTCTGTCATGGCTGAAAGTTAGGCACCATATCTATAACCCAGTAATTGCATGTTGGAAATCGCCACATTTTCAATGGAAAAAATCTACTAAACAAAGAAAATAGTCTGTTATTTGTGGAAAAAGGTGTGTGTGTGTGTGTGTGTGTGTGTGTGTGTGTGTGTGTGTGTATACGTAAAAAATAGATGAAGTACACTTACCAGGCGAAAGGGCACAGGCAGTAATAGCAACAAATAAACACACACACACACACACACACACACACACACACACACACACACACAAATGCTAGCTTTCTCAGCCTAGCTGCTTCATCAGGCAGAAGGGAAGGAGAGGGAAAAGGAAATGATGAGGGTTTTAAGGAAGGGGGTAAGGAGCCATTCCAATCCCGGGACAGGAAAGACTTACCTTGGGGGAAAAAATGGAAGGTAAATAAATGCACATACACCCACACATTTACACAGACACAAGTACACTTAGGCAGACATACTGTAGAACTGTAGAAAGCAAAGAAGTTAGAAGTCAGACAGAGATGCCACTTGAGGCAGAGGCTCTGTCCAGAGAACCAAGGCAAAGATGTTAAGATGGTGGGTGGGAATTCGAATTTAGCGGAGGTTAAGACCAGGTGGGCAACGGGAAGAGAGAATATGCTGAAGGGCTAGTTCCCATCTCCGGAGTTCTGAAGGATTGGTGTCAGTGGGAAGTATCCAGATAACCCGGATGGTGTAGCACTGTGCCAAGATGTGCTGGCCATGCACCAAGGCATGTTTAGCCACAGGGTGATCCTCATTACCAACAAACACTGTCTGCCTGTGTCCATTCATGCGAATGGACAGTTTGTTGCTGGTCATTCCCACATAGAACGCTTCACAGTGCAGGCATGTCAGTTGGTAGATCACGTGGGTACTATCGCAAGTGGCTCTGCCTTTGATCGTGTACACCTTCCGGGTTACGGGACTGGAGTAAGTGGTGGTGGAAGGGTGCATAGGGCAGGTTTTACAACGGGGGCGGTTACAAGGGTAGGAGCCAGAAGGTAGGGAAGGTGGTTTGGGGATTTCATAGGGGTGGACTACGAGGTTACGGAGGTTAGGTGGGCGGCGGAAAGACACTCTCGGTGGAGTAGGAAGGATGTCATGAAGGATGGATCTCATTTCGGGGCAGGATTTTAGGAAGTCGTATCCTTGCTGGAGAGCCACATTCAGAGACCGCTCCAGTCCCGGAAAGTATCCGGTGACAAGAGGGGCACTTCTGGGGTTTTGTGGAAGGTTCTTAAATTGGGGAGATGAGGAAGTGGCTCTGGCAATTTGCTTCTGTACCAGACCAGGAGGATAGCTGCGGGATGTGAAGGCTGTTATCAGGTTATTGGTGTATTGGTTCAGGGATTCAGGACTGGAGCAGACTCATTTGCCATGAAGACCTAAGCTGTAGGGAAGGGAACGTTTGATGTGGAAAGGATGGCAGCTGTCATAATGCAGGTACTGTTGTTTATTGGTAGGTTTGATGTGGACGGATGTGTGTAGTTGGCCGTTGGATAGATGGAGGTCGACATCGAGGAAAGTGGCATGGGATTTGGAATAGGACCAGGTGAATTTGATGGGACCAAAGGAGTTGAGGTTGGAGAGGAAATTCTGGAGTTCTTCTTCACTGTGAGTCCAGATCATGAAGATGTCGTCAATGAATCTATACCAAACTTTGGGTTGACAGGCTTGGGTGTCCAGGAAGGCTTCCTCTAAGTGTCCCATAAATAAGTTCGCGTACGAGGGGGCCGTCCTGGTCCCCATGGCTGTTCCCTTTAGTTGTTGGTATGTCCGGCCCTCAAAAGTGAAGAAGTTGTGGGTTAGGATGAAGCTGGCTAGGGTATTAAGGAAAGAGGTTTTAGGTAAGGAAGTGGGTGGTCGGCGTGAAAGGTAATATTCCATCGCAGCGAGGCCCTGGGCATGTGGGATATTAGTGTATAAGGAAGTGGCATCGATGGTTACAAGGATGGTTTCAGGAGGTAACAGGCTGGGTAAGGATTTCAGGCGATCAAGGAAGTGGTTGGTGTCTTTGATGAAGGATGGGAGACTGCACATGATGGGTTGAAGGTGTTGGTCTATGTAGGCAGAGATTCGTTCTGTTGGGGCTTGGTAACCGGCCACAATGGGGCGGCCGGGATGATTGGGTTTGTGAATCTTGGGAAGTAGGTAGAAGGTGGGGGTGCGGGGTGTCGGTGGAGTCATGAGCTTAATGGAGTCAGGTGAAAGGTTTTGTAGGGGGCCTAAGGTTTTGAGGATTCCTTGAAGCTCTGCCTGGACATCAGGACTGGGATCGCCTTGAAAAACTTTATATGTGGTATTATCTGAAAGCTGACGCACTCCCTCTGCCACATACTCCCGCCGATCAAGTACCACTGTCGTGGAGCCCTTGTCGGCAGGGAGAATGACGATGGTATATATATACCCCATGTTTACACTTTACAAGGGACGTAAGTGAAATGATGTAAAAGGCGGGAAAATGTAAAATGCAGGAAATAATGTTTTAAATGGTAAATATGCTTTCTGGATCACCATTTTATTTGTAATATAGTAAGGACAGTTTACAAATCACCGCAAAGATGTGGTGATGAGCTGCGACATGCACACACAAAAGACACACACATACAACACTTTCAGCTATCGGCCGTGGCCTTCTTCAGAAAATAGAGCACTCACACAGGCACACAACACAGTCATACAACCATCACCTCTTAATGCCTGTCGCAGCTCGTCACCATTCTTTGCGATGAGTTTTTCACTGTCCTTACTGTATTATTAATTCCAACCTGGACTTTCCATTATTATATTTTACCATTTTATTTGTGATGTATGTACATAATAGGCTTCAAAATACTTGTCAGGAAGTTTATTATATAATAAAAGTTATCCAAATTTTTACCATTTTTAAGCACCAGGCGGAACTGGAACATAATTTTTTGGGAAGTAAATTTTTGGCGTAATTTCAATCATCATAATCAATTGGTCAGCAAGCCTTTAATGGGCATTAAATATTTACAAAGTAAAACTGCACAAGTTCTGCCCTTATATTATTTTTAGATATTTGGAATGACGATATTCGAGAATTTATTCGCGTTCTCGAGTGCAAATATATGCACAAGTATTTTTTACTTTTCATAGGGACGGTATCTCACCCTATTATCGCTTTTTTGAGGTTATAATGTATATGCCCTCTTCAATGTGCAGAAAAACATACACAAGCAAACCATCAATTTCACCGTATATAAAAGTCACAACAAATATTCAGATACATATTTGCATTTCACAATAAGAGTAAATTCTCAAAACGCGTCATGCAAAGCATGAAAATCTGCCAGTTGTCTAAAGAAATCAAAGCTGACAATAGGTGGTGGCTGATAGGATACTATACTCCCATCAGCCACCATGTCATAAGTCAACTAGGTGCATACTGCAAACAACAAAATGCGAAATATACTTTTGAATAAATGCAAAGTGTCAAGAAACTTGACAGCTTAACCTTTGTAAACACTATACTTTAAGGCGAAAGACATGGCAGCACCAATTTACGTCATTTTTTTTCTTCACGGACTTGTTTTCAAAAAGTTAAAATGTGGGAAAAGAATTTTAATATGTTAATGCAAAAAAGGGGACGAATTAACATTGGTAACGTAGGAAATTTGATCGGACCGACAAAAAATGTTGTAAATGGCGGGAAAACGTAAAATCCGGAAATGTAAAAATGGGGTTTTACTGTAATTATTTTCAGGTTACTTTTGAAATACTTTCACTACAAACACTTCTTTCAACCTCATAAGATTTTTATTTCTTCCCAATCAGTTGTTAGTTACGGGACATGGCAGCTGTGGTATAATGACATGTAAACATACTCCCTATAATAAAGTGCTTGGTGCAGGAAACAGGGAATTCTAAAATATTGTTATTTGCATGAATTTATACACGAAACGTATAATTTATTGACTTTAATGTATATGTACTATTTTAATCACAAAATGTTACAAAGTGTGTGTACTTCTTAAGATATCAGAAAAATGTGCTTGCATTTGGTGTACACTCTGTTAACAGTAAACAGCCTGTAACAAAAACTCTGGAAACCTTAGTGTAGCAAATATTGGGAATGGGAGTGATTTTGTTTTCAATGTACTGCTTCATTTCATAGATCGTTGCAGGATGTGTGTTGTACAGCTTAATTAAAGATAACCTCACAGGAAGAAGTCACACATTAAAATCAGGGGCTCTCTGTCCATGTTATGTCACTATTACATGACGTAACGTGTCTTCGAGACAACTGGTGAACAGCCACCATCAGTTGTCAAGCAACATGTGATGTTGTTCTGTCCTATAGAAACCACTTGTTTTTTATATTAAGATAGGATTGTACAGTCTTGGAGTAAAGAGACAACAAATCGAGATGACACTCACGTTGCACTGCCATCCTCATCTTGAAAAAAGAAGGGTTAACAATACACTATACAGCAGACCATATTGTAACCTTTGTGCTTTGTAATGGAGGATGGTGAAACTCAAAAGGATTTATTGTGCTCAGAAACAAAAATTATTTGTTCATATGTCTGTTTAGGTGAAAATGGATGTCATTTGTCATCTATATAGTGTGCAGGTGCACAGTGTAGCAAAATTTTGCCATGGAAAAAATGTTTAATACTACTTTAATTTTTAAAATTCAGTTTGTTGTGTGCTGATAGCAGTGGCGTATCCAAAGAGGTGTTATTTACCTAGGAATGAGTTTGAATGCCAAAGGGGGTACCCCAAATACAGCACTGGTGTAAAGTAAATTGGGGTGGTTGTGGATTTTAGCCAAAACTTCATACAAAACTTGTGATCTCATTCAAATAATTATTACTATGGCTCCTCACTGTTGCATTGTTCTCTGGGACACATTTATTTATTTATTTCGTGTTCCATAGATCCATTTGAGAACATATCCTTGGATGTAGAACGAGTCAAGGTGGTTTTTTTTTTCCCCCTTCAGAGTACTGTTTTGTGCATAAATGGGCTACATTATTCTTATTATGTAAATTTGAAAAACAGATAATTTTAACATATATCTTGCACACTTGTTAACATATGGGGTTAAACAAATATACATTTATTTAAGTACAGGAATTAAACTATACTGTGTATATACAAAGTATGGTTAGTCCATTGCAGAGGCCACAAACATAGATGTAAGAACTAACAGGACCTACTATACATAACTTAAGCATTAACAAGAGATACTATTCATTTTTGCTAAGATATTCACCAATACTATAGTAAGATTCATCTAGTAGGAACTGCCTCAGATTTTCTTTGAACTTTTGTATGTTTCCAACCAGTTCTTTAATTTGTATTTGGAGGGCATTAAAAATCTTGGTGCCACTGTATGAAATACCCTTCTGCACTAAGCTCTTAGTTCATAGCTCATAATGAATATCATGTTTCCTTCGGGTGTTATAAATATGGTATGAGCTATGTTTTGAATAAGCTACTATTTTTTGAGACAAAGCACGTCAGGGGAAAATATATATTGTAAGGATTTGTAAATCTTCAAACAGATCTCGGCATGAGTGCCTAGAGTGCACGCCACAAATTATTCTATTGCTCACTTCTGTGCATGGAATTGCTATTGGCTGATTACCCCAAAATATTATTCCATAGGCCATAAGTTGATGAAAATAGCCATAATATGCAGTTTTTATTGTGCTTATATCCCTACTGTCAGATATTATTCTTAAGCCAAATGTTGCTGACCTTAATCTTTTGCACAAATCTTGAATATGGTAGCGCCACTTCAATTTGCTATCTATATGAAGACCCAAGAATTTTGAGGACTTAACTTTTAAAATCTCTTGATCACCTTTTTTTTAATTTAATTTCATTGCTAACTTTTGTGTTAGAGGAGAAAGGAATGTAATTTGTCTTTTTCGATTGACTGTAAGACCATTAGTTTCAAACTAGCTTTTCAGATCTACAAAGGCTTCATTAGCAAGCTCATTCGACAATTCCCCTGAATGATTACTAACTGATGAGGTAGTGTCCTCTGCATGATTATTTTGCCATGTTCTGTACACAATGGCAAATCATTTATGAATATCATTTATGAATCCTCTGCATGATTATTTTGCCATGTTCTGTACACAATGGCAAATCATTTATGAATATTAGGAAAAGCAAGGGGCCCAATACTGAGCCTTGAGGTACTCCAGAAGCAATGGAGCCCCATTCTGAAGATATGAGGTCCTTTCAGGATTACGTTTTGCTTTCTACCACGAAGATAAGAATCGAGCCATTTTCCTACCAATCCACTCATCCCTAGTGTATTAGCTTTGCTCAGGAAAATATGACGACTTACACTGTCAAAAGCTTTTGACAGGTCACAAAAGATTCCAACTGTCATCATATTTTTATTTATGGCTTCCATAACATTGTCAAGGAACACATGAATGGCATCCACAGTTGCTACACCCTTCTGAAAGCCAAACTGGCTACTGTTGAGGATGTTGTATTTGCTAAGATGCTCAACCATTCTGCTGTGCATAAATTTCTCTAGTACCTTGGAAAAAACTGAGAGTAGTGAAATCAGCCAGTAATTTGTAACGTCAGTTTTTTCTCCCTTATAGATTGGCCATATGAGCCCATATTTTAGCCTGTCAGGAAAAACGACTTCTTCCAGAGATGTATTACAAAGTTGCCGGAAGACTTCACTTCTTTCTCTACAGCAATATTTCAATAATTTGCTGGAATTGTTATCAACTCCAGCAGAATTTTTAAATTTTAAATACATAATTATGTTTTCTATTTCCTTTACTATAGTTTTCTGAAGATGCATATTATCTATTTTGTTAGTTAGTGTCATGCAAGAATTCTGTGGCTTTCTTTACAGAACCTATGCATCCCATTTGGTTAGTGACTGTTAGGAAATGATTGTTAAAAATATTAGCTACTATTTCAGGATCATCCATTGCATTGCGCCCATTGCTCAAGCTAATCGCTTCTTTCTTAGCTGAGCGTTTCCCTGTCCCACTTTTCACAAATGACCATATAGTTTTCATTTTGTTATCAGATTTTTCAATTTCCTTTTTTAATTACATACTTTTGGATTTCTGTATTGCCTTCCTTAATAACTTAGAGTATACTTCATAATGCCCCAAAGCTGCAGTGTTGTTAGATAGTCTGGCTGAAGCATACAATTCTCTTTTTGTTCTACATGATTTTTTAATGCCCTGAGTAATCCATGGTTTGAAAGTAGGATTACCTTGCCTTTATCTGATTCTTTTATTTGGAAACACCTCATCAAACACTGTTGGAAAACCATCTGTGGTTTTTTTTAAGTCTGATCCTGTTTCTGCAACATTACACAACCTCATGGTACACAACTGGTAATGCTGCTAAAATATCCTTTGTACAGCATTAATACTGTCACTATTCATAACTTGAAATTTTCAGGCTGAGTTGCCATGGTCCATGCATAAAATATTCCCCTAATGTTTCGCCTTCTGTAGTCGAAGACGAAATGTTAGGGGAAAGTTTTATGCTTGGACCACGACATCTCAGTGCGGAGGTTTCAAGTTATGAAAATTCCTGCTGTGAAAGCCTTCATTGTAATGATTACTGTCTCTTGTTTGTAAAACACAGTGATGTCACTTTCTGCACCACTCCAATGATCCATGTTGAGTAATTAAAACTTCCGGGCTGAGAGGCTGTGGTCCAACGGTAGAAATTCCTTCCCCTGACGTTTCGTTGCCGGCTGCGGGCAACATCTTCTGAGGTGAGTCGACGACTGGCTGCTGGGCCGTGGAGATCCTGCTTATATAGAGGGCATAGAGGGCGCCACCACTCGCCACGTGATGTCAACAGTAAAACTATCTCTGGCTGGCGTCATTACTCTCGATCAAAGGTAATTGATTGTCACATCTTTGGTACAAAGTAGACCGCCATATCTTGTCTAACTTCAAGCCTTCTTCCTTCCTGTTAAAATTATTGTGATGTTTAAAAATCTCTATAGCCTCTCTATTCATACGTGCATAATAATGCGATGTCTTAGCTAGCACGCTTGTCTCACTAAATTTTATTTTGTGGTCACCGTTTTCAAAAACATGTTTCGCTACGGCTGATTTGTCCGTGTGTCCCAGTTGACAGTTCCTTTTGTGTTCATTTAGACGAGTCTTAGCTAGCACGCTTGTCTCACTAAATTTTATTTTGTGGTCACTGTTTTCAAAAACATGTTTCGCTACGGCTGATTTGTCCGTGTGTCCCAGTCGACAGTTCCTTTTGTGTTCAGTTAGACGAGTATTGATACTTCTTTTCGTTGTTCCAACATAAACTTTCCCACAACTACATGGAATCTTATACACACCCGGAGTAGCCAAAGTGTGTCGCACAACTTTCATTGATTGTAAGCATTCACTGATCTTTTTGGTGGGTTTGAATATTGTTTCAACTCTAAACTTGGCCAGTACTTTCCCAATGCGGTCCATGATATTGTGGATGAATGGGAGAAACATTTTCCCCGCCAAAGGTTGTTGATGTCGGACGTTAGCAAACATTTGTCTTCTGGTCTGGAGTGCACGCTCTCTCTCCTTATCACTGTATCTGTTTTTCTGAAATGCAGTTCGTAAATGATAGAGTTCCTATTGCAAATAAGCTGGCTCATGAAAAGTCAGGGGAAGGAATTTCTACTGTTCGACCACAGCCTCTCAGCCTGGAAGTTTTAATTACTGAAGATGCCAGCCGTGAAAGCCTACACATTATGATGATCTGTGTTGACTTCATGGTAATGCATTCACAACAATTGTGCAGTGGTTTTGGACAACAGCCAGCTCTCCAGCACTGCCAACAATAATGTTCAAAATTTGTTTCTTTATGTCTTCCTGTAAATGAAACATCCATTTTGTGTGGCAATGTAATTTTATAGTACTTGAGAAATGATAGATCTAAGAAATACATTGTATATATGTAATGTCATATATTCTGTGAATATGAAAGAATAACAACTGCAGGATCAGAAGTGACATCTGTTCTTTCGGAACACACACCATATGTATAAAGTAGGGGAAAGGCTACCAAATACCTGTAGTTAACTGATATGTAGTGTGCCATCCAGAAGTTTTCATTACACTTATATAGTCATCATTTTATTGCATTAAATATGGAATATGTGAGAGGTAGTGTTTGAATTAAGAGTAAATCATTGTCACATAAGTTAATAGATATATAGCACTGTATTTTGAAGGAACAAAAAACTGGATTGTTGGTAAAACAATTGTATAATATTAGTCTCACATCTTGCCACCAAGGCATATTCAATAAGTTAATTAAAAAAATTGAATTCACAAAGATAATGAGCTTACCTATTTCTTAATGAATTTCTTCAGCCTGTTAGTTACTCATTTTTAGATCATGAAGGATGATAGTGCATTGATGAATTAATGTGTTTGGTGCAATACTGTTTCCAGAAGCTAAGTTTCAACCATATACTCGACAGAGGGTCTTGGGGAGATCCCAGTAAGTTTATAATAATTCTGTTGCATGTTTTCATGTTTTACAGTGTTTATTTTTCTTTCTTTTTTATCATAAACAGTCCTGTGTAATTCATCACCTATTAATATGTAAATCTGAAGGGAGAAGATTCATATGACAACCTTTTTGGTATGTAATGGATTTTGTAACAGTATTTGAAGAAAAAAAAGCTTTATTATACACAAATTCATTAGTTTTTCTTAACAACTGAATAAAAAATGTTTTTGAAGTAAAAGTAGAATTTTTATGACTGGTGTAATTTAATAGACTATTCTTATTTTCAGCTGACTGAGAAATAGTATTAGTTCAGATTAATCTCTCTCAATTCATAGGCCAGTAGGCATTTATTTACATTACTAATTTATTATTTGCTGCTTATTTATCTCTGGGAGTTCTAACAAAGCATGATTTATGTTTCTGTTCTAATTTTTACTATTCACAAATATTTTTGGTTAATTACAGTTAATTTTCTTTTTGCATGTTTTTCACCTGTTTTGCATGGCTTTGAAACATTTGTTTGTAATTGCTTGTGTATTCAGTAAACAGCTCACATGGGAAGAAAGCATGTGGTTTAAAATCAGTTTAAATCATATAAAATATTTGTGTACTGTTTTTAAATTGTGTAAGAGAAAGATGGATTTGAGCATATCCTGTGTCGATGAAGTAAAACAAAAGTCAATAATAATGTAAAAGTTTCCTGTAACTTAAGTTACAGAGCATAGTAATACAGAGATTTCCATCAGAAATGTAGCCTGTAGTTCATAATTACAAATTTAATTGTGATTTGTGTTTTAAGATATATTTTAGAGATTTGTTGCACATCAGAGATAGGTTTGCCAAGTATGAAAACTGAGTCAATGAATCAGATACCCAAACTTATCAATATAGTTCTTCGTGAGGACTGCAGGAAAAATTTGGAATAAAAATGAAAACTCATAGTTACAAAAATAAGAAAATTAGCAAAAAATTAACATGCTTTATTTAATTGTAGGATGTGGATTAATGATAAAACATTTGCACAATATTTACAACAGAAATCTTTAAATTTAATTAACAGACATGTAATATGTTACAATGTTGTTCATCTAAATTAATACACAAGGAGCCTAGTTATGTACTGAAGCCTTACAGTTTAAAGAGTATTGTTGTATCTGTGAACTGGATGTTGGCATTAGTTGGCCAGTATTGTGCAGCAGATGTCACAAAAGGGAATGTTTGAAAGAAGACATTGTATGTGTGCATTGTAGAACTATGTTGACTGCTGCTAGTTAAGAAAAAATGGTTTCATTGAATTTTCGTGCATGTTCGTATTGCAACATAAACTGCTTTATATCAATATGTAAATATTTATACAAAAATATTAAGTTACTAATCATTCCACATCAATGCCATCATCATTAATTTTCAGTATATGATAGCGGTATAATAAAGATTAATGCTTTCAGATCTGCAAATTATTCTTTGTGTATTGGTGATGTAGAAGGGAGAGATTACACCATAAAATTTAATCTAAAAAGAAAGAAAAAAAGTTGCCATTTAAGACTTTTTGAATGTCTACTCTTAAATCACAAAACAGTTTGAACTAATTGTGTCTAAGGAATATTAGAAATATTAAGACGAAAAATTCCTAGCAGGAAAAATAAAATATAAAAAATAGACAAGATTACTCACCAGGCGAAGAAGCACAGGTGTGACAGCATCACAAATAAGTAAATGAATACACACACACACACACACACACACACACACACACACACACACACACACACACAATCGCAAGCTTTCGCAACCCAGTTGCGTCTTCAGGCAGTAGGGAAGGAGAGGGAAAAGGAAATGATGAGGGTTTTAAGGAAGGGGGTAAGGAGTCATTCCAATCCCGGGAGAGGAAAGACTTATCCTCATCATTTCCTTTTCCCTCTCCTTCCCTACTGCCTGAAGACGCAACTGGGTTGCGAAAGCTTGCGATTGTGTGTGTGTGTGTGTGTGTGTGTGTGTGTGTGTGTGTGTGTGTGTGTGTGTGTATTCATTTATTTATTTGTGATGCTGTCACACCTGTGCTCCTTCGCCTGGTGAGTAATCTTCGTTTAGAATATTAGAAATATTTACTTCTGGAACCATGAAGTATCAAAGATATTGTTGTAACAATATTATGAATAGGCTATCTTGCTACTCACCATTAAGACATGCCAAGCAGCAGACAGGTATGGCAGAAAGACTGTATATATAATCTTTTGGCCAAAGCCTCCTTCAGAAAAGGGGAGAAATCTACACACATTCCTACAAGACTGCTGTGTCCAGCTGTTCTAGCCCTCGTTTTCTGAAGATGGCTGTAGCGGAAAGCTTACGTCTTGAGTCTTTTCATTGCACTTGTTGGCAGCTTGGTGTGTGTTCTGTAAAGAGAGTTGCCCTCTGTTCTTTCCACAGTATTGTTGTTTATGCAACTTGGACTATCCAGAGATAATGTTTTATTTTCTATTGTGATGGAAACTTGGCTTAAACTCAACCTGGAAAACAAAGTGACAAGATTTCCATGAAAGAAAAATTGGAACAATTAGTTTCTAGTTGTTAAAGATCTATTACTATGCCTTTAGATATGGTAAATATAAATTTAGGTTAAACACAAACTACTTTTCATTCAGTCAGAAAGCTTTGAGAAAATAGGCAGTGGTGTACAATTGGCTAAGATTGCTAACACACCTTCAGTAAAAGAAAGTGAATACATTTTTATTGATATATAGTCTCTAACTTCTCTCTTTACAAACATCCTGATCTAGAAATGACAAAAATAGCCTTATAGGAGTAGGAAGGGAAAACATGTGGTGTTGGTGAATTTTAATGGGTACAGGTTGTGCTCCTGTACAAGCTTTAAATTTTTAATAAAATTTTAAATTTTTTTTCCTGGGAGTTTAAAAAAACTTAGGTGCCAAATTGTATATACTAAATAGTAACCAATCTGTGACACTTTGCTTCAAGTAGATATTTTTGTATCTGTCTGTGCATTAATGTTATCAAAAACATACTTTATTTTGTACTTTTTTACTGATATAACAAAAAAAATCCAAAGAACTGTCAGTAATGGAGAATAGATAACTCACCATAAAGAGGCTCGCTAAGCTGCTGACAGTAAGAGAAATAGACATTCACAAAATAATATTTCTGGCCATGGCCTTTGTCATGCCTTTCAGCACATCAGTGAGCCTCTTTATGGTGAGTTGTTATCTATCCTCCATTATTGACATTCCATTTGCATTTTCCATTGTTGAAATTCCAAAGAACTTTTGAACTAAGAAAAGTTGACACTGAGGTCTGAAATCAAAAGTTACCACTAAACTTAAGTTAAAAACTAATGAAGATATGAACTTCAAAATTCTGATATATCTACATATTTATATGATAAAGGATTTTTAATTAGTTTGAATTTGGTAGATCACAAAAAAGTTAAATCTTTGGGAAGAGTCTCCCTATAGAAAAACTATTTTTTTCTTTTTTTGTGTGTGTAAAGGTCGAATTATTATTATTAAATTGAATAGTTAAAATTATTTGTATGTTGTCAAAGTTTAAGGTTGTCCTTCCTGTCCTTTAATAATGGCCATCCTTCTGCTCTACAAGATGTATGGATTCACATTCTTTAATAACTGGTCATGGTTTTTTCCTTCTGGTTTATTTTGTTTACTATACATTATATTTTGATTATCATTATTTATGTTAAGCTGGAGAGCAAAAAGGAGAGTGCTTCCCACCAGCGTCTGTAAGACTCTGTGAGGACTACATGGCCATGGTGGTGGCGATGGCTTCTCTTTGAAAGTGTAGCAGTTATTCCAAAAGAAACCAATTTTTTGAGATATTACACAAGAGAAAACCATGTTCAGAAATTTTTTTACACTTCACTAATGTGCAAGAGTGGAGCACTGTTGAGACAAGAAAAAATGTTACCAGACACAATACACGAATTGTAAGCGTATTAACATAAATTTCCTGTTTGAAGCAGAGATATAATTCAGAGATTATGAAAAGCAGCACATTAAACCCATAATGTTTGCACCTTTGTTGAGAGTCTCTGTTTTCTCTTGATGAATGCGAACATAACTTTCAGCCTTTCAGAGGACCCACAACTCCTTTGTGTGAGTATGTGCATGGTGTGCTCCAACCCACTGTGATGCTTCTCAGTTCCCTTTGCTGTTATTTTATTTTCCAACTGTCTATCCAGATCTGTGAGACTTCCTAACCAAGGCACAAACTAGATAGTCAGCTCCTGCCCCCACTTGGCATCCCTTTGTTAGTGCACATTCCTTACCCCCCCCCCCCCCCCCCACACACACACACGCACACATGCAGCTTCCCTGTTTTTGGCAGCCTTCTGTGTACCACATTTGGTAAGCCCTCCTCCCCCTCCCACCTCAATTGCCACAGCCATGCCACCTTGTCTAGGAGATCATTTGGTACCTCTCTGAAAGGCCCCGCTCTTCTGATCCAGGGCTGCATCTGATATATTCTCTAGGTCAGGTTTCCTGCTGACAGACTCTCTCATGGTAGGCATCAATTCTGACATCCACTACACTACATACGGCCATTAATTTATGTTGGTTACCTAATTCTGGATTTCACCTCCATCTTTTTTCAAAAATTAAAGTTACTGCAAGGATTTTTGTGGCAGAGTTTACAGCCGTTAACATAACCATATATTTTATTACTCAAACTTTCCCAACTAGGTTCTTACTTGTAGTGAATCCATAAGCAGTCCCTTCATTGATGTTACTGCTGGCCCCTAGTGACATCTTACAACTAATCAAAAAGGTTAACATCAAGCCCCAGACACACACAAAAAAGACAATCACATGCATACACCAACAAAACTGGCACACATTAACACAGTCTCAGGTTCGTAACTCACCGACACACACCTGTCAACTCCAGCTTCTGTGTTCCAGCACTTGAAGCAAACTTTATCACAATTATGTAAAATAATTTAGGTTGCCATATTTGAAGGTAAATATATCTAGATTTTATTTAAATGTCAATATTTTCGATTTATTATTGGGAGATAAAAATAAAATAAAAATGGTAATTTAATTTTATATTATAAGTTAATTTTTACGTTACCATGCCAATTTGGATCCCATAGGAATAGGCCTACTCAGTTCAACCTAATTATTTATTCACCCTTTATTAAATCAAAGGACATAAGTTTCTTTCTTTGGTATGGAAGTTATGTATGGGGCTAAATCTGTTTTTCACAAAAGGCATATAGGAATTTACTACACAAAAGATGCAATTAAGGGGGGGGGGGGGGAGGGGGGCTCAGCTAATTTTAACTGTCCACCCCAATCCCCCCTTCCCTTCCCAGCAAGTACTCTTAAATATTATCATGATCTGGTCTCTCGAAATAAGTTTGTTCAGATTGACAGTGAAATGAAGGCATGTTAATGTGTACAGCAAATTCAAATTATTATTTTATTCAGAGCTTAACATGAAGGTTTGTTGGGAGAACTCGTTTTGTCTGGAGTCCGGTTATATTATGAAATGTTTGGAGAAACAAAACGAATACCAACCACCCAGCTGGCTAACATTGTAGTGACTAGGAGCGGTTGCGGAATTCAATGTGAAAGATAAAGTTTTGTCCCACACATCTGCGAAGCTGGAGTAACTGTGGGCATGGAGACATGGAAATACTTGTTTGTCTATGGAAATTTGAGAGGAAGTAATATTACTAAGAGTAAATAGTTAAAAGATAAATATGGAAAGCTAAGAACATTTCCCGGAAAGTTTATTCTACGCAAGCTGTATCTGGTATTTATCACCTGAGTTTAGTACCAATACCTAAAAACTGTCTTTCTGACATTTGTAACTTCTTGAGTAAATGCGATATTGTTGTTATGGTCTTCAGTCCGGAGACTGGTTTGATGCAGCTCTCCACCCTACTCTATCCTGAGCAAGCCTTTTCATCTCCTCATAAGAACGGCAACCCACATCCACTTGAATCTGCTTACTATACGCGTCTCTTGGTCTCCCTCTGCGATTTTTACCCCACACACTTCCCTCCAATGCTAAATTTACGATTCTTCAATGTCTAAGAATGTGTCCTACCAAGCGATCCCTTCTTTTAGTCAGGGTATGCCAAAAATTCCTTTTCTCTCCAATTCCGTTCAGTACTTCTTCATTAGTTATGTGATCTACCCACCTAATCTTCAGCATTCTTCTGTAGCACCACATTTCAAAAGCCTCTATTCTCTTCCTGTCCGTGCTGCTTATCGTCCATGTTTCACTCCCGTACAAGGCAACACTTCACACAAATGCCTTCAGAAAAGACTTCTTTACCCTTAAATTAATATTCGATGTTAGCAAATTTCTCTTTTTCAAAAATGCTTTTCTTCCCATTGCCATTCTGTATTTTATATCCGTTGTACTGCGACCATCGCATGTTATTTTACTACCCAAGTAACAAAACTCATCTACCACCTTCATTGTTTCGTTACCTAATCTAATTCCTCCAGCATCGCCTGATTTTCTAAGACCGCATTCCATTATTTTTGTTTTGCTCTTGTTAATGTTCATTATATACGCTCTCTTCAACACACTGTCCATTCCATTCAACTGCTCTTCCAGGTCCTTTGCTGTCTCTGACAGAATTACAATGTCATCAGCAAAACACAATGTTTTTATTTCTTCCCCCTGAACTTTAATCCCTATTCCAAATTTTTCCTTGCTTTCCTTCACCGCCTACTCGATGTACAAATTGAATAACATCGGAGAAAGGCTACAACCCTGTCTAACTCCCTTCCCAACTGATGCTCCCCTTTCATGCCCTTCGAGTCTAATAACTGCAGTCTGGCTTTTGTACAAGTTGTAAATAACTCTCCTTTCCCTATATTTTACCCCTGCTGACTTCAGAATTTGAAAGAGTGTATTCCAGTCAACATTGTCAAAAGCTTTCTCCAAATCTACAAAAGCTAAAAATGTAGGTTTGCCTTTCCTTAATCTATCTTCTAAGATAAGACGTAGAGTGAGTATTGCCTCCCGGGTTCCAACATTCCTCCTGAATCCAAACTGATCTTCCCCGAGGTCAGCTTCTACCAGCTTTTCCATTCTCCTGTAGATAATTCGTGTTAAAATTTTGCAACCATGACTTATCAAATTGATAGTTCTGTAATTTTCACACCTGTCTGTGCCTGATTTCTTTAGAATGGGGATTATTACATTTTTCTTAAAGTCTGAGGGCATTTTGCCTGTCTCATACATCCTACACACCAGTTCAAATAGTCTTGTCATGGCTGGCTCTCCCAGAGACTTTAGTAGCTCTGAGGGTATGTCATCTACTCCTGGGGCCTTGTTCCGACCTAGGTCTTTCAAGGCTCTGTCAAATTCATCTCTCAGTATAGTATCTCCTATTTCATCTTGATCTACTTCCTCTTCCCTTCCTACAACATCGTCTCTAAGTTCCTTTCCTTTGTAGAGCTGCTCTATGTACTCTTTCCACCTTTCAGCTTTCCCTTCTTTGCTGAGAACTGGTTTCCCATCTGAGTTTTTAATATTCATAGAGCTGCTTTTCCTGTCCCCAAATGTCTCTCTTATTTTCCTGTAGGCGGTATCTACTTTTCCCCTTGTTATACATTCTTCTACAGATTTGCATTTGGCTTCTAGCCACTCCTCCTTAGCCATTTTGCACTTCCTGTCAATCTCATTTTTTAGTCGTCTGTTCTCCATTTTGCCTGTTTCATTTACTGCATTTTTATATTTTCTTCTTTCATCAATTAAATTTAGTATTTCCTGTGATATCCAAGGATTTTTTGTAGGTCTTGCCTTTCTACCTATTTTTTCCTCTGCTGCCTTCACTATTTCATCCCTCATTGCTACCCATTTCTCTTCTACTGTTTTATTTCCCCCTGTTTCTGTCAATTGTTGCCTAAATCTCCCTCTGAAATTCTCCAGAACTTCACTTTCCTTCAATTTATCCAAGTCCCATCTCCTTATTCTCCTACCTTTCTGCAGTTTTTTCAGCTTCAGCCTACAGTTCATAACTAACAAGTTATGGTCAGAATCTATATCTGCCCCTGGGTATGTCTTGCAGTTTATAACCTGGTTCTGGAATCTATGTCTTACCATTATAAAATCTATCTGATACCTTCCGGTGTCTCCTGGTCTCTTCCAGGTATACAACCTTCTTTTGTGATTCTTAAACCAGGTGTTTGTTACGATTAAATCATGTTCCGTGCAAAATTCTACCAAGCGACTTCCTCTTTCATTCCTCCTGTCCAGTCCATATTCACCTACTATTTTTCCTTCTCTTCCTTTTCCTACTACCGAATTCCAGTCTCCCATCACAATTAAGTTTTCCTCTCCCTTAACTGTCTGAATAATTTCGTTTAGCTCCTCATATATTTCTTCGATCTCCTCATCATCGGCAGAGCTAGTTGGCATATAAACCTGGACTACTGTTGTCGGTGTTGGCTTCATATCTATCTTGACAATGATAATGCGATCACTGTGCTGCTCATAGTAGTTTACCCGCATTCACTGCAAGAGTGTAATAAGAAGACTGACCTGGAAGTCTTACTTGGTTCTTTCAATTTGAGATCTGTTATTGATTTTCCTACTAGGGTAGTAAAGAACAGCAGCACATTGATAGACAATTTTTTTTATAGATCAAGATAGGTTTAACAACATTAGTGCATGTCCTGTTGAGAATGGTCTTTCTGATCATGGTGCACAGCTAGTTACATTATATGATATATCTCCTTTCTGTAATTTGAATCAGTCCTCCAAAGTTGTTCGTACAATTAATGAATCGACAATTAGAAATTTCACGGAAAGTCTTCAGCAGTTAGATTGGGATGAAGTCTACAAGGAACCTGATGCTAATTTAAAATACAATTTATTTCATGATACTTTTGTAAGGGTATTTGATAACTGTTTCCCCAAGAAATTAGTCAAATTTAATTGTAAGGAACCAAGCAAAAAACCATGGCTTACCAAAGGCATAAAAATATCTTGTAACCGGAAAAGGGAACTGTATCTGACAGCAAGAGAGAGTAGTGACCCAGTAATACTCAACTATTACAAAAACTACTGTTCTGTATTAAGGAAAGTTATTAAAAAATCCAAAAAGCATGTGCATCATGTCTGAGATTAGTACATCAAATAATAAAATTAAAACAATCTGGAATATTATAACAAGGGAGACAGGGCAACCAAGAACACAGGAAGACAGCATTACCATCAAAGTGAATGAAAAAATTACAAACAAAAAGTCAGAAGTCGAAAACACTTTTAATAATTATTTTTTAAATGTTGTGGAGAATATAGGATCCAAATGTTCATTAGAAGAAGCTAGGCAGTTAATGGAACAGGGCGTACCTAGACAGTTTGATGCAATGGAAATCCCACCCACCTCTCAATCTGAAATTAGGAAATTAATAAACTCCCTCAAGAGTAAAAGCTCTCATGGCATTGATGGCATATCCAGCAGGGTATTAAAAGCTTGTTCCCAAGAAATATGTAGGATTCTTAGCCACATTTGTAATAGCTCACTGGAGCAGGGTATTTTCCCTGATAGACTGAAATATGCTATTGTCAAACCACTTCATAAAAAAGGTGATACATTGGATGTCAACAACTACCGCCCAATCTCACTTCTGACTGCTCTATCAAAAATTCTTGAAAAAGTAATGTATTCCAGAGTAACTTCATATATTAATAAAAATAAAGTTCTAACTAAATGTCAGTTTGGTTTCCAGAAAGGCTTTTCAACAGAAAATGCAATACACAATTTCACTAATGAAATATTAAATGCTTTGGATAACCGTAAATCACCCGTTGGAATTTTTTGTGATCTATCAAAGGCCTTTGATTGTGTTAACCATGGAATTCTTCTAGATAAGCTTAACTACTGTGGTATGGGTGGAAAAGTGCACAAATGGTTTAAATCATACCTAACTGGAAGAGTTCAGAAAGTTGATATAAGTAATTCACATAATATACAAAAAACTGCCAAGTCCTCAAACTGGGGAACTATCAAGCATGGGGTGCCACAGGGTTCGGTACTGGGACCTTTGCTGTTCTTAATATATATTAATGATTTGCCTTTCTATATTCATAAAGATGCCAAGCTAGTTCTCTTTGCTGATGATACAAGTATTGCTATCACACCCGAATCACAGGAATTAACTGATGAAATTGTCAATGAAGTATTTCAGAGAATTATTAGATGGTTCTCTGTAAATGGACTCTCTTTAAATTTTGAAAAAACACAGTATATTCAGTTTCACACAATAAATGGCATCACACCATTAATTAATATTGACTTCAACCAGAAATCTATAGCTAAGGTAGAATATTCAAAATTTTTAGGTTTATGCATTGATGAGGGGTTGAATTGGAAGAAACACATTGAAGATCTGCTGAAACGTTTGAGCTCAGCTACTTATGCTATTAGGGTGATTGCAAACTTTGGTGATGTACAACTCAGTAAACTAGCATACTATGCCTATTTTCATTCTCTGCTTTCTTATGGCATCATATTCTGGGGCAATTCATCATTTAGTAAGAAAGTATTCATTGCCCAAAAGCGGGTCATCAGAATAATTGCTGGAGCCCACCCAAGATCATCCTGCAGACATTTGTTTAAGGATCTAGGAATCTTCACAGTAGCTTCACAATATATATATTCACTTATGAAATTTGTTATTAACAATCCAACTGAATTCAAATGTAACAGCAGTGTGCATAGCAACAACACTAGGAGAAAGGGTGACATACACTATTCAAGGTTAAATTTAGCTCTGTCACAAAAAGGGGTTAAATTTTCTGCCACAAAAGTCTTTGGTCACTTACCTAGTAGTATCAAAATTCTGACAGATAGCCAACTAGCATTTAAAAATGAATTAAGAGAATTTCTGAATGGCAATTCCTTCTACACATTAGATGAATTTCTAGATAAAAGTTAGTACTTTAGGAAAAACTTAAAAAAAAAAAAAATAAATAAATAAATAAATAAATAAAATAAAATAAAAAAAATAAAAAAATGCAAATATTGAGTGTCATGTAATATTATGTATAGACACACTTCATTTAACTGACACGTTCCACATCATTACGAAGTGTCGTATTCATGATCTATGGAACAAGTATTAATCTAATCTAATCTAATCTAATTCCTATTTTCTTATTCATTATCAATCCTACTCCTGTGATACCCCCAACTGATTTTGTACTTATAATCCTGTACTCTCCTGACCAGAAATCCTGTTCATCCTATATCATCATATATGGATTCAGTAAAATTGAAACTAGTCAGTGATTATACTGCCAATGTAAATCAGCTAGCACATTCTCCGTCACTTGCATTTGTAGTTTCATTGGACTTTGCGTTGTGCAGAGCTGCATGAAACAATAATACTCTTGTAACTTTTGTTCAGAGAAGTTGAGCTGTCCAAATTTGATATACGTGTATTTCTCCCTTTCTTAACACTTTTCCCCACTGTGCAGGATTAGGCCCCCATTGTTCATTGGTCAGATGGATTCGTATTGTGGCAGGCATACCTTCTTGCCCCAGAAAGTGGCATTAAATGACGCAGATAAATGGCGAGTATGTGTTTATTTTTGTTGCCTTTGTGGTATTAATTGATACACGATGAGCATATTTAAACGAATGGAAAATTGATTGCAAAAGCTATAGAGTGTTGCAGGATGAATAGTAAATATTTTATGACTTGGTGATAAAGATGAATTGCAATAAAAATTCCATATAACATAGTCCAATTTTTGTTGACTATGGAGATACAGCTGTTTAGTATGTAACCCAAACCAACCTTAAAGCACAGACAAATACAGATGTTCAAAGTTGATTTTCATAAATTCAAGCAATAGTTCAAGAACTTTGACTTATTTTAACACCACATGTAGTTATTAAGAAGTCGTCTTTGCACTCTTTTACAGTACTGCACAATTCGTAATTGTAATGATCAAATCAGCTCTTGTGTTTTAGCCCATTTTAGAATCACTAACACTAAAATTGGGCCGTTTACTATACGACTTTTTGAGAGCTTGAGATTTAATAAAGCCTTAATCGTTCATCATAGGCGAAAATTGAAGGAAAAAAACGCATTTGTAGAGGAGAATATTTTCAACACGATTGTTGTCTTACGGTTTCTTCCTTCCATATCTCGCACCGTTTCAAAGATATTAGCAAAAATCACGGTGATCTGACAGTGTGTCTGTAATTCTGTATCGTGTTCCCACGTTTTGGATCGCGCCGTTCAACCGATCGGCGCCGCGAGCGGCATTACAGAATGCCATAAGAGGGCGGCACTATGTAATTTTCCGCTGTTAGGCGTCGGATATTTCAAATAAAAGTTGCTCGGAATGTAATATCGACTAACTATTGTTTAAAATTTTTTTCGATGCTTTGACTCTGAAAGTTTTACACACGTGTAAAGATATTCTTAATGTGGCTCTGTAGCCTACCGTCATATTCTTTTGCTCTAACGCGTGTAATGGAGTTTTTTGAAACATGTTTTGAGGGATGAATATACCGCAGGAAAAAAAGGCTTACGAATAAACAATTTATTAAAACATTATGATTATTTGAACTGACATCGTTATTTCAGAACGAACTCTGATTCCGGATATATACATTTTTGTCGTAATTAAATTTCTTTGAAAAAGTCTTTCAAAAAGGCCAAAAAGTAAAATTATAAAAATAAAAATGGCATTGGCCTGCTTTTCGGACCACTTACGCAAATATTTCGCACAAAAATAATAAAGATATAAATAATACAAAAGGAGTAAGTAACGTACTGGACTCGCATTTCGAAGGCAGGTGGTCAAATCTACCTCCGGCGTCCAGATTTAGGTTTTCGGTTCAAATGTTCAAATGTTTGTATAGCTTATGGGACTTAACTACGGGGTTATCAGTCCCTAAACTTACAAACTACTTATGAACTAACTACTACTAAGGACGGCACAAATATACATGCCCGAGGGGGGATTCGAACCCCCCGACCGTAGTGGCCGTGCAGACCCAGACTGGAGCGCCTCAGTCCCCTCGGCCGGCGGTTTTCGGTGATTTGTCTAAAATCACTCCAGGCAAATGCCGGGATGGTTCAATTCAAACGGCACGGCCGATTTCCTTCCCCACCCTTACCCAAAAAAAAAAAAAAAAAAAAAAAAACCGAGCGTAAGCTGCGCCTCTAATGATCAAGCTGTCGACGGAGCGGTAAAGGGTAATCTTCCTTCCAAACAAAGGGGTAAGGTCCTGCGACATTGGTGGCCACAAAACGTGTGCCCATATTTACCGATCCATCTTCTGAGGGATCTTTTTACTTGTCACCTAACGAGTAGAAGATGCAGGAGCCCCGTCGTGGTGGAAGAACAGTCTTATAGCCAAAGGAACCTCTTCCAATAATGCTGGGAGCTCATTTTCAACAAATTGTAGATAATTGGGTCCTGTAAGACAATGCTGTAACAGGCCCGATCAACTGATTGTCTATCAAAACACAAGTTTACAGAGAAGTGCATGTGGGTTCTCTTCAACCACTGATGTTAATTCCCAGTGTTATTGGTGCCGTAACGAATGAAAGTGGCTTCATCAGTGAAGAATAAAACAGATTACGTGCGACTTTCAAGTTAGCAACGACGAAATTCCAATCGCATATCTTTATCTCCTGCTCAGAGGTGTTAAATGAACCGCAAATGATACAGTGCGGGCGGAACCCTTGCATACGTAACCTCCCGCCACACTCTTGAATGTGCAACACAGAAACGTGCAGAAATTCTACGGGTGCTTCTTGAAGCGCTGTTTTCTACCGACTGAAGAATGACTTCTGGGCACTGTACTATTGTCACCAAGTGTATTGAACACAACGTACACCAGCGTTACCAACCATTCAGCGTCACCGGATCGCACAATGGCATCGAAATTATCGTACATTTCGTCAGAGGATCGTACATACACCTAGGGGCATAGTCAGTTTCTCGTTCTAGAGAGAGGGGAGGAAAAAACAGTGTGGCTCGGGTGACGGGTTTAGAATCCCCGCCCCCCTTTCTACGTTCGCACATGCACAACAGTAAATCAGAATACGCGTTTCACATTATTTTCGCTCAACATCTCCAGACTGTAATTTATCATTAAAAAACTTCTAGGAGATAGTTAAGAAAAGTTAAATATGACTGATAAAATATAAGACCTCTGGGATAAATAATGATAATCCTCAACTTTTGCATTTTTAATGTATTTGGTGCAAACAATTATATCTGACAGAATGTTTCATTTTCTTCAGGTAGTACATGAATCTGCAGAGAGATGGCAAATATAAATATTAAAACAAAACTATTTTTTCAAACATACAAGTCGTCATATCTAAACTCTTTATAAACGAGGGTTATTATTTTCCTTGAGGTTTTATAAAAGTTACTTAGTCATTTTATTACCTTGGAGAAAACTGAAAAATAGAAAACATTCCTTTTTTACATAACTTTCAGTTTTAGAATGCTATCTAACACAGCCTAATTCAGACACACAAGTTATGGTACAGACCCTACATCTATATCTTTCAGAGTTCGATTGATCAGCGCACAATCAACTCTTATATATATCAGGATTCGTTTCTCAGAATTTTCATCTTTTTCGTTTCGCCCTCTTGCATTGAAACGCGGTTGCTGTATATTTCATGGGAACACTATCGCTATCTTCCGTTTCCATTTTTGACTAGTGAACACCTTATTAACATAGCATTCCCTTCACTCCTCAGGAACGTCAAAACCATGTATTGCCGGCCGCGGTGGCCGAGGGGAATGAGGCGCTCCAGTCACGATCTGCATGGTCACTACGGTCGGGGGTTCGAATCCCCCCCCCCCCTCGGGCATGGATATTTGTGCCGTTCTTAGTATTAAGTAGTTTGTAAGTTTAGGGAGTGATGACCCCGTAGTTAAGTCCCATAAGCTTTACAAACATTTGAACATTTTCAAAACAACGTACTACTACTACTCACGATGGAATGCAAGCAAATGCAAATGTTTGTAATTGTATGGGACCAAACTACTTTGGTCATCAGTCCCTAGTCTTACAAACTACTTAAACTAAGTTAAACTAACGTAATGACAACACACACACCCATGCCCGAGGGAGGATTCGAACCACCGACGCGGGAGCCGCGCGATCCGTAACGTGGCGCTCCAGACCGCTCGGCTACTCCCGCGCGGCTATGTTGTTCGTTGAGAAATCCCATAGCTCTACAAACTGGCAATCATGTTGCCCAAAATGGTACTTGTAAAAGTGACTGTAAAAAAATTAAAATAAACCATAGAAATTAAAACAGTAAGAAACATGAAATATTAATAGTTCACGTTCCATAAGATCGTACAACAGACGTACGATACAAAGTGTGGATCGTACACTAGTACACTATCTTTAATTATCGTACATGTCTGATCCAGATCGTACTGTTGGCAACTCTGACTTACACACGGGTAAACACTCTTTGAATCTTGCAGTCTGCGATTGGGAAATCGTCTGCGGCATTCTCAGCAACAGCAGCAGCAACAGCGTTTCCAGTATAAAGCATAAACACGCATGACGTTAGCGGCGGAAAAATACCAACCGGAAGTGGTTGTAATTTCGCAGTCAGAAGTATAGTATCTGTGTCTAAGATCTTTGAGTAGGCTACGCAACGCAATGTGACAGCTCAGAATGAAAACAAAGCAGACAATCATGCTATTTTGTGTTGACACCATAGACTTACGAAATAAAGGTTGACGCTTGGGTAGTGTTTGCCTCAGTCTGTTCATTACTCGCGAAATAGCTTGGTGGTTCTTTAGGTATTACGTAATTTTCTTTCCTGTCCGAGTGAAAAATAACTGTTTCACAGACAGTACGTATCTTTCAGTGACTATTCAACGCCGGCCGAGGAGACTGAGGCGCTCCAGTCACGGTCTGCACGGCCACTACGGTCGGGGGTTCGAATCCCCCCTCGGGCATGGATATTTGTGCCGTCCTTAAGGCCAATTCACACTGTCCGTCACGTCACGTCACCGTCCGTCGGAACATTCCGCAATGTATTTCTAATGGCGGCATTCACACTGTCCGTCACCGGACCGTCACGTCACGTCAACGTCCGTCAAGCTTTCTCGAGAAGAATGTTTGACGGAACGGCCGTCTGCTAACATCGGAAGTTAACCTAATTTCGTCACGCGAATTACGTGTTGCAGTCGACGATTGCACTGTTTATATACAAATGTGTCTTATTCATCTTTATGTTGTTGTTGTACCTCGTTTTAGGGGTAAATCTCAAATGTTTCATGACGACTTAAATATTTTTGTCAATTGAGTGTGCCCCTAAAATCGAGGTCTGATATCTGAAACCAAAAAATGGTTTATGTTACGTAACATTGTAACAGAAACGACTGAAGCAAACTGTTTATTTGAATAAGATTGTAATTTGATTACGCATTTTTCATTAAATAACACTTTAAATGAAAATGTCAGTTCTAATGAAAGACAAAAATTCAGTTGTTTACGACGGTATTAACAATGTCAGCGAGCAAATCGTAATGGTTAAAGTAAACAGGCGCTATTTATGCTCTTACAAGTATGGTTTGATGTCTTCATATTTTTTTATTTTTTCGCTTGAAAATAGATGTTGATGTTTTGAAATGCTGTTTTAGTTCCCATACACTGTAAAGTTTTCTTTGGCCGTTAATAACATTTAGCGTTGTTGTTTCCCCTTTCTAGTACGAAACTATGACTTTCAACATAACAGATCGCCACTCATGACCTCACTTTCAACATCGCGTACTGAGATGCGTGAATTGACGTGACGGACACTGACGGACAGTGTGAATACAACTTGACGTGACGGTTCCGTGACGTGACGTGACGTTGACGTGACGGACAGTGTGAATTGGCCTTTAGTCTTAGGTAGTTCATAAGTAGTTTGTAAGCTTAGGGGCTGATTACCCCGTAGTTAAGTCCCATAAGTTCTACAAACATTTGACTATTCAACTACATATTTTTTTAAAAAAAAATAAATATTCAATAATAACGTTCTTTAAATCCTGTACGTACCCAGCACAATCTATGTTGTACATAGGCCCTGCTGGCTTCTGTCTAGGAGTTTTCAGCCAACGTTTGTTTGATTTTACAACTTACGTTTCGCTACCACCAATTTAGATTGGCTAGCACTTAAAATTTGCTCTTGGAGGGTGAAACTTGGGCAATGTTAGCAGCTCATACTGGGACGAAACGTCTGACTAACCTCAAACTTCGACAGAAAATCTCGAGACAGATGCCAACGGACAACATGTCAACAAACGGCCATAAAAGCTTAAAATGTACAATAGATAAGAACTTGAGAAACGTCTTTAAACATCTGTGTTTCTCAGTATCTTGAAGCTCCAGTAGCTGCGACCGTTATTTATCTTATAATTACCGATACCAATAGGTTGTTTGGATTGTACCTACCTTGTGCCCACAATAAAACATTTTAATGCTCACTGTGTCATTAGCCCCTGTTCTGCCGATGAATAAGAAGCTGCTTATGAAATATTTGTATTATCACATTATTCAGACAAACCTGTGTTAGGGTATCAACGTTTTCTTTATTAATGACCCCACCAATGAATGTCTACTGTCAAGTCTCAAATACAGAAATAATTATCCTTCTCAGTGTACTTTAAGTGATATTTACCCATGCGGAAATATTACATTTTCAGTGATTTGTCATTAGGACAGTATTCCCCTAAACACACACTCGGAAATCGTCACATATTCGGAAAATACTATCCAAACAACTGTTTCGTCCTTTGTTTTCTAATCAG
Organism: Locusta migratoria; assembly: GCA_026315105.1. Taxonomy (NCBI): domain Eukaryota; kingdom Metazoa; phylum Arthropoda; class Insecta; order Orthoptera; family Acrididae; genus Locusta; species Locusta migratoria. The sequence continues at coordinate 299,312,023 of CM048746.1, forward strand.
TTGTAAATGTAAATAAAAGACAGAAACGTAGAACTAACTTTTAATACATTCAGAGAAGTCCATTTAAAAACGGAAAGAAGAAAAAATATTAGGAGAGGAAACGATCCGAACCTACACCTATACGTAAAACAAATTATGCATCCACAACGCTATCCATTACGTTACGATTGCATATGCTAGACGGGGGCTATGGATTACTCATAGCTACACTTGAATAGTTATGTTGTTAATTTGCTAAAAACTACAGCTTTTTTGTAAGGTAAGCGTTTTAGTGATTACTCTTAAAGGCATCATAATTGCATTCTTAATGTTTAAGGCGCACAATTTCTGAATAAGCTCAATTTAAAATGGCACCTGTCACATCGTACCAAAGAATCTATCCGTGCTGTGTATAGTCTCTGGTCCAAAACGGAAATGGTATTTTTCGCCGCTAACGTATACTGCATAAACACAACTACCACGTCGGCATACTCAGCCTGTGTAAATACGTGGGGGCATGTTTACGCGCTACAGTACAGTAAATACGACCAAAAATGGCAATGAAAACTTACATTGTAAACTCATCAGTTGCGTATAGAAATGGAGGCGGGGAAGGGGCTGCCCCCCATAAATAATTAATATAAAGAAAAAAATTATAAGTACGGTATCTGAATTATTTTAATTAATGATACGTCTAGGCATCGTCGTGGTAGACAGTCATACTTTCCTGCATCGGTGACGAAAGTGGGGTGTTAGTAGTGTGAAATCTATGGCCAAAGAGATGTGCCAGTTGTCCTTTTCTTTAATAAAAATTTTATGATTTAATGTCAAGAATAAAAAGAGCTTGAACTCAGTAAAAGTGGCTTCAGCGCAAATTATCCTCTGAATAGGAGCATAAAAACACAAAATATCATGTGGTACCTACTTAAAATTTGAAGTGTTTTAACAATTTTAGCAACTGTAAAGATTATAAATTAATGAAATGCAGCAACCAGTTGCTTGTCGTTATTTATTTTGAACTTTAACGACCGGTTTCGGGCGCTGAGTGCCCTTCTTCTGGTCTATTTTTGTACTGTTGCTTAATAAATAAACATGCTACTAGTGGCTTAAAATTACTTATCTAAAACATTAATCTTACTGCCCCCGCGCTCACATGCACACCGAAGATATATGCTAAATACGCGCATAACAACCGGTGTAAGAACACATGAAACAATGTATTTAACTGAGCTGTACGGCACTCAATAAAAATGTTCAAATGTTTGTAAACCTGTTGGACCAAACTGCTATGGTCATTGGTACCTATACTTACAAACCAACTCGCATAGAGCGCGCGCCCACACACACACACACACACACACACACACACACACACACACACACAAAAGTGCGCGCCCCTTCGAGGGAGGACTCGAACCTCCGACGTGAGCCTGTGTCCCACAATAAGTAGCATGCCGCCTTTAAACCACGCGGCCACTCCCGCGCAGCTATTCAATAAAAATTGGTCACAATTTATACAGAATTTTATTGCAATTCGCCTATACTACCTCCTCCTAAAACATTTAGTCTTGCTATTCCTCCTGAAACACGCTGTATGTATGTATTGTCGCAGACTCACTGTTGAGATTCTCAGGAATGCTTTCAGCCGGCCCCGGGTACATGGCCTACTCGTTTGCAGCATGAATGATTCAGCAGGCAGAGCTACAACCATCCTCCGATCGCGTGCCAGGAATGAACTGCAAGGCTACACCAGGGTCAGCACCACTTATCGACCCGGAACGCAGTGAAAATATCTGACTGTACGGCACAGAGCATGACTCGGCGGGCGCCAGTGCTTGCAGTAGCAGGGACTCGATCTGCCACGGACACGGGCCCTTTGAACACCACTTTTTTTGTTATGTCGGTATTTTTTGCGACATAGTGTAATCTGAACGCCGGATTCATTCGGCACATTGATTTTTTACACGGCTTTTATTAAGTAGTCGTATCTGGGTTTCGTTCAGAATGATAACGTGGATTATTATCTTTCGTGATTAATTTTTCTATGTTGGGCGTTTACTAGAAACAAAAATTAAAGATGGCATGATTTTGAAGTCTGCTAGGATCTAATTTCAAACGTTTCTGTAGGGTCTGGCCTACATCTGCATGCATATTCCTCAAGCCGCGTCTCCCTCCCTCCTTGTGTGTGGTGGAAGGTACTTCGCGTATAATCGTCACTTCCTTCTTTTCCTACTACAGTCGCATATGATTGCCGGATGCCTCCATGTTGACCTTAATGTTTCTAATTTTATCCTCGTGGTCATAAATGTAGGATGAAACAAACTATTGGTTGACTCTTGAAACGTTTACTACCGGATTCAACTAGTCAGCAGTATCTGTTGCAATTCTTCTTCTTCTTCTTCCTTTTTTGTTTGTTTTTTTTTGTTACGCGTTTCGCGCATTATCAGACTGAAACAACGAACAAATATTTTTATTTCCTCTTGTTCCAGTCTCATGATGCCCTAACTGCCCGAAACGCGTAATTGGATAAAATTAAAAAAAAATGCAACAGCCTGCTGATTATTTAATATTCATAGAATATATGACATCAACTGCGATTGGGCAAAGCTGAAAATGTGTACCCAATCGCAATTGTCATATATTCTGTGAATATCAAATAATAACAACTGCAGGATCAGAAGTGACGTCTGTTCTTTCGGAACAGACGCCACATGTATATATATAATACGCTGATGACGGGCAATGATCCTATCGTTAGTGGGGAGGGGTGGGCAAGTTTCAAGCCCTTACTCTTACGGGAATTAGCTTAATAACTACGAGTTTGAGTACTGTGGGCAGGGCAAAGCTGGGAATTTGTATCTGACGGGAGGCGTGCTTAGGTAGTTCTTGCAGGTGCGGTGATCACTGTGGTGTAGGGGTCAGCGCAACTGCCTAGAAAGCAGGAGACCCGGGTTCGAATCCCGGTTGGGTACACATTTTCAGCTTTGCCCAATCGCAGTTGTCATATATTCTGTGAATATTAAATAATAACTGCAGGATCAGAAGTGACCTCTGTTCTTTCGGAACAGACGCCACATGTATATATGCTGGTTATTTGATTGATTTACCACTGTTACTACACCTGCCACAAACATGGGACTGAATGAGATGTATACTAGCGGACGTTTGACACAAGCTCATGCCGTGATACCGAACTTACTTGCTACGGGAGTTCGCAGATCATCCCTGTTACGCTTTGGCGTTTATAAATGAACCTGCAACGAAACGTGCTGCTCTCCTTCTATCTTTGCTGTCAGTTCTATCTGGTACGGGTTCCACACTCTTCTTTTTCTTGAACCATGTTCCCGCACAAGCAGGGTCGGTGGCCGAGCGTTCTGCGGCGCGTTAGTCACAGTCTGCACGGCCACTACGGTCGGGGGTTCGAATCCCCCCTCGGGCATGATATTTGTGGCGTCCTTAGTATTAGCTAGTTCATAAGTAGTTTGTAAGTTTAGGGATTCATGACCCCCGTATTTAAGTCCCATAAGCTCTACAAACATTTGAACATTTTGAAGCAGGGTCGGCTTTGGCTTCTTAATAGGTGGCCGAATGCCATTCCTGTCGCCATCACATGCCCCCCTGGAGTAAATGTTTACTCCAAATGTCTGCATAAAGCGTTATATGTGTGAAAGTGTTACGAAATGTTTGCGAATCGTGTAACTGAGGCGAGAATTGGTACCAGCCCGGTATTCACCTAAGGGGATGTGGGAAACCGCCTAAAAACCACATCCAGGCTGGTCGGCACTCCGACCCCTTCGTTAATCCGCCAGGCGGATTCGAACCGCGTTCGGTACGCCTCCCCGTCTAGAAAAGCTGTGCGTTAGACCAAGCGGCTAACCGAGTGGGTTGTACGGGTTCTACACTGATTAGCAATAATCAACCATTATCCGAACGACTTCTTTTGTGTTTGTCCGTCCATGTAACTATAAATAAAATGCGATTTTTCTCACCAGACGCGTTTAGTTTTAATGACAAAACATCTTCAGTGGTTTGTAATCATAGAAATCTACAGTTTTGTTCTTGAATCGAAAACAGTTCGTTGGCGGAACATGTAAAGTAGGACTACTGTTTTGTTACTTACGGAAATTTTACTCTTGTTTTCGCCTCACATCATGGAATTGCTGGTTTGTTTCATTCAGTACCTCAGATTCAGTCTGCATCACTTTTTCCACTAATTTCATTTTCACTATTGCACTGTCCATGATTGTTTTTCACAGTACAGCCGTATGCTCTGATTGTGACTGAGTTAGCACAGTGTGTTACTGTCTACTGATCTGTATGATTTTATTGTTTAAGGCGGTCCGCAAACGTTGAGTCATTATTTGTCTTTGTTTGTGAGTTTTCTAGGAGTTGTTGTTCGTCTTTATTGTTACATTTGTGAGTTTGATAACTCTTGGATAGAAGTTGTGTGTGTGAGATTGTTATTTTTAGGTTTTGTGTGATGTTTCAGATTTTTTATTTCCTTTTGATGTTTTAGGTGCGTATTATATTATGCTCTGCATGTGCAACATTCGACTAAAATTTCCGTAAGTAAGAAAACAGTAGACCTACTTTACATGCTCCGCTTACGAACTGTTTTCGATCCAAAACCAAACTGTAGATTTCTAAGATTACAGACCACTGAATATGTTTTGTCATTTAAACGAATCGCATCTGGTGAGAAAAATCACATTTTATTTGTAGTTGCCTAGACGGACTAACACTTAGCATTCATAATTATGAAAGGAGCTACAGACATTATGGCCACACAAACGAAGACTTCATTTGTTGATGGGACTGGACTTCCTTAGGACTCTTCCAAGGAATCTTGAGTCCGCACCGCCACGAATATTAGGAAATCCTGGGCTTATTATTACTGTTGCATTTTTTCCTTATCAGCGTATACACCCTGCTAGCATAGCGTCCAATTTTATCAGTCGGCTCTTCTGTTGATAACATAATTGTGTGCGATATGCCTCCCTTCTGCTTTATCGAAGCAAAATTGACATTGCTGTGGCACCATTGCTATCCTCATGTAAGAAGAATAACAGTATGGGTAAGCCCGTATTTAGGACTCCTGACGCGCTTTTATAAAAATTAGAAAAAGGAGAAAAAAAAGCGTCGTAGAATAATGTAAACGCTACTCATATAATATGTGCTTTCCTTAAAATTAAATATTTGGGTCAACTGAAGCACGCAAGGTCAGCAGTCAAAAGCAGAGGGTAGTATCCAGCGAGCGCAGAATATAACATAGAGAGGCATTACAGCCGGCCGCGGTGGCCGAGGGGACTGAGGCGCTCCAGTCACGGTCTGCACGGCCACTACGGTCGGGGCTTCGAATCCCCCCTCGGGCATGGATATTTGTGCCGTCCTAGTTCGTAAGTAGTTTGTAAGTTTAGGGACTGATGACCCCGTAGTTAAGACCTATAAGCTCTACAAACATTTAAACGCATTACAGTGACGGTGAATGAAGCCTGCTGAGAGCGCGATACCCAACCAACATGACGGCTGAGCGCCACCCGGCCACAGCTGTGCGCACAGGGTAGTTCATGGAGTTCGCTGTCTATTAATTCTTTTTTCATATATTTTGATGCGTTCCTTTTTAACAATCTGTTTTTGCCATAAATAATTACAAATTTCAGCTAGGGATGGCAAATCGTTTGATTTAATTTTCCCAGGGAAGCCAAAACAGTCTTGGTCCAACTTGCCACTGCCCGCACCGAAACTGAGTTTATTGTGCGGTATCGCTTCCTGTATATCTAGTAAAGCCAACCAGTGCCCTTGAACAGTGCAAGGAGTCCCTTTACCAGTTCTTTATTAGACACAATTTCTTCGGGTCTGGTTGTCCCAGATGTTCTGTGCCTTTTACTCTCCAATGAAATGCATTCTAAGATTAGATGTGATGCAGTTTCATCACCGTCATCACAGATCCTACATTTAGGGTCCTCTTCTGTTATTCCCATTGTATGTAGGTGTTTTTTGAAATTCCCATGGCCTGTCAGCAATCCAACCATGAGTCTAATCTCTCTCCTGTTCAGGTCCAGGATTGCAGAGCTTCTTTTAAAACATGGCTTTGGCATCATTACCTTGCCATGTTTTTGTTGGTAGACTTTGGTCCAATATTTCTACGTGCTCTCTTCTGAGCCAGTTACGTAGCTCCAATTTGATCATTGCCTTGGTGATTGCCAGGACAGGTTCCGGTCCAATAAATGGAGTCTCTGCCCCCATTCTGGCTAATCTGTCGACATGTTCGTTGCCACTGATCCCCGAGTGGCCAGGGACCCACAATAGGTTTACTCTATTGCTTTCCCCTAGCTCCACCAGAACCCTGTGACATTCTGCAACAACTTTAGACCTTGTTGCAGGAGCTGCCAGTGATCTCAGGGCTGCCTGGTTGCCTGAATAGATATAGATGCTACGGTCTTTGTAGCACCTATGCAAATTCTCCTCCACACATGCCCTGATGGCAGTGATTTCGGCCTGGAATACTGAGGCCAGTTTCCCTAGAGAGATGACGCCCTCCAGTCTTGGCTGCACCCCGTATACCCCGGCCCCAACGCCTTGGTCTGATTTTGACCCGTCGGTGAACCAATCATACTATTATATAAAATAGCATATTTTTCCTCTGTCCCTTTAACCTTTTATAACTCAAGCAGTACCGAATGTATCGTCATGTGGTTTCTTTTAATTTCTTCTATAGACTTCTGCGATATACTTACGCTGTATTTACTGCCAATACGAATAATATATAAACAAAATAAGAATCATAATGTAGAATCGTTTATCGCTTCTGCACTTTAGTCAACTCTGGAGCCTAAACTATAAGAGCTAGGCCAGTGTACGTAGTATAAACTTGCAGGACTCGCAAACATCTACAAGAAAATAATAATAATAATAATAATAATAATAAAATTTATAATTTTTCTTTTCTAAAGCTTGGCGCCAGATGGCTTCAGATTACAGATAGAGTGATTGTGGGAGATCTGTAAAAGTTAGACATGATCTCCCGGTCTTTTTTAAATCGTCATGAGTTCTATAATTCTATACTATGTACTTTGGCGCAGGTCTCACAGTTTACGCTACAGACGCCACGAAAGTGCGGAAGTGATAACCCACTAAGTTATTATTGTTATTTCAATTGTTTCATATTTTCGTATTGGCGTTTGATGTAGACTACGTTGAACCCAGTTTCTTAGTTAAACTGAAACAAACCGCATCACGATGCGTTGTGCAGTTCTAGAGTTAAAGTAATTTAAAGATTACCCGTGCGAAGCCGGCTCAGCTATTTAGTATTAAAATAAATAAATAAATGTTAAGTCATAATTATTGGATACCGAAAATTGTATCCCAAATTACACACGTTTATCAGCATTGGTCACAAAGTACAAGGTGAGTGGGCTACAGGGTCTGTGCTCACTGGTGGGCAAGCTCGCTGAAAGTAACGAGTAGAATTTGAAGTTCCACCTTTCTATTGTATCCAAATTTGTGAGAAAGCCAGGGGAGCTGTAAAAAAGTTGTTTAAATGAAAAGTTCATTTTATTATCTATAACTTTCTCGCTGGCGAAAATTTCCTGACCACAAAATTAAAAAAGTGGCAGGCGACCAACTTTTTCATGTTACTTTTTTTTCATATGAAAATAATAGTTTCAATTATTATTTTTATACAAACACAATACGTATTGTACTTGCTAAGAACACTGTTGCATTCCTTCAGTATTCACCTGTCTACGTGAAAAATTCGGTAATTTTTTTACTATCCTAATGGCTTCAAATGACAATAGAATTAAGGCGAACTATGCATTTATCGGCCAAACTCTGTTTCTACACCCAACCAAGCTGGCTGCCGGGCTTCACTGCCTGGTATAGCCTCTCTCTGTTATTCTGTGCTCACTGGCAGTATCGCGTGCTTCGCTTGACCCATTCCTCTAAAACCACGGTCGTTCCTGTTTCTTCATCTTTGCATTTATTTAGGATAGGTATTTAGGATGTTGTCATCAGGAAAGACAATACTAGGAAAGACAATACTGGCATTCTACGGATCGGAGCGTGGAATGTTAGATCCCTTATCGGGTAGGAAAATTAGAAAATTTAAAAAGGGAAATGGATAGGCTGAAGTTAGATATAGTGGGGATTAGTGAAGTTCGGTGGCAGGATGAACAGGATTTCTGGTCAGATGAGTACAGGATTATAAATACAAAATCAGTTGGGGGGTATCACAGGAGTAGGACTATAAGAAAATAGGATTGCGGGTAAACTACTGTGAGCAGCACAGTGATCGCATTATCATTGTCAAGATAGATACGAAGCCAACACCAACAACAGTAGTACAGGTTTATATGCCAACTAGCTCTGCCGATGATGAGGAGATCGAAGAAATATATGAGGAGCTAAACGAAATTATTCAGACAGTTAAGGGAGAGGAAAACTTAATTGTGATGGGAGACTGGAATTCTGTAGTAGGAAAAGGAAGAGAAGGAAAAATAGTAGGTGAATATGGACTGGGCAGAAGGAATGAAAAGGGAAGTCGCCTAGTAGAACCTTGCACGGAACATGATTTAATCGTAACAAACACCTGGTTTAAGAATCACAAAAGAAGGTTGTATACGTGGAAGAGACCAGGAGACACCGGAAGGTATCAGATAGATTTTATAATGGTAAGACATAGATTCCAGAACCAGGTTATAAACTGCAAGACATACCCAGGGGCAGATATAGATTCTGACCATAACTTGTTAGTTACGAACTGTGGGCTGAAGCTGAAAAAACTGCAGAAAGGTAGGAGAATAAGGAGATGGGACTTGGATAAATTGAAGGAAAGTGAAGTTCTGGAGAATTTCAGAGGGAGATTTAGGCAACAGTTGACAGAAACAGGGGGAAATAAAACAGTAGAAGAGGAATGGGTAGCAATGAGGGATGAAATAGTGAAGGCAGCAGAGGAAAAAATAGGTAGAAAGGCAAGACCTACAAAAAATCCTTGGATATCACAGGAAATACTAAATTTAATTGATGAAAGGAGAAAATATAAAAATGCAGTAAATGAAACAGGCAAAATGGAGTACAGACGACTAAAAAATGAGATTGACAGGAAGTGCAAAATGGCTAAGGAGGAGTGGCTAGAAGCCAAATGCAAATCTGTAGAAGAATGTATAACAAGGGGAATAGTAGATACCGCCTACAGGAAAATAAAAGAGACATTTGGGGACAAGAAAAGCAACTCTACGAATATCAAGAACTCAGATGGGAAACCAGTTCTCGGCAAAGAAGGGAAAGCGGAAAGGTGGAAAGAGTACATAGAGCAGCTCTACAAAGGAAAGGAACTTAGAGACGATGTTGTAGGAAGGAAAGAGGAAGTAGATCAAGATGAAATAGGAGATACTATACTGAGAAATGAATTTGAGAGTCCTGAAAAACCTAGGTCGGAACAAGGCCCCAGGAGTAGATGACATACCCTCAGAGCTACTAAAGTCTCTGGGAGAGCCAGCCATGACAAAACTATTTGAACTGGTTTGTAGGATGTATTAAACGGGCGAAATACCCTCAGACTTTAAGAAAAATATAATAATCCCCATTCCAAAGAAATCAGGCGCAGACAGGTGTGAAAATTACAGAACTATCAGTTTGATAAGTCATGGTTGCAAAATTTTAACACGAATTATCTACAGGAGAATGGAAAAGCTAGTAGAAGCTGACCTCGGGGAAGATCAGTTCGGATTCAGGAGGAACATAGGAACCCGGGAGGCAATACTCACTTTACGTCTTATCTTAGAAGATAAAGGAAAAGCAAACCTACATTTTTAGCTTTTGTAGATTTGGAGAAAGCATTTGACAATGTTGACTGGAATACACTCTTCGAAATTCTGAAGTCAGCAGGGGTAAAATATAGGGGAAGGAGAGTTATTTACAACTTGTACAAAAGCCAGGCCACAGTTATTAGACTCGAAGGGCATGAAAGGGAAGCATCAGGTGGGAAGGGAGTAAGACAGGGTTGTAGTCTTTCTCCGATGTTATTCAATTTGTACATCGAGCAGGCAGTTAAGAAAAGCAAGGAAAATTTTGGAATAGGGATTATAGTTCAGGGGGAAGAAATAAAAACATTGCGTTTTGCTGATGACATTGTAATTCTATCAGAGACAGCAAAGGACCTGGAAGAGCAGTTGAATGGAATGGACAGTGTGTTGAAGAGAACATATCAAATGAACATTAACAAGAGCAAAACAAAAATAATGGAATGCGGTCTTAGAAAATCAGGCGATGCTGAAGGAATTAGATTAGGTAACGAAACAATGAAGGTGGTAGATGAGTTTTGTTACTTGGGTAGTAAAATAACATGCGATGGTCGCAGTACAGAGGATATAAAATTTAGAATGGCAATGGGAAGAAAAGCATTTTTGAAAAAGAGAAATTTACTAACATCGAATATTAATTTAAGTGTAAGAAAGTCTTTTCTGAAGGCTTTTGTGTGGAGTGTTGCCTTGTACGGGAGTGAAACATGGACGATAAGCAGTGCGGATAGGAAGAGAATAGAGGCTTTTGAAATGTGGTGCTACAGAAGAATGCTAAAGATTAGGTAGGTGGATCGCGTGACTAATGAAGAGGTACTGAACAGAATTCGTGAGAAAAGGAATTTTTGGCATACCCTGACTAAAAGAAGGGATCGCTTGGTAGGACACATTCTTAGACATAGGGGAATCGTAAATTTAGCATTGGAGGGAAGTGTGTGGGGTAAAAATCGCAGAGGGAGACAAAGAGACGCGTATAGTAAGCAGAGTCAAGTGGATGTGGGTTGCCGTTCTTATGGGGAGATGAAAAGGCTTGCTCAGGATAGAGTAGGGTGGAGAGCTGCATCAAACCAGTCTCCGGACTGAAGACCATAACAACAACATAACAACAACAACAGGTATATCTTCCTGGGCCTCTGTTTTTCTTGGGCCGTGTGCTTCTTTTCAGTATTTCGATGATTTTATAAACATGTTAAGGCAGAACTTTCAGTGCCTCTCTTTCAAATAAGGCAGTCTCGTTTGCAAAAGGATGTTTCTACTAGTTTGCAATAGACTGCCTTATTTAAACAACTTCACAAACTCTTGCTGCGCCAGCCATCAACAAGGAATGGGTTCAATTTTATTTTGTCAGAGATCGATACTGAGCTTTCTTGTAGTCATTTTCTTCAGTGATAAAACCACCATCCACTAACGACTCGGTTGTACACAATCGTCCGCGCGAAATTCGTCGTAAAGTGTATCTACTACTACCCGCTATTACCGGCGCATATGCGATGTTAAAATAAAAAGTTAATGGAGGTTGTGAATCTAAGAAAGTAAAAGAAATTTTATAAGAACATCCCGGTCGCTCCAAAATGTTTTATTATGAACAGGGGGAAAATGTGCATGAGCATCTTTCGCGAAGAGTTTAATTAACGAAGTTTACGAAAACACAAAGGTATTGTGACATCATTATCAATATAAAATGAAACGAGAAAGAACGCTACTAATTTAAACCATTTCTTATCTTTGCCAATAATTTCGGGAATAAGCGATACTTCGTAACACACTTCTGAGTGGACATTAATATTCCCCGTTAAATGCGAGAATTAAATTTATTGAATGTGCATGTGGAGTGTGAAACAACAATGATAATGTGTATAAATTACTTTCCTCCCTTGGCCGGAGGATTTAAATTTAGGGCGCTTGCTTTGGGACCCATTTATTTCATACAGTTTTTCCACGAACATTATCGCGCCCCCTAAGATCTGATTCTGGGCAGTTGCGCGGTTTACAACCCTCGAAATAAGGCTCCGGAAGTGGGCCGAAAAAAATGGTTACTGGAACGAAACCAACATAGTCGTATGACGTTCTTGACAGAACTGGGTAGTGAAATTTTTGACGTTTGACTATGGACTATGACAGTTTACACTTGTCTGGTTACTCCACTGATTCTCAGTGAGACAGTATCATGTGAAAAGCAATCATTTATGAAAAAACGACTGGTTATCATTTTAAATTTTATTTACCTTCCGGAGTATGTAGATTTTATGTTACTTTCAATAATACGATAATCAAATGTTTGTAATACTGTGGGACCAAACTACGTTGGTCATCAGTCACTAGTCTTACAGACTACGTAAACTAACCTAACCTATGGACAACACAGACATCCATGCCCGAGGGAGGATTCGAACCCCCGACACGGGAGGCCGCGCGATCCGTAACGTGCAGCTCCACGACAGCTCGGCTCCTCCCGCGCGGCTCAGTAATACGAATCAGTTCAAAGTTCCGTGAAGGTGGAAAAAAAAAAAAAAAAAAAAAAACACTTCTGAGACTGTACATTCTGTTTTCGATTCGTTTCAAATGACAGGCGGTTCATTGATTACCAAGTAGTCTTAACCCTATCATTCCCACATTATGAATTCAGCTTTGGAAAAATTAAAAATTGATGTTCTCTGTATTAATACAGCGCATTAAACATCAAAATATGTGTTTCAAAATTTTTTTATCGAACTATTGATTTTTATGTCATGTATTTAGTGCACAACACGTCTGTATCGAGGTATTCTATTACTTGGGACCAGGGTTGGGGAGTAACGCGTTATTTGTAACGCCGTTACTAGTAACATTTCCTTCTCAAAGGTAACGGACGGTTACGGTGTTATTTTTCCAAAGTAATTTTAACTCTAAATAAGTTAATTTTATTGATTAACCATTTAACGGAAGTATCGCTACTTTTTTGTAAGTAGCATAACATATTTTTTGTAACAATCTCAAGACTACAGAATATCAGGCTTTGATTTTAGTGAAGAGAAAAAAGAAACAGTATTTATTTCTAAATTACGTATGTTCAACAACGAACGTTGGAAATGTATGGAATATATATTTCAGTACCATTATAACATTTAAAAGTACCCATTCATTCGTATTTTTTAAATTATTATTATGTACGCAACAATGAGTATATAACAAATCACCTGACGCGTCGCAAATAAGTCTCCGACTCCGATTACTTTCCACACAGCTTTCGCCATGGAGAAGGAAGAAGAGACAGCTTGTGATGAAGTGTTCGAATTTTTGAAGTTGGATGAAAAACAATTCCTTTTACTGCAAATTGTGTCGCGGTGGGAAAACAATGCAAAGCGGTCGAAAGCCCAAAGCGAATTTAAGAATTCATGTGCTTGCTCGTTGGCGTTAATGCGCGTTTACACGTCCGAGGGAGCACTTGATCCCCGGCGGGAGCGACCGCCCAGTCCGTAGCAAGATGCCTTAGACCACGCGGCCACTCCCGCGCGGCAGCTTGTCATTCCGGTCACATCTTGTCCTCCTCGGACAACAAGATAACAGTAATGTTTATTACGGATTACAGATGAGTTACAATTACAATTTTTAAGAATAACTGTAAAGTTACTTGCAACTGATAAAGTTACTTTCGATGTTTAGTAACTATTGTTGTTGTGGTCTTCAGTCCGGAGACTGGTTTGATGCAGCTCTCCACAATACCCTATCCTGAGCAAGCCTCATCATCTCCACATAAGAACGGCAACCTACATCTGTCTGAATCTGCTTACTGTATCCATCTCTTGGTCTTCCTCTGCGGTTTTTACCCCACACACTTCCCTCCAACGCTAAATTCACAATTCCTTGATGTCTAAGAATGTGTCCTACCAATCTATCCCTTCTTAAAGTCAAGGTATGCCAGAAATTTCTTTTCTCCCCAATTCTGTTCAGTACCTCCTCATTAGTTACGCGATCCACCCACCTAATCTTCAACATTCTTCTGTAGCACCACATTTCAAAAGCCTCAATCCTCTTCCTGTCCGCACTGTTTATAATCCATGTTTCACTCCCATACAAGGCAACACTCCATACAAATGCCTTCACAAAGGACTTCCTTAGGCTTAAAGTAACTGATGATCTTAAGGACGAGTGGCTAGTATATAACTTGGAATTTCTTCCTTCTTCTTCAGCTGCAAATTTTGAAATTTCCTCTTCAATGCCGACATCTTAAACTACTGTATTTATTATTGATTAACTGCTAAATTAGACAGTCATGCTTGACTCATAGTGGAGCGAAGATAATTCTTAAACGTGACTTTTGGAAAGAAGGGAGAGGGAGAGAACCTCTTGTAAAATGTAAACTTTCACAGCCAGAATTAACAAAAAACGACATTAAAGAAAAAAAATACGTATTGTCACGCCAGAGTCAAAATTCCCAGACTACTGAAAAGGGGTCGACATGACGTTCGCGAACTTACACCAGATATTGCTCGAACCGCCCGTTTTTGAGCCACAAATATCCTTTTTGCATGAGCCGAGTTACCCCAAAAAACAATGTCGTACCTCATAAGTGAGTGAAAGTAAGCGTAATAGACTACTTTTCGTGTTGAAAAATCACTTATCTCAGATATTGTTCTAATGGTAAATATAGCAGAATTTAGTTTCGGAACAAGATCCTGAACATGGGCTTTCCATGACAGCTTACTGTCTATATGAACACCTAGAAATTTGAACTGTTCAGTCTCACTTATCACATGCCCATTATGTGTAATCAGAATGTCAGCTTTCGTCCAATTATGCGTTAGAAATTGTAAAAACAGAGTTTCGCTGTGATTTAACATCAACTTGTTTTCTACAAGCCATGAACTTATCTCCTGAACTGCATTATTTGATACTGTGTTAATATTACGAGCAACATCCTTCACTACCAAGCTGGTATCGTCAGCAAACAAAAATATTTTACAGTGACCTGTTATACTCGAAGGCATATCATTTATATAAATAAGAAACAGCAATGGTCCTAAAACAGACCCCTGGGGCACCCCATACTTAATTGTGCCCCGTTGGGATTGTACGTCATAGCCATTTTCTAAATGCGAAGAATTACCTTCTGTTGTCTATTATTAAAGTAAGAGGTGAACCAGTTGTGAGCTACTCCCCATATTCCATAATGATCCAACTTCTGCAACAATATTTTGTGATCAACACAATCAAACGGTTTTGTTAAATCAAAGAAGACGCGTAATGTCCGTAGCCTCTTATTTAACCCATCAAGTACCTCAAAGAGAAACGAAAATATAGCATTTTCAGTCGTTAAACCACTTCTAAAACCAACCTGTTCAAACGAGATAGAATGGCTGGCCAGTACTTACGTTCGTGCTGTACCGCCGATAGTAACACAAATGAAGAAATAGAAAAAAAGGGGACAAAAAGGACAAGCTTTCGGAACACAGTTCCTTCATCAGGTGGGAGAGAAGGGAAGGAGAAAGGATGGGAACAGAAGGGAAAGGTAATTCACGACCTAGGTCATGAAGGTGGTGTTTCAGGACCTAGGTCGTGAATTACCTTTCCCTTCTGTTCCCATCCTTTCTCCTTCCCTTCTCTCCCACCTGATGAAGGAACTGTGTTCCGAAAGCTTGTCCTTTTTGTCCCCTTTTTTCTATTTCTTCATTTGTGTTACTATCGGCGGTACAGAACAAAGGTAAGTACTGGCCAGCCATTCTATCTCGTTTGAACAATATTTATCATCTCTGAGGAGAATTTTCATCATTAATCTAAAACCAAACTGTTCGTTTGACAATAAATTATGTGAACTGAAATGAAGAATTAATCTTGAATATACAGCCTTTTCAATAAGTTTAGAAAAAAAAAACTGATGGCATAGAAATAGGTCTGTAGTTGTCTTCTTCTGTACTTGTTTCCGTAAGAGTGTAAAAGAAATGTACGGGACGTAGTGGCTGTGGAGAGTGTACGGTTTGCCAGAGAGGTGACGGTGTGCCGCAGGCTCGTCGCACACGCCGCCGTCGGTGATCGTGGCCAAGATCCGCGAGAAGCTGCGCAGCTCGCACTCGCTGTGCGCGTCGCTGTCGCAGTCGGAGGAGGGCGCCAGCGCGCTGTCGCTGCCCGCGGCCGCCGCCTCGGCCTGCTACGCCTACGACGGCGCGCGGCGGCGCTTCTCGCGCGCGGCGCGGCGCGTGCTGCGCGACCTGCCGCACGCGCAGGCGCATGCGCAGGACTCGCTGCTCAGCGTGCTCACGCCCGACAACCGCCGCTTCCTCGACAACCAGGGCCGCAACAAGTCGCCCGACGTGCCGCGCAAGCGCATCGTCTTCGGCGAGCGCTCCTTCACCTTCGCCGGCGACGGCGACCTCGTCGAGGTGCAGCAGCAGCAGCCGCCGCCGCCGCGCCAGTCTCCGCCGCAGGCGCAGCCCGCAGACATGGCCGGCCGCGCCAGGCCGCGGCCGCTCCTGCACAAGGACTCCGTACGTACCGCCGCTTATACGCTATTCTTTTTAAGTCTGTCGCTGTCGTTACCTGAAACCTGCGAGGTACTATCGATGTTGTTGTTGTTGTTGTTGTTGTTGTTGTTGTGGTCCTCAGTCCGGAGACTGGCTTGATGCAGCTCTCCACAATACCCTATCCTGAGCAAGCCTCTTCATGAAACTTCCTGGCAGATTAAAATTTTGTGCCGGAACCGGGACTCGAACCTGGGACCTTTGCCTTTCGCGGGCAAGCGCACTACCGAGCGGTAGTGCGCTTGCCCGCGAAAGCCGAAGGTCCCAGGTTCGAGTCCCGGTTCTGGCACACAATTTTAATCTGCCAGGAAGTTTCATATCAGCGCACACTCCGCTGCAGAGTGAAAGTTTCATTCTGGAAACATCCCTTAGGCTGTGGCTAAGCCATGTCTCCACCATATCCTTTCTTCCAGGAGTGCTAGTCTTGCGTGTTTGCAGGAGAGCTTCTCTGAAGTTTGGAAAGTAGGAGGCGTGGTACTGGCGGAAGTAAAGTTGTGAGGCTGCATCGTGAGTCGTGTCAGGATAGCACAGTCGGTAGTGCGCTTGCCCGAGAAAGGCAAAGGTCCCAGGTTCGAGTCCCGGTTCCGGCACACAATTTTAATCTGCCAGGAAGTTTCATATCGGCGCACACTCCGCTGCAGAGTGAAGTTTCATTCTCCAAGCCTCTTCATCTCCACAATTTATCGCGAATCTTTAATTCAGCGCAAAGTTCCTAGTGATTGGAAAAAAGCGCAGGTGACTCCCGTGTATAAGAAAGGAAAGAGAACTGACCCATACAATTACAGGCCAATATCGTTGACATCAGTTTTGTGTAGAATTTTGGAGCATATTCTCAGTTCGAATATAGTAAATTTCCTTGAAACGGAAAAGCTTCTTTCCATGAATCAGCACGGGTTTAGGAAACATCGTTCATGTGAAACTCAGCTTGCCCTTTTCTCACATGACATCTTGCGACCCATGGACGAAGAGCAAAAGGCGGATTGCGTTTTTCTCGACTTCAAAAAGGCGTTCAATGTGGTGCCACACTGCAGACTGCTAACGAAGATACGAGCTTATGGAATAGGTACACAGATTTGTGACTGGCCGGAAGACTTCGTAAGTAATAGAACGCAGTATGTTGTTCTTGACGGGGAGTGTTCATCAGAGACGACTGTATTGTCAGGCGTGCCCCAGGGGAGTGTGATAGGACCGCTATTATTTTCTATCTATATAAATGATCTGATGGACAGAGTAAGTTGTAATTTGCGGCTGTTTGCTGATGATGCTGTGGTGTATGGGAGAGTGTCGTCTGTAACTGACTGTAATAGCATAAAGGATGACTTAGACAAAATTTCTATTTGGTGCGAAGAATGGCAGCTAGTTATCAATGTAGAAAAATGTAAAGTGATGCTCATGAGTAGACAAAACAATCCCATAATGTTAGAATACAGCATTAGTAGTGAGCTGCTTGATGCTGTCGATCGTTCAAATATCTAGGCGTAACATTGCGGAGCGATATGAAATGGAATGAACATGTAAGGACAGTTGTGAGTAAGGCAGACAGCCGACTTCGGTTTATTGGGAGAATTTTGGAAAGATGTACTTCACCTGTAAAGGAGACCACGTATAAAACGCTTGTATGACCATGTCTTGAGTATTGCTCAAGTGTTTGGGACCCGCAGCAGGTCGGTTTGAAGGAAGACATGGAAGCAGTTCAGAGGAGAGCAGCTAGGTTTGTTACTGGTAGGTTCGACCAATGCGCGAGTGTCACGGAAATGCTCCGGCAACTGAATTGGGGATCGCTGGAGGAAAGACGATGCTCTTTTCGTGAATTTCTGTTGAGGAAATTTAGAGGGCTGGAATTTGAAGCTGAGTGTAGTATGATCTTGCTGCCGCCTACTTACATTTCGTGTAAAGATCGCAAAGACAAGAGAAATTAGGGCCTGTACAGAGGCATATAGGCATTCTTTTTTTCCTCGTTCTATTTGGGAGTGGAATAGGAAAGGAAATGCCTAGTAGTGGTACAGTGTACCCTCAGCCACGCACCTTATGGTGAATTGCGGAGTATGTATGTAGATGTAGATGTAGAAAAGAACGGCAACCTACATCTGTCTGAATCTGCTTACTGTATCCATCTCTTGCTCTTCGTCTGCGGTTTTTACCCCACACACTTCCCTCCAACGCTAAATTCACAATTCCTTGATGTCTAAGAATGTGGCCTACCAATCTTTCCCTTCTTTTAGTCAAGGTATGCCATAAATTTCTTTTCTTCCCAATTCTGTTCAGTACCACCTCATTAGTTACGCCATCCACCCACCTAATCTTCAGCATTCTTCTGTAGCACCACATTTCAAAAGCCTCTATTCTCTTCCTGTCTGCACTGTTAATCGTCCACGTTTTCCCATACAAGGCAACACTCCATACAAATGTCTTCAGAAAGGACTTCCTTAGGCTAAAATCAATATTTGATGTTAAAAAATTTCTCTTTTTCGAGAACGCTTTTCTATCCATTGCCATTCTGCATTTTATATCCTCTGTACTGCGACCATCATTTGTTATTTTACTGCCCAAGTAACAAAACTCATCTACCTCCTTTACTGCTTTGTTACCCAATCTAATTCCTTCAGCATCACCTGATTTTCTTACACTGCACTCCATTACCCTTTGCTTTGCTTTGCTCTTGTTAATGTTCATCATATATGCACTTTTCAGCACACTGTCCATTCCGTTCAATTGCTCTTCCAGGTCCTTTGCTGTATCTGACAGAATTACTGTGTCGTCGGCAAAACGCAATGTTTTTAATTCTTCACCCTGAACTTTAATTCCTTCTCCAAATTTCTCCTTGTTTTTCTTTATAGCTTGCTCAATGTACAAATTGAATAACAATGGAGAAAGACTACAACCCTGTCTTACTCCCTTTCCAACCACTGCATCCCTTTCATCCCCTTCAATTCTGACAACCGCTGTCTGGTTTTTGTACAAGTTGTAAATAACCTTACGATCCCTATATTTTACTCCTCTTGCTACAGAACTTGAAAGAGTTTATTCCAATCAACATTGTCAAAAGCTTTCTCCAAATCTACAAAAGCTAGAAATGTAAGTTTGCCTTTTCTTAATCTATCTTCTAGGATAAGCCGTAAAGTGAGTATTGCCTCCCGTGTTCCTACATTTCTCCTGAACCCAAACTGATATTCCCCGAGGTCGGCTTCTACCAGCTTTTCCATCCTTCTGTATATAATTCGTGTTAATATTTTGCAACCATGACTTATTAAACTGATGGTTCTGTAGTTTTCACACCTCTCTGCACCTGCTTTCTTTGGAATGGGGATTATAACATTTTTCTTATAGTCTGAGGGTACTTCACCTGTCTCATACATCTTACACACCAGGTGAAACAATTTCATCGTGGCTGGTTCTCCCAGAGACTTAATTAGCTCTGAGGGAATATCATCTATTCCAGGGGCCTTGTTTCGACTTAGGTCTTTCAGGGCTCTGTCAAATTCTTTTCTCAGTAAAGTATCTCCTATTTCATCTTCATCTACAGCCTCTTCCCTTCCTACAATATTGTCTCAAAGTTCATTTCCTTTGTAGAGCCCCCTCCTTATACTCTTTCCACCTTTCAGCTTTCCCTTCTTTGCTGAGAACTGGTTTTCCATCAGTGTCCTTGAGATTCATAGAGCTGTTTTTCCTATCTCCAAATGTTTCTTTTATTTTCCTGTATGCTGTATCTATTTTCCCCCTGTTTATACATTCTTATACATCCTTGCATTTGCCTTCTAGCCACACCTTCGTAGCCATTTTGCACTTCCTGTCAATCTCATTTCTTAGTCGTCTGTACTCCATTTTGCCTGTCTCATTTACTGCATTTTTATATTTTCCCCTTTCATCGATTAAATTTAGTATCTCCTGTGATATCCAAGGATTTTTTGTAGGTCTTGCCTTCCTACCTATTTTGTCCTCTGCTGCCTTCACTATTTCATCTCTTAATGTTACCCATTCCTCCTCTACTGTTTTATTTTCCCCTGTTTCTGTCAATTGTTGCCTAAAGCTTCTTCTGAAATTTTTAAGAACTTCAGGTTCCTTTAATTTATCTAAGTCCCATCTCCTTATTTTCCTACCTTTTTGTAGTTTCTTCAGTTTCAGCCTACAGTTCATAACCAACAAGTTATGGTCAGAGTCTATATCTGCCCCTGGGTATGTCTTACAGTTTATAACTTGGTTCTGGAATCTATGTTTTACCATTATAAAATCTATCTGATACCTTCCGGTGTCTCCTGGTCTCTTCCAAGTATACAACCTTCTTTTGTGATTCTTAAACCAGGTGTTTGTATTAACTAAATTATGTTCTGCGCAAAATTCTACCAGGCGGCTTCCTCTTTCATTCCTTTTGCCCAGACAATATTCACCTACTATCTTTCCTTCCCTTCCTTGTCCTACTACCGAATTCCAGTCTCCCATAACAATTAAGTTTTCCTCTCCCTTAATTGTCTGAATAATTTCCTTTAGCTCCTCATATATTTCTTCGATTTCCTCATCATCGGCAGAGCTAGTTGGCATATAAACCTGTACTACTGTTGTCGCTGTTGGCTTCGTATCTTTCTTCACAATGATAATGCGATCACTGTGCTGCTCATAGTAGTTTACCCGCCTTCCTATTTTTTTATTCATTATCAATCCTACTCCTGTGATACCACCAATTGATTTTGTATTTATAATCTTATACTCACCTGACTAGAAATCCTGTTCATCCTACCACCAAACTTCACTAATCCCCACTATATATAACTTCAACATTCCATTCCCCTTTTTAAATTTTCTAATTTTCTTACTCGATTAAGGGATCTAACATTCCACGCTCTGACCCGTAGAATGCCAATATTGTCTTTCCTGATGATCACATCTTCCTGAGTAGTCCCTGCCCGGAGATCCGAATGGGGGACTATTTTACCTCCGGAATATTTTACCCGAGAGGATGCCATTGGACTGATGACCCCGTAGTTAAGTCCCATAAACTATACGTTAGGATGCCATCATCATATGTTCATACAGTAGAGCTGCATGTCCTCGGGAAAAATAATGGCTGTAGTTTCCCCTTGCTTTCAGCTGTTCGCAGTAGCTGTGTGGCAAAGCCACATTAGCTGATGTTACAAGGCCAGCTCAGTCAATCATCCAGACTGTTGCCCCTTTAACTACTGAAAAGGCTGCTGTCCCCTCTTCAGGAACCACACGTTTCTCTGGCCTCTCCACAGATACCCCTCCGCTGTGGTTGCACCTATGGTACGGCTATCTGTATCGCAAGCCACCCCACCTCGGCAATGTCTGTGGTTTATGAGAGTGAATACAAATAGGAAATGTTCAAACATTTCAGCGCTTTCAGGGCGTTGAAATATATTCAGTGGCGAAATTGGAAATTTGTGCTGGACCGAGATTCAAACACGGATTTCCCCCCTTTTGGGCCAGCGGTTGCCTTAACCGGTTAGCCTAATCGGGCACGCTTCCCTTCCGATATTTAACTGCTCGAAAAGATGTGCCGGACAGCAGCCTTTGCACATGCATAAGGTTAGGACAGGCCGCTCCTTACAGTGTCACGTGACCCGAAGGTAGGTTGTCTCTTCATCGTAACAGGTTCGTTTTGTTACAGTCACTTAACAGTGTAATCAGTTTCTGTGTTTTAGTGTTCATGTGCATATTCATATGTTCTTGGTGTTTATTATGAAAGAAAAATAAAAAAAAAAAAAACCTTCAGTATCTCATAGAAACAAATTACTCGGCTTTAAGATTGGAAGAAAAGTGTGAAATGAAGAAGCTTGATAGGCTGACGCCTCAGCTCAATTTGAAGCAAGTGCAAACAAGCCTAGATAAGACATTCTGCATATCTTGTAACGAAAATATATTTAAAGAGGGAGGAGGGGGGGAACTGGGGCACTTTGCCCCTTTGCCACTCTCACAAACGAGTGCTAAATTGTCTAAATTGTCTCTTTGACACCGAGATAGGGAGGGCAAAACAATGACATACCAAACTGGTGGGGGGGGGGGGGATGCGGGTGCTACACCACTATAGAGATCTGGCACTGAAAGAAGTGAACCCCCAGTCATCTGTAGCACCAGCCACCACTGTAGTATCAGCTGCAAGCAAGAGGAAATAATGGGCAGGGGGCACTACAATCATACTGTGCTGCAAGTTAAGAATTTGGGTTGGAAGCGAAGTGTGCCTGGATAGTCTAATTGGTTATGACAATCGCTGGCCTGAAGCGGGAAATGCCGGTTCAAATCCAAGTCCAGTACTAATTTCCAACTTTGCCATTGAATATATTTTTAATGCCCTGAAATAGTCGAAATTTTTGAACATTTTCAATTTGTAAAATTATGGCCATTAATGTTGACAAATGTCCTCTCTTCTTTTGGACATGTCCAAAAAGAACACACACCATATCAATAATTGTTCTATCAATAGTTGAAATTATCTTGTCAAGAGGTACAACAACAATTTTTTTAATAATCCATACTATACCCAATTGCTGTTCTGCTTCTAGGGCCTTTAGAATGTATTGTCTTGACACTCACTGCTGTGAAAGTTATCAACAGACAGTTGCAATGACACTAGCGCAACCCAACAATGATGGTGGCTCACGCATGTCTAGACAGCAGGATCTTTGCTGGTTTTAACCAACAGTTGAAGTATGATTATGTACGTGCTTTGCACTTGAAGGGACCTTATAGCCCACAAATAATGGCTTTCACTTGCTTAGAATTTGTTAATGTTAGCACCATCATTGATGACAACTTGCAACAAATATAATAAAATCCACTGAATAACTTGATATAATCAAGTTTAATTTTGATAATGTCCACAACAGTCGCAGCAGAGTGTTCAGAACAACGCTGAATACTCATTGGCTGTCAAAAAATGCTGAATGTAGATGCACAGACCAACCCTAAAATCAAATGCCGTCTTTCCTGCTTCCAACTTTAGTGGTGGGCAAGGCTCCATAATAGTAATGTTTCTTGTAATAACTTTTCTGTATAATTAACCAAATAATTTCTTTAATTTGTGTGTTCCAAGCAATAGTAAAATATCAAGAGACATAAATAATTGTGAAAAAATGTAAAAAAAGCAAAGCAGAATTTAACTGATCCAGATATATAATCTTATTCATGACACAATATTCACTAATATGTGTGTATTTGCATCATATTCTGCTTAAAGTAATAGAATAACACCATATGAGATAAATTTATGTTACAGTCTGTTTTTACACGACAGGCACTTTCTTCAACAATTATTGATATGGTGTCCTTTCTTTCAGACATGTCCAAAATAAGATACCATTTGTTGACTTTAATGGCCATAATTTCATGAATACTGAAACATTTCAACTGTTCCAGGACGTTGAAATAAATTCAGCAGTGAAGTTTAAAATTTGTGCTGGACCGGGATTCAAACCTGGATTTCCCTCTTTGAGCCAGTAGTTACCATAACGAATTAGGCTAACCAGGCATGCTTCCCTTCCAACCAAAATTCTCAACTTCTAGCCCCCTGTCTGTTGATTCATCTTGCTTTCAGCCTGTACTGGTTTCCCCGCAAGTGATCGAGGATTTGAATGTGTCCTCATTGAAATTATCAATTGCCTGTTGGTGGCATAAATTTGCAAATATTGATATGGTGTCTGTTCTTTCGGACATGCAGGGGGATTATGGGAATGTACGATTTACTGTACGAGCAATTCTTATCTGCACAGTTCATAAAAACTGTTATAGGGGCACCTTTGCTATTGTCTCAATACACACTAGATCAGATGTACTTCTCATTCTAATTGATCCATAGTAAGCGGATTGTTTTTAATGTAGACCATGTCAAAAACACAAGAATACACAGAAAATACTTACAAAATAAGGACAGATATGCTAATATACTTTCTATTGATTCAAAATGAAATTGATTGGAAAATAAAATAAATAAATAAATAAAGTTCAATTGCTTGTAAAGTTATGGGAACTAACAGCAGTGGTCATCGGTCCCTAAACTTACAAACTACTTAAACTAATTTATCCTAAGAACAACACACATCCATTTTCAAGGTAGGACTTAAACCTTCGACGGCGAATGGTCGTGCGCACCGTGGCATGGCACTTCAGTGTGCACGGCTATTCTGCCGTAACCAAATTGGTTGTGTGGATGTGGAATTGGTCAATAAAATTTAAGCATATTTATATTAAATGGACATAAAATGTATTACCAGATATTAAAATTTCAGTATACATCAGTACACATGATAATTTCTAGCCTATTAGAGGCATGCACTATCATGTATATTTAAAAAAATTAACACACTTCTTTACTGCATTGCAATGAATTGCAGATTCATGTGTGGTGAGAAAGTTCTTCTGTTTAATAGCAATTGCATTATGTCAGAGATATGTGAATTCTATTGTCGACAAATTGTTGGTGTTCTTATGGTGCTTTTGAACAAAAATAGCTGTATCTTCCAATAGGTGTACCATAATCAAATATTTATACAACATCTAGACGAAAGCAGAAAAATATTGTCCACTACATCACACCACAGATCAATGTGTGTGAGTTGTGTGATCAAGACTGACAATAACTGCTGGTGACTCAGACAAAAAAATAAGAATGACAGCTTAAAAAGTACCATAATTGCAGAGCTAAATGCGACACTTGTGAGCCCTGTCAGCGTCAAATCAACATGCAGGAAGCTACATTAACTGCATGAACTTGATGCCTTTTAACAGAATAACATGGGGTCAAAGCCAGAAAACCTGCACTATAGTGCAATGTAGAAAAGTCATTTGGTTGAATGACAAGTGTTTCATACAGTTTCCAATTTCTGACTGAATTTATGTCCCAAGAGTATAAGATTACATTTGCTTGGTGACAGTTTGGTTAGCCATCTCATGATATTTCATGAGCTCTGTGGTTACCCTGCATGGTTGCATTACTTTCAAGGAATGTGTGACCATTTCCATTGTTGAAGTCCATGTTGTCGTACAATTTATTTCCAAATGATGATTCTGTGTTCTAAGACAACAGAGTCCCTATAACAGTGGTTATATAATCCAGGAGTGGTTTTGTGAGTGCATGGATGAACTGTCAAATCTATCTATCAGCACCACCAATCACCAGAGCTCAGTATTATTGAGCCTTTGTTACATATTTGAAGAGATGTGTACACAATTCTAATGCGTCTCCACATTGTTACTTGAATTTGCTATTATTGTGTAGGTACAATGGTTTAAGATCCCATTGAAAACCACATAGATCTGGGGTTACCCATCCAGAGATAATAGCAAGCTGTTTCAAATGCTACTGATGTTCCACAGTAACCGTATTTATTTATTTTTTCATTATTTTTCCCACCATCTGTATGTAAATATAGTATGTATTTATACAATGTAAAATCCAGAATGGAATAACAGTCTATCAGAATATTTTGTTACTCTTCATGTGGTAGAGGCATTGAGTGGCAGAGAAGCACATTTTATAGTAGACTGTTCAAAAATAACAGTTTTGGGATAAAAGTGTGCAACTTAAGCATGTGCATTGAGTTTTTATTTTTCATTGGGTGAGGCCTTTGTCAGAAAGATGTGCCTGCCTGACACTTGCTCTCTTCTATATGTTGTTAGAAGCAGTCTACCCCTATTCGTGTTAGTATATATTTAACACAGGTAAAAGCTTAATGTTTCATCCAAATTGGTATATATGTTACATTTCTTTTGTTCATGATAGAGTATTTTGAAAAGTATTAGAGGTTGTTAGGTGAAAATTATGAATCCAAAATTAATCTCAGTAGTAAGTTTTTTAACTCTTAGTACATTTTCCCCTTACTATCAGATTGGCCAGTAACTTTTTTTATAATAGTTCTGAAGTCATCAAAAATATAAATTGTTAATGTCATCAATGTCTTTTAACTTCTTACATGTTTTAAGTGTACTTCTGAAATATATCTTGACTCGTTATGGACAGTGCTAATATCAAATGTTGTTTACAGGTTCTTTCATCAGCTACTAGCCTCAGCATGACCAGTCTGGACAGTGACAGTGATACTGATGAGGGCAGCTACGAGCGACGTCTCCACAACCCACAAGTTCACCGTCCACCATTTGTGCCAGTGACCCAATCCTCTCAAATTGTGGAACCATCTTCACAGTCGCTTCACAATATCGAAAATGTGACTTCTGATTCAGACTCTAGTGTACCTCAAACAGTCCCTCAGCGTCCTCGCTTCAATAAACGAATTTCCTCCACTAGTATCAGCAGTTGGGAATCAGAAAGCCCCCATGCTAGGTTCTATCTTTCATCTCCTACATTTGACAGTCCAACTGCCAGCCGGCCTGTGCGGTATGAATCAATTGATGAAGATGTGGAAATGACTTTCAGTGATACAATGGAGTCATCAGCTGAAGGTATGGGAGAGCAAAGTGTGAAAAGTCAGAAGCCACATACTGTAAGTGAAGGAAATGCGGAAACAGAGGTTGATGTGTTTGATAATACTGGTAACAATGACACTCATATGGAGATGAGTAGTGCTTCTCAGGTTAATGTTGAGACAGAAAATGTTAAGGTTTCAGAAATACATCCACCCTGTGTGTCTGGAAGTGTTGGTGATATGCATTCTGTGAAAACTGATAAGGAGAGATTACTTCTTCGTAGAAGCAGCCTCAAAAGACAGAATCGCGTCATTGATGAGGATGTGACAGAGTATGAGAACTCGAACAGTGTTAGAAAAACTGATGTCATGTCAACAGATGACACTTTACCTGTATTGAAATTCACAAGCCATGAAGCAGACCATCTAGAAGAAAGCTGTTTTGGGAAAGGTGGGAACAGTATGGAGCGGGACGGATCTCAGGAAACTCTTGTAGCTAGTCCTAAATTAGAGTGTACAAATAAAGACATGAATGATATTGTTCAGCCAGTACAGAGTCAATTCCTAGATCCTGGTACTGGACTGGGGAAGTGCACAGCAACATATGCAGACAAGGAAGTAGTGACTCAACAAAATGAGCCACCATCAACCAGCTTCTTATCAGCTAGTCCTGCTACTGCCGATGAATCCTTTGAAATGGAGGAGGTATTGCATATCTTTATACATCATTTCACATTTTTATTAGTCATAGAGCCTATACATGTTCTTCTTCTAGAGAGAGAGATGAGTGGCAGCTCTCTAAGCAATGGTGGTAGCATTGCTGAGCCATTGTTAATTTCTGTGTGTGTTTCTATGAGCTCCAAAGTAGGACCCAATTATTTTGATTTGTGTGTGCACTCTGTGATTTAATTTCTGAAGTCTGTATCTATAAAAATGTCTCTGTGTGTTTGCTATGGACACACAGGCAGTGGAGCAAGTGAGATGAAATCTTTAGGTTAGCTCAACAGGTGATGCTGTGAAGTTTGATATTTATTAAAGAAAGTTTGACTTACCAGATGAAAAGGCACCGGTTCGTTGACACATAATAAAAACATGATGAGGGTTTTAAGGGAATGGGTAAGGAGTCATTCCAATCCCAGGAGAGGAAACACTTACCTTGGGGAAAAAAGGATAGATAAACAAATGGACACACCCTCTCACATATACACGCATACACACCAAGGCAGACATATGCAAAATGCCTGTTTTAAATTTATGTTTTTATTTATGTGTGTGTCAATGAACCTTTTCACCTTGTAAGTAAAACATGCTTTATTTTTTATAAATATTTTTTCCGAACAGGAATGTTTCCTTCTAAATTATTGATATTTATTAACGTATTCATAAAAGTTTGTCTGGCCCTTGGAACGACAGTAACCCTCGTAGTGGAGAAAGAACCAACTGTTTGTATCATGCCATTCTTCTGTAACTGCAGTGCTACTTCTCAGAGTGCTAGGGTCGCTTCTGTGACTGTTTATGTGAATAGTGCCAATACAGTTGACTAATGGTAATGCTGTAATTCCAAGTGCCAGACGTAAACCTTTACATATAGGTTAGACAATGATATTAGTATGTAAATATGGATTAAACTCTCTGAGAATTGTTTAAGCATGATATACATTGAGTTTAATCACATTACGTAGAATATAGCAACCAATATAATACACACACACACACACACACACACACACACACACACACACACACACAGATTTATATATACACACATTTCTACAATTGTCTGCCTAGGTGTGTTTGCGTGGATATGTGTGAGTGTGTGTGTGTATTTGTTTACCTTCCTTTTTGTCCCCTAAGGTAAGTCCTTCCACTCCTGGGATTGGAATGACTCCTATTTCACTTCCTTAAAACTCGTACCCTTCCCTTTCTCCTCTCCTGCCTTCCTCTTTTTCCTGAAGAAGCTGCCAGCGGTGCTGAAAGCTTGAATGTTTGTGTGTTTTTATTTGTGTTTTATGTTTCTATTGGCAAGCCTGTACTTTCGGTAAGTCAAACAATCTTTATTTTATACATATTTTTCCCACCAGGAAAGTCTCCTTCTATTAGAGAGAGAGAGAGAGAGAGAGAGAGAGAGAGAGAGAGAGAGAGAGAGAGAGAGAGAGAGAGAGAGAGAGAGAGAGAGAGGAAGATTACTTACCAGGCGAAGGAGCACAGGAAGTGATAGTTGGACAAATAAATTAATAACATATACACAAACGCAAGCACACCTAGGCAGACATACTGTGGGTTTCTACAGTATGTCTGCCTAGGCGTGCTTGCGTTTGTGTATATGTGTGGGTGTGTATTTGTTTACCCTCCTTTCCCCCCCCCCCCCCCCCCCAAGGTAAGTCTTTCCTGTTCCGGGATTGGAATGACTCCTTACCCCACGCCCTTAAAACCCTCATCATTTCCTTTTCCCTCTCCTTTCCTTCTGCCTGAAGAAGCAACTGGGTTGCGAAAGCTTGCGTTTGTGTGTGTGTGTGTGTGTGTGTGTTTTTGTTTATTTGTGCTACTATCACTACCTGTGCTCCTTTGCCTGGTGAGTAATCTTCATCTATTATTTTTTATATATAAAAATTGTACTTTGATTTTCCTAATCTGATGTGTATTTGTTTGAGATTTTACCTTTTTGAAACAATTTTCAAATAATTTTTATTGTTGCCGATTACAGTGCCAACTGTCGTGAACGAAAAGAAGAAGAAAAAAAATTTCATACAAAACTTGCATACTTTTTTCACAGAGACTCCAAATATTCAATAAAAAATATGGGTTACTATTTTCTTGTGTGTGTGTGTGTGTGTGTGTGTGTGTGTGTGTGTGTGTGTGTGTGTGTGTGTGTGTGTGTTCTCAGCAGTCATTATTATGGATATGGACCATGCTTGCTGTGTTTGGATTTGAGTTTAGTTAGTGAGCCTTTGTTTGCAGCTCCACATTATGATAGCTTTGATCATGCAGCTTTAGGCTATTGGCAATGGTTGCTACTGCTTTGGTTCAGGTGTGAGGATGCTGGGGATGGCCATTTTGTACCGTACACCTCCAGGTTGGTACACCACTGTGACTGTTTCAGTTACTGCTCACGCTGGGGTTAACCCCTCACATGTGGTCGAGTAGTGTGACAGGCAGGTGAAAAGCTTTCTAAGAGGCTGATCAAATGCCTATCTGGTTCGCCCGATAAACAGGTTTCATCAGCTGTCTGTGGCTGATGATGAATCTGTGCCAGATACAATCACTTGCCCTGCTTCAGAGGAAACATCATGCTTACAAGATCAGACACTCACAGAGGTAATAGGGAGCTCAAATGCCAGGTACGTAATATACCTCTGTAGGGATACGGTTGCCAAGTAGGAGAAGTAGTCAAGTTTGGATTGTTATGTCTTTTCTGCAGCATGGATACCAGAGATTGTCCAATCAGGATTCCATGTCATGACCAGTCAGATAATTTAGCGGTATACCACTAGGCTCGACCGTAAAGGAATATAGTGTCAATAATTACTAGGCCATAACAATTGCTTCACACTGGCCAAATGCAGTTGCATTGAGAGTAATGTCAGGTTGCTCTGGGATATTTTCCATCTCAGCTTTCACCATTAAAGGACTTCAGAGAGCATAATTAATTAAAATTGGAATAATACTAGGACACAAAACAGTAGTCAACATGCAGTCTTTTTTTGAGTTTTTAATAGTCTGAACTGGTATTGTGAAAATCCAGTATCAGTCCAGTAACATTTTTTACCTTGTCTTGTGTCCTATTAACTTCCATTTTGCCAATGGTGCACAAAGTTACAATTTACAGGTCATATTACAAAGGATGATTTATAGTTTACAGTCTCAGCAACAAAGTAGTTACTAGATGTGGAACATTTGTCAGTTGAACAAGGATAGTTTAAGGCAGTGGTTAGACTACTTGTACTTTATAAAACATCTTCATATCTCACTTAACTCGAGATGATAAAGCCTACAACTACACAATAAAAGCCCAGTGTGCAAACCATTCACATTGCCAATGCATCACCCTTATCACACATGAGTGTGCATTGGGAGTGATGTGTTTGTATTTAAAAGGAACTTTTAAACACAAATATGACTATAATTTTTCTTAGTCTCAAATGACCAGTGTCAGGATTTCATATATGAATGGTGTTACGTATAACTAGGCCAAGCGCTGAAATATCATACGTGAGATAATGGCGTCCAAAGTTACCGTCCCCTTAAAAATGTATGTATCATTGAAGTTTCCCAATTTTTTGTGCAGACGAAGGTTTATTATTGTTTCACTTATTAGTGGAAGATCACCGTAATTAAAAGCTAAACAACATGAAAAAATAACACAAATGGTCCTTAGTCTACTAATGCTTAATTGCTGCTTATGCAGTTCTGTTATGCATCAGTAGACTAAAAGACTTGAACGTCCTTTGGTTTCATTATGCGTAACTGCACTGTGCATTAGGCCTATTTTAAAAATAAAGCCTTGGGACGCCATATGCCTTTCATATCCTGAAATAACTTAATGAGGTCATGTTACTGAAAACGAAGCTTAAATAAAGAACAAATTACATTTTGTAAGCTAAGCATTGTGAAAAACATGCAGAAGATATCAATACTGAAGTTCTTGTATCATTTTGTATCGCTGACGTTTTGTTTATAGAACAGTATGAGGCACAAATCAATTGTAGCAATGCAAATAAAATAAGACACTTCATGGATCCTCTACGAATGTCTATGACAGCACTACATACATTCTAAATGGAAATAAATGTAAGTAGACGTACATCACAATGGACCTACTGTACAAACCCAGCAATATAAAACATAATGAAACTTATATACAGAACAAAAGTAGAGGTAGTTGTCATTATTTGCATACAATTTCAAAGTCAATGTGTCCATTGAAACCATAGATATCGTCTTCCACACTTAGATCACTTCGAAACGGCCGGTACATTTGTCTTTGTCAGTAGTAGAAGAGACTTCAAGTCTGCCAGGTTTTCTTTAGAAATCGGTTTTCTCCTGCCCACAGTGGTATTAAGTCTTCACTCAATTTCAACGTGTGAGAGGAAGGTCGCCCTCTTCTTTCCTTCTTCTGAATGTATATTTCAGCTGCAGTCTCCCGGTCGAAGTCGCTTTTCATAAAAATACTTGGAGGTTTGT
Source organism: Locusta migratoria (assembly GCA_026315105.1). Lineage (NCBI taxonomy): Eukaryota > Metazoa > Arthropoda > Insecta > Orthoptera > Acrididae > Locusta > Locusta migratoria. The sequence continues at coordinate 299,343,844 of CM048746.1, forward strand.
CTTTTCTCATTCCAATTTCTCCAGTCTTCAGCCAATTTATTTTGCGGTTTTCTGTGTCACATTTGCAGTTTGTTATTTGTGTTTCCAGCATTTGCGTTCCAAGGAAGTATCTCTTTTTGACTAGGTGAACGACCAAAGAATTCTTTTTACGAAATACTTAGATTATACTCGTAATATCATTGACGGTGTACAACCGTTGTTGTAGCTTCAGTGCACACTCTATGTCTCCAAAATCACTGTCATTGGGCAAAAAGCTGTGTCCTGGGAGAACATAGCGCAAAGTAATATTTCCCAACGTGGGATGACTTTCCAAAATCGTTTTAAGTAACAACACTATTTTTATGTTACTGTTTTGGCCTCCACACGAGTCTGACCAAAGAATAAGTTCTTTTGCCATGACAGTTTCCTCGATATGTTTTTTGAGGCAGCTGCCAACCTCCTGAGCTCCATGGCCAGCTTTAACCTCAACCCAGACATAGCAGTGGCCTTATTCATGTTTGCCAGTGTGAATACCTAAATTATACATGCACAGGTGCCTTTTGTAATACTCTGTGGTAGGAATCTTAGGCAGAGCAACATCTTCTGTAAATCAAAACACAAGGTTTTGGTATCAGGAGTACTCATTGCTACAAGCATGTATTTCTTCCTTATATCTCATGCCTTTTCTTTTTCCAAGTGACAATTTTTCTCTTCCTTTAATATTTCCAGCTCCCCATTATTGTCGCAATGTTTTATTTCTATTTTGAATCTGTCACACAGGCTACATGTCTCTTTCTTAAGTTGTTTCCTACGTAGGTTGAATTTGGACAAAAACACCTTTTTGTAAGACGACAAGCTTACAGTTGTTGTTGTGTTTTGGAAGGGACAAAACAGCGACGGTCATCAGTCCCTCAAGCTTACAGGGTTACTTACTTCTTCACAGTGTAATTGATACATTTTTGCTACTGTTGTACCTTCTGCAAGGAATTTTGTCTCTGAATTTGCCGTTCTATAGTATGATTTATATTTGGGAAATTTCTTAGTGTGTTAAATTATTTGTTGTACATGGGCATCATCTATTTTATTTTTTCCGCCACCTATTCCATGACAATCACAAATTCATTCAGGATGTTTCTTATTTTTCAAAGCATTATTCACTTTACAATATGATATCCTCAGAAAGTTTTACATACAACCACTCCACACAGTTTGTAAAACGTACTAAACTTTCGTTTGTTTGATGTTTTCACTCTTTTCCGTTTTGTTTCAAACTCAGAAACCATAGAACAAATCAGTGCATGCTGGGCATCATGAGATTTAACACTATAAAATTTGTCAAATTCTTTCTTAGCATTGTCCTCCCTTACTTTTTCCAAACATTTTGCAGGGGCAAGTTCCATTTAGCATCACTAGAATAAAGATCGGCAGGTGGCACTAGGTCTGCTGTTGCCGACCAACAGTTTGGTTTGTTGCATATGGACTTGTGATGCAAAATTGAAAATAAATGATAGGCAAAGTGGCACTTAGTATTTTTTTATGTATCATGGTAACCTTTGCTATGACGAGAATGGTGATTTTTATCCACATAGATTACGATGTTTCTCAATAGAATTTGCTCAAACCAGAAGATATCAATAAATGATGATTAGTCTAGTGATGCATAACACCATCCATATAATCCTAATGAAATGTTACATTCTTTTGTAATCTCTTGGGCAGTCAAACTCTGACTGATTCGCATAAATTTGTTGACTTATGATTTTGTATTTGTCTGGAGTCTCAGGCATATATATTTTTTTAAAAGAATTGACCACCATTTGACTGATAATCTTATACCATATTTATTATCACAACCAGGTTTCAGCCTTAAGCAATTCTCAAGTGATAAAAGTAGTCAGGCAGGTTTTCTTATGTCATTGTCATGATAATAAAAGCAATAAGAACATTAGGAGTTGAGTCTATGTCAGAAGAATAAAATGGGTAACACATTTGACCCCACATCTTATTATTTTAAAGTAAGATGTGGGAACAAATTTTTTGACCATTTTATGCTTCCGACACAGACTTAACTCCAAATGTTTTTATTGCTTTTATCATCACGATGACGACATAAGGAAACTTGTCTGACTACTTTTATCACTTGAGAATGGCCTAAGGCTGGAACCTGGTTGTGATAATAAATATGGTATAAGATTATCAGTCACATGCAGGTCAATTCTTTTGAAAAATTTGTTAACATATGTAGGTCATATTTAACTTCCATACAACCACTTTTAAACTGTGAATGTCATACTACAGATTACAGCTTCAGCTTCCAGCATCATTTGGTGTGTCTTTGTAAAGTTTTTTTCAGTTTCATGAAAAATTTGATGGAGACAGATTGCTCCTCTAACTCTGCCATTCTTGAAATTCACGAACTGTTTGACAACAATTTAGTCAATACAGCACTGCTCAATAACTAACATGAATACAATAGTGAAGCTCCTGGAAGTCATGTTTAGCACAGGCTTGTGGAGGTATGCCAACTGCATTTTGCTTCATAACTATGAAATATAAGATAGTGGGGGAGAGGGGTGGGTGGTAAGTTATCTGAGATTGAAACAGGATGGTTGTGGACTGTAGAATGTGTTGGAGGGACAACTCCCATCTGCCCAGTTCAGAAGAGCTGTTTACGGAGGGGAGGATCTAGAGGGCCCCAGTTGTAAAACGGCCATTGAAATCAAGTGTGTTGTGCTCAGCTCCATACAGCACCTTATGGTGGTCCATCTTGCTTTTGAACCCAGTTTGATGGTGGCCATTCATCCTTATGGACAGCTGGTTGGTAGTCATGTTAAAAGGCAGTGCAATGATTGCAGCAGAGTTGTTAAATCACTTGGCTGTTTTCACAGATTGCTGAGCCTCTGATGGGGTAGGATAAGCCTGTGATGAGACTGGAATAGTAAATGATGGGTGGGTGGATTGGGCAGGTTTTGTATGTCTTCCACACGGTATGATCCCTGTAGTAAGGCATTAGAATTGCTGCATTCCAAGCTGCATCTCATTTGTACTTACAAGAGCCATTAGACTCCGCCATGCAGTGCGGAACATTTAGCTCCGCCCTAGTCCGGTATCCTTCCACTTCCCCTTTCACTCTCAAGATGCTTGTTGCACCAGAGTGGTCCTGTGTGAATTAGTTATGTCTGAGTGATTGTTTGAATTGTGCGTGGTTTTTTTCTGGTGAAGTCTGTGCCAAAACATTTTAAGTTGTGTGAATGTGGTTGTCTATTCTTCATGCCTGTTTGTGGCTCAGCAATCATATTTATGGTGAATTGTACTTTACCTGAACCACACATCACTTTGGACACTCCTTTATTTTGTAAAAGTATTCAAGTATATCTGTTCTGCGACAGAAAAAGACTTATTTTGTTCTGAGTGAGAAATGTTGTCATTATATCATTCTTCTGTAGATTTTTTCAAAGTGAACAGTGACACTAGAAACAAATATGGTAACGTAACCATAATTTCCTTGTTGTTCTTACTAGTATAATTAATGTTTTGAACAGAATTCCTGTTTGTACACAAACCATTGCAGTTTTTGACCATTATTGCCTTATCTAAGAAATCCAACTCTGTTTACAAGTTGCTATTATTATCAATGCAGAAAGGTGCACAGACTTAGTGTTGAGCACTGCTTGCTTCTGTGCTATATGGTGGGGCATCATGCTATTTAAATATCTAGCTCCGTTTGTAGCCTTTTTGTACATGCTGTGTCTTATAGTGACATCAGATCATTATAGACCAAGAATCTAAGATTGGGAGGCCTACCTACCTTGAAGGTAAAGTTAATACTGCAGTGAATCCCATTTTAGTAATTGTTGAGTCAGAGATGGTTTCTTTACTGTATGGCCATATTTTTTACTGATACAGCAGTTTTTAATTGAGCACTGGGACCTACTTATCTAACTCTGATTAAAATTACTGAAAGATCAGTTGAAATTAAAACTAACAGCACAATTTTACTTGTAAATATTAAAAAAATTCTTAGAAGCAGTTCTTTGAGAAAAAATTACAACATACTTCCAAAAACTACTAATTGAGTACTTGCATTTTGTAGTTTATTTTCTGAAACGTTTTGGTTGTGTTATTTTTACCATATAATGAGTTTGATTAGGTGTTAATTAGAAATTAAGTTACAAAATGTAATTCTGTGTAGTATCCCTTAAACATTTCAGTTGGTAAGTTCTTTCTACCATAAATTCTATCTTGTCACATCAAAACTTTTCTTTAATGCCTATAAGTTGCACAATAACAATACTGTATCTGTTGGTGACATGGTAATTTCTCTAATTTCTGTTACTTTGAAGAGATCTGAAGAATTTGAACATTAACTCGATATGTCATATGTACTTTTGATTATGTAAAGGAGCAAGAAACTTAAGGTAAAATGGTAATTTGTATCTTAAAACAATGGGTAAAGAATGAAGCTCAGTGATTTTTTTGTAAATTTCAGCTTATGACTTGTGATGAGGAAACAAATGGAGCACCACTAACACTGGCTCGTACACGATCAGACAGCAGTGGTTTTCTGGAGGGTGAACGATCGCCTCCCCCTCAGGCTCCACACACAGATGCAGGCCTCTCCACATCTGATGCTCATGTACACCCACCCCCAATTGGGGGATGTGTCAACAAATTCAGCAGCTGTAGTGAGGAAAGTGTTGTTCATGTCCCAAGCAGAGACCTTCGTGAATTGCTGGATGAGCTTGCAGTAAGTTTGATAGATTTATTTTTCATATTCAGTGTCTGTAAGGAGATAAACATGGGGTGTAGCAATTATTTATTATTTATGTAAATCTTGCATAATTACGTATCTGGAAGTATTACTGTTTTTGTGTCACTTTGAAAACAAATACTGTGTATAGGTAAATGATGCAACTTTGATTGAAAAGTTGTGATAAATTTTCAGAGAATTGGTAATCGGGTGTGTTAGATTCAACAACGTTTAACCTTTGGAACTATTGTTGACACAGTACAACAGGGCGCAGCTCATGATCTCTTACTCGTGAACAGGGCCAAAGACTGCTGATAATACGTGATTGACGGCTTACGTAAGAGTTTGTAGTCACATTAGAAATATTCTTTGCACTATCATAACTTCTACAGTATGACAATGCAGTGAATACTTACAGTGAAATACAACATTTGCATAGCATTTGAAGAAGTATAGCCTTAAAGAACTATTTTGTATTGAACAAAGATGCAGTGTAATGTAAAAGTAATTGCAGCTTATAACAATGCTATCAGATACAGGCACAACACAACATCAAAGGAACAGAAATTAAAAAGAAAAAAAATCATTGTATGATGCTGTAATGAGTACAGCAGCATTATGGAATAAAATGTTCCATAGGTTGAGAGCAGTTACATTGAAAATTCTGTTATTCAGGTAATTGGTTGTGCAGGGAGAGGGAGGAGCACTAATATGAATATATTAAAGGAAAATAAACTTTCAATTCCATTGACTTAATTTTCTGGTCACAAATACAACACATTCATAAAATATGAAACAATGAATACATGTATTTTTATTAAACATCTATTACCTTAATACATATAATATTACTGTTCAGAACTGACCTAGTACTTATGAAAAAGAAAGAAACATGTGTTTTCATCATTCTTCGATTCTGTTTAATTTTCTACTAGCACCTTGATGTTTGGAGTGAGATTTTCATCAACCACATTGCTACAGTCGGTTTAATATCTGTAAAATTACTTCTGACCTTTAATTTCATTAATATTACATAGGGAAAAAACACATTAACATAAATATTTAGTAGAGAGAACTCTTCTGGAGGGAAGGTCTTGTAAAATATTTCAGTATTTTTTCCCTCTCAGTAATTTTGTCCCACCAGGTATGCCAATCAGGCTTTGACATTAATAACACTATTCTAATGGCGTGAAGTGAATGGGCCTGTGTTGGCATGCTTGTGCCGGCAACTGAGCAATGTTAGCGGGAGGGAGGGACTGGTTGCTGCAGTGCCCACAGGCAACCAATGCCTATGTTTGCATTAGCTCATTTTTCCACCCCTGCAGTAAAAGAAACATAGTGGGAAGATGAATCCTACACTGCTTTAAAATTGCTAAGGAACAGACACACAATTGGATACAAATAATCACAGGCAGTAACGGATGAAATGAAACACTGTACATACATAATGGAGATGGAGTGATATATTTATATTGAAAATAGTACAGATTTACCACATAGAAAACACAGACAACAGACATAATAACTACCATGTTTGACACATGTCCAACTCCTAATGAGAAGGTCAATATCAGACTCTCTGTAAGGAATAGGCTCTCTTCAGGCACTAATGAACATTTTGAACTTGCTCTTCATGCTGGCAACCAAACAGTTTTGGAGTTCTTTCTCTAGGTGGTTTTCAGTTCTAGCACAGTTAGTGGAGGGGGCATTTGTCAATAAATGTTTTGTGAGAGCATCCCAGGCATGCACTATTGGGCCCAAGTCAAAGTAGTAGGCAGCCATTCAGTAAATGTGAATGTATACTGCCTGGTGTGTACAGTTGATGAAAAGTTTGCCAAATGGCAGTGACATCAAACTACAATGTTTCAATCAGGGCATATTCGAATCTTGGGTGAAGTGCTGAGATTTTGTGGATGCTGGACCCAGCTTTCGCAAAATCTCCACAACCTCGGCACTTCACCAGATGACGACGTGTGTACCATTTGTCAAAAATTTGCAGTTTAATGATAGCGCCACCTGGCTAGAAACCTGATAATGTTTTATAAGGCCAGGTCTCAAGTTCAAAACTCTTCACTTTCCATGTGTCAGATACCTTTGTGGCTCAGTGTGGAGTGAGCATTGTCATTCATAAACAGAAATTTGGAACCTCTGAACTCCTAAACACATAGACATGATCCAGGATAATCTCCCTGCAATACTACTGTGCTATAACAGTAACTCTCACAAATATGCACAGGATGTTTGAATAATGTGCATGATTTCTGTCCACATCATAACCTTTAGGCCATACCGATGACTTTTATGAATATTCTGTTGTGTTCAATGTGTTTCCCCTCTGTATCAGAGTGAACTGGTGGCCAGAATCATTTGCTACAGTGAAGAGATATTCAGCAAAGAAAATCACTGAGGGTTATTGTTGCTGGCCTCAACCAGCATGCTCTCACACTAAGAAACTTTTTCACATTGAGTATGTGGTTGAATGGGATACATTGAACTTTTTCCACTAGGTTTGATCTTTTTTTGTGTGTGGTGAAAGCGTTCTTAAAAAAGAGAAATTTGTTAACATCGAATATTGATTTAAGCCTAAGGAAGTCCTTTCTGAAGGCATTTGTATGGAGTGTTGCCTTGTATGGGAGTGAAAAATGGACGATAAACAGTGCAGACAGGAAGAGGATTGAGGCTTTTGAAATGTGATGCTACAGAAGAATGCTGAAGATTAGGTGGGTGGATCGTGTAACTAATGAGGAGGTACTGAACAGAATTGAGGAGAAAAGAAATTTCTGGCATACCTTGACTAAAAGGAAGGATAGATTGGTAGGGCACATTCTTAGACATCAAGGAATTGTGAATTTAGTGTTGGAGGGAAGTGTGTGGGGTAAAAACCGCAGAGGAAGACCAAGAGATGGATACAGTAAGCAGATTCAGACAGATGTAGGTTGCCGTTCTTATGTGGAGATGAAGAGGCTTGCTCAGGATAGGGTATTGTGGAGAGCTGCATCAAACCAGTCTCTGGACTGAAGACAACAACAACAACAATGGTGGCATATGATCACCAGCACACTTTCCCATAGCATTTCTAACTTCAGAGGTTTTTTTTTTTTTTATTGTGATATAAAACTTTTGGACACACCTCTTACTGTCACCACAGCATTGACACTTTGATTGACTTATAGACTTAGAACTGCCTATCCATGATTTTAAGCAGTTAAATTATGTCTTCCCAGACATGTTGCTGGACCATACAGTTCTACAGCCAGCTATGTCAAATTCTGGGCTGGGCTCCACCGTGAATGTACCATACAAGCCTGGGTGCACGTGTTTCATTCTCTTCCTTCTCTTTCCATCCCAATTTTTCAGTTCTTAGTTTGAATAAGAATGTAACAAAAGTCATCAGACTGTTTTCTGGTAAAACCAGATTAAATTACCCAGAAATTTTACAACATGTAACTAAATGATGCGCAGATGCATTATTGCCACAGGGAGGGTGCTAATGGTATGGTATGGTATGGTATGCTTGATAAATAAAAGCTTCACTGCATTTGAGATCACTCTTCAAATTTGGAACATGCTATCAAAGTTCAAATGCTACCATCTACCTTGCTTTCATTGAAACAATAAAATAAAAGTGATAATACTAACAACAATGGTAAAGTGGCAGTAGTGAGGGTGGTGGTGGTGGTGGTGGTGGTGGTGGTGGTGGTATTAGAAGCATAAACTTTATCAAAATAGCATTATAGCTTTTGGCCATTTAGGCCTTCGTCAGTTAAAGACACAAACATACACGTCTGTTTGCGTCTCTAACCGACGAAGGCCTAAACGGCCAAAAGCTATAATGTTTTACCTGTTGTTTGTGCCTTTTTGCAGCTCGTCGGAAGTCTCTGTGGTAAGTAAGCAACCTATCCTACTCAAAAATATTGAGTCCTTCCTGGAATTTCCATTGGTAAAATTTATCAAAAAATTGACAATGACTTTCTTTTTCTATCATGTGAAGATAAATTCAGTTTGATTGTAACTTCTTGAATGGCCAAAATTTTAAAGTAATTCCTCTCTAAATTTAATGTTATGAACTAGTGGAATACAGTGACTAATTATAACATTTTACTTCTAAAGTTCAGTCGTTCACAGACGAATGACTGCATTTAACTAACCAACATATATAATATTTCAGAGCAAGCGACCACATTCTCATCATCAGGTGTGCTGATGAAATGGTTGCATCAAAGCTGGCTCTGAGCTTCATGCCTCTTGTCCCCAATCCCTGTGACTTGACATTCTGGGTGTTGACTATATCCATGCATGTGTGTCTATCAGTATCTTCTTCACTGAACACCTCCCCCCTCCTCCGCACTTTCTGTTCTCCTGCCACCATTTAATTCCAGGAGTCAGCGTTCTTCACAATGATACGTGCTACGAGAGATCTTGGACTGCTATAATCAAATGTCATTCTTGGCACTACCAAGCAGTGCATGTTTTTTAACTGTAGGTGGAACACTTAGTTTCTATGTATTCATTTTCCATCATATAGTGTCCTTAAAAAAAGAAGAAAAAAATCTTGGTTGAGGCTCTCATTCTGATCACCTCATTTTCTGTATATGGTGTTGCCAACTGTCCAGTGGACAATGTGGAACTTATTATGGGGAATGCTGTGGGCCAATGTGCTGTCTGCTACTGTTTTAACTAATACATTCAGAAAGGGGAATACTCCAGGTGTGTCTGCAACTCACTGTTCCCTGTATGTAATGAGTAACAATCTATCCTTTTCATATTGTTAGTACTATCAAATTGCATGATGCATACTTAATCTAGTGATGTGTTAGCTTTTGAAAAATAAGTTTGTGTGTGTGTGTGTGTGTGGGGGGGGGGGGGGTTAAAGAGGTTTAATTCTTTTACTTAGCATTATGATGTAATTACAGTTTCATCATCATATGAAACATAAATGTATTCTTTGGAAGGGGGGCACAGCCCATGAAGGTATACTCTTACATGTTTGATATGACGAAATATAAACTCATTTTATAAATAAAATGTAAAACCATTGGTTTTCTGCATTAATTTAAATTTTTGAAACAATTCTACAGATTCAGTGAAGGCCTCAAGCACTCAGGCCTTTTGTTAGAACTCAAAGGTGCACATTTTAAAAACTACTTTGATTTTTATCTAATTATGCAAGTGGGCCAATATACCCCTTTAGGAACCAGGAGTGCTTTTGACCCACTTTAGATTCTCTAATCATGGAAAAATACTGCCTGAAGAGTTCGTTCAGAGTGCACAGTGATAAACAATAATTAGAGGGTGCAAGGATGTTGAAACCACATCATTGGATACCATTCAGACAGGTTGTGATTTTGCAGAGAAGGAAATGTAGCCTTTTATATGTCTCACTTCATTTGACACAAATGATTAAAATGGAACTTACTGACTAAACATATTAATCTGTTTGTCTGCAGTAATAAATGTATGCTAAACATATTTCATGTTTATAAAGAGGGAGCATTTACAGCATGTTCATAAACACTGTTTTGGTCCTATTATGTAGTTAAAAAAGTGAAGAAAAGTAGAATATCGAAGAGAACTTTTACTTCAAAGTAATAATGAGGATGTCATAATTATGAGGGGGGAGTTGGAAAATAGTTTCCCCTGTCGACTGTGGCCAGAGTTGCATATGAAAGGAAAAAAATTGATTGAGATATTAAAGATACGACATATCTTTATTTTTCTACATAATTTCCAAGTACATTGAGACATTTGTTATACATCTTTATAAGCTTCAAAAAGCCACCTAGGAAAAAAATCTGGGCGTTGAATACCAAAGAAGCATTGAATGGCTTGTTTGACATCAGCATTGCTTCCAAAGTGCCTTCCACTTAGTGTGAAATCAGAACTGTATGGCAGATGGTGTAGACGCTCCCAACCCAAGGCCAGGCCACTTTTTCCGAATCACCTCTTTGTTTCGACAAAGAGGCACAGTTACGGGCAGCATTGATGATTGCATCCTCCAAGAAGTCCAGCTACAAAACTCCTTGGGAGTTCCAGAAAAAGGTGAGTAGCACTTTACCTGCAGACAGAGTGTTTTTGGTCTTTTGGACAGGTGATGACAGATGTTTCCACTCCATGGATGCAACCTTCGATCCGGGCATGTAACTGTGGACTTACGTTTCATCCCCTGTCACAATCTGAAACAGAAATTAATTGCCATATTCATGGTCGACCTCCACGCAATGGTGTATTAGGTCTTGCACATGCATGTTCCACTGCTGTGTTGTCTGTCATCCATAGCCATTCAATGTTTCTTCCATACACAATGCCCTGATTTTTTATTTATTTATTTATTTTTTTTTTTTTCCTGGACATGTTTTTGAAGTGGTTGAACAGATGTATCAATGTACTTCGAAATTATGTAGGAAAAATAAAGGTATGTCTTACCTTTAATGTTTCATTCTATTATTTTCCTTTCATACACAACTCTGCTGACAGTTGACAGGGGAAACTTGTTTTCGAACTCCCCCTCATATAATCTGACTACATATATTTGTCAGCCATTGATGAATATGCATTGTGTAGTCAGTTTCAGAGTGTCAACTTTTATTTTCAAATGTCTATACAATGAGAATAATGCAAATGAACGTACTTACAAAAAAGTGGAATAATACGCCTTGCCTGATGATCCCAATTTTTATTTATAAACTGATGCTATTTACATTTTAAAATATGTAAACTAAGTACATATTTCACAGTTTCTTCTCAAACAAGGGCCTGTGCAAGCTAACTAATTTTAAAATTAGTGTAGTTTGTAGTGAATGAAAAAGAGAGATAACAGGAGAACCAAATGGGAAACAATGTTGTGAAAGAGCCAGAGATTCAAGCTATGCATAGAGCTTAACACTATTAGCAGTTGATGGAAAAACATCTATTCTGTAGAGGAGCTATAACTTTTAATTACCTATTATTTTTTCTCTTTACCATGATTTGTTTATTGTTAAATATACTTTAAAGTAACAATGTAACAAAATGTAGTAAACATTACACTGAAGAGCCAATGCAACTGGTACACCTGCCTAATATCACGTAGGGCTCCTGCGAGCACAAAGAAGTGTCGCAACATGACGTGGCATGGGCTTGTCTGATGTCTGAAGTAGTGCTGGAGAGAACTGACACCATGCATCCTGCAGGGCTGTCCGTAAATCTGTAGGAGTACAAGAGTACTCTTCTTAACAGCACAATATCATCCACATCTGGAGGAATTTGGTGGCCAGCATAGGTGTTCATACTAGGAAGAGTGTTCCTGTTCCAGAAATTCTGGATGTGTGGAGTGTCCCATTGTCCTGCTGAAATAACTCAAGTCCGTTGAAATTCACAAGGGACATAAATGGATGCAGGTGATCGGCCAAGATGCGTATGTATGTGTCATCTGGCGGAGTCAGATCTGTAGGTATCAGGGCTCTCATATCACTCCAACCGCACACACCCCACTCCATTACAGAGCCACCACCAGCTGAAGCAGTACCTTGATGACTTGTAGGGCCCATAGATTCATGAGGTTGTCTCCATATCCATACATGTCCATCTGCTCGATACAATTGGTAACGAGATTCGTCATACCGGGCTACATGTTTCCAGCTATCAACAGATGACAGGCCCATGTGACGTGTAAACCTTTATGTTGTGCAGTCAAGAAGGATACATGAGTGGGTCTTCAGCTCCAATAGCCCATATCAATGCTGTTTTGTTGAATGGTTCACATGTAGACACTTGTTGATGGCCCAACATTGAAATCTGCAGCAATTTGTGGAAGGGTTGCTCATCTGTCACATTGAACGATTCTCTTCAGTCGTCGTTGGTCTCGTTCTTGCAGGATCTTTTCCCTGCCTCAGCAATGTCAGAGATTTTTATGTTTTGCCATACTCTCAATATTTGGGGTGCACCCGTGAAATATTTTGTCATACAGGAAAATCCCCACCTCATCACTACCTCAGAGATGCTGTACCCCATCTCATGTGCGCCAAATTGAATACCACATCCAAACTCACTTAAATCATGATAAACTGCCATTGTAGCAGCAGTAACAAATCTAATGCCTACACCAGACACCTGCTATCTTATATATGTAAATGCATCCCTATTCAAGTTTCTTTGGCTTTTCAGTGTTATGACTACCAATGCCCCACAGAATTCATTTATCTTTAAAATTATAGGATAAATATATGTAAAAAATAGATGAAGTCTACTTACCAGGCGAAGGAGCACAGGCAGTGATAGTAACAAATAAACACACACACACACACACACACACACACACACACACACAAATGCTAGCTTTCGCAGCCTAGCTGCTTCGTCAGGCAGAAGGGAAGGAGAGGGAAACGGAAATGAGGGTTTTAAGGGAGTGGGTAAGGAGTCATTCCAATCCTGGGACAGGAAAGACTTACCTTGGGAGGGAAAAAGGAGGGTAAACAAATACACACACTCCCACACCCACACATTTACACAGACACAAGTACACTTAAGCAGACATACTGTATGTCTGCCTAAGTGTACTTGCGTCTGTGTAAATATGTGTGTGTGTGTGTGTGTGTATTTGTTTACCCTCCCCCCCCCCCCCCCAAGGCAAGTCTTTCCTGTCCCAGGATTGGAATGACTCCTTACCCACTCCCTTAAAACCCTCATCATTTCCGTTTCCCTCTCCTTCCCTTCTGCCTGACGAAGCAGCTAGGCTGCGAAAGCTAGCATTTGTGTGTGTGTGTGTGTGTGTGTGTGTGTGTGTGTGTGTGTGTGTGTGTGTGTGTGTGTGTGTGTGTGTGGTTTTTTTTTTTTTTTTTATTATCACTGCCTGTGCTCCTTCGCCTGGTAAGTAGACTTCATCTATTTTTTTACATATATTTTTCCTGTTAGGAATTTTTCCTTTATAATATTCGTATCATAAATTATAGGATAACTTTGATTTAACAGTTTTATTATTGGTTTTGTTTACTTATTCTCAACACCATCATTTACTTAAAACTGCACAGCAATGTGTAACTACGAGTACTTTCAGAAGATTACTTTACTTTGTATTCTTACACCAGAAGGCTTCAGTAGTTGCCTCACATTGTGGTGAATTTTGGGTACTGCACCTCTAACCAATAGGCATGTAAAGAATAATATTTCAGCAGTAATATAAGATTTTTTTTTTAAATATGACCCTTCCATTGTAGTTTTTATATTAGAAAATAGAAACGATTCACTGTGCTTTTAGATATGTATGCAAGGGATGCATGACCACTGAATTTGTTCTCAGGGCAGGGGCCTGCAGTTGCCAGATTCTGCTTCCTTTGCATGTCAGGTAAGAGCTTTGCTTTGACAAATATGTAAATAAAGCAAGGAATTGCTAATAATATTTTATTAATCCTTTATTTGGAACTGCTGTAAAATATAAGGGAAAAATTATTCTAGTTAATTTTTAGATTGAGTGGGGCTTCCTGAATGTGTTTATTTTTTTATTTAATTTTTTTTCTGAAAATACGAAAATGTTACTTGTAAATAACATTGTTCATAAACCGGGAAGTTGTTAATCACTTGGCATGAAAAGCTTTGGACTAATATTTATTCCAGAACAAAACAAACTTTACAGCTGAAAATCCATATTAGCACAGACCTTTTGTTTTCATTTTCTGGCCAGTGGTAAAAAATATCTTGAACATTAAGCACAGAAAATGGCTATTTTCTTTCTTTTCTATGGTGGAAGTATCAGGTCAAATGGTTTCTTCCAATTCCCCATTTTATTCTTTATTTTAAGTATTCACAATCTTTTGTGGTATTTGAACTGTTTTAGATGCATTGTATTTCCTGTTATTTCCTCTGGTAAATGAGCAATGCATCTCAATGAACTCAGAAAGTTGCAAGTGTCAGTGTGCCTTTTGAAGTACCATTTAAAGTTTAAACATTGTTTGTACTAAATCCACATCTCTAATATGTTGGGTGTACTGCTTCATAATACAAGTACAAAACATCTTTTTTTAATTTCTTTCTTGTTCCATTTTATGACATTGGGTAATACTTCACTATAACTAAAAGGATGTGCAAAACAGCCTAATTGGTTATCTACTAATCTTACAAATATCACATGAATGATGATTAATACAGTCTGAAATCATTGCTCACTTTCTTTCATATTGGAAAGCCTTCTTAACTACTAACCGACACATTGTTTCCATGTAGTATCTGAATATCTGCACTAGTTCTCTGACCATTCTAACATAAAACTTTCATTAGCATACTAACAGAAAATAACACAAGGCACCAGAACCTCAAAGTAACTCATTCTTCAAGTGCCATTTGATGACAAAATACCACACTACAAAGGAAGGCTTGACTATACATAATTATGCAATGACTGAGAGCAAGACTGCCAGTGAAAATATGTTGTGACACTTAGTGCTTGTACAATAGCTACTGGATATCTTTCTTTATTGTCAATTAAACAGTTTATTTAGAAACTTTTCTAGCTTTCAGTTAATCATTTCTGTGCAAACTTCATATCAGGGCAATTAATACGCTAGAGCTGAATGGGTCTATGTAAAAATTTACAGTGGGCCAAGGCAACTGAAGTTGGTTTTTGCAGTAAATGACAAAATCTCTTTGAGTTTCCTCAATGCGGGGGTACTTGCTACTAGTCAATTTATTTTTCTCCCTTTCTTTAAAGTGGTACTGAATTGATTGTCTGACAGGACAGGATAAAAGACATCTTTCAGCCTTTTTGTTAGAGGAATGGTGGTAAGTGACCCCCCTATCCTTCTAACCATCTAATGTAAGGATGTCAAACTAGTGGGCCACATGTAGCCCTTAAAAGTAACTGAGAGACCCACACTGCTAATATTACTGACTGTAATATCAGATTAATTTGATGGAAATTCTCCAGTGAGGTGTGAAAAAATTATTCATGAGGCAGAGTGGTTGGCCAGTACTTATCTTAGCTCTGTACCAGATAGCCACAAAAAGGAAGAGAGAGAGAGAGAGAGAGAGAGAGAGAGAGAGAGAGAGAGAGAGAGAGAGAGAGAGAGAGAGACAGACAGATGAAAATAAGCATTAACAAACACATTCAGGAGTTACTTCTTTCTTCAGGCTAGTGAAATGATGGAGGAGAAATTGGGATAGCTGGGGAGGGTTACTCACAACCTAGGCCATATGGTAACAGTGGAGTGCTGGGTGATATGAGTCAACTTAGGTGTAGACACACACAAATTGACTAGCTTTCAGTATCATTTAGTTTTGAAGCTTTCTCCAATACTTGTTATGAGAGTATGTAGATTGGATGCGTACCTCAATTAGACCTAGTTCCAATAAAAAATACTTAACAGGACATATTAAATATGTTTGGAAATGCTGCAAGTATAAACACAGCGTTCCAGGGGTCCATATCTCTGTTGTATTGATCACAGAGATAAGTGTTTTGAATACCTCTTGACTAAGTGATAAGAAGAATTAGCATAATGTAGCTACCCTTCAGTGCAGTGTTAAACACAGCACACTTTCTGCAGCCCAACCTAATTGAGGAAATTGATTGGAATTTGTACATTGTGTGGTCAAGGGTGGGTTTTATGTGGCTTAAAAAAGCACAATTTGTTCATGGGTGACTCCCAAGAAAGAGGATTTTTTGTAAAGCTGTCATTATATCTTCCAAGAAGTTGGGTGTTTAGGAAGGGACATGGGGAAAGATGGAGCTTAGAAATTCCCAGTGACCAGGGGATGATTAGGTGATAGTGGGGAAAGATCACAGTTGGCTTGTGGTATGAACTGGGAGAGGCAGGGTTCAGTGTTGGTCTAAGTTGATTTTGGTTGGAGGGATTGATAGCAAAGTATTCTTTCCATTGTAGGGATTGACAGAAAGTAAGGTATTTGACAAGTCCAAGATTATTAAATAGGGTGAGGGTCTATGGTGAGAGCTTTTGGACAGAACTGAAATGCCTGTGGAGTTGAGGTTTTTGGAGGAAAGGTTAGCAACAGTGTTCTGTGATTGTTTTGGCTCTGGATATTGTGGAGAATTGATTGGTAGTTTTTGAAAACATCAGTTAGGCCAGATTTGGGTGCTATGAGGCGTTCATTAGGAGGAATGCCGTGGGTAGGATAGGGTTTGGTTAGTGGGTGCATCAAGGTGGAAGTAGGATGTCAGCAAACTGGATAACTTGTGGAAGTGATGTATGGAATGCTCCTCCAGGTGCTGGAGTGGAAGGGCATTGGTTTGAGAGTTGGGAAGTATGTAGTGGAGATTGCATTTTCGTAGTTTCTTGTGGAGGGAGCAGAGGTGTTTAGAGATGCCTCTGCCATGAAAATGAGGGTTTTTTTCTTTTTATTTTATGATAAAAGTTTCTGAGGGATAAGGACTGGTTAAATATGTAAAGGTAGTGATGAAAGAAACATTTTGACACATAAGATGAATAATTATTATTTAGACTGAATAATAGTCCTTACTTTTTGAGTAGGAGAAACTTGACACAGCTTGAATAATATTCTTGGAGCAATAAAATTCCAGTGGAAGACATTCCTCTTATGCTTATGTGTCTCAGCAGCAAGATGATCTGTAGCACAAGTGACATTTTGCTTGATTTTGTCATTAATTATTTCATGGAGGTTAGAATGTAATCATTTATTCTTCTGGGGTCATCATTGTGTTTGCATGTGGGTTTGTGACTTTTTTTTATGTCTTTCAGCATTCTTGTTGAGGTTAAAATGTAATCATTTAATAATTCTGTGGTCATTGTCTTGCATGTGGATTTGTGGCTTCATGATGCCCCACACTACTTTGCATTTGTTGGGAGCTCCTCCTATGTGATATTGACATGCCAGTTTTTCTTGGTAGTTTTTACATTATAAATAAGCTTTACAAGAAGTATCACTGTGCTCAGGCTCTTGATTGTAAGATATTGTGTATTTTTTACAGTTTTGGTCATATTTTCCGTTATGAGACCCAGCTCATCTGTATACCATTTTATCCATTTCTTATTTCTGTTTATGCTTATGTCTAGTTTTCATTATTGATTAATGGGAGTACCATAATTGAGGGTGTTTTTCTTTTTTCAGGGAATTACCAAACACTGCTTATTTTCAGAGTGTGTATTTTATAGAAAGTCTCAGCTCAGTCAATAATTAAATTTGTGCATATTTCTGGCCTCTTATTAATGTAGCATTAGATTTGATACTCACTGACATTTGACTTAGATAATGGGTCATAGCATAATGTTGAAATTACTAGTCAGAGATCTGCTAGAGCACGAATAATAAATTTGCCATCAACTTTTCTCTAGAAAACCTACTTTACCTGTAATGTCTGGAAAAGTACCCAGTACTCTTCTGTATATTGACATATGGGTATGCTGGCAGACGTGCAAAGTACTAAGATTTGTCCCTAATTATCAGGATTTCTAGGCATAAATTTTGGTGTTAAGGGAGCCTGTGCTATAATTACAGAATTCACTATTTGATTTTAGTAACTTAGCAACAGTTTTTCATTGGGTCATTTTATGAACCACAATTGTTTCAGAAGTAATGCTGTATCATCTCCTTTTATCATCAATTTTTTACAAACAGTGTAATGTAGAGAAACACTGAATTGGAGCCTCGATAACTTAGGTAGAGCGGGTGCGTAAACTTGCAGTTAGGGTGTGATTTGGCGTACTAATGTTCATTCTGTTATGTCATTAGAGAGTGTAAATCAGTTATTGACTAACCCTTAAATTAACTCTCACACTTTTTTGGTCTGTTTCGGACATAGGTAAACGAATGTAAAGCACATTGTAATTCTTTCTTCTTTGTCAGAGGTATATTTTGTAGTAGACACCTTCTCCTGTCTTAATTACTTACATAAATTAAGCATCAAATTGAGATTTTTAGTAAATTAAAGTACTTTTAGAAACAAATTACTCAACTTTAAAGCCGAGCGGTCTAAAGCACCTCGCTGCGGAGCGCGCGGTTGCTCGCCGTGGAGATTAGAGTCCTCCCTGGGGCATGGGTGTGTGTGTTTGTCCGTCGGTTAGTTTAACTAGGTTTAAGTAGTTTGTAACCTACGGACTGATGACCACGCAGTTTGGTCCGATAGATTTACAGTCATTTGAACATTTGATTTTGAAAGAAATTCTGGGCCAGAGCCCTCATACACACCACCCCCTCCTCCCCAAACCTTGCCCCATTACGGTTAGCTTCTTTTCAAACTTGGCATCTGTGTGCTGGGCAGTAAATGAACACTTACAGTAGGAAAGGTAGCATACACAGTAGTACCTGTTGTAGCCCAATGTAATGTCTTCCTGCACACAATGGTCTCATTATTTCGCCACAGTCACATAATAGTAGAAATGTGTTTTCTCAATGGGTTGATGAGTTATTTTCTATAAAGACCACTTCTCCATTTCTCCAGCCACTAACATGGGATGAAGTCCTCTTAAATTTGAATTATACATATGAACCCTTTCTCCAGAATAGTGTGTAATGCTTATAGCTAATGTAGAGGCACATTTTGGAAATGTGTACCTAGTTCAAACTTCAGAGGGCACTCTGCAGAGGACTTGTGTTCATTCAGTGGTAAGTATCTTATTAAATCTTCACGTATTGTTCCAGCTCATAGAAAAACTTTTGGGAGATAGTAGTAGATACCTCTGTTTAGATATAACAGTCAGGTTTTAAAAGACTTGTTTGGTGACTTTCTATGTGCACTACCACAATGGTCCGATTAGAATCTGGAGACACCACGGTGAGAGACTGATGAACCGTTTCCTTACACATTGCCGTACTGGTCCTGAACCTGTATTATGTTTTGGGGTGTTATTGGATTATACTCTTACACTCCCTTTACATACCAACCTGCCAGCATTACATTTCTTGCCTATTGAAAAGTCTGTTGATGATTTCGGAATGACTGCCCTGGGATACACAACCAGATTAACTTTGGCAATAAGTGAAAGCAGCATTGATTGCTATACCCCCCAGCACTACCAAATCTTCTTTACTTCTCCTGCCAAGCTGTAGCAATGGTGGCAACACTCAACACTGATTTCATAAGCTTCCTCAATGGGGCTGTACTTCCAATTGTGTGATTTTTGTGCAACATCATATGTCGCAAATAAATTTGGCTCTCATATCTATGGTCTTTTTTGATGTTTTGCTGTTACAATTTGGATGGTCAACATTTTTTATGAATGTTTTCTATATCTTTTCATTTACAGCTAACACAAGATCTAATATACTTGTGCTTGATCATTAACAGTCACAGTCCAGGCATTGTTCACATACATTGTATATGATTTCAAGATACAATACAGGGTGTTTCAAAAAGAATATTTCAAATGTTTATACTTATTAAACTTTAAGACACACAAATATGAAAATTTACACACAGATTTATGAACCTCTCATTTCAGACCACAGATGTTCAATATGTCCTCCATCAGTGACACACACAGTATCACATTGATAGTCGAATTCCTCCCATACTCAGGCACACATGTTCTTATGGCAATACTGACCCAGTTCTTCAACTCCTCCAGGTTCTGTGGGAGAAGTGGTACATAAACATCGTTTGTAACAAACCCCAGAGGAAGAAGTCCCAGGGTGTCAAATCCAGTGATCGTGGAGCCCAGTGAGACGTGCTAAGTTGCCAGCTCCTTGACAATCCAATGGTTTGGTAGAGTTTCATTCATATATTCACGCACTTGGCAACTCAAGTGATTGGGGGCGGGGGTTTGTGCCTCGTTTATTGAAAAATGAAGGTGTCATCATGCAGCCTCGGAAACAACCTGCTAATCGTTAACTGTGTTTCCATCAAAGAAGAATGGGCCATAATCAGATGACAGTGATATTGCACAAAATGCATTGTCTTCAGGTGAATCTCGTACATGTTCAATGACTGCATGAGGATTCTGTAGGCCCCAAATTTGAACACTCTGTTTGTTTACCTGACCACTAACATGAAAAGTTGCTTCATTGCTGAACATGATGTGTTGTGCGAAAGTGTATCATTGTCAATAGCATCAAGAATCTCTTTACAAAATGCCACAAGTTTGCATTTGTCGCCAGGACACAAACCTTGTAACAGCTGTCACTTGTACAGCTTCATAACCACCTGTTGCCTTTTATCTTTCTGTTTCATTTCCCACCCTGAAGGGGTGTGGGACAGGCTGCTTTAGAGACTGCAAATGCTCTTTTCAGCCTCGGGAATCCCACACATTACATTGTATCTTTATTTGGTCATATCTTGTGTTTTTGCGATACATCATATTTTTATTACATTTATAAAGTAAAATATATGGGAGTAGTTAACACAATTTTAGAATTAGTTATTAGGGAAGAGTTTGTAGATAAAGAAAAAGGTTAATACTAAGAGATTTTGATTTGTATCCAGTTGTGGTTGGATGCTATGTGATGGTGCTTGCAGCTCACCATTCTTCTCACAGTATCTCAGTGGTCGTTTCTATCACCACTGCTTCTGCTACTGTCTTCCTTTTCTGTTCATATTCTTCCGGTGCTCTCCGCATTTGTGCTTCTCTTTTCCAGTAAGGACAGTCATCGTATTTGGAACCTGGGCACTGCTGATCAAAACGGACTCTGCGCTCGTCAATTGTCCATTGGTGGACGAGGGCTCTGTTGACATCATAGACTTCATCCGTCATAAAGGACTGCTCGGCAGTAACCGGTTTCGTTGTCTCCGAGAGTCTTTGGCATCTTTCCTGATGTCAGCTGTTTTTGTGAAACATTCGGCCGTCATATGTTTCTTCTTCGGCACCTCAGGTTGCTCCCACGGCATCTGTGTACACCTTTGTTGCAAAAGGCGATATTCCGTTTGTGAGGCCACTGTGTCAGTCTTCGCTGCTGTCGCCACACAGGGATGGCGATTGTAGGCCTCTCATAACAGGAGGCAGGCTGCCTCCATTTCGGCGTCTAGCATTATCCAGAAGCGGATCTGTGCTTCCGTCAGCACTGAGTCGATGATTGCCTTCTGACCTTTTCCCTCGGTGCTGCCTTCTGCTGCTGCAGCATCCTTGGCTTTGTAGCGGCCGGTCGTGATTTACTGTTGCTCTAGGCTGTGCTCTCGGCAATCTCCCCCCACCAACTCTCTCACTGGCAGCACGTCCTGCCGGGTGCGTGGGAGTGCTGTCATCTGTTGTTTCTTGCTCCTCTCCACTGGTAGCCGGTTCCCCTTACCGATGTTAGGGTATTCCAGCTGTTCGAGATTCCGGGATGCTGTTGTCTCCATTCAGGGGTTCATTGCCTTCTTGCATCGTTCCTGACGGCTTCGTCGACTGCATTTTTCTGTGTTTGCGTCCACCACTCTACATCTACATACATACTCGACAATCCACCGTAAGGTGCATGGTGGAGGATACACTGTACCACTACTAGGTATTTCCTTTCCTATTGCACTCCCAAATACCAGTAACAAACCTAGCTGCTCGCCTCTGAACTGCTTCTACATCTTCCTTTATACTGATGTGCTGCGGATCCCAAACACTTGAGCAATACTCAAGACGTGGTCGTAAAAGCATTTTATACATGGTCTCCTATACAGCTGAAGTACATCTTCCCAAAATTCTCCCAATAAACTGAAGTCAGCTATCTGCCTTGGCCGCAGCTTGTGAAAGCTGGGCAGCCTCGCCAGTTGGCGACGTGGGGCCCGCCACAACGAGCACAAAGTGGCGCGTCCTCTCGCCGTCTGCCACAGGTGCGACTATTGCGTTCACCAGAGCACTTGATGCACGTTGCGGCAATACTTCGCCACATGGCTTTCAGCCTGGCATCTGCACTGTGGCTAATAATGCAGGTTTGGCGGAAGAGCTTCTGCTGTCATTGGGAAACCTAAGTTCAAAGATATACCCATGGTCGGCTGTCGTTGGAATGGCCATGAGAAATAAGGGTGCCTGCTTCTTGTTCATCCGATTGTGAAGTCGTACAACTGTGTCGCCGAATCCTGCTTGTCGTAGCCCCTCCTTAATGGCGGCTTCATCCAGTATCCATGGTAGTCCTCTCAGGATTCCTTGGTGAGCTTCTCTCTTCGCTTTTGCGGTGTGAACCTCTTGTGCGGGGGCTCAGTAACAATGTGGGTGGCCACAGCATCTTTGAGCGCCTCGCAGTCAGCAATGTTCGCCACTATGAGCCTGATGATGCCATCAGAATCCAAGGATTCGATGTCAACCTCAAGTGCACAGCAGTTTCAAATCCGGTCGTATAGGTTGAGCCATTCAATGCCCTTGCACCAAATGTAAACCGGAAGGACGACTATACGCTCCTCTTTTATCTTCTTGCTTCTCTCTCTGTCTGTTGTGCCAGTAACCTAAACAGCCATCATCGGATTCTCGCCACGGTTCTTGTATTGGCCGCTTCTTTTGCCCATGTTGTGGCATGCTAACACAACCACCTTGCTTTGTGTCATGAAAACGAAAATGACAATTTTGCTACACACTCGCCACAGCCCAGGCTCACTCTATAAGCTCTCTAGCACAGTCAAGCACAGGAGTGTCTCGACAATGATGCGCTCGTCACCACTGCTCAGCCGCGACTGCGATCTGTTGCCTCAGAACACACCAAATTGTTATTGTAGGCAGTTTTAACTCCCAATTGGCATGACAAGTTGATTTTGAAAGACTAAATTTGAAAGCAGTTTGAATTTGTGCAACATTTTATTCAGGAATATTAGGGCGGTCAGGACTCTTTCCTTTACATACACATCCTGTATCTACAAACTGATACCATCTGCAAATGTTCCACTCATTTGGAGGATGAATTTGGTGCACTGTAATCACAGAATGGTACTTCACAAACTCGAGAACACAAAATGATTTCTGCTGTGGAGCAGCCATTTTTAAACATATGATGGTTACCAAGCAAAATAGAAGACAACTGACATCTAGCAGCTATTAATATATACTAGAATATGTATTCATTACTCCAATAGCTGAGCCGAGGTGCAGTGATCTATTGTTTGGAGAAAATAATGCTTTGTAAAATGTATATTCTTTTTTAATCACCCAGTATTTTGAAACCTTGTTATTACAGTTTGATGTGTGAAAAAGTTGTCAAACACTGAATTGTGCACTTGCACATTTTTTGGTTGCGCACGGCTTAGCAGACGGGATCGGAGCAGCAAGTGGAAGCAGTACGAATGGCTCTGGAAACATACAGTGAGCAGTTGGAATGTGGCAGCAGGACCAAGATGTTGGATATGGGCGGAACAGCAGAGCAGCTGAGGAAACAGATTGCTGCCGAGCTGCGGCATGTTGCCACCCTCCTTGAGGAGCAACCTGGTTCTCAGGCAGCAGCTGCTATTACCAGACAGGTACAGTAAACAAAGTGATTCACAGGTGTAAACATAATCCTACAGTAAATGCTTCACACAAATCTTCTCTCACACAAATCAGAGTTGTACAGTAGTCTTTAAATAAGCGTATACTCACAAACTTAACTAAAGTTTTTCTTTGCCTTATCCCACCATTACAGTTCTTTTTATCTTAATGCCTTTAAATCTGTTGATTCTACACTTCATTTCCATTGTAATGTAACCTGCAAAATCTGTTGTGCTAATTCTTGTTTGTGCAATGGTACAAGACTTAAAGTTGGGAATTGTACATTTTCACCACCAGTAATTGGGCAGTAATAGGAGGAGACTTGGTAGCATAGAATTCCTGAAGCCATAACTAGAATGAATATCTATGGTTAAATTTCGAGCTTCTCTGTTGTGTGTCACATATGATATTGTCAATGATGGTCTGTTTGTTGGACGGATTTCTCAGTGGCCAATAGAAACCTTTATTGGAAGAGAAGTCTGTATGTTAGCAATGGTTTCCACTCTGTTAAGATCATAATCATGTACATAAATATTACACCAGACTACTTACACAGTCATCTACAGTAAAGTCACCCAGAAGGAATAGCACTCATCTTACTCAAAGAAAAAAGAGTCCAAAGCTTAAAAATAAAGAGTAATTCAAATTTAGGCAACTTATTTCCTGTACAATATCCCAGCCAACAATTCCTTTTGAAGCTTACATTTTACTTTTATTAATTGTGCACATATTAGTTTGTATTTTTAGGTCCTCTTTTCATTTTACTAATACAGGGTGTCTCACGAAAAACGCCTGCCAGGCATCTGCGGATCACACGGTATGGTTCCTGGCCACCGCCGCCGCATCCGCCGGGCTTGGCACCGCCTGATTCCCAGACTCTATTGTGCTACATGCGCATCCACTGAGTTGAAGTCTAAAAAACATTGCCATCTGAGTAACTTAAGCTTACTTTTATTTACAGTAGAAGTTCAAAATGATGTCGAGTGTTCAAAAGATGTCAGGCCACTCTTTCCATAGAGGGACATCATTTTGAACATCTACTATAAATAAAGGTAAGCTCAGGTTACTCAGATGGGAATGTTTTTTAGACTTCAACTCAGTGTATGCACCCATGGCACAAGAGTCTGAGAATTGGGCGCTGCCATGGCCGGCGGTTGCGAGAGCTGTACCGCGAGATCCGCAGATGCCTGGCAGGCGTCTTTTGTGAGACACCCTGTATTATTGCCAGAGTCAAGTTTACTTGTTCTTCACTATTACTCTCTAAAAATAATTTGATACTGGAATTTTAAACATGTTATATTAATGGAGCTTGATATTAGACTAGAAATTTATTTATCTATCCTCCTTCTACATGGTGTCAATATTTTGGAGATAATATTTAAAAATTCTTAAACTATACATCATACCACTGGCAGATCTTTTAAAGTAAGTTGATTTGTGCTATAAAGAAGAATGGAAAAAATCTTGAATTCTCTATTGCAGGTCACTGCACTGTTAAGAGAACAAACACGCTTGTGTCGTCAGCTTGAAACACTTACAGGATGCAATGTTGAAGTGACAAATTCTACTACTGATCCAAATACTTCTCCTTCGCACTGCTGTTGTGAAAGTGAGCGCATGCTGGAGGCTGTTCGTGAAGAGAATAGGCGGTTGGAACGTCTTGTGGAGGCACATTCTGCAGAACTCGCTGAAATCCGGCAGATGCTCTCCAAACTTATTGACAGAGACGGAAATTCAGCTGCTTTGTAATGTAGATGTGTGCCACTTAACTTCCAAATGTTCAGGGAACTAGTCGAAGTATTCCTAGCTATATTTTTGTTGCTTGCTGTTAACAAGTAGCAAAAAAGAAAATGCCAGTTATCAAAATACATCTGAGCATATTCTTTTTAGTTCAGTTGTTAATAGCTCTGTGATTATGAAGCAAAGACTTTGCAAGAAGCTTTAATCTGCTGCTAGAGAGATTAAAAGTATTTATGTGAAAGATTAGTAACATATTGTTATGTGGGAGAACAAATTCCGTGAAATGAGGGTTAATTTTAATGCCAATGAGGATTTTAACTAATTTTATAATGTCTTAATTTTGTGATACTCAAGTGTTATCAAATATGTGCATTAACATTTATGAAATTGTAAATTTCAGACTGCAATTTATTATTATAAAATGTTTTGTTGTTATGAAACTTATAAGTCTAGATGAATTATTGTTATCATTATTCAGAAGGCATACTCATGTGTAATGTTTCTTTTGAACAATGTTTAAATTTTTGTTACATCAGAATCTTGCCATACTTTTAAAAAGTGTGAAAGAAAATAAAACTAATTAAATTTTTCTTTGGCACTGCTAATGTAATACATATTTTGCATTCTTAAGCAATTGATCCTTTTAATGAGAGATTTGAAGTTACATGAACTCAATTTTAAAGTTATTTACCTGTTTTATAGACAACTTATTATAGATATATGTGTGTTTCTTCTTCTTCCCCCTCCCCACACCCTATAATTTATTTCACCTATTATTAGGATTCTATTTATTAAGTATCTGACAGATATTTAATGTATATTAACTTTGAGACTGAATGGGATTAGTGACACTATAGTCATCAGTTAATCTAAAGGAGAGA
This sequence comes from Locusta migratoria, assembly GCA_026315105.1. Taxonomy (NCBI): domain Eukaryota; kingdom Metazoa; phylum Arthropoda; class Insecta; order Orthoptera; family Acrididae; genus Locusta; species Locusta migratoria. Next base: position 299,370,492 of record CM048746.1, read on the forward strand.
AGGTAATTCCACAATCTGCCTGTGAATCTTGTACACCTCTATGTATGGTCATGTTTTAAGTATTTGTATGTCATATTCTCATAGGCAGAAGTTTAGAACAGCACAAACATTTGCCTAAGCAAAGGTGATACTCATCCAAAAAAAACAACAAACTTGCTGGCCAGTGAAGACAACCGTGGTTTTCATACAAAGGCCACTACGAAAGTTAGCTATTTACAAATGATTTTTGTTCAGAAAATTTTTGAATATAAATGATTCCAAATCACTTCAAATGATGAATACTATTCTCACTATGGTGTAGGCAATAAAAAAAACTAGTTAAGAATAAAGTAACTAGATTGTGGGATTGAAGGAAGTGGCAGCTTCAGTGATATACAACCTAGATCAGGGAATATTTGCAGCAGCTTGTTTGTATCATATTGAAATAATAAAAATTAAAAAAAATCCGGGAATGCAGGAAGGTGACTGTAAGAGGAGAAGAGGGGGCTCAGTTGGTAGGAGTAGGAACTGGGTTTAGGTTCAGTTATGGTATCTTAATTATCTAGAGTGGACCAATCTCCACGCCTTCTTTCCCATGTGTTTAACATGTTTCTACTCAACCCTGCATGCCACCTTCTTGGATGTTGAGATCACCTATGATGGCTCCATCACAATCCACATTAAGCAGACCACCAACAGTACCAACAATTTGATAATTACCACCTCTTCCACACCGCAAAGTCCCTCCCACCCATATAACCTAGCCAGTCGTCGAAGGCCTTTGCCCTAGAGCCAGTCATCGCAGCCTCCAGGTTCACTTCGCTGTTAGCTTGTCCCTGTCTTGAGTCGTATACTTAGCCATGAGGAGCAGTGGGACACAGCGAGCTAGCTGCGCTGAACCTACTATGAGCTTGCACTGCACTCATGAGACTTGTAGGCACTCCCATTTGTCACATCTTGCAAAACTATGATGACAAAAGAAGATGTTCTGCAAATGTTAGCCGACATGACGGATGTTCTCCTGGACTGGCTCAGAACAAGACATGGTAGTTTCCACTGGGAGTAGTTCATGATACTTATTAGTTAGGAATTTGTCTCTCTTTTATGTGAGATAAATGAGGTGTCTACGATAAATTTTATCCAATTTTCCTGAAGTTTCCTCTTGCAGCCATTTCCAACAAGAGTGCTACAGACTGCGAAAGCTTGCAGTATATTGAGTGTTCAGTTTATTTGAGAATGTTTTTATTTACGTGACCTCTTCACTCCATAAAAGATATGATAAACTAAGTTAATTTTTTTGCATTCTTTGCTACTAATTGCTTCCATGCATTGGTGTCATACTTGTAGTGCTTGCTTCGGCTTTTAAGACTTCCCAGGAAAGGTACTGTCTTTATTTAATAGTGCAAATGTATCATTTCTATTAGATTTTTGAGTACAAAAATTAAACAATTTTGTCATCACAAGTTGATGAGTGACCCACTTTACTGAATGTGCAGTTTTCTAAAAAGGCATCACCTCTACTGAATAAGTTTATCAAAGAGCCTCTAGCTATTGGAGACTAAATTTTCTATATTGGCTTCAGCTCTATGTAATAAGCAGTGCAATCTTTCATTACCTGATTTGTTTTTATTACAATATTGTCACAATTTTGAACCTCAAAATCATTTTAGTGCAACTGATGCCAAGTTTCTTCTTCTTCTTTTTTTTTTTTTTTTTTTTTTTTTTAATATGGCCATATTAACTCAAAGTGTAGAAAATGTGATTTAATTGCAGATTGCCAGGAATTGCATGTAAAAATTATGAACTATTAGAAGTGAAGCATTTCTTTCACTCATAGTCTAATTTGACTTGGTTCCACAAAAAGTTAAAATTTCAGTTTCAAATGAAGATTGCTGTTATAAAATTAAATAAAAAAGAAATGAACACAGTTTTCAAGCACAATTACAAAATATGTTACTTTGATTTTATTGAAATTTGTTGTTATTTACTGAAAGGACATCTTGAATAATAACTATATTATTATTTCATTCTCCTTTTTGTTGCTAACTAGTTTGGAAAAAATTGCTTCAATAGATACAAGAAAGAAATAGGACCAAATGTTTGTTACTACTGTTTTTAATTCCAGATACTGGCTGAAAGAGGTACTTGAAAACTTGTGGCTTACATTTAGTGCCCCCTCAGGGGCTCAGCATTAATTTGCTGAGTACGGGCTTGGCGAACCCGGGGTCCTGAGCTGTGGGCTGTGTCGCGCCAACAGTCCGCTACACTGTAAGCTCTGTGCGTGCTTCAACGACCATCGTTCGGCGCGACGGTGGAACGTTGTACGTTTCAGAGCCCGGGGATCTTGGCTTAATCGCCCGGGTCGCGAGGATGGTACAAACCTCTATAAAAAGCCCCTCAATCTCAAGGTGTGCTACGTGCCGAGGAGATGCATGGCTGTTGAGGTTGAACAGCCGCTAGCGAGCAACCTCTGAGGAACCTGCTGCACCTCAGTTGTATCAGGCTTACCCAGGCAAGCGGGGCTCTGCCTGGGTGGACCTCTTTTCCCTAGCTGCTCGTGGGACGACAATGAAACGAGCCATAAACAGCGTAGGCGGGCGCAAAACCGCCCTCTCTAAGAGAGGAAGAAACGAATTTAATGGTGCACAGTATGACCCCCCCCCATCGTTCCCTTCCCTGGCCACACCTTGGGAAGAACATCGGGCCCTTAACCAATCTGAGCCTTACTCCCCCCAGTACTTAGTCTGTACTTGGGCTGATGGGGAATCCTTTACAAATACTAAGCCGCAATTTTTTGTTGACACTATTGAAAATCGATTTGGTGAAGTGGCATCATTTTCCAAAATGAGAAGCGGCTCTGTCTTAATACAAGCGGCATCTCCTGCACAGTCAAAGGCTCTACTTGCTTGCGACAAACTGGGAGACGTCGTCGTCAGTTTCACGCCGCATAAGACGCTCAACATGATCCAGGGTTTAGTATTCCACCGTGATCTCCTGTCACAGACTGACGACGAATTGCGCGCCGACTTAGAGCGGCGAGGAGTTCACTTCGTCCGGTGCATCTACAGGGGACCGAAAGATCGCAGGGTTGCCACCGGTGCATTTATCTTGGCCTTCGAAGGCGATGTACTGCCTGAGAAGGTCAAGATAATGATATACCGGTGTGAAATAAAACCGTACATCCCTCCCCCTATGCGATGCTTTCAGTGCTGGAAGTTCGGGCATATGTCCTCCCGATGCACTTCCAGCCCCACATGTAGGGACTGTGGGCGACCATCACACCCGGACGCGCCATGTACACCACCTCCTGTGTGTGTGAATTGTGGGCTGCAACATCCGCCTTGCTCGCCGACCTGTAGTGTGTTACATAAGGAACGAAAAATCACGGAATTCAAAACCCTGGATAGATTAACGTACTCAGAGGCCAGACGAAAGTATGAGCGTCTTCATCCCGTTCGGATGTCGTCATCGTTTGCTGCCATTGCGTCATCTCCGATCGCTATGGGGACGTCAGCCTCCCATGTCACGCCACCTTCTGTGGCCCCTGTGGGCCGGAAACATCAAACTGCCCCCTTGACTGCTGGGGGACCTTCTTCTGTTGCCCCCCCCCACCACCTCCTGTGGGGGCAACTGCCCCACAACCGTTGGGGACTCCGGTCCCTAACACCCAGCCGGAGAAGCAGCAGCCTTCTCCGGCACCTCTCGCCAGGAAGGGGTCCCTGGGCTCCCTTCCTCCTATGGTTTCTCCCACTGATAATGTGGGTACCAGTGGTGACACAGCCACTTACTTCGAGTCATGGTCGTAGGGCTTCAAGGTCCTCCTCAGTCCCTGAGGCTGAGGTCGAGGCACCAAAGCCCACCCAGCAAGAGAAACCTAAAAAGGAGCGAGAGAAGAAAAGGTCGAAGGCTGCTAAGCAACCATCTTCCACGGTGGAAACTGTACCACCACCACCACCGCCACCACCACCACGTGGTGGAACTCCTCGCCTCACCAGAGGACTTGGCTATCACCAAGACCTTGGAGGCGATGGATGTAGAGGCCCTGCCTCCCCCAACGGCGACGACTGTTGATTCTGTGGAACAAACAGCACCGTCGATACTGCCATGCCTCAGCAATCAAGAAGTAGCATGATCTTGCAATGGAACTGTGGGGGCTTTTTCCGCCACTTACCCGAGCTGCAGCAATTACTGTGCCGCTATCCTGCTTTCTGTGTAGCCCTACAGGAAACATGGTTTCCTGTTCAACGGACCCCAGCCCTCCGCGGCTATCGGGGCTACTATAACAACCGCACTGACTACAACAGGGTATCTGGAGGTGTCTGCATTTATGTCCTCGCCACTGTTCCTAGTGCTGCCGTGCCTCTTAACACGGCTCTCGAGGCAGTGGCTGTTAGACTCAGAACAATGCAGGACATGACTGTCTGCTCTCTGTACCTCCCACCAGATGAGGTCGTGTCCCTTGCTGACCTCACTGCCTTGGTCACGCAACTACCCCCACCATTTATCCTTTTGGGGGATTTCAACGCCCACCACCCTCTCTGGGGCGGTATACAGCCCTCGGGACGTGCTAGAGACATTGAAACATTAATGACACAGCAGGACATATGCCTCTTAAACGACGGTGCACCCACACATTTTAGTATAGCACATGGCACATATTCTGCTATTGACCTATCTGTATGCAGCCCAGGCCTGCTCCCACATTTGAGTTGGAGGGTCCATGACGACCTTTGCGGGAGTGACCATTTCCCCATTCTTCTGTCACTCCAGCACTTTGAACCTGCAGGCTACCCATCCAGATGGTGTCTACATCGAGCAGACTGGCGGCGTTACACCTCGGCTGCTGTGGCTTCTGTTTCATTACCACGTGATATTAATACGGCAGTCCAACAGGTCACAGCTGTTATAGTCTCAGCTGCAGAGGAGACTGTTCCAATCACCACTGGCTCCCCTCGGCGCAAGGTTGTGCCCTGGTGGACGCCCGAGATTGCTGAGGCCATTCGGGACCGTCGGCGAGCACTACAACGCCACCGGCGCCACCCTACACTTGACAATCTGATAGCCTTTAAAAGGCTCAGGGCCCGAGCCCGACGACTTATCCGGCAAAGTAAACAGGACTGTTGGGAGCGGTACGTTGCCTCTATAGGCTCTCGTGCCTCCCCTTCTCGCGTCTGGTCTCAGGTACGGCGCCTCTATGGATACCGCACACCCCTCTTGCTGCATGCCCCGATACCTCTCCGGGACCAGACCGCATACATGGCCAGTTCGTCCGTCACCTGTCAGCGGACTTTCATCAGAAATTGCTCGCCTTATTTAATAGGATCTGGACAGGGGGTGTTTTCCCATCCCAGTGGAGGGATAGTATTATTATCCCTGTTATGAAACCGGGAGCAGATCAGCTGGCAGTTGACAGTTACCGCCCCATCAGCTTAACAAATGTCCTATGTAAGTTGCTTGAGCGTATGGTGAGTCGCCGTCTTATGTGGGTCCTTGAAGATCGGAGTCTGCTGGCCCCACAACAGGGGGGTTTCCGCCAGGGACGCTCCACTATCGACAATTGAGTGTCATTGGAGTCAGCCATCCGTACAGCCTTCTCTAGGCGTGAGCACTTAGTTGCGGTCTTTTTTTACCTCCGGCGGGCGTATGACACAACATGGCGTCACCATATTCTTGCTACATTGTATGACTGGGGCTTACGGGGTCCACTCCCAATTTTTATCAAGAATTTCCTCTCGCTGCGCACTTTTAGGGTTAGAGTTGGTACCTCCTTCAGCTCACGCCGAGTCCTGGAGAACGGCGTCCCACAGGGCTCCGTTCTCAGCGTACTGCTCTTTTTAGTTGCAATAAACGGTCTTGCTGCAGCAGTGGGGTCATCGGTTTGTTGTTCCTTATTCGCCGATGACTTTTGTTTATTCTACAGCTCTCCTAGCATTGGTGTCGCAGAAAGGCGTCTTCAGGGAGCCATCCAATGGGCACAGTCATGGGCCACGACACATGGCTTTACGTTCTCAGCATCTAAAACCCGGGTGATGCACTTTTGTCGTCGTCGGGCAGTTCACCCTGACCCAGAACTGTACCTCGCTGCTGACCAGCTTCATGTTGCAGAAAGCCATAGGTTCCTCGGCTTGCTGTTTGACAACCGACTGACTTGGGGGCCACACCTTCGTCAGCTGAAGCAGAAGTGCTGGCGGCACCTAAATATATTGCGATGTCTCAGCCACACCGCCTGGGGAGCTGACCGTCGAACCCTCATGCGCCTCTTTACGGCGCTCATCCAATCACGCCTGGATTATGGGAGCCAGGTGTATGACTCTGCATCACCTTCAGCACTGAGCATCTTGCATCCTATTCTTAATGGTGGTGTCCGCTTAGCAACAGGAGCATTCCGTACCAGCCCTGTGCCTAGCCTCCTTGCCGAAGCTGGCATCCCTCCCTTGAGATACCGTCAGCAACAGTTGCTGGCCTCCTACATTGTCCATGTCCACGCCACGCCTCACCATCCAAATCGCAGGTTATTGTTTGCAAATACCGACCTTCCCTCTCCGCAACGTCGACCCAGATCGGGTCTTCCAGTCGCGGTCCGGGGTACGTTCTCTTCTTTCTTCACTTGAGTCTTTTCCTCTCCGTCCTGCATTCTCTTGCCTATCTAATATCCCTCCTTGGACCATCCCTCGCCTCCAGCTTCACCTGCAACTATCCTGCGATTCGAAGGCGTCGATTCCACCACACTTACTCAGACACCAGTTTCTGGACATACTTAGCACATTCCGTGATGCAGACGTCATATACACTGATGGCTCCCAGGTAGACGGCTGAGTGGGTTACGCCTATGTTCATGGCGACCACACTGAACAGCGCTCCCTGCCCCCTGGCTGTACTGTCTTTACGGCAGAGCTAATCGCAATAAACCGTGCACTCGACCATCTCAGAGCATGCCCCAGGAAGTCATATCTTATCTGTAGTGACTCCCTGAGTGCCTTGCACGCTCTCGACCACTGCTTCCCCAAACACCACTTGGTGCGATCCATCCAAGTCACGGTGTTCAGTCTTGGCAAGTCAGGCCGTTCTGTGGCATTCATCTGGACCCCTGGCCACATTGGGATTCCAGGGAACGAACGCGCTGATCAGCTGGCCAAGCAGGCCATCACATGCCAGCGCCTGGATATCGGTACCCCAGAAGGCGATATCCGCTTGGGTCTCCACCGAAAGATCTTAGAGGCCTGGAATTCGGAATGGGCAACAATGAGTATGCCCAATAAGCTCCGCGGAATCAAGCCCACGACAGCATCTTGGAAGACTTCCCTAAGGCCTTTTCGAAGGGACTCAGTCGTTCTCTGTCGCCTGCGTATAGGCCATACGTGGCTAACGCACGGCCACCTCTTACGCCGAGAGGAACCTCCACAATGCCATTGTGGCGCTGTGTTGACTGTAGTCCACATCTTGTTGGACTGTCCACTTTTAGCTGCATTGCGGCAATCTTTTAACCTGCCTCCTGCACTCTCTTTTATTTTAGCTGACGACGCCTCTATGGCTGACTGTGTTTTAGGTTTTATTCGCGCAGCGGGCTTTTATCACAAGCTTTAACGGTGGGTTCGTATGCCTGATCTTCAGGCATACACCGCTTATAGTTTTAATCTGTTGTCGCTTTTGTCTTGTCAGTCCCTTTTCTGACTGGCAGTTGTATAGTATGTGCAGAATGGCTGGCTCATCCATTATTATCCTAGTGATCAGCCAGCCAACAACATCTGCTGTGATTTTTAGTTGATTATTAGTCCCACCACTACAGTGGTTCCCTTTCACTTTTTATGTTGAAAATATGACCAACACTGTCTTCCTGTACGTCTTCTGTACTAGTTGCAGGGTGCTTATTTTAATCATCCATGAAATCCTGTGATCTCTTAGCTGGGAACAGGGGACTGATGACCACGCAGTTTAGTCCCCTTTAAACACCCAACAACCAACCAACCAACCAACCAACATTTAGTGCACTTTTAATCATTACTCCTGTGCAAAGCATTAAAAGGCATATGTGTAGAGGTATCATACATTCAACAGTTTTGAACAGTGACAAAGGGACAATCAGCAACAAGTGCTTGCTAATGGGTTTGTTGGATCTACAGCCATGCAATACTGTCAATGGACAAGGGTTTATTAATCTATCATAAGCACTAATCGACATTGGTGCCAAATAAGGCACATTGAGAGCAGAAGAGATTCTGATTTTTCCAAGAACTATGTCTCAACACACAGCCAACAAGATACTGCCGATCAAGTGAGATCTTTCCTCAAGTAATGTAGACTGCTGACTATGACATCAAACTTTGAGCTGACAAGAATCACAAAATCCATTATCTGACAGTTGCATCTAATATTATAGTAGATTTTGAGGACAGTTGCGAACTAAGACACAAAGCGCTCCTGACAACAAAGTTTCCTGACGTTTCAAATAGACCATCGGTAATAAGCACTCTGTCTACAGGACCTTAAACCCATATCTTCCTTCCTTCCATTTCCAAAAGTACTGAAAATATTGTTAGAGTTATTTGAAATATTGTCAGATCAACTCTGGAACTAAATAGAGTCAAATTTGTAGTGAATCAAGAAAGCTGCTCAACATGCATTGTGTATGTGCATGCATTTCTAAGAAATTGCATTCCTCTGCTCATGCTCTTTAACCAACCACCAAACAACTGTCATTACCCAGAACTGCACCCATATCGTAAATTTTTCCTCCATTATAGTTATTGTTTTTAAACCACTCACTATTATTTTGGCTATCATCATCATCCCATCTCTTGGTCCTGTTTACTAAATTATTTTTTCAGCCAAAGTGGACCTCATTTAGAACAGCCATTAGTTTTCTGAACTATGTCCTTGTTACTTTCTCTTATTATCTTCTCCATTTTCTTGCAATGGCCTCTTTTCCTTCATTATTCTACCATGTACCCCTTTGATTCTCATGTACACAATTAAATCTCCCTCTGTTTCCTCTCTACTTTTCATTTATACTCCACCGTCTATTGTAATCCTGCTGGCCACTACCCCAAACCATTTAAGACCTATTATCCTGATTGCTGCCTCATGGAGCGGGATCTAAGTCTGTTCCAGGCTCCTAACCCCAGCAGAAGGAGAGGCTGAAGGTGTGACCCCCAGATGGCTCCCACACTTCAGTGGAACTTAAAGGGATACAGGACATATGTGGAGGAACTACAGTTACTGACTCAGGGTAACCCAATGTGTCTTTGTCTCCAGGAGACAAATTTCAAATCTTCATACACCCCTGAAATACATGGTTACATTTTCCAATGAAAGGGTGATCTTAAGCTCATTTTACGTGATTGACTTTGGGGTGAAAATTGAGTACTCGAAGTATGTGCACCTTGTGTGCCTGTGTGTAAAGCAGTAGCCAGTCACATCCCAAGTGCATCTATGATGTCAATGATCTATAGATTGTGTCAAGTGTATTCTAAATTTTCGAGTGTGCTGCAGAATGCGCATGCTGTGAAACAAGTAACAGTAGTGGTGTCTGCTGACATTGGAAGTTAACCTATTCTTGTCAAGTGCAAACATCTTTAACTTTATTCTTTTGCTTGCACCAGAGCCTAATATTATTTTTCTACTAGTTTTCTCCTACAAAAGAGACAAAATATCTGCAAGCAGTAAAATATTTTCATTTTACAGGTATAGACCGTTAGCAACAAAACTAAAGTAAATACTCATTTTTCACTGAATTTTCAACATTGTTTCATGTGTTTGCAGTATTAATTTTCTTCGTCGAGCAAACACATAAGTTTTCAAAAGTCTGAATGACAGTTTTCTTATTATTTAGATTCTCAATTGTGTACAAAACTTGCTACATGACATTTGAGGAGAACATCAACTATGAATTACCCTTTTGTCATTAATAAACTCAATTATCCTTTTCCTGCACTTACATAAAAAGTGCCTTCATAACCTCAGTTCTTATTTCAGTTGTGAAACTACATAGCAGATGGCTCTACAGTTTGTGTTTATCTTCAAACAAAAATGTCTACTTGAGACAGGCAAGGTGCAGTTTGGGAACAGCACACCAGGGGTGCTGCAGTAGACACACTCATCCGGAGTACTCAACTGAGACAAGAAAGTTTGTCATTAAAAGAGGCTTTTTTTTCGGGGGGGGGGGGGGGAATGCTAAAGGGATGGTGGCTGTTTTTGTCAACACAGGTTATCACTCCCCCTCCAAACTGTCTACAAGCAGTTGCAGAGTCTGTTCACATGCATCATTGATTGACTGTATGTTCACTTTACCTGCCTCCTCCACATGACAACTCAATGGAGAGGCTATCAAAGACCTTCTTACCCAGCTATATTCATCCTCTCTGGTAATTTTCACACACAAAATGTGTTTTGTTGGCTCCAGGGATAGAACAATTGAGTCTTCTATCATTGAAGATATATCAGAGCACACACTTCAGATTAGCAACAGGGATGTCCTTTGCCATAGATTTCTGTTTGCTCTCCAGCATTAGCAGCCCACACTGGTGACCACAGCAAACATCTTAAAGCTGTTGAATGTGATGCCATGAAGGGATTTGGTTGGCCACTGGGACATTTAGAACAGACCCTCCCCATAACTGAGTGTTTGTGCTGAGCTACCACTTTACCTCAAATGACAGCAATCATGGTGTGCCAGCTGTATAAAATGCTATCCACATCATACCTGGATGACAGTCACTCGACATCTTATGGAAAGGCTTTTCCATAATCAGCAATGAGTGGTGAGACCTTATGGAATTTGTACAAAGGACTCTTTTTATATGTAAGGTATGGCTAGTTTTAATGTTTTACATCAAGGTTGGAGCTGATCACCTTGGCTCCTTTAGAGGCCCAGACTTACTTAGACTTGAATTTTAAAAAAGATTGCACCCATAATTTTACATTGTAGTCTGCATGTCTTAAAATTTTAGATATGCATCACAGTTTTACAGAGGTGTATAATGAAGCGAGACAAGAGATCTCGGTCAGCTGTTCTGAGTTTTATTTATTTATTCGTGACAGAAGCATCTTGTACAAACATAACGTGAAACACAAAAACAAAAATGAAGATCAATGAATATAAATACAAATTAGCCATTAATAGTACACATATTTACAAGTAACAGTGATAACAGTTCAAAAGGTCTTTTTCCCAGGATTAAACATTAAACTATGCTAGCCCAAAATCTGGCTACATCACATGCATCACGGGTAGCCCCAGTGAGGTCCTGCATGGTACAGCAGGCTGGACAAAGCTCACACTGTAGCAGATGCTCCGTAGTTTGTTCTTTTCCACACTCGCACATGACACATGAATCAGAAAGGCCCCACATTTTCATGTTGACTTTGGATCTTGTTACGTTGGTCCGTAGTCTATTGAGGGACTTCCACGTCAAGTGTTCTGAGTGTCATCAGGATTCACCTTCTGACCTACATTGTTTTCTCAGCAGAGCTTCATGTGATCCTGAAGGCAGTGAGATGGGGGGTTGGTGAAGGGATATTGTTTCTTATTTGCTCAGAGTCCCTCAGTGCACCTGTAATGAGCTGAAGGTAACTCAAATGATGAAGCATGACCAACTGTACACTCTCTCTAGCCACAGGGGAAATGAATGTCATTCTGTTGGGAACCACAGCATGCTTAAATATGAAGAGGCTGATCTCTAGCTTCCAAGAAAGCCTGTGAACAGCATAATGCAACACAATGTGCTATTACTGTGCACAATGTCCTTTCTATGTTGCAGCCGAGGTCCAAGTAGTTGCGAGAAGAGCAATGTTTGGCAATGATGGACAAGCTGCACTTGGCAAAAGCAACTGCCCAATAGTGGCACTCTACCTACCTCAATTGGGATGAAGCAGTCATGACATACTTCTGAATTGGGACTGTCATCTTATTCCAGTGAGAGGTAACAGTTGGGTGATGCCTGTGGGTGTGCAGATTACTGTACTTTGAATAGAAGGCATAAATAAATCTTAGTAGGGATCCATTTTCTATTTTAGTAGATGAGATGAGTGTGGCCAGTGTGTAAAAAGTTTTGATGTGACTGGTTGTTGCCTACATTTTTAGGCTGGAGGTTTTAGCGTGTTATAAAGTGGCTAACTCATCTCTATTCCAGTGAGTTGCGGGCCATGGGAATAGACTGTGTTTTAACTATTCCTCAATATTTTTCTTTTTGGAAGTAAACAGAGTCTTCACTTTCAACAATAGTCAAGATGTTTATATTAGCTGCACCCAATTTTTTGTATATTTTGTCCCCTTTTATTTCTGTTCCAAGGCCAATCCATAAGCCCAACACTTTGTATTCCACTCTCATAACAGGCTTATCCTACCACAACAAATGGTGGGCTGCCTGTGATTTATCAACTGTGCTATGATCAGAGCACAACTTTTTATATTTGCACAACTATCAACAACCTGTCCATTAGATTGGTTGGTCATTGTCAAACTGACCAAAAAAGGTAGAGCACCAATATGCAGCTGTGCATATGCTTTATTTAAATCAGCTGCTTCACAACCAGAGCAATCTTGATCCCCCAGGCACACAGCAGGTTCTACAGCTCTATTTCATGCATATTCCATTATTGTGTATGTGTTTTCACCACTTACTTGCTCTGTATCAATTCCCACAACTGCTTTGAATCCTTCCATCCCCACAGCGCGTTACCCATAACACAGTGGCTGGAGATGACAGTTTTGTTAAGTGTGCCTGTAATTATATTAATGAATATGTAGACTTTTTTCCGACAAAGGCCGTGACCAAAACTGTTGTTGTTGTGGTCTTCAGTCCGGAGACTGGTTTGATGCAGCTCTCCACAATACCCTATCCTGAGCAAGCCTCTTCATCTCCGCATAAGAACGGCAACCTACATCTGTCTGAATCTGCTAACTGTATCCATCTCTTGGTCTTCCTCTGCGGTTTTTACCCCATACACTTCCCTCAAACGCTAAATTCACAATCCCTTGATGTCTAAGAATGTGTCCTACCAATCTATCCCTTCTTTTAGTCAAGGTATGCCAGAAATTTCTTTTATCCTCAATTCTGTTCAGTACCACCTCATTAGTTACGCGATCCACCCACCTAATCTTCAGCATTCTTCTGTAGCACCACATTTCAAAAGCCTCAATCCTCTTCCTGTCCGCACTGTTTATCGTCCATGTTTCACTCCCATACAAGGCAACACTCCATACAAATGTCTTCAGAAAGGACTTCCTTAGGCTTAAATCAATATTCGATGTTAACAAATTTCTCTTTTTCAAGAACACTTTTCTACCCATTGCCATTCTGCATTTTATATCCTCTGTACTGTGACCATCATTTGTTATTTTACTGCCCAAATAACAAAACTCATCTACCTCCTTTATTGCTTCATTACCTAATCTAATTCCTTCAGCATCACCTGATTTTCTTAGACTGCACTCCATTACCCTAGTTTTACTCTTGTTAATGTTCATCTTATAGGCACCTTTCAGCACACTGTCCATTCCACTGTTTTGCTCATAGTAGTTTACCCACATTCCTATTTTCTTATTCATTATCAGACCTACTCCTGTAATACCCCCAACTGATTTTGTATTTATAATCTTATACTCACCTGACCAGAAATCCTGTTCATCCTGCCACCAAACTTCACTAATCCCCACTATATATAACTTCAACATCCCATTTCCCTTTTTAAATTTTCTAATTTTCTTACTCGATTAAGGGATCTAACATTCCACGCTCCGACCCGTAGAATGCCAATATTGTCTTTCCTGATGATCACATCTTCCTGAGTAGTCCCTGCCCGGAGATCCGAATGGGGGACTATTTTACCTCCGGAATATTTTACCCGAGAGGATGCCATTGGACTGATGACCCCGTAGTTAAGTCCCATAAACTATACGTTAGGATGCCATCATCATATGTTCATAAAGTAGAGCTGCATGTCCTCGGGAAAAATAATGGCTGTAGTTTCCCCTTGCTTTCAGCTGTTCGCAGTAGCTGTGTGGCGAAGCCACATTAGCTGATGTTACAAGGCCAGCTCAGTCAATCATCCAGACTGTTGCCCCTGCAACTACTGAAAAGGCGCTGGCCCCTTCAGGAACCACATGTTTGTCGGGCCTCTCCACAGATACCCCTCTGCTGTGGTTGCACCTACGGTATGGCTATCTGTATCGTTGAGGCACGCAAGCCACCCCACCTCGGCAATGTCTGTGGGGCAAAACTAATTTTGCATTTGTAAAAATGTCTTGATTCTGTGCCTGCTGTGACTCAATGAATGTCTTCCCTGAGAGTTGCAAACTATCCTTTTTATATTGTTCCATTTTTAGAGTATGCAAAAATATACATTTGGCATATCCTAATTTTACTGGCATCAGAGTTACAGGGCTTGCTAATTGAACTGACAATAAACCAATTTATAGTAGATATGCATTTTTAAACTTTTCAAGGGACTTAATGAAAATGGTAACTTCATAGGAAGTACAAATTTTGGATGTAATTTCATTCATCATTGATTTTGTCGGCAAGCCTTTAGTTGGCATTCATTATTTACATAGTAAAACTACACAAGTTCCGTACTTTTGTATTTTTAAATATTCCGCACAATGATATTCAAGAATTTATTCGCGTTCTCAAGTGCAAATATGAGGCACGTCCAGAAAGTAAGTTCCATTTGGTAATAAAAGGAAATTGTACACAGATACAGAAGAAATTTTTATTGCAGAAATTTCTACAACTCTTAAACTACTTTTAAACATAACTGCCGAAATTTTGCAGGCATTTGTCATAGCGTGGCACCAGGTTTTGTATACCTTCTTCATATAAATCTGCCACCTGTGTCTTCAACCAGTTGGAAACAGTTTCTTTCAGCTCGTTGTCATTGGTGAAGCAATGACCACCAAGGAAAGACTTGAGATGTAAGAACCGATCTTGTCATCAATCTTCTGTAACCAAGGGTGGACGCCCACTTCATTCTTCATCGTGCACATCACTACACCCGCCATTGAACTGTCGGACCCATCTTCTCACCATCGAATCACTCATTGCATTTGGTCCGTAAACATCGCAAATTTGCCGATAAATTTCACTTTGTTTCACTTTCCTCGCATTCAGAAACCGAATCACCACCCTGATTTCACAGGCAGCAGGATTTTCAATCAACCCCGACATTTCCAACAAGCACAACAAAGTGTACGTAACTGACAGCAATCTCCAAATTGCGCACGTTGTTCTCCTTGATACACATCGTCTATAGTGCATGTGCGGAACTGCAATCGCAGTGCTGCAGCGGAAATAAATTGAAATGGAACTTACTTTCTGGACGCGCCTCGTATATGCATAAGTATTTTTGTGACATTAGCACAGTGTTGGCATCTCAAACTAGAATTGAATTTTTAAAGCTATAATATAGGCCTACTCACCCCTTCAATGTGCAGAAAAACATACAGTACCCAAGCAAACCATCAGTCTCATCATTTATAAAACTTCACAAAAATACTTAGATACATATTTGCATTTCACAAATTCTTGAAACACATCACGCAAAGCATGAGAAATTACCATTTGTGTAAGGCATAAACAAAGCTAAGCTTACAATCGGCACACTGGCCGATTGGATCCCATCAGCCTCTACGTCATGACTAAACTACTGGTGTGTGTACTGCAAACAACGAAATGCGAAATATAAGTTTGAATAAATGCGAAGTGTCAAGAAACTTGACTGTATAAGGTTCATAAACACTATTTGAAGACGAAATCCATGCCAGCATCAAATAATGTCAATTACAGCATTTTTCCTTCATGAACATGATTAAAAAAAAAAAAATGGGAAAAGTGTAAATATGTTAATGCAAAAATAGGGGCAAATTAACATTGCGAACATAGGAAATTTGATGGGACTGAGAAAAATGGTGTAATTGGCAGGAAAAAGTAAAATCTAGGAATGTAAATATAGGGTTTTACTGTATTAGCTTCTGTTATGGTCAAGCCTTGTGCCATCAACATTAGTTCAGTAGGCAATGTTTATTGTGTGTTTGCTGGACCCAAGTGGCCAGCTATAGTATAGCACATAGCTGTACACACAGATTTTAGTGCTGTGCATGCTGTCAAGTGACTACAGGTTTAAAAAAATAAATAAAATAAAATAATAGTGGTTCGGTTCAAGATGTTTTGAATTCTGCCATCAATGGTGCAATATGGGCTGGCAAGTTGTCAAAATACTTGATTAGGAAAGCATTTTTAAAGCTGATTCTATAGAAATTTAAATTTATTTGTAGAAACAACCAATGCAGACCATCCAGTCTACACATGTGAAGCAGCAGGAATTAAGCTAATATAAATTAAGCTAAATGTAACGTCAATAATCTGTAGATTGGTTTGAACACCACAGTGCTTTACTCTAGGCACGGTCTTGTTTGGAGGTGGTATGCCGTTGCCTTCCGCCGACCTTTGAACTGACTTACACAGCCAGTTATAGGAGGACCTACAGTTTAACATGGGTTCCGAACCCCAGTGCTACTCGATATTTTTTCACGTCAGCAGCATTACTATTTTTTTAAAAGAATGTATCTTTTGATATAATTTAAAAAAATTAACTGACACAGAATTATTAAAAGTAAAATGACTGCAAGAAATACCGAAATCATTTAATAAAACTAAAATTCCTGGTTGCTGACTTCAGTGTTGCCCTATCACAGGTACTTCAGCTAATCAAACTTTAAAAATCTATTAGATATTAGCCAGAATGAGGGAGAGGTTTGCGTTATTGCATAAGTAAATGCACAATGTTTATTAATTTGCATAGATTTCGTTTTTCAGATAAATGAATATTCATATTTCATATCAAGTGCGCCTCGGTTGCACAGTGGTAGAGTGCCAGACTACAAATCCAAAGATCGCGGGTTCGATCCCCGCCAGGTCGTAGGATTTTTATCTGTCACTTTCCACTTCTTTCACCTCTGGCAGTACTGTTCATGTGAAAAATACCGAGTAGCACCGTGGTTCGGAACCCACGTTAAAATGTAGGTCCCCCTATAACTGGCTGGGTAAGTCAGTTCGAAGATCGGAGGAAGGCAACGGCATACCACCTCTAAACAGGACCATGCCTAGTAAAGCACTGTGGTGTTCAAACCAATCTTTGGATTGTTGACTGCTTTACCTTATCAAGGTAATATTTGTAGAACAGGTGAATTTGAACAACGTTCCAGTCCATTAAAAAAACACTTCTTACTGAAAGTCAAAAGCATTCAGGATCTAGAGTCCTCTCTCAATAGCAGTGGAATTGATTGACATCTACACTGGATACTCTGTAAATCACATTTAACTCCATGACAGAGGGTTCATCGGACCACTTTTATACTATTTATCTCCCATTCCATTCACAAATAGCGTACGGGAAGAAAGAACATCTGAATATCTCTGTTCGAGCTCTGATTTCACGTATTTATTCAGATGATCTTTACTACTTATGTAAGTGGGAGGCAACAATATATTTTCGCATGAGAATGTTGACGATTGTAGTTTCGTAAGTAGCCCTGGTCTCAGTGATAAACGCCTTTGTTCTAATCATTCCCCATCCCAGATCCTGTATCATTTCAGTAACGCTGTCTCCCCTGTATCACGGCCATACAAAACAAGCTGCCCTTCTTTCGGCGCCCTCCGACAAACCTGCCTGATAAGTATCGCGCACTGGGCAGCAAGACCAGATAAGACAGGAGGAAACTCACTGTATTATTGATGCTGCCCTTTTTCTAGCTAAGCAAGGAAGTCCTTTTAGAGGAACAAAAGAAGATGGTGATTTTGGTGATCCACATAGCGGCAAATTTCTAAATACAATTGATCTCATATCATACTATAGTGTCCCCCTTCGTCTGCGTATTGAACGCCACAAGAAAGGCCAGATTAGCTATTTTTACAAAAATATAAAAGATGAGTTCCGTGACTTAATTGCTGACAAAATAAGACAAGATATAATTAAAGATATCTTAGCTGCTAAATACTTTTCACTGGTGTTTGACTGCACTCCAGATATCAGCCACAATGAGCAGATGACACAAGTAATTCGATATGTCAAGTCGAATGACTCAGAGGTTGTGGAAAGTTTTACTGACTTTTTTACAGTTACAGACAAAACAGGAGAAAGCCTTAGTCAAGAGATACTGAAAAAAATTGGAACAAGATGGGTTGAACATTAAGTACTGCAGGGGGCAGTCTCATGACAAAGGGGCAAACAGGACTGGAAAGTAAAAAGGGGGTCTAGTCAAGAATACTTCAGAAGAATGAACTGGCCTATTTCGTACCATGTGCTGCTCACTCTTTAAATTTAGTAGGAGCAAATTCAGCAAGACTAGGTGATATGCAAGAGTAGATGCAGTTAAAGCTGTTTACAAGCATTTTCATAAAGTTTTGAAGGCCCTGGAGAAACAAACTTATAAATGGCCAACACCAGAAACAAAATTAGAGACATGATCTATTTTAAAAAATATGAGAAAACTCAAATTCATTACTTTAACTTGTTTCTGGTATGCAATATTAAAATAAATTGCTCATGTTAATCAGTTTCTGTGAAGTTAATACTTTACAATTGATAAAGCTGTTCAAAACATTCTAGGACTTTTGGGCTTTCTAAAAACTTCCCAGGATTCTTGTACTCTGAAGCTATTTCTGAGGCCAAAGTGCTAGCAGAAGATAATGAGGTTATCAACGGCATTCTCCGAAAAAAGGATTCGAAGAAAGAAGAAAATGGCCGATGAGCTTTGTGAGGATGAAGAATCCAACATTCACAGAAAAAAATAAGGAATAATTGACAGAGCTTAGTACCAGGTTTACCACACTTGAGAAAATTAGTTTTCTGTGTCGTGTGCAAATTCGAGAAAGGGAATTGGAGGACTTGAAGGTCAAAGCAGCGGAACTGGCAGAAGATCTTAGCGAGGAAGAACTTGATGTTGAAAGTTTCAGACAACATGCGCTGGCAGTAGACAGAGCCTTGCAATATTCCACTGCATCATCAACATTAAGTTTAATTTATAAAAACGAATTGGTAGAGGGGTATCCCAACCTTACTATAGCGTTAAAATATATCTTACCATTCTAGTTTCTGTTTCGTCTGGAAAAGAAGTTTCACCAAGCTGAAACTAATTAAATACACTTGAGGAGCATGACTGCTTAACAAATCTGAGTACAATATCAATAGAGCACAAACGAGCTGCGTCTCTAAACTATGATGATATCAAAAATGGCAAAAAAGCTCAAAGTGAAATTTTGAATCGATTTTTGTACGATGAGTAATCTTTTAATATTTTTGTATGTATTAAAATTGTTCTGTTTTCCTTTGATCTCAATTCAGTCAATAAAATAAGTTCATGTTGTGAGATTGGGTTACATATTTCTAAATAAATAAATGTCACAATTAGCATAAAAAAAGTCGATTCTTACGGGGGGGGGGGGGGGGTGAAAGAAGGGGGCGGCAAATTTAAGCTTGCCCCCCCCCCCCCCCCCACCCACGGCAAATGCCCTAGATCCGGCCCTGGAGTGCGTGACATATTCATGTACATGAAGTTGTCTGTAAATGCTAGTTTCAAATATTCAAGAGCAATCCTATACTATCAGTAACAGATATAAAGTACTTGTTAAATAGATTTGCCACACTGTGCCCATCAGTTACTAATGTCTCATCTACTCTTGTTCCTTTCTGGTTCTACCAGTCTTCTCTTTCACTATATCCCATATTGTTTTTATTTGGTTTCCTGATGTTGCTAGCTTCTTCTCGTAGTGCATTTGTTTAGATGCATGAATAACGTTTTTAAATATTTTACAGTATTCCTTATATTTAGCTAAAACATCATCATTGCAACTACTCTTGGCTGATAGATATATTTTTCTTTTTGTCTTACATGAAATCTTTATTCCTTGTGTAACCCGTGGTTTTATAAACTTCTGTTTAATTCGAGTTACTTTTAGAGGAACCGGATTTGAAACATGATACTAACATTACTAATGAATGTTTTTTTTTTTTTTTTTTCCATTCATGCCATGAGCACTATATACATCTTTCCAGTTCATGTCTTTGAGGAGTTTTAAAAAATTTTCAATTTTTGGTGGGTTGACTAATCTCCTGTATGTAGATTTTACAGTCTTCATGATCTGTTTAGAATCTATACCTAAAAGAAGGAGTCTTATCATGATCTGATAGGCCATTCATTATTGGTTTTATATGATTTTGTTCCTTTGATTTTTCTATAAAAATATTATCAATTGTGTTCCTAGAGGTTTTAATTATCCTAGTTGGAAAGTTTACAGTATGTGTTAGGTTGAAAGACAAAGTTACTGGCTGCAATAAATTTTTACTGGAGAACTGCATAAGAAAATCTGTATTAAAGTCACCAGCAACCAGGATTTCTTTATTTCTTCCAGTTAAATATCCCAATAGAGCTTCTAGATGATTTAGGAATAGATTATAATTTCCTGCAGGTGCTTGGTGAATAGTTACTATTATATAGCATCTGTTATGGAATTCTACAAATGATGATTACATTTAACACACAAATATATATTTAACAATACTAAAAAGAAGTTGAGACTGAAGCTCTTTGCTCAGATAGTCATTAAGCACGGCCTCTCACTGTTCAAACAAATATACTGCTTCTGTCGAAATATAGTTACACAATTAATATTTAATTTATCATGGCTTTTTATACAAATATAGTCAGTTCTTGCCCAAAAATGCTTATATATTTCTACAGTATGTCTGCCTAGGTGTACTTGTGTCTGTGAATGTGTGTGCGCGCATTTGTTTACCCTCCTTCCCCCCTCCCCCCCCCCCCCCAAGGTAAGTCTTTCCTCTCCTGGGATTGGAATGGCTCGTTACCCCCTTCCTTAAAACCCCCATTTCCTTTTCCCTCTCCTTCCCTTCTGCCTGAAGAAGCAACAGGGTTGCGAAAGCTTGCGTTTGTGTGTGTGTGTGTGTGTGTGTGTGTGTGTGTGTGTGTGTGTGTGTGTGTGTGTGTGCGCGCGCGCGCATCCATTCATTCGTTTATTTATTTGTGATGCTGTCACACCTGTGCTGCTTCGCCTGGTGAGTAATCTTCATCTATTATATATAAAACGAAAAGTATAGAAGGAAACTATCCTGGTGGGATAAACAAATATAAAAAATAGAAAACGGATGACTTACCCAAAAGGACCAGCTCGTCGATACACACAAATAAAAATAACACTCAAACACACATAC